>OX387411.1:5337071-6653738 GCA_947563765.1 Anarsia innoxiella
CCATCGGCGTACACAAGTCTATAAATTACTCTTTATAGCTGCGTTTGGTACAAAGTTTGAGCTAGATTGGCAGATACCTATTTACCTATGATAAACAATTGAAAACAATGTAAACACAAACACTTTTTTCATAACAAGCTATGATAGTCTAAATTCCCATAAATAGAAGTCTGCTTGACAAATTAGCATTAGAAATAAATTGGATTTATTACATTAGCTTCCGAATTTGTGGCCTTGCTAGGCATATTTTTGTTTATTTGCAGTAGGTAGTTTAAAATTCGTTTCCTAATTTAAATATTAATTTGACTAAATTTGAACGCCTTTTGTCTTATCGTGATCTTTTATATAAGTTATAACCCGGCAAAATTAATTTGACACCCTATTTGTATGAGCACGCGTAAGGCTCGTGTATCAAGCAATTTTTAAAGTATAGACAAGCTGATGAGTAGGAAGGAAGCAATGTAAAAATCACAGCGTAACTGCGTAAGGATTATTTTCAAATTTTGTTTGTAAGCATAAAAGAAAGAGTCAATTCTTACACTAAACCAAATGTCATTTTATTAATATAAGTACTCCAACATACATTTCTTCCAAATTACTTATCTTTTAAAATATTTTCAGACCTCAATAGGCATGCTGCCAAAAAAATTGTTTTAGTCCATCACATGGATTATTTTAAAATATTCGACACGTATTTTTTCCTTTTTCTCTTAAACTAAAAATGACACAGATAAACTGGGTTAAAGTTGCTCGTGACGTAACGCCTAGGTACGATTTTTACCTAGGAGTGACGTCAATACTCTCCACTCCGTAGCTTTAATGCTCTGTATCTTTGTATTTATTTATGTATTTGATCAGGTAAAAGCTGTGTTTCGAATGTTTTTAATGGCCTAAAAGACGGACTAATTATTTTTTGAATGTAGTCATCATCCCTTTTAATGTGTCTCAATAGAGTTAAATAAAATAAATAGTGTGCGTAGTACGTAATCGTCACATCTAAATAGATATGTGATTATTGTGAACCACAATATACGTCAACGAGACCCGTACGTACTTTATAGATAGGCCGTTACGAATCCTTTCTTTCCAATGGGCGGTTGTATAACCGTTATTAAATCAGGAACTAACATCTTGACGTCAACGAATGATATTGTTTTTTTTTTATGAAAACATCTAATTTAAACATACATTTTATTGGTCAAATCTTTCCTTTCGGATTTATCGTAACTCAAAATTATGTCTTTTCATATAATACTTGCTTAACTACTGATTTTTTTTTCTTTACTACAAGCTATGTATACAATTGTATTCTGGACTTCGTACGCATTTATATTCATTTGTCAAATTATCAAAAAAATAGATCTTCAAATTAATCAATGGAATAAAAAAATGGATTAGCTCAAACTATAATACCTACCTAAGTACCTAAATACTGAGAAGATAGGTAGGTAAGTAATCTTTACGATAAATTCTTCAAAACATTAAGCTGACATACCTAAAGGTTATTTTCAGGTAGAAATATCAAGTAAAGCTCTACCTATATGTAATATGATAATGATAGTAATTACATACAATTATCCTCATCACGAGAAAAGATCTATCAATCATAAGCAGTGTCAACTGGTACATTGTTAAGAATAAACGACGAGCCACTAGGAAAACTTTAACATAAACATCTACCTTATTACGGCAATTAATCTGAATAATACCGAAAACAGTTTTCCATAAATTAATAACATTCATTATTCAATTAGGAAATGATTACCAACTCTACGAAATTTTCCAATCAAACTTACCTACCTAAGTACCTAAATACTGAGAAGATAGGTAGGTAAGTAATCTTTACGATAAATTCTTCAAAACATTAAGCTGACATACCTAAAGGTTATTTTCAGGTAGAAATATCAAGTAAAGCTCTACCTATATGTAATATGATAATGATAGTAATTACATACAATTATCCTCATCACGAGAAAAGATCTATCAATCATAAGCAGTGTCAACTCGTACATTGTTAAGAATAAACGACGAGCCACTAGGAAAACTTTAACATAAACATCTACCTTATTACGGCAATTAATCTGAATAATACCGAAAACAGTTTTCCATAAATTAATAACATTCATTATTCAATTAGGAAATGATTACCAACTCTACGAAATTTTCCAATCAAACCCTGTAAGATATATATTCAATGTTTCCAAAACTTAATAGATTTTTAATTAAAGATCTTAATACTTAAGTAAATAGGTACCTACTTTAGTAGTTAAATATTTCACTAAATATTTTTAGCTACTTAATTCTAACGATATGAAGATACTTTATTCATTACTCAAATAAGTAGCCCAATAAATAATTGAAATAAATCTCTTAACACAAAGCTTTAAAGAAAAACACATGAATGGTAAATAATATTGAATGAATAACAGACAATGAAATTAGCACAAATTCGCATTGCGTTCAGAATCACGCCGCCTGCATATCGATATAATCAGCATGCGTGACTTGGCTCCGGTCGTACGTCACTATCGTATCGTGATGAAGACGACTCTGCGATAAAAAATGCCCGCAGGACAACGCGCGACCATTCTGAACACATCGCTTTAAACGTTGACAACGTTTGAAATTCGAAAAAATAAACTTTATTTTTTTAAATCAAAATAAAATCTTTATAAAAGACTGAATGATAAAAACAGTATTAACGTAGTTTAGAATAATTAATTAAATAGATAGATAAGTAATATTTATACGTAGTGAAAATGCTTGGACTATTTAAAGAAATTCTTGTCTTAACTTTATGTGTTTACGTAATTTGTGAAGCACAGTCTTGGAGAAGGGTTGCTCATACTGCAGTGGTAAGTGTAATATAGTACAATTTTTTAATTTAATCTACTGAAATACAAATTCTATTTAAATAAGAAGTCTTGAAAATCAGGTAGGTACTTACGAAACTTACGAAAATAGGAATCCCTACATCTTATTTTATTAAATTCGTGATTTCCGTAAGTTGAAAGTGAACAATGATACGTAGGTATTAAATAAATCTTAAAGGTACAAGTAAAATAATACAGTTTTTTTATAAATAATAAAATGTTTTTTTTTTTATTAAAACAATTTTAATATAATAACGAGTCCGGCTGTGTCAATCGAAGCGAGCAATGATTTAATAAAATTCTTCCGGCACTTTTTTTTTCAATATTACCTAAATAGTATTGCATTTTTAATAATATGATTTACTTTATTCACAATGATGTACGTTTCAGTATCTTTTTATTTTTAATAACAAATTCGGCAATCATACTTATGTAACATGTTAATTTAAAAAAATGTGTTTGAATGTATCCACTATTTACCTACTATTATAAATATGTATTTAATTAACTATCTCCAATGTAGTAATCCTTTTTAAAATTAAAAACTTAAGAATTAAAACGCCCATCTAACAACAGTAACATAATAATGTATTCAAGAACGTAGGTATCTTTGCACAAAACTCAATTAGATAATAATTTTCGATGACATCTATCGATAGATGTACCTAATTTATTTTGCCAACACTATTCATAACTCAAGTTCAAACTTACCTACTACCTACTTAACGTAGTAGTAAGTACAAACTTAGTTAAGTGAAAATTACTTCAAAAGTAGGTATCCAAAATTTTACTTAAATAAAGTTTTTTTTTAATTTTTATTATTTCAAAGTAAAATCAAAATATACGATAAAGTGGATCATAATTATTGTTAGTTATTGAATAGGGATGATGACTAAATTCAAAAGTTCAAAAAATAATTAGTCCGTCTTTGAGGCTATTCAAAAACATTTGAAACACATTTTTTACCTGATCAAATACATGAATAAATACAAAGATACAGAGCATCAAAGTAACGGAGGTATTGACGTCACTCCTAGGTAAATATCGTACTTAGGCGTGATGTCACAAGCAACTTTACCCCAGTGTATCTTTGTCATTTTCAGTTTAAGAGAAAAAAGAAAAAATACGTGTCGAATATTTTAAAATAATCTATGTGATGGCGGACTAAAAAAATTTTTTAGTCATCATGCCTATTATTTCAGTTTAGGCTCATCAAATTAGATTCCATATTTATGTAGAATTTTTGGTAGAACAATCGTAATAAATCTCAGTATTCAATACCTACAGTCAATTATGAAATCAGGCCTAAAATACTTACATTTTTTAAGTTTTTAGCTTGTACCTTTATCATTCCCTATACTTAGCACTGTAAGTAGGCATATGACAACCTTGTGACGTGTAGGTATATACGTATAAGTACAATTCTTACGTAAAGAAGAAGATCAAAATGCATATTAAATAAACAGGAAATTACATATAACGCCGTTGTAAATTGAATAATAGTACATTCTCATAGCCCTTGTTATGTATAATCCTAGTTGTCAAGATTGTCTTGAATTAAATTGTCTTAATGTCAGAAGCTACTTGAATTAAACTGCATTATTGTTGCATATAAGTAACTACATATGAAATCCTTTATGATTTTTGTGTAAGTAGGTATGTGGCAAATTAAGGTACCAGGTTTTTTCAAGTTTACCTTTATTCAGGTACCGTAACTATCGCATATTTTTAAGTTTTTAACTATTGTATCATTTTGACGCTTGAGGAAACGACTCAGCATGCAAACGTGGACCGTTGCGCGTGACATTAATTTGAATTTGGAACTAGGGAGGTGATGAACTGATGATAAACAACATAACTCTTAATTACAATGTGACACGTGAAAAGGACACTTCTATGATTCTGCCTTAAACCTAGATCGGTAGTTTATCTTACTTTTTCAATAGACCATTGATGAGTGGTCTCCGAGCATCGCAAATAGCCCGAAGGAGCCGTCCTAATAAATAAGTTAAAAGTGACAACATGTCGACCCAACGTGATCTACCTGTCATTATACTACCAACAAAATTATTTACGAACTTGATTGTCCGTGGCAAGTTAAAATTTTATTAAGAGATCCAACATGACTATAAGGTTTAAATTTTCTTAAGAAATCTATCATGTCGGTTAAGAATCTCTGATCTAGACCTAGATGATAAAAGAGTACCTATGAAAGGAATTAAACTGATTGATATTTAGCAAGACCCCGTAATTTATGAGTAATCTGATTGATTGAAACTGAGTGAGGTAAACAAATAACTTTCGATAGATAGACAAATAAATACTAAACTTACTTTACTTTCGATAAATACTTTTTGTTATTAAGTAATAATTTTAAGTAGGTAAACTATCTGAGGGGTTCTTAATAATTGATTATGATTAAGAATTAATGGTCAATTATCCTACGTGCTAGTATAGATATTTGCTTATAATAGTGAGTCAACTCACATCAAACCTATTCGTTCCGCATCCCTAAATCAATTCGCACGGCTCATCTGCGCACGCGCTTTATATGACATAATCAGGATGAAACGTGCTCGGAATGTTACAATTCTATTGTTTATGTTTTTATCGTATTTATAATATGGCTATTATCATGGGACGGCGCACAGGACCGACTTTGTCCTTGGATTAGATTTTATGTTTGTCTATAAGTTATTTTTGGAATAATATGAAAATTGAGTCTATTATTTTGATATATTTGTCTATCTTCAATTAGGTAAGTACCTATATACCTTTATAGGTACCTATCAACCTAGCTCCAAAGTTAAGTATAATGGTACTCCCATATTGCATGTAGTAAAATGTTTACAAACATTTTTGTACACTAAAAGTTTGTTACAGAATGTTAGTACACAACACATTATTTATAACATGCAGTGTGGGAGCACCATAATAAATACCTATAACACGTCGGAAATATCTGCGGACCTGGCTTGATGACGTCATGCAACTCGTACTCGTACTCGTCACGGTACTGGATAGGCGAAAACGGGGGAAGCGCGGGGGAAAGCGCATTCCAGCGAGGTTCGCAGATATTTCCGACGTGTTATACCTATATAAAATGTAATCTATTTATACCTACTTAGGTATTACTCTAGAAGTTACTTCTATAAACGAATCCTAAATACTTGATTTATATTTTAATAAAAAACTATATAAATAGAAATAGCCCATCACAATTAATGTTTTATCCCATATTTAGGTATGTAAATAAGTAAAACTAATCAGGTACCTAGTTATATTTTTCCGGTGGTTCGATAGCTTTTAAAATTAGTATTTGGCATTTGACAATGTCAAATCTAGACTAGGTACATTATCGATTATTACCTAGGTACAGATTAAACTTAATGCTACGAATTTACCTGTGATTACCTAAATAACCAAATAAAATGCCCGGTGCAATAGCCTTTTGTCATATTTAATATTTTACAAAAGCGCATTATATAAAAAACTAGGTACTAACAGTGGAGAACCACCTTCTTTTTTGGTTTGTTTTTTTTTTAAATAAGTATCTAACCAATTTTTAATAACGCATAATTACCATCATTTTTTGAAATACCCAGGTAGTTTAAATTTATTATATTTGCGACCTTAATTTTTATTTATTTACGAGTAGGTCTAAGATATTAGAGGATTATAAATTAAATCGATCAATTTTGTTTTTTAATTGTTTATCCACATCAAATTGGCCAATCTACCTACCTGCTTAAGGTCATACTTAAAAATAAGAATGGATTACCTAACTTTTTATGTTATTTTATTCTAAAAACCTAGGTCATGTACTCGTATGACCTTAATGTTAATTTATTTTCGAGTAGGTACCTTAAAATTAATACCTTCTTAATATCTTAAGATCATAAAAAAAATCGGTTGTATTTTTTTTAAATTGTTTATCCAAACTAAATTCGCAAACCAAGTGTTGGTACTTTATGATCAAAAATACCCAACTATCTATTACCTACTAATCCTACAAATATTATAAATGACAATGTTTGTTCTGACGGATGGATTGGTGTAGGGACGTAAGGATGTTTGTTACCCTTTCAACCAGAAAACTACAGTACAGATTTTGATGAAATTTCCAATATTGTAGCCTGTACATAAGAATAAAACATAGGCTCTATTATGTGGGAAAATCTTTTTTTCCCACATAATAGAGCAGTTACCACATAATAGTCCAGTTTATGAACCTAAGTCCACCATGACCTACGGATTCCTAAATTAACATACTGGCTTCGAACTAAATTGAGTTTCTCACCTTATTTCAACTAAAAAATATAGAAACTAGTGGCAACCCGCGACTTCGTTCGTATGCATTTTTAGTTTTAATCCTATTGGAAAACTTACACATTACTTTATATAAAATTAGGCTATTTATGTGTTATTATGAGTAAGCTACAATATGGCAAAATTTCACCAAAACCGGTCAAGTGGTTTTTGCGTAAAAACCTAACAAATTTCAATCCATTTAAACATAATTTAATTCTCACATCTATCAATACGATGACGTTTATACCTTTTATACAGGTGACTTTAAATTAGCGAACGATAGAAAAGGATACGCATGTACTCGTTGTTTTGTTGTTTTTTTTTTTAATTTGGAAAAACAACAGCCTATGCTAATTACAGATGATTGTATAAACTTATATTACTAAGGCCAATAACAGTTTTCGTCACGAGTACCTACATGCGCAACTTTTACTAGTTGTTTGTTATCACGAGTACATGCACATCCTTTTCTATCGTTCACTAATTTAAAGTCGCCCTATATTAGGAGCATACAGTCTATTAACAGCCAGTTATAAGAAAGGCCAATTTAACTAATGCATTACGTTACAACTGTGTTACAACTAGATTATAACCATCACTGTCATCATCAGAATACGATGGCACGATACTTAATGGATTATTAACTTGGGAGTACTGAAATGAAATGAAATGTTTATTTAATCTTGAAGGACGAGTTTGACATCACATAAGACGGGTCATTTTTTTTAAGTTAATGCTAGATTCGCAAGAGTGCAGTTTTCCCCAGAGAAGAATCTAGCAAGAAACTCTGTTGGGTTGCTCTTTTCAAATTTGGTATTACAAATTCTAAGATAAAAACACTTAGATACAAACATTAAAATTAACTTTTCAATAATTATTCTACATAGAGACAGCTTGACAGAAGAGCAGGTCAATCCCATGGATTCGAGTCATCTAGATAATCGTTGATTTTATAATAACCTTTTTTACTAAGTTTTTGTTTAACAATAATCTTACGAGATGTACCAATTCGAAATATTACAGTTTATACGTGTTGTTTACCCATTTCGATTATTTTTTTTTTGACGGTTTTAAATTACCGTTGCTAATAATAATAACAATTACAAATAAAATAATCCATTGTTATAATATAAGGTAGGCACATACATCATTTTACCAATGAAAAACAATTTAAGTAGATACCTATGTTTACAATTATGTCGAAGTGCCGGGCAAATAGAATTGAAAGGGTCGGCTATACGTTTAATGGAAATGGCATCGAACATATTTGTATGGAGCTTGGTATAGTAAAAATTCCGTTATCTATTACACTCAACGCCCCCTATTCCAGCTAGTATGGAGAAAAAAAAGAAAAAAAGATGTTAAGTCTAATTGATACCGAAAATTTTTACTATTTTAATATATTAAGCAGTTTGCAACTATCTATATTATGTTAACTATTAGTTGAAACTGTAGGTTCATGAGTTAAATATTTAAGTTTTTTTTTAAATAGCTATGTAAGTAACTGTTTGTTTCACATAAGTAAATAAATAAATAAATAAATAAAAATACCAATTAGGTCGGATGCTCTTTACTTTAACTTTAATGATGCTCTTTAACTTTAATAATGATCTTTTGTGAATCAAGATGTAAATATGACGTCAATTCTCTCATCACCTGTCAATGATTGTCAATTCCATAAACTTTTAAAAACAAATGACTAACGCATCTAAGTAGATGATTAAACAAAATAAAAACCTGTCTTTTGTTAACTTGACCTAAATTTTAGTTTCCACTAGCTAAGTGACAAGCTTTTTAGTGTCATGTCTTAGGGTGCCTTCACAATAGCGCTACAGCCGCGCGGCAACAACGGCACGATAAGTAGCAGTCACGCGGCTGTCGAGCTGCTGTTTCCATACAAAAAAGGACTGCCGCGCCGCCACGCTGCTGCCGCACTACTTGCGACGTAATGTGAAGGCGCCCTTAGACAAAGTTAATGGTCATGATAATTGACTTTAGGTAATTTAATCCTTTTCAAAGCTTATGCCTGTTGGTACACATGGGGCCAAGGTGTTGGGCCAACGCCTAGGGAGCTACTTGGTGGTATGTTAGGTCGGAGTGTCATGTAAAGAGCCATTGGTCTAGTTGACGCCAACATTGGCTGGTCAACCGAATAGTGTTGGCCTTAATGCACATAATAATATCAAAGGATAGGTACTGGCGCGTAGACTGATTAGTAAGCCAATGTGCAAATAGCTACCTTGGAGCTGCATCATTTTGGCCCAACCCCTTAGCGGCTAATGGCTAAGGCCAAAATGATGCAGAGTGTACAGATTGTAGAGTGTACCTCTCTTTAGCAAAAATCAAGGGATACAATATGCTTATCATTTCTTTGTCTTTCGGGACAAATTACAAGCAGAGTTTGTGTCCTATTGCGTCTTAATTTGCGCACAATAGCCAAGTACTTTTAAATAAAAACTCGTAAGCTATTTTTTTCCAACAAACTACTGTAACTGTGCCAAGTTCTTCTCTGGGGAAAACTGCACTCTTGCGAATCTAGCATTAACTTTAAAAAATTACCCATCCTAAGTGTTATCAAACCTAACCTACAGGATTAAATGAATTTTCATTTTTTCACTGTGTGTAATGAACAATGAACGTTTTATCTATCTATCTTACGACACTGAAGAACTTTCTTCAAGAAACATGGATGTATGTATACGTCCGTAATCTAACACAGAACAAATGTTATCATAAAACCTTGACTACAAAGTAATACCTTAAGTAGTATTAATTAATTGTAAAATTCAGGTCATACCATAGCGGTCTAGGTCCTAATCTGGCTCTAAGCTGTTCAAGTTAACCCTGAACTTAAGTTAGTCTATGTACTTGATAGCCTAGCACTAAAAACACTACGTAACTTAATATAGGTACTGATGTTGTTTTACTCCACGACGGAAAGATAGAACCTAAGTAATTTACCAATTACACTGAACAACTTTCTAAAAGAAATCTGATTTAGAATAAAATAAAATAAATTGCATTATGATAAATAAACAATGATAAATGCAAAAGTATCGTCATGTAAATCATGTACATACATAATATCTATCACGCCTCTCTCCCATTGGGGTAGGCTGAGACCACTTCCTTCCATTTGCTACGATTCAAACCTCTCATCATGTGCATCACTATATTTTAAATCGCACCTACTTATATTACTAACATTTCCTTGAGATTATTAAATCAGTCTTTGTCAAACAATTCAATTTAAATCAGTTTAGTCATTGATTTGAGTAAGCGTTGCCTAGATTGAATGTTAAATAGATAGGCTATATGAATTCGCTTTGTCGTAGCGAAAATGTATGGGAATATTCCAGATTAAACCACATGCATTGGATAGATTGTTCTGTAATTATATTAATATGTAAATTAATGCATTAATCACTATTGCTAATAAATGCTATGCCGTCGGTTATTAAAATTCCTATTGACTTAAGAATGTGCAACAGCTTTGAGCTTTTCATCATCGGAACTTCAATATCCAATTAAGAATAAATACATACTGAGAAAAAAACGTTATTTATAATAATAACACTTCACAATAGTACCTATGCTCTAAGAATAGATAGAGCATAGAGTCTATAGAAAAAGGCCACAAAAAAGAAAATGAGGTAGCAACAGGCGGCCTTGTTGCTAGGTAGCAATTTCTTCCAGTCACATACTTAATCAGACAAAAGAACTGTCTTTAAAATTACGCTGCCATTTAACAGTAGATAATATAATTTTATATAAAATTACCCCAGTAATATTATCAATTTATTTGATAATATAAACTTTTGAAACACAATCTTCCATCGTTTAAATACTTACATAAATAAATAAGTATAGAAATTACATAAGTCCGTTTAAATCAATTACGTACCTACACCATAAAGTTTGAATCAATTACGTAGGTACACCAAAAAGTTTAAATCAATTGCGTAAACCATAAAGTCAGGTATAAGAAACATTGTATTGAGTAGAACGTGTATAAGAACGTGTATAAAAACTTTTTAATCAATGGTTTGGAAACAATGTTAGTTCAATTAACTTTAGCACCGTGCTTTAGAAGTAATTGTATAGAGTTGAAAGGTCTTAGTTCACTGGATCTTATTCTTCTTTAATAAAATGTTGCATTTTGCTGTCAGCAAGATGGCGTCAGGACAGCAATTAATCGTATTTTGAATAATGTACCAAATTGTCGTCAATAAAAACAAAATCAACTTTTAAAAACCTTTTGTTAAACAATTATTTGAAGAGATAACCTCATTTGTATAGAAAATTCTAGAAAAGTCTAGCCGAAACAAAGATTAAAACCAGAGTAGGTAATAATGGAAAATAACATCTAACCTAACCAAAGTCCAAACCCCAGTACAATCAAATCAATTTCAGATAAAACCGTATGAAAAATCATGCCATTGACCCTTGAAAAATAGTAAATCTATTTGTTTCTAAGGTGATCGCTATCAACTGAACGTTCAAGGACTTTTCTTTATCCATATTTTATGATATCTCTTGTTTCCAGCCACAAATAGTAACAGCAGCGGGCTACCCATCAGAAAGGCACAGAGCATACACTCCAGATGGCTACATTCTGCAACTGCACAGGATTCCAGCTGGAAGACGAACTGCTAGGCGTTCTGAAACCCCCAGGGCGAAGGGCAAGAGGGCAATACTGGTTGTTCATGGGTTATTAGGAAGCAGCAGTGATTTTGTTATCATGGGCCCAGAAAGAAGTCTTGGTAAGTAACTTCACGGGTGTAAGTAAGGGCCGGCAGAAGATAAATATCGGGACTTATGCGTTAGAGATGAAAATAAAACCTGACCTGAATCAATTGCTTAACGCCTGTTTCATCATCTACAGATAAAATTTATTAGACAGATATTTTATACCTGTCTCCGTCTAAAACGTCATGTTTTTTGAAATAGATATAGGTTTATCTTTCAGTAAAATTTTATCTGTATTCCAACTACCAACTTCGTTATATTGGATTAGCGGCAACTTAGTTTCGTGAAAGGTCATGTAAGCTACAGCTCCATTAGGCTGTCATTGTCAAAAACCAGAATAAGTACTATTGAGCACACGTGTTTACATATTTAATGGAGTAAATAATAAGATAATGAGCATTTTCTAAAACCGAGGGAACTACAATTATAGCAAGTTAATGGCAACGGCAAACGATTTTTGGTTTTTTTGGATTATCATGAATCAGCGTCATCAATAGAATAAAAAAGTGGATAGGAAATGACTTCGATTAGCTTAAGGGATATCACGTCCTGTGTAATCGAATTTAGTAGCAAAATAAATGTTTTTCACGCTTAGATACGGGTATTCCATTCAGCGAATTAGATTCGGAATTACCATGCAATGATGGCTAGCTGTTGTTTGTTAATGCTTCCGTTTTGTATAAACTATGAACCATTGGTTGCTTTTGCGTAACATTAGATAGGTACCTATAAGTACTTAACTGCCTTAACAACCGCTTTTAAAAAAACAACTTTGTAGTTTTCAACCATAACAAATCTTTACTAAAACCTACATATGAAAATGAACTTTTCTTCTTTTCTGCAGCTTTCTTCTTAGCAGATGCGGGTTATGATGTATGGCTAGGCAATCTTCGAGGGAATCTCCACACCACACATAACAATTTAACAAGAGAGGACCCTGAATTTTGGGAATATAGGTATGTACAAATTGAATTATAGAGTTAAGCGTTTATACCACCCATCAAAATTCTCCCTTCTTTTATTCGACGGACATTTATTATCCATCGCTCAGCTGAACGAGGCTTACGATTTATACCTATCAACTTTTATATTCCAGTTTCCACGAACACGGAAAATACGACATTCCAGCAATGATAGATAGAGTCCTAAACATAACTGGGCTATCTAAACTACTCTACATCGGCTACTCAATGGGCACGACCAGCTTCTTCACCATGATGTCACAGCGACCAGAATATAATGAGAAAGTCGTCGCATTTGTTGCGCTTGCGCCTGCAGTCTATCTTAACAATATGAATGAGTTCGCCACTATTATGTTGAAAGATCTTAATTTTCCTGTAAGTATTATATCCTGACAGTACAGTCAAGTGTGCACTTACAGATTTAGCTAAACACAGATGCACTTTATTTTAATAAAAATAAATAAATATTAAACTGTTCTCGACTGTTCGTACCAGTATAGGTACTGCCATTCCATTTTCCTATCTACATTGTAGCTTCTAACTGTAAAACCAAAATGACAATTAACAAGTAGGTACTTTCTTAGGTAGGTATTTAAGGCTCACCAATTTCATCATTTTTTTATGTGTTTTCTGTGTAAAACCATTATCTAGTAAAGTATTTATACTTCTTTATTTTGAGAATGCAATTTTTAAACTATCCGTTTGATTACTATCATTTATTATACCTTTCCTTATTATTTTTAATGTTGCATCTTTACAACAGTTATTAGCATCGTAAATTAAATAGACATCATCGCTAGGCTGTCATCAATGAACGCTTTAAAAACTGGATTTTCTAGACACGTGATGAGATAAGTAGTAAAAATAAGTCGGTTTTTATTGCGACTATGATATTATAATTATCCATTATTACAGCTCCTATTCTCGTAGGTAGGTACCAACAAGTAATGATGGTTGTTACGGGACAATAGTCATTTATAGGTCCTATTTGTAACCATGTATCAAAGACCAACATACTCGACAGTCGAATTGCTTGACGTTATTTATAGATGATTGATGAAACCTGGTATCTTTTTGTATAGGTACATAATAATTATTAAGTAATTATGCTGCCTGCTATTATTGCGTCAATATAACCTAGGCTCCTAAGTCAACCAATATTTGGAACGCTTGCAAGCTGAAAAGAAGAGATGGATGCTAAAACTTTCCTTTTTTCGAATATTTACTAAGGTGCCCCATATGAAACTTTCTAACATCATAATAAACCGACGGCCCCATTCTTAGCAAACGCTCCGTAGTCCGCTTAGGTAGGTCAATAGTTTTAAGGTGATAAGAACAGTATGTCATAACACAGTGTAGGTAAATATAGCATGCCTAATCCCAAATTGTCATCATCATCACATCAGCTTATGGACGTTCAATGCTAGAAAAAACCATCCCCCTAGTGTCTCCACAACGACCGGTCGTACGCTGACCGCATCCAACGGCTTCTTCTTCTTGTTAATGGCCTACCCACACCACATCGTCCACACCACAAATGTCTGTACTTATTTAAAAACCAATCATTGTAATCTTTTCAGAGAATAATGCGATCCCGCGGCATGATCTCAGCTACATTATCGTCTGGTCTACTGGAGTTCCTTATTAGTAGTTTCTGTACCAACAGGGACCCGAGACAAGACATGTGTATGAGGGTAGCATATTCTATCGTTGGCGAGGATTATGAACAAAACGATTGGGTGAGTAGAACATAAACCCTTCCTTAAAAACGGGTGGATAAGGATTTCTTATTAAACATTGTAATGTTTGTTTCTACTATAGGTAATCGCTATTTTACTTTTGTTTCAGGATATAATGCCAATAATGTTAGCAAGATTGCAGCCCGCATCTTGGAGGCAATTAGAACATTTTGGAAAAATCGCTATATCAGGTGAACCATACAACCATGTTTGTCAAAATAAAATAGAAGACTTTAATGGTTGGTCCAAAAGTGCCAAAAACTTTAATTCTGAATCATAACATGCTAAAAGATGAATTCATTAAACTTTTTTGATAACACATTGGATTTTCGGACACGCACGCAACAAACAATCTTAGACATAGGAAAATGTGTCCCACCCTAGTCAATATCACCCAAGTCGGTACTTATTACCATCTAATAATAAAAACACCCTATGTTTAACCTTCTAGGAGTGTTCACATCATGGGATAAAGGCTTAGACGACACACCTAAGCCATACAACCTCTCAAACGTTAAGGTGCCTGTTATTCTGCTCTATGGAGAAAATGACCAATTAACAGAGAAGTCTGTAAGTAAATGTTCCTGAGTTTTCCAACAATTGCCTCAATTTAAATGACGAAAGTATAATTTGGCATTCTGATACTTGAAGTAAAAGTAGTTAAGATATTCTACATTTACTAACCAGAAACTTGGAAACATTATAGCTCTTATTACATAAGAATAACGCATAGGCTATATTATTTGTAAATATTTAGTTTTTTCGAAGATATAACGATGAACGCGTACGAAGTCGCGGGCAGCCACTAGTAATAATACATAGCCTATGTGTTATTCTGATGTTTAAGTTCCAATATTGTAGTTTAATTAGAATCTGTTCAGTGGTTTTTGAATAAATATGAACAAATATCTATCCTCACTTTATCAGCAGAAACATTGTTAACATAAATAAATATAAGTTATTAGATTTAGTGCATTTATAACAAAATGAAACCGCTAAAAGAGTTTTTCTACATTTCAGCAAGTAATGCGGTTAGCTGATCATCTGAACAACACTGGTGTACTAGAGACTGTCAAAGCAGGTTGCTCTTGGCCTAAATTCAACCACCTAGACTTTGTTTTCGCTAAAAACGTGGGCACACTACTGAATAAGCCTTTAATAAAAGAAATTAATAAATTATACAATAAATATGGTGACACATGATTTTTTTGTGTTTTATTTTCATCTTTTAAATAGGTAAATTTGTTTGCCAGTTGGCATGGTTAGTATTAGCCCTGGTTGCTATGACGTAGATTGTGCGTTTGATTCCCACTAGAGACAAGCATTGCTGGGATGAATACAGATGTTTGTATAAGGTCTGGGTATTTGTATGTACATATAATAAGCAGGTATGTCCGTTTGTTATCAGCCCTTTAACGTACCTACTACAGGGGCACGAGCCTACTCCCATACGACATTGATTACTGTCGTATGAGAGTAGTTGGCGGTTTTCACATACACCTTCAAATGCATGTATGTATGCAACATTATATAAAATTACATAATAGTAAGCTGAATGGTAGAATCCACAAAGGTTCCCATCTAATTGAACAAAAAAGTGTGCCAGTCTAAAGCAGCAAAATTGGGCCAAATTGATATTTAAATTGGCTCAATGTGTGAATGTGTTGTTTTAGTGTTCTTAGCTTATTCTTTATTCATAATTAGCTTTACATCAGTGTGGATCTGCTATTTAGCTTCCTGTATCTATTAACTTTATACTTACTATGTCTCATTAGCTGATGATCTACCAAATATATAAATAATACAAAATAAACAATTTCGCTCAGCCACATGGCAGCCAGTTAAAACATTTAGTGCAAATATAAACCATGGTTAATTAAACATAGCTTGGACAAGTTGGACATAGACAGACTGACAGGAAAGTCATATCATTAAAAACTTATATTTCACCTTTTAGGTAAGGAACCCTAAAAATTTAATAAAAAATTAACAATGATCTTCATGTGCCCATTTCACCACCTGCAGATAAAAAACTGACAGATAAATCTATATCTATTTCATAAAACACGAAGTTTCAGACAGTGACAGGTATAACATATCTGTCAGATAAATTTTATCCGTAAATGGTGAAACGGTCCCTAAAATCTCATATATCTTATCTAGCATTTATTATTTGTTGCTCTTACCTTTACAACAGCAACCTTGGCAGCCCCAGTCACTGCTTTAGCATTCAAACTTGGCTGCACTGGATTTGTTGACATCTTGGTATCATTTGCTTGATTTTTTATACATTCTGAAATTTTTAATGACATTGAATCTAGTGTGTTGATTGTTGTATTCCCCCTTAGTTTTTTTACTATTTGGAAAGGGCCAGAGTCGTTTTAAGGTAGTGGGGACGTTAAAAAGGGCTGAAAGGATAGTCTAATATACTTACTTTTGCATTCAGTAAAAAGAAGGATAGTGTGTCATGTAAATTTTTCTTAGCCTATTTGTATATCTATAACAAACATCGCGTCGCGCCATTCCATTTAGGTTTCTTTTTTTCCTCTATAGCCGTCGTGCAGTTTCCATTTGATAGCTATTTTAAATCAAGTTATCTAATGGAAATTACCAAGTGGTGTTTTATGGGGAATACTTCAAAGAAATTGTTAAAAATTTCTCACCCAAGTACTAACCTTTTTCTTTGTTCGGCATGATTGTAATTCTTAACAGGTAGGTTTATTAAATCTCATTTTTTATCCATCATCCTGATTTGTTATAAAATATTCATAAATCACATAGAAACATTACATTATTCATGAAAATAGAAAAAACTGATTTGGATTTTGTCAACAATAAAATAAACTTTAAAAGTTAAACGTCAATGTCAATTTGTAAAATGTCAATGTCAAACTTATCCCAATGATGCCAGCTTAGTGCTTTGTTGTCAAGTTGAAGATAATTGGTGTGATTGGTAGTGATCACAGAGGTAGTGATAGACGTAAACCAACCGATTTTAAACGTTTTGAACTTTTTTGACATATTTTAAACCACACATAAACCAAAAAAAAACTGGTTTTAAACAATTATATGTGAATGTGAGATAGAATTGTGGATAGAATAGTAAATTAGGTACTTTTTTTAAAAGGTTTTTCTAAAGTTTTAACCCCTTACTGCATAGCATGCCATATCAGGCATCAAAGGTTTTTGTCCTCTCATTTAAATTTGGCTAGTTTTTAAAGAATATAGTAACACTAAAACCATAGACCGGAAGTGTATTATGACATTGGGTGATATAATCTGTGTCCAGCTTTAGTAAAAAAAAAAGAAAATACCTGTTTATGGTCAACGGTCGAGAGGAGGGAAGTAGCCCCAATTCTCATGGGATTTTTTCATGGTTTTAGCCATAATTATGCTGAAATTTTTATACTATATCCTTCGGTATTCTTTTGGGAAGCTAATTACAAAAAAAAAACTAAAATAGCACGAGTAATTTCTGAGATATTGAGTGTTGAGTGAAGTGGCCTGATTTGGGTTAACATGCAGCGGTGGTAGTTTGCATGTGGCATATTTGGCATTGTATGCAGTATGTCAAAAATTCATACAAAATCAAATATGGCATTACATGCTATTGTGGGATGATACGTCTAAGGCTTTGATCTAAGAATAGTTCTATTAAATTTAAAAAAGTTTACTAGTCTTAGTTTCAAACTGAATCGTCCAATTAGAATTTAGATTACTTATGTATAAGTATAAAAGGCTATTTGAATGTTAATTATAATCCCAAAAAGCTTTTTTGGTATTACTTACAATTGCCACATTTGTTACCTACATAATTCTTCTACTTTTATAATAAACATTTTGTCATTTCCTTACCTTCTTCTGTTTTATTTAAGGGCACTTACCTAAAAATATAGTCATATTGCTGCTACTGCATACAATACCATATTTATCTTACTTCTTCTGCATGCTATGACATATATGGATAATTCCTACAACTGCATACTATGACAAATATGGCATTGGCAGTTTTTGGCTAATATTTCCTAAAATTCTTGACTATGATTTTTTTAAATATTTTTTACGGATTGTAATTCTCTCATTATATACCATATATTTTTTTCAAATGAAACAAAAAATCCATGCAGTAAGGGGTTAAACTTCCCGAGTTTTAAACCACACTTGGTTGTTTTGGTTTAAAACTCGGGAGGATTATAACGAGTTTTCGACTGAAACTAATTGTTTGGTAGGTACATGATTATATCGTTGTTTGCATACCTACTAAAAACAATTAGACTAGGTAATATTTTGTCGGACGAACTAACTAGGACTGAACAGGCTAAATGTATACCTATGTACTTACATATTTTTTATGATAATATGATTATGACACAACAGATGGTAAGCGCCCGTTCACTTAGCGCTCAAATAGAACAAATGCATCCCATACATGTATCACACGGCGCGGCACAGTGTGATCTGATACAAGGAAATGTTAAGGATACAAAGAACCAGGTACTGTCTTCGTATACCTAAAATAGAAGCACTGTGGGTACTGTACATATTCCATTTTAACTTTACTAAATTAGTAAAATTCCTTCACTGGCTGGATCACAGGGCTGGACTTGGGAAATTGCTTGAGACGTGTTTTGCTTGGTGTTTGCTTGCCAAGCAATCTGCTTGGATGGGAGATGGGATGGACCGGAGGGACGGACACTGGTCACACTGGACGAATGATAGTGATGGGAGGTTAATCCTAAAATTAACAATCGAATTATTTAAATGATTCCTGTCGCTGTATTCGTATGATCATTCATCATTCGAATGATTATTTTTTATTGAACTGGACCGAACTTGGAAGTCTGTAATCAACAATGACCTAAAGAAAGTCCAACTAGATAAGATGAACGCTCAAAATCGACCACTAAGGCGAAGTTTAACAAGGAGAGCCGACCCCAAATAAATAATAGGATAGGGCTAGGCCAAGAGAGACAGAGATATATATTTGTTTTTCATTATTCGAAATGAATATTTTGAATTTTTATATGAATGTAATGAAAGTACCTATATAAGTTGTTTAAGATTAATGTTGCAAATTTTCTCTCACGTCAGCTAATTTCTTCAAGGTTTAAAATAAGAATCAATTATTTTTTAAGTAGGTAACAACAATTTTATGAAAATTCATTCGAATGATATGTCAACAAACAATAAAACAATCGAATAGTCCGAAAAGGCTTTTTCAATCGAATGATCATTCATTCATATTCGCCCATCACTACGAACAAACAAAGCCAAGTCGACCGACCGACCGACTGACATATTTCATTTAAATTTATTTCAATTCAAAATTATTTTGCAACTTGCAGTGCGTGGCTGCGTGCAGTTTTGTTTCGTCGTTTGTTGTTTCTCGTTTGCTGTAGTTATGTTATCAAATTTCCTGAAACTGGAAATTGGTCTAGACGGCGCGATGGTCAGGGCTCAGGGTCAGATCCGAAGCTATAAGCATAAGCAATACAATGGTTATCATATCGATACGACCTAACCTTCGTGCCATGAAGTGAAAACTGGTGAGTTTTCTTTATCTTTTTAATATTTAATCCTGTCAATTTAGGCGGATTCCAGCGGCTTCCTTTACATTTCTTCTTACCCTCTCGTGACGTTTTGTGCGACTTTCAAATCCCAGCTGCCGAAGATTAAAAGTAGACCTGCCTCTGACATTTTGACTTCCATGATCCGTGGCTGTTAGTTTGCATGTACACCTTCACTAAATAGGCATCTATAGATAATTTTAATTGAAACCTTCCAAACTGTAGTTACCTACCCACCTATAAAAAACTATTTGAAATGAATTTTATGCAAGATGTAATCATTGATGTATTTCTTTTGTTACAGAACACTGGGTCGAGACCACAGATCGGTTCATGCATGGGTTACACATGCTACAGATCATAATATTTGCTATGATGCACCTCAATAAGGTGAAAGATAAATACCTGCTCATGGTATTTATTTGCTGTTAAAATGACTGGCTGCATTTTTGGCACTATCCAAGGCAGACGTCACCTTCTTTTAATAGTTTATGCTGCCCTTTGTGTGCCAACAGGCAAAGGCCTCCTCCAGCCTCCTCTATTCTCGTCGCTCTCTTGCTACTCTGCTCCATGTTATACCTGCTGTATGTTTAAAGTCGTCGGCCCATCTTTTATATTGCCTTCCTCGGTGTTTTTTCCCATTTCTTGGGTACCATTCTGTTATTCTTTTAGTCCATTTCTCTCTCCATTTGAGCCTTTTGATTTTCACTGTAATGTCTTGTACTTTTGTTATTTTTTCATTTCTGTGCCTGTCTATTCTTTTAATTCTCATCATACTTCGTTCCATTGTACTTTTAATAAAGCTTTATTTATAATAAATACCTATGTAAATTACAATACCTACTTGTAATCAGTAAAATACACTTGAGCTAATGTGTTTAATGAGTAAAATACAATTGTAATAAATCAAGCTTTATATCAGATTTATGCTAGTGAGTTAGTTAAATTCACAAAATTTATCATTTAAAATTGTTGTGCTTATATCATATGAGTAGTAATTCACTTAAGCGAATAAGACTGCAATAATTATCTAAGTATGATACAATATTGTAAGGTTTTCAGTCAATGGTCTGTTAATAGGTATTAGGAGATGAAAGACTAGTTGTTGGAGTAATCTTAACACTTTAACTGCTAACCCTCCTGCGAGTCGCATTTTACATCATTTTATTTTCAAAATACCTATTTATCTAATCATTATATTACGTAGAAAGTTCCACAACTTGACTGCCTCTACAGAAAATTAATACCTACTTACCTAGAAGTAATTAGAAGTACTTTACCTACTTCAAGAAATGATGTTTATTATTAGATTTTAGGTTAAAAGGAGAATATGTTGGAATGAAACAAAATTACTTTTTATAATCAACTATATTTACAAATTGATTACACAAAATTACTATATGCACCTTAAATAATACATTAAGAAACAACATTTGAATTTTTATTGTATTAGTATGGCAATATAGTGATTGTAATGCTGTCCTGCTGCTGTTCAATTCCCTTTCAAAGATCCAGATCTTGTATTCAGTTTGTTTAGTTGTACTAAATTAGTTTTCTGTTGATTCATTTTACTCTGAGAAGTCTCATTAGCAGAAAACACACTGTATTAATTATGTGAGGTAATGTAACCTTACATTATTTCACTTATGGAATTGTTTTTTTATTTGCAAGTCTGAGCAATAATTATATGTTTAGAGACATGAGGAAAAGCTCTTTTCGTATATTTTGTGTCGCTTACAGCGGCGCGAGATTCTCGCCATGACCGGTCTCCCTCCGAAATACCTACCGGTATTTTTCTTCCCGCTGCTCCGATTAGCTTAATAAATAAGTGTACCTACCTTCTTACTGTACACCTATTTGAATATATAACTTTGAATGGTTTTTCACTGAAAAAACACTAATTTCAAACAGAAAAAACTTAATGTGCATTTCGTGTTGAAATTCTAAAACGCTATCTGTTTATTACAATTGAGCTTTATAATTCTTCAACCCAAGTGGTTGGGAGGTTCACAACGGATTGATTAACTTTTGATTTTTTATCAATCTTTTGTTTCTGGTCGTGCAGGGTGTACGCAATGACCATTTCCTTGGACTCGTTTAGCATTCCTTACCTGCAATAATGGACCTTGTCCATTGTTGACCGTTGTGGTCTTTTCTGAATTTTTTATTGTTTGAAATACTTGCATACAATAAACTAAACTTGCATTATTTGTCATGAAATTTATTTGATGATCAATTAGTTGCTCACTTTTAAATTACATGTCAATTAAAGAGCAGTTTAGATAAAGGTAACTAAATAATAAATTATTGTATGCAATGTTGAAATAGTTCTCTTTTAAGTACATACTATTGTTCGTGTGGGAGCAGTGACTTGTTTTATTCAATCATTGTTTCTTTTTTTGTGATGCATGACTACAAACAGACTAAGATTCTACATTTTAAATAAAATTTGTACGCTTTCTAGCGTAATATTCTCATAATTTTGAGACCAGACGAGCGTAATTTTCTGACAGATTTTCAGCCGCAGATATTTTGCTGCATTTGGTTTCGTACAAAAATTTTACAAATTTTGCGGCGTCATGTACCTACCAACTTTATTTTTGTATGAAACCGAATGCAGCAGACTCACGACTAACAAAATTATGCTCGTTTGGCCTTACCCTTATGTCATCTTTTTGAAAGGGATCAGTGCATCGGCTGACCTTAAATTTTCTGAGCACATTTCCAGTCTTAAGTCCTCAGACCTGTTTTCAATCATACCTAGGACCCAATGGCCCTACATGTGGCGCCGCGGATTTCATATTGTTTTTACAAATTTATATTCATCAATTTGAACTATTTTGCCAGGACAGTTACTTAATTTTTATTTCAATGACTGCCAAGGGATTCATCATCAAAAAAATCACCACCAATGTGATTATGGTCCAGGTTGGGGATCGACCTACATCGATGGTGGTCCGGGTTGAACGTCCATATCCTAGGCAAAAATCTGAGTCCAGTCGTCGAGTCAAAAAATATTGAGGACATAATTAAAGTACGCTTAGAACGGTTTGCTACTCCTATCTACAAGCAAACATGCAAAACTTAGTGAAATGTATAAGCTGCAGATTTACGTCTTCCAGAAGTAGTGGAAGTTCATTTTACAAAAAATGTTTATAAGTTTCTCCATTAAGTCTAGATGGCAATTCATGTGGACCAATCAGTTCGTCATCCAGTACACCACACCACACATTAATGCTAAAACGATGTTGAAATTTGGAAGGTCTCAGTTCGTGTGGACTTGAAAAATTTACTGGGGTTACGCGGCTGACAAAACGCGACTCGCTTAGCTCTCTGGTAGTTGTAGAAGTTATCCATCCATATCGTGTGCCCTCTATGCTCAAGCTCAAGACCATTTAAAGTTCGAGCTCGAACACTGGTACTATCCCAGAAACTCCATCGACTCTTTGAACTTCCAAAGTTACGAGCAATAATATGCACTGTCACAATTTCAAGGTTTTGTTTTATCATGTTCTTTTCTTTTAAATTTTTCTTTAAGTTTTTTGTCTTTAATAGGAAGTTGTAATGGAATAACTTCTGTGTCAAAATAAGTACCTACAATTTATTATCCTTGTTCTTCATTATTCCACAGACTACTTATAAAAACCTTTGATAATGTTACATAAATCTTTCACCGCTTACTTCTTTCGTCACTGTATAAAATATTTTTAACATGGAGTACGTACCTAACTCCATGTTAAAAATATTTCAATAATACTCCTCCTCATGGTCATTAGCACTAAATCGTTTTTTTGAAGGGTCAACTCTTCCACAAAGTCACTGACGTGAGACTTCCTCGGTCGGAAGGTTTTGATAAACTTCGACTCAGGAAGGTCTAGAATGGAGTTTACCGTGAGCCTCATTACTGCTCTAGTTTAGCGGCGCTGTATCAAAAGGCGACGTCTTTGATCTGCTGCATTAGCAACAACCAGGGCCCTGTTTTATAAAGCCTACATGAAGCTGACAATCCGATATATTAGGTTGGGGAAAAAGTTTCTTCGTATTTTATATGAAAATTCAAAAAGTTTTTTTTTATAGTTTATTTACATTTGACTAAAGTATGTAGGTGCCATTTTGTTCCATAACTTTTTGCCATCTTGTTGGTAGTGACATGATCCCATTGCTGTAAAAATTTTGAGGCTTCTGATCGAAAAACTGCGACAAGTGGTTTTGGCAGTCCTCTCGTGATGTTAACCTGACACTGCCTAAGGAATTCTGCAGAGATCGAAACAGATGAAAATCTGAAGGTGCAAGGTCAGGACTATACGGCGGATGCATTAATACCTCCCAGCCAAACTCGTAATTTTTGCTGAGTGGCTAAAGATGTGTGAGGTCTAGCGTTGTCATGGTGAAAAACCACACCCCTTCTGTTGATCAATTCTGGCCGCTTTCTCTCAATTTTTTGCTTCAATCTCATCAATTGTTCGCAATACAGTTCTGAATCGATGGTCCTGCCTGGCGGTAACAGCTCATAATGAATGATGCCCTTCCAATCCCACCATACACACAGCATTACCTTGTTGCGAGTTAACCCGGGTTTTGCCACAGTCTGTGAAGCTTGACCGGCCTTTGACCACGATCTTTTTCGCACGTTCTTGTCGTATGTGATCCACTTTTCATCACCAGTTATCAGCTTTTTCAAAAATGGTTCGGTTTCATTACGTCGTAATAAAGAATCACAAATGAGTACACGGTTCATTAGGTTTCTTTCAGTGAGCTCATGAGGCACCCAAATATCGAGCTTTTTAGTGTACCCAGCTTTATGCTTTATTCAAATGAGTCAAAACCGTTTTGTGGTCAATTGCCAGTTCTTCAGCTACATCGTAACTACTAATATGCCGATCTTGCTCCACTTTTTCAAAAATGGCATCAATTTTGTCCGTAACAGGGCGACCAGAGCGAGATGCATCTTTGATATCAAAATTTCCGGCTTGAAAACGCTTAAACCAAACTTGCGCTACTCTCACAGATACTGCATTAGGTCCATAAACATCACATTTTTTTTTCGCGGCTTGAGTTGCATTTTTACTTTTTTTATAGTAAAATTTTAAAATGTATCGAATTTCTTCTTTAGATTCACTCATTTTAACAACAACAATAACAAATGAAAATCACACAAATTCCTAATTTGAATTTGGAAGTGCCTTCTTTAAAATTAAAACTTTTTAATGATACCAAAACCAGTCAGATACAAATGGTATAGCCAAAGAGATTTTAATACAAGTTCATACATACTATACGCGAAAAGACTTTTACCCCAACCTATTATTTGTAAAAAAAACTACAAAATTGTCGAATTGTCGCGCTTAGGCTGTTCAATATTTTTAGTAAAATAATAATAACAATGTTTTATGTACCTATGAGGGAAAACCAATTTTATAAATTAAATATTCTACGGTAGTTTTACATAGATAATCGAAATATTTATTTAAAGCAGAAATATGTTGTTATGAAGGAAAAATTAATTCGGCTTTTAAATGATCGTCGTCGTTTCCTGCTTGTTTGTATTTGTTCCAAAATATTTATCATCACTCTCACTGCTCGATGTTAGTACTTTTTTGTAATTCTCGTTTTATAAACAATTTCTTACGTTCTTCACTGGTATTTGAGACTTCCGAATAAACTTTTTGCTTCAACCATACCCACAAAAAAGGGTGTGTGATCCGGAGATCGCGAAGGCCATGCGACGGTCCCACCCCTTCCGATCCACGGCGAATAATGCTCACTTATAATATGTGCGCTGTAGCATGGTGCGGGTGACAGTTTCAGTAACGTTTCGTTTCACTCTTGAAAGTTGCCGCGATTTACAAATTATGACTTAGTATTTTAGCTGTACCACATTCTTAATATTTAAAATCATTAATTACTGTCGTAACTTAAATTGAACCCATCCAGAATGTTCTAGTCTACAAATAAAATCAAATTGAAGGAAAAATTAAGCAGTGTTATGCGTATAACGTAACGCCATAGACGTATTTAGTGATGGGATGTACTGCTACGATGGATAGTCGATATTTTTTATAATAAAAAACGTATTTTGTGCGTAGTTAAATTTTTATTGTTAAAATGTCTATAATTATATAAATGAAAAATACAAATATATATAGGGTCAGGTTACTTAAAAGGTAGCTTAGAAGAAATATAATTTATTCGTCTGAATCTATATCACAGTCAGGAACATCTGAATTGTCACTTAATTCATCATCTGAGTCTGTGACGGATATTATTAACGATGACTCCATTACATTGTCAATATGGATGTCACGATCCCAAACAGACATAATGTCCCTTTTTGTTTTGTTCACGACCTTCGACCAGTCTTCAGGTTGAACATTGTTGATCGCCTCTTGTAGTAGGGCCAACATCTTATTTGCCGAAAATGGCGGCGAAGTATTATTTCTTGCGGCGTGACCTATAAAAAAACAGACTTATGACACAAAGTATTTCAATTCAATCAATCATTCAATCAAATAATCAATTATTTAATAGGTAATTCTAAAATTTACACTTGAAATAGGTACATCTAATCTAGTATCTGGTCATGTTTTTAAAGTACGTGCTACGTTCGGAAAGCTGATAAAGCTTCAAAATAGGAATTGAAATTAAAAGCATACCTTTTATTTGGGCCCAAATTAGCTCAATAGCATTATACTGGCAATGGTAGGGTGGTAGTCGAAGGACCTGGTGGCCTTTTTCTTTTGCCATCTCGTCGAGAGCATAGGTAGGAGTTGGTGGCTTATGAAGCCGGACTAAGGCAATAAGCTCCGCCTTTAACATTTTTATATCTGCTGTAATTCCGTTTTCACTCAGCCACTTCACCAACTCGCTTTTGCGGTTGGATTGGTTTGGGGGTTTATTAACTTGCACCGAATGGTAGGGTGCGTTGTCCATTATTATGGTCATAGGCTCTTTTAAATTATTTAATAGACCTATGAACCAATCTTTAAATTTTTCGTAGTTCATCTCCTCATGATACTCCGTAGTTTTTTTTGACTTAAAAGCCAGCAAACAATTAGGAACGAATCCACTTGCTGTACCAGCGTGACAAATAATAAGGCGTTCGCCTTTGCCCTCCGGCACTTTAGTACACGATTGTGCCGTATCGTCAGTCCAACTTTTACCCACTGTGTGGTTGGCGTTTAGCCACGTTTCATCCAAAAAAACAACTTTGCTCCAATCACTAATGTTTTTGGCCTTCCTTAAAAATGTACATCTTGCTAAGGCAATGTCGGTCCTCTCCATAATGATCTTCCTTTTGTTCACTTTTTTGTAAACAAAACCAATATCTTTAATAACTTGCCGCAACGAAGTAATACCTCCTTTGAACAAGTCGGCTTCTTTCAATGATTTTAGAAGCTTGAGCAATGTGGGCAGCTCCATTCTTCTATAATAATCATAAATATGATTTCTAATAGCATCCTTAGCAAAATCATCTAAATCTGTGATTGGCTTCACCTTGGTCCGTTTTTTGTTAGGAGTCGATAATTTATTTTCAGACATCCCTTCTTGCCCAATTTTCTCACGTGTTATACGCGAAACAGTATTGCGGCCAATATCAAGAGCTTCGGCGACTCGTTCCACAATACGATTCAATGGTAACAAAGGTCCATTATTTTGTTGTTCTCTTTCAAAATAGTTTCGGAGGCGAACAACAAGCTCCCTGGCCTGACTACCCAAAACAGTTTTTTTTGTATGCTTAGGCATGGTAATAACAACAAACTTTAACAAATATAACAACAAACTCAACAAACTATAACAATTATACGAAAATGAACAATGAAACCGAAATACGTGTCACATACAAGGCGCTAGCACTCGTACTGACAGCATCTCACGCACGGGTAAACAAAATGGCCGCCGCGCTGATGCGCCATAGAGAAAAAATGTAGTCACGGAGAAATATCGTAAAGCCGATTTTGATAATTTTATATAAGTACAAAGAAAATATTTTTATATTGACAAGTTTATACACGATACTTATTTATTTTATTTATTTTCTATCTATCAGACATAATATTTAAGTATAACGGAGTCTTATCATAAATACCAGTTAAATAATATTTGTTTTTAATTTAATTTTCATAACAATATTAAAGAGAACTAGATTTATGCTGCGAGTATCGTCAGCGATAAAAATTAATTGCTTAAGGTCACATCCCTAGTTATGTGGTACTGACAGATGTCAACGTCATACAGGCAACTGTCACCCGCACCATGCTACAGCGCACATAGAGTAAATCCGTTCTTACATCGCGAGAGTAGTGGTGCATCGTCTTAAAAATTTCGTCGATCCCTGCGCCAGTTCTTGAAAATTTGTTTTACTTCCTGCGAATATGTTGATGTAATACTTACTTAAAATTTTTGACTTTTGTAAACTAAAATTTGTGCATTGTATTTTAATATAATGTCATGCAGAATTTCTTTTCATCATTACATAGTGTTTTAGATATTCGTAATATTTCGTAATTACATTTTTGTTAATAATTCACTTGATTTGCGTTTAAGTTCATGTGTCGATGAATCTACGACATCAAAATTTTTTTTGCCAATCAACTTCCTTTTTAAACGCTTAATTTTTATAATAAGTTTTTTTAAAGTTACACTTTTTAAGGTAACACTGTTTAAGGTTACACTGTTTAAGGTTTTATATTTTTAAGTTTTGGTGTATCTTCACCATGATCCTGTCTTTTTATTTTTTTGGGGGTGCTGTCGGGAGAAGAACGTTGAGCTAGAAAAAGGAAAACGTATTGATACATATGCTAAGGATAATCCAATATGTGACACCTACATTCTGCAATTAGGTACACATTCAGGGTTTTTTGTAACATGATTACGAAGATCGTTATAGCACTCCCATCGTTTGCCTCTGAAACAATGGGATCTGTCATATCAAGAGATGAAATTGCCATCAATGCTCTTAATATCATCTCTTGGACCAGAAAATAAAAACAACCATGCCCAGCAACAGCAACGTACGAGGGAGCGTTTTTATATTCGCGGAAAATGGGGCAAAGGGTCCAAATAAAAAAACCAAATTATTTTTCCTTTTCAATATACATATTCACCTGCAAGACGGATACATTTTTCAGATCGTTCTATTAATTTATTTATACCCTCATAAAAAAAATGTTTCATCTTTGTCTTCAAAATACGCCGAAACTGCCTCCTTGACTTCATCATCGGTGGAAAATTTCTTACCCCGCTGTTCTTTTCATTTTTGGGAAAAGATAATAATCACTCGGGGCCAGGTCTGGACTGTAGGGTGGGTGATTAAAAATATCGAACCCTACTTTATGCAGGGCAGCCAATGCAACGCGGCTCTTGTGGACGGGCGCGTTGTCGTGCAAAAGAAGCACACCTCTCGTCAATTTTCCCCGTCTTTTTTCTCTAATAGCTTCTTTTAATCGCTCCAATATCGAAGCGTAGTAATCTCCGGTTATAGAAACACCTTTATCTTTATAATCGATCAGCAATATTCCCTCTGAGTCCCAAAAGACCGTAGCCATGAGTTTTCCAGCTGACTGCGACACTTTAAATTTCTTGGGGGGTGCTGTGCCCTTTTTGTGCCACTGCATGGAGTCTTGTTTCGACTCAGGTTCATAATGATGAACCCAAGTTTCGTCTCCAGTAACAATTCGACTCAAAACACCATCCTTGTCTTCATTGCAGAGGTCCAAAAATGCGCGTGAACACTACGCGCTGTTGTTTTTGCGGCGGCGTGAGCATTCTCGGCACCCATCTTGCACTGACCTTAGTCATGCCAAGGTGGTCGTGCAGAATTTTAAAAATGGTTGTATCCGATACTCCAACCATTTCTGCGATCTGTTTCTTCTTTAGCCGAGCATCGTCGAGTACAATTTTTTCGACTTTTTGGATAAGCTCTGGCGTGGTCATTTCGACGCTCCTGCCCGGCCTCGGGTCGTCTTCAAGTGATTCTCTTTCTTGTTTGAATAAACTGTGCCACTTGTAAACCATTGTTTTTCCAGGGCAAGAGTCACCGTAAACCGATGACATCTCATTTAGTATGGTCGGAACTGATTTTCCTTGCTTGGTAAGGAACTTTATAACGGCACGATATTCAATTTTTTCCATTTTTCACTTTTCACTCCGGATTATGTTGCTTGGTTGACGATAACTCAAAGACTAGTTATCTTATAACAATGAAAGCTCGTATATATACTAATTATGAGTCACTGAACACGTTACGGTCCTAATGAGCATAATCACCCCCCTCCATCCCTCTTTATTCCGCGAACTTAAAAACGCACCCTCGTATATGTCTTGTCGTATATTTAGTTCAGTATTCCATTTATTATGAACGTGTTTTTAATCCATGATTATGTGATACAATCTGCAATCACTCGTTTAGGGCTTATTGTGACATTATTACAGAGGTCATACCACTCCCATCGTTTTCCTCTGAAATAATCAGATCTGTCATGTCAAGAGATGATATTAAGAGCATTAATGGCCAATGCTCTTAACACCATCTCTTGGACCAGAGCTAATACCTACCTTTATGTGCTGCACAGTCTTCACACGGCATAGACAGCAAAATTTCTTCTCAGAATAATCTTGGTTAATTACGTCGGTAATTCCGACGGCTGTTGAATGATGCCTTATCGGTGCAGTCATCCGCCGGTGCTCGGTTCCGGGCCCATCGAGAAATGATTCTAAATAAAGAGGTGTCCTTATTTAATGTAGAACTCGTTTTTGATAAATGTTTTGGCCCGAGAATAGGTAAATTGTTGGGCACAGCCGATGGCTGAGGGGGTTGAGCTGGTCGAGGGCGTGACGCTCCCCGACCACCACTACCTCCCCTACCACGTCGAGCTTGGGGATATGTGTCTTCAAAGGACGGTGCTGCATACCGGTTGAAGGTGCCTCGTCCCCACTTCGCACCTCCACAGTGTTGCCATACAACAAGAACTAAAAATCTGTACATTCGACAGTAAAATCCGTACAAATTCCGTACGTAAAATAAATCTGAAACTCCGTACGAAATCCGTACAATAAAAAAAAACAAATTCAACAGCAAGAATTATTTATACATGTCTTTATAATTTTTTTAAATCATATCACTATCAACAGTCAAATCAAAACATGGCGTATTTCCTAACAATTGTTTAGTATGCAAAAGCCCTTCGATTGTCTCTGTTGAGAGTTGATTTCGTTGTTTTGTTTTTATTAAGTTAATAGCAGAGAAAATACGCTCAACTGCTGCGCTTGAATGAGACAAGCACAACAATTTTGAAACAAAGCTACCTAAAGTAGGGTACAGAATTTTTTCGTCGGCTGGATTGGTAGCTGTTATATTTTTTTTCCAATATTCTTCCAAGGACATTGAATTTGATGAATTTAATGACGTGTTATTTCTTAAACTATTTTGGACATGTGTAGTTTTTTGTGTCAGAATAGAGGTAAAGGAAGCAGTTAATAATTTATATAAACACAAATAGATCTTATTTAAAATGTATATTTTTTCAATCTTCCCTTCATACTTGTTTCCAGGCTTAGGACTGTCTGAATTTGAATACCTGATTATTCATATTCAGGCGTATTTAGATCAGCTGATTTTATGTACATTATTAATTAAATTTTACATATTTACACATGACTTTTTGTACATATTTACATTAGGTTTTTAAATATTTTGTACATAATTACATGTTTGTACATGATTTTTTATACATATTTATACGACGTATTTTTTACATATTGTGTAATACTAAATTACATTTTTAATTGCGCAATATTTATACCTAATAGGTCTTTACCTATGAAATTGCCGTTTTACAGTACTGGCCATCTCAATTAAAAATATTTTTTGTTTAGCTAAGAATTCTAATTTCAAATTAATTTCATTTTAAAAATATGGAATTCTTTTTCCAAAAACAGTCATTTGTTTATTGGTTAGTGTTACATTTTCATTGCATTTCAATCATTTTCGTCAACATGGATACGTTAAAAATTCGAGTAATTATGGAATATGAGTTCCGTCGTGGCAGCAACGCGGCACAAGCGGCTCGCAACATCAACGACGTGTACGGAGCTAACACTACAAACCAACGAACCACTAGTTATTGGTTTGCTCGCTTCCGTTCTGGAAATTTCGACCTGAAAAATGAACCCCGCGGTCGTCCGAAGACTTTGGTCGATGCAAATGAATTGAAGGCGATCGTGGAAGCTGATGATACTCAATCTACGGCTGAATTAGCAGCAGCTTTCGACGTTAGCATCAATACAATATTGGTCCATTTGCGTCAAATTGGCAAGGTAAAAAAGCTTGACAAATGGGTGCCCCACGAACTCAATGATCGCCAGCGCCAGGTACGCGTCGAGACGTGCCGTGCATTGCTCAACAGACACACAAATGAAGGAATTTTAAACCGCATTGTCACCTGTGATGAAAAATGGATTCTGTTTGATAACCGTAAGCGCTCAGCAAGTTGGTTGGATCCTGGTTCAGCACCTAAACAATGCCCTAAACGAAAACTTACCCCTAAAAAGGTGATGGTTACTGTTTGGTGGTCTAGCACCGGTGTGATTCATCACAGCTTCTTACCAAATGGGGAGAGTATTGCTGCAGATGTGTACTGTGAAGAATTGAACACAATGATGGAGAAGCTGGCACGTCTCCGACCAGCATTGGTCAATCGCTCGTCTCCGCTGCTCCTGCACGACAACGCGCGACCTCATACCGCACAAATGACGGTCTCCATGTTGCAAGAACTGGGGTTGGAAGCTCTCCCTAATCCACCGTACTCACGGGACCTTGCCCCTACAGACTACTACTTTTTCCAGAATTTGGATAACTTCTTGACTGGAAAAAAATTCAATAACCAAGAGGCAGTTCAAAACGCCTTTGAAGAATTTGTTGCCTCTCGTCCAGCTGATTTCTTTAAGAAGGGCATTAATAAACTGCCACTGCGTTGGCAAAGATGCATTGATTGTATGGGTAATTACTTCACTTAATACAAATAAAAATTATATGAATAAAAATCGTTTGAATTTTTTCATACAAAACGGCAATTTCATAGGTAAAGACCTTTTCTTTCTCCTTTTTTTATGTTTTTTTTATACTTTTTTTCTTTTTTTTTTGTTAAATAGGTAGGTATAGGTAGATATGTATGTACATTTTTGTCTTAAATTAAAACCCCTTAAATTTGTGCTCAGGTGTATTAACATTCAAGAACATTATCTGTTCAACTTTGCTGGTTCTTAGTCTCGTACGCCTTTCGTTTAATATTAGTCCTGTTTTTGAAAACATTCTTTCGCATGGTACAGAAGTGCCGACTTGCAGTGAGTAATAAATATTTTTTTTAAATTGGGGTACACATATTGGTGTTTTTTCCACCATTCTAGAGGACACGTTAAATTTCCAGCCTGGTCTTTTCTTGGCAATAGCTCATCCGAGAAGTACATATCGACTTCTTTTATTGCCTTTGAAAGAGGAGTACCTTGAGTAGTGTTTGTTGCCACCATTTTATCAAAAATGCTCCATGGGCTTAATTCGTCAACTTCGTTAGAATGATCATTACTTACTGAAGCTCTAGACGTTGCTAGAGACTGCTCTGTTTGGCCGATGAGTGCTGCTACCATTTTCCTCACTTTTTCTTTAGTTTTAATAGCTTCATTTTGGTCAGAAAAGCTTTGCATTTTGAACCGTGGATCCATAAAAGTGCATAAGGCAAACGTCCCACTTTGTTCAATGTTATGAAATCGCTCTTCTAATCCTGATTTCAGAAGACGAACCGTATCACTTACATTTTCTAACAGGTCAGCTATTTAATAGTTTTTGACACGCTTCTCTCAAGCATCTGGTCACTATTATTACGGAACTATCAGTGACATATTTTTCTCCACTTATTGACCTAGTTATTTCTTCAAATGGCCGTAAAATCTGACACAATTGGGGTATGCCCCAATTGTGTCAGATTCCAGCTTCCAGTCTTCTGGGCTAATAACAGGTAATGATCTTTCCACAAAACCTAAAGTCGATCGAACGGCTTCTTCCAGTTCCACAAATCTTTTAAGCATGAAATAGGTCGAATTCCACCGTGTGTCGACCGCTTGGATTAGTCGCTTGGGCTCTTGTCCTTGTTGTACTTGGTACTTTTGTAGTCTTTCAGAAGAAAGGGTGCTTTTTTTAACATGTGAAACTATTCGCTTCACTTTATCAGTTTGCGGTTTTACTACCTCCAAGGCATGATCAACAACTAAATTGAGGCTGTGCGCATAACATCCGAAATGCTTCAACTGCAGGCCTTCTTTTATTGCTTTAAAGATATTCGCAGCATTGTCTGTAATCATGAAGTTGACTTTATCCTTTAAACCATATCGGTCAACCAATGTTCCGATTTCAGCGGCGATATTTTCAGCTGAGTGGTTACTCGGAAACTGGCAACATCCTAATAATATTGTTTTAAAATCCAACCCCTCGGTTAGGTAGTGGCCAGTGAGAGCTAAATAGCTTTCGGTTGTCAGTGAGGTCCACATATCTGCAGTTAAACATATGCTCGTTACCTCCTTCGTAAGTTGAGCTTGTATCTCGTCGTACAATTTTGTGTATGCTTCTTGCAGAATCGAATTCGATAGTGTTTTCCGAGTGGGTAATTTGTACCCAGGAATCCATCTGCAGAATTTCTTAAACGACCTTTCTTCTACGATTGAAAAAGGATGAAAACTGTCTGTACATAAATCTAGTAAATATAAGTTAATCTGTTTTTTTTGTTCGTTGCTAATTTTTTTATTTATGTATGTGTCCATTATTTTTTGTCTTTTATTCGCATTCTCTTGGCCATTTCCGCTTGGGCCCGGGGAGACAATTGATGCACTAGTCGAAGGTTGCACATGTTGCACTTCAGCAACTTCAGATACGCAGTTTGTCCGATTAGTGTTTGTTTGTACCGCCGGCGATAATGAAGAAAAAACAGAAACGTGTTTTCTTTTTAAATGACTTTTTAAGTTTGCCGTAGTTGATTTATAGGCAATTTTTTCTTTACACACATTACACGTAGCTTTTCCACTACTAGAGTCCTTTTCAAAATGGTGCCATAGTTCACTCCTTCCCGCCATTTTTATACTAAAAGTTATTATTTACAGACCACCACTGCACGCTATTATTTACACTAAGTTCTTATTTTACATTGCACTCACTACACTATTTACGAAACATAAAATACTAAAGTACATCAAGAAACTCGAAATTATTTGCAATTCTGCAAACTGCAACAACAAATTTATGCAAAACCGTGACCTTGCACGCGCGTAATGAGTCGCAAACTGAATTAAAAAGTAAACAAATCTAAACATTCAAATCAATCAGACAAGCGCGCGCCGCGAATCCGTTATTTTAAGTCTAGGATTATCGTTCTATTAACTTCATAGAAAATTCAACCCACTGGCGTAATATTAGAGTTCAAATTAGTTTGACCGCCGTTCGAGCAAGACAGAACTCGACCGAATAAAGATGACGTTTATTATACGGCTACGTTTATGCGTCGGTCGTCGCGTTGAAAGTTGAAACGAACGGCGATACTCTTTTATTTAGCCGTCTACGAATTCAACTAGTCCACGGATAAACGATGAACCGTCGAAACGTCTATTGTACGTAGACGGTTTATTCGACTAGTTCGTCCATTCAACGCCCACCCCTAATCTGTGAAGACAAGACTGATTAATGCATCATACTGCTCCAACAATCGTGAAACTGCAGCACGAAGTGATAGCCATCTTGTTTGGCTTGGATGAAGAATTTTATGAGGTTTTAAGTTTAAAAACTCTTGAAAGTCTTTTAAAAGTGCACTTCTTTTCGGAATAGTGTTAAAATAATTATACACATCTCTGATTAAGTCCTCTGGTTCTCTCGGTAGTTTTAAACATGCATAGGATGCACATAAATGAAAAGAATGACAGATGCATTTAACTACATATAAATGCGGAATATCTGCCTGAAGTTTTGTTGATAAAGAGTTAGTATTACCCATCATGACAATGGCACCATCTGCTGCTAACCCAATCATATAGTCTTTTTAAGAAATGCCATTTTCTTCAAAAAACAATGTTATGTGTTCGTAAAGTATTTGAGCGCTGGCATCTTGAAGTGGAATAAGACCTAAAAAGGCGTCCACAATTTTGTTGTCTTTGTAAATTCTGGCTGCCATGCAAAGGTGTTTTATACATCCCCTGTCAGTACTTTCATCAACAATAAGGGAAAACTTATTATTTCGGCATTATTCCGGCAATGTTCAACAATAATGTTTTTTCCAGTTTTTCCGGTAACCGACTTAAGAATAGCGGTGGTTTTAGTCCTACTACAAGTCATGTCTTTTGCAATTTGCGAGTCTGGACATACAATATGTCCGGTACTCGACTACACAAACTTTAAGGGCATGTAAATGATCATTTTTATCGACAAAACCACTCTACATGGGGGTCAAATCTCCAACCCCTTAAAACGGCAGCCATCTTTAAAAAAAAATATTTTTTTCGGGTACAACTGCTTAAACTGCTATAATTTTGTAAGTTGACGGGCTATCGGAGTAAAAAAAAATACTGGCGGATACGTCAAAATATGGTCTATCATAGTGTAACTTCATAACCCTTGTAAATGGTATAAATTTTCAGTAAAAAAATGCTAAAATCAAATTTTAAGTTAAAATTTGTCATATTTTTTTTGTTTTTTTAATTTTCATAAAAAAAAGGCCAATTAGTCTACATTTTTAGAGGCTTAATCAAAAGATAATTTATTTTCCTAATAAACGGTACAAAAATTATGTTTTTAAATTCTAAACTTTTGAAGTTATTGCCGTTTGAACTGGGCATCCAAAAAGGAATTAATTGCAACAGGAAATAATTAAAACATAAGATATGGATTTTTGCTATTTGTTTAATAATTAAAAACTAATACTACGAAATTCGTATACCTATGTAAGGTCAATTCGGCAAAGACGGGCAAAGTTTATTAAAAAAAAATTCAACCGACTATTTCTCCTCTCCTATAAAGGCCTACGCAGACCGGGACGTCATGGCAAGGGATTTTGCCGTGAGTCAGCGCACACCGGCTGCTTAGATACCGCGGCATACCAGCATTTTACCACGGCATGCCACGGCGTGCCGCGGCATTCCAGCACTTTGCCACGGCATGGCCCGGCATGCCCCGGGGTGCCGCGGCATGACAAAGCACGCCTCAGCGACTCCTGCTGCCTGCAGTCTTCAGTTGCGTTTGATTGAGTGTTGGTGTGCCTCAGTTTTACAATGGTAGATTGGGATTTAGTGTTGATATCGATTATTGCAGATGAAGAAGAAAGTGCACAGGCTAATAATAGGAATAGAAGAAGATTTTGGGTTGATAATTTATGGAAAGAAAGGGAATCAAAGGGTGAATTCAATAATTTATTTAATGACTTAAAATACGACGTGCAAAAATTTTATGACTATCATAGAATGGATTATGAGAAATTTCAAGCACTGTTGAATATATGTCGACCATATATCGAAAAACAGAGGACCAATTTTCGCAACCCCATTGAAGCCGATCAAAGATTATCCTTGTGTTTGAGGTGGGCAGTTAAATGATTGTATAAGTTTAATATTTTCTTCTTTTATTTAATTAAAAAAACAAATTTTTTTGCCAAATACAATCATGAATTGTAGACACATAATAACGATTTTTATGTTTTTGCACTGATAAATCTTCTCACTGATAATTCCTGGATCTTTATTTCTTTTTACTTAATTTAGAGTACCTACTAGTTTAGATTAGTTTCGTATTCAGAAACTGCAGTTTTGTAGCCAGACCCTGAAGCAGCTTCATAGCCAGGGCCCGAGGCGGTTTCATAACCAGACCGTGAAGCAGGTTCATAGCCAGAACCTGAGGTGGTTCCAAAGCCAGACCCCGAAGCTGCTTCATAACCAGAGCCTGAGGCAGTTCCAAAGCCAGACCCCGAAGCTGCTTCATAACCGGAGCCTGAGGCGGTTCCAAAGTCAGACCCCGAAGCTGCTTCATAGCCAGATCTTGAGGTGGTTTCATAGCCAGATCTTGAGGTGGTTTCATAGCCAGATCCTGATACAGCTTCATAGCCCAAGCCTGCCGCGGTTCCACAGCCAGATCTTGAAGTAAAAGCGGTACGGCATGGTCGTTGATGTTGCAAATTGGTAGAGACATCTTCAGATGTTGGAGCTGGAGTTCCCTCTATGTAGTTTAATTCGGCGTCAGTTACCATATTAAATATTTGTCTCTTTATTCGGACCTGCTCTCTTTTTGGTAGCTTTTTTACTGTGGCAGCCATTGTTTGAAAGAACGAATCAATGGCGTCCACCTCCTTTTTCGATTCAATATATTTATTTAGTATTTCAGCAGTTGTTGTAGGTTCTGGTATTATTGAGGAATGGTGTGAATCATTGGTCATTCGCGAAACTGAACGTTCATCGCTATCAACGACAGCGGATTCTGCAAAAGAAGTCTGCGTATCCTCTGAAGAGGAGTCCAAATTCGAGGTTTGTTTTCTGTGCTGAATGAATTTTTTCAAAAACTCCAGCTCTTTTTCAAACTTGATAGGGCGTCGCTTTGTGTACGGGTCACCACTCTTTGTTTTTCTGTTATTCAGAGCTTTCCTAAAATTATTACGTATATTACTCCATATTTTCTGACATTCTTCACCTAAAACAAAACATAAGCAGGTAAAATGGTATAGAATCAGAATAAGTAGGTAATGGGAAAAGGCCTTAGATAGTGACTAGGTGACTAGGTTAGCACCAGCTATGTTTATGGGATTATATTGAGCTAATTTTTTTTCTAAGTAAAAATTACCACTGGCTTTACGGTGAAGGAAAATATCGTGAGGAATTCATAATTATATATAAATAAATATATCGTATTATTTAATTGACTTTGTTTAACTGTACCCTGTCTTTCACTCTGCCTCACTTACCCCTCTTTATATTATCTTTCAGATTTTTGATCACGGGAAGTAGCTTCAAGTCTCTAGGTTACAGCTATCGTATGGGGTTTAGTACAGTGCGCTCTATAGTACATGAAACTTGCCAAGTCATTTGGAATGTCCTAAGGCCTAGTGTTATGCCAAAACCAACAAGGGAAAAATGGACGCGAATCGCGATGGAATTTGATGAAAAATGGAATTTCCCGAACTGCATCGGTGCAATAGATGGTAAACATTTTAGGATAAGGGCACCTCGCAATAGTGGAAGTCTCTACATGAACTATAAAAAGTTTTTTAGTATCGTGCTACTAGCGGTTGTGGATGCAAATTATAAATTTGTGATTGCAGATGTAGGATCATATGGACGAAATAGTGATGGAGGTATAATGCAAAACTCAATATTTGGAAAAAAATTGACTTCTAATGCCCTCGATATTCCCCCAAAAAAACGTTTACCGAGGACAGATCTTGAGTTGCCCTATGTTTTTATAGCAGACGAGGCTTTTCCGTTAACCACAAACATTATGAGACCATTTAGTAGCGACCGATTGACAGATGAAGCAATGAAAATATACAATTATCGTTTGAGTAGAGCCAGGCGTATCGTCGAAAATGCATTTGGTATACTTCAAGAACGTTTCGAATTATGTCAAAAAGGAATTCAGGTTCAACCAAAATATATTGATAATATCATTTTAGCATGTACTTGCTTACACAATTTCATCATAGGTGGTACAAGCACAGAAAGTCAAAGTATAGCAAGTGTAAGCATTAATTTAGAAAACGATAATAATATGAACAATGCATTAGATGGTACGACAGTACGGGAGATGTTTAAAGATTACTTTAACTCTGATGAGGGCTCGATTCCATGGCAAAACGATATTGTAAATAGACATTAATACCGTGTGAAGTATTAAAATATAATTATATTGCAAAAATATTTACCTGTTTTATTCATTTCTGTCCCAATTATTCTCCACGCATTGTTCTTCATTTGAGTGTTCATATAATGTTTTGATGACATATTATATAAATAATCATAGGCTTGAACTAATGTTATTAATTTTTCCTCCATGTTGGAATAAAAAACGTAAAAAACTGGTCTCCGAAAAAAACACGTAGGTACACAGTCGTCAAAGACGCGGGCGCAAATGGATGGTCAATGGTGTGCATTCCCCGCTTCTCTACCCCCACCGCCGCACCCCGCAGTATATTACTACGAGCGCTGGAGTCCGTGTCATGCCGTTGCCTACCGCAGTATGCCGCGGCATCCCGCCACGGGAGCCTGTGACGAGCGCCGGAGTCCGTGTCATGCCGTTGCCTACCGCAGTATGCCGCGGCATCCCGCCACGGGAGCCTGTGGCGTGTCTTTTCGATTAAATCCCTTTCAATGCCACGGCATCATTTTAAAGCATAGCAATTTATGTCGTATTTCTGTAACAGTACGGTTGAATGTCCATTAGTAAAAATTAAAATCCCTTGCCATTCCGTCCAGGTCTGCGTAGGCCTTAAGTTTACAGCCAAATCCTTTTGTACTAGACGGCTCCATACCTATTTGATTACTATACGGACTTGTCATATTTAATTGGAAGCCACTTATTAATGACATAAACACAATTTAGTCACACAAAGCCTAGTAGACGGACTTATCCATACGTCGTATAAGACCGTCTAGTGCTAAATTTACCTACTTTTAAAGAGATTACAGTACCCGGCGATAAATATTGCACATCGACCTTTGGAAAGAGACAATCGGCTAATTTCGGCTTCGTAGAGCGTTATCTCTGTCGCGCGAAATACAAACAGTCCGGTATCTATTAGGAGCTGTTAAAACAATTATGATTTGCTTCTTTTGATAATTCTTTTTATTCTTTGTATAAAATACACCAATTTTTGTATAAGTGATGGTTTTAGGTTGGGGTGAAATAAAATAAAAAAACATGTTCACATTATGTTTACGTATTTAATTATTTTGGAAAATTACAGCTGTAGTGTACATAATAAACACCATTATACCTATTGTTAGAATGAGACATTGTAATAAAAATAATAATAATTCTAATTCTAAATTACTTCCATTTCACTATCTGTGCTCTCAAATAGGTCAATATCACTGTCACTGTCAGCCGTATTTATCACTAGTCTATCAGTGTAATTGTCTAAACCGTGTTGAATGCTTCTATATTCATTCTCACATTTGATTGCATGATCGCAAACCTTTTTCCACTCTTCAGCCCCGATCATGTTTACTTTTTCAATCAATAATGTTTTTACTGTAGTTAAATTCATACCCACATTTCTAGAGGCTACATAGCCTTTCAGTTGAGACCATATATTTTCAATTGGATTAAAATCCGGATGATATGGTGGCAATCGCAACACAGTGTGTCCATGTTCGGCAAGTACTTTGTCCACGGAAAACTCTGTATACCTCTCCTTGTGCTGACATATAATAGCGTAAATCTGGGTTTTTGTTAATTTTGGATCAACTGGAATTTCATGTCTGTTTAACCAGTTGATCATTTCCTGTTTAATGGTGTTTGAATTGGGGGGTCTTTCAACATATTTGTTGTGATAGGGTGCGTTGTCGATAACTAGAACAGAATCACTGGGTATATTTGGGATTAATTGATTAACCAGCCATTTTTCGTAGTTACCGTTATTCATTTCATTGTGATAGTCACCTGTAGTGTCTGTGGATTTATACGTTAAAAAGGCACCGGGTACAAAGCCTTTTTCATTTCCCGCATGAACTATTATCAAACGTTGACCTTTTGAAATTGGCTTTTTTACTCCTTTTTTCTTATCATCACTCCAAGATTTCCCTTTAGTGTGGGATGTATGTATGTAAGACTCATCCATGTAGACGATATTTTTTCCTGATTCGCGAAATTTGCGTATTTTATCGAGGTATTCTATTCGTTTGAGACTTACATCGTGCTTTTCCATTAGAACTTTTCGATTATCTTCCATTTTAGTGAATCGAAATCCCATCTCGTGAAGTATTTTTCTCAACGTCTTTTCAGACCCATTGTAATTAATAGCTTCAGATAATTTAGCTTTTAATGATTTTATTGTTGGCAGTTCATTAAATCGTAAGTGAAAATCATACACCATTCTTCGAACAACATCATAATCAAAATCGTCCATATCCAAACGAAATTGCTTTTTTGGTCTCCCTTTTTTTGGAGTGCTGAACTTAATTTCAGTAGAATGTGTTTCAGTACTGACTTCGTTTAATATATTGTTCAAAGTTCTTCTTGAAATTCCAGTGGCATTTGCAACTCGCTCTTGAACCTTCTTAAAATAACAACTTACATTTTCATCTTCATTTTTTTTAAATCTGTCAGCTTCGGTTACAAAATATTTATAAACATTGTAGATAATTTCGCGTGACTGACCTCGTAAAGGTTTCCCTCTTTTTCCTAAAGATGCCATAGTACAACTTTAAATTATTTAAATTTGGGGGTGTTAACAACTCTAAATATATATTTTGAACTGGACGCGACCGCACTCTATCGCACTTGAACAACGACTGACAAAACGTCACATAGGTAGTGTAGACAGAGATAACGCGCTACGAAGCCGAAATTAGCCGATTGTCTCTTTCCAAAGGTCGATGTGCAATATTTATCGCCGGGTACTGTACATCATTGTAAGTATTATATAGGGATGCAATTTCCTGTGACAACTCAATGTACCTATGCCCTATAGCCATTGAAATAAGGTTCACAATCGGTAAAATTGAAATATGTAGGATTTGTCGGGTAGGTTCGGCATATTTTGAAGTTCAGGGGTACGCCACTCATAATCCTCATGTTGAAATAATAATAAAAATATTTTTAGTATGAAAATATTTTATTTATCAAATGATAAACGTTGACAAAACAAATCAATTTAAAAATGAAATTTTACGTTTATTTGCAAACTTACTGCCATGAAAAATATACAAAAATAGGCAAATACCGAAATAGAAATCTACAAAAAATCTCCATGAAAAGTGTTCATCCAACGAACTAAGAACTAAATACAGTCTTGTTTAAAAAGTAAATTATAAATGTTTTATATTTGACTTTAGCTTTGACTTTAGCATAACATAATAAGTGTAACTTTTTGTACTTTTGAGCATATTAACATTTAAAAATCTAAACTAAGTGGGTACTTACTTAATACAAACACTAACATAACATAAAAATTTCAATAGTCTTCTGAACAAGTAATTAGGAACAAGTAGGATAAATCAGTCTTCTTCAATATTTTGGCAATTTGCTTATGAATAAGTACTTAATTAGAAACAAAATAACACGTATGAATGTTTTAAAAAACCCAAAAAATATCGAAACTGTTGTAAAATTAAACAATAGGTGGGTGAGGCTCACAGAAAATGTACCATAACACACGAGAACTTGTAATGCAGCCTGTAAACGTTCAAACATGTTTGTCAAACTTTACGTTTTGTTTGTACGTTTTCATCAAATATCAGCGCACACACAACAACAAGTTTGTCAAACAAACAGGACAGTTTCAAAGCAGTTTTCGCCGTGAAATCACGCTCCGATGAGTAACGTTGACAAAGCATTTCTTGCATTGACTTTGGCGATGTGTATAAAAAAGAAGAAAAAAAGACGTTGGACACGAGAATGGTTAAAACTAAGAGATAGATTTACTCATGAAAATGTATTGAATGTGATATTGCGCACAGAACCAGAAGACTACCGTAACTTTCTTAGAATGAACGATAAAACTTTCAACAACTTGCTAGCGTTAGTTAGTCCTCTGATAGGAAAAAAAGATACCGTGATGCGAAAATCTATTCCAGCTTCTCAAAGGCTATCAATAACTCTAAGATTTCTAGCAACTGGAGCCGATTTTGAAGATTTAAAATTTCAGTCCTGCATTGCACCTCGCACTCTGAGTGACATTGTCATGGAAACATGTGAAGCTATAAATGAAGTATTAAAAAGAAATATAATGGTAAGTTTTATTATTATAATCAACATGCATACAGTTTCATTACACATTATAATTAAAGAGCATAAAAAGATTGCAAAAAGCTTGCTGCAGTATCAGTTTCTGCGTCCGAAGTATTTATTACATCTTCAGTTGTTTCCACAATTTCATCAGGCACATTTGGCATGGGAGAAGGAATAGATAATGAATATGATTGTACCGGCAGCTGCACGGATGATGACGACGAGTGTAATGAAGGTGGCGGTGTGTGTGGTATGCCTGGTGGTGTGTGTGGTATGGCTGGTGGTGCGTGTGGTATGGCTGATTGCGTATGTGGTAATGGTATGGTTGATAGCGAGTGTAGTTTAAGTGGTTGTGTGCGAGTTATGGTTGATGCTATAGAGGGTTTGGGTGATGGTGTGGGTGATGGCGAAGGTGGTATAGGTGAAGAATTTAAGGACCAGGTAGGGGAAGCTGGAGCAGCATTTATCATCACAGAATTTCTATTAAGATTGCCATTTTCACCTTCAAACAGTATGTCGTTTATAAATTTCTCGGCAAGTCTTTGTTGCTCTCTTGACATACGTTGTAATTTAAAAGCCCAGTTTTTCGCCATTATTTGAAATTCACTCTCTGGTGTTTTAAAATGTGCCTTAGCTAACAACATCAACTCAGTTTGCAAATCATTTCTCTTTTTTTTTGATGCTGGTGGTGCTGTCGATTGTTGTGATGTCTCTGGTTGTGTAGAAGTCTCTGGTAGTGTAGAAGTCCCTGATTGTGTAGCAGTCCCTGGTTGTGTTAAAATATCTGACTGTGTAGCAGATTCTGGTTGTGCTGATGATTCCTGAAACAAAAATTAAATTATGAGTAATATAAATTACTGTGTAGTCAAAATTGTGTTATATGAAAATGTTAATGAATAGGTATATTATAATAATTATCATTTTTCATGTGTATGTTTTTTTTGTTACAGCTACCCAAAACAGAAAATGATTGGAAAAAACTAGCCAACGCATTTGGCAATAGATGGAATTTTTTCAATTGTATTGGAGCAGTGGATGGGAAACATGTGTTAATTGAAAAGCCTCAGGATTCCGGTTCTTTATACTACAATTACAAAGGAACATTTAGCATAGTGCTAATGGCCATAGCTAACGCAAACTATGAATTTATAATGGTTGATGTTGGAACTAATGGAAGAGTATCTGATGGAGGAGTGATTAAAAATACAAAATTTTGGGATCTGTTTGAAAAGAAGCAACTGCAAATTCCACCGCCAGAAAAATTACCAAATTCAGAAAAAAAAATGCCTTTTGTTTTCGTAGGGGATGAGGCGTTTCAGCTGCTCCCAAATTTTATGAAACCATATCACAAGAATATTCTCAATGACGACCGAAGACGATTTAACTACCGCTTATCTCGTGCGCGTCGTATAGTGGAAAATGTATTTGGGATTCTTGTATCACGGTTCAAGATTTTTAAAAAACCTATTAACCTTTCACCCAATAAAGCAAAAACTATAGTGATGGCATGTTGTCATTTGCACAATTTGCTCGTGAAACAGAGGCAATACATTCGCCATGGAGATGTAGATGTCGAAGATTGTGCTTGTGGTACTATAACACCAGGCACATGGAGAAATGACCCAAACCAATTGCTAAGCATTGAACGAAGTCGAGCAGGAAATTCTGCACTGCAAGCAAAACAAGTTCGAGACGATTTCTGCCAGTACTTTAATACAGTTGGAGCAGTGCCATGGCAAGACAAGTGCTTGCAATGATATGTGTTGATTATGAAAATTTTATATGTATACTAAGTAATTTTAATATATTAAACTAAGTAAAAACAAAGTTTTTATTTTATTTTTAGTCTAGTTTAATAAGTGCTTAAGTACTCAATGAGCACTTAAGCACTTATTAAAAAATAACATTGCCTACCTCGCTTTCAGTTGTGCCAATTCCTGATTCCGGTTCCATCTGATCCTCTAAAAACTGCAATTCCTTAAAATACCATAGGCTAGGCACATATAGATCATCTGTGGAGGAGCCAGAAACCCTAGACTTTTTAACTTTTTTATTCTCACGATTAAAAGTCGTACGCAGAATATTTATTTTCTTCTTAACATCCTCTTCGGTAATTTGTGGACGACAAACTTTTAATACTTGAACCATTTTCTTCAAAGCCAGGTCTCTTTTATGTTTATCCTTGTATTCGTTGGATTTTACTTTCCACAGTTGTGGTAAATCTCTAAATAAAGATATGAAGTACAGTTGATACTCCTTGTCACTCATGTCAGCCATTTTGATTTTGTTGTATACGAATCATTGATAATACGAATACTATAGTAATCTGTGATACGAATATAACCTTAGACGAACGTACAACCTGTCTCAGCGGCGGTCGCACGAAAATGGCGAGTTTGTTTGACAAACATGACCGTACACCTTCAAACATGTTTGACAAGCATGCCGTCAATCAAATCTTTCAAATAAACAGCCAAACACGTAGTTTGCTTGACAAACACGTCAAACATATCCGCAGACTGTCAAATAATTTGCCAAACACGTAAAATTTGACAAATTATTTGAACGTCTACAGGCTGCTTAACACACGATAACACACTGGAATTGTGTAACACACTGGAAATATTGTTAAGGTTGATGCACATGAGGCAATAAAAAAATAAAATTTCAAATAAAATACGAATATAGTTTTTTTTATTTAAGTCATAAACTTCAACAACACAACTTAAAAAGGTGTTCTTTGTTCTTAGATAACTATTAGATAACAATAATGAGATCAAAATGTGTACTTAGAATGGCGTAGATTTTTTTAATATTATTTTAAGACTTTTGCGGTTACTTTCTGCACGTTTAGAAAACATTTTAAACGGGTTTTTACCGCGATATCAATTTGGGCAAGGGTGGACAGATATGTCTGTCCTTAACATCTACCCGCAGCTTTCCAGTTTACCCGTGATCATGGCGCTTGCAACAGTGCCGAAATATCGGGAACTCAATACAAAAACAAATCAATAATTGATGTTTATATATATAAGGAGCGTGTTTAGACCATGAAACTGAACAACTTTCCCCAACTTATGTTTCTTTGGAAAAGTTGTTCAGTTTCTAGTCTGAACTTTCCTTGAAGTTTGTATTGACTAAAAAGTAATCCTGTATATTTTAATATTATTTTAAATATTACATTTGTACCTACTTGAAACTATTCTACTCAAAATAAACCTTATCGCTAGGGTCATCTAAAAAGTATTCTTTTGGTCGTTTTGTGTTTTGTGTAATTTTAACTTGCTTAACTATTAAATCTCCAGTTACAGTGTCTTCATCTTTAATTTTAGTAACTACAAACTTTAGCTCAGGTTTTTTTATGGTTTTCAGAAACCGTATGGAAAAATGAGATTTTCCTTCTTTTGTGAAAATATCTTCCAAGAATCCTATGTAATACAGGGTGGCGCAATAGAACGTGCATTTATTAAGTATAGGCTAAAAAAATAAATACAAGAGGTATAGTTGAAATAAAAGATAGGATGATTAGGTAATTAAATGAAGTTTATTTTTTAAAAATAACATCATCTAAATGACGGCCCTCTCGAAGACGGCACTCCTCTAAACGCGAACGCAGATTTGTGAAAACTCTTGTCAATAAATCTGGGGTGATTGCTGCCATTTCCCCGCGGATATTTTCCTTTAGCTGACTGATGTTCCTCGGATTGTTCATGTAGACTTTATGTTTGAGGTAACCCCACAAAAAAAAGTCAGGAGGCGTCAAGTCAGGGCTACGTGGGGGCCAAGGGATATCACCTCTTTTGGAAATTAGTCTTGCAGGAAACATCTGTCTCACAACCGCCATAGAGTCATTTGATGTGTGACAGGTCGCTCCGTCTTGTTGGAACCAAGTCCTCGTATTCGCTATTCTTGATCTCACAAGTTCTGGAGTCAAATATCCCTCTAACATTGCAACATAGCGATCGGTGTTAACGGTGATGTTTCGTCCTCGTGAATCTTCAAAGAAGAAAGGGCCAATGATTCCTTTGCTTGAGATTGCTGCCCATACCGTTACTTTCGGACTATGCAGTGGTTTTTGATGTTTCATTTTTGGATTCTCGTTGTCCCAGTAACGACAATTTTGTCGGTTTACAAACCCATTTAAATGGAAATGAGCCTCGTCAGAAAAAAGGATGTTGTCAAAAGTGGAAAATCGACTAAGCATTTCTTCAGCAAATTCCAACCTTGCTCCGAAGTCAGCCTCTTTTAATTCCTGTGTTAACTGGAGCTTATAAGGATGCAGTTTAAGATCCAACTTCAAAATTCGCTGTAAACTTCGTCGCGACAAGTTTAAAGCCGCCGATCGCTTCCGAGTAGACACTTGCGGATTTTTTCGTACTGACTCCTTCACCCTCTTAATATTGTCTGTGGTCCTAGACGATTTTGGGCGACCTTTTGCTGGTGGTTTAAACGTTGAACCGGTCTCTTCAAATCGTTTTATCCATATTTTAATTAAATTTGCACTCGGAGCTTCATTAATGTGTGTTAATCCATATTCAGAACAGTACAGTCGCCTTGTAGAGATGTATGAACGACCGTTCTCGTAAAACGTGCGAACACAAAAAGCGCGACGCTTCCCGTCGAAGTGACTCATGGCTACTAAAACTCCACGAGTGCCACTATCCAACCACGCTAGGCTCCCCCCGCCCGCGCACTGTTTACCCCGCGAAAAAAGATGACGCAATATGTACGTTCTATTGCGCCACCCTGTACTTCCACGAGGTTCTTTGATAATACAGGGTGTCCGGTGGCAGAATCAGGATTTAAAATATAAATAACAAAAAAACTACGTGAAATATACATTTATATTTTTATTCATTATAAAGAAGACAAATGCGGGTTTTATTTCTTAAAAATTATGTCGTCTAAATGTTGACCGTCACGTCGTCGGATACATTCATGGAATCTGGCTTCAGTATTTCTTGCCACTCGCTGGAGAAGTGCCGCCGAGATGCCATGAACTTCGCGAACGATATTTTCTTTTAATGATGAGATAGTCGCCGGGTTTGTTTCGTAGACTTTATTTTTGAGATATCCCCACAGAAAAAAGTCCATGGGTGTAAGATCCGGTGACCTGGGTGGCCAGGGGATGTCACCGAAACGGCTTATCAGTTGGTTGGGGAAGAAATCACGAAGTAGCGCCATGGTCTCCCTAGCAGTGTGCGGGGTGGCGCCATCTTGCTGAAACCATGTCCGTGAAGTGTAGGAAGGATGGTCTCTCAATGTTGGAAAAAAAAATCATTGAGCATTCGCCGATAAGCAACACCAGTCACAGAAATTGCGTGCCCTTGACCATTTTCAAAAAAATAGGGTCCAATTATTCCCCTGCTTGATAATGCACACCAAACCGTCACTTTGGGACTGTGAAGTGGCTTTTGGTGTTTTAAGTGGGGGTTTTGTCCTTTAGGAGACCAATAACGACAATTCTGCTTGTTTACACTGCCATTTAAGTGAAAGTGGGCTTCATCACTCCAAAAAATAGTGTTCACCGTGCGAAATCGCTCCAACATTGTCTCACAGTAATTTTTACGCAAGTTGTAATCATTAGGCTTAAGCGCTTGCACAATTTGAATTTTAAATGGATGAAGTTTAAGATCCTTCTTCAATATCTCGTGCACTATAGTTTTTGGAAGCCCCAAGGCAGCCGCTCTCTTGCGAACGGACTGACGCGGATTATCGCTCAAACAGGACGCGACGAGTTCGATGTTTTCATTTGTTCTCGACGTCCGGCTGGACCCCGGTCGTGGGTTATTTTCTGCTGAACTTGTTGCCCGGAACCTTCGCACCCATGATCGAATCAAATCTTCACTTGGGGCGTCACGTAACCGTCGAATATTGTAACGTGAACAAAATCTTCGACGAGAAATTGCACACGAATCATTGGCTTTAAAATACGCTTCGATTGCGAACGCACGTTGTTCACCCGTCTACTGCGACATTGCGACTAAAAAACCCGCACGAATGACGAAGCCAACGCGGCCCCCTCCCCGCTCCTCCGTGCAACGGTTACGAAGAAATTCGAAATTTAAATCCTAAATCTGCCACCGGACACCCTGTACCTTACAAGTACGGTGTCTTGGAATGATAGCCTCCATATGTCTGTATTTATTTTTGATGTCACTTCCGAGTCGTTGTTTAAATTAGTTTTAATTACTTCCTCATTTTCATTAGACAAAATGTTAATTTCTCTTGTGTCTTTATCAGTGTATGTATTCTTTTTCTCTTCTTGGCTTAATTGTTCTATTTTTTCTCTCTCTATTTTACTTGTGTCTGATGATGTAACGTTCTTCTGTTCTTTCATTTGATAATCATTGTCTGATAAAATGTCTTCTGAATTGTGATACTCTTCATCAGAAGTATCATGCAAAGAAATCGTCATACCTTCGTCTGTACTGCTGTCATCTTCCGTTTTAAGTTTCTTATTTGTTTTAAGGTTTATGTCTATTATTTTTCTTTTCTTTGAACTTTTCTTCATTCTGTCTTGAGATGGCCGAGAATTTTCTTTCGAACTTGTGCCAGCAATGTCTGTTTTGAGGTGTATTTCTGTTAAATTAAATGGTCCATATTGCTTCAAATTAAAATAAGACTTGTTTTCTTGAGTATTTTTAATATCAGCTAATACTGTTATAGATGTTTTAGACGTTTTTTCTGTTTGCTTTAACAAGTCCGCAGATTTCAGATTGAGACAGTCGCAAAAACCTGGTCTCCTACTCTTTTCGCAGAAACAACTTAAACAACGGCAAGAAATAGAGTTAGCTGAGTCACCATTGATAATCTGATGTATTTTCATAGTGTTTGGTACTGGAACGAGTTCTACTGATTCGTTCAGCATGGCATCTTCAGGTATAAAGAAAAGCTGTATTTTGGTTTCAGACGCCTGTAGAAATTCGTAGGCTGTTTGAGCGTCGGGAACATTAGAACCATAAGCGACAATTGAGTCTAACTTTCTTTTAATGGCTCCTCCTACGCCATCAGCGGCTCTTTTTCCGTGTGACGCTTCGTAAAAGTTCCACGTGGAAAATGGAAAGCCCAATTCTTTTGTTATTTTTGCGAAATAATAGAAGTTTTTTTAGTCGGTATTGTACAGTTGGGCCATCAGAATAAAAATGAATCCCGTCGACTTGGGGTAATTTCTCCTTGATCATTTTAAGCACAGGTAAGAGATGAGCCCAAATGGCATCTGGTCCGTGGTCTTTGTTTGGACTTAAACTTGCAAAAGATTGATGACCTTTTTCGGTATATAACACCCCAGTGTGGAGACTGATCTGTTGTCTGGACCCATCAAAATGCATGGCTTGTATTTCTGTGGCTAATTTACAACAATAATTTTCAGAAAAATCGATGTGTACAACGACGGTACGATCATCTAAATTTTCTATGCACTTCCGATATTGTTTGTACTGATGCACAATATTGTAGGAATGGATTTTGAAATTTGTTAGTTCTTCTTGAAAGGCATCTAGGAGTATTTTTAGTGTACCAGTTTTTTTTTTCTGACGTTTTTTTTCGTAGTCTTTGTCACATCGCTATTTTTATTTGGTTTGTATTCATGAGATTTCAAAACCCATTCATCCCATGAAACATTATAGTTTAGATCTTTTTCACCCATAGAAAAATCAATACGTTTGGTTTTGCATAAATCACAGTCTCCGTAAGCACATTCCTTTGATTTTGAAGAACATACAACCATACTCATAATAATAATAATAATATCTTTATTTCAGACAACATAGATCCATATTGTGTTAGTAAAGTAAACTTAGAAACTATGTTAATACTTATATACTACACAAGATTTTGTTATATTAATTAAATGCCTCATAATTGGAGCATACTCCCTCTCAGCTAACGTCCTCAGGAGGCCATTGGGACCGCCACGAATTCTGCTCAGAAGTGACGCCGACTTTTTGCGCACGACGGCCATAAAACTGTCCACTCGGGCATCGGCAAACATGGCGGAGGCACTGCAGAACCGCGGCAACCCCAGCAGCACCCTGAAGGCGTTATTATACTGCACTCTAATAGTTTGCAGCGAGCGCTGTGTGTAGTGGGTCCACAATGCGCCAGCGTACAGCGGTGTGCAGTAGGCTCGGAACAGCGAAATCTTTACCTCTGCTGTTCATCTAGCAAACCTACGAGCGAGCATGTTTGCTCTCACCGAGAGAGCCCTGCGCTCCCGCTCCATATCCATATCGTCCTTGAGGTCTTCGGTAACATAATGCCCTAAGTATTTAACATGGGTGACTCTTTTTAATGGGGAACCATTAAGACACATGGGAAGTGTGTTAATCTGGCACCGTTTACCGGAGGCCCCAAAGACCATATATTCGGACTTCTTTACATTATATACTAGGCCATGAGAGGCTGCATATATCTCACATATCTTCAGCAGTTTTCTCAATGCACTAACCGACGGTGCCAGCAGCACCATGTCATCGGCATAACTAATGTTATTTAAACAAATACCGTCAATGAAGCAGCCCACATGCGTGCCACTTAGCTCCTCGATCAGTGCATTGATATACAAGTTGAACAGCCTAGGAGAGGTTAAACCTCCCTGCCGGACACCGCATTCAAGAGTGTATGGCTGCGATACAGCATTCACCCACTTAACATAATTAGTCTGCTTGCTGTACCAATACTTAAAAACATTTACCAGTTCCACCGGCATGCCCGTCGCGCTGAGTTTATCAAAAAGAATATCGTACGAAACTAAATCAAACGCCTGTTCAAAAAACTCAGTAACTCATCAAGATCTCTTGTTGCTATTAATCCAATTGACTTCAATGAGAGCTCGTTCCCACCTGTCGGCTATCGGATCCGTATATTAATCGGATGTCGGCGCCTTTTGTTCACACACACGATTAATAATCGGTTGTCGGCCACGGTCGAAGCTAGTGCCAATGCACTCTACGCGAGGCGATTGTGCACGATGGACGTCGACGAAGCTCTTGTTGTGATGTATTATTATTTGAGAAGAAAACGAAGAAAGACAGCCAAGGAAAGAAAATATTGGGTGCACCCAATCCTGAGAGAAAGATTTAGTTTGGGAACATTTCAGAATTTAATAACAGAATTGAGGAGTGACGAAATTAAGTTTTTCAATTATTTTAGAATGTCGATAACTACATTCAACCATCTATTGGCTCAAATATCAGTGAGCATAAACTACCAAAATACGAGATTTAGAGACTGCATTTGTACTGAAGAAAGGTTGGCGATATTTTTAAGGTAATATAATTATACATATTAATTTGTATAAAGGAAGAGATAAAACAGTCACTTTTAGTTCACATATATTTATTGAAAGAAATAACTTTAATTTTTTTTAATTACGAAAACAAATTAGTGGAGTTAAATATTACTAAAATCTAAGTCCGAATCTTGAGTATTACTTGAATGTAGTGACAAAGTAGGTGATGCTGGTTCAACGAGTTGGCGTGTCGAATATCCATATCCACTTGAAGGGAAGATATTATTCTGGTTTAATGGTGGGTGCACATTCTGGTTTTGTGACGAATATACAGATTGTTGCACGTGATCTCTTGACTGTGAATGCCAACCATAGTTTGATGAGTATAAACGACTTTCACGCTGCTTTTTAATATTTTGAATCAGTGACAGCACGCCTGATTGAAACTCTAAAGTTTCACTATCGTCAAAAGACGTAACGCTCGGTAGAACACCTTTGAAAAAAGAGAGCATTGGATGTTCGTCACTTCTGTCTGACTGTAGCCTGCTATCTAAAAACTGGCTCATTTTGTCATCGAGGGTTTTGGGCTTTTTGGAAGTGCTTGGTAATAGCAGCTCTGAATTTATATCTGTTGTATTGGCCGCTGATGCCTCGGGAAATGTATCTGTTGGACGCTTCTTGACAGAATCATGAGTTCGATTAGGCTCAGCCACTTTTTGCAGAAAACTCATCTGTTCTTTATATATATATGGCTTTGAAAACTTAGCCCCTGCTCCGGATTTTTTGACGTCTTTTTTATTTGCTCGCATCCAGGCATCTCGTAGATTCGACCACTTTGTAGATACTAATTTACCTGCAATTACAATAGGTACATATAGAAATGTTAATTATTTTACCTACTTAATTATTTTACAGATATTGCGCATCGGGTTGTTCCTTCAAAGAATTGCACTATAGTTACAGAGTTGGTGTGTCAACTATTAGTAAAATCTGCAAAGAAATTAGTTCAACTATCTGGGATGTATTAAGAGACGAGTTCATGAAAATTCCTGATAATGAGAGTAAATGGTTGGAAATTGCAAAAAGTTTTGATATGAAAGCCAACTTTCCGCACTGTCTTGGAGCAGTTGATGGTAAGCACATAAGAGTGGTGAAACCAAACAATACTGGCTCGATGTATTTTAATTACAAAGATTATTTTTCATTTGTTTTACTAGCCGTTGTTGATTCAGAATATCGTTTTATTTTTATGAGTGTTGGCTCGTATGGAAAAGAATGCGATTCTTCAATATTCAAGGAGTCAACTATATGGAAGAAACTGAATGATGGTAGTTTAAATATACCAAAACCAAGGCCTCTACATGCAACACTTCAAAATGATATGCCTTATGTTCTCGTGGGCGATGAGGCTTTCCCTCTGTCAACAAATTTGTTAAGACCTTTTGGAGGCACTCATTTAGACCACATGAAAAAAATATTTAACTATCGTTTAAGTCGGGCAAGAAGGTACGTTGAATGCGCATTCGGTATTTTAGCCAATAAATGGAGAATATTTCATCGGCCACTGGATGTCCACCCAGACACGGCTATCGAAATTGTAAAAGCGTGTACAGTATTACACAATTTTGTAAGAGAAAAGGACGGTCTGAACTTTGAAGATATTCATTATGCGGCAGAAAATCCGATGCAAGAACAAGTACAACTGCAAAACTGTAATCCACGTGGTGGTCCTATTGCAAATGATATACGGTCTGAATTTGCAAACTACTTCGTTTCAACAATAGGCTCGGTGCCTTGGCAACCAGAAGCGCATGGTTAATATTTATGTTTTGAATTTTACGTATATTATTAAATAAATAATTTCAAACACTTACCACATGATTGTCTTTCTTTTTCGTCCAAATTGTCAAAATTAGGTATGAGTAGGCAGCAAACTTCCCGCCAAGCAGCTATTTTCAGTTGCTTATCTTTATAATCATTTAGAGTTTTGTCCCAAAGGACACCTCTTTCCTGAACTAGTGTGATCAATTGTTCGGGGTTGATATTTCTTTCCATTACTACGAATCACCAAACGTGCGTACAATAAAAACACAACAACTCTGCTTGCGCGCCGCGATGTGTGTGTGCGCGATCGCAGGTACGACGTACGCACGAACGGAATGAGGGGTAGCGGGGAGAGGGTTATCGGCTCCGACATCAGACAAATGTGAACAGCGCCGTTCTTAATCATAGGCGAGCGAGATCCGACACGATTTTTTTCCGGGCGTAGAGGGCTGGCAAAACACCCGACATTTCTTGTCGGAGCCGACACAAAATCGGTTTCCGATAAGTGTGAATAGCGTCATATATAATGCTCTGCCACTAGAACTTCCGTTTAATATACGGATCCGACACCCGACAAGTGGGAACGAGCTCTGACGTGGCTTTCATTTGCAAATTTTCGTGCCTCTTGCAAGCGCAAGTTTCTCGTTTCTCGGCTTTTGGTGGTAATACATAAAAAGGCCTGTACCTTTTGAAAGTTGAAAATGATAATCTTCCTCCTTCTTTTCTATATTTCTGAAATAGTTTATGTAGAGTGCCAAGTAAATACCTTCTCTGTTTTTTCTGTTTTTTTTTGTGTCTTTATTTCGTTTTTACCTGCTGTCATCCTACTTACATCATCCCTTTCATAAAAAAATCTCAACTGTGTCTGTATTAACGGACATTTATTTTTCTGTTTAGTGTGACGAATTTTTCCTTTAAGGCCTAAATAAGCAGCCATCTTAGTTTTCATACCGTATTTATTAATTTTATCACTTTTGGTAAAAACATCTTTCATTAATCGTTTTACTTCAGTGTTTTTAACTTTATAACAGTCTTTTAGAGTGTCCACTATTACATTATGTTCTAGCAAAACTTTTTTCACGCTTTCTCTTTTTTCAGGTCGAATATTAGGTAAATGTTGGTCAATGTATGCGCATGTTTTAGAAGCGGGAGTCATTTGGTCAAGGGCTTCATCTTTTTTGGCAATTCATCTTTTTTGGCAATTGGGCTTGTGACAGGTGGACAGGTGTCTTCAAAGCTACGAATCATTTGGTTTTTCTCTTCAATAATTTCTAGTAACTTTTTATTTTTTTCTACAGAACGGTTTAATCTTTGTCTCATTTTTTTCAAAGACTTTTTATATTTTTTCAATTCCTCTTGTAATTTTGTGTTTTCATTTTTCAGTCTATAAATGACTCTTCTATTATAATTCCTGTTCTGTGTTAAAAGTCCTTGTCCTTCTAAAGGCACTTTTTCAGGCTTAGGTTCTTCCTTACTTTTCTTCTTTCTCTCTCTCCACTGCTTTCTAATGTTTTCTTGATCAGATGAAGGATATTCTGCTATACTTTTTCTATTTCTTTTTGTTCTTTCTGCATTTTGTTTTTTCTGCGATTTAAATTTTTCAGGATTTACTTCTTTCAGCCGTTCTCGATAGCGTTTCTGCCTTTCGGCGGGTGTTAGTGGCATCTGTAAAATCAACATAAAATAAAAACCATTAATGCAGTTGCATTTTACTTTTTGTTGTATATTTAAACTCTTTTCTGGTTTAAAAAACCAATAATAACCTACTTTAAGCAATAAATTTATATGCGACCACCCTGAAGGCATTCCCTATTCACCAAAAAAAATTAAATCATTCCTTTTTTTTGTCAAAAATATTGAATTTTGGCACGTTAAAAATATAGACATAGTACACTTTTTGTGAGCCTCAATCAGGTAACAAAAATATGACTAAAAAACAATATAAAAGTTTTAGGTAAGTAAGTAGGATCTCTAAAAACTACAATGGTTTTAGAAATAAGTATCATTTTCATCTGAAGATAAGAAATAGTTGTTTGTCGCTTGAGGGCTTTGTATTAAATCAATTTTTTTTTACAATATTCAATTCAGATACGTCATCGTGTTCGGCTCTTTTCGTCATTTTAAACATAAGTTTTGGCTTTTTGATTGTTTTATAAAATTTAACGGCATAAGACAGTTCTTCGTGTACGGTTTTAATAAATTCTATTGTACCCACATAGTAAATCCATTTTTGACGCATGTAATATCGGACTATAACATTTTCTCCAGGGTTGTAAGTAGAAACTTGATTATCTTCATTGCTGTTCGTGGGTTGGTCATCTTGGGTGCTTAATATTGTTGTTATATTAACAATGCTATTAATATTATCTTGTTCCTCCTCTATTATATCGGATTCTATGTCAGTTATTTCTGAATCGCTATAGATACTGATTGAGCTTGAAATGCTAGTTGAAGAATGGCGACGGTGTTTTAATCCTGATGGTCTAGGTTTAGGATTTTCATAAATATTAATTTGCTTCCTCTGTTTTGTAGATTTGCTTTTCTTGTGTATTTCTTCTTCTTTATTCTCTGCTTCTCTTACATTAGCCTTCTTTACCAGTACATTGGAGATATAACTTTGATTTTTTTCGACTCAGGAACAGGTTTTCGTAAACAGTGTGGCAGGTTACTGATATCTTGAGCTATAAATGGTTGCGCCTGATCGTCATGTTTTGAAACGTTTCCTTAAGTAAAAACATCATCGTCGTCAATGACTTGTATCTTATTTTTATTTAACGTCTTCTTTTTGTTTTCTTTCTTCATTTGTTTTTGTTTGTTTTCCTTCTGTCCTTTTTTGAGTTGTTTTTTCTTGTTTGTGTTTGTTTTAAGTTTTTCGTTTTGTTCTTTTCTCTTCATTTCTAATACGTCATCATGTGTAATTACTTCAGCGCCTTCCGCCATTTTTCGGCGCCGTGACATCGGTTAGTTATCAGCACGTTTTAATTTATGTGAAATAAGTTCATCGAGAGAAATCTTGTGTTCCGAAGCAGAATTTTGTAACAACATATTAGAATTATTACACTCTCCATGTGTTTCAATGGCTTCATTCTCCTCAGGCTTGTTCAAAAAATTTAAAACGATTGTATTTAAACTTTTTGGATTCTTCAATGGTACTAGTTGCTCTTCTGCTGAAACATACCGCTTGCTTTCCTGTTCTTTCCACTGTTTGAGCTTTAACATATCAAATTTATCTTCTTTAATTTCTGCTCGATTTACTGGGCAAATACCCGCTTTCCGGAATCCGTTACATATCACCTGCGGATTTATTTCAGACCAAACTTGACCAAGCAATCGAGCTAGTTCTGATTTCTGTAAAATTTTACCGACGTTAAGTCGTTGCCATTGAACCAGTAAAGGATCCCATCGATCCTTAAATGACTTCATTACTGCAATATCTAGCGGCTGCAGAACATGACTCGTGTGGGCCGGCAATTTCAAAATAGTTATGTTTTCTTTTCGCGCTTCTTCAATTATATTTAGTCCCACGTGTGTAGAGTGGCCGTCATAAATAAGGAGAATAGGTCGTTGGTCTTTTACCAGAGATAAGAATATTTTTTTAAAATATGTCTCAAAAACCTCTGTCTCCATCCATCCATTTTTCGTCGCAGCATAAGATGTCCCAGGGTATGCATCCCTCGAGGTCCATGTATCCCACACGTGCTTCCCCTTATAAACAATTAGGGGCGGGGCTTTATCTCCAGCTGCGTTAGCGCCCAGCAACACTGTAGTATTATCTTTTCCAGGTGAAGATATTACTCTAATCGCAGCATGGCCTTTAGCTCCGACGACTTTTGTTTTGGACGGATCCTTTGAAAAACTTGTTTCGTCGAGATTCCAGATTGCTGATGGTTTATTTTGTTTTCTCTACAAGATCAAAGTACGGGTAAACAATAAACGGGTCTATGGCCTTTTTTCGCGCATATTCCACACCTTGTGGTTTTTTGATGGACAATGCGTGGCGCTTTTTAAATGCCAATAACCAATCCTTGCCGGGTATCCCATGTTTAAACGGTGTAATAAGCTTATTTTTACTCACGTAATCTCCGACCAACTGTAAAACTTCTTTCCTACTGAGACCAAATCCATATTTTTCCATTAAATGAAGGGAAGTGGCTAGATTTTTTTCGATGTCTGGTGTCAAAGCTGTATTTCGACCAAGCGTTTCGGATCTGTAAATCTGTAAAATCTGTAGCATCTGTAAAATCAACATAAAATAAAAACCATTAATGCAGTTGCATTTTACTTTTTGTTGTATATTTAAACTCTTTTCTGGTTTAAAAACCCAATAATAACCTACTTTAAGCAATAAATTTATATGCGACCACCCTGAAGGCATTCCCTATTCACCAAAAAAAATTAAATCATTCCTTTTTTTTGTCAAAAATATTGAATTTTGGCACGTTAAAAATATAGACATAGTACACTTTTTGTGAGCCTCAATCAGGTAACAAAAATATGACTAAAAAACAATATAAAAGTTTTAGGTAAGTAAGTAGGATCTCTAAAAACTACAATGGTTTTAGAAATAAGTATCATTTTCATCTGAAGATAAGAAATAGTTGTTTGTCGCTTGAGGGCTTTGTATTAAATCAATTTTTTTTTACAATATTCAATTCAGATACGTCATCGTGTTCGGCTCTTTTCGTCATTTTAAACATAAGTTTTGGCTTTTTGATTGTTTTATAAAATTTAACGGCATAAGACAGTTCTTCGTGTACGGTTTTAATAAATTCTATTGTACCCACATAGTAAATCCATTTTTGACGCATGTAATATCGGACTATAACATTTTCTCCAGGGTTGTAAGTAGAAACTTGATTATCTTCATTGCTGTTCGTGGGTTGGTCATCTTGGGTGCTTAATATTGTTGTTATATTAACAATGCTATTAATATTATCTTGTTCCTCCTCTATTATATCGGATTCTATGTCAGTTATTTCTGAATCGCTATAGATACTGATTGAGCTTGAAATGCTAGTTGAAGAATGGCGACGGTGTTTTAATCCTGATGGTCTAGGTTTAGGATTTTCATAAATATTAATTTGCTTCCTCTGTTTTGTAGATTTGCTTTTCTTGTGTATTTCTTCTTCTTTATTCTCTGCTTCTCTTACATTAGCCTTCTTTACCAGTACATTGGAGATATAACTTTGATTTTTTTCGACTCAGGAACAGGTTTTCGTAAACAGTGTGGCAGGTTACTGATATCTTGAGCTATAAATGGTTGCGCCTGATCGTCATGTTTTGAAACGTTTCCTTAAGTAAAAACATCATCGTCGTCAATGACTTGTATCTTATTTTTATTTAACGTCTTCTTTTTGTTTTCTTTCTTCATTTGTTTTTGTTTGTTTTCCTTCTGTCCTTTTTTGAGTTGTTTTTTCTTGTTTGTGTTTGTTTTAAGTTTTTCGTTTTGTTCTTTTCTCTTCATTTCTAATACGTCATCATGTGTAATTACTTCAGCGCCTTCCGCCATTTTTCGGCGCCGTGACATCGGTTAGTTATCAGCACGTTTTAATTTATGTGAAATAAGTTCATCGAGAGAAATCTTGTGTTCCGAAGCAGAATTTTGTAACAACATATTAGAATTATTACACTCTCCATGTGTTTCAATGGCTTCATTCTCCTCAGGCTTGTTCAAAAAATTTAAAACGATTGTATTTAAACTTTTTGGATTCTTCAATGGTACTAGTTGCTCTTCTGCTGAAACATACCGCTTGCTTTCCTGTTCTTTCCACTGTTTGAGCTTTAACATATCAAATTTATCTTCTTTAATTTCTGCTCGATTTACTGGGCAAATACCCGCTTTCCGGAATCCGTTACATATCACCTGCGGATTTATTTCAGACCAAACTTGACCAAGCAATCGAGCTAGTTCTGATTTCTGTAAAATTTTACCGACGTTAAGTCGTTGCCATTGAACCAGTAAAGGATCCCATCGATCCTTAAATGACTTCATTACTGCAATATCTAGCGGCTGCAGAACATGACTCGTGTGGGCCGGCAATTTCAAAATAGTTATGTTTTCTTTTCGCGCTTCTTCAATTATATTTAGTCCCACGTGTGTAGAGTGGCCGTCATAAATAAGGAGAATAGGTCGTTGGTCTTTTACCAGAGATAAGAATATTTTTTTAAAATATGTCTCAAAAACCTCTGTCTCCATCCATCCATTTTTCGTCGCAGCATAAGATGTCCCAGGGTATGCATCCCTCGAGGTCCATGTATCCCACACGTGCTTCCCCTTATAAACAATTAGGGGCGGGGCTTTATCTCCAGCTGCGTTAGCGCCCAGCAACACTGTAGTATTATCTTTTCCAGGTGAAGATATTACTCTAATCGCAGCATGGCCTTTAGCTCCGACGACTTTTGTTTTGGACGGATCCTTTGAAAAACTTGTTTCGTCGAGATTCCAGATTGCTGATGGTTTATTTTGTTTTCTCTACAAGATCAAAGTACGGGTAAACAATAAACGGGTCTATGGCCTTTTTTCGCGCATATTCCACACCTTGTGGTTTTTTGATGGACAATGCGTGGCGCTTTTTAAATGCCAATAACCAATCCTTGCCGGGTATCCCATGTTTAAACGGTGTAATAAGCTTATTTTTACTCACGTAATCTCCGACCAACTGTAAAACTTCTTTCCTACTGAGACCAAATCCATATTTTTCCATTAAATGAAGGGAAGTGGCTAGATTTTTTTCGATGTCTGGTGTCAAAGCTGTATTTCGACCAAGCGTTTCGGATATAACTCTCTTTCGGTTTACGTGGTCCATTATCGTCATTCGGGGTATTTGGTAGGTCTGTGACGCAGCATAACCACTCATTCTACCACTTCGAACTTCTCGTACTGCTTCCTTTAATTTTTCCTTAGAATACGATCCTCTATTTGTTTTACGTGTATATTTTCCCATGGCTGAAAGTTATGAAAAATTAGTTAAGGTAGGTAAGTAAACATATTTAATGAATTAAATCAAAAACAGATTTTCAAATATGAGTTAAAAAAAGATATTCTTAAAAAAGGTTGTAAATATCTGAAATCGGCAAAGATCGGCATATGACGATATTATCCTCCAAAATCTATACGGACTTCTCCCACTTGTTACATTTTGAGGTTAGTTTTTTAACAATGCGTAATTTTATTGATATTGTATATAAATCGATTCTAATATAATGTTTACGGAAAGACAATAATAAATAATGAGCTTACCTGCATGGATCCTCAATCGCATTCATTAAAACACATGAAATATTTATTTTTTCAACGTGCGGATAGCGTCGGGTGATAGGTTGCGACTGAACTAAATTCAAAATGGCTGACATACCTCCTAGGATAAGTAACGCCATCTGTGTTAGACCAATAGAATCATAACGATTTTTTTTTGTTCTAAATGAGTATTGCCATTGTTTTAAACGTGCAGAATTCGTGGTATTTACTGTTAGACGGTCTTAGCTTCCGTACGGTCTTTGCCGAATTGACCTTAATGTTAAAATTAAATAATGGGTATGTTTACCTGCAAAGAATCTTCTAAATTAATATTTTTTCTGATGATGAAATTGCAAAACACGTTTGAACAGCAACAATGTGAACGAATCAAGACCGATTGATTGAGTGAACACACCAGCGCCCTTTACAAACGTCACTCAACGTTCATTCTTATCCTTGTGGCGTTAGTGATGGGATGCGTGCTTTTTTAAACGCATTGTCGCTCTCGATAAAGTGATGTGATGCGTAATTCTTCATTATTCTAATAATAATGAGTTTTTAATAAATTTATTGATTTATCGGGACATTTAGCGTCCCGATCAGGTACAAATCGGGACGCGTCCTGAGACCCTGAAAATCGGGACGTCCCGCGCAAATCCGGGACACGATCACGCAACACTAGCTATGAGCCAATATGACCACACAACGCAGTGAACGTGTTAAGAAAGTACAATGCGTATAAATGAGCGCGTTATGCCAAAACAATAACCACAACAGCAATGGATTTATAATGTATCTCTTTCGTTTAGTGATAGTCGTGTATCATGCTCTCTCTGTCAGACGAAACGAAATATGTTGCGGTAATTCCCCAATTCCCCATCATAGACAATCAGTTGTCATAGACAAGTTATTGTCTAGAATGGGGAATTACTCAATAATATAATTTATGAGACGAGGAAAGTGAAAAACTATCGAAATCGACATAGATATTTACTTTTATTTTTGAAAGCGTGGAACATATTATTTATAATGTGTAATAATTAAAAATCCGAACACAAATCCGTACGCCATTTCTCTCCGTACGTAATACCCCAAATTCCGTACGTGTACGGACAAATCTGTACATATGGCAACACTGCACCTCCACGACCACGATAGCCGGAAGGGGCAGGACAATATTGTTGTTGTAGTAGATACTCACTGTTGTTGTACTGCATATTAAAAGGTTTTGCCACTCCGTGGACTTAAGAAGTTTAAGTGCATAAGACTCTTTTCGTAAACAAAAGGGTTTTAATAAAACTGGTGAGATTGCTTTACTATTGGGACGTTATATCTTCTTCCAGGTGCTGCAGCGTGAATTTAAGTGTTACAGACCTTTAGTGATATGTCATTATCATTTTTTAACTTGACTTCATGATGCAGAAATCTGGTTTTTACAAATGTAAGTGTAAGATTGTTCTCTGACAATGTTTCGATCGCAGTGACAGACCATCATATGTTGATGGCAGTATAAGCAGTAAATGAGCCACTTTATCAGTTTCTTCTAGATTTGCCCCTACAGCCGATGATAGTTCAGTCATCAAATCATCAAATTTAGAAAAATATTTTATTAAGGGCTATATCCGCTTAGTGTCCAAGAAGCTGCTTTCGTAAAGCCAACTGTGTGGCTAAGCTTTTTCGTTCATATAGATAGGGGCATCTAAATTCCGAAAAATAATTTTGACTACTATATTTATCAGTGACGAAGTTCACATAGGTATCTGATAAATATCCAACAATTATGCCTTTGGCAAGTTGCCAAAGTTTACAACAACTACTACACCAAGACAATAACAATGAGGAGTGATTTTTAAAAAGGGCTTATTTCCATGTTAAGCAAAATTTCAGTATTGAGAAAAAACTTTTTAAGAGGTGTTTACAGTAAATTTTTATTTTTTAATGTCTCTAGTTTTAAAATGTGTACATATAATATTCTAATCCGATTAAAGTTTTTATTCTAACAATTTTGTACTTACTGGAAAAATAAAAAAAAACATTTGGTAATGTGCCCTTTTGGTGTACAGTGCAGGAAATAAGCCCATTAGTTATGCAACTTTTTGGAAATAAGTTTGTTAGTTATGAAACATTTTGAAATATGCCCTTTTGTTTTGAAATTTTAAAAATAAAACAACATTGTTTACATAATCATTTTTCCTTAGTTTTATTACTATTATTATACCACAGGTTATACTCTTAAATCACCATAGTCAAGTTCATTACAATATCAATCATCATTAGGCTGCTCCTCTTCCCTTCTCATATTTTGATAAATATTTTGATCATCAATTACACTTATGTACCATGACAGTTCTTCTAAATTCCTCCAGTCATCACCAAACTGTTTTTTAAATAAGTTTTCTACATCTTTCTTTTTGTTTACAGTCAGGGGTATGGTACCTGTATCAGTATTTGGGATCTCCAATAGGATACGTTTACCCTTTTTTAAAAGTGACATACATTCTTCTTTTCCTGTTTCAAATTTGAAATTTTCATATGATGTCACCACACAATTCAAAGCATTCTGTGTTCCCCGTTTAAACTTCTTTGTAATATGATATGAATATTTCAATGATTGTATGCTGTTTACTTTCTTCAAATTATTTTCCAAAATTTTGATGTCCTTAGTTATCCAATCAGCTAGCTTAGACAAAGTAACATTTAAAAAACGATAGCGAAGTTAGAAAAGAACAAAATGTATGGGATTGACATAAGCCGCGCTAAATCACGTGGTCAATCGACATCGCTATCGCAAATTGGTAGACAATGTTAAAATCCATTACGAAACCATAGATTAACGAATTGTTATCGAACGTTATCCATGTCGTTACCATACAAATGCGTAGACAAGCAGCACTTTTTAGGTTCGCCTTCGTTGCGATCGCGATTGTCAAAAAAGTTATCGAAGCGAACACAAAGATGCTGTAGATATCGAAACAAAATGGCCGATTTCATTAGTCAGCTGTTATTTTAACTAGACGCGTTTAGGAGTTTATCAGTGGAAAAAGTAAATATGCATTCTTTACGTTTATTGTGGGCTGCACACAATGAGAACACATGGCAGAGGCGCCAAAGGCGATTAATATTAAGAAGACAATTGGAAACAATTGAAGATATGCCAGAGTTGTTGTTCATGCAACATTTCAGGCTAAACAAAGCTGCATTCAGAAAATTGTGTGACGACCTACGAGATCATGCTAGATTAAAAGGATCCGCTGAAATTTCCCTGCAAATAAAGGTAAAAATTGTATATATATTCGGTATCTAACAGTGATGTAATGCAAGCAATTACGTGCTTGTGAGTACAGTTTTGTTGATTGTTGTACTTAATTATACTTACCGAAATTAGCATTTTAGCATTAACGTTTGTTGGTTACAATAAATACCTACCACACAATAGTATGTATACAATACTCACAAACTAAGTATCTAGGACTTCATAAGTATTTTCTAATTTTCAGGTCTTGTGTGCCCTTAGCTTTTTAGCTACAGGGTCTTACCAAAAAATTGTGGGCATAGGCCAACATTTGACACAGCGGACAACAAGTCGTTGTATCAGGGAAGTTGTCAACGCCCTTAACCATCATTGGATGATCACCAGGTGGATAGTGTTTCCACAAACACCACAAGAAAGATCCCATATCAAAGAGAAGTATGTAATAATATTAATACCTATATACTTAAATAAATAAAGAATTGGAAGCTTTCCTGAAGCTGACGGTTCCTACTTATGTATATAGTTACTTGTTGGTATATATTGTTTATTGTGAACTGATTTACAGATTTCTAAGAAAACATAATCTGCCTGGAGTGATAGGGTGCATTGACTGTACCCATATAGCAATTATAAGGCCAGATGAGGAAGAACACATTTTTTTTAATAGAAAAGGATATAATTCCTTAAATGTTCAAATGGTAAGTAGCTAGAAAAATTCTACTCATATGAAGAATATAAAAAGTGTAAAAATAAAATTATGTAACTTTGATTCTCACTACTTATTATTATATATTTCATCCAATTCTGTTGTCTGTGAAAACCAAATAATATTGCTATATGTACTTAGTTAGCCTACTTAGTTTTATTTTATTTACAGGTATGTGATTATGACCTAAGAATCATAAATGTAAACTCCAAGTTTGGTGGAGCAACACATGACTCACACATATGGTCTGCAAGTCAGGTGGAGACATATATGCAAGAGCTCCATAGTAATGGGGAACAGGTTTGGTTATTAGGTAAGACATTGACCCTGGAACTGGATGATGTGTTCAATCAAAAAGGAATAATTAACGAAAATTAATAAAGGATTTTAATTAACAATTGTTTTTTTTAGGAGATTCTGGCTATCCACAACGGCCCTGGCTAATGACGCCTATATTAAATGCTGAACCAGGATCCCAGGAAGAGGAGTACACTCGGCGTCATGTCCAAGCCAGGTCTCGCATTGAGCGCTGTTTCGGATTACTCAAGGCACGTTGGAGGTGTCTGCTTCGACACAGAGTTCTTCATTATCACCCTGACATGGCTAGCAAAATCACCAATGCATGTTGTGTGCTACACAACATCGCAGTAGCTGCTAGATTACCACCTCCGAGTGATATGCCAGCCAGTGGTCTTGAAGGTAATGAAGACCATTCTGTGCAACAAAGAACCACCACTAATGACGATGGAAATGAGTTAATTCGAGGCAGGGCTATGCGCAATGTTTTGGTTAGAAGAATGTAGCTAAATTAATGAATTAAAAAATACTTTTACGAAAGATTAAAGATTTTGAATAAAACTTTTATTTATTAGTATATTTTAATTAACAGTCATCCTTATAAATTTTTTGGACATAGGTAATAAATTCTAATAACTTGCTTGGCATAATCTAACACGCAAGCTAGATTTACTGATTACAAATTTCTTACATATTTGTGTCAATGTGTGACACTTACTAAAATTAACATATAAAAAACAAGGAGCAGTCTTTACAGTTGAACAACATTGTCGAACAGTCTTATCGCAGTCTTAAAATTAATGAGTAAAAATTTTAAATTAGGCAACAATAATTCGACAAAATCTTCGTACCTATTATACAACAATTATTTTTATTCTATAACTGAGTAAACGTAAACAATTCAACAAATATTTTTTAAACATTCATTTGGCATAACTAGCGTATTGTAAAAAAAAACTCAAATAAAACAATGTACCTATTTTAAAACAATCTACTTATATATAAAAACAAGGTTTGAATACTTTGAATACGATCGCAATAGGGACAGCACCATCGCTGAACACTGAGATTGTAAAAACGGCTGTATCGATTTTGATAAAACTATCGGTAAACTCAACAAAGAAAAAAATAATAAAATAATTAATAGATTTAAGAAGTCCAAAACCGCGTTTTTAAATGTCCTAAAAATAAGAAAATAACCCTACGGGACTGAGAGAGGGGCCATTCAAAACGTGGGGGGCGTAGGTATCTTTGCAAGTGTCACCCACAATCTACGCTACGCTTGGAGTGGCCCCTCTCAGCCCTGTAGGGTTATTTTCTATTTTTGGGACCTTTTAAAAACATGGGTTTTTGGATTTCTTAAATCTATTATTCAACATTTAGCGGTTCTGTGTTGTCCCTGCTGCGATAGTAGTCGAGCCAGGCTTGTGCGATATTTACGATCGCACCCAAAAGTTCATTTCGCTCGTGATCTACGTCTAAAGCTCTCATGTCGCGCTCGTGTTGTAGATCCATAGCTCTCGAGTCGCGCTCGTGTTGTAGTCTTGTGCGAGTTTCCTCCGCCGCCAGGCGTCGTGTTTCGACGGCCACAAACTCGGAAGCCGCTCTGTCAAACGGAGTCGGTGCCTGCCTCCGGCGGCGGGCGCGCAGACGCGGGCGGCCGGCCGAGCCCGCAGACTGCGGCGTGTCCGGCGACCTCCCCCGCCCGCGACGTCCGGCGGCCGGCGGAGTATCAGGCGCACGGGGGGCAGCTGTCCGCCGCCGGGGGGTAGCGGGCGCTACCGGCACTACTGGCCCGGCTGGAGATGGTGAGGCCGGTGGAGGTGGTGGGGCCGGTGGAGAAGGCGGAGCCGGTGGGGCTGGTGGGGCCGCCGGGGATGGCGCAGCCGGCTGCCGTCCCTGAGACGAATGGGGAGTGCGCGAGAGCGGACGGATTGGCGGTGTTTGCGACTGCGATGTGAAAAGAGGGAAAAGCCGATCGCTCGAAGGCTGTGAAGAGGAAGGTTCTAGAACAAAAAACGAGAGTTGTTTTGAAATATTACCAATTCTATTTTAGAGAACTGGAGGCATGAATTCAATAAAAATTACAGAATTCAATGTACCTACATATGTATTACAATAAAATTAATCTACTCAAGAAGACATACCATCAACAGTTTCCAAGTACTCCGTATCATCTACAGTGACAACTTCTTGTGCAGGATATTGTGATCTCTGAAAAATATATTTTTTTTGCTATCATACCTAGGTTGATTGAAAAAATATTACATAGGTACAACTGCTAATAACCATTACAGAATGAAAAAAAATATTAAAAATCAAATCCATCGTCTAATCTCTACTAGGAATAAAACCCTGGACCTTTGGATATTGTGCCTTGATTACTGAGCTATTGAGGTGAAAAACAGTAAATTTTGAATTCTATACTACTTTTCACTATAAGCCAGCATAACTTCATGAGAGTGATTTGACTTGCAATAATACCTATCTTCACAGAAAGCAATTTTACCTTTTTTTTTATAAAGATGTTGTTTTGAATCAATTGTAAAAAATCCATCTTAATCAATTGTAATCATTACAGATGATGTACAATTGAATAACAAATCAATGAAATATTAATTGTACTTATGCGAAAACTCGTTTAAAATAAGCTCAGTGCTCAAAGACTAGGACTATCTATGTTATGTTATATTTTGATTCCTAGCCAAGGTGGGAGGTATTTTTCTAGAATATATTATATATATACTGACATTAAGTAAATAGCACTGTAAATGCAAAAATAAATAACTAATTTTAACATCTTTTATGTTTGTATTTTCCATACTATTTTATGAATTCTAGAAAAATGGGAGAATGGTCAGCTTTGAGAAGTAGCCTCGAGATACTTACATTAAATCCAAGTTCTTCTATGGAGGCTTGTCCTTCCACCGCTAAAACCCCCATTACAGCCAGCAGCCTCTCCTCCATAGGCGACAAGGTTTGCCGACTTGCTGGCCCTCCTCCAGTCCCTCCTGTGTGTCGCCTTATAGCCAATCCTTTTTTTTTTGGTCTTTGACTTCCAATCCGCCCATACCTATATTGAATATATATCAGTCATAAGTATTTGGTAAGCACTGGGAAGACTTGAAATATTATTTGAACTTTTTGTTTATTTGCTTTAATAATGCAATATTTGCTACCGAAATTTGAAAAAAAAAGATTGAAAAAAATGGAAAACTGAGCTATGAAGTTGATAGCTCACAGTGGTCCAGTCTTGAACAGTGAACAGGAAGGTTGCTAGTGTATTTGAGTTCCATTCGAGCTAGTCATGTAATGGATACTTCATCAACCATTTTCTGATTTGAACTAGTTTTATAAAAGCTAAATGTAGAAAGTATTGCTAGTCACTGTTTCATACAATGAATGATTTAAAAAATATTCATGGTTCTTACTTTTTTCCACTTATCTGTTGTCTTGTTGACGCCACCACCAACAGCATTTAACATACTTGCAAGTTCCGTCCATAATCGGTCCGACCTAATTCGACCTTGTGCTCCCGCAAGAGGCCTAGACAGGTCACCATGACTGTAATATTAACAAACTTAGATTCAATAAAAGGGTCCCATTGTAAAGTAGGCCATACACGCTACGGTCTACCGGAGAGGTAATCTGTGCAGGTATGCCTGCGCAGGTCAACCGAACATTGGTAGCGTGTATGGGGACGTTCCGGTGTATCGGAGCGGTCTTCAGTTCTTTTTGCGATGGCATCGAATGTGGACGATGACACGCTGGCATTGCTCGGTCTTGCTTTAATTTTGAAGATGAATAATACGAAAAAGAAGCGAAAAAAGTGGTGTAAGCATTGGTTATTGAAAAGAAAAACATATAGTCATGTTAATTTATTAAGTGAATTGAAATTTGAACCAGAAGATTTTAAAAACTATCTTCGAATGGACGAGAAAACATACCTTAAATTACTTGAAATGGTTACTCCTATGATAAAAAAAGAAGACACAGTTATGAGAAATAGTATTTCTGCGCACGAAAGATTATCAGTTACATTGAGATTCCTCGCAACTGGCAGAAGCTATGAGGATCTAAAATTTTCAGCAATTATTTCGCCTCAGGCACTTGGAAAAATTATTCCTGAAACATGTGAGGCTTTATATAAAGTACTTAGAAGAGATTATTTGAAGGTAAGTCATTAAAACACTGTTATATTAGAGATAATATTTATTGAAAAAAATATGTACGATTTTAATCATTAAAGTAAAAAACTGTCACGTACATACAAGTTATTCATTATGAACATTGAAATTAGTAAGGAATGTCGCTGCCGAATCTGGAATTGATAAAACTACCTCTGTTTCATTGGGCTGATTTTCTGGAACTGTAGTTGTTCGTATTTGTGGCGAGTAGGGATTGCCTTGGGAACTGTTGAGTAGATGGTTAGTTTGAAATGATTGAGAAAGATACTCTGAATTTTGACTGGTGGGAAATGGAAAACAGGGTGGGCTAGGACTTCCGGAAGAAACAAAACTTACAGGGGTATATGCCCTATTGGAATTAGGAGAGGACTGATATGCATGTTGTCGATATTGCTGAGCAGGAACATAGCTTCGTTGATTTTGTTTCAAAATATCTCTCATGTTAATATAGGCGTGCTCGGGAGTGAGGTTTCCTAATTCTGCTTCAAAAAGTAAATCATTAATAAGTTTTTCTGCGACTATTAATTGTTTCGTATCTAAAGCTTTCAATTTCATCGCCACGTTTTTTCCAATAATATCGCACCTATCTTCTGTTACAATTGGGCGAGGACGCTTAAAGTGATCTCGTACCGATTCCAACACTTCATTTGCTAAGCTTTCATCTTTTCTTTTTGTTTTACAAGGTTTTGGTGGGCGAGATGAATTATTATTTGACGATGTTGATCGAGCCTCGTTGTCGGTAGATACGCTGTTGGATGAATATTCTTCATCGGCATTTAAAGAGTCTTCAGTGTTGTCTTTCTAAAAACAAAAAAAATTGATACATTTTTGTGTGCATACACTATAGATATTTCACATCAATAATAACTACTTTTGCAAGTATATATGATAAAACCTATTATTTTTATATTACAGTTTCCTACATCTGAAGAAGAGTGGAAAGAAATAGCAAAGATGTATGAAGAACGATGGAACTTTCCTCATTGTCTTGGTGCAATAGATGGAAAGCACATATCGATTGTTCCACCGGCTAATAGTGGATCGTATTTTTATAATTATAAAGGGCTACATAGTGTGGTTCTTATGGCAATTGTTAATGCAAAATACCAATTTATTTATATAGACGTTGGCATGAATGGCAGAATATCCGATGGAGGGGTTCTACAAAACACTAAATTTTTTGAAAAATTAGAAAATAGTGATTTACATATTCCAGGCAGTGAATTGTTAACAGGAAGTAACCGAAATTTACCATATGTATTTGTGGCAGATGACGCGTTCCCATTACGCCCCGATATGATAAAACCGTTTCGACAGGCAGATTTAACATCGCAAGAAAGAAGAATCCTGAATTACAGATTATCTCGCGCGAGACGGACTGTTGAAAACGCTTTCGGGATAATGGCATCACGATTTCGGATATTTTATACTCATATAAATTTAGAACCCGAAAATATCGATAAAGTAGTGAAAGCATCTTGTGTATTACATAACTTTTTAATTGAACACTCAAAAAAGTCTTATGCACCTCAAGAATGTTTTTATCGAGAAAACTCTGAAAACGGGACTATAGTATCTGAAGGATACAATACACAAAATAGCACCATGGAAAACTTGGAAAGAAGAAACCCAGGAAATACTTTGAACAACGCGAAGATAGTCCGAAACAATTTTATGAATTATTTCAATCAGGAGGGAAGGGTACCATGGCAAAATGATCATGTAAATTAAAAAATAATAAGGCTGAACGGGCAGAGTAGGTACATAATTCTAAATAGTTATAGTTATAAAAAAATATGTTATTATTATATTACTTAATAAAAAAAAATACTACAAACTATGAAATATTTTACTTACCTCACAACTATTTTCGTCATCACTATCTAAGTTGGATGAAGATTCCCTTGGAGTGCATTGATCATGAATGAAATTGAACAAATCGTAGTACCACAGTTTAATACGATACACATCATCAGCAGATGCCCCAGACTTTAAAGATTGCTCATATTTCTTCTTTTCCTTTCTAATATTGCTTCTTAGGTTATTGATCTTTTTCACAACTACATCTTTGTTCGCATCTGGCTCAATTATTCTCAATTTTTCTATGAGTAATTTATAAGCAGCTTCTTTTTTGTCTCGATTATGGTAATCTTTGTTTTTAATTTGCCATAGACATGGATTACTTCTATAAATTTCGATAAATTCTTCAAGGGTTTTTTTAGTTGAATCTGGTGGCGCCATTTTCTGGCAATACGATGCGAGCGATGAGACGCCCGTTTGAAAGAAACACTAGAAAACAACTGACGCGACCTGCGCAAGCGACCGGAGTACACGCACACACGCACAGGTACACCGTACGGTGTCACTCGAAAGAATCGATTTTCGAATTTGCTCCGGTCGCCTGCGCAGGTCAAAAAAACTGCACAGGTCGGTAGGCATACATGCTCCGGTCGACCTGCGCAGGTACACCTGCACAGGTAGACCTTTCCGGTAAACCGTAGCGTGTATGGCCGGCATTACGGTCGCGTCATTGTTTACATTAGATATTAAACTTGCCGGTGTCAAAGTTTTCTGCTTATGAATTAATAAATGTTAATTAATGAATATAACCTGCATTTACTTACGTTTCCATATACTCAAGCAGAGTTGATAATTGCTCAGGACTTGCCCGTACTCTTGAATCCATTCTATCACTAAAAATTAACGTAGAACTTCATTTTAATTAATTGAATTTGCACCATCCACAAAAATCAATCTATTTTGAATGCCAAGTTTTGGAGGCTACTTTATATAATAATACTCCATTTACTTACCACACTATCAATTTCAATAAGGTTTTTGTTTTAATATTAATAACGCAGCAAAACTTTTGAAACTATTACACAACAATGTTCAGTTGACTTGCTTGATACTTCATGACACTGACAGTGACAGCTAAATTGGCTATGGTATCGAATACCATAGCCAATATTCGTTTTCTTAAGGCCCCAGTACACAATGGCCTGTGATGGGCCACGCTTTGCAATGCACAATTGTTGGCCACGATCACTTGGTGTTCACACAATGGCGCATGGCTCATTGCTGCCTGGCAAACCACTTGCGATGGACGTCGAAGTAATTACGGCTGCGGCTATTTATTTGTATACTGTTTACAAGTATTACAGAAGTGTGTACCGTCACAAAGTTATTAAAAAGAAATGGCGAAAAAGGCGATGGTGGATGCTGACCATTCATCGAAACAGGACAAGGTACGTAGATTTTTTAAATGTGGTGCTTAGGTTATGATATTACCTAATTTTTGGAATGTTAACGGAAACAACATTACTAATTTTTTAAATGTTTTCAGGCAATTCATGGACAATCTGTTAAGCGAACTTGTTGTAGAACCATCAGGGGAATTCGATAACTTTGTTCGTATGTCATCTAGTGATTTCGAGTATATATTGCAAAAAATATCGCCAATTGTCGCAAAAAAGGATACGTATTGGCGAGAAGCAATACCTCCAAAAATAAGATTGGCATTGACATTGCGGTTTCTTGCGACTGGAGACAGTTATAGGAGCCTGCATTACCATTTTAAAATATCAAGTACACTCATATCTAGAATTATTCCTGAAGTATGTTTGGCTCTGAACCAAGTGCTAAAGGACATGATTAAGGTAAGTTAGTAAAACATTTGTATATACTTTAAATTTTTTAATCAATAATTATTGCCCCATTACATTTTTTAATTGGTTATTTTAACAATCGTCATTCAAAGCTTTTGCATAAGCATCAACCAAAATATTTTGAGACTGACTCTGTGTCTGAGAATAAAATTCATTATTAGAAATTATTTGCATGGATCCCTCAGGTATATGGATCGTAGGGACAGGTGTATGGATTCTGTTGGGGGATTGATAAACTACTTCTTGTGTATATGAGTCATTTGGTAGTTCAGTAGGTGGAAGAGGGGATGGAGTTTGCGCAGGTGGAATGGGTGATGGGCTTTCTATAGGAGAAGTAATTATATAATGATTTGAAGACGATGATGAGGGGCGATTGATCCAAGATGACGACGGTGATGGACAAGAATAGCTGGTGGCTGAAGAAGATGGACGTTTACTTATAATGATTTGAGAAGGTGAAGACACGTACTGAGGACTACAATTGCGACGCCGTTTTAATAGTAATCCATCAATTTCGTACATTATTTCTTGTCTCTCATTATCTGAATATTTTCTGAGTTTGTTAGCAAGAAGCCTCCCATACAAGCCGCAGTCGTCCTCTTTTTTATTTTGTTGGTCTTTATTGAGAATAGCCTGGTTTAACGTATTAAAAGCCTTTGACATTTCCTTATCTGCTTTTTCTAACTCAGGTGGTTTAACTGAACGTCTCCTCTGTACAGGTATCTTTATATTCATGTCCTTTGGTTCTGTGTTGCTTCTAGCATCACTTGGAGTTTCCGTTTCTACTTCTGTCTCTTCTCCAATGACTGCCTGAAAATATATTTATATTATTTTTTATTTATATATTTATATAATATATTCATATTTATTTTTTCAGATTCCCACAAGTCCTGAAGAATGGCTGACTAAAACGGAAGGATTCAGCTTTCCCCATTGCCTTGGCGCGATAGATGGGAAGCATATTACCATATTAGCACCAGCTCATACCGGATCTGAATACTTTAATTACAAAGGAAGTTTCAGCATTGTTTTATTAGCTCTAGTAGATAGTGATTACTGTTTTTTATTTGCTGACATAGGAAGCCAAGGGAGAATTAGTGATGGAGGTGTTTTAAATCAAAGCAATTTGTGGAAAAAAATATGTGATGGGACCCTTAATTTACCACCTAGTTGCCCACTTCCTGGAAGTAATACTAATATGCCCTATGTTTTTCTGGGTGATGGCGCTTTTGCTCTTAGTACTCATATTATGAAGCCCTTTGCTGGACATCATCAGTTAGGTACCCCAGAAAGAATGTTCAATCAACAACTATCACGTTCTCGAGCGGTCGTAGAGAATACTTTCGGGATATTATCTTCAGTTTTTAGAGTATTTAAAAGACCTATTCCATTAGATGTCGTTAAAACTTCTATTATAACCCACAGCTGTTTATTACTACACAATTTTTTAAGAAAGAGCAAATCATCTCGCAATATTTATACTCCACCAGGCAGTACTGACAGCTATGATAGGAATGGTGAATTAATTCGTGTAGGTATGAGAGTAAACCATGAAGAAAATCTATTACCATTACAATCTGTACCTCGTCGGGCTCCTATTAATGCTACGCAAATAAGATCAAATTTTATGAATTACATCCATCAAAGAAGACTATGCGGTGGTAGGGCCTATGATGCATAATTTAATTAGTTTATAATTTGTGGAAACCAAATGAGTAAATATTTAGCTAATTATTAATAAAAAATTTGGAAACTAATTAAGTGTTTTACTTACCCTTTGCTCATCTGTTGAAATTATACTTTTTACTGTGTATTTGCTTTTTAAAAATGCCTCCATAGCATCATAAAAAATCCAAATTGGCTTATAAATTTCTTCTTCTCCCATACCAGATCGGATCGAATCTTGTTTTTTCTTGAAATGCATTCGAAATGCTGACATCAAAGTCTCTTTCTTTTTTTTAAGTTCCGAAACAGGAATTTGCAGGGAGTCTGCAATGCGATTCCATGCATCATTCACCTGAAAACATTGTACCCACAATACTACATTTATTATTATCAGACGAGGCTCTTTTATCACCTATTTTCATCAGGGATAATGTGGGATTTTAATGCAATTCCAACAAACAATTTAAGTCCTTCCTAATATTAGTATATAGAAGTATAGATAGATAGTATACATAATTTCTATCAAAATAAAAATAGTATAAACATACCTTGTTCTTATCCTTGTGCAGTGCATTATTTGAGTCCCAAATTGCGGGCTCAGATTGATATAAATCAATAAACTTGAAAGTTTCTGCATTGCTCCAGGCTATTGACATTTTGGACCATAGATTATTCACTTATATATTCCGTTTTGGACGATCGCACGCCACGCCCAAAGAGAATATGCCACGCCGATACCACGCAACACAAAAGTGTACTATTCCGGTCAGCGGCCGGTGACAAACTAACAATGGCCGATTGTGTGAACACCACAGGCCACGCTAGGCCACGATTCCTTTGAAGTGTGCCCAAAAAACCGACAACTCCCCGATTGCGCGCCACGATTGACAATTGTGCGCCATCATATACCATTACCCCCTGTACACAATGGCGATGGCCTGTAGTGGGCCAGCATGGGCCATTGTGTACTGGGGCCTTTAGCGAATAACAATTTCGCCACAACGATCGCGACAGTGGTAGTACTTTGGCTAGGAAATTGTTATCGTTATCTCAAAGACGATAGCGAATTTCGGTATCTTTTCGCTACGAAGCCATGTTACTTTGTCTAAGGACCCAGTTCCTAGTATTCGTAGATCTCTATGTCTTTTGAAACACTCAAAATATTTTTCTTTTATGGTAATGATTGGAATCCTTTTCAGATCTTTTTCTATGCGCCCAAACACTCTTTCTGCGGGCATGAAACTGTGTCATCTAACAGGAAATGTAATTTGAATGCAATGCAATGTTTGGGGTGCTTTAGCATAAAGCCAATGAAGTAATGTATGAATTATGTGGCTGTTTTTATTTTGGCCACCACAGCCATCACAAAACATTCTTATAACTTTAATATTATTCGGAATATCTAAACTGTTCAAGTATGAATGCTTAATAAACCGCCTATAAATACCTACCTACTTAATGTTCATTCACATTAGGCACTTGTCCCACCGCCGGCGAGAAAACGACTAACTATCGGCTATTTTCTCGCTCAAGAAACGTACAATAGATGCACATTTCGCCTAAACAAAAGAGATGCATATACAAACAGTTGATCGCTGACTGTTCACACTGCCGACGAGCACTCGTTTCACTAGTTTGACGCTGAGCGACAAGAACTATGAAAGATAACACTCGCTCAGCACCCCTAGACAAGTGGCTGTCTAAAAACGTATACGCTCATCGAATAGAATAAAAAATGTATGAAATTGACATTAGCTCACGAAATGATTTCATAGCAAGCGTAACGATTAGAAAATTCGTAGACAAGTGTCAATTAATTTTCTATTCGATCAAACAAAACGCATAGCCGTACGCTGTCCTCAGCCAAGTGGCACTTTTGACAACCCAAAACGCTCCGTGAGCGTTTTCTTTGTACGCTAGGTAGGCGAACGCCAACACCTCGTAGAATTCGCTACAAAATGGCGATTTGTATAAGCAGCTGATGGACATTCGTGTTATTTGTGATCGAATTCATTGATTTTTTTGTTAAAATGCATACGTTAAGATTATTGTGGGCTGCTCATAATGAAGAAGTGTGGCTCAGGCGTCAAAGAAGAAACGATTTTCGAAAATAGTAATCTATTTAGTGCTAGAATATTTATGATTGAATAAATAAATTATACATTATGGTACGTATTTAATAAAAGATACAATATTACGGTACGAACATTGAAACCTTGCTCTTCTATGGTAGCTTGACCGATAACAGCAGACACTCCTATAATTGCGACTACTCTTTCTTCTAAAGCAGTTAGGGTTTGTCTACTGCTCGGACCACCACCAGTACCGCTTGCATGACGCCTAATAAGCGAAAATTTCTTTTTTGTTTTTGTCTTCCAGTCAGCCCACACCTATATGTGAATATATATATAAATATGATCCTTTTGGCAAATCCAAAAATAATGATAATCAGCGAATGACATTGAAAGTGCACATAAAATAAGTATTCAAACTTACTTTTTTCCATTTATCTTGTGTTTTTTCAACACCACCACCAATTGAGTTTAGTAAACTCGTTAGCTCCTGCCAAAGCCGATCCGCTCTCAATCGTCCTTGAGCACCGGCCTGGGGCCTGGAGAGGTCACCATGCCTGTGTAACATAAACAATCAAAGCTCATACAAACACGCTCTTTGTATTCTAAGTGGTGCATGACATCAATGTTTATATTATGCATAGCTTAGTAAGAACTACATTTATATGTGTGAATAAAAATGTAAAAGATGTTTTTCATAAAATACCTCTCCATGAACTCTATAAGAGCTGAAAATTGCTCAGGACTAGCACGCAACCTCGGTTCCATCACTGAAAGTTTAAGTTGACTTTAAAGATGGAAATTATATCAATTCTAAACATTCTCAACAATAAATAACGATACGCTTAGAAGGTAAAAGTTAATTTAAAGTGAGTTATTAGTTTTGCGAAATACTTACCAAATTAATGAATAAATTCACAAGCACTTACTATTTCACAAGTAATTTTAATTTTATCACAGAACTCAATATTCGCGCCGCACACTTATTTGACAATTGATTTGACGTCTGCCGTCGAAGCGCTCGAACGCAACCATAGACAATTTTCGTTTTTTATCGTCTGAACGAATAGAATGAGCGTTAGCGTAGTTCGTGTAATCTTGGCTACCAATCTAATAACGTTATCGTTGTAGCGTTAACGTTTTTAGAATTAGAAATGTTACGAAGCGTTTGCCACTTGTCTAGGGGTGCTGCGATGCTCGCTAAGCGATTAGAACTCACGCTGAGAGAGAAACTAGTGGTCATTTCTCTACAGTACGGATCTGAAAGTACACGTTTTTCTTATTATGAATATCGAACAATCATTCGAATTATCATTGTTATCTAGTTCAGACGACGATGATGATAAATTGTATAATAGAATTTATGTAGTGGCAGTGGCAATTCTGAAAAGAAGGAAAAAAGGAAGAAAAAAAGAAGAATATTGATGGAAAACATTAATTATTTTAGAAAAGAATACAGTGAGTTCAAACTATTCTACGAATTATCAAATGACAGCTTTCGCACATATTTTAGAATGACAAGAGACGAGTTTGAATATTTACATAGTATAATAGAAAATGACATTAAAAAAGACAATACAAATTATAGAGAAGCTATTAGTACAAGAGAACGTCTCGTCATTACATTAAGGTAAGACACTATCGCTTGGAGTGATTTCAACCGCAGGCATTGAATCTTGGATCTCTTCATTTTGGCTAGGAGTAGTTTTTTCTCCAATTCCAATTTGCTGCAAACCAGAAGCGCTGGGTTCAGGTGTGGCAGAAGCGTGCTGCAAACCAGAAGCGCTGGGTTCAGGTGTGGCAGAAGCGTGTCCAGAAGAATAATGTGTCTGACTTGTAGAAGGGCGTGAGTTGTAATCATAATCGTTTGAGTAGTAACCGGAATATGAATAGTTTGTATTGGCAATATTGTCTTCAACATCCATTACTAATTGAAACAACCTTCTTTTTATTGTTCTTTGATAATACTCCGGCATTTGCTTTGTACTATGGTACATTGAATCAAAAAAAACTTTCAAGGGATCACCCGATGTAAGTACTTCTTTACGTAATTCATCCCTCTTAGCAGTTCGTTTTTCTCGATTATCATCCATTTCTTTCAACAAATTAAATAAATCTTCGTCATTATGAATTATTTCATTTGTCTTCCTTCTTTTTGGAGCTATTATCGAATCTGCCGAATCTCTACTAACATCTGAATTAGCCATATCCTCCAAACTTGTCGAAATATCAGGATGTGGTGTAATATTTGTATCTCTTTCCGCATTTGTTATATAAGGAAGCAAAAATTCCATGTGACTCATGTACTTCCAGGGTTTTATTTTTTTCTGTGACTGTCCACTTTTTGTCTGCTTGATTTTTTTTAATTTTTCACTGTGCGTGTCTCGCAAATTTTTCCATTTTATCTTTGCCTGTGTAACTGTAAATAAAACAAATTATTATAACAGATCCTATTAAAAGTAATTTTAGGTTATTAACTAAAATTATTTGATATTTTATTTTCAGATATCTTATAACCGGAACTACATATACTGCATTGTCAAAAAGCTATAGAATAGGCCGTTCTACGCTCTCCGAAATAATACCAATAGTATGTGAATCTATATGGACCACGTTGCAGCCAAAAGTAATGAAGCTCCCAACTGAACCCGAATGGAAAGTTATAGCAAAAGACTTTTATGATTTGTGGAATTTCAATAATTGCCTTGGTGCAATTGATGGCAAGCACGTGGTAATTTTTTCGCCCCGTAAATCAGGATCACAGTATTTTAATTACAAAAAACATTTTTCGATTGTACTGTTAGCAATTTCTGATGCTCATGGAAGATTTATAATGATCGATGTTGGATCAATGGGCAGATACAGTGACAGCGGAATATTCACAGATAGTCATTTCTACAATGAGTTGCAAAAAAATGGATTGAGATTACCCGTTGATGAACCCCTATATGAAGGAGGTTTGCCTCAGCCTTATGTTTTTATTGGTGACTGTGCATTTCCCTTGATGACACATTTATTAAAACCTTACCCTGATCATGAAAGGTTGGATAATGAACAGTTAACATTTAATTATAGACTGAGCAAAGCACGCCGAATGGTAGAAAGTGCGTTTGGTATGTTGGTGCACAAATGGCGTATCTTTTTAAGGCCATTAGATGTTAAATTAAGTACAGCCAAAAAAATTGTAAAGGCTGCGTGCGTTCTGCATAATTATGTAATAGGCAATAAAATCGAAAAGGCACCTTCACAGGCAGTTATTTCTTATAACATGTCAATATATTACTCCGAGGTATCTGAACAAAACTCAGCTGATTTTGAAGTCGGCTTTTTTGTGAGATAATATTTCAAGGAATATTTTAATTCCATTGGAACTGTTTCGTGGCAAAATAATCGTGTGCAAAATGTATTAGATTCTGATAGGATAGAACATAACTTACATTAGACTTAGCAAAATGAATATTGATTTAACTATGTATGTTGTGTATAGATGTTAAATAAAAAACTTACCACTCTGTATGTTTGTTTTCTTTAAAATGTCTTTCCAAGCTGCGTCTTTCACATCCAATTGTTTATATGAAGTCAGTTTTGTGTCCCAAAGACACGGATATTGTCGGACACATTCAATAAAAAACTCATCCATTGGAAAAAAACTTCTTTTTTCGTTGAGAACACGTGTACGTGTACCGCGTGTTCAGGCTAGCTAAGGACTGTACGCTTGGCTGCCGCGAGCGAGTAATCGCTTGCCTCACTCGCACACTCGCTTATAGCCGAGCTACACAACTATCGGAACTACGCACTCGATCCTCGCGGCTCGCCAACTCGTTTCTAATTCTAGCTCTACTCGTTACTCGTTCATCGTTGCCGGTGAGACAACTGCCTGAAGCTACCCTTTCAGATGAGACTGAAGATGCTTGACAAATAAAATATTTTAGAGCGATATCCGAGAGAACCGGCGTGAAATGTTGACAATTTACCCAGAACTTTATTGGATCAGATTTTCTCTCTAAAAGTGGTTGGTCCAAATACTGCTTGAGAGTAATTTTTTTTTGTGTTTGAAGCAAAGAAACTAAACCCATACAGCCTACTGCATATTTTCTAAATTTATGAAATCGGATTGGTCAAAATCATGATGTGACGCATGAGCAGACAGCAGAGCTTTAAAAATATATCGATTTTGATATCTGAAAATAAATATCGAAAATTGATACGAGGGGTGGCTGATAAGTAATCTATCTAACTATGAAAGAAAAGACTTTGATGGCTAGTTTTTTTTATTTTTCTATATAGTCTCCTGCAAGTGAAATACATTTATGACATTTGCAAATAAGTGACATCATGCCGTTATAATAGTAATTTTTATTTTGCTCGTCAAAATGGTCAGTCACAGCCTCCTTCATTTCTTTGTCCATCGAAAATCTGCGACTCCTCAATTTTTTCTTTTAATCTTTGAATAAGAAAAAGTCACAGGGAGCCAGATCTGGACTATAAGGTGGATGGTTAATTTCTGTGAAGCCGTTTTTGCTCAGGGCTGACCTCGCCGTTAAGGCTGTGTGTACAGGAGCATTGTCTTGTAAAATCAGAACACCTTTGCTGAGTTTGCCTCTCCGCTTTTCTTTGATTTGTTCATGAAGCTGGTCAAGCAAGTTTGCATAATATTCAGCATTCATTGTTGTATTTTTAGGCAAATAATCTATCATCAAAATCCCTTCGACATCCCAAAATACGGTGGCCATTAGTTTTCCAGCCGACGGTCGAACCTTGAACTTCCTTGGCGGCTTTTCACCTTTAAATTTCCATTGCATTGACTCTTGTTTGCTTTCCGGATCCCACTGGCGAATCCAAGTTTCATCACAGGTCACAATTCGAGAGATATTCTCTTCTTCTTTACCTTTGACCAGGTCTAGAAATGCCTGACAACATTCTACTCGCCTTTGTTTGTCAAAGGGGGTCAACATTCTAGGGACCCAACGCGCGCTCACCTTGGACATGCCCAAATGTTCGTGAATAATTTCATGAACTCGTTCCTTGCTAATGCCCACATCTCTGGCTATCTCCCACTGCTTGATTCGCCGATCTGCAAGAATCAGGTTCTTCACCTTTTCAACATTATCTGCGGTAACAGCAGAAATTGGCCTTCCACTACGTGGGTCGTCTTCCAGGCTCTCACGGCCATGTTTAAATTGCTTCGACCAAAACTTTATGACGAATTCAGAAGGGCTTGAATCACCAAACACCTTTAACATGCGCTCTCTGATCTGCGTAGGCATATTTCCTTCTTTACTTAGGAATTTAATCGCTGCTCGATGCTCAAATTTCATCATTTTGCAATTTTCTTTCGACATGGTGAAATCAAAGCCGCGCCAAAAAAACAAAAGCAAGCGAAAAAAAATAAGCGTCATAATTTTGAAAAAGGAATAAATATTGAATATGATTTTGCAGTGGCCAGTTCGATTTTCAAAACTTTCTTTAACAAAGTAGATTTTATATCAGCCACCCCTCGTATATCGCGGGAAAAAATATCGCTAATTAGTATCGATATTTTTCTGAAAAAATATCGATATTTTGATATATCGATATTTTTTAACCAATCCTAATTTAGTCAAATTTTAGTACCTGACAGGTACGCGCTTGCCGTAGACTAACTAGAAGTTGTCATAGTTAGGTCAATTTACAGTTTTTAAAATAGGTGCGCATACAACACATCTGCACCTAGTATAATATAATATCATTGGGATGCAGTATTTTGTATAAGTCATATGTTTGAGTAGATTTATGTTTAGTCTGTAATAAAAGTCCTTAGAATCACAAGAAAACGTTCAATTACCGATCGCTGCTTACGTATCCAAAAGGCTTTAAGGAGTGTTCTTAACTTGAATCCTCCATATCAGTCCCTATAGCGCCCCCACACGGGCACTAGCATTCTCATACACGAGAGTGATTAGGCCTTAATCCACAACGCTGTGGCCCAATATGGATCAGATCATAAGGCCTAAATAAGCCCTATTCATGTGTGAATCTCCCATCAGTTTCAGGAACGTGATAATAGGCCAGTCGGTCCAACTAGTTTCCTACAAGGCTTTGTCTATAAACCATAGACATCTGTAATTGGAGTAAGTACCTATAGACAAACAACCTGAGATTAATTGACAAAAGCATAGATAGAGGGTCAAAATTCTAACGAAGGCTAGGCTGTATGGTCTCAGTTCTTTGCTTCTCTTGAGTAAAAAGGAGGTAAAAATTATGAATCTCAAAATTATTATTATTACGGAAATTGTAGAAAAGTTGTAATATTTCATATTATCATATTTGACTTGGCAAAAATTTTGGTAAGGACTCCCAACTTTTGGAGTCATCTTAGAAGACTTTTTGGTTGCACTTCTGAGGAAATAGGTTTAAGATAATACATATCATTTAGACCAGGAGGGGTGTCAAACACAATCTTGCAGAGTACCATTGCGTATACTTACTAAATTTTGAATTCGTAAGTGGGCCGGATTGAAAAACAAATGAACTGGATTATTACACTTAGGTATACCTAAAATATACGTACGGTTGTTAAAAATAAATCAAAGTTAAGAAAGAAGGTAGGTAGGTTATTGATTATGTTGAGTTCGAGGATCCAGATAAGTACCTGATTTGTCTAGTTTTTGACAAGCTCATTGATACGATACCTGACATATCATATTCGTTGTAGTTATTGTTAAGAATTGATTGGAGATGTTCATTCGTAAGTCTTGTGTGATGTTTTTTCATTTTTTATTTTCATGATGGAATACACAAAACAAACGTTTTTAATCATTATAAATACCAGTAACCTGGTATATGCTCCCTCTAGTTAACCTACTCTCTGGCATCTATAGACAGCACAATTACGAGCTTGCCTTTGTGACAGACAAATTACAAGGTGAAAACGCTGCAGAGATTGCGTTTAAGCAATTCGCCTGTTTTGTTTACGTTAATTAATCCAATCGTATAAATTACATTAAACAATACAATGTCAGTTATATTTATCTTATTTTTGTAGATATAAACCTTCTCTTTTGTTGTGGGTAGTTAAGCTTATATTTGCTTGGAATATTATTTTATCTTGCACAGATTTACACTTATTTTATTTATTTATTTATTGATCCTTAACAATTTACATTGTGTTGGACAGTTGTTTTAACCATACTAAATTGAAATTTACTTAATTTTTTTTATTGTTGTGTGAATACAAGGGTGAATAGTAAATGTATTGTAAAATATTAGTCTGGGAGTTAGACAATAGCGTCAAATGTGGAATGAAGACCCCTGTCACTATTATTAAAGATATTGCTCTCCGCGGGCGGGCGCTATGAGCGCAGGTGATATTTATACGGGTATTCTACGAGTAATCCTTCCTTTTTAATTTAATCAAATGATTAAGGAAATTTAGGAGCAGTTTAGCACGTAAAAACAGTAACATATACTAAGGCGCAACGCTCACTGCCAAGTCGAGTCGACGTCGAGGCGACGTCGAGTCGGCGGCGAGGCGGGATCGAGACAAAAGTCGAGGCGCGGGCGACCATGCCCCCTTTTTATTTATTCATCATGTCGTCCTCAGATGACGAAGACGTATTTGCGCTTCTACAAGTAGTGAATTTAAATAGAAGGAGAAGATTTTGGGTTCACCCATATTTGCAAAATTGCGCCAAACAAAGTACATTTACGCGTGAATTAAGACAATATCCTGACAAGTTTCGAGATTTTTATGGAATGTCTAAAGAAACATTCTATATACTGTTGGAAAATACGAGGCACAGCTTACAGAAGAGAGAAACAAATTGGCGGAAACCTATATCTCCAGCAGAAAGGCTATTGATTACTCTAAGGTATGTGGTATTTGTTTTATTAAACTATTCTATGAAGGTGGTCCTATGTTCTATATTTAAAATGCATTATTTTAATAAGTCATTTATTTTTTAAACCCAATAAAAATGTACTTAGGTACAACGAAAAAATTTACAATTGGTACGAAAAATGCAATGGCAATTCCTCGGGATTTTCATTTGCTGGAGAATCAGTAACTTGGCTTACTAGTGAATACTGCGGTAACATTATCTGCGTGTTAGATTGTTGTCTTGTAGTTTCGTGTACTGGTAAACTGGAAACGGGAGTTATGACTGGTTGATTAAGAATTTGTCCCGCTAAATTTAATACAGCAACTTTAAAATTTCTCTTTTGATATTCGTTCATGTTTTTCATATCTGGTAAAACACTTTTAAGAAAAGCTTCGTCCGGGTCTATTGCGCTTGTTGCAGAATTTTGGCGTTTCTTTCTTTCTTCAAAATAACTAATAGCTGCACTATTGAGCTCACTAAGTGTAGCAGTACTTTTGTTATGTAGACGTTTCATATTAGACTTTGATGAATTACTTGTGCTTGGTTCTGGTGTGGATGCCGGTGACGTATCAGTATCAATTGGATTATGAGTAGCTCTTCGTATGGATTCACTAATATCCCTTAGACTTGCATATGATTCTTCATCGAATTCGGATAAATCCTGGGTTGAGTTGCTCTGTTCTTCTGAATTAGATCGTTCATCAGGAACTTCAGGTGATTGAGGTCCAAGATTTCCATGGGGAGCTCTGCTTTTAATAAATGTATCTAAAAAACTTAAATATTCCGCGAGATAGTAAGGTTTTTTTGATTTCGCTGCGGAGCCCGATGGAGGTTTGTTCATTTGTTTCACATATCGGCCTCGAATATTTTTCCACCTATCTCTGCAAGTCGTTACTGCAAAAAAAAAAATGTTTTATAATTACCAAAAAACGTATAATTTGCTATCTATTTCAACTGTAATTACTTGTGTGCAATAAAGGACACGTATTTATCCATTCGGCGACTTAGGACCATAAATAAAAATGACCACAATTAGTATTACTACTTCTTTAAATTACCACTTCTAAGAATGACCATTTCTTGAAATGACCTTTTCTTGAAATCATTCATCAAGGTCATTTCAAGAACTGGTCATTTAAGTAAGTGGTCACTCTTAGAAGTGGTAATTTAATGAAATGGATGTTTTTAGGGTTCCGTACAAAAAAGGAACCCTTATAGGATCACTCCGTTGTCTGTCTGTCCGTCCGTCCGTCCGCCCGTCCGTCTGTCACAGCCAATTTGCTCCGTAACTCCGTAAAAATATTATGCGTACGCATGGTGTCCTTTGAGCCTAATAACGTACGGAACCCTCTTCACGCGAGTCCGACTCGCACTTGGCCGGTTTTTATTTATAGTCCTAAGTCGCACAACACAAAATAAAAAAAAGTTACACCACTATTATCATAACAATAAATAATATTTTTGTTTCAGATATTTTGTAAAGGGTAGCTCACTCAGGTCTATGTCGGAATATTTCATAAGAGGAGAAACGACAGTTAGAAATATTGTGCATGAAACTTCAAAGGTTTTATGGGAAACATTGCAACCTCAATTTATGCCAAAACCAGACACAAATAAATGGAAGGATGTTGCCCAACGTTATTATACACTTTGGAATCTACCAAACTGTGTAGGCAGCATCGATGGCAAACATATCCGAATTGAAGCCCCACCAAATTCAGGATCTGCATTTTATAATTATAAAGGCTATTTTTCTATAATTTTACTAGGAATCGTGGATGCAGATGGTTTATTTTTAACAGTGGACGTTGGCGAATATGGAAGAAACAGTGACGGTCGTGCATTAAAAGAAAGTAACTTTATGATGTCTTGTCAAGATGGATCGTTACAGCTGCCGGATGATGTGCCATTACCGGGTGAAAATCAAAATTTCCCCCACTACTTTATAGGTGACGAGGCTTTTCCACTTACGAGGAATTTGATGAGACCTTTTCCAAGAGCACAATTGAATAATAATAGAAGACAGTTTAATCAAAGATTATCCAGGGCCCGCAAAATTGTAGAATGTGGATTTGGAATGTTAGCAACAAAATTCAGATTACTGCGATCACCTATTTCGTGTCATCCAAGCAAAGTAGACCATCTGGTACTTGCAATGTGCGTCTTACATAATTTTATACGTATTTGCGAAGGAACTGTTTGCCAACCGACAATAATAAATACTCAATTATTAGGTATAGCAGAAACTCCTATTTTAAGAAATAATGGGAAAAATTTGAGAGATCACTTATGTACATACTTATGTCATCGTGCTCCTATACAAGGCCAAAACATGTATTGTGTTTATTAAAACAATAAACAAAAAAACACTCACCAGTTTCGTTTAATTGTTGTGCGATTTCGGTCCATCTTTTATCTTGCTTGTTCCTGTTACTATAATCAGGACGTGTATGGTCATATAAACAAGGATTTTTCTCGACAAGTTCAATGAACTTTACGTTGGTTTCAATATCGTCTCGCATTTTAATTACCACGACGCGTCTAAACGCGGCTACGTCCGGAACGAAATTACAAAATGGCGGCGAAGTCGCGGAGCGGGCGCACCCCGCGCCCCCGCCTCGACGCCGCCACGACTGCGCGTCGACCCCGCCGCAACTCCAGGCAGTGAGCGCACGCAATTTAATTCTTAACAATATCTAGAGGAGGCGCGCTTCTTGAAGGCCCACGCCTCGACCGCACCTCGACTCTTGATTCTGTGAGCGTCGCGCCTAAGACGTAAAGCATTTCTTTATCAAACGAAAAATGAATTTAGTTGGCCGGTCTGTATAGCGTTTGATAAGAGCTTTGAATATGTATGAGGTCGTAAAAGCTAAAAAATGAGTGCTTGTTTCATAAAATATTAATAGCCTGTCGCGAAACAGTTCGTTAAAGCTAACACTTTATTAAACCTGTGTATTCTGACACTATTGGGAATGCCAACTACGGGGTATTTATGTTTTTCCTTGTATGTTTTGATAGATTCTGTTTTGGTGTTTAGTCGTTTGGTGGTATCGTTGAATAAGAAGCACTTGGGTTCACGACTTATAGTTTACTATATTTGCGTGTTCACGATGATACAATCAGCACAAGACAATAACTAATTTACAATTGCTTCACAATTAATAATTGTTACCACAAAAGAAAAATACGTGCGCTTCAAGATGGCGGAGATGCGTGAGAGTGTGTTTTTGTGTGTCGCCGCTAGCGGCGGCGGCGGGGCGAACCCTCGGTTTTCCCGCGCTAGCGTCTACTCGAGCGCGGTTGTCGGCTTGGCGCCGTTTGATTTTGAGCTTGTCGCCGTTTGATTTGGAGCTTGTCGCAACAGGTGTAACTCGGGATATGTTTTAAAGATAAACGGTTGAATTATCATTGGTATTTTTTATATATTTATTTTATTTGTTGTATAAAACTTATGTTAAAGCTAAACCCAAAGCTTTTCTTCTTGTGTACAGTCAGGGCCATGACACTGAAAAAAAAAGTGTTTTATGTACTAACGAAAAGTATATTTTACGTACGAAATTGTGGGCAAACTCTAACTAATGTGTATCGCTATTTTGGTACGTTATAGCACTCACTTTTACCAGACCCAGGCGTATGTGACAATCTATGTCTAAGCACCCTACGTTTGTTTGGTTGCTATACTTACTGTAATATGTAAATGTTTTAGACTTACTCTAGCAATACAACTGAGACCAATGCACTGAAAGTGTAATTCTACTTTAAGTTATGTAACTTAATAGGTAATAGACAAATATAACTAGCTATAGTTGTATTTTTAATTAGACGAATCACCTGACTATACGCCAAATGAAGGCAGGCGATAGAGCTGTTGCTGCTGTAACCCTCTTGGGATGACTAACCCATTTACCTCCTCTAGCCTCGCGCAGATGCGTTCGGAAGCGAAAAAGAACAGAAAGTGTTCCCGTTTTTATACGTTTACAATTTTTGTGTTGGCGAATACTTATAGCTCTTTAAAAACTCATCTTGTATAGTAGTAGTTTAGATCTTCGCCAGCATTTCTATCGACTATCTTGAGAGTTTTGTGTCCAGTTCAACTGAGAATTGTGTCCTGCTGATTTGAAATCCAAAGTACCGACCACTAACTTGGGGACATACTTCTGCAGTGCCGCTAGAAGAGGAACTATTTATAGTGACTGTCTTCGAAAATCCTGGTATAAATCATAATTAGAAAGCATTATCTCATCAGGATTTTGTAATACATCATTTACCCATATTGTACCAGAAATTGGGTTGTTTTCATGAAATCTCCTTCTAACGTTCTGTGGTGTTTGGGGTTCAGCTAGTGTGCTTAGTGTGCTTAAAAGCACAGTCTCAGGCCTAGGCGTAAGGTGACCATGGCTATCTACGGTTTTAGTTACGCTGGTACATAGATCTTTTCTTCATACTTCACGTAGCCAATAGCGTTAATGACCCTGCGAATGGGTTAAGGAATGATGGTCTCAGATTGTGCTGCTCTGAGCATGTCGCTTATGACACCGAGAGTCTGGGTAAAACTGGAACGTCACTATATTTGACAACTATGTCCCTAAGTGAACATGGTTGTCGAATATTGTGAAAGTAAAATAATCGGTATTCGGAGTGTTTAAAAAATTATGGAAAACATAGCGAAAAAACACCATATAAGTAGTTGAAACTATACTAGTTAAAATTATAGAAATATTAATGATAGGTAGATAAAAAATAAAAAACATAACTTTATTACATAATTTGTTTTTAATCATCTTTAGAAGAAAAATCATCACTATGATCAGTAACATTAATTATAAATCAATCGGAAACATTGTCTATGATGTGGTCGATATTACACATTTTGTTTACTTCTTTAATACTTAATGTGCAACACGCAGCCACTTCATTTTTCTGGTGCGATATGTTGCAGTCTCTCTTCAAAAAGTTTTTTCACTTCTTACATTTTGAAAGTTTTGTTATGTCTTGCAACAGATCTAACTCTATGGGATTGAGTTCCCAGTGGTATGGGGGCAGACGTAAAACGATTATCTCATGCTGCGCTGCCATCTCTTGTCTGTCATGTATAGACATTGTACGGCAACAATGTCTATAATAGTAGCTTTAATTATTGTTTCTTCAAATGAAATAAGTATTGTTGCTCGTTAGCCACTCTTGTATTTTAGGTTTAGTTCAAGACATTGTAGGCAGCGATTCTAGTTTCCTGGAGTATATGTATTTCCTGGAGTTCCTGGGCATTATCGATCACTACTACGGAATTTGGTTTTAATTTCGGCAAGACCAATTCTCAAAGGTGTCGGCATTCAACTCTTTATGATAATGTTCTTTATGTTTTTTGGCTTCAAATATCAATAAATTGTCTTCAACGAATCCATCTTCCCCGCCTATATGGCCAATAATTAATCTTCTGCCCTTTCATGAAGGCTGTTTTAATCCAGTGGGCAAGCCTGCTAGGAACGCCTGGTGGGATGATAGTACGGTCTGGTCAATCCATGCCTTTTTCGGTGTATGACTATTATCAATTAATTATTGAAAGGAGAATTTAATATATTTTTTAGTTTTTAATGATGTAAAAAAATTATTTACAACCCAATAAAAATAAATATACCTACATAATTTCACCTTAAATTAATAACATATAATATAATACAAACCTATTCTAATTAAGTAGGTACCTACTATAAAATTTCATTTGAATAGGGCCATATGTGCGTTAATTTTAAATAGTCGATCAGAATTGGCGCGGAATTTACTTATCTGCTCATCCACATATCCTGGAAAAGCCTCTTCCAAAATTGGGGCACCCAAAAGACGCAGTTCCTGATTTGAAATAATTTAATGTCTGGAGCAAGCACATTGAAAGTGGAAATAATATTATTCTTTACCTGTTGGTCTACTGAAGGGTGCACATATAGCTCGCACTTGGAGTAATTAAGTTCCAAACCCATGGCGGCAAAAGAATTCGTTACAGTCGCCAGATCCGAAGCTACCGTTTCGGAATCACTGCCTAGAGTGCCATCATCCAGGTACCAAACATTCAGACTTGAATTCAAGGATGAAATGGCTGAGTGGATCGCGAGAGCAAATAGAGCTGGGCCTAGAGGATCACCCTGCTGGCAGCTGGCTATCCTATAAATTACAGAAGTTGGCGCTCCGTAACACTGCCACAGATACGGATAGGTTGACGGTATATGGTCCTTAACTGCGCGCAACAGGGCTCCCCGGTGAAGAAGGATGGGGTGGTCCTTAGATTATTTACTATAGATATTTATGTTTGTGAACTCCTTTAAAATTGCTTGGGCATGCTCCTTCTTGCTAGAAAGCATGCTGTGGGAGGCGCTCGCTAGAAATTCAGTTGTTAGCGAGTTATATAGCCTCGTCATCGCTCCTTATATGTACTTGCGACGATTTTGTAACAATTTAGGATCTGGTTCAGACATTTTTTAATTAAGAAAACAGAAAATTGTAATTACCTTCGTTGATTCAGGTTTCATCTTGGTAATAAATGTATCTTCTTTCCCTTCGGTACCTACTCTTTTAATTTTTCGAAGGTTTCGCTGTGGCGCCATGAAATAATATGTCGGTCAATCAAAATGCTTTTTCTGGATTTTGTCACATATTTGAAATTTAAATATTTCATAATTTTTCTTAGTGTAGTCCAAGAAAAATTAATCTGGGTCTTCATTGACATGCATAACAATCTGTAAAGTAATAAAAAACAGTTTTTGAGTAAGGAAGTCTACGCAAATGTACTTTGGTTTTACAAAGACCAATATGGTGGACACATAATTAAATTATTAATAATATAAAAAAAAATTATTATTGTTAATCCTTATCCATCCTTAAGTCCTGTATTACAAGATACAGGACTTCCTTACGAAGTAATTCACTTTTGTCAAGAGTGACCTTTAAATTTGTTTCTGTAAGTCTTTGGAAAACTATACGGAGTTTTTCAATACGTTCTTGTAAGCTAGACGAATAAATTATTATGTCATCTAAGTGTACAAGGCAATGTATGCCTAGGATGCCTCTTAATACGTTATCCATTGCCCGCTGAAACGTGGCTGGGGCTGTCTTTAGGCCAAATGGCATTCTTGTAAACCCATAATGACTGCTAGGGGTAGTGAACGCGGTTTTAGCGCAATCTGACTCCTCTACTTCAATTTAATGATAACCGCTCGCGAGGTCAAGTGTAGAAAAGTAATGAAAAGTAATTTGATTTACCTAATTTGTCGAACAATTCCGATGTATTCGGTAAAGGATAATTGTCGTCGATTGTGATATCATTCAAGCGACGATAATCAACTACCATTCTATATTTCTTTTCGCCGCTTGCATTTAGGTACCAAATGGACGGGTGCACTCACGGGGAAGTATGATTCACGAATGACGTCATTACTTAAAAGTTAATCGACTTGACTTTGTATTTCTCTACTTTGTGCCGGAGGCTGTCGGAAAGGTCGAATATAAATGGGATCTTCATTTTTGTTCGTATGTTATGTTTTACTTGATTTTGAAAGCTAAGCGGTATTTTTTCATTGTAAAATATGTCGCGATATTCATAGCAGAGTTTACCGATGCACTCGCGTTCTTCCTTGTTCATATGATCTAGACGTAGTTTAAACAAGTTATCTTTTAAAATTCTTATCCGTTTCAATATTCGCAGTGTCATGACAAAAAATTATGAATCATTCGTCACTTGAAAATTTGACAACGGGTACCGGATTGTAAAATTGAACTATTAAATTATTATAAAATAAGTTTTGAATGACGGTATGTGCGTATGTGTCAACACATGTCACTAGGGCGGATGGCATCCGCGCACCATTTCCAAAATCATGAAATTCATCAACGCCTGTCCCGTTCACTAAGTTTGAAGGAATTTTGACGCGTTTTTCGAACGAGGTTCGAGATGGACTCCGCAACTATTACTGTTAAGTATTGGTATTGTAGTGCTACAGGTATACAAGATTTGATTTTTCATATCGACGTTAGCGTCTAACTCCTTTAATAGATTTGATCCAATTAAACCATCAAATATAGGATCTACGTCATAAATATAGAATTTATGCCAGTCTGTACTTTTAAAGGTAAAGGTATGAAGATTACCTCACCGTGATTACTTTTTGAGTAAGTGCTAATAACTTCAAAAAGCTCATATTGTTTGAAATCTGTAAAGAATTTGTCTACTATTCTTGGGCTAACAAAGGATCGTGTACTTCCGGTACCAATCATGAAACGTGCTCCTATTTCCGGAAGCTCAATGTGTGGCAATTTTAATGGGTTTGGACACAAATTTAAATTTATTATCTCGACTGTTTTCCGAAAATTTTCATTTTCCATTTTTTGTAGGTCGACGTCACTCTGTGATTCATTATAGGCTTCGGCAGCTATTTGTGGAATTTCAGGATCATCGTTTTCAAATAAATAGGGATATTGCTCCTCATAATCATATTCATTCAAATAGTACCTACATCTCAGGGTCACAAGAATGCACTTCAGAGTTATAGAAAACATCAGGGTTATGTTGAGTGGACAATGTTTTGTTTTATCGTTCGCATAAAAACATCAGGAACCTCATTGCGGTATCTCTGACTTTGGGGAATGCCAAACTTGAAATTCTGATTTTGGGATGGTCTTGAAGCTTTGGTTTTGGGGAATTCCGAACCTAAAGCCTTGATTCTGTGGGATGCCAAATTTGAAATTTTGGTTGTGTGAATACCAAATTTAAAATTTTGATTTTGAGGAAAGCCGCCTTTAAATTGTGGCTGAGAAGGACCTCTAAATGCAGGACCTTGATTTTGGTTAAAAACCTTGTGGTTGCGGAAATCAAAATTTAGGATTTTGAAGTACATTTTGAGCAGCAGGGTTGCTGTGCTTGAAGTTGACGGACTGGGCTTTAATTTGTTGTTACGTAATTTGTTTGGAATCATACTTCGAAATATATTAAAACTTGAAGTTAACCTCCTCGGTTACCTACTACACTAAGCGCATTCTCAAGGGTAGTACAACCCTTAAGTCGTACTATACGAATCATGTGCTGCGGAAGGTTATACAAAAATGTGTTAAGAGAAGTATTATGGTAAATAATGATTTTCGCGGTCCTGGTAGGTATATCCTGTATAAATTCACTTTCGCTAAAAGAGAACTTCTAATATGTTGAATTATGTGACAAAAATCAACGTAAGATACTCCATGTTTCATTTTTAAGTTTTCAAGCTCTATCGCGATGCATTCTTCTGAGCGCGGGTCGCCGAAATGTTTAATTAATACATTTTTTTTTCAAATATATCCAAGAGTCAATATCATCTCTCTTGCTAAGGAGTAGCAGCCTTTCCAGTAAGTCTGCTAGTTATAGCGTGGAAAATGTATACATCCTGTTCATAATTATCAGGCAATCTAAATTGTTCGATAATGTATTCAGATTTTTTATGTATAAATTTTATTGTTGATCATTGCCTTCAAATCTTGGGATTATTTCCATCAATTTCTTTGGAATTACCTACTCGCAGAGCCATTAAATTAAAATTACACAAATCTAATTAAACACAAAAATATAAAATTAACTTAATTAATAGCGCAATGTTCCTAGTGTATCGCTAGATAACGTTTTTGTTAATTATTGGTAATGTATGACCAAATCGAAAAAAAAAACAGATACCGGGAAAAATTAAGGATCAGCAAGGAAAGCAAAGATGTTTACTCACAAACCGCCGATCTCCATAACTTCCTGATGAGGCTGCGTTGCTTTTCACGTAGAGACGCCCGATGCGATGATTTTCGTATTTTGTAGTTCTCTCACTTAGCACGAGAACGTAAGTATATTATTTGGTTCGTGGATATCCGCACTAATCACTCACGAAACCGATTTTTGGGTTTACGCGGGTAACTTGGTCTTAACGACGCGGAAAAGCGGAAAGCCTACCGGCTGCGCCAGATAAGTTTCAAGGAAGCGCGAGTCTTTTAAAAAATACAAATAAATGAAATTAGCGTAGGTAAGGACATAAGAATTTAATTACTTATGTCCTTACGCTAATGAGTCATCGTGTTCTCAGGCTCTTACATTGTCTCCTGAGTTATTTCTAAACATAACATCCTAAGTGCTGATTAGGTGATTTTATGCATGACTTCCTGGATGCTATACAAGTGGTTTATTATTGACATGACGTAATGAGCCTGGGAACAGGGTGCATAACTACGTCATTATAACTCTAATTATGGTAACGTTATTTTATAAAGTTACATTAGCAATTATCAGGTGGCTTCGTCTAATTAAAAATACGACTTTAATGTATGCAATATTTCCGTAGTTCATTCGGTTTTAAATTATGGATTAATTTAAAAACAACGTTTTTCTTTATAATGTCGTCGTAAGCAGAAATGATTTGGTGTTATATGTAAGTATTTACTCACCACGGCTGAGCATTCTGGTCCGTTACACTGGTGAATGTTAATGTTAATAATAAATAAATTGATACAACTGAGCCAATTCCTCGGACGCCAATTCACTACATAAATACGTAGGTACCGGGTTAAGATGTCAATTGTTTTAATCACTTAGCCCGGTAGGTAACTACGTCAAATCCTTAGTTTTTTTCTTTCACTTTCACATACCTACCTACCGTTGTAGGTATTTGTTATTAGTACCTACTTAAATACAGAATTTTCAAAGCTTTAGTGTTTTTACGATGTTGCATCTTAATGTAAAATAAAGTAACTGCGGTATGGATCTAATCTACCATATATCTATTTATCTACGATGTAAATCTAATATTTTATATTAAGTAGGTAATTATTTATATTTTACCTCGGCTACACAATGTATCCCCTCACACTGAGAAAAAAAAATGCATACGTTGGGCGTTTATTAATTCCAATACCTATACTTATATTGAATACTTAGCAGCAAAGTACTTACAGTTGCTTTGCATTTTTTACCTCTACACTGTAATTGTTTAACAGATTAAGTTAGAAGAATTGTTAGACGATAAGAAGAATAAAGTAGAAGTACTTTCAGTGCACAATACTAAACAAATTGCCGTGGAACCACTTGGCTGATATTAATTATTTATTGCCGGCGTACACCTGACGGAGCGCAGCGCAGAGCATTTTTGATTGTTATAGTACCTACTTATTGACATTATTCTTATTACAATAATATTAAAAATCAGTCAACACAACAAACGAGCATCGGACCATCGGAGTGACTACAAGCGAATGTTAATAGTTGGTCCACAGTGTCCACGGAATTATGTTTTAACACCACCATGGTTGTAAACATGAAAAAAAAAAGACGGAAGCTGGACGAAAACTAATGGACATAATCTGCTTAACTACTTACTATTTCCGAGAAACAGGCTTTTTTAATTGCATTCCCAGCCATGTTTTTTTGGAAAAAGCATTTAAGTTTATTGTGTAGATAGCTTAATTTACTAGCCGAGCATCTCCTGATTTTCTTTGGATGGTATGAAACACATAGTATTATGTGTTACCTCAACAAATGACAACTAGCTAACTAATATCGTGTCCCAGGAAGATAAGGCAGGTAATTAATAGCTGAATCTCAGTCAATTAGCGTCGCTATTACGGTAGGAAGCAGTACCGAATTCAGGGGAGGTGCTCACAAAAGCGAGGCTCCCACAAAGGACTATCATTTCAGAAGAAACCGATGTTGCGAAAATATTGGAAAAAACGAATGAAAATTAACTACTTATTTTATGTAGTCTGTCATATCTGTGTGGCCCCAAGGCCTCTATATTTCTAAGTTCAGTACTGGGTATGATTAGTAACTTATGTAGGTATATGGATACTTTATCTACTTGACAGAATATCGGTAATGCACACCTGGTACCGACAAAAGATTTTTGTCATAAAGTGAGACATTTAGATAAATCAAACAAAAAGATAAATAATGCTAGATACTAGTTCTATACCTAGCTAGCTATTTTATAATAAAAAGAAACTTATAGAAATTATTTCAAAAATGAAAAAGAAGCTTACCTATTTAAAAAAAATACTTACCGAAGATTCGCATTGTAACTGTTTGCACTTGAATATAAATAAATTATAAAAAACGTAAACTAGGTACGATATAAAAATGCAATTAATAAATAAAACCACTTACTTTGGCTAGACATTCCAACTTCTCATTGAACTATAAAAAGAATTAGAAGTAAGTATTGAATCAAGCGATTTGCACCGAATTTCAATAAAATATTATTGTCGTTGGAGCGTAAAGCAATCCTAGTTAAATCCAATCCCTGAATACATTGCGTGTTTTTGTAATAGCTAAACATAAAAACATGTCACTGACAACACAGTGTGATAAAAATTCTGTGAAAAGTACCTACTATGTCTGTAGCAACCCATTTATTATTATGAATCTTAATGCATTACATAGGCGAATGCCCTCGTCCGTCAGTTTTATATTCGCCTTCTATTTTTCTTCTGTTTCGAAATTGAAATTGCGAAACTGATTTAGAAAAGCTTGGAAATGAAACGTTTCGGCGCTTTTCGCTGCACTCGGTTAGCCACGGACAACGAGTATGTATCTGTTATATTCTAGAGTTCGAAAGACTACATACATTTGATTTGGCATTCGAATTGCAGTTTATCGATGTATATTTCCATTCTTCTTTTGTTATTTTGACAGATATTTCCTTAAAATATGTTTTTGTCTTTATTAAAAATCTCAATATACAATATGGCAATATTGTATTGTATTGTCATATTTTCGGTAAAATAACAATAATTTGTCATTGCTTTGGTAGAAATATCTTACTCGATATGTAGTCCAAACTCTACTGGCTACATGCTCTAAAGTTTGGTTTTAGACAGACATTTCGTTCACATCGGTTTTATTCGTTGAATATTCCCTTTCTGTATCCAACTCGTGACATGTTTGAATTATTTGTAACGCCACGAACGCGTCCCGAAGTAAAATTATACGAATTAAAACCTTGTTTTTGTATCAGTTTGATTTATTATTCAATCTCTTTGGACAGTTTTATTTCAAATGGCGGCTACGTTACCTATTTGCAAGCTTATTTGGTAACACAAATATCTCTTTTGTAAATAATAAATGCTTTTAGTTAAATACTTATCTTTTTAGCAGCATAAATAGTACTTACTTGATTACTTGATTTTTCTACTAAAAAATAAGTTATGTTGATAGAATAATATGTATAGTTACTTACGCCAGCAGTACAGTTACTTCCTTTACACTAAAGTATACAATAAAATAATTTAAGTTAGGTTTGCCGGTCAAGGGGTTAAAGAATTTCTGTACCAAGTCAAAATACAAATAAGCATTCGTGATTGGAAATGCCAGGCAGTATCTTATGGTTAAATTACTGTTATAGTAAATTACCCAATACCAATTGTAAAACCCAACTTTTTAAATGTGCACCTGTCATCTACAGAGACGGATTGATTTTATCTAGTTGAGTGTTGTTTATCCTTTAAAAAAATAATGAACCCACTGGATTTATCACTTACCTACTTCATTATAAAACATTAGTAATTTCAAATCTATCTAAAACTTACCGAAGTGTCACAGTCATCAAGTTCCTAAACATAAAGTCTAATTACAAAAAATTGATAGTATCAAGCTTTAAACCAGGAACATGAAATCTTGTCTTATTCCGATACTTAAAACATCTTATTACAAAACGAAGAATAATCGAAGATTAAGAAGTCCACGAATTGTCTATGGTAATTGTTATTAATGTAAATGGGCAGCAAGCAATAAATTGCCTTTTTTAACATTGTCTCTTTCTGTAGGACCTGGAATATTGTTTTGTAATACAGGCTCTCTTATCAAGAGAAGATTTCATGGCAATGAAGTACTATGATAGGTCAATACAATACTACTTCATCGCCATGATGTCTTCTCGCATATCTATATTATGCAGACCGTCACAGGCAACATTCGTTTTTCTGGCAGTTTCAACATCTCCAAATATACCACTTTAAAGACACCGAATTCTGTTTCCATAATCTGAAAAATCTTTCAATGATGTTCCTAGTACGAACGAATGTGGGATCGATTGTATCTTTCTTCTTGTGGAGTAGTCGGGTTTAGCACCAGCGTGATTAAAATAAGGAGTGCAAAGTTATCCACTATCGAATTTTCTGGAATGTTACTAGGAAGTAATATTCCAGAAAATTCGCCAGCCTCAAACCGTATCCACTATCTCCTAGTGATATACCAGAAAATTCACCAAAAACTTTTGCTTCAATCACGATTTCCTGATTATTCGAGAGTCATGGACACTGCCTTTCCATCTCGTCACTATGTCCATTCCCAGTTCAAGCCTGAGAGGGCTTCTTTGTTCGGGGATCGTGAGCTAAAGCAAGATTTAGCTCACGATCCCCGAACAGTTCCAACGATTTTCTTACCAAACCGTGTTGTGACTCTATTTTTGGTTTTTTATTTCTTCATCACTAAGTGAAAATGGATTATTTCGATGCCGAGGTTTAAGTTCATTACTATAATTGTCTAGATTCTAGACAATTATCGATATCATCTAAACCTATAAAATTAACATTGATTTCCGTTTTTAATTATATTTTACAAAATAAAATAGAAAGACATAATATGGTAGAGACAATGGTGACATTATTTTGTTTGATATTTCAAAAGGTACTCAGGTTAAACTAGGGATCTTGCGGGTTTTTCGTTTGTACTAGAGATATTCAATGTTTATGAGATAAACTTCGTTTTGTAATAAGATTTTTCTAAGGGCATGACTTAAATCTGAATTAGTTCTTATACCACATTTACAACTCGTTTTATAATAACGCTGTGTTTTCCAAATTATAGAGAAAATGTCTGTAGATTATTATATATGTAAAATCATCATTATATTTGAGGAGACTGTTGTGGAGCATCCGCCATTTAAGTCTATCTTCTGCTAGTTTTTTGATTTCTTGATAAATAATGAAATTAATACTAACTTACCACTTAATATTAAAATTATTAAAAAACCCTTAAAAAGGGGTGGTTCTAAATTTGTCCGTTTTTCTCATTGAAACAAGTTAGTATAGGTACTTAGTCCTACTTACTGCGAGAGCTTGTCTTTCGGCTTCTTCTTTCTGGAGCCGTTCCTGTAGTGATATTAAAATTGAAAGAGTTCAATTGGGAAGAGGTCTTTTCAGATTATTACAAAGAGCTGTCAACGTCTCGTTCAGGATTCGATTTATCAAAAGGCATTCTCTCAAAGATTCTGAGGTTGTGCTTAGAGTGTTGCAGAAGTTGTTGGGACTTGAAATAAAGCTCTTGCAGTATGGTATGTATCTTCTTTTAATTACTTTACAGGAAGAGCTAAATTGTTCGTTGCAGTGAAAATTTAAAAATATAAATGAATATTTAGAAGGAGTGGATGCCGGGTATGTATAGAGTGTATACAGAGGGACGGTGAACAAAACCATAGTGTGTAACGCAGCGTTCCAAGACAAGTTCAGTGCATTAGGTCTAAAAGCAAACAATTGAATTTTAATTAGGGATGCAACATCGTTCTGAAAAACATCGATATTTTAAATCATCGATGTTTGCATGAAAAACATCGATATGCAAAAATATCGTTGATATGGGCGATATATCGATGTTTTTGCCGATGTTTTACTTTTTTAATAGGATGCTTCATTAACACTAGCATTAACACGTTTTATTACATTAAAACACATTTTAATACACAAACGTTATTTATTTTAAATAATGTAACAATTCTGAGACAGAGTTAAAGTAAACAAACTTAGACATGATGTTATGACAGCTGCTTCAGCAGCAGAATCATCTTTGTGTAGTTAACATTATATTACATGGAATGTTATATAATATTTATTTCGAATTTAATAGTCTTGCCACAGAGTTAAGGAAAAGAAGCTTAGATAATCTAGACCCTAACAGCCTATTTCTTTGTTGAGTAATGGTTGCTCCAGCTTCCGAGAACAACCGCTCACTTGGGACAGACGTGGCAACGATTGGAAGGTATATCATTGCGACTTTTGTAAGTTTTGGAAAAAGAGATTTCATATCTTCCCAAATTTCAATGGCATCTCTCTTTATTGGTGTTACAGGAGATGACAGGTACATCTGGACCTCGGTTTCGTTGATGGAGCCTGAAAGTGGCATAGTTGTAGCAGATGATTTATTTTTCATGTTTTTATGTGTCAGCTGCTTATGGTATTTCCAAATGTCAAATTCCGAATCATCTTTATCAGATTCATCAGAGGTATCACTTCTTGTTGCAGCTCCAGGCGAGCTGTTATATTCCCGTACAAATTTATTTAAGTAATTAAATACTTTACTTTTGGCCACTGGATCTTTAAAATGCATGAACTTGAATCTGGGGTCAAGAGTAGTTGAGATAGCTAGGATTGAGGAATGCTCTAGGGTATCAAATCTTCTAGCTAGTTGTTTCTTTAATTCCTTGTTAAATTGAAGTATTATTTCATTTTTTGGTTTTATGTTCTCTAGTACTTCACGGACACAGCTAACTAGCGGAATCACTTTGCTTACCGTTACGTAACTATCTCCAGAAAACTCTTTTGTCAATTTCTCAAACGGGCATAGTAATTCTATCATTTCTTTAATGCAATCCAGTTCACTGCTTGAGACCATTGGTGGAGCTTCAGGTCGAGTCAAAAGTATTGATCCTACAATGGACACCAATTCCATGAACCGTTGAAGCATATAAAAACAAGAGTTCCATCTTGTGCGAACATCGAGTATCATTTTTTTTAATTGACCTTCTTTTACTCCCATCTCTAACTGTCTCTTCCGTAATTCGTCACTTGCATTGACGCTCCTTTTTATATACTTAACTATATCCCTAACTTTGGTTATTAACTCAGTACAATTGTTTGATTCATCAATGGATTTTGTTACGACTAAATTAATTGTATGAGCAAAACAGGGAATTATTATTTTTTCTCCAAACATTTCCCGATTGGCCTTCATAACAGTGCTATCATTGTCTGTAATAACAGCTGAAACTTTTTCAATGGAAACATTCCACTCGGTGAAAATATCGGTAAGTTTCTGAATAATGTAAAGCGATGTATGGCATTCGGTCAACTCAAAAACACCTAAGGTTCCACTGAGAAGTCGAGACTTATCCAAAAAATGAATAGTGACACCAATAAATGATTTATTTTGCATGGTTTCCGTCCAAATGTCGTATGTGATGCAATAGCTTTCAGAATTTTTTATATACATCTTAAAAAGATTACTCAATATGTAATCAATATGTAATTGCCATCAGTCCGCTTCAGGAGTAGAGGGCTATCTTCCTTAAACGTTACCCTTTTACTCTTTTCCATCCTATTTGGGTTCACCAGACATGATGTGGCTGCTCTTGCCCTCTCATTGTTATTTAAGGAGGTGGTGAGAGATTTAAGAGCAGCTCCCTCCCATTCTAGTTTGACGCAGCCGCTGTTACCACTTCATGATATGTTTTCCTAAAATGGGCTCTCATTGTATTGAGTTTTTGCAGAGTTACAACAAGCATCGGTGATTGTTCTCCACCCACGATGAACAATCCCGCTTTAATTAGGATCTTCATTTTGACCGTGTCTGATATCAGTGATCCATTGATGGCAGCATCCACATATTTTGTAGCTTCTTCCATCAAGTCTTCGAAGGGAGTAGCACACATCTTTCTCTTCTCTTTGGGAGTGGCCAGGGTGATGCTCATTTCTGCATTGAGCACAATAGCTAGACCCCTTAACTGTTCATAGTAAGCTCCAGAAGATGGGATCAGGCCAGGGAACACAGTATGAGACATCAGCAATGGCATGCCAGTGAATAGTTTAGAATTCAACTTCCCAGGAATGTTCTTATCTATGATTATAGCTGCAGTGGCCACAGAGAAAGCTTGTGCTAAGCGAGCCAGAGTGATTTGTTTGGATCCCAGGAGGGTCTTGTTTTGATTTGGATCAGTGTTGATACCATACGCTGCAGCCTTCCTCCGTAAAGCAGCTCCTGCAGCTGGATCACACTTCACCAGCGCCTTGCTAATATTGTTGCCTCGTTCCAAGAAAACAGTAAGAAGGAATAGCAAATCTGTTTTTGGCTCACACTTCTCATAGAGTGAAAAGTCAGTTGTCACCTGCAGTTGCCTCTTGTCACCCTCTCTTACAGGGTTTTGAGCAGCTCTGGCGTAAAACTCCTTTATTATCTCTCTGGCATTGAACCCCATATACGCCACAGCCTCTCGAACCTTCTCAATGTTATCCCATTCGTTTTGCGTCATGACTAGCTGAAAGTCGTCCGCATTTGCTGCATCAACTCCCAGGGAGTTCAGCATGGCATTACACTCTTCTGCTGTAAGTGAAAGAGCCCTTCTCAGTTGGTTCTTTGCGCTTGTCGCCATGATTAGGCGTCTCAACAGTTATCACTATCACAAAATTACGAAATTACACCGTCTTTGTGTGTGACGGGAGGGCACTCAATGTCTCATATTTTTCATCTACTCTCGTTTTAATTGTCTCTCGACTCGGCACGTTATACAGTGGACACACTTCTTTCATCAGTTGTCGAAAACCTTTACCTTCAACAGTCGAAAATGGTTTATTATCCATGATTATGAAATTCGTGATGGCCTCAGTTATTTTCTTTGATTTTGCACCATCTTTTGTAGTTATACTCTTAATGTTGTTTATAAAATCATCTACATTTGGCTGAGCAGTTTTTTTAGAATCAATAACAATGTCTGACGATGTACTAGCAACAGTAGCAACTGACTTTTGAGATGAAGGTAATACTAAATCTTTAACACTGCTTGAACTGGTCGATGGTTGGTTAACGTCGACGTCGATGTTTGATTGTAATGGAAGGTCAACATTATGACTACTGGTACTTGCAGTTGCTTCATCTATGTGCATGTAACTAGTAATGTTACCAACTTTTTTTTTCTTGCAGGGGTACATCAATATCTTCCAATTGCTGGGAATGTACATTTTCTAAATGACCTCGAAGATTTGTCGTATTTCCAGAAGTTTTAAGACTCTTGTTGCATATATTGCAAATAGCCTCCTTGTCACCAATTTTCTTAAAATAATTCCAAATTTTACTTTTTATTTTATTGGAAGGCATAGTTAGTTATCTGTAAAGAAACAAAAACATTGTTTATTTTTACAAGTAATTAAAAATAGATTTTGTTTTTTGTGTCATACATACATGCGCTTGAAAATCATAACACCCCTAATTGCGCAGTAGGGTAAAAATATACTGTCGCTCTATTCGGTATAAGTCTGTTTGACTCTCGATTAAGCTTTAATAAAAATAAGAAGTACATGATGGTAAATTAAATTACTACAAAATTATTGTCATCATTAAATTAGTCAAATAAAAAAAATGACAACTGTAATTTCACTAGCTGCATAATATAACAAGTTATGCGTTTTTGTTAAATTCTTTTAATCTGAAATGACACGCTCACTTCGCACGTCCTTACACAAACCTAATGCAAAAACAAACAAACATAACCTAACTAAATTATAAATTAACGAGTACATTACTCACCCAATCAAGAAATCCAAAATGTGTATAGATATTGGGTAATCCAATAATCGAATCGTATTAAATTGAATCAAATTAATCCAAACTAACCATACACTTCACGTGTCAACACAACAAAGCAATGCGATGCGCGCGAACGTCACAGTGATTCCGAATTCCGAAAACCCGAACGGACTGAACAACGATTTCGATGTTTCTGAATGTAGCAAACGATGTATCGACGATATATCGCTCTTCAAAACATCGATGATAACATCGATGTTTATGACCGATACCTCGATGTTTTACAAACCTCGATGTATCGTTTGCATCCCTAATTTTAATACATTAACGTTAATGAATTTCATGTTCTAAAAATATAGAGCACGACCACGGCGCATTTTCTGATTTTCTTTGCAGTACAAATAAAAGTCCTTAACTGTACCTTCTCATAAACAACATTAACACCTTCTCATAAACAACATTAACAACTTAACTCGCCGATGACACAAGTTAACTGGCTACTGTACTTATTGAAGTGTAAATCAGGCATTTGTTTCATTTTCGTCTACTGAACAGGTAAGTTGGTGACATTATAAAAACCAACTATGAACGAATGAATGAACTAAGGAATGACAGTTACCTAAATGTTGACTTTTAGCCGGGTCCGCTGCTTTATGAACCAACATTTGTTTTTTTTTGTGTAAAAAGCTCGGGTTTTACAAAGCAAAAATTAACGGGAAACAAAAAAATATCATTGACATTTGTCAAAACTAATAATGCACCACAGATAATTCTTTATCTAAGATATAAAACTCTTGGACAAGATGCAAGAGTCAAAATTAAGGTTTCAGAGTAGATATATAGGTACATACCTCAGCACTTATTTTCTGCAAACAATTTAATAACCATTTTTACATTTGTCAGATCCGATAAAAAACAGGAACTTACTAACAGTGCCCTGTCATTTGTTTCATTCGGTAGAAAGAGATAGAGATAGTCAGCTATTTATCGATTTTGTACAGCGGTTTCTATTGCACATTTTCTACGTAACGTTTTTCATTTTGTTCGTGGTTCAAATGCGGTTGGGTGTAGGTAGTGGCGTTCACCGCAAAATATCGGCTAACACAGTTTTTAAAAATTCAAATAAGTAGTCATTATTACTGACATACATAAGTACCTATACTAATTTTGTCTATGGTCACATTATTTTACAGTTATTTGTATTTCACACAACCAAAACAGAACAATGATTGAAGTAGGTACTTAATCTTAATTCGAATTCTGAAAACAATTAATCTAATATTGATGAACATGTAATTAGTTTATAAGTATTTGGAAAACTTTGCGTTCTTGTACTGTTTCCGATGACGCAGTCGGAAGAGGAAAAGAAACACTTCGAGGCGATTAAATTATTCAATGCAAGTGAGGGCTTGGTTATCCTCTACTTTTTGTATGTCTTCACTATCGTTGGCATTCTTGGCATCCAATAGTGATAGTATTTCACAATAAATTATCTCGTTTTTTGCTAGCCATCATGTTCCTACTACTAGGCAAAGGCCTCCCCCGCGACTCTCTATTTAACAAGCGTCCCGCCATTCCCTTGAAAATGCATCCAGATCATCTCTCCATCTTTTTCGAGGTCAACTTCGGCGTATTAAGTATCTCGTAAGTATCGAAATTAAACTAGAGGTTTTTAGATTTTGTCTCCAATGCGATCGCGATTCATCTGTGACGCACAAAGCTGACAACTCGTGTTTTGACGCTGTGGCTCTCAACTTACGAACTTGTACCTATCTATATGTTGATAAACTCTTCAAATAATCAATCGCATGCTGTAGGTAATCAGACTGGCCCGTTTCACCATTCACAGGTAAAATGTGAAATAAGACAGGTTTCTCTGTCATTTAGAATGTAGGTGGACAATTACTCACTTTTATTGCGGTTTGAGGAGGGGCAGCCGGCGGCTGTGAAAAGAACCAAATTTAATTTAAAACGCACCATTCTAAAAGCCTTACTTTAGTCTTAAATAGGTACGTACGAGGTCGCGATCTATTCTAGTAATAAAATAAATAAATATATTACTTGCGCGTGGACATCGGCGATGATAAATAAAGTGGCAGTTAGCGCGCGGCCCCACATCTCCACGGAATTAAACGAGGGAATTGATCGCATTAGTGTTGGGACTTCAGACTTTCTTTATCGACGTTAATGACAAAATTCTCGACTTAATTCGACTACATTGTGTGCTTGTTGAGTAGTCTCCATGTTAGTTCCTCATTACTTTTGGTCCCGTTTCTTCCCGACCAAGCACATAAGAAGTCGCTCTGCCACCTTTTTCGTGGTCCGTCTTTTAACTACTCAAAGCAAGTTTTAAGTAGTCGGTATAAATTTCATGGAAATCCATTAATCTAATAATTATAAAAACGTAATCTCAAATGAAAGATTACGTCTTTTTATCGTCTGCGAAAAAAAAAGTTATTTTAAAACCATCGATAAAATTATCGACACTCCTCCATCACTAGTTGTTGATTAATTTCACGGCAGTAATGCGACCGCAGATAGTGGTCAAAGAGCTGTACACGTCGGAATTCAATCACATTGTGGTACTTCAATTCATTTTGTGTAGATATGTATTTTGGTAAGGGACAGTCGTAATTTGGCACGTGTATCATTTAATAGAGATCTTTGGTATGGCGGGGTTTTTTTGCTAGAGCCTGGATTTCACTTGACAGTCTAATTATTATAAACCTCCAGATACATGTATTCATTAACATTTCCGTAGAGCTATGAATCAATACAGATACATCCCACTGCTGGGCAAAGTCCACCCAGTTCTGCTGTGTGCCACGACCAGCCAAAATGCCATAAATAAATTTTAAAAATATCGACCTTTTCTAAACGTGCAATTTTCCGATATTGTATGGTGTTTAATATCAAGTTACGGAATCAAAATCCACTTTGATAACCAACACATCACACGCGCTAAAATAAACATCAACATCAAAACGATTTAAACATCTTATCTTATTTTATTGCTCAAAATACTCATGAGTGGTCTTAAGTGCTCTCTCCATTAACGTTCATGTGTCAGATAAGGACAGAATTATGCCAACATCTCCAGTTGATAGGTACATTGGCTCACTGACTGCTGCGTTATTTAAAAAAAAAGTGTTTTTTAAGAAGTGTTATGCATTTATTTGGTTATTCTTGAAAATTTATTTAGGTACCTATTTTTGAAATTGGTTCTTGCCGATTGAATTACTTAATTTACTTTTGAGTAGAAGTAATTTGTGTGATAAATTCATTAATGGCTGCCAATTCCTTATAAGCTCTATGAAAAGTTTTTTGTTTTGGTTTCTTATCACATGTGAGCAGGTAACAGTAGGGTTAAGTGAAGGGTGTGCACGGATGCCTTCTTTTAAAAAATACTCTTAAACTAATTAAACGACTACTTTCAGCTAGGAGTTTTTTGATACCCTTCCTTAAACGAATTTCCTGGTTGCAATTTCTCCTTGTCTTTTTTAAGTTTCTCTTCCATCTTCTTTAATTTCTTTAGTCTTTAGTTTCTTTTTCTTTAGTTTTTTTATTTTTCTCTTGGGCATTTTTAATTCTTTATTTTCAATGATAATAACTTTTAATTACTATAATTTTATTAAAATAGATGAAAATCACAAGCCGCGTCTGAACGCGTAAAACGAATGACAATGACGTTTAAGTGTTGCCATAACATCTCGGGGTGAATTAATGAGAACGGGTTTAATTCAATTAATAAATAGTTTAAACTAGATATACCTACATTATTTTCTTTCAAGCATCCGTAACCTTATTAATCAAAATCAGTATAGAAGATTTGGCATGAAGGCATCTGCAATTGTTTGCATGATGCCCAGAAAATTCCTGAGTAGTTCATTGCTTTCTGCAACAGTTTGCTGTAACGACTGCAAATAAAAAACAACAACAATTAAATAAAAGCCAACATATCAATTACCACCACTCTTTTATAAACTACTAAAATAAATATTTGATTGATACCTGTAATATTTCATTGTTACACTCCTGTTGCGCAATGAACAGTTCTGCGTGATTGCGGCGGATCCTCCTAGCATACCTCGCACGCTGGGAAGTGGCGAGGGCCTGGGAGTGCGCTGGCCAGCATCAGTGTGTGGCTGACCAGCGCTGGTTCCCGGCTGTGGTTCTCCCTCTATCTCCACTTCAATTTGGGGCTGGGGAGTGGGCATAATCTGTAATAAAAACGAGTAATGTTATTTTCAATAGACAATGTTTCATAAAATACATAGTTGTAACTTTGCTCACCATCGGCCCCAAACCTGATTCACCAGCTGTCGAAGCAATCCCGGTGACAGATTCATGGCCTACTATATCCAGAATCTTCCGAGATTGCTCCGACAGCTGAGGTACAGGCAGATTGTTTCCGGTAGCCCTAAGGGCCGTCGCCACAGCCGCCGCCTCGTCCCGAGCCTTCTTTCGGAGGTCCCTCCATGTCTGAAAGTCATAATATTTACATTAACTTGCTGCACTGCAATGCAAATATAATCTTATTAGTGGGTATTATAACAATAAGAAATAAATAAGGAACCGAAGGCACTTACGTGTTTCCATTGCTCCTTTGTTTTAGTGGGGCCCAGATTAGCCAGCTCAGCGGTTAGGGCATCCCACTGCTGCTCCAGCCATTGCGGTCCTAGTGGACTACTGAACTCCCCAACCGCAAATAGGGGATGGGAGGACATTATAGTCCACTAGATACCGCAATTGGGCAATTGTGCTGCGTACGCTGAAAACACAATAAATAGCGTGTAATTTTAAACGGTAATGTTTTTTTACATAGGTAACGTTTTAGATTTCTGATCATTTACTTACACTTTCCTCTTAGTTGAGACTTCCATCATTAAATTCAGTTAAATTTCCAATTAGATTTTTTTGAATATAACAAAGTAACGTCTACAACAAGAATGTCAAATGTCACGAATTCTCATTTTTAGTATTGTACTATTAAGATGTAAGAAAGGGATAGCACTATCTGACTGCTTATTATTTCTGCGTTTTGAAATTTAACTTGATGCAACAAACGTACGAAATAAGCACACTGAACGAATGAACTAGTGCTGATTGTATCTATCGACCAACTATCGACTCGTTGATTTTGTTGATAGAAATTTTGGTAGAATTAATTTTTCCATCTATTGGCAACATCGTTTTGTCGCCCCGCGACTTTGGTTTTCAAGCTGTCAAATCATCTCGATTTGGATTACCATGCTAAGCAAAGCGACATAAAGCGCGACTAGCTGAAGCTTCTCGCGTCGCGTCGCTCGCTTTATTTGCCCTGCAGGTGGTGTTTTTGTTTTTTCTATTTTGCTATAAAATTCGCGTATGAAGAGCGTTAAGATGCGATACTTACTACACAGTTATCTCGGACTAACTACGAATATAATTGCGTACCAAAAGGTATTTGTACTAAAGAAATAGGTAAGTAAAACTAAGTTTGAGTTTAAAATACAAAACTACGTCGTATTGTGATAGAAATTACTAATAAGTTAACAATTCCATGTTTGCTGTAGCTGTTCTCTGCAAAGTACATTCTAAGTAATTTCTTTCAACATAACATTGTTCTTTGAAATTTAAATTCTATTTTCTTCTACATAACTGCAAGTTGTTTTAGTATCTATAAAATACACAAAACAAGGCTATTTCCCTCTAAAGCATGTTCAAGGAATTATATTATAGTATTTTCTATACGAGACACACTTATTTGCATTTTATATGGAAGCAAGAGAGAGTCTTTATTGCATTTCTTTAGCAGTCAAAGGAACGGCTTGAACCTATGTATAAGAGACCTTCACAGAAAGCTTTCAAGTGTAATATATTTATTAAATCGATAAATTATTAGATAGAACTAGTTCCCACTTGTCGTGGTCAATCCGGTTTTTTATCGGAAGACAATTGTATAGGAAAGCACTTAACTACTGTTAGTTTGAGTCGCTGTCAACGCGGCCAGCAGTTTTCGAATCGAAAATTACGACATCGAAAATTTTGATGTCGTCCATACCCAAGTAACACTTTAGTGCATTTTGGAACTTATTTTGTCACTGTAAGTAGCATATAGGTGATGCAAGAGTGTACGGTATTACGCATGGATGCAATGTGCACTCATATTTGCAAATGAGTAACTCTTATAACTAATAGTTGCTTTTTAGTGATTTTTATTCCTGACTTATTACTTGGGGTAGCATTAGGCCGAATTTATTACTTAAAGACGCATAAAGGTTCTAATTTTCTCTCTTTCACAACTTAAAGTGGCATATGACATCTTAAAATCTCCTCTAAAGCACTGTGCTCTAATAGGTGGTAATTTTCACTTATTTGGCACCTTTAGTACTAAATGAGTGGTATATAAGAGTTATTTATCACTTATAGTAGCTTGGGAGTTATTATTGCAACTCATTTGGAACCTAGTGTAATTGCCTCTGAAAGATCTAATATACTCTAATATGCCACCGTAACGCGTAGATCGGTTCCAAAAAAGATTCTTATGCAACCTAAAGCTCCATTTTTTTTCTCATTTAGCACCACTTATGATCTAATAGGTAGTTAATAAAGTAAAACGACTTATTTTAAGTTTAATTGCTATGTATTCATTTCGTATATTCTGCATTTTTTTAAGTCTTCTTAGTAGGGCAACTTAAAATTTCCTTATCCACTCATCCTTCTGGGCAAATTGCTAGATTTCTGGAAACGTTTCAACTATCAAAAATGGCATTCTGAAAAAAAAAAAAAAATATTAGTACTAGGTGCCTAATGAGTGATTGTTGGCCCTAAGAGCTCCTATACAGTAACAAATGAGTGAAAATAGGAACTGCAAGGTCTAATTTAAATGTTTTTGAATCGCCATTTTTAAAAATGGTGTCCTTGAAAAACATTTTGTTAAATGGGCTTTTATTACAATTACATACAATATAATGAGTTTTGTTTACTGTTTGTGATGTAGTTTAACATTACACGTTTTTTGAAACCATAATGTTAGGTTTTTAACAACCAAATTTTACCCAAGTATAATTTTAATTAGTTGATCAGCGCATATTTTATAATCATTTTTTATTAAATCGAAGGCGCATCAAAATTTAATAAGTAAATATACCATTGTTTAACGATAAAATTTCATTTGCAAGAGCTCCATGTTATTTTCATGGGTTAAACAACATGTTAAATAGGTACTCACCAAATAGAAAGAATAATCCAAACACTGTCATGCACGCCATCATTACACAATTCACAATAGCACAAAGTTCTGTTTATCTTAATCGAAAATAAAACTGAAGATACAAATTAGATGTCATTTGCCACTCGAATGATTGAACGAATGATCGGTACCTACGCTTTTTCGTTCACCATTCATTCAAAGCGCGTAATTTGCACCGGTAGTTCCAAGTGCCACTGAGGGTAACAATTCGAACTTATATGCATCCCTTTTGCGTCTTAATTAAGCTGCAATTTTTCGCCTTTTTGTTGCATAAAGGTTGCAAATAGGTGCTAACCACTCTTATAGCACTTAATCACGGTGGATTTTATTACTAAAGCTTGCAAAAAAATACTATATGCAGGCTATATGCAACTAAATGTGTTAATTGGGTAGTGCCATTAGTATTATTGGTTTGGTTTTACTGTCTTCGAAAATAATTTATAACTGTTTCGTCGCTTTTCACTATGTCGACCGGCTGTTCAGATGTTATTTTCTTAATCTTGTTTAATCTGCTGACTTGCTTAGTAGGTTAATTAAAAGATTTGTTTAGTGTCTTGAGGGGTTTATTTCTTAATCAGTTATTAATATTTTTAGCTTTTCAGAGAACGATGTGTTTCTAGTGGGGTGCGAAGTCTAAAAGAACTGACAATTGTTAAATGTGCATTCCAAAATAACAATATTTATGTACCTAAGCGCCGTCAAACGAGAATAGTGAATAACTTTAATGTTTAGCCACTGGAGTTCATGATAAAACTCCGTGGAAAATCCATGTCAAGTAGGGACAAAGCGTAAGAAATATGGGCTAGTCATTGTCATTTAATTATAGTTTTAATTATACACCTTCTTATTAAACGGTTTTATTTAGCTCACCCCGTTTGTTTTATTCTTGGGTCAAATTTAGTAATTCAAATTTCACCCTCTTCCTGTCAACCGATTAATCTGAAATTTTGTATACACTTTGGATTTTGGTGACAATACAATTATGTTTATTCATTATCATTATAAATTCAAGATGGCCGCCGCTACAAAATGGCGGATAATTTAGGTTTTATTAATCCCATCAATATGGGTATCAAATGAAAGGGCTCAACAAGCAGAATACAATATACTATAAAATATTGAAATCCAAGATGGCGGCCGCTACAAAATGGCGGATAACGTAGGTTTTATCAATCCCATCAATATGGGTATCAAATGAAAGTGCTCAACCAGTAGAATTCAATGCACTATATAAAATTAAAATCCAAGATGGCGGCCTCTACAAAATGGCGGATAACTTAGGTTTTATCAATCCCATCAACATGGGTATCAAATGAAAGGTCTCAACAAGTAGAATATAATTTACTATGCAAAATTGAAATATACTTAGGTGCGAAACTGTTTGAAGAAGGTCAAGCCTACGTGACTCTTATTTCAGTAAGATCTTTGCAGGGACTACGTATAGAGGAGTTGGACTGCAATAAACTAACGGGCAAGAAACCTTGCAATAATGAAGCACTAAATGAATTAAACAGAATGCGAAATAAAAACTAAAAATTAGAAAATAAAAATAGGTAAAAAAACTTTTTAAGTTAAACGGTTTTATGTTAAACATACATTGCAATGTTTAAGATAAATGTACTAAAAACTAAAAAATAATAAAATAGATACAGTCGTGGGAATTATAAACATATGCATAGACTAGACTAAAATAAAACCGTGGGGCACGTCAATAGGGAATATGCATAAAATTTGAAATGGCCTAAAATATTTTTTTCTCGAATACTTATTATCGTAATATTATAATGAAAAGGATTTTTTTTTATTTACTTATTATTTAAACCCCTAAAATAATATTCAAAAAGTGCAAAATAAGGGAGCGAAATTCAAACTTCCAAAACGCGCCACCATTGGTCGAACGAAATGTGACGTCATCTGACACGACATTGTATTCATCAGCGTCGAAACTCATACTGTTTTACAAGTTTTTGTGAAAAAAATAAATAATTTAAACCTGTATTCTTGTGCTGATTGTAGTGAAGTTTAGTTAAGATTTGTAGTGAATCTAGGACGATGACTGAAGCTGGTTTTGTCAAAGCACAATCTGACAATCTACCGAAAATAGATGCTTTCATGATGACAGCATATTTTGCATCAAATCCCGATTTTACGAGCGCAGAGATCAGAGGAGTGAAAGCTGCAAGGTAATTATTATGTTTCATAATACATTTTAGACCATAATATAGATTTTTATTCATAAATGCACACAGCAGATTACATATATTAGGTTCACCAAAACATAACCTATACATATCCAGTTGTCATTAAAATTACTCTGAAACTCTTATTTTACGTCTATAAATAAATTTTTTATTATTGAAGTTCACCCTAGTATAATAACTTTGACTTTGTGTGTATCTGAGATAAATATATAATGATTTAATGTTTATAAATTGATACCCTGCTTTACGTGGACTGTTTTGTTTGAGTGTTTATAAGTACTTGTCTATTTCAGGTCTACACGAGAATCTTATGGTGATTCAGCAGTTGGATATGTCCAAGTAAAACGAGATGGTGGCATATGTGTTGTTAAGGCTCGGATTACACCTGAACATAATGTGCGACAAAAATGTTATGCTGTTATTTGCACTTGCAATGAAACAGAAGAAACTATTCTCTCTGTTCAATGTGAAGATTGTGCTGCACATTTAGGTAATTATTTTTTACTTGTTTAGGTTCAGTGACCTGCACTTAGGAACTTGATTTTTTTTATAACTTTTTTGTTTTTTCATTTCTTTTGTTTTAGGTGGATGTAAGCATGCTATAGCTTTTTTAGCATGGCTACATCGGCGTAGTGAAGATCCATCAACAACAAGCATTGAGTGTTATTGGAAAAAATCTAAATTATCATCAATTGGTACTAGTAAGAAGTTTATAAAAGCCAAAGAAATGTATAAAACACCTAAACATGAGCTTGTGCCAACATATTTGAATACTGAAAGCTTTCTCACAGTAGTAAAAAATAATTGCACTTTGGTTGGTGATACAAAGAATCATTTGATGAAGTTTTATAGAGCGCCAAGCACTGTGGAAAAATTGTCAATACACCATCTTCTGTCTACAAGCAAAGCTACAAACCCTCTTGATTTTATAGAATATTGCAAACTTATAATGACTGCAGACGCATGCAAAGGAGCTGCAATAGCTACTTTGGAACAAAATGACTGCCCATTGTGGCATGAGTTGAGGTATGGAAGGATCACAGCTTCAAAAGCTTATGATGCTGCACATTGCAATACTCTTGATGGAACGTTAACGGAGACCATTTTGGGAGCAAGTAAATTGAGGGACACAGAGGCTATGCAAAGGGGTAGATTGTTGGAAAGTCAGGTTTTAAAGGAAGTAGAAAAAATTTGTAAAATAAAAATAAGTAAATGTGGATTAAAGTTAAATAGTACACATCCTATTATGGGTGCTTCTCCAGATGGTGAAAATAGTGTGTATAGTATAGAAATAAAATGCCCGACATCAGAAAAAGCAATGGGACGATATGTCAGTTCAGGAAATAAAGTGACTGCCAAATATATGGCACAAGTGCAACTGCAGATGCATTTTTCTAATAAAGCAAAGGCACTGTTTTGTGTTGCTGATAAAGATTTTGAAAAAACAAAAAAAATATCAATCTTAGAAGTCAACTACGACCAGCAACTGTGTGAGAATTTGTTAGAAAAATGCAACATTTTTTGGAATAAAGCCATCTTTCCTAAACTAAATATGTATGACTAGATAGATTTTTTTTTGTTTATTGTAGGGGTACTGCATTTGATTTCTGTCTAATTCTGTTAATCTGTTTTTTTATGCTATGAAAATAAAACAAATGTAAATATATTATATTCATTTTTTTATTAAAACATCCTGCATATTTACCAATCCACAAGCTACTATTATTACATCATCTATGATAGGAATTAAATTATAGTCTACACAAGCATGAGGCAGTAACATATGAAACTCTCTTAACCTATTTATTACCCGTTCAACATGTATTCTTAATGCTGCTATACGTTTTGATAGTTTCACTTCATTTTTAGTACTGGGGGTAGACTTTGATACAGAAGGTGGTCGTATAAGGGTACATCTTTTAGCTTCTAGCAAACATGATAAGTCTTTAAAACCTCTGTCAGCCATCACTGCTTTATTAGGAGGTAAAGCCTGTAAGTAACTACTATCTTGTACTATCATAACATCAGTAGCCCTACCACCATATCCATCAGAGATAAAATTGATCAAGCCATCAGGTGTACATGAAATTAAATACTTTAAGGTGTTACATTTTTTATACTGTGACCAAGTAAGTGATTGATGAACGGCATTTGATGGTTTTTCAATCTGAATTTCTAGGCAATCAATAATGGAAACAACATTCCCATACCTACGCCTAAAAGATATGGGTAAATTATTGTAAATATCTGATGATGCTGGCCACACAATCAAGTCCTTAAGTTTTGCTGCTATAAGAGAAATACTTCTAGAAAATATTCTACAAATAGTACTTTGTGAACATCCAAATTGTAGTGCCAAGATGCTAAAAGACTCATTTAATTTAATTTTCTTGAGGGTTATTAATATGTGTTTACTAGGAAGCGGAATATTATCACTTAAAAGTTTTATTAAATGATATGATTGTTTAGGTAATCCTAACAACATTTTTGGCTCTTTTTCAATAGCAGTTAGCATGATACTACACATTTCATATTTAAACTGTTTCTCCTTCTCTGAATCACTTAGAACTTCGCTCGACTCAGATTGATAACTCGGTTCATAATCAGTAGAGCTCGTAGAAAAATAAGATGATATAGAAATAGTATCCGATGTGTTTTCAGTAAACAATTTTCTTTTTAAAACAGATAGTTTTACTGGTGAAGTTCCTATATTTTGTGTTACAAAAGGAAATGGTGACAGTGCTACATTTTGTTTTTTAGTAGGTATATTTACATTGACACCTTTACTTCTATAGTTCGGTTTAATATTAACTTGCACAGCCTTGTCACAATGCAATTTCTTCTCAATATGAGAAGTGGAAAGCTCTACCTGAAGATCATCATATCCAATACGGGAAGTACTGCATCCTGGTTGATCACAGACATTTGTGTGGGAAGTACTTGGACTCACTTTGTGATCACTTCTTTGTGAAGGTTCACTAACACTACTTTTGATAGCTATCTCTGATGAAAGGGCTTCATTGACCAGTGTCAATCTTTGCATTTTAACTACAGCCATTCTCTCCTTTGGTAATGGCATCCTCCGGTTTTGACACAAAAATATATGCGGCAAAACTCCTTTCTTCAACCGTAGAGTACATTTTTCTCCTCGCTCTTTCATTAAATTGTATTCAATATAATTTTCTGTATCTTCCTTAACCTGGAATAAAACAATAACCTTCCTTAACCTGGAATAACCATTAAAATTTCGTGAAAGCACAACAAGAATAGTTTTTATAGAAAGTTAGTTTTTATAACTGAGTACTGAACTTTTCTTATAGGTTAGGTTAATTTTAAACCGAATTTTCTAATGTTCAATAACTAATGCAAAACTTACTTTTTACTAATTCACAATAAGCTGTATATAAATAAAGTACACTTACGTTAAAATGATCTTCACAACAATATAAACACGATTTAGGAGATATATTATCCCTTCTCATCACCTTACACCACTGTTTTCGTATTTTCACATCACTTGAAATACGAAAAAACACTTTGTCGGGTGTTTTTCGAGTAGTATTTGTGCACTTAGGTACTATACAATACTTATAAGATAATTTTTTGACTTCTTCCATGGTTTTAAAGTTATTAAAACTGTAAATATTACGAATTAACTGAAAAGTCCACACTAAACACTAAGGTAAACACCCACTGGACGTGTCATGTGACGTCACGCAAAGCGAGCGCAAAATGGCGGCGTTTGAACTGCTTAAATTTTTTAAAAGTTTTAAATTACATTTTTAAAAATATCTAGAGTATTTTGAAGCCCATTAATATTTTTTTCTACGTTATAAAATAGTAAACTATTAATTTAAGACAAAAAAAAAAAACATGAATATTCCCTATTGTCTACAAATTATCGACTTAATGTGCGATAGAAGAATCGTTTAATTCGTCGTTAGGCAGTTGGCCCGCAGACGGTGAGGAAATTAAGTACTTACTATTTTCTTGCTCATGGAAATTCCAATCCATGTCAATAAAAGAGATGTTTCAACTAGTTTATCGTTGGACATTCACACTGCTGGCTGGCGAAGAATCGTTCCACTGCTTTGTTTTTAACGTCCATCGTTGTCGGTTGAACAACTGCCTAATTATAGTGTAACATTACAAAAAAAAACATTTTAATCAACGATTGTAGACAGTTGACGTGCCCCACGGTTTTATTTTAGTCTAGTCTATGCATATGTTTATAATTCCCACGACTGTATCTATTTTATTATTTTTTAGTTTTTAGTACATTTATCTTAAACATTGCAATGTATGTTTAACATAAAACCGTTTAACTTAAAAAGTTTTTTTACCTATTTTTATTTTTACAGTTTGTATCTACACGTAAAAAATGACTGTCAGGTTTTTCCAATAAATACCAAATGAGCTTTCGTGTGTAAGTGTCCTATCATTTATCATGTGATGAGCGGGTTTTTTCTTATAGATAGCTTCCATTTCACTCAGATTCCTCTATAATCGGAGATTTTAGTGTCAGAACATTTTATATACATACCTACATATCTGTCGCACCTCTTTCCCATCTGGGTTGACAGAGACCTCCATTTGCTATTATTCAAACTGATTTAGATACGCAATGAAAAAGAGAAAAAGTTTAAAAGTGTATTTAAACTTTAATCCATAATATATTTACCTACTTAAGCAAGTAACACATAGCACATCATAGAGACAGCATGGGTAATCTCAGAGATGTTCCTTTCGTTGAGCCCACTATAACCGTAAATGTTAACTCAACCCTTCATTTGTATGTGTCCACGTCCAGATGAGTTCCAAGTAAAGTTTTACGGGTTATACGTACCTGTTTTGACCCTAATATATTATTGTTTCAAGGAACAAAGCCAAGACGTTGGGATATATGAGTTTGTAAACATTTCCCAAGAGACTGGGCCCTTGTTTGATAAATAGTAGCAAATCTGTGAGCGTTACAGCAGCTTCTACTGAATTACAACAGTTTATGTATCAAAAACAGGTATAAAAATAGATTATCTATAAATTGGTAATACCTAAATAGAAATCAGAAAAAACGAACTATTTTAAAAAATATAATCTAAAACAAACATTAACAAACGCCATTTTTACTAAAAAATGTTAAGAGTTAAAGAAGTCCGTATTGTCTTCAGATCATGGATAGATAAACAGAGTTCATTTGACATTTACATAAAGAGATCGTAAAATCGACTCGATTTAGGGTTCCGCATCCAAAAGTAAATAACTGTGTAGGTACCTACTATTGTGTTTGTTACGCCGCCATGCACCCTACCCCACTACTACCAGTTGGTTCTGTGCCTTTTTAAATATTTTATCACGATTATTATAGCAGGAAAATCGTTAAGAACTACAACAATTTCAGGATTTAATTTTGGTGCACGAGCTAGAAGAAAGTTTTCGGGTATCGATTTTTTTTTCTATAAGTGACTCATTTTGTTCGTTAGCCAAACCGAAACGCTGTCAACGTCATAACTTTTGTGCAAACATTTATCTTATCTAGTCATCTGTGTCCCACTGCTGGGCAAAGGCCTCTCCTGTTCCTTAACGATTGCATATCCTGGGCCGCCTCTGCCCGGACATCCAAGAAGGTGTCCAGCTCATCTCGCCACCTTTTTAGTACAATATTTATATTTATTTATGCAACGTAACCTACCTATAAGAATGAATCTCGCATTCCCATCTCATTAAAAATTAGTTTGAAAACTTGCAACAAGTTGTGAAATTCGAGTAAAATTATAAAGTTAGTGAAACTTTGTACAAAAGTTGCGCGTAACAAATAAAAGTAGTGTAAAACTAGCTGTGAGTGGGCGGCTGTTACTGAATAGATTTTAACAAATTTAATTTTAAATAGAAAATATATTTCTGGTATAAAATGTGCTTTACCTTTTATAGATATAGGTACGGTACCTATAACTTATTTACGGCAACTTTTTCTTTTGATGACCTATCTTTAGCTATACAATCTTCTTGCAATAAACTATTTATTGCCTACGATTTCGTTTGCGTGGTAAGTATAGCGCAACAACGCAACTAATCCGTTTTGCACACTTATCGTCATATCGTTATATAAAATAATATACAATTTAGTTAAAATACAAATTGTGTACTTTCCTGATCGATCACATAAGTTGATGTATATTCTTGTTAAATAGAAAGAAAAATATGCAAAGGTTGCGTTGGCATTCTGCCATAAACATTATATAGTAAAAAAACAAACTTGCGAATAAAATATACAGGCGAATTTAGGTAATCAATAAATATACACCACACCAATCAAGGAAAGGTTTTTTATGCGCAAGAAGTTAATAACATAGTAAAATGTTATATCCACCGTATTTTTTATCAATTCTAATAAATATCTACATGCCTAATTGGAAAGGTATAAAAAATACCGTAGAATATGGATAGAAAATGCCATCCAAATAATTCTAAAATATTTCAAATATTGAAGTAGATAGGACTCATAGCAATGTGCGCAATAGAAGTAAATGTGAAAAAAACTACTAATCTCTTGTAATATTCTATCTAGTCCTGAGACAACTCAAATCGTTTATCAAAACAATTTCCCGCGGCGGCGTGTATAATCAAAACTGACTACATCCGCTAACAAGTCTTCAACTCAAACTCATTGCAGTGTTCTACCACAGCTCCCAATAACTAACTGCAGACCTGATTAGTATAACCACGGAAGCTTGCCTCGGACTCAATTTAACTCTTGTATGTTCTAACAGAAGTGTCGACGTATTTACATTTCGTCAGTACGCGATGAACCGGTTACGGCTACGGACGTCGCGTAGCACCCCGTAGACCTTGCTACGCAATCGCTACAGAGTTTCAAAGTTGACTTTCAAGTTAAGAACATTTAAAGTGTTCCAAAGTTAAAGTTTGAAATAATTGTTTCTAGTTGAGAAAGTTTGTTTTGTTTCTTAAAGTTTTAAATTAAGAGAGATAATATTCAGCGTGTGTTTGTGTACGTTGATTAATGTAAATAAATTGTTTTATTTAAAAAAACACCGTGTAGAATATCAAATACAATAAAAAAACTATAAGTAAAAAAATGTATTTGTAATAAAACTTATATTAATGAACAACAATTAATTAGATATGTAAAACAATAAGTATAAAATATTTAATGCTTAAAAATATAATCTTAAAAGAAAACAGTTGAAAAAATGTGCTACACAAATCACTATTTGTAAGTCAGTGCAAAAATACCAATAACATTGTAAAAAAAAAAGTTTAAAAAATCTTCAAAATGGCGGACAATTTCCTGCGTCCAAACGAAACGAACGATCAGTTTTACAGACGCTGCACGAACATTAGTTTGTTTGACTGCAGCGAAGAAGAGATGCTGTGGTGGATGATGGGTCCCCGCCGGCTACCTCTCCAAGAGATACTGCCTATATCTGCTGCGCTCCTAGTAGTTTTTCTAACCGGAGTCGCGGGGAACGTTGCGGTGTGTGTCGTCATAGTCCGACATCCCGCCATGAGAACAACTACTACTAATTACTATTTGTTCAGCCTCGCACTTTCTGATCTCCTGCTGCTTTTATTCGGTAAGTTTTTAGGTTATTAAGCTGGTTTTTTTATTGTACGCTAGTACGTTCGTATTTATGAAAAAGATAGTTTCATGTTTACTTTAGTCAGGTAGATTACGCCTACGCGTAAAATGTGTTTATTTCATAAATAATCAAACATTTTTGATGAGAGAAATTACATTGAACATAAATGGGTATATAAATCAAAGCAGCTAATTAAAGCAAATTCTAAATTCGGAATGCTTTTGTTTCGGAACAAAAGCTTTATCGTCAATCTCCGTAAGTGTTACAACTCTTGCATAAATCATGCATGAGTAATTAATTTATTATAAACGAAAAAAGGTAAGGAGAGGAAAAAAATCAAAAAAGGAATTTAGTAAAGATTCTTTGTCATATAAAACAACAGGCATATATAACTTATAAGACGCGCCGCAAGGTCGTATTTTACAAATTCAGGGCTCGTTATGAAACCGGTGAGCAGTGACCGTCACGTCGCAAAAAGAGTTCCGTCTAGAGACGCTACAAGCACGTGATCTTATCAATTACAGCCTGTTTAAGTTATGAAATGGCCCAACTGTGTAGTTACGACCCGCATGACTTGTGTAAGGAGCTCACGTAAGGGTTTTATGAATTAGCGGCTAAAACACTGAAGCAGGGACGGTGAACTGACGTATTATGAAGTCGTGATTTAACTGAAGGTCATCTATTTACCGCGGGTATAGTTTTTCATAATGGACGTCAAACCGCTACCACTTCGCAATCGCAGAAATGTATGATACGACCCCCCTTACATGAATAACTCATCAAGTCAGTCTGCGTAGCTGGCAGCAGATGCGTTACAGAGATATGAAATTTCCATCTGCTGTGCTGATTAAGTATATTCAATATATACGTATACTGTGTCTGGTTTTTCTATAATACCTAAATCTACTAATTGTTAATTAAAAGTTGGTTTTGTTTAAACTTCTGTTTAACCACTTTTGATAGATGTTACTTGATATTCAAAAATATTTTATTCGAAATTCAATTTTTATCTAAAACTACCACCGTTTCATTAGGTACTAGGATAGATACACTATATAGCAGAAAGGAAGAAACGGCAAGAAACTTAACTTATTATTGCTTTAATAGAGCAAGGTAAGTAAACCGTACGCTACTTGGTTTTATTATAAATAAATTATATTTAAATAGCAAAGAATAAAACGCATTTATGTTGATTGGATTGACAGATGTAGTATATTATTGTTTTTGTTTATTCTATGACAGAGAACATGGCAGATACAAATATACAGAGACAAACTATACTGCTTACTACTCAGGATCTGATGCATCAGGAAAAATTATCCAAGGAAGCGAAATTTAAGAAAAGCTCTTCAAGAACACTAACTTCTATTGGATCAATGTCGCGGCGGAGGACAGGCTGTCGGAGAATAGTTGCTGAATCACGTTATGGTTTTACGGTTGTCCCACAATTTTATTAATCATAATCATAATATTTATTGCGCTTCCATAAAGTTACAAAATGGTCTTTAAAATAATTTACAGTACCCTGACCCTGGACTCTGTTTTAGGGCACAAAAACCTAAAGAGTAATGTTATTTGTAAAGTGATTTTTTTGTGGTGCAAACATCTATTCAAGTCGAGTGAAGTTCTTATTAATTTCTAAAACCCCGAGTAAACCGATCAAACTTGATTTTTATTCAACAAGGAAAGAAAAACTTTTGAATTTCTCGGGCGTCTTAGAGTTTTTAATTACCACGATCAATTTACTCGTAGTTTTGAGATAAAAGTTCTTGTTAAAAAAATGGGATTTCTTTTGAGATTTTCTTATTCAAGTCACTTCGAGTTATAACTGTTAAAAGGTTTTGACTAAAGAGTCTTATTACCTACTTATAAGTATACATACGAGGACGTAAAATTAGGGTCGAGGTTTTCTAAGGTTCATTGCTTCGGTGAACAATAAAACTAAAGAAAAAAGGTACCTTTTATAAATAGGTACGAATAAAAAGAGCATAAGTAGTTGAAATTTTGTAAAGACATTTAACGTTTTATCTATGTTGAATTTAATGAAAATAAACTATTAAATTAATTAATTAATTTTTCACGGCCAGTTAATTTTTCAATTAATGCCAATGGATTGTTCGACGACATTATTGTTCGTAACTAACACTTAAAACACGACACGAAAGAGTTTAAAACAGAGTCACGTTTCTTTGAGGTTATGTTCACCGGTATTTATTATCTTTCACTTTCAAGTTCTGATAAACACTTACTGTTCGTCTCTGGGCTATTCTGGGCCCATAACTGTTGAATTTAATGAAAATAAACTATTAAATTAATTAATCTGGTTTTATTCCGTAAAAGCATTACACTCGCGTTTAGATGTCACAGAATACAGTGCCATAGATAATGCAAAACAAAAGACATTAACTTCACATTTGAAAATTTAAATGAGGGCGGGAATTTTAAATCCAACAATCTTGAATTTCTAACATTTCTACATTGAAATATTGTGACAAATTGACAAAGGTATATACTTAGGCTTTGAAACCAATCGGTTGTGAAATTAAGCTCGCTCCGCTAGAAGAATAAAAGAATTGCAATGTTATGTATTGTCTGAATAAACTAATCCAGATGTGCCAGTAAATGTATGGCAGCTTATTTAAGCGTTTGGAAGGTGATTTGATTCCCTACTCGGACATATTTAATAAATGAAAGGAGATTGTTGAAATATGAACATAAACGAAACGCAGCGCTACGCGCGCCTTTGGTGGACATCGCGCGTACTTTCTAAAAGCTAACTGTCACTTGTTCGATTCTTTTGTTAGATCTCTGTAACCGTTTTCTCTTAGTCAGTATAGGTAATATACTAGTAATTACATAAGCTATTAGTTTTATTTACTTTAGAGATGATTCGCATATTATAAATAGGTACATCGAGGGCTTTTTTTATGGGTTTGTCCAGGTGGCATGCCCGGAGGTAGCATTTCGTACATGCGGAAAAGAAGACAAATGAACCATGAGGCATATTTTCCCTAGCGCTCTTTGTTGTTTGCGCGCATCCATGACCTTGGCCATGCCTGACGCCGACTCCTCAATGCAATCCCAGAAGTCCTCGTGTATAAAATACATTCGGATCGAAAACTTCCAGCTCCCGTAGTTAGATATACCGCTGAGCTCCTCAAAGTTCACGATAATTCCAGAACTAGTCGAAGATGCAGAATTTGACCCGTATTGTCGCCATTTCTATTGGCCCTTGATATTGTAACAATTTCTTTTTTTATTTTTAGGTACAAATACTATTTTATTCTTCTAATCGCGTTTCCTAGGCCCATAACCTGATGGGTTATGAGCGAAAAGAAACCAGGATTGATTGTTAGACGTGAAATTTTAATTGAAAAATAAAACAGATGAAGTCACAGAGATACAGCTGAGATAGATAAAAACCTTACTACTAAAGTATGTTTACAAAAATGGCCTCTAGCGGCGTTTACAGAAAAACATAGCTTCTTAAACAGTTTAGTTTATACTTTGATAACATTTTTATTGAAATTTAAATTTTTGTTAGCTTCACAAACTTTTTTTGCAACTGTCTGTTAAAAAATACATACGAAACTACTTCAAGTCTGAGAGCACTGCTAATTTTTAATGATATCGTTAGTGTTGGTTATGTCGTCTTGTTTTCACGAAGGCAGTACCATGAATTACTTATTTTCTATTTGTTGAAATAAAACGAGAAGTTTACAGAGGTACTTTACAAAAAATATGTGTAAAGTAAGCACTTGAAAAAATAATGGTTCGGATTTTATCTTTGAAATATCTAAATGTAAATTGCCTTGATCAATGTTTCCGACCTTCCTTAGCCTGGATCCCCCAAGATGTGTCAGACGTGACCGGCCCAACCCGTTTAAACATGGCAGCTTTTTTTAATATCAGCAATACTAACACTTTTTTATAAGGAAATAACAAGGGTTTGAGATAGGAATCTTTCAATTAAGCACGTTTATGCCTACAGGAAAGTAAAGTCTTGCAATTAATTTCTAAAAATACCAACGTAATTATCGAAACATAAAATTGGTATTCTTATAAATCAAAATGAACAAGAATCCAATTTTATGAAGCTATTTTCACTTGCGAAGTAGGTACAGGAATGTTGTTTGTGAAAAAATCATCGAGCTGTAGGTAATTTACGCGACTTAACGTCACCATTTCCTTATTAAGGCTAAAGCCTTTACTCAAGGTCCAATATTTACAAAATAAGGTACTTGATACAAATAAGGCCTATCTAACTTTAAGACCCTATATCTCGACAATTAAACCCATAAAATATTATTGCTCTGGTCAGTATGAAGGATTGACTTATAAATAATAATAATTGAAGAAGAAAATTCCCGGTTTACTCAAAAACATTGAAAAAAAAAGCGATTTCTTGGCGGTCTACGTTTGGCTGTAATAAATCTCGTACACTTAAAAAGGCCTACTAAGTTCTATTAAAGAAATACGCTAAAATAAACATATTTGTAAAATAAAACATTTTGTTTTAGATTGTTTATATATTTTTTAATATGCTAAGGCAAGATTTGCAACATTTTTTTATGTTTTAATCTAAATAATTACGAATCAGACTTTTAGCCTCTTAATTAAGAAATCAACAATTTTTTTTAGAGAATTTCAGTAATTTCCGCATCACAACCAACATCGGTAACTTAAAACATATAAAATAAAAGAAAACAAAAACAAAACACTATTTTCAGGTAGGCCTTATTTCGTAACAATGTTCGAATAAGGCCCCCTAGTAAAACAACCTATAAAATAATAATTAGGAACATTATTCAATCAGTCTTAATTGTTATTACGAAAAGTATCTCAAGCTGCATAACAATCTGGGCATACAAAGGCTTCCGGGTCATTCTTGGTCAATCCAATGCCATCCTCGTGAAACCATTTACAACAATCGATGCAAGGTCTCATATCTACCATTTTATCTTCATGACATGCATGACAGTCATCGGTATACCAAGATATGAAAATTTTATTATGCGACTGACGAAATCTTTTTCTTGATCTGGAGTGAGTATTGTATGCCTTCTTAGTCTCTTTGTAATTATGCCATTTGCTGCATGAGTTCTTAGAGTCCTTCTCGGAATACCATATAGATCTGCAGCCTGGTAAGTAGACATACCATGTTTAATAGATCTCACAGCCGCTGCCAAGTTATCTTCTGACCAGGTTGCACGTTTTGGTTTTGATAGTGCCATTGTAATTGTGTATCTGAAAAGAAATTACTTATATGACACATTACTATTACGAGCTTTATATTTTATCCGACTACAATTTGCAGCTATCTTTTTCGTATGTTTTGAATAGGTACATTTATTTTGTTTGTCATTTTACACTTTATTTCAGGTTAATATTCAGTTAAGATGGATTAGTGTCTCAAATATATTAAATTAAACTTATTAAACAGTACACATCTTGCATTACTTAGATAAGCAAAACAAATTAATTAGGCACTTATTTTTCAAAGCATACCCAGTAAGCAAAATGTTCAAAACTTCGAACGAGAGAGCTGCAAATTGTGTGGTGCTTCTTAAAATCTCGCCACCTAAATTGACAACACCATAAAATAAACATCAAGGTTGTCTATCAGTACCTAAGTAGGGATATATATTTAATAAGGCCTAGGGTCAACAATAAGGCCTATTTGAGAATAAAATAGGCCTAGGCCTTAATTGTAACCGCACCCCTTTTTCAATTAAATGTTTATAAGTAATAAAATTAAAGGCAAATATTAAGTTTTATATCATAACACAACAGTAAAAAGGTTACAGAATAATAATTTAAAACAACAGTAACTTAATCAATAAAGATTTATGAAAAAACTCACCATGAATTCGTAATTTTTTTAGTTCAACGCACGAAAACAGGGGTCCCGTGTGACGATCGCGTCCCGACTGCGATCAGAGCGGGGTGCGGGTGCGCTGGCGCGTTCGGGAGTGTTTTATAGCTCTTATGCAAGCGTACGAAAGGACTCGTTTGGCTCGGATTATTTTAACCATGTTTTCTGGGGTATAGGCTATATTAGTGCATAGGCTATATTTGTATCAACTACCTTATTAAAAAAGCTTGAAAAAAATATCCGTAAATGGCAAATTCCCCTTTTCCGTTCCATTATCATTGTAAAATTACATTTAACTTGCTCCTGGTTCCGAATTTAATCTAAATTAAAGTAAAAGCTTTTAATTTAGTGTTAATTCCGTTTTGACATTGAAAGCGGACGTGACTTCGCAAAAATGAAAAGAAATGGAGAAATCTGTTTGAAAAATGGTTGGTTTTACAAAAAAACACCGTGGAACCGGGCCAGTCGTGTAGTCTGAGGAACTAACGGTATCTATCCTTAGGAGATGGATTAACGTATTGTTGCTATCCTGTAAATATAATAAATGACAATGCTTGTGCCGATAGGTGCATATTTAGATGTGTTTTATTTTTATATTAATTTGACCGTAACAAAAGGCTTCCACGCAATCGACACTGCGGACAAAGGAAGTGTAACCTGTGTAATAGACATCATAATCAGTAATTAAGTCTTGAACATCAGACACGTTCCCCACAAGCCTGCAACTAAGATGAATATGTCCACTTGCTGTTTTAAGCTTTTCCATTTAGTAAGTATATCGCCAACCGAGTTCAATTCCAGGGGTAATGGCATCTTACAATCGGCGTGCCCATTTTTATTTTGGGTTTGCGGTATTTCATATTAATAGATATTAATTCTTCTTAAAAGTTCTTATTTTCAGGTTCTTGATATATGATAAACATCTAATACAGGAAGTGCTTGTAAAACTTATAAAAAACTATTCTTGTTTTAAACAACTAGTTGCTTATTTATGATAAAAGTCGGCTCTACTTATAAAAGATGCAAACTAGTCTAGAGAGTGGACTAAAATTTATGTCTAAAGGGATATTCCCTTGGGAAATATTAATTCTAATTGTAAAAAGGTCATTAAAACCAAGGTCATGAAGGGATATAAACAGAATACTAAATAGCCAGTTTCATTACTGAGTTAATTTAACTATCTACTAATATGAATGCAATGTTTATTAAGTGGTAAATTATAATTATGAAGTGCTAAGTTAACATCGTCTCGTGTAAAGAAGTGAAATTGTTGACAGAAGAAATTTAAAGATGGCGGCTACTTCACCGATAAAATGATATCAAAATTGTTTAATTACAAATAGGTTTAACGGTTGGGAAACACTACTTATGGCCCGAAACAATATTTTTACCGCAAATGTATGGAAAATGGCGCGGCGCACGATCGGCTCACAATCCCCTTAAAATATATGAATGAATGAAGATCTTGGGCTAGAGACTTGTTAAAACAATACCAACAGATAACAATAAACAGACAGTCTTCCCGAAATTAAAATACCTAAGCAATGAGTTCATAATGACGTGTAAAGAGGTACCTCTGTATATTTATACCACGTCTTCCTAAAGCCATGAAAATGTATCTTTGTCTGCGTCTGTTTACACTTTGCAACGAGTTTTTTTTTTTCTAAAAATAATTCGCTGAAACAGTTCCGGAGTTAATAAGGTGTATTTATCACGAATAAATTAGAGCTTCTAGGAACTAAGAGAATTTACACAACTGTAGTTGTGTAGATGTTTGTTAAAAATCCGATGTTTACCTTTTTCATAAGATAATAAGTGTAAATGAAAGCTCTCAATTGCTTTATTTCCTGCCAATCTGGCAAAAAATATTACTAAATTTTCCAGTCTACACACACAAATATTTCTGTGACACAAATCTTTTTTAATTTGTGAAAATTGCTGCGTTTGCATATTTTCACCATTACCATTTATTTACGCGTGGCGTTGGATTTTGTCACGCTGAACTCTGTATCTAAGTACTTTTAAATAAACAAATGGCGGTAATACTCCAAATAATACATACGGTAGAAATGGAGTCATTATTATAAATAAATATATTTAACTAGCAAAGAATAAAACGTATTCATGTTGATTGGAATTTGGATTGACAGATATAGTATATTATTGTTTATTCTATGACAGAGAACATGGCAGAGACCAATATACAAAGACAAATGTAGGTACTGCCAGCGTCAGACATCCAGCAAGTATTGCAGTTTAAGCGAAGCTGGCGTAAGCAGCGTCAGACACCCAACAGTCATGTAATCATATTGCATACACTTGGTTTCTATATTGCTTACTTCGCTTGAGGCAAATTATACGTTTATTAATCACAACCCTTAACCGAAATCGTTTTTCGTATGTATTTATAAGTAAGTATATTCTGTTTGTACCTAAGTACGTAAAACGTCACTCACAATATAATATGTATTTTGAAATACAAAAGAAACACGACTCTTTCTCAAACGGACGTGAATTGTAGCATTTTATTCTGTAACCCTACTATAGTTTGCATTGGAATTGTTTTAGTTCGTTTCTTACAATAGCACTACCACCACCGTTGACCATGTGAAACCGCACCAAAACCGTGGGTCGCCATGTTTGCGTATTTCACATCAAATGTCAAACTCTAATCTTATCCAGCCATTTGTGTTCCATTGCTGGGCAAAAGCAAACTCAAACTTAATTTCGCATAAATGTCATAATACATTGCATACGTTGCGTAGGTACGTGGGACCAGTTTGTCTCTAGCTTTACTTGTTTATGACGCAGTGTTCCGCGTTTATGGCCATATCCCTACTTTCTCCAACCGTTTAAAACACACGCTACTTACAGTAGAGCCACAAACCCCCGCTGTTCCTAAATGACATGGCATCCATTACATGTGACACTAGATATATTCTTATCATCTCTAGATAACCAATATCTACACGGTTACGACCACTTTTATTGAAGCGCTGTTATTACACGACCAATTGAAATAGTATTGAGTTTAGTTTTTAATTTAGACTATGACTGACAGTCATTTCTAGATGGGAGCGACAAAATATTGATTGTTCTTATATTAACTATAGCGCGCGACTTCGTACGCGTTTATCGTCTTATCCTGTAAAAAGATCGTGATTTCTTAAAATAATCCTATATGTATGTTATTTGATGTGTAAGCTACACTATTGCCAAGTTTCATTGAAATCTATTTAGTAGTATTTGCGTAAAAGAGTTAACAACATCCAGCTATCCCGTCATTCATCCATCGGCACAAACATTAACATTTATAATATTAGTAGTTTTGTAGGATTCATTATTTAAGTGCCATTTCGAGTTATAATAGTTTAAAGTAGGCTGACAACAATGACTCTCCAAAGACCAGTGTGTCTTAACTAAATACGCTCTTGGGTTTGTAATTACACGTTTGTCGTGAAATTTCACTAAAACTATGAATAAACCGCCTACTGCGTTTCGTGTTTTTCAGGAAAACTTCGAATCGCAATCGCAGGTGTGCCTTGAGGCAGAAACGCTTTAATATACGTAGATATTCATCTGTTATGCTTTTTTCCTTTTACCAAAACTCAGGAGAACGACATTATATTTAATTAATAAGATAAATATAACAGCGTTTCCTGCAATGACCTTTATTCATGATCGCAAAGTTTGGCTTTGGAATCCGTCTTCATTATCCCACATCTCGCATTAACGAATCCCTTTTGTTAAACTTTTTCGTATGTGAACCTGCCGTGTGTAAGTACTTGTGGTTTCTGTTAATGCATTTTTCGAATTCGTCTAAAAGTTCCATTTACTTATCTGTAGCGTATATACTGGAACACTCAAAATAATGGCGTCGTCTGTACTAACTGATAGCCTATTCGTGATTTTAAACGAAATCGCCCCACCGGTTTAGGTAACAAATGCATAAGGTTGGTTAATTAAGCATTTTTTGTGCTAAGGTTTAGCAAGAACAAAAAAATATTTATGCCCAAATAAAAATAAATTTCAATAAAAATTTATAGTTTGTTTCTATATTAAGAGATTACCGAGGAGGCGTAGTTAAGTTTATTCCGTTTTGCACAGCTCTCACTGCTGGAGCTACCTGAAACCTCTTCAATCTTCCTCTTCAACAGGTATTTTGAGAATTCGTTACTGGTATCTTCCTCTATACCAATCTTTATATGCCTTTTAAGAGTGTTTAAGGTTTGGATTTTTACTGAAGAAGTCTTTTTTTACTTCGAAAATCCCAGTTTGGAATATTGTATATGCCTTATAACCTTCTGGAACTTGCTCGCTTTTAGAGTTCAGCCATGAAATTGAGTGTGTGTTTATTCCCTTTTGTAGTTTATGAACTCTTCTTATTGTATAATTAGGAAGCAAATCACATACAGATTCATTTTCATCCTTACCTCTTTGGTGACAGAGACTATCAGTTCTGAGCCGCAATACATACTGCCATCTTGTGATAATCTGATCATTCCTTCTTTCAAATCAAAATTCAACACTTCTTTTGCAAACAATATAGGTATTATTAAAATCTATAATGGTTTTCTTTTGACGTTCGCCGTAAGCAAAGTTGTAAAATACGGCTATAAACAAATTGTCTTGACCCTGGTTGTTTGTTTTTGATTCCATTATGCTTTTTAGATATTCTGAGGTCTTTTCTTGTGTAAACATTTCCATTCATTCATTCACTCGCGAATAAGGTAGATTTTTTTAATTGCTTCACAGCTCCGGGTTGTATTTCATGAAAAAACGAGAGTAATTTGTTTAAAGAAGAGCACGAATTACAGAAATAACTTTTGGAATTAAAACAAGCTTTTTTACTTAGTTCAAATGAACTGCTCTCTAGGTGAATATATTTTTGTTCTTTCTGTTTTGAATTAGGTTCAAATGTAGTACCACGTAGTACTTACAGCTATGTAGGTACTTTTATATTGTGCTAAGCTTATTTATAATATAAAATTAGTGCCCCGTTCCTTGGGAAGAGTTGTTCAGTTTCATGGACAGATTACTTGGAATTGTTTTGATTAGACCAACTAATATAAATATAAATAATAGAAAATACGGCATATATCAGATATAGTTTTCAAAACCCGCGGTTGCGGAGCGTTTTCTGCTATGAAGACGCGCCTCGACCGCATTTCTATCCTGTATAATAAGAATATTATACAAGGTGGGTGGTATATTATATTATACCGATAGATAACATAATATTATGTGTATAAAATGTAAGAAGGATCGCGGTGGTAAAAGTAAGTCGTAATGTAGAGCTATTGGATTTTTATGTGACAAGAAAATATGTTTGGCAACACGGTTTATCTCTTCAACCAGAAATACGGATAAGTTGTAGTGATTACACGCACTACGGGTTCTGTACATCGAAAATATATTTTTTATAATATATTCCTCGTATATACCTACCCAATAATCCTATCCTATCCTACTACCCTTCTTAAATTATAAATGTCAATATTTGTGCCGATGTATGTTTGTTACTTTAGAGGAATAATAAACAATAGAGGATGCATAACAAAAAAATACTCAGCGCACTTCGTAGACACTACAATAAATAAATAAAAAATCAGAAAATTTTCAGTTTATCACGCCGAATAAATGACAAATGCGGAAGAGGGTGTAACAAAACCTATGATTTACGGAACCCTAAAAATAAGGCGGCTTCCGCAGATAACATGGTAATGTGTTTACTTGTCGAAAGAGATAGGTAACTGTCATAATATGATTGAATTACATAGAGTAATTTACCGAATGCTGTAACACTCCACGTGGAACATCTTTAACTATCAATAAAACTGAACCACATCACTCGGGAAATATGGGTTGAAATACGATAAAAGAACATCTTTTTATAGGTACTAATGTTTTAGACAAAAACCTCCCATAGTGTTTTTACATTTGATGCTGGGAAACTTATAAACGTTAGATTTGTAGGCACAAACATTGGCATCTATAAGTAGGATAGGAATTTTTTCATTATTGAATGAGCTTTGAAGTATTTCTTTGTATTCATCCATTCCTTTGTAAGGTCATAAACTGCTGAAAGGGACCTTTCCCCGCTGTCTGTCCGTCACCCGCACGTGTTTGTTTCAGCAACTTTAGTTATTGACTTATAAAATACTGGGGAAATCTATTTCGAGTGAAGATAATACTAAAAACGTTGCTAGGACGTCTGGGAAAATGTATAAAGTTTAGTTGTTTCTTTGAAACAATTTTCTCTGTTTGATGTAGGTAGATAGTTGGTTTTTGTTTATTTGAGTTGTGTGTGTGTGTTTTTTTTCTCTAGATTAACAAAGCTTGTTTTCACTTATTTATGTATACAAATTCAAAAATGTTTTATTCAAAATTGATACATTTGTAAGTACATTTTTTGACGTACTTATTTTTAGGGTTCCGTACCTCAAAAGGAAAAAACGGAACCCTTATAGGATCACTTTGTTGTCCGTCTGTCCGTCCGTCCGTCTGTCAAGACCCTTTTTCTCAGGAACGCGTAGAGGTATGAAGCTGAAATTTATATCAATTACTCAGGTCTACTGTCCCTTGAAGCTGTGAAAAAATCAAACTTCTAAGCCAACGCAATCAAAAGATACAGCCATTTATGCCGCAAATTTTCGACACTTGCAAGGGAATCAAAACCTACAGGGTGCTTCCCGTGAACTCAGAATCTTGAAATTTGGTACGAAGCAACGTCTTATAGCATAGATAAAGGAAAAATTACGAAAACCATAAATTTTTAGTTACATCACAAAATATATATTTTTTTTAATAATCTTAAACTTACTACCCATTTCCTCATAAACGCGTAGAGGTATTAAATTGAAATTCATACCAAATACTCAGGTCTATAATACCTTTAAGCTGTAGCAAAATCAAACTTCTATGTCAACGCAATCAAAAGAAACAGCAATTTAAGCTGCATATTTTGAAACTCGCAAGTACTTGCAAGGGAATCAAAACCTAAAGGGTACTTCCAGTCGACCTTGAATCTTGAAATTTGGCATGAAGCAACGTTTTATACCACACATAAAGGAAAAAATCCGAAAACCTTAAATTTTTAGTTACATTACAAAATATATATTTTTTAATAAATATAAACTTATTACTTTTTCCATAGTTATGACTCGATTGTCGTAATGAACGAACTTTGTAAACCTTGCAGGTTTGTACGGAACCCTCGGTGCGCGAGTCCGACTCGCACTTGGCCGGTTTTTTTTTTTAATCTAAAATTAACATATCAGAACCAAACGAAAAAAAAACCTAACGGCATAGGACTCTGCGTTCACGTTATACATTTTTATGAGAAATTATCATCTATTTAACTTATTTAGGAACCCGTTTCGTTTTCGTTTATAATAAACAAAAAAAAAAAACTAGTCATCTGTGTCCCATTGCTGTGCAAGGTGGCCAGCTCATCCCGCCTCATGGTCATATTTTTATGTTTTTTTTTAAAATAAATATACCCAATTTGGTATCCTTAACACATATATTCACAAACGTATCCCCTTGAACTTGATAGTCCCTCGACAATGTCGTTAGGAAGCCAAAAAACTTTGCAATCTCGTCCAATTGACGCAGGGCTGTCTGTTTGTTACGTACATACATAGTATACTATATGTATGTGAAAATACTATTGCTATTCAGTCATTCGCGAGTAAAAATACTTGTTCAACTAAAAAGCAGGGAAAATCTGTACAAATATGTAAAACTAGAGGCTGTGCGTGACTTCGTACGCATTTATACTCTAGGTACTGATATCTTGAAAATTGTACTTTTATAGTACTGTTTATTATACTGCGCCTTTATGATAACATAAAGTAATATCTTATTAACTTATGTATTATTCTGATGTATAAGTTACGATACTGTAAAGTCTCATCAAAAACTTTTCAGCGGTTTTAGCGTGAAAAAGTAACAAACATCCTCAAAACAAAACCATCCATTGGTACCTACAAACTTTGACATTTATTACATGTGTAGTATTTGTAGGATTATCAGTTTATGATTACTTTTCATCACAAAGGTTATCTTGAAACGAAAGTGAAGATCGGTGCATCTGTTTTACAAAAACGTGTGTATGTAACAACGTTCGTAGTTTATTACCTGTTGAAATCTATAGAACATACTTTGTAGCAGGTAGTCATGCCGAAATATATTCTAGCTTTTGCCCACAGATTCGCTTGCATTGAATTGAAATGCTCCATACAAAGTCTCACCCCTATTTTAACGAAGTGAGGACTTAGAAAGAGCGAAAATGTAGCCTGTTTCACGCTGTCCTTTTATGTAAATTACTTTAAAAAAAAAACAAACAAAGACTGGCAAACATACCTACATACAAACACATTTTCGCATTCACAATATTAGTATGGATTTCACGCAAATAACTTTTCAAAGAGCCTTTTATCATTACTGGGCCAACTAGGTGGATGAATAGGTACTAATTAAAAATCACCCTACATTATTTTAAGATGTTGCGTAAGATGACGATAAATACGTAAGAGAAGCCGCGGGCAGCCCCTAGCTAGTAGGTGCTTATGTTGGCATATAATTTATTTATTTATTTAACAGTTTATTGTAAGATGATAGTAAATAGAGACAGAAAAAAGAGAAATTATACAAAAGGTACAGCATATTTCTAAAAGAAATTTCCTGCAGACCCCACAGAGAGATAAGTGATAGCATGAAGGCAGTCACCTAACCTACAATAAACAATGAATATATAATGTATCAAATCGTCAAATATCGTTGTCATTTTGTATATCAAACGACAAAGAGCTATTCAACTGTAAATAAACAAAGCCCCTTAGCGTCAAAACTGTAGTATAAAAGAGTACCTAAATAAATCCTTGCAATATACTCGTATTTATAGAATCCGACGGGCACCTCAAGGAAAATACCTTCTTACCTACATTTGAGAGCAAACTCAATATCCTGAAAAGATACGACCCGTTGCATTTGACGTGCTTTTGATTACTGACTCTACAACTTTAAGATGTATCAGAATATTAACTTTGGAACGTATGCCATGATTTATAATGTGGTAGATACGAAGTTTGGCATGATCTATGATCAACTAAGTTAGCCTACTAGTTGCCACCAGCGACTGTACGCGTTTATTGTCATATCTTGAATATAATTTCTTATATATTAAAGTAATAAAGTCTATATGTTATTCTGATGTGCAAGCTATAAAATACAAGTTTAATTAAATATGTTCAGTGATTTTTTTTAATTAATGGTAAAGTGGAAAACAGTCAAAAAAGTGCTGATTTATATGAAAGTGAGTTTAATCAGTATTTTTTGACGACTGATGAAGATATGCTCGAGGAGGGATCAAATCTGATAGTCAGTATAATGGCACAACTTAAAGAAGAAGTTTTAAAAATAAAACACAACCGTCAACGAATATGGATTGATTCTTTTGGTTTATGAAGCCTTCACAATCATAACGAAGTACAATAAACTATACTAAGTATAATATTACAAATAAAACATAATTAATATAAATTAATTTAAAATGTGCGTGAGGATAAAAATACACCACCTAATATTTGATATTCTATGTATGGTTTGAAAGATATTCAATTGTGTTGTATTGTACGTACCTACATAATATAGTCAGTTAAGGTGAAAACAACGTTTTGTATTTAAAGGCACTAAAGCCACAGAACCTTTATCTGTTCTTAAGCTATTATTGAATTATAATTATTTAAAGAAATAAACTGATGCGGTCTTGCTTCGATTTAGCTTAGTTGGGTGGACTGTATAATTAAATAAAAATGCAGGAATTTGTGCTCGACCGTGCTTTTATTGAAGCATATACCAAAGAGAAAGAGAACACTAGTAAAATCAGTGTGGCCACATTTTAGACAGAAAAATAATTAATGTCGCAGACATGCTGGGGCCTTAAAGAACCAAAACAATAACATATAACGTTAAAACTTAAAATACTTTTTAAAACTTAAACCACATAAGTATCTTATGCTTAAACTTATTAGCATTTTAGAAATCTTGTAATGTATTACTTAGTTACTTATGTAGGTATAACATTAAAAACACTTGTCTTAAATATTGAAATTACACATATACATATGAGATCAAATTTCAGTTACACGTTAAATTTACTTTTTATAAAATCTACTTGTTGATCACGTATAGGTAACACACAAACTTTAGTAATGGACCTACACGGTGCGAGTGACCATTTTTAGTTTTAACTTCAATAGCTCTTACAATACCATCAGTATTGTAATAAGCCATAGGCCATTGCAGAGGCGGTACATCTAATTCTCTAAGAATAACTTAAGTGCCTACTTTGACATTGGGCTTAACATTGGGCCACTTAGGGCGGCTCTGAAGAGTAGTAAGATAGGAGTTTTTTCATACCTTCCAAAATATTTGTTTCACTTTATTTATTGGAAAACCAACAGCTACATTAAATACATTAGAAAATTATAAATTAACAAACGAGCCAATTACAGGTTTTCACAGATAGAAATATAATAAGAAGGTATGTACCGTCAAAGCACATATAAATATATAAATACGCACATAAACGTCACAATAGCCTTATTGTTATATTTCTTTACAACAGTCTTAAACTAATACACTAAGGTTAACAAGATTTATAAATTGATTACTTAAATGACACATTCAGTCTATCACTCAGCCTATCAGCATTTTTGCAAGTTTACGCTCAAACGTAAATTTATAACTATAATAATTAATATTTTGTATAGTAGGTATGAATAATATGCAGCATGATTAATTGTATAAAAAAGTATGATTCGCAAAAACGCGAAAAAAAATATGCTTGCACGCAAACGTGCAATAATTAGCTGAGTGTGTAATTGGTGGAATAAGGGTAATGTAACAAATGCCGTAATATCTAGGTGAAAAATCTGGGTCACAAAGCAAATAACATGTAGTCGAGAGTAAAAGGTGAACTATTTTATCTATGCAACTAACTAAACCAATTTGTTTAAATCTTTTAGGGAATTAATTATGCACACTTTCGAACTGTCGTCCTTACGCACATGTATTTTGCAATACTTCACCCATATGTACTTGTAGTTTTTGGGTTTGAGAACATTTTTTACTTCGGTGAGAAGTTTTTTGTACTCTGGCGTAAGATGGTCATTGACGAAGATCTTTTGCGTGCAGTCCTTAAAACCCACGTCACTGGCCAAGATGGTCTTCATAGCTCTGGCGGAAGCTACAAAGTCTTCCTTTACGAAGCGGTTGGCAAAGGTCACAATAATGGATTTTTCTTGAGATTTGAACGTTGGGACCCGGGAAATATAATTAATTTGGGATTTTTCAACTGGATAACGTGTTAATTTGCCGATGTCGTCTAGGATATTGAATAAATTTTCATTGGCTTTATTCGGAATGCCTTTTATTTCGACGTTATTTAGACGTTGCCATTGATCTCGACTGGCAATTTCCCATTTCAGGCCTCCCACTTCGTTACTTAGTGACGTTACCTTTTCCTGTAAGCTTGACACTTCAGATACCTTCCCCTCGACCACGTCTAACCGGGATGAATACTCATCTAGTTTGGCACTGGTAAAGTTACAGGATTCCTGTACGTCCGCAACCTCTTTCCTGATATCCTTGATGTCTTGGATCATATTTGGTATGCAGGACAGTGTAAGCTCCATGTCCTGTAACTTTTTCATGATGGACTCCAGAGCGACAGGCTCACTCGATGATGGAGACGGACAGGTATCCTTTTTACCTGCGTGACATGGATAGGCAGCCTTTTTACAAGCCTGACACCTCCAGGCAGCTTTACGTTCTGCTCCCAGTTTTCTGTGGCCAATTTCAGAAATTCCAGCACAACAGAATCCGTAGTATTTCTTACACAAACCACATTGCGCACTATCAAATATATCATTATCATACACAGCACATTTCATTTTTAATAAGTAGTTAAATAGATTTCACAATCAATAAATATGCAATCGATGCGTACGTGCTCGCTCGATCTATGCAATGACGAGAACAAATAGACCAGAACCTTAAACAATTTGTAGGAGTATCACTTACATCCTGTTCTGGATAGCTATTAAGAGGAGCACCGGTAAGAAAGTGACCAGGTGTCAAATAAGAGAAATCATTACAATCAGCTGACATTGCACTTAAAGGTCGAGATGAAATCGCTGTATGACGACATAGGCACCCACACAGAATAATCACACTTTAAAAAAACGTTCAAAATATAAAATATTGACACGATCGGCGTCACCTGGCCTTCCTAAAATGTACTTCGCTGGTTGGCACAATCGAGAGCACGCGTGTCTTCTTGCAAATAATGGCGGCTCAATGGATCTGGTCTCACAACATGAATCCCGCAGAAATGTAGTTCGGCCACAGATTATTTCTTGATTCTTCAATATTTCGGCGAATGGACCAAAAATGATGCGGTCGAAACTAAATCGATATGCTGCGCCGATATATTATTCAGGACATTTTACTTAACCAATCTTCTTTATTGAATTTGGCAATAAGTATATCAGTTTGTTAACTAAATAATGTGCTTTATAGTGACCTATACTAGATGAAAGAAAGGTTTTATGAATTCAATTGCTACTATATTTTTTTAAGTAAGGTACGAGCAAAGATATTCAAACAATGCTGTACCACTTTATATAGTGCTACAGCATTAGTTGATATCTGCTTGCTATTCCTGTACATGATACACATCTTGATACACCTTCCACTATTGAAACCAATTCTTCTAGAATACTGGTGTCGAAAATATATTTTTTTAATACGTGGAATGAACATGATAGGTAGGTTTTCGTAAATACGAAATATTCTATAATAATATCTTCAGTACGTTACCTATGTTATAATTTTTTGTTGAATCTTTGTCGTTCGGCTTTTCAAGAATGTGGGTTATAATTTTTGCTCTCCAGTTATATGTGGAGGGTTTTCAAATTCAACAAATTTTTTTTACAATGTCAAATTTTTCTTCTCTGGCACACGCACACACATCTTTCGCCACCATGATGATTCCATCTATGATATTATATTGTATGCCCCAACCCAATTAAATGCCTGGCGATGACTTACCTCACCACATCGATAGCAAGTTGCACTTTGCACATTGGTGCTATTATTAGAATTAGGACCCATGTTTTCAGTTTATTGGATACTGTCAAATGAAGTTTTTGTATTATTATTGTCAGTCATCTGAGCAGATTGTGTATGTCGAGAAGAAAGCCTTGAGGAGGAAAATGATTTATTTTGAGGAAGTGATTTCTCAGCTACCACGTGGTATTTTCCGTGTAAAAATGTCGCTAAATCTTCACACAACTTAAAACTACCCGTCTCGGCAGCAGTGCTAATATTTGCATCACCAATCGAACCGATATTATATCGCGTTCACGGAACCCTAATTGCAGTCGATCAATTCGCGCCTTTTGCTCGAAATAAAATTCGTACAGTTATTGATTTGGCCCGGGGCGTGCATCTAACAGCTGTTTGAGAAGCGTATGCAGCAGAGCGCCAATCCTTCCACTTCCAAGATGTCCATCTCGTTTCATTTTTTTGTATAGAATCTAACCACGTTTTCGCAGTATTTTTTAACTTTTGTAAAGCCTGGTATTTTGTCATATCACTCGACCATTTAAAAGATCGCGAATTAGCATCAACTACGTTCAGCCACATTTCAACGTCATCCACTAATGAGTCGAATTCAGGAATCACTGACGATAAAACAACATTTTGACTCACTGTTTGCGACTTCCTATGGTGATGTCTCCGTTTGCGGTTATCGGCTATAGTGCCTGATGAAGTCGACGAAGTTGAAGTTGTTGATGTTTCGGATGAGCTCGAGCTAGTTGACGAATCTCTTTGTCTTCTTGTCCTACGTGACTTCTTTTTTCGTCCACGTGGCATTTTAGTGGCGTGGGCACAAATATCCCGCTTCTGATAAAATAAATGCATCAAATAAGTACACAGAATATAATTTTATTTAATTTCAAATTAACTGAATACAGAACATCAATCACATAATTATAAAAATATAAGTACATAATCAAATAGGTATGTACTTTACTTTCGGTAATTACACTCGATTAGTATAACTCAAGTGTTCGGTTCTACAGCCAACTGCCGACTCTCTTTTCCGTCCGTACCGTAGTTCCTTCGTTCGCCCCACCACCAGTTGTTGCTCACCGGACTCACGTGTTTTTGTATTGCCAGGACAAATAAATCGCACATGAAGTTGTAAAAAATCGATGTCGACAACATTATTAGTTTCAATCACAGTCAGCGCACAACAAAATCAAATATAAATGAAAACGTACTACCTGTGGTACTACGTACCTATATGCATTAGCTTATCTCGTAGAAACTAAGTAGATACTTATGTTGAAAGACTTGACACTCTTATTGTTTTTAATTACAATTAATCAATGTACTTTTTCTTCTTTTTAATGTAATTAATAATGGAATATATATTTTTTTTAAATAGCCCACAGCTATCCCCTAATCTTAATAATAAAAGAAATCTTAGAAAATACAAATTATGAGTTTTGAGTTCACAGTTAAGCAGGAACAAAAACCTTAATTATAATAAAGTACCTCAAAATTTAAAATAATGATAACATTAAATTATGATTGCTTTTAGTTTCACTGTTAAGACCGAGGAGGAGGGGCGTTCAAACTATTATCGGTATCGTGGTATTTCTCAAATAATATTTTATTTGAAATACCTAGAATAATTTGAAGGCTCCTCGTATATGTTATTAAGTATACAGTAAGTAGGTATCTAAAAAAAAGACTTGTTAAAATTAATATTGCTTTTGGTTACACTAAATAGGAACAAAAGTTTAGCTTATTGGTAATACAATAATAAAACTATCTCAAAAGTCAAAAAAACGACAACTTAAAATTACGAATGGTTTTGGTATCATGTAGCAACAAAATCTTAATTCTTATTAGGAACGTAAGTGTATTATAAAGTATCATAATTAAAAATTAGACTCAGTAGGTAGGTAGGTATTTTCGCAATCAAGAATAAAAAAAAATATCCTTAAGCCGCCGATCCCTGTGACGTGCTAGGTGGATCTATTGTAGGTTCAGTAACTTGTTCCGGTGTTGGGTTAGAGGGATTCAACACAGGTTGGGTGGAAGCAATATTCTGACTTGACTTTTTGCCCTTACCCTTCCCTTTTACCCTTATTTTAGTAGTTGAGGCTCTCAACATTTTGGCTGTATTGCGTCGTTCTGAATTTTTCAAAACATTTTTGAAAAACTCCTCACACTCCAATAGCCTAAATGTTTTAGAGTTCTGAATAACCTGAAAGAACAAGTCAATAACACGTTGGTACGCTTTAAAACAGTTTTTTAACTAAAAAGAATCTCCCTGTAGCATTTAGGCATAACTATCATTCTGTCAGCTGTATAATCGATTGCCTAGAAATATACATACAAAAACCATCCAAGGCTCTTTATCAATCATTAACATGGTCAGAGTATAAAAAGAGAAATACAGTAAAATATTTAATATCCTGCACACCAAACGGTTTAATAAATTATATTTCTCAAGGATTCTGCCACACAAAAATAACATTTTTCAATACCTGTAGCATACATCTGTAACTGCACCTGTGCCTTGAATTTTTCAGTTGTCACACCATTGTTTAAATATCTGTTCTTTGTTTTCAATTTGGTGGACATTTGATTTCAATTATGGCATCTTTGGTTACACCATCAGGAGATGCTCCAATCATTGGATATTCTTGACAGATATAGAGCCCACAAGAAATAAATTTTGTTTTTAACTTATTACTAACTGTCTTTCGGACAGATTGTTCCAAAGTTCTTCCTCTCTTCATCGCAGCTGTGTCAGGGATTTTTGCACCCATTAAAGCAGCCACCAAAGAACCATCTGGTGTATGGCAAACACTAATTTCATGTGCTTTGGAAGCTGTGATACGGCCATATCTCATTTCATACCATAAGCTGCTCTTATTCTGATTCCGTGTTGCTTTTTCAATGCTGCTTATCACAGCTTTTGTGAATATAGCTTTTAAAATTTCAATAACTTTGTCAACATCTTCTATTATTTGTGAAGATTGGTCCATCATGAAGTAGTGTAGTGAATATTGCTTGCTACCAACAGTGCTATCTTTAAAATCATGCTGATATTTCAGCAACTCAGTTATATTTTTTTTTTCTCTTCGCTTCACAAATAAATTCCATATAAAGTGTTGATGAACTTGGTCTGTGTGGTACTTCTTTTCGGGACATCTGCTGTACAGTAATGTACTTGAAGGTAGACCCTACTCTGGACAAAGTAGGTTTTCTCCAATAACATTCAATAGAAGTACATGCTGGTTCCTCAGAACGACGATGGGCCCACATCAAAAAAGCAACTGCATGCTTGCATCCACCAGCTGAAGCAGCACAGTCATGGCATTGACAGCTAATGATTTCGCTGTCATTCTCATTTACTATCATCGTCACATTGTAGGCTTTGGTTCTAACTTTATGTTCTGGACACACCTTACACTTAATTTAGCAAATCCCATGCTCCCGGTGTAGTTAGACGTACCCAATAGCATCGTCTCCATAGGACTCCCTTGCAGACCTGTGAAACAATAGCAAAAACTGTTACAAAGAGTAAATTTTATATCATGTATATAGGTAACTGAGCATTATAGTACCTATTCAATAACATAACCTTAAATCATATTTACCTTATTTTGAAATATATCAAATGTAAAGATTGGTAGATAAATAATTTCATCATAATACTTACATTGCTGTTTTTACATTCTTAAGTTCCGCAGCATAGTAATCTGCGTTATTCTTAAAGAAATGTGCAACCATGAAGGCGTCAATCTTAGGTAGGTTGCTGTTATCGGCTCTTACAAAACTCGGATCCATTTTGAGATATGTAATAGATACTTAGTTATTACGCAACGAGATGTAAAACAAGATGGAAAATATCAGAAAACTGTTGGAGAACTGCTATTAAACCTATAAAAACACGAAAAACACTAACGAAGCGCACTATTATGACAGCTGTTTACTCGCGTGTGACGTCACCGGAATGTCAACCAATAACAGGCCGTTCGTGTTCCAGATAAAAATTTAAAAAATATTACAATTTGTTTATTTTATTTTGTTAAAAATAAACATGTTTTACATCAAAATAAAGTGAAATATATTTCTTTATAATATAATCTTTTAGGATGGCCACATTTTGTTGTATATTTTGAATATAGTCAAATACCCTATCTATTCCCCGAATCAAAATTATAAAATTTGGCTGTTTTCTTTACCTACCTAATTATTTTTTTTAGTGCAACCTACAAAAATTTCACTAATAGCTAAAATAATCACAGTAATAACATTCATCATTGATGTAGTGGTCATAAACAGTCGTAATACCACAGCCCCGACACCAAAAAAAATAGAAGTTTAGTAAAAACAACAAATGTTTTTGGATATGGTAAAATGCCTTGGTAACGTTGAACGGGTCTTTAAACCACATTTATTACACTTTGTAGTTAACAAAAAATGTGTTATTTCCCATGGCCATTCCGCTTCTGCAAGTAGCTTGAAATCGTCACGAGTAAGAAATTTATCAATATATAATGATAACCATTTTGCTTAGCAATGCACTGAAAAATAAAAAAGAAACACAATATTGATTTTGCTCCAACAAAAGCGTATCTATGTTTTTAATTAAATTAAATTGTTGTTAAGTATGGTTCTAGCACAAGCACAAACAGAACCCTAATTTCGTGTAATGGTGGCTGTTGTCTGTAATGAGGAGTGCTGTAGTGGTCTTCAGGACACTAAAAGTATGTTTATGACTTTAAATTCTTATTTTTTTTAAATAAAATCTCAATAATTCGAAGAGGGCATTAAAGTATTCCCGTACTATCACCTATGTTTTCTCAGTAAAATAACCTTCCCACACATCATTACACACGTAAAAGATAAATAATTTAATTACAAAATTAATTTAAACTTACCACGATATCCTCGATTTATTCTATTATTTATTTTTCTAAAGAAACACTCCAACTGTGTAAAAGACGCGTGAACGAATGAAAAACGAATGAATGATAATCTAATAGTGTTGTAATCAAATCACAAACTCTTTTACAGTACAAAAAGGCACTTTAGCGGTGTTGTAGGGGCTCGTACCAAATGGTTATTGCGTTACTGTTACATCAACCGTATAAACCAAAATGTTGACTCTTGATGCCGCTATGGTTCCATTTTAGAGCCGTGTGGAGATATAATTGCGCCACTTTCTTCATAGGTGCTACCTCCTTAGACCCTTTATTTCACTACCCTTGGTTTTTAGGAAACGTTCTATGGTTCATTTATAGAACCACTTTTTGCTAGTTGGGAGGTGTTTAAGACTTTTTGTATTTTCAATCTGAATCTGAGTCTGAATAAGGTACCATATCTTATAAATTTTGCATTCATTGGTTTACTGTTAATTTTTGCTTTTCATCTCCAGTTCTCCATATAGAAAGGTACCTTAATCCGTAAAAAATTGAGTTTTCTGTAATAGAACACCTATCAAAAGCCAAAGGGTTTCTATCACGTTTTTCTAAAGTCCCTGTGAGTAAGAATAAGAACATTCTCCGTGATGGTCTGTTTATGGATGATAGGCATTTAACGCTGAAGCTTTTTGAACAATTTCTTGTACCTACTATATTTGTGTCCACTTTCGCTCAATGGGAAAGGCAGCCAACATCTGACCTTTCTTGTCGACGCCACCCATGCACACGTTGTAGTCTCATAAGAGAATGAGCTTCGTAACTCCGTCTTTAGTTAAGACGGTATTACTATGGTATGTAGAGATCATCGCTACGCGATTCTGATATCTCCATATTATGATACGTACTACGCTACGTCTCCACTGTTGTAACCTACTACTTGCAAAGGCCTCATCTGAGATTTTGTCAAATTGGTCAGTTCCGTCGGGACATACTTGCGGTTTGTCTGCAACGTACCGACACATTCGAATCCCATTGTCTTGAGTTTTCGGGCAAGTGTAGGGGAGTTGTAGAAATTATCCATCCACAACGTGTATCCTTTGTTTTCTAAATCCCTGTTAAGGTAAATAACTAACACCGGTGTACTTGCTGTAAATGGATCTACGTCTTGTTGAGAAACTGCAGGCGAAGCCTTGGTTTACTGTTAATGGAATCTTTTTATCTTGGAATCTTTTTATGCCCACTGCTACAGCTTTGTTGGGAATACATTGGTTAATATTCAACCATCCTTTCCACTGCAGCAGTGATTCATCTTTTCTAACGAAACTGCGTCAAATTTAACCGGAGTGGGACGCGGCCACCTCTGCACAAAGTTTTTCGATGGTGGCTACCATTCGAAGGGAGATATATCATTTTAAGATACTGTGTTTTTTTTTCAAGATATTACGATAAATGCGTGCGTAGGTACGAAGTCGCGGGCAGCCTCTTTTAAGTAGGTGAATAACATTCAACAAGCATTCTCAATCATAAAGATGGGTATAGCTAGAATCTAGAAATACCTTCACAATTCTAGTAGGTAGGTACCTACTTACTTAGTTTCTTAAGCTTAATTAAAGTATCAAATAAAAAAAAAATCTAAAGTTTTACTACAAACTTTGCTGAAACTGAAACGGAAAATTAAAAAGTGTAACCAGGAGCATGATTTAATTATTTGTTTTCTTATTTACATCCTATTGTAACACAACTTTCATTTTACAAATAAAAAAAGACTTCAATTTAAAATTCTAATTTTTGGAGAAACCAGCCATGAAGGTGCATTAAGTACTCTAAACGTCAAATCTCAACTGCGTCAACATGTTGGCTATCTTCTAAAGCCATTTTAGGGAAAGTGGTTCAGTTTCAAAGCCAAATTACATGCCTCGATTTATGTCAAATACCGAAAATTCCGTATATCAGATTTTCCTCACAAAGAAAATAATGAGGCTCTTCTCAGCAAAAAGTGAAGAGAAACCACAACAAAGCGTTATAAAGATACAGTTCACAAATGAGCTAATTACGAATGTTCAGTAAGAAGCAATTTATGTACGCACTTACTCAGAATCACAACGTTTTACCCAATTTCGGGGTAACAATAAATGGGGACTTTACTTGGGGAAAAAATGGAAAAGAATAATTGTTGAACAGATGCTTCATTTGTCTGTGGTCGTCTAGTATCTGGAGATTTATGCCTATTTCGTTTTTGTGCTGCTGTCATTAGTTTTATTTAAAACTGTCTCGTTACATTTATTTAGGGTGAAAGAGTTAGAATTTTCTACTAAGTACTTTTATAAGCTATTGTTATTTAGATAGAAAATATATATTCCACTTTTGTGTTTGTTTATAGGTATTTGGTTCAAAAAGACACAAAACCTTCAGTGGATACTAAAACTTATTTCTCGACTATAAAAGTGATTTACTATGTTAGTCAGAACGAGTAATCTCTTTCAATGTAGAATCTTTGCTATAGCCTATTTCTACCCCCATTGTAAGGGTAATCTAGCCACCATTAAAGGATGGCGTTAACCAAACTTGACCTTTTTACATACGGTATCATTGAATACTGTCATTGCATACTTTGGGGCACGGGCTAGAAGGAAGTTTTAAGAATCAGCATTGTTTCTATGAGTGCCTCCTTTTGGTCTATAGCCAAGCCGTCAACTAAGATTTTTCTCCAACGTTCAGAGATCACTAAATCTTTTACAAGTTAAGAGATATACAAGTTTTTACACGCTTAGGTTATCTATCCAATAAATACCATGCCGTCTTGTACTCATTTTCGACAATAAAAATGACAACTATAGGTTTAATAGAGCATCACCTTTAATGCCCTTCTCTGCAACTGTTTATTTGTATCAAAACAAATGAAGGCTGTCACAACATGTATTAGAAATGATTGAGTGTAGTGTAAACGAGTGACGACTTAACCTAAGTCTCGGCGTTCGGGAGATTCCACTAGGTAACTACGACTGAGATTGTATTGAAACAGGGACGGACTTAGAATTAACAGTTATTTTTTCTAAAGTTACTTGAAAAATAAGGCAAATATTTAACACGGCAACTGAAATCCTTTTTAGGCGACTTTCTATTAAGTCACAAAAAAACTAACTTTGCAGTGATTAAATATCTTAGCAACTATTAAACTATACAAGCAACAAAAGGCTAGGATCAAAAAAACTAAAAAACGGCTGCTACTGTAAGGTGTCAAATATATCAAGCGGGATCAGTGTAAAACTGGTTAAGGTATTATAAAACCTAATGTGGCGACTAATTTTCCCGAGGGGATATCAAACATTCTTCACTGGCAACTACTGGCTTTCATTATAAAAATAAACTTTTGGCAGCGATTGTTAGGTAGCTTTAAAACTGAAAATGGGTATTATAATAATGTATTTGGATATTAGAATATTGTTAGCAAAGCAATAAAAAATGCTTTTTTGGAAGTTTTTGGCTCTGATACCACGGTGCGCATGTGTTGGGCACACGCCATAAAAAATATGAAAAAAAAGTTGACAAAACTGTGAAAAAAAAAGAAAGAAAAGATATTATGGAAGATATATATGCTTTACATAATGCGTCGTCACCGGAAATTTTCAATGCTGCTTCGCAGGCTTTCATCGTAAAACATGCTTTCAAGGCTTCATTTATAAAATATTTTGAACAGGAATGGCTTATCAATAATCCTAATTGGTTCCTAGGAGCAGCAGCAACCCTTTCACCGACTACAAACAATGCTATGGAAGAAGAAAAAAAATTGCTTTTCCATACAAATTAGTCTGTCTATTTTTTTTTCATTTCCTGGAAAGAAATCCTGGTGATAGTTGTTCAGTTTGGTTGACTGAGCAACCCCTATCAGTTTGCGGGACGCTGTCCCTTACACCCCGTATTTTGTGTATTGAAGGAAAATTAATAAATAAAGAAAATGAATCAAATTTTATGCCTTTTATTGCACGCTATTTAAATTCATAAAAAAGGAGTTTAAACTTGAAAAGGAGTTTAAAACTTTAAAGCTGAAATACAGCACTAGAATAAATACTTTGAGTACCTACCTAAATTTAACAACAATACTTATGTTTATTTAGGTAGGTTCATTTAAAGTTCATTTAAAAGAGGGAAGGTTAATAATAAATAAGATAGTCAAGAAAAAATTAAATAGACCAAGAATAGTTTTTTAGCATGTCACAATTTGGTTTATTTAGATCCCTACAAATGTAGCCAAAAGTATTTTTTTTAAGATCTTGTTTGTATTTATTTAAGACCTTGGTCAAGTTTATAGACAACCCCATTTTAGAATTTATGAAAGCCTATTTTAACTTTTTTATCTGCCAATAATTTGTCGCCTTAGAAGAAATTCAATTGCCACAAAAGAAAATCACTGCCAGATAAAATTTAAATAAAACCTCAAAACTCATTAAAAAGCCGCCGCTTTCTAGTTAAGATGCTACCTCAAATTAGTCGCCAAAGTAGTTTATTTACGATCCTTTTTCAGTTTTTTTAAGATCCGGAATGGTATCAATTTGTCGCCGCGTTAAATACATGCCGAAAAATAATGCCAGATGTGTATCTTAGGAGGGTCCTAAGATACATATCTGCCACGCCATATGTTTTCTTAAATACATCGGGGTAGACCTATCACTTCCCTCCACTGGCTACGATCCAAAGATACTCTTCGCTTCATCCACATTCATCAGTCGCCTCATACATGCACGTCAATGCCGTCTACACGTAGTAGTCTCTGTCCACCTCAATGGGACAGAGTTGTAACAGATAGTTATGTTTGTATGTTTATAATACTCGAAAAGTAATTTCCGATGAAAAACAAGATTCCGTATCCGAATAATGGGACAACAGGTGTTAGTCGATTTTACCAAACGTCAATTCTAATCTGACCTAACTCCATCTCTGGCCGATTATTCCGGTCGGAGTCCGCAGAGGTCTCTTGAGACTACCTTATTGGATCCACACTCACACTATAGATGGATACCCATGCGGACGCAACAAGTCATCTCCACGATATTATTATCAAAATAACATCCAGAAATATCTTTGTGAATTTTGGTACACGTAGGCTATATTATATAAGTTATGACGATGCGTACGAAAACGCGGGCAGCCTTTAGTATTTGTATAAATGTTTGGTGGTTGCTTTGCAGTTGCGGTTTGAAGTGCGATAGGTATGAAAAATGAGACAAATCTGCCGATTAATTTGCAAAGTACGACTTTTCCATTTCACACGTCAAATCGAGGCTGTTCAATCAGTAAACTTATTGGAGTTTGTTGTGATACAGGTGAAGGTGGCGGTTGAGATGTTAATGAATATGTAGGAGCATATATTGCATGGTCTGTCTGCAAGGGTGGGGGAGGTGGAGATATCAGCGTGGATGAATTCCTTGGAATGGTGTGTAAACTCTTGAATAATATGATTTTGGTGGTTCATTCAGTCTACCAGCGAAGGTATCTATTACCTCTATGTCCGTCGAACAGATGATTTGGCGGGAGCTCGGAGTGGAGGCCTCGGTTTCTGTGAGTACTGTCCCGGTTGGTGATATTCGCCCCCCCACCCCTTGTTGAACTGTGTTCCACTTGTCCGAGAAGGGCCCTGCAGGGCGAGCACGCTAAGGCGCGACAGGCGCGAGTAGCTGTCAAAACGCGACACAGAGGCTTCTGGTAGGCATCCTACCTTATTAAACTAGAGTTATTAAAAAGGAAAATTGTTGTTTTATTTTACTACAACCTAAATAATCTTAACAGAGGAAGTGTAAAATTAAAATTATTCCAATAGATATATATAAATGTAATGAATATTACCTGGTCCGTCGGATTTGTTTGTTGTAGTGGCACTGGTTGTTCCAATTTTTTCAAGAAAGGTAAATACGGAAAATACCAGATTTTAGGAGTGTAAATTTCATCTGCCCCGGCACCAGACCTTTTAGATAATATTATTTTTTTCATCTCTCGACGGTGATTAGATCTTATGGTATTTATCTTTTTTTTACATTCTCCGTACTCGCATTTACTTTATCTTCTTTAAAATTGACAATAATTTTGACAAATTCTCATTCCTGAAATCAAATAAATAGGATAAATATGTATACTTGTACATAACAGTTAACTATTTTCTAAAAACTAAAAACCGGTATGTTTGGTGTGTTTGTTATTGGTTTTCTTATATTTATTTGTATAAGCAGGATTTGTGGTATCCCACAACGCGGGAATAGTCTCAAATGTTAAAATGAATTCTTTTTCTAGTCGTATCTAATGTATTGTCCGGCACCGGCGGTGGAGACGGGCTCCTAGAGCGCGCCGGCGGCGGCGGCGGCGCTGGCGCTGGCTCTTCAACGCATTCGGCGTCCGATTCCATCGCTGCCGCGTTCTGAGTGACGCGTGATTGACGATATGTCATTAGACGTTCACTTAAAAGTCATGACTGACAGTTGCTCGATCCAAAAATCAAAATATCCAGTTATTAATCATTCAATTTCAAGCAACCATCAGTCACCTTATTACACGGTAGGTTATTTGTCAGTCACAGTCGTGACCAAAGGTCGTGACTGTGGCAAAACTGACAGCAAAACCTATCGTCTAATGGACGCCTAAAAACTATCTCCACACTAACCTGCGCAATGTTCACGCTTAAATCCTTTGCTCTATAAACTAGAATGTTACGAAAATTATTTTTAACTTCTAGATAGTAAATATCGAACATATATTTATGACGGTCGCAGTGTGTACTAATTCTGTAGATGTAAACTTCCTTGTCTCGTAAGTCTCGTTGTTATTAAACAGACGAATTACGGAACTGGGTATATTGAACTGTGGCAGATGGAGGCGATGGCCAAAGGGGAATCACTTTATTGAATATTCTAGTCTACAAAGGCGGAGATGACTTTTCCCTACGCTATCCTGAAGAAGCTTAACAGAATCCGCTGTTATTACATCGTATATATAATCATCATAATCAGCCATAATCATCGGTTGATATAATTTTGGTAGACGATAAAATAGATCGTTTAGAAATATGTTACTTTGTCGTCCAGACGTATCGACAACAATGACACATATATTTAAGAGTCAGACTGTAGTCGGTAGAGTACCTAATCGCCTTCTTTGCCTTTGATTTGACTTTTTGATACGTCGTTATCTTTTTCTTTCACTTGAGCGAATTAGGTAGGTACGTTTTGGTCTTCTAGCTAGACTTGAGTTTTAATTTACCAAAATTCAAATGATGTTATATTGTTACAGGTCTCCCCAACGATCTGTCTGTATACTGGCATCAATACCCGTATAGTTTGGGCGTGGGATTCTGCAAACTTCGGGCGTTTATCTCTGAAGCGTAAGTTATTTTACATAATATATCTTTAAGGTTACGAGTACATTAAAAAGTGGCCTATTATAGCGAAGGCAAAGCGGACACACATAGCGTAGCGTAGAGGAAATTAGATAATTAGAGACCTCTCTGCTTAATACAGTTTAGGTGAAGCTAATCTCCAGTGTTATTACGTTATGACACAACACAGCATTACCCTCATTGCTGGTAAAGATAACAGCTTCACACTGTACAGGTCTTAAATATAAAAAAAAAACCTAAGTGAGTTTTCATACGAACCTGAAGACCCACCACGTTCTTCATCTTTATCAGGGCCCGTATTCTCTTAATTACCAAATGAAAAATGGTGTCTCTCTAGAATGTGAATTGTATGAAATGACACATTTTGGTATTCTCTTAACAGATAAGTTGACAGTGGACAGCGATCGGCCGTACATTTTATTACTTTACGCTTTATTTGGTATTCTACTCCGCAATGTCACATGAGTGGCAGTTCCAAACGGTATTCTCTTCGCTATTTGACAGTTGTTCTCTAATGGCATTTCGTTCGGTCGTCCGTCGTTCAGTCGTTCAGTCGTTCGGTCACCCAAACACTATTTCGGTGTTTTTTCGAAAATTAACGTGCAATTTATGCAAAAAATGCATGTAAATCTTATAGAAATAAATATTCTGTATTTTAAAGTATGTCTAAGCTTATTCTAGGTCGAAAAAAATCTATCAATCGGTTGATAAATTTCTTCGAACAATAATTTTATTAAATATTGGCAACATCGACAACTAAATCATTCGCAAAGACAAATGAATGACAAAGCCCTCTAGAGACTACTAATCGACTACTAATCGACTATTTCGTGGCACATAAGAGAATACCAAATTTGTGACCTATTGCTGTAGAATATTTATCTGTTGGCTATAGTATGGTCGCTTAACTTAATTTAAGAGAATTGGTACCCAGTAACAAACACACTTTTTCTTGGAAAAAAATTTACTGTACTCAGGGTATTTATTGGGTAATTTGTCACCTCGCACGCGAAATACCTACCTTTATCACCCTGTATACTGGGTGTAAGTTTCAGTAAACTGTAGTATGTTCGACGAACTGTGTTTTAGATTCGCTAATATTAATCATGTATTAATTTTATTGATATAAATACACCATACTATCCATTCGAATATGGATTATTATAATTATTATACTAAAACAAGAATTAAATTAAAAAAATTGTTGTATGTATCTCATTTCCATCTAGAATCTTACATTGTATAGGATCAAAAACAACATTAAAACCCTTCCTATTCAACTCACTAACTGTTAATAAATTTGCAGATACGTTAGGAATATAGTACACATTGCTTAAAGTCGTTAAACAACCTCTTAAAGTAATTTTCACTTTACCAATACCTTGAGAAATCAGTTTATCACCATTAACAACATTACAAAAACCTTTTATTTATGAACAATACGATGACAATAAAATAACATCCTTTACCATATTTACTAGGTACTTATACTTTTGCTTAAAAGCGCAGCTGGAAGTGCTTGCTGAATTTTTTACACGTTTTCTATCCAATTGTTCCATTACTTTCCATCCTGTATTAAGGTATTTGAGGTGACATCCTTCGTCCATTGAACGTGAGGGTGAAATTCATCGGGGTAACAAATTAATGGATTTAATCGCATTGCGTTACACACATTTATCACCTATTGACGTTTTTACTGAGTTTTATGTTACCTAAATTACATTGTCAGATAAAATACGTTTTATTGAAAAATGGGTAATTGAAAAAAGTAATTGAAAATACCTAAAGGAAATTCAATAGGCATAAAATACGTTTTTTTTTAATTGAATCATTGAAATAACGTGTTTTTTTCTAAAAGTTACCCAAATCCATTTAATAAGCTACCATATCATCCCAAACAAGATCACTTGTCCCTTTCACTAAACCGTAATCACTCGAAGAACTCCGAAAACTACCGAAGTGGTCGACAACAATTTTTCCCGAATGCAAGCTAAACACTCGCAAGATTTAAATCGAGCACCGATTTACAACAACGACCATACTGATTACTGGCCAGGATTCAATTTTTGTTTTGCGGTGTATAAGATCCAATTAAAAGTAATTTCAAAGATATTGTTCGGTAGGAAAACATGGATTGAGTCATAATCAAAGAAGAATTTGTTTGCTTAAAAGTAATAATAAGTAAGTGGGCCCTTATAAAATGTAAGTAGGTAGGTACTGTTGTGTATACAGAGGTCGTGGATAGGTAAATATATTTTTATAATTATTACAGTCTATAGTTTGTAAATAAACTCTTGTCTTTACACATGTGGTTCGAAGCACCGCAGACGACATACCAAACTTGATTTTGTGCTGCTGGGAAGCCTGATGCATAGAACGAGATTTCTTCATTTTCTTTTTCTTGCTTCTTCTTCCTTTTTAGTTTAAAGCACTTTGAAGCGATATGTTCAGACTTCTTGCAATAATTAAAAGTCAAATTGCAACGTCCACATTTAGAGACAAATGCTGAATTACTAGCCGAAGTTTCAGTACCTACTATTATGTATTCTATGGTTTCAGTGTTATTTCTTCTGGCCTCTTCTTGTATTAATCTTGTTCTGACCAATTCGCTGGACAATGACGATATCATACATTCAGTTTCTAAAGTGGATAACAATGCATCGTATTCCTGTGTCAACCCACTGAGCAGTAGCTCACAGACCTCTTCATCGTCAACAATTTTATTAATATCTGCCAACTGATGAACCAAGCTCATGACAGTCTCGCTCGATACACTGGCTCATAGTGGTAAAGTGTGACAATTCTGCTCTATGTAATTTTCGTAACAGCAAAATTCGTCTAAAAAGATATTTGTCTTCAAATATATTCTGAAGTTCCATGCAGGAAGCATGTTGTACTTGACCTTGCATCTCTTACATATTGATAGCAACAGACAAACAGATGCGCGCAAGCGCACGTTGGTCGCGCACAGCATCCTCATCCGTTCCTTCAATACAGGGCCACAAGTTTTCCAATGTTAGCAACATTTTAATTGTGAGCTTCCATGTGAGATAATTTTACGCACCCTCCAAGCGTTCCAAGTAATTATAAATAATAAATTATTAGGACTTTGACCATAAATATATTTAATATTAAACAACAAGCTGTGATTAACAACATTTATTAATGGAGATCGCAGGACAACATAATTAATATAATTGTTACAAAGCTGTGCAATTTGCAATAGAACGCAAAAAGTTTTTCAATTTAATTTTTTCTTTGTTTTTACAAAGTTGGGTAATTGCCGATTGCAATGTTTTGCTTTTTTTTCAGGGGTGTCTCTGTCTCTCGAGAAGTTTTCAGTTTTGAAACTGAACGAGAAGTTTTCTGTCTTGAAAAAGAGAAAATTACGTTTTTTTATTTTCATCTTGCGTAAATGCTAAAGTATGTACCTCCTTGAATTTTACTTGTATATTGAAACCTTACATAGAAAATCATTCACCCTCACTAGCTGTTGCTATGCCGAGCTAACAGTATCAATGTAATTCGAGGATTACACGCATGATCGCGAATACAATTTCAATAATAGGAGATTTTAGGATCCATATCAAATAGACTGTAATACAATAGTTCTGATGGATATTACTCAGTGTAAAATTAACATATTATTGAGAACTATATGTACTTATTTAATTTAAACCCGTTTCATCACTTTACGGATTTAAAAAACTGACAGATAAACCTATGTTTAATAAAACCTGCTGCTTTAGACAGTGTCGGGCATAAAAAATATCTGACAGTAAAATTTTATTTGTAGGTAAGTGGTAAAACGGGCTTACCTTAGTATTAATAATCTTAGTATTAGTAATCTTAGTATTTAAGTTTAGGTGTTTGTCGACTGAGACCAAGAACCGAAAACAAAGCCTGCCAAGTTGCCATGGTAACCACCACAGTAATTATTGCAAACCAATCAGAGGTCTAGTATAGCCGTACAAGGCGCCTGGACACGAAGGTGAAACTGCATGACTGATTGTCTTTTGTTTTGGACCCCAACAATACAATTCAAGGAATATGCGGACATGGGAAACAGAAATAGATAAGAACCTATATTATGAAGTAGTTAGTGTTGAGATAGCTGATAGTACATTGTTGAAACGGCAAAGAACACAACAGAAACTGCTCTTTTATGGTTTGAATGCACTTAAGTATATTGGCATGGTTATATGGTACAACAAGACAACACTTACGTCGGTCGGATTCAAGTTAGTTCGTTAATTACTAAATTCTATTATTGTTGATGTTGCCAACGTCAAGTCCAGTTGTACTAAACATAGGTACCTACATACATTTCCGTCACGCCTCTCTCCCATTGGGGTAAGCAGAGACCACTTCCCTCCACATACTACAAACTTACTAAAGCACTTTATGATGTCTTTGAGATAGCAACCAGAGAGAAGTACTTACTCCCTCACTTCCATCTAATTTAGTAAATCGAATCAGGTATGAAGAGCCCGCATATCTCGGTAGCTACGAGTACCTATACAGGGTGAAACAATGATATTGGGGACAGTTGCAGGATGCTCAGATTGAAAGTCTATCCCAGCCAAATCACAACAATAGGGAATCAGAACTCGTGATATTTGACCGTCTAAGAAACATACATATAGGTACTTAGGTTGCAATATTTAAAAAAGTTTTCATACAAGTTGCTCGAATGGCTGACAGGTTTTATAAGAAGACTGTTTTTATAGATAGATCTAATAGATAAAAAATACCTATACAGGGTGTAACAGAAAGGGGGTATAAAGCCGAAACACAGCGATAGTCCCCATGAAACTGAACAACTTTCCCCAAGGAACATGGGTAGTAACTCGAAAAAAAAAATTCGTCTCCCCATACAAACTGTCCGTTCAGCTGATCGAGTAAGTATGGACGATCCAAAAATTTTTTTCTAGATGCGACCCATGTTTCTTGGGGAAAGTTGTTCAGTTTCATGGGGACTATCGCTGTGTTTCGGCATTATACCCCCTTTCTATTACACCCAGTATAAATATTTAAAAAACAAAATGGTAAACGTTCACTCACTCATAGGTAATTCAATAATATTCACATACTTATTTTAAAATAAACAGTAGGTAAGTACATAAACGTGCTTTTTACATGGGCCTATGGATCCGAATCTCAAAAGGTGTACCAACATAAAAAAATAATTTATGTCAAACGATCACTTATTCGGCTTGTTACACTTTCTGTAACCTTTGTATCTGATGCACCATGTATGAACAGCATTCTAGAATGACTACGACGTAGCGTAGTTACATAAGTACCTTCTTGTATTAGTATACGCCCGTATTGCCAAATCTACGTATCAATTGAGAAACTATTAGTCCTCGTAACTTAGTTTGTTTAGTTTATTAGTGTTATTTACCTCTATCCCTTTTTTAGGTGGGGGTAGGGTTTGATGATTGTCAGTAGTAAATATTAGATTAGGAGTTTATTAGTTTTGTAGGTAACTAGGTAATTTAGCTTAATTGAAGTGTTATTCTGATGAGTTTACCAAGTTCGCAAGTTTTACATGTCCTACTTACGTATGTCGGATCATTTATTAAACGGTTGTTACAGATAATACATTTACATTTTGATCCGATTTTGAGACGGTGCTATTAAAATAGCTTTCCGAGAAAAAAAACGCATAGTGGCAGGCAACGCGGACAGAAATTATGATTTGTACGAGTACCTAAGTATGACAAATAGACGGTTTAGCTTTCTGACACAAATGTGCTAAATATAGCGTAAAAACTCTTATGAGAATGCAAGGAACCGAAAAAATCCTAAAGGACAGTTTCTTGTCCTACTTTCCTAATTCTTGGTTTATCTTTGGTTGTTCTTCTTTGGTTTATCTATAGAAACGTGCAAGTCAAAATATTTATTTATTTAACAGTTTATTGTAAGATGTTAGTACATAGAGACAGAAAAAAAGAGAAGTTAAAATAATTGCCTTTATCCCTTTGAAGCTATAATATTTTGAAACATATCACGTAAGTATATTATTAAACGTTGTGATTGTCTATACCTATTTCATAAGAAAGTAATCAAAAACTCTTTCTTTGTGGTTTTTGTCATCACATTCCACCACATTTACAGTCAGCCAAATCAAAAGCACCTAAGCGCACTGTACGTATAATAACGCAGATGTATGTTATACATATAAGGACATGAAACTTATTTCGCAGATTACAGCGAGTAAGTTTCAAACATTTCCGTTCTGAGGTAGATACATGATTGGGACACGTATGCAAGTAATAAGATGTAAAACTTTAGGTTAGTTAGGAGACAGCGTTTCTTTGCAGCGTTGTTATGGTTTGGATTCGTGATTGGGATGTTTATACTCGCAACTTAGAACACGACGACAGATTTAAAAACCTCTACCTACACAAACGTTTGCCTTATCTTTAACATCAGCTAACGTCCACTGTTGGACTTTCCTAAAAGATTTCCACTCATTCTGAAGCCTCTTTACCTCACAAACTGTGTTTTACTTTTGAAGGTTTTGTAGTTTTACTTTTTTTGTTTGACTTTAAAATACCTGAATTTAAAATTTTAAATAATAGACTTATCTGTGTAGTTTGGCAAACGATACATTCTAATATTTTACAAAGATCCTACCTAACTGACAGGTCGAATAGAATCCTACAAATAGGTAATCCCTTTTGAAATTGAAACCACACGCAAGTTTCAAATTGTCTCGCTAGTCTTGATACAGCACTCGAACTTTTCCAATTCCCAACGTTTTAAAAGAAAATCACTTTTGCAAATGTTAGAAAGAAATGTTAACGAATTAGGTCCAAATTATCAATAATCGTCGAACTTTTTGTGTTTTTACGCAATACCGCGTTTGATTTTAATTTCCGGCTGAAAGAAACAATTCCGTGCGTCTCTCGTTATTGAAAGAAAAAGAATAAAAAATTGTGTTCTTTGTGAAGATTTTGACAGGAAATTGTGAAAATGAGGCAAGTTATTAATAAGGAAGTGAAGATATATCCATAGCTATGTATATGTCATTCTTTTTCTTGTTTCATTTTCGACTCGGAGAATACTCGGAATTATAACAAGATTATCTAGAAATCAGGTTGATTTTTGTCTATATTATAAAGTATATTTACCTGTTAGGTAAGCTTTTTGTTTTACCAAGAAATCGATACTTACCTATGGATTTTTAAAGACCTTTTTATTTAAGTCTAGGTACTTATTCTCTCGTCAATTGAGTAGTCAAATTTTTCTATGTCTTATGTAATATCGGAACATTGGTACAGTTTTTAAGTTATTTTTTATCTAAAAAAGTTTCACTTACTTCAAAGCCAGGCACCGGGCCATACGTTCGCGTTATGTTTTTACAGTTAAAACTCATACCTAACTGGTCAAAACCATTTTCAACTCAGTCACAAAACTCAAAATCAGTCAAATATACCTACTTTCTCATTGTTACAGAGCCTCCTACGTATCGGTCCTGACAATTGTGGCCTTCTCCCTGGAACGTTACTTGGCTATCTGCCACCCTCTCCATCTCTACGCTATGGCTGGTCTCCGAAGAGCCCTGAGGATCGTTGCGGCACTCTGGGTGGTGTCTCTGGTCGCCGCATCGCCGTTTGCTGTGTACACTACAGTTAGCTATCATGATTATCCACCTGGTGAGTTCATACTTACATACATACATATCCGTTACGCCTCTCTCCCATCGCGCTAGGCAGAGACAACGTCTCTTCACTTGCTACAATCCCAACACACTTCTTTCGGTTCATCCACATTCATCGCTTCGATCACTTTTCATTTTATTTCATAGTTGAAGAAATTGATTCAAAAGTTTTCTGAATTTAATGTTGACGGTGCCACTGTGCATGTTTGAGGCCACTGATGAACGTGGATGAAGTGAAGAAGTGTGTTTGGATCGAAGCAAGTGGAGGGAAGTTCTCTCTGCCTACCCCGATGGGGAATGGGGTAAGCAGAGAGAAATCCCTAAAAACATTTTATAATTTGTTTTTCTTTTAATGTCAAACCAACTGTCCTCAAACAGGATTTCACAACAAAACAATAACTTTTTAAAAGCTTTGCGTTTCTTCTGGCTTGGCTACACAGGGTGTCACAATTTGTGTACCAATTTGAAACATATGGCAATTCCTATGGAACATGAGTCATAGAAATACTAAGTAGATATCCTTACTAGGTAGAAAATTCATAAACAACAGCTGCCTGGTATAAACTTTTATAAAAGAAGAAGGAAAAGTAAAATAAATATTCAGTTTGAAGGAAAATAAAATGACGGGTTTTTAGGGCATAAAAGAAAAGGCATTCACGGATATTATTATGTCAAGTAGAAAATTTTATTCATAAAATGCTATACTTATTTGGACCATTCAAAAGATTTTTTTTATAAACAACGCTTGTGATATAAACTGTTTTAAAAAACTTTACCCTTCCTATTGGCTTTGGCCGCAGTCGAGTAAAAAGTAGGTACGTAAGTACACTCTATGTTTATATGGTGTCAATAGAGTCAATAATAAGATTAAAGTTTCTCTAAAACCCCATAGATTCAGTATATAGTACTTACATGAATTGCGTGAGCAACGAATGCTACATCAATGCTAAGACCTATCAGCTAGTTTATCCCGATCACTATGATTTCCAAAAATAAATAAAAATTAAGAAACATATTTTGACCCTGGTTTCCCGCGCGAAAGTCGTTCTGTTTAATGAGCAGGTATTTCTCGTTTTTTCATCCATACAAACACCCTGCATAAAATGCAAAGCAGATGCGCACAAATGATTTGGTAAAATACTCGTATATTTTAGAAGATCATTATAAAAACTGGAATAAAACGATAAAGGTGAAAAAATGAAAATAACAAATATCTTGAGGGTTGAATAAATGACGAGACGAGGCGAACAGATTTTTATGATTTAACATTTTCATGCTATCTCTTTGTTTGTTTTGTTTTGGACCCACGGGAACATGTTAAGTTAGAAGTGATGTTATTGTTTGAGAAACATCTAGACTACACCTGCGGCTTCAAATCAAACCGCAGCAACCGCGCTGCATCCGCTAGTGCGTGAGTGCTTAAGTTTAAATGCAGTGATGCAAACGTTTTTGCAGTCGGTAACTTTGATGAATACAAGTAAAATCTAAATTAAATAATTTGAAATAGGTATGTTTTCTTTTACGACTTATTAAATATAAAACAATAACAAAAAAAAACTTAAAATAAAATAAAGTAGCATCACATGTTTAATGTTTCTTGTTTCAAACTTCAATCTTTTACGAAATCCAGGTCATAAAATGTAAGTACTAGGCTGAGTTGGTCTGAAAAATGTCTAGACATTACCATCCCCTGTGAGGCGATGGTAAATCAAAGTAAAAGCTTATTTAATGTCTACCGTGAATTTCTATACAGGGTATTACAGAAAGATTGCACCTACACGAAATTTATAATTTACATTGGTGAAACAATAAAGGGGGGTTTTAAAGACATGTCACTTTATAGTGACACACTGAAAATTAAATAGAAGGTAATAAAACTCAGGTATCGAAACATATTTCTTTGGAAAAAAATATTAAATCACGTGTATTACTGCTTTGCGACACCCTGTATACATAAAACATTCTTAAGAGGTGTTTCGTGTTTCGGTCAGGATTGGACGGAGGGTCAATAATAGATGAGTAGGGATAATTAAGTCCCTGTAATGAGCGTTTACGGTCAAAATACGGGGAAGGCAGCAATGAAGGAGCCTTTCCAACAGAGAGGTTTAACTCGAGACCACTATACTTAGGAACCGCTTTTTATTAAATTACTAAGTACGCGCCAATTCTGATAACCTTCTGTAGCTGCGAGACCTTGCAGAAATCACTAGAATTGAGTTCCTTCAACAGTGTTTATAGAATTAGGAACTTGGTACTCAAGTAAGTATTCGTGTAGCTAAGACTTACTTTTTAAGTGAAAAGTAATGAAAATAATCCATCTAACGTTTGAAGGTCGATGGTGATATTCCACTTGCAGACTTACCTTGAATACGGTCATTCCTAACCTAATGAAGAATACACATCGATCTTTGGAGAGAAACAATCGATTAATTTCGTCCTATGTCGCACACACTATGATGTTTGTTTTGCCACTCGTGGTTTAAATGCGAAAGACTGTAATAATAATGTACTCAATTCTACATTCAAATTCTGATTAACGATTCATCTAATAATTGATGTACGTGGAAATTAACATTCGTTTGTATTTGGAAATGCGATGATTGCCGATTTGCATTCTTTACCGCTCGTTATCATAGAGTCATGAAAAAAAACTAAAATATGAGTATGTTTACTGAAAGTAGCGAATTAAACACAGCTAAGCACTAAGTTTCCCTTTAATGAGGCAATCAGCCAGCTCTTCCTAAGAAGCTATTCAAACATTTGCATAGAGTTGATTAAAATCTGCTTTAGACCCGGTTTCCATTACAGCGGAGAGGAGAGACGATTAGAGAAATTGTGCTACGAGCAGGCTGTCCTTACTAAAACGGAGAGATTTGTAGTTTAGGAAATAAGATTTTGCAACTATATGCGTGGCGGATTACGCTGGGTCGCACCGCGTTTGAAAAGAAAATATTTTAGTAGGTACAAAAGGATCAAATATTTAAAATAAATATAAGAAAGATATCATTCTGTTCACGACAAAAGCGAGACCGTAGCTGTGGCCCTTGGCGATGACGACGACGCTGCGAATATTACCTACGTGGTATCTGTACCTACAGGCTACGCTTCCAGACCCCGCTGCTCAGTTGTTATTGTTAGGTTCGGAAGCTACCGTATAGGTAGAAAAGGCTGTTGAACATGACGTCCTTCGCATTTCCTCTTCGCTAAACCCAATTCCATCAAAACCGAGCGGAGTTGAAGTGTGAAAATAACGGCACCTGAGTAATTATTCAAAATTAAATATGAATAACATTTACCTATTTTGGTGGAAACTGGACTTAAAATAACACAAAATGCCCCGTTTTTCTTTGTTAGAGCTCGAAAATACCCTTTTAGGTGACAAAATTGGCCTGAAAGATGTAATGTTGGTGTTATTTGAAACAAATGACCGGAAAGGCGACCTTCGGTTATAAATGATACTCTGATCCAACCAATCGGAACTAATTCTATTTACTTATTTTCTTCTTCAATGTTCTTTTCTAGATAAATCTATGACTTAGGTGCTTGAAAATAGAATCAATGTCAGATACTAAGTACATATGCTCTAGGATGTACCTAATTCATGGAGATCGTACAAAATCTTTAAAAAGATACGGTACCTAAGCGGTTGAGTTGCTTTGCAATATTGTAGCATTAACTATTGGGATTTAACAATTCATTAAATACAACGACTTTTGTTTTTTGACAACGAAGGAGTTGTTTATGAGATTAATACCGTGTTAATATTTACAAACTTTTGTGGAACTGACTGTAATATAACCAAAATTGAAATTACCCCTAACATACCTACTACCTATTCCCATCTTGTCTTTTATTATGAAAGTATTATCAACCGCTAATGAAGAAAGGTCTTATGCAAAGTTGACACCTTACATGTCACAAAATTCATTTCCTGTACCCTCGTACCTGTAGCTGAAACTCCCTTCTTTTCGCTACAGAAGTTTGCTTGCGAACACCCGTCGTAACAGACGGCTTCAATTCAATGAATGAACATTGAATGAACTGAAACTGAATGTGAACAAATGAATGTCTTTCCAGAAAATTCTACCCAGAAAGGGTTTATTTGAACATCGTTCGAATGGAAAATGTTTCTGAACAAATACGTTTTTTTCGGCGAGGAAGAAAAACTGTTGTCGTGCGTGTGTTCGAAAACTGATTTAATGTTAATAAATTGAAAGATATCATTTATTACAGCGGCTTTATAATAAAATGTTTCAAACAATTTTTGGATTGGAAAAGTTGAAGATTGAAATAACTTTGCTAAAGTTATTCGTAATAGTTTATTGCGAGAACTTTTTGTTACAGAATAATATAATATTACTTACAAAGTTCATTTGAAAAACTTTTAACAGAATCTTTAAAAAAATATGCATCATTTTAAATTTTCTATTTGATTAAGTAGGTACCTACTTAGTTAACTTTTCGTAATTGTCTTTTGCCTACTCTAGAGGAAATGTGTCGTAACAGACTTTCTACCAAAAACCTAACCTCATAATGACCATCAGGTTCTGGCAACTCCTCATTGGAATCAGCATTCTGCGCTATGCTGGAGCTGCCCTCTTGGTACCTGTGCGAGCTGAGCAGTCTACTGTTCTTCATCCTGCCCGGAATTATCATCCTGGCTCTCTATGTCAGGATGGGCCTGCGAATTAGGTACGTTATGGGGTACGTATCTTGGTGTCTCTTTTTACTTTTTTGAAAATAGTTTTTAACTTATTTTCGGGCACTATTTCCTGAATGCAAATCACCGGGAATGATGAAGTAAGTAGTTTGTCAGTAGCAAGTGGAATTTTTTTATCTTTTTCAGGTTTACATCAGCTAGTTTTTAAGTAGTTAAAATCTTTTTGTCAGTCTTGTTTACGTACGTTAAAGTTTTGACGACTTATTTATGTAGGTAGTTGTGTTTATTTATTTTTTGACCACCGTTTCTGGCTTAAGTTTGGGTAAGTAGATAAACGTTTTTTATGTAGATACGAGTACCTAAGTGCGTTTAATATTTGATTAGCGGTTTCCTACTTTTTATATTTAAGACTTTATCTGAGGGCTTTGATAAAATATACTATAAATGAAAAAAAATATGGATGGAGCGTCAAAGTAATATATGATAAATAAGTAGATATATTACTGGAGAGATCAAAGTATATTTGTCAAAAAGAATTTGAACTTAAATATAGCATGTAAAAATAGAGTCAAACGGTTACAATGTCAAAGAGTTAATGATATACATTCACCTAAATAAAACAGTGAATAAATAGGACGTAGGCAATAAGCACTATACAACTGTCCTACATATCTATTACCATTACAAAACAAAACAGCGAACAACGTATTCGTAATTACTTCACAAACTGTAACCTACATTCACAACAGGAGAAACAAATTCTATTTCAACCTATTGAACAGTCACAAACTTACCTTGGAGTCAAGGAAAATGTGTGAAATCGTTAAATGCAAGCTAAACAAAACATAGACAATACGAGGTATATATTTGATGGATTGTACCGGAAATTAAACAGGAAAGATAGGTAAACAAAATGATTACCATGGAAATTCGATGAAACTTTGATACGCCGTCAATTTCAATAGGCAATAATGTACATAATTGAATTTAGTTACTATTGACAGCAATACATTTTCGAAAGTATTGTGAGACAGGGTAGAAAGAAAATTTGGTTCTCCATGAGTTCAATTAATTTATCAGTAGAGCCTTATCTACAAACTAAAGCTCAGATTTTATCGCAAACTTGCGAAAGAAATTCAGTTATAATGGATTATTATCTTACCATTTAAGGGTGTTTTGACAATTTATGTGTTTTAGAAAAAAAAAACACTGCATTGGATTGTTTTTCACATACTTCTTGGGCCTGTAGTTTAATAAACTATTTTTAAAATACGGGCCGTCTTTGACGTCATATCTTGGAAAACTTACACAATATCTTAAAATATTAAAAGCCTATTGTGTGCAAGCTCCGTTATTACAAATTTTCGTTGTAGTCTTTTCATAGGTTTTTGTGTACCTACCTAAAAGAGCGACAAACATCCATCCATCGGCCCAACGATAAATAATACGAGGAACGTACGTCTAACAAAACCTTCCCTAAATCTTCTGAAATCGACTTACAAAACCAAATTATCGGAAAAAGTTTTGTTTAACAAAAGGGTGTTACCTACTGGTTAGTGTTATAGCGTGGCTTTGAAATGACCCGGATGTCTGGTTGATAAATCGTTTCTCTAATACTATAAAAGGGACCCTCCCTTTTACTTCTCAGTTTACGTAAGATTTATTGGCTTTCCTCAACTATTGCTTTGATATACGCTAGTTTAGTTTTTGTAACCAGATACAACCTTTTTGCCGTATTTTGCGCGGCTTTTAGGAATTCGCTTACCCATTTTCGGTTTGACGTTTAATGTAAACAAAATGTAGTACGAGTAGAACAGCAGCTTAGGCGCAGTTTAATTTATCAAACGTCAAAGTATTGACATTCAGTCGCATCGCAACCACAGGTGCATTCGCGGCCTTTATCAAAATGCATAGGTAGGTTTAGTGGTTGCGGTTTTACTGAAAAGTAAGCCGGAAAATCATATGCCTGTATAGGTGCCTACATTTGTTCATATAATTTCAAATTGATACTTACTATCGAGTTATCCCAATCAATATCGATAATTCACCAAATCATTTAAGTGCCATGCCGTTGACAATCAGCAATGCAATCAAAATCGGCGGGTTTATTTCTGCTTAGTTATGTTTCCCGCTAAATCAAATATTATGATTAGGTACATATCTGACGCCATCCATCTTTTTTTTTGTTGACGTCATGGCCAATTAATTTAGGAGTAATTGGTGGTAATATCGGCATTTGTGAGTTCAAGTTGTAGGCTAAATTGGTACATAGGTACAACTAAGCAAAAAGTTTATTTGAATAATTACTTTTGCACGCAGCTTCTTACGTGTCACATTACTTTATAATTCATAAAATATAAAAAGAATGTTTAATACGAAATTATACAGTTGAAAGTACAGTTTTTGACTTAGGTAAATATTACTTTTATCTAAAACTACTAAATATAGGCGAGAGGAAGAAACGGCAAGAAACCTAACAGCCAAGGCCATAAATTTACGTTCTATATTCATATCTAATAATGTGATATTAGTTCCCCTTCAAAGTGTATGTTATTCTGATGCACAGCAGCAATATTGCAAGTTTTATTAAATCCAAGGCTTTTGACGTTAAAGAGTAATAAACATAGTTACTTAGGTATCTTTACGCCGCCACAAACTTTCACATTTAGGTATAATATTTGTTGGATCCAAATGGAAACTCCGTAGAGTTTTTTTTGAAAAAACCTGTGATTACATTTTGACTCGAAACACAAAAAGAATATAAAATCACTCACAATATGGCTGAAATTCAATAAAACGAGAGGCCTTTGGCCTAGGAAATGATTTATCAAATACTTACCTACTTAATTGATAAATGGCTTTTTAATCTAACTCAGATCTGAGTAAAGTGCTCAGTTATTTATTATTCCAAGAGCGTTTGAGTGAATTGGTTTGTCACAGAAAAAAACGGATTTAAGTTTTAATTGATCTGTTCCTAAGGCTGCGAAAATAACGGTAAAAAGAGCTCTGTCTCCCAACAAGGTAGACATTTAAATCATGAGAGATAATTGTCCTTTTAGAAGTTTGTGTGCAAAGCGCCCACAGCACAGGGAATCTGAGTATAAAGGCAATGAGTGTGGAACGTTTATTTCATTGCAATTAAAGAAGCTACATCAAAAAGGCCAATACCGCAAGCATTTTTTAAGCGACTAACGAATGTGGATGAAACGAAAGAATTAGGATTGGATATCGTAGAGAGTGAAGGGAAATTGTCTCTGCCTACCCCGATTGGGAAGAGGCGTGTCAGATATTATGTATGTATGTAAGTATTTGCGAGCTACATCAGTACCTATTTCTCTATCCTTCCGGCCCAGAATCAAATCGAACTTACAGAATGTTCCATGTCACCACAACGAGCATACTTCATGAATAATCATTGGCTATATAAAATGTAAATGCGGCGACTGGTACCAGCTTCTATTGAGTATTCCTTCCATGTCCGATGAAATAGGAATCCAGTTAATAATTCAATGAGGAACGTGTATGAGATGTATTTCATTCTTCAAGATTGTAATAGTTTTTTCTGCTTATTTATTCACTTGTTTCTCGCCGGTAGTGATTTCGGATTTAGAACTACCCGATATAATAAACTTGAGACATACTAATATTATACATATTATATTAGTCACGTATTTATATATTAGTCACGTATTTATATATTTCCAATCAGCGTAAACCCGTAGAAAGAGACAACTCCCTTAGTTAAAGTGCCCACTTGTCGTATGTTGATAAAAAAAAATTTGGCCGACATTTATCACCTGGCAAGTACGAACAGCTTTATTCAAAATGTCGTTTATCGTGCGCTTCAGCGGCAAAACATTTTGTATGAAGCTATTTATATTTGGCAGGTCAAACAGCGCACTTATTAATTGACGTCCGATAGAAATCCAAATCGACACTAGATTAATGGATCTTTATGTCGAAGGCAAATACATAGAACTTGAAATATGTCGATGTTTAAACTAACTGTATATTTGTACGTTAGCAGTTTTCCCCACCACAACAGCCATTTGCTTGCCTGTCTTAACAAGAGTTATAGGTACATACCGCTATTATTCACAAAGGTTTCCATGCCCAGGTCAACCCACACCAACAAGCCCGGGAGCCCCGGTACTCTGAATGGTGTAAACGGAAGTGTTCATGGAGAAGCCAGGCAGGCGCAGTCCAGGAAAACTATTATTCGGATGCTTGGTATGTGTGTTTTAAAACCATTAGGATTATATTATGGGGTCTTTCATTTCACACTACTTTTTGTATTTGGATAATATCTAGCTACGTTGTGGGCGTTACAGCCATGCAAAGACATGTTTTCGTCATTTTTACCACGACGCGCGACGCGACGTGATGACATCTATATTCCAAGGTATCCAAGGTAAAGAACCGTATTTATTATATAACAATATTTTTTTTTGTATACTGTGGTATCACGTAGGTATCTAAATAAATCTTTACCCAAGAATATAAAATAAAATACCTAGATAAGGAGCCGTTCTCAGTATTTCGCGAAAAATTCTGTAAGGTGTAAAGGTCTATTCATTGATATTCAATAAATATCTGAAACGTGAATTGAAATATTTACTTGGAATATTTCCGATAAAATATCTAAGGCTTTTGCTTGTATTTCTTTCGCAGCTTTCTTTAGTAAAAAAGTAAAATGTCAAATAGCCAAGTGAAAGAAACAAAGTATTTGTTGGAAATATAATTTAATTGCCAAGTCATTTGATGTTTATATGCTTGGTTTGCTCCTGCGGTTGCGGTTCGGCGGATCACCCGCAAATAGCAGTTTTCTAATGAACGGAGCGAGCTGTAGATTGAAATTATTGACAAGGTTAAAACTGCTAAGAAAATAATGTATATTTGTCTACGCAATAAACGTAATTTGAGATTAAACTAGAAAGCTATTCACATTATCGGATGCAATCGAGTGCGCGACGCTGTTATAAAGAAAACAGTTTTTCGATTAACAATAGAAATCGTCACTGGGTAAGTTGGAACGCAGAGCCATGCTACCTGCCGTTTCTTACTACTTGTTTCTTTTGACTGTTTACAGACAAAAATATTTAAAAATTCTAATGTAAGACTCAGCTAAGGTTATCAATTCTTAAAGGTTATTTGGATAATAATATTTTATTAGAATAAAATCCTCTTTTGTATATATTCTTCTGCATCACTAAGCATGTAAGAAGGTTTACCTACTTTCATGTCTACTCTAAAAGCTTTTAAGGACCCCGGTCTTGTCATATGCATGAAGGGTTTGGGTATAAGTATTAATAAATACCTAGTTGGGTTCCTAGTGTGATCTGATAATCGGATTTACTTTTTAAATTGTTGATGTTCTAGTTGGCTTTTGATGTAAATAAAATTGTTTAAGTTTGAGCCAGTAATTGGATAATCAGGACGCTGCTTGTTAAGTTCCTTGATTGTTTCGTAAGGCATTTCAAAATTGTTTGCACAAAATGTGCACTTCAACTTCAGCATTTTATTAATATCATTTGGGATATCTCAGTTTTCGACAATGTCTTATATCTCACAATGTACTTTTAGTTTTCTACTCAATTATGTCTTTTCAAAATAGTCCTAAATATGTTATCTGACACACAAATTATTAACAAACTTTTAACTCAAAAACGTTAACCAGGATAAGATTAATGTTGCAAATTTCACCGAAAACGTCACTTCCTTAACCTTCATCAAACGTATTACATACAAACATAGTTTATAGCTCATCACGACCAATTTTTTACCAACTTCCGGGGCAAAACATCCCGTTAACGTATTCGACAAGATTTCCCATGGGAAACGACCAATGTAACTCGAATTACCATTACATTTGCATAAAATTTCATAGGCACTTTATTTCTGGTGGAATATTGAAGTTTCATCTAATAATTTTGCTTTGAAACGATGTCAAGATTTGATTAACGCAGATATGATTATACAGGTATTGTTTTTCTCCATGACAAAAGCAAGAGACACGGATTGTAGGAAAAGGGCCTTTATGGCAATGAGTTTCTAAATAGTCTTGTTGAGGATTTGATCAGGGGAGCGCGGAGACATTTGGGGCATCCTAAGACCTTAGGCCCGGGGCAGACTGCCCTTTCCGCCCCACTGTTAGTCCGCCACTGCATCTAGAATACCGTTGCAGTACATACGTAGAGACTGGCAAATCAACGCGCTGAAAAGGAGGCTTTTCCCCAGCTATAGGACGAAATATACTAAATATATCTTTTTTTGTAAACTCAATAATACAGAGATAAAGCAAGCAAAAAATCTAATAAGAATAACAAGGGCCGCTCCAATTCGAGCACGTTCACAGGATAAATCTAAGTCACGTAGAAACCAGACAGACGATGTAAGATTTCATTAAAATATATGAGAAGCAAGCGCGCTATCGTCACGCCATCTGGTGTCTTAATGACTGTTTAAAGACCTGAAGAAACTTCGACAAAGTTAACACATAAATTCATGAGAAAATCTATAAAGAGAATCACTGAAATGTATAGTAGATGTAATTACATTGGTTTATGTTGATATCCCGTTAAAAGAAAAAGATTTTCTTTATAGATAGAGATTAAAGAAAATAGTTTTGTTCATACTTTTCAGAACGTTGCAGAAAACTCCATTTAAGTAATCAGTCATTAACTATCTTGGCATCTTTATTATTTTAAATAATGAGTCAGATAAGTATATTTAGGTTGTCTAGAAGATATTACAACGTAGTAATAAAGCCGGCGTTTTTTGCTTTTTCTTTGTCTGTATTAAATTGTTTAATAAAGCGTCACCTGTAATGATCTTTTCTGCAACTTAATTGCAAAAGTATGATTAGCTTTTAATAAAATGTTCAGTCACTGAATGTTCCGGTAGAAACCGGACTCTGAGTGCTTTTATGCACAACCGGTTAAACCGCATAGCGCGGTTAAAACGGTTATGCGTAAAACAGCAATGTCTTCGTGTTAATCAAAATGTTTTCCTCGCTCTATAAGCATCCCAAAAACAGGGAAGCCAAGCCACCAGCCAAGCCGCTAATAATCTTGAAGAAAACACTTCAATTTACAAAAGGCTTTCAAAGAACATTATTCAATGTCTCTCGTACAGTCATCCTTGGCACTCTTCATCGTATTAATATTACATTAATCATCTAGTTATTAGCTGTCTCCCCTAATGAACGCCTTGGTTTTGTTTGAATTACGTTATTGCTCTTGCGTTTTTTGTCCTTGAAAGAAGTCTGTCAAATTGCTAGTTTAAACAGGATGTTCATTATTTGCTCTTTATTAGGAAAAGGGATATTGTGTTGTTTTATTTTTTTAATATTGAAAACAATATTTACTTACAAAATACCGAAGAAATCACAAAAAAACTTCAAAAGACAGGAGGACCACTTTGAAACAATAACGATCTTTCGGGTACGCGCGTCGAATGCATATGGCACAAATGAACGATTATTATACACCAATCGGAAGCTAGTATTGTCTACTATCCATTCATTAATAACCGTAATTTTTACGATATTTTCGATATAGTTGGCGCAATTTTCACTATGCTGGACATTGCACCAACTCATAGAATGGTTTGGACATCACCTATTTTTTTAAAAGCTAACGCTAGTCTCTCTAGGGTGTAGTTTTCTTCAGAGAAGAAATCTAGCAAGAAACTCTGTTGAGTTGCTCTTTTAAAATTAAGTTTTACAATTCTTAGGTACAACCACATGGATACATGTGCTTTCTTTATCGCCCTTTACTGCCTTAAGGGCACTTAACGCGACGGGTCGCACTAGGCGCAAAGCTAGATGCCAAGCGAGATGCCAAGCGTTCAGTGCGGCGGCGATACATTCCAGGACGTTCGTTTTACTTAGCTACTCGCTAGGCGACTAGCTAGGCACTAGGCGCATAGCTAGCCGCCTGTCAGTGCGGCCATACCAACCTACCCTTACTGTAATTTAGTGCCTTCTAAGAAGAAGTTTAAGTATCTAATTCCGAATTTCGTCCACAGCGGCAGTAGTGGTAGCGTTCTTCGTGTGCTGGGCCCCGTTCCACTTCCAGCGCCTGTTCTTCATCTACGGAGCCAACTCCCCCCACTACCACACTATCAATCAGTACCTGTTCAGTGTGGCAGGGTTGCTGTACTATGTGTCTGCCACTGTCAACCCAATTTTGTATAACGTTATGAGTCATCGGTAAGTTGTATTTTTTTAAATCTACTATAAGGGCCCGTTTAAACATGTAAGTACCTAAAGATAAAATTTATCTGAAAAATATTTTATACCTATCTCTATCTAAAACGTCATGTTTTATGAAATAGACATAGGTTTATCTGTCAGGTAAATTTTATCTGTAGGTGGTGAAACGGGCATTAAGTATACGAAATATTTAAACTAGTAAATAAAAAAATATGCTTACATTAGAAGTATTGTAACATTTAACATAGGTATTCATTTTTTTATTGGCAAAGTGAAATATATAGCTTACTATTACCTCACTTTGACTTAAAGTAAAGCTTTATAAAAGTTTACTATAAGAATATACACACAAACACACAGATTCAAGTCAAACATAATCTCTGCATTACAATCCATACTAATATTATTATACATAAATGCGAAAGTAACTCTGTCTGTCTGTCTGTCTGTCTGTCTGTCTGTCTGTCTGTCTGTCTGTCTGTCTGTTACGCTTTCACGCCTAAACTACTGAACCGATTTCAATGAAATTTGGTAGAGAGGTTGTCTAGACCTTGAGAAAGGACATAGGCTATATTTTGTCGCGAAAAAAGGCTTAAGGGGGTGGTAATAAGGGATGAAAGTTAGTATGGGAGATCGTCATTATTCAAAGATAAAACCATGAAACTTTATATTTAGTCACTTAATACTAAATCCATACTTCCATACTAATATTATAAATGCGAAAGTAACTCTGTCTGTTTGTCTGTCTGTCTGTTACTCTTTCACGCCTAAACGGCTGAACGGATTTTGATGAAATTTGGTATGGTGATAGATGATAACCTAGAAATGGTCATAGGCTATAAATAATCACGCCATCGTTCTTAGGGGGTAGGCAGTAGGTAGATAACTAAATTGAGTTAGTGATTTTTAGTCGTTTTTGTTGGGACTTTTGCTCTTTCACGTCTAAACGGCTGAACGGATTTTGATGAAATTTAGTAAGGTAATAGATGGTTACCTAAAAACGGATATAAGATCAAAATGATCACGTCATCGTACTTAGGGGGTAGGAAGTAGGCAGAAAACTGAATTGAGTTAGTGATTTTTAATCGTTTGTTTTAAAAGTTTACCTCATTCACGCCTTAACGTCTGAACGGATTTTTATAAGACTTGGTTAATTTAAAGATAGAATCCTAGGCACGGACACAGGCTACTTTTTACGGCGGGAAAATACCTCATTCCCGCGGAAATCTAGCGTGATCGTGTTAAGAAGCGCATGACGCCATAGCTACTGAAATGATTTTGATGTTTTTTTTTTTAAACTGAGTGTTACTAAGACTTCGAGTTAGTATTTAATCACTTTTCTAACTTAGAGGGTAGGTAGGCGCCATAATTTATGGAATTTATGATAAAATTTTGATGCAACTGTCTTTATTTAACAGTTTTACTTGCATCGAAACTTAGCGACATTCCATCACACTACTTAACTTATAGGGTAGGAAGGTACCAAAATTCAGACTACTTTTTACTTCGGGAAAATATCTCATTCCCACAGGAACGTATACATAGCTACCTATCTACAACATTAAAACTCTGTTTAGAATCACATTACGCCAAAACTATTGATCTGATTTGTATACATCGGGGGTTGGCAGGTAGGTATAGTTAGTAGTATTTTAAACCGATTTACATTATTTACTTTTTATATTTACTAAGGAAACATTCGGAGCTATCCATTATGTGCTTAGGTTGCTTTTGAACAAATTTTGATGTGAAGTTGAGGACCGGAACACGATAGAGGGACATTGTTGCAGGGGGACTTACAGCCGGGAGAAAACAAAAAAACTTATGCGGACGAAGTCGCGGGTAAAAGCTATTATATATATATATATATATATATAAATGAAACCCGTTTTCCGTTGTCACGGCATCACGCCTGAACGGCTGGACCGATTTCGCTAATTCTTTTTTTTAAATGTTCATTGAAGTCCAAGGATGGTTCTTACGGTGAGAAAAATTCGAATAATTACCGGGAAAGCCCTAAAACAGACCTTTTCTTTTTCCCATACAAATGTTTTCTTACTAAAATGTAGAGTCAATTTGAACTTTATTCCTACACAATAAAGTTCATTCTAAGGCGGGACGAAGTTCGCCGGGACAGCTAGTAAATAAATAAAATGTTAGGATTTTCAAAATTAAAAGTCAAGTTAGTCAAGTTAAAGTTCATGTAGATAAAGTTCATTCAGTGTCAAAAGGATTCATTAGGTACTTATTTCTGCAAAATTGAAGTCTTACCTACATTAGTATTTATTCACAAAAATAAGATCATTTCAAAGAGTTATTTACACTTTCATAAAAAGTAACCCTTCGCCTAAATAAATAATTTAATAAAACTCTCGTACCTTAGATATAAATTAATAAAATCTGAAGTGTTCATCAAAAATTCGGAGAAGTGAGAAGTATAACTGACAAATTTATCAATATTCCGAGTGCAAAATTCAATTATAGATGGTTCAGTAATTTCTGATTGGTGTGTAGACCAGAGGGTGATTATGAAATATCAAACTTTGATATTCTACTAATCATGTAAATGAATTAGTTTCTCCAAGATTTGGGGTCGTAATTTAATTGTATCAAGTCAAAGTTACCTAAGCATAATAGGTAACGGCTAACGGTGAAGGAAAACATCGTGAGGAAACCTGCATACACCAGAGAAGAAATTCGAAGGTGTATGTGAAATCTGCCAACCCGCACTTGGCCAGCGTGGTGGATTAAGGCCTAATCACTCTCTGTATGAGAGTAGGCTCGTGCCCCTCGGTGGGGACATATATGGGCTGATAACGAAGCATAATAGAGACGATGACTACATATTAAAAATGGCATTATATTTAATCCGTCTTTTAGGCTATAAAAAATATTGGAAACACATTTTTTACCTGATCAAATACAGGAATAAGTACAAAGATATAGAGCATCAAAGTTACAGAGTGGGGGTTTTGACGACATTTCTAGGTAAAAATTGTACTTAGGCGTGACATCACGAGCAACTTTTACTCAGTGTGTCTTTGTTATTTTTAGTTCAAAAGAAAAAAGAAAAAGTACCTGTCCATTTTTTAAAATTTAACTGGTGGAGTAAAAAAGTCATCCCTATCCCTATCTAGTTGTACCATTATTGGTTTGACCTTATTTATACATATGGTGAAGTTGTATATGCCTAATCGTGGTTACAGTTAATTTTTCATGATCACCCTGTATTTAAAATTAAAACCAAAGACAGGAATACCATCAATGAACTCTTAGTTAATATTAACTGACAATATTCACGCACGTGTTAATCGCTCTCTGAGAAATAATAAACAGTTAATGATTTCCTTTAAGTATGTATTATTTTGAAACGGATGATTCTGTGATTACCTTTTTAATTTAACTCAGAAATGGATACGCAAGTGATTTTTATAATTTTGTACACGAGTAGGTGACTCATTGAATATTTCTGTCGATTGGTAAATGTGATTGAAAAGAATTTTTTTTTTTAAACGACTGCTTAAAAATACCTAGGCGATTCCTGTAGGCTATCATTTTATAGAAACTATATTTAAAAAATTGTGTAGCTAGGTAGAGGTACATACTTACTTATAAAAATAAATAAAAGCGACTGCCGACCGCGACTTCCTACGCATTCATCGCCATATTTCGTAAAACTTAGACGATATCCTAAAATAATATAGGTCCCTAATATTGTTAAGCTTTATTAAAACCTGTTTTTGGTTTTGAAAGAGAACAAATATGCCAACATCGTTGACGTTTATAATATTAAGTAGTAGATAGGAAGTTCTACTTACATTTGAGGTTATGAAGTAAAGTTGGTATACCTTCTGATGCACGGTCAATAACATTGCTCTAGATGTTTGCAGTCACTTGACGTCAAATTAGGTAAAAAGTAACATTTCACGTCAAGTGACGTAAAAGTTTTACCAATCATTTAAAAACCTACCTATCTGAAATAAAAAAATATATACCTAATAATTTGTAGACGCATTTTAACCCCACATTCAAAATCACCGACCTCATTACCCTAAATACTGCTATCAACGTTTTTTGACGTGACTCTTGGTTATTAACAGCCCCTCGCGCGTTTATATTTCAAAATATCTTTTAGCCAATTAACGCTTTAAATGCATTAATTTTGTGATATGATTAGTGGCTTTTATTAACGCTTTAGAACCGATTTTTTTTAATCAATTGATTCTTTAAAGTAATAATTTCATATTTATCATAATTAATTGAATTATCAGAGCCTAAAACTAAGTAGGTAAGTTAATAAGGAGTAATGTAGGTAAACAACAAACGGTAGGTAATCTACGCACAAAATTAATTTAAACGTCATTTGACGTCATATATGTATAAAGTGAAGTAAGGTAATCATTTATTCCCAGATCAGTACAAAATAAAAAAAATCATAAATCATAAAATTGCACCAAACTACCTAAATAATTAAATATCACACTCCCCCCTGTGCCTCACAGACCCCAAAAGCAGTCTCAATCAAACGCAACACAGTAGCTATCGTTAATTAACGTCATTTGTGATAGGATATTAAATTTAAACCTTATAAGCGTTGAACGTTGAATCTATTTACATAATCCAAGCGATAAAGACGCCGTGCAATGCCTCAATTAATCTAAAATTTACTTTAGCGAAGGGTCAGGTAGTGTTTTAATGAAATATTAACCTTCGTCAAAGTATTTCGGTAGATTATTTTCGTAATTGACTGTTAGAATAGTTTGTTTAGTAAGTTTTTTATGTTTTAAATAGATTTAAGGTCATTTACGCATTAGCGGATGAAGCGCATCAACAATTTCAGACACATCAATCTAGACAGATTGGACTTTAAACTGCAAGAAGTTATATTGGGTGAATAGGTTGATGTGTCCGAGAGTGTACAAATTACACCCTAATAAAAAAATTGTCTCCAGATACCGCATAGCCTTTAAAGAGACGCTGTGCTGCAATAAAGTACGACGGAAGAAGAGCAAGTACCGCGAACAGTCGAGTGTGAGGGAGACAACAGTAAACCATACCAGCGACGGACATTTGGTGCGCGTGCGATCCACGAGCGATCGACGCAATCGATTGGATCATAAAGCTTTTCGGAGGTAAACAATTTTGTCTTTTAAAAATTGTATTGAAACGAAAACTATTTTATTCAAAATTGGTTATAACTTTTTGACGTTTGTTTTTTAGGGTTCCGTACCCAAAGGAAAACGGGACCCTATTACTAAGGCTCGACTGTCTGTCCGTCTATCTATCTGTCCGTCCTACTGTCACCAGACTCTTTTTCAGAAATCGTTATACCTAGGGTGTACGTACATAGGTACATATTGGTTTAGTCTGTTTCCCATCGGGGTAGGCAGAGACCACTTCCTTCCTTCCACTGTCCGTGTGGAACTAACCTTTAACATAATTCCAGATGCAGCTACGGCGAAACGATGACCCTCTGCAGTCAGAAATGGAAGGACGAATACTACACTGAAAAGAAAAAAAAAGGTATACTCAGATCAGATAGGAGTTCTAGTTCAAACAACAACGATGGTAACCAGGTAGCGTTCAAAGATAATGATTATAATAAAATTGACGACTTGGAAAGTGACGATAATAATATCAATATAAATATATCTATTCATTTAAATAAATGAGGTTTGTGGTACCACGATAGTACGGTATAAAAAGACTGTCTTTTTTAGATGTCAACGGCAGGGATGGATAAATATAATATATCGATATATGTAAGTATGTAGCTTTTTCTAATTGCTGTAATATTATTTATAAAATGTAAATAAAAGTTGATAATAAAATAAATATATGAAATGGTAGGTTAATTAATAATATTTCTTGCAAAAATGTTTATATTTATAATGTAAATATATTTTACATACAAATTATATTATAATTCTTATGTAGGTACCAATCTACCTATTTAATTGTTTACATAATATTTTATTTTTGCGTATCTCTAAATAAATAACGCATAATGATATCTCTTAAGCATAAAAGTTGCTACTTACCTACCTACCTTTCATTTTATATAATTTTATATATTAATTAATGATGATTTGATATTTTATAGTAGATCTTATCTTTTATATCTATAGTTAAATATTTCAAATATATAAACATATAATCTAGTCATTTTTACTACCTAAGTATAAAATCTTTACCTCTTTATTGTAAATATGCTTAGTTAATCAATATACCTCTACAATGTCTACATGTTGTTATAAGATACCTGGGTCATAAAGACACAGAAAACAAAAAATATGTCTCCTGTTCCTGAAAGTTAAGGACATTGGATGCTAATTTCTGAACTTAATTTATATCCGCATAATCTGTGCCCGATGTAGTTTTGGCCTGCATAAACATTTTGAGGATTAGATGCTCCAATGTCATTAATAATCTGGAACAGGAAAGACAATTTTGAACCTAATTATGTATGACTCATCTACCGATATTTTCCTAAGGGATTCTTTGACATGCAACACTTATACCAAGGTTCATTTGTCGAGTTTTCAAAATAAAACACTTCCCATACAAAATAGCAGGCGAATCAAAAATGTAACTAGAACGTTTATTTTTGAGATTTAGACAAAATTACTTTAGTAAAAGTTAATTAATATTATTACCTTAGTATAAGTATTGTTTTCGTTAGTAGTATGAAATATACCTATACATACTTATAGGGTGCCTTTAAATTAGTGGACGATAGAAAAGGATATACATTTCCCCGTGATAACAAACAACTTTTACTATGGGACCAAGGTCCAAGTCAAAACCAAGATTACAAAAAAGAAATGTTCCCCCATACTATCAGCTGGCGCTTTTTGGGGGGAGTTGAAATTTTTTTGAATGATTTCGACCTTGGTCTCGTAGTAAAAGCTGTTTGTTATTACGAGTACCTACATGTATATCCTTTTCTATCTTTTACTAATTTAAAGTCACCCTATATAACTAAGAACACCCCCACAGTAGCAAAGGATCATTAAATTAATAAGCCATCGGGTCACAAAGTAGTAATGTAACATTCCGGCAAAATAACCAGATGTACAGTCAGCATCATAAGACGATTAATACATTCAGATTTTCAAAAGTAATAAACACCACTATTAGACGTAAAACCTTACTTATTTCCCTTATTTTGAACCTTATGGGTGTTCATTTAACTTGCTAAGCGATTTTCGTCTAATAATGGTGTATTTTACTTTTGAAAATCTGAATTTGTTCATCGACTTATGATGCTGACCGTACTAGTACATAACTATAAATAGGTTACACTATGGTCGCCGAGAAGCGCTGTTTATTAAGGACCATTGAAAAAGAGAAAAGATGACAGGGCACTTGATACGACATGACAGATAAAAAAACATAAATAAAAACGTAAACGTAAACGCTGAGGGAAGAGAGGCAGAGGAAAACCTCAATGTATTTTGATCTAGTGAAGATTAAAGTTAATACCATTTAACGCCATGTCGTAATCAAGAAGTCAGAATATCAGAAAGATAGGCCTAAATAACAGATGCTCTACGACAAGGGTCTAAGGGCCCGTTTAGCTTAGGCCCCACTTGCGCAGCCAAATAAACCTGGAGTTAGCTGCTAACACAGGGTTCAATAAATAATTTGTATTGATTTATCTTTACTTAACCCTGTGTTAGCAGCTAACTCCGGGTTTATTGCGTTAACTCTGGGCTGCGCAGGTGGGCCTAACAGATAAAAAACTGACAGATATTTTATACCTGTCACTGTCAAATTGTATTTGTAAGTGGTTAAACGCGCCCTAACTCTTTGTGATCAAGAATATTATGTTTATAGGAATGTAGAGTGGTTGTGATTCTAAATCAAGAACCAGGGAGTAATTCTGTATTTTATTGGTCTATTTAGAATCTAATAATATCTATGTATATAAGTATATAGTTACGGTCAGCATCATAAGTCGATTTACACATCCAGATTCTCAAAAGTTAAAAACACTATTAATATAAGAAAATCGCTTAGCAAAATATACTCCAGAGTTAAATGAACATTCAATAAGGTTCAGAATAAGGAAAATAAGTAAGGTTTTTCGTCTAATAATAGTGTATATTTCTTTTAAAAATATGAACGTGTTCATCGACTTATGATGCTGACTGTAGAATAGAAATGAGTAGGTATTTATCCTGTATACCAAGTACATACTCGTACATACCCCTCTTGTATCTGTTCCTGTCATAAAGAGATTAGATTCCTTTATCATATGTTTAAGTAATTCGTATACTTGTGCTATTGTTAGTTATTTCTTTTCATCCAAAAAGGGACAGCAGCAACCTCACAACCTAATTTTTACATAGGTACATACATCTTTCATGCCTCTTTCCCATCGGGGTAGGCAGAGACCACTTTTCTCCACTTGCTACGAACCATACATACGTAACTAACTGTAACCTGTTTCATACCCATATTCCTTTGAGTTTCTACGCTTTTAACTTTGAATTTTAATTCCCTTCAACTTTTACACATGTTAGTGAGGTATTTTACAGAGAGGTACTGAGTTAGTGGCCCTGATTTAGTGGAAACGCACCATAAAAGCGTCAAAGTTGAAGTTCCAGACGGAGACATATGGGCCAATAATTTCACGTACCTACACTAGATATCAAATAAATAGCATAATTAAATCATTTTCAGTAAAGACGTCATAATATGAATTAACATATAATAAAATAACATTGCGTTTTTAGTAGGTAACTAAGTTATTAATGTTGTAAGTAAAATATTTAAATCAAGAAGATTTTTTATTCCATAATGTTAAGCTTCAGGGCCACACAGCGGCCACATTTTTACGAGTCCTAAAATACATCTGTCGTGAATGAAATCGTGAAAAATAATTAAGAAGTTGAACATAAACGTCGACTTTATATTTGAAAGGTTTTCTGCGTAACTTTAGAAATAAGAATAATGGAAGCTATTAGAACGATGTATGAATAAACAGAATTTTCTATACGAATTGCTTTTTATTGTATCATAACGTGTAATTTGCTTTTAGAAATAAATTTATTATTTTTCCTAAAATATTCTCTCTTATTCGTTATATTTAGGTTCTTACACACTTGCAGTCACCATTAGACGTTAAAAAAGTCTCTTAGAAAACTAAACAACTTAAATAAATTACCTTTTTATTATAAGACAGCTATAAAATTACGTTTTACGAAATAGAGTTCTCTGAAAAATATGTTAAGTGCTTGAACAAATGACTACATAAATTGTTTTATGCGACATTAAAGTGCTTTCTTTATTTTTATTAGAATACCTACTAATTTGTATGAAAACAAATTAACATCTTTTTCTTAATTATTATAATGTTCTGTAAATAATATAGAACGTAGAAAATTACTGAGTTTATCGTCATTGCATTGGGTGTATTTATAAAAATTAATGTTTTGTGAAATAAAACGGTAGATAATCTAAGTACTATTCAATACCCAATGAATACGAAACTGTAAAATACCATCTATAACTTTATTTATAGGATCTAGTTTATAAAAAGTTGTCGCCTTTAATTAGATTTTTAATAAACAAACAAAAGCGGCAAGATAAACTATTTTCAAAAACGTATTTACACTGTCTGTCAAAGGCGAACCTTGAGCGATGTTATTCCGTGTAATTTTTTTGAATCATTTAATGTTTACATCTCAAAAAGGTCGGTAAATATTAATTTCCTGCTTTAAGCCGTACTTTTATGACTTTTCAAAGATAAGATTTAACTTCAGTTATAGATGTTATTTCTATTTAATTTCGTAAAATGTTACATTAACTTTATAGGTAGGTACCTACCTGCTAGGTACGTTCAATAATTTTTGCTTACCCCTGTGCTGATTGCCCAATGATTAATTAGCATGTCAAAACGCACACTTTTGTTTTTATAAGTAATTTTTTTACACGTCGTTCCTTTTTTTTAAACGGTTTTATTTAGCTCACCCCGTTTGTTTTATTTTTTATTCTTGGGTCATTATTAAGCAACTTCATAAAAATATAGGTACACTAATGTTCTCATATCACACGTTTCTTGGGCTAAGTTCTCCAGTTTTATAGGCAGATAACGTCACAATTTTAGCAAGACTAAGTGCTTGTTTCACCACAGATAAACCTATGTCTATTTCATAAAATATGACGTTTTAGACAGAGACGGGTATAAAATATCTGTTAAATAAATTTTATCTGTAGAAATAGGCCCTAAGGGCTCGTTTTACCACTATCAGATAAAATTTACCTGACGTATATTGTATACCTACCTGTCTCTGTCTAATACGTCATGTTTTAATATATAGACATAGGTTTATCTGTCAGTTAAATGTTATAAGTGGTGAGGGCCCAAAAACGTGGCCCTTTTATACATTTTGACAGAAAACTTCCCGTCGTTCGTCGCCACCAAAGAAATAAAGAAATACTTACAGTTCTTCAGTGATGGTACACATAACGGCTAAACCCGCTATATAGCCTTAAAACCAAAGTAATTTATTTTATTACCATCATTATGTTGAGCTTTGGTCTAAATCGACTGTGTTGGTGCTGAATTAATTTTACGTAAGTATATCTACATAGTTTAGGACTATGCGAAAGGTTTATTAGGTGTAGCGTGGACCTTAAGGAGGCTTTTGCCCAGCGCGTAATTGACGCATTTTTAATAATTAATAAAGGCTGCCCGCAACGTCGTAATATCTTGAAAGACTTACGCAACACTGATATTTTGTGATAAGCCTATGTTATTCTGATGTGCAAGCTTACAACATTGAAAAGTTTCAATCAAATCTGTTCAGTAGTTTTTGCGTGAAAGAATAACAAATATACAAGATTCCAGGCACAACGGTTGACATTTATAAAGAGGTATTAATGGGATTAACACCTACTTAGATCATTTTTCAAATCCAAAATTGATTGATTAAGATTTTCTTTATGTTTGTTTTTCGTGAGGGTTGTGAAAGAATCGTAAAAAGTCAATGTTAAAATTTACATTAAAAAGATAGGTATCTTATAGATATACTTATTTGGTCCTTTTCCATCGTCAATAAAAAACTCGATTTACTGTAGCCTGTTGTGTTCCACATCCCTTTTTGTTTTAGCATCGCCAAATATTTACTTAATCCTACAGCTCGTCACATTTCAATGAATACTGCCATTTCGCGCAATATGCTGTTTATTAAAATACGAATCACCCTGTTTTAGGAATTTACATTTGTAGGTAGGTACTTTAAATCGTAAGCCATAATGTTATTGTGTAATTGATTTTTTCAGTTATTACAGCAGATTATTAATACAGGCTACGAAAAACAATGCTTATTCGCAGATTACAGGTTACTGAAATGTTGGTAAATTGAGTGTTATGATCTTTTTGTTTTGTCTATCATACTAATGCAGTACAATACAAATATTCTTTATTGCACACAAAGATATAAGGTACGGACACAAACAAGAATATAAGAAGCAACAGGCGGCCTTATTGCTAGGTAGCAATATCTTCCAGGCAACCTTAGGCTAAGAAATAGCGAGAAATAGGTAATAATGGTTAATGATAATGATAAAAACAATTCAATTAACAAAATAAGGGATTCTCAAATCTCAAATCTACCTGTAAAACTCCGTCGTTTGTGAACCGATTTTAACTTTAATTTTTTTATTCAATCCAGTGTTTTTCCAATGTGATCCCATATTTTCTTAACATGTGAACCCACACACTTTCCTTGTAAAAACACTGGTAGGTATTTTGTTAATTATTTAAGTAGGTACTTAGATTCTTACTTCTGCTTATTTGTGTTTAGTCTACAAATGAATAAATAAAGTTGTTTATTGTGTTTGCTTTACTCGAAATGTTTACAAGCCTTTTTAGAACACAAAAGTATGAGGATTTTCAGTTCGGCTAAAAGCCATAAGCAGTAAATACCTAGCCTATATAGTCCAAAATAAGTAATCATTTTAGAAGTTAAGAAAGAAAACGAAAGAGTTCACTTCTCTTTTTTTCTTTCTCTTTGTACTATCATCTTACAATAAACTGTAAAATAAATAAATAGAGTTTGAGGTTGGTAGTACTTCCTGTCTACGCATTCTTTTGTTTAGTTAATTGCTTGTTTCTAAGTTGCAATAAATAACAGATAGGTAAATTGTTATTATCAGTATTTTCTAAAACCAAGTGCAAGTTAACAACCAAGATTTCGTTACATAGCGCTAAATTATCAAATGGTACCTGCTACTACACAAATGGGAACTATGTAGAATACTACACTATGTAGAAGTCCTATAATTTTACCTTGTCGCGAACTTCTTCGTAAACAACTAGATATTTTTAAATGCCTTTTTTATTTTGACGTGTTTTTGTATTTACCTATAGTTTCTTACGTTCTGTGTCTTGGTCATTTTCATTATTATTATCATTTGTTATTATTGTCACGTTCGGTACTCTCTGAAGATGTTTAAGTTCTTGCTGTTTATATTTTAAGTTCATTATTTCGTTGTCAATAAAGGAAGAAGCGAAAGTTAAGTTTATTACTTAGTTATTTTTACAGTCCATGGCTTTCCCTCCGTTACAACGTACTTAGGTGTACCTATTAATAAAGTAGGTATAGGTACCTCTAGATACATCTACTTAAGCGTAATGATGCGCTTAGTGACGCCTCTATCATGTTCACGTTGTGGGTTACATACATACCTACCTACTACATTAACTGCGCGTGATCGCTTTGTGAATAGTGCTGCCAAAATATGATATCAATAGGTAGTTTGATATTGTTTTTGTGCTTAATATTCTGATGTCCAATGTGTGTAGAGCCTGAAGAATGTGGATAAAGCGAAAGAGATATTTGGATCGTAACAAATGAAGGAAAATAAGTAGGTAGGTAGATGTAGCAGATACATTAGGTAAGTAAGTAATATTATTTATTTATTCAATCGTTTATTGCATTAAAAGAGTTACCAACAGGGTTAGTTAACAACAACTACGTAGGTAGGTAGGTACCTAAATATTTTATTAAAAATCGTGTCAATTTGTAGAAATGTTGAAAAGGTAAAGAAATTCTTTTGCAAATTACTAACTTACCTATTTTAAAAAGGCCTTAATTAACGTGCATTAGTGAATAAAGAACCTAATGAATACGTTTCAAATGAAAGATTTGAGTTGGCAATGAATCAGCTGGCGTAAAGGTACGAAGTCTCTAACTGCATTACAACGTCAGCAAAAGCTTGCACGAGTACAAAATATTTTATCGATAAGCGAACATCACTAGTCATTCACGTACTTAGATGTAAACCTATTTTAAAACATATTTCTGCACTCCACTGCAACCCATGAAAAGCTTTCCACATTAAAAACATACGTTTATATTCACCGAGGGAAACCGAGTAAAACGCAAACATCATGTGATATTTTTTAAAATGAGTTTTGGTAATGGAAATTTTTATATTTTTTTGCTTACTCGCTGCGCACTTAGATGGTTCTATATCAAATTCTCGTTTGAAATGTAAATATGGTGAATTCTCTCTATTATGAAATGTTTGCTTAAATCGTTACATCGCATTTCCCTTATTATATGTGTTGGATGTAATTTTTTCGACGATCATTTTTACTGGCACATTTTTAATTTCTAACAAGACTTGATTCCTACAGGGTGTTAATAGCTGCCAAAAACCTTCGTTTTGGAACCGGATCTGGCAAAGAAGGATACGCGAGTGGGCTTACGTGAAGACGAAAAATGCTCCACCGACACGAGTGTACTCTTAAACATAATGAATGGATGTCTTTTCTCAGGCATGGTTCTACTTGTGGTAAGTATAGTTGTATTTCGGCTTGTAACAGATTATCTGGTAAACCCTGTACCTATACATATTGCTGGTACTTCAAGGCTCGTGTTAACAGTTCGTATCTTGAACTAAATAAAATAAGAATATTAATATTGCTTTCAGATTTTCCTTCCGCCTGTTGTCTAACTTGAAAGTTTCCGTCAAACTCTGTAATGAAGTTTCGATGACTTTGAGAACAAAAGCAATACCATCATGTAGAGAGATAATTAAAGTGAGTCGGATAAGGCGCTTGCTATTACAACAAATTAAAGGGCCACTTCAAAGCTCTTCTGACGTATTGCTCTGTTTGAGGTGTTCAATAATGACAGATATCGATAGTATTGACGTTTTACATCTATAAACATTAATATTACTGTATTCCAGAATGTTTTAGGATATATTTTATACATTTTTTGTGGTTTTCTACGGAAAGGAAACTTTTTTATCCCAAATATCTATTACTTTAATCATCATCAAAATTTACTTTTTATCAAAAATTAAGATATGATTTATTTTTTCTAAAGTAGGTACCCACGCAATTAATAGGTACTGTGCGGGACTGTAGCTAATCACAGATATCACTGAACAACCCCTTTGCACCTATTGCTGGTTAATTAAACACTATTTAAAATATGGACTGTATTTATTACTATTTAAAACTATAACTATTATAGACCAGTTAAAAACTATAAAACACTATTACGAAATCACAACAACTACTATTGAAAACGAAATGCACTACAAACACTAAAAAACGGAACGCACTAATTTCAAAATTCGCGGGCTTTACTTTTCACTGACTATCACTTGCACTGATAACACTATGAGAACTCACTACTATTATTTATTCACTTGTCTTCGAGTTATTTTCTTTTTCTTCTTCGCTTCGATCGCTTGATTGCTCGATTGAGACTGAATGACGAACGTCGCTCCAGGCCGGCTTAAATACCCGGGATGTGAGGTCCCGAAAATACAAGAAAATTCCTGAATCGGATTACCCTTTCTAATATACATCTATCTCTGTCTTACTTTGGTTGCGTTCAGAAGTTTCGATAACATTCTTTGGACTTCTCTTTCTAATAACTATTTCTGTCTCTGTTTTTCATATGTACTTGTGATTCTAGAATTGGTAGAATGTGTTCCATGACGTGCGAAGTTTCTGGACGTCTCTCGTTTGACATTTGTTTGTTTTGACATTTCAATACTCGCGAATTTTATAGAATTTTCTCACGCTTAAATTTATTCTAAATTATTCTAATTCTATTTCTTTCTAGATTTTTATGAATGATATTTACAGTGGCAAGTGGTATGGATGTGTGGATGGTTTTTAATACCGTTAGCGGCGGATATTCAAGGTTTGTCGCGAACAGGTACAAACATAAAACATTAGTGAATAAAGCAAATAAATAAAATTATTTATCATATTCACTTATCAAATGTTTATCGATATTTAAGTTGGACATCACTATTTTCAAGGTTACTAATTAAGAAAAGAAACTTAAGATTTAAATTTCTTAGATCTGGTCTCTACCTACCTGATTAAATGTAAACAAATAAATATAAACAAAGACGAGTGGACAGGTATGAAGGAAACCATACAGAGTACCTACCTACTTATGAGTACGTTTCTTAGGTAAGTACCTAATTTTTTTTTTCTTGGCGGCCATTGATTTTTTTTTTTTTTGATACCTACTTACTTATAACCAAAATGTTACCAAAAACACTTACGGTACTTGTTTTTTGTAGAAAAAAGTTGAGTAGGTACTCAAAAACATGCTTTTAAATCAAATAGGTACCTACCTAGTTACCTAAAGATATATTTTTTGATCGCTCTGGGAAAAACGGCTACCTTGCCCTTGCACGAGTGATATGCAAAAGTTTTGCCGAAGAAATAAAAATAGGTAAGTAAATGAAAATGAAAAATCATTTAATCCTGTAGGTTTTGATAACAATTAGGACGGGTCATTTTTTAAAGTTAATGCTAGATTTGCAAGAGTGCAGTTTTCCCCAGAAAAGAACCTAGCAAGAAACTCTGTAGGGTTGCTCTTTTCAATTTAAGTTTTACAAATCTCAGGCATGAACACAGAAACATACAATAAAATTAATATTTCAAAACAGCTATCCATAAATAAATAATAAAAATTTGACCCCGCAATAATCCAAGTAGGTAGGTAGGTACCTACTTGAGTTTGAGTTATGTGCAGTGAACGTCCTACGATCGAGATTATACCCATCTAAATTACAGTAGGAAAAATTACAGTAGGTAGATAGTAACACATCCCGAATTCTCATTAACCTAAACAAAATATTTGTTTTCGTGAACCCAAAACGAAAAGATCGTACGTGCCTCAAACATTGTCACATGAAATTAAACTCAACAATCAGCAGCTCTATATGAGTTTCGAGGTTCCTAAAACAATATTGACGAGGTATTTAAGCAGTAAGCTAGGGGACTAAGTATAATACGGCTCTCAGTAGTTTTGATTCTACCACTGGTAGTCTTAATTCTATCATTAATAATTACAGATTGTTGTTCATAATGACGGGAGCTGAAAACTTTCACAACTTGCTGCATGCTCTCGTCTTGAAGATATTGCTATCTAGCCATAAAGCCACCTGTTGCTACTTGATTTCTCTTAAGAAAGAAAGGGTAAAACATACATAGGCACAGAATACCAAATATAGGCACATATCTGCCATGCCTCTTTTCTATTGGGGTAGGCAGAGACTATGATCACTAAGGCTGCGTCCCCAGTAGGCAAACTGTTAGCGGCCGGCTGAGTGAGGCGCAAATTATGGCAAACTGAAATTTGAGTTAGCTGCAAACTTAATCAATTTTCATGCGTCGTCGCAAGCAAACTTATTAGTTAGTCGCTTATTTAGATGGTCAGCGCGCGAAACGCTGCAAACTGCGTAGAGTGAGCGCAAAACTAGCAAACTATGGACACTCCATTTAAAATATATGGATGGGCTTACTAAATCGATACGTTGCAACCTCAGTCAGCCGCTAACAGTTTGCCTACTGGAGACGCAGCCTAAAACAGGGAACAAAGGTTAACTTATTTATTCAGTTTATTGTAAGAAGAAAGTACACAGAAACAGAAAAAAAAGAAACAAATAAAAATATAAGAGACTTATATTTCTTTACCATCTTTTTATACAAAAAGCCATAAAATACCTTTATTTAAGTACCTATGTTTTTAACTTTTAAATTACGAGCCAAATTATCTGCAACATAAATAAAAAACGAAATAAAGTTAAAAAGTACACAAAGTATATTTTTAACTTGATAAAAACCTCGGGCTTTTCTTTCACAACTCGTGTCAAAGAAATCCCTGATACCTTTGTATATTTTAATGCGGGCGTCAAAATAATTACTTTGCCCAAATTGGAGCTCTAATGAATGCTTTGTATCGAATTAATTAAGATTTTTCAATTATGTTTTAATTATTTAAGACCCGCATAATGTTTTTAACACGTGATAAAGCTTTAGAGGTCTTTATAAATGCATGAAATTTAAGAAAAACTTTTGAAAAAATATACATGGCTACATACGTAGGTACATAATACATATGTTGGGGAGACGAGTCATCAGAAGTGGCGTTTAAGCTTTTAGTTAAAATAAGACAGTGGGCGTGTAACGAACAAACTGGCTTTATTGTGTAGTTTGCAATCACGTTATAAAATAACAAGGTGTACGTGATGTCTTCCGATATCTCTTCAAATCAATAATCAAACAGAATCCATCATACATGACAGCGACTCAAATATGAAAGCGCCAAACTGACAACCAGTCAGAAACCAGCCAGTTCTTGCATTTTAGCAGTAAAGAGTCTGCAAATGGTTCCAAAACAGCCTTCATGAACGTAATCTCAGATGTCTCCGACACATATATTATGTGTAACGCCTCTTTCCCATCGGGGTAGTGGAAGACTACTTCCCACTTGCTACGATCCAAACACACTCCTTTCGCTTCATCCACGTACATCGGCAAAAAGAAAGTACTTATTTTATAACATACTTAAGTAGATACCTAACATAACTAAATGTGTTATTAAACGTAATGATTACATAATTAAATTTAATAATTAAAAATTGATTAAAAATTAAAAATAATTAAAAATTGATGAAATTTTGATGCACGATTTAAAGTAAGAAGTTAGGTACCTTAGCTAACTACTTACTTTAGCCAAAACACATTTTTCTTTTCTTATAAAAAAAATCACAAAAAGCATTCGTCTTTTGTCATTTAGATTAAAATTTGTTCTTAGAAGTTTCATAGGCTGAATAGAGTCTCGAGTCTAAATTAACATTTGTAAAGAGAAGCTCTTGATAAAAACATATTTTTAATAAATTACTTCTGTCTGGACAATGAAAAGATTTGTGATGAAAATAAAAATATAGTAGGTACACGTGACATAAAACGTCACCATCGCATCAGCAGGTATATTATTTTGTAATAGTCTTCAAATTGTTTAGATTCGCTTCATTCAATCGACAATAAGACAGTCTCTCTTCAATACTAAAATTTATATCTAACAGCTCTATTTCGTCTGTGCTGTGCTATTCATTATCACAAAATCGTTTATCATTTATTTCGAATATTATTTCGCATTTGAAACATTAGGTATCATAATTAACCTCGGACCAACTATAACAGCTAATGCGTTACTTGCAATGCATCGGTTTTGATTATATAATAAAATAAATAATAATAAAATAAAACTTCAGTAGTATGATGATAATAAAATAAAACTTCAAAAAACAGAGTCACTCGCCGGTCACCCATCATAGCTGCGTCCTGGCCATGTTACTTTCTTTCATTAATTTGCTTCCGGCAAGGTAGACAGATATAAACTAGGTACGTATCGTATGACATTCTGACAAGAGAAAACGAGGAGAAAATGTGTTCCGTGTCGTGACAGCTCCCAAACGCACCGTTTCCTGTGACCCTTTGTTTTCCGTCGCTTCGTAAATAAGATGAGGGTAAATAATTTGACTTGATACCACTATAAACCCGAAATAGTTCATTTTAGACTTTGATGAAGAAGCATACCGGTGGAATCTCATTTCAAGGTATGTATTCTTACTTACATACCTACATATGTATCGGTCACGGGTTTGCACTTATTAAACACACCTTTTTAAGCACTAACTTACAAATCGGCACCCTAGATATCAAGACTGTAATATTCGCCTAGTAAAAAAAGTCTTAAAACTTTAAAAAGAAGGTAAATTGGTAAGCAATGTTTATTTTTTTAAAAAGCTTACAATTTCACAATCCTCTGTAACAAAGTAGGTCATCTCTTTATAAGTAATTTACGTATTTTCTTTATAAGTACATAGGATGTTCCATTCATCAGTAACTGTGTCAATAAACTCGAAGATGCTACTTAACTATTGTTAATTTATAACTTGTCTTCTATTGATGAAAGTCGGGACTCGCGTACCTACAAGTTAAACAAGAAAATTGAGTAATTCGACTTAAAGAAAAATAAAAAGTAATTCTAACAACTAATTTGCTTTTGTTAATTATATCAGATGACCTAATTGGCTCAATGATCACCATCCCGGACTGCCACTCAGAGGGGTCTTAGCTTCAAATCCGAGTAAAGCAGATTTTTATATGTATGATCAGTTTAGATATAGGTAGGTATATTTCAGAGGTTATGACTTTTTGTAGCGTTCATTTAAAAGATGGTTACATTACTTAGTGATTTTGACAGTAATATTGCTTAAACGAGTGAAATTGACAGGCAGAGCAATACATTTGTAGGTTGAAAAAACTATCATAAATAATTTCCCTTCTTATAACCACGACAGAAACTACTCTTGAAATAACTAAGCAGACATTTTTATTTGATACTTTTAGAATTTATTGGGTTTAGGCCCTTTTAAAATTCAGCGCACGTTGCTATTTCGTACCGTAAATCGTCGGTTCGGACATTTTGAAGGTCCCTTTCATGTTTAATTGCCTTTTTAAGGTTTAAAGATGCGAGAGACTGACCCAGAGGGCGTGGTTGGTAGGCTCCATTCGCATTAGACACAAACATTATTGTGATGTAGGTTTATTAAAAATTCGTCATGTATCAAATGCCCTATTATCTTTCATCTTCTATTTCCTACTGTTCTTAACTTCGACTGTAGTAATTCTTCTGTTGTTAAGCAAACCTACAGAAGTAAATTAAAGAAAAGTGGAAATGCCATACGGCGACTGCAGGTGCGTAAACCCAAAAACAGCCATGATATAACATTAAATTCCATTGCCGTACTTGCCTGTCAAGCCTGACACGGAGCTGGGTGAAGTGAACAAGTTCATACAATTTTACGTAACCGATTTTTGTCGTGTTCCGTCAGGGACATGTTCCCGGAAATGTGTGGTTAGCCCTTAAAGCTTAAGTTCCGAAACAGATTCCACGAGTAACCAAAAATCTGGATTTGACGTAACAGTGAATACTAGAAAATTGATTTATTATTTCTTTGTAAGTTTCGAACGTTTTGAATTGGTTCTATGCTTAAAAGGTTATTGAAAATCATTCAATCCTCATTGGAAATTAATATATTAATCAAAAGAAACTTTGGGTTGATTAATTTTCAATTTGTTTTTAATGAAAAGCCAGTTGTTAGAAAGATAAAAAAGCAAATACTCCTTTAAACCTACCTATCGCTGTCGCTGTCTAAAAAGAACTAATAGTAAAATAACGTAGGTATAAAATGTAGATAGTATTTGTACGTCACAATCAACTACAAAGCCAGTGTAAACAAAGGTTAGGATTGCAAACAGTATTGTACCTACAAAATAACTTTAACAATGAAACAAAGGTAGCTTTGTGCCTCGTAATAGTGTTACATAGTTCAATATGTAATTACAATGTACAATATACTGGGTTTCAATACTTTATTACGAAAATCAAGGTGCATTGTAAGGTAAAGGTAATTTTAATCTTTTTAGGGTTCTGTACCTAAAGGGTGAAAACAGGACCCTATTACTGAGACTTGGCTGTCCGTCTGTCTGTCTGTCCGTCCGTCCGTCTGGCACCAGGCTGTATCTCATGAACCGTTATAGCTAGAGCGTTTTTCACAGATGATGTATTACCGTTGCCGCTATAACAACAAATACTAAAAACAGAATAATAATAATAGTAATAATAATAGTTAAGAGCAACAAACAACAAACATGATTTTATTGCTTTTTTGCTTTATATAAATAGTCAATGGTACGGAGCCCTTCCTGCGCGAGTCCGACTTGCGCTTGGCCGGTTTTTTAATAAACGTTACGATTCTTATTAACACACCGTAGATAGAATTATAACTCCAACTAAAATTCCGCATCCAAATATCCAAAAATAAACTAAAAGATGTAAGTAAGTAGTAAAGTTGATAAGTATCTAGGTAAGTAGGTACTATATGCTTAATTACATAAATCCTGTAACAGTTAGTACATTGCTAAAAAATGGTTTATCCATGAAAGCGTAGGTAAGTACCTATCTAATAGCTTATTATGATGATTTTGGTTCTTAAATCAATCGAGTTACAAATTATCTACCCCTTATAGAAATGAATAAAATTTAATGATTTATTGAACTCGCCTAGCAACATTTTTCAAATTTTGTATTAACGTCATATCACACAACACCTACTAGGTTTTCCTTACTTATTGATAGTCTGTGCCACGTAGGTACGTGCTTTTCAAGTTCCCGATTCGATTCTCATAAGAAATCACTATAATTCCTGTAAACTTGCATAAGTTATAGTACAAGTAATACATACATAACTGTCACCCCTCTTTCCCTTCGGTGTAGGCAGGGACCACTTCCCTCTACTTGCTACGATTCAAACACTTTTTTCGCTTCATCCACATTCATCAGTCGTCGCATACATGCACGTCGAAAATACCCTTGCTTGGCTTGGCGTTTCCTAACAAGTCCCCGAAATAAAATTTATTTAAATAATAAAACTTTTTATTGTCAAAATCATCCCACTGCTGGGAAAACATCTTCCTTCTACGAATAATAATATTTTTTACAATACATAGGTACATACTACTTTTTTACTTATACATTTTGAATATTATTTGGCAACATTTTGATCCAAAGTGACGAAAGGGTAAACATTAGCTGTCTTCCAAATTTTAATTAAGATCTATATGGCGCTAACTATGTACCTAAATGTAAATATAAGGCGACTTGGTTTATTTAACTCGATGATACAGCCTTTTCGTGAAAAGTTATTTCTTAGATAAATATTTAGATACTGAATCTATTTAGACGCTTGAAAATGTAGCTAATTCTGTCCTATTTTTAATAAAGAAATATTGTATTAAAACTTGAGCCTGTTTTTCTTGGAAAGCGTATTTTTTGATGAGTGAAAGACGGCAGCTAGAGCTAGAGGATTAAACTTAATTCTACTTACCTATTCATAGACGTATAAGAACAGCTTTCTATAAATTGTTATAAAAAAGAATTTTGGCGCTCTTCTGCACTGTCGGTTGTGGTTTAACGGTTCATTATGAAAAACGTAAACTGAGTTTTTTTTATTCGCAGTTTTTGGGCAGTAACATAATCGAACGTCCAACCACAACCGTCGCGTCACACACGCATGTATATTAGTGCCTTTAATGTCACAGTATTCGACTAATTCTAGTTTATATTCTGCTTCTTAAATCGAATTAAATACGAGTATCAACACAAATGTAGTTAAATATTTGACGAACTAAGAAGGCACCTTCGACAGAACTTTGAAAAGTTCTGGCTGTTTTGAGTCTTTTGGGCCCAAAAGTTAGAAATACGTGACACATAAGACTGACACTGGATTACTACAAGGACGAAAGAAAGAACAGAGGTGTAGTTAGGTACAGTCAGCATCATAAATCGATTAGCACATTAAAATTTTCAAAAGTAATATACACCAGTATTAGACGCAAAACCTTACTTATTTCCCTTATTTTGAACCTTATTTGATGTTCATTTAACTGTGGAGAATTTTTGCTAAGCGATTTTCGTCTAATAATGGTATATTTTACTTTTGAAAATCTGAATGTGTTCATCGACTTATGATGCTGACCGTAGGAAAAAATTTAAAAACACTTGACTATAGGTATTACTACCTACACTAAATATTAGTGGCTGTATAAGTAGGCTATTTTTTTTTTTTTATTAGCCTATATTGTCCCACTGCTGGGCAAAAGCCTCTCCCATGCTTCTCCACACATCTCTGTTGGTGGCGGCTTCCCACCAGTAGTAGGTACCACAAGTAGGCTATAGAAGTACTTATATGAGAGCCATTATTACTTACACATTAGTTGAACTTCCTGCACGGTTGATACAAAACACACTAACTACGCAAGACAATTGAACGTGCTTGATTTAACTTAATTAAATTTCACCTATTACCAGTGTTCAAACACTTCCTCGCGCACATTTTTATGAAAAACACCAACGGTTTTAGAAGATTTATCGCTGGATTTGTCCAGATTTTGTATAAAACCCAATCGTGGAGTCGGTTCAACGTTCAACCTCGTGCCTAAACGTACCTACTAACTTTTTATTAACTAGATAGATGTATCTGAGTACCTAGAGTAATATTCTGAACTCAAGTATGTTGCCATAGAAACCCTTTCACGCTATGTTACAATACAAGTACGAGAATTTCGGTTGGGTAAACATAAAATCACGCCAATATGTAAACAGATTCGAATCATATTGTGAGAAACTATTGCGATTCAAGTAAGCGCTTATATTTAGGTTACCCAGAGCCCTATTTTGAAAATGTTTGTGTCGATATGAACCTGAACAAACCAGTAAATGTTGACTGAAGGAAGAGTGGCACATTAGAACTTTTAGACGATGGATATAGAACCTGCCACGTCCTGAGTGTCATAAATCCGTAATATAAATCCTACGTATAAAATACTGACGCCAATGCATGATTCAATGACCGTAAGGGCTTGTGTACGCGCACCAACAGCCCCCCCTTCTATTTATAAACGTCCTTATAAGCCATACACCACCGCGGGACCACGGTTCGTTGTCCCGTAAAAAACTGACGTCTTCAAGCGCTTTTATTCAAGGCTGTACATACCTTTATCATACTCGAAAATATAACACTAAATGCGGTCCGTCCTGTTTCCAAATATTATGTTTTCGTTTCAACAATACGTACTTAGAGAAGCAATCATCCCATCTAAGTACTTGCTTACCGACCTGTTTTGACAATACCGTGAATATCTCAAATATCCTTAGTTGTAAGACACTTAAGTACAACAAGCTAAGTTATAAAGAAAGCCTGCTTAGGTACAATTTAGTCTAAAATTCTAGACTTAATGCGGTTGCTCCAGAAATTCTAAGAAGAAAGAAAAACTAGACGTCTAAGTTCTAAATTAATGTTGACGGAGTATATTTTATTATCTATCAATGTAAACTTTTTCAATAAAAATATACCTATTCGTTAAGAAGGCTCTGAAAATTTTGAAGGCATTTAAATTCAATACAGCATTGTGATTCCCTAATAAAATCAGCCTAGAAACAGCGTCGTGCCAGCGTCGAGTCACGTTACTCTTTATTTACCTACTCGTATTTTCTTATTTTCATTTGACACGAAATTACGACACTATAGCGCCTCGTCGTCAAGCAATGCTTTGGAGCATGGTGTGAGTTGGAACTAGTCGTGGTCGAAAGTTTGGTATTTCTCATACAAGTTTGGTTTTCTCGAACGAAAATCCGCATCGAGCAAATCCGCCTAGCCTACCGCCTCGCCGACGGCCTCCATTCTATTCGTCAATCAAAAAGTTTGGATTCAGTTGTATACAAATTTTAATTTATTTATTGTTTTTTCAATGAAAATGAAATAAAATGCCAGATTTTCTATAAAGTTTTCTCTTCTGGAAGAAGCTAAAAAAGACGACGACCTACAAAACCTGCAACAATATGTTTACACTGACTAGTCTGTTGCCGCTCTGTTGTTCTAGATTTGTAATGTCCTAAAATTATGAAAAAGATCATTATTACCATAAAGACCTATAGGTACTTGTGCATATACGTACCTAATGTAATAGTAGCATATTTATGCACCAATTAATTCAATTAAGTATTAACTAAAATGAAAATATCCATACCTGCAATATTATGTTATCACTTAATACCTTGCTACCGCTCTGTTGAATGTTTTCTGTAGAATATCTCATCATCATCATATCAGCTTATGGACGTCCACTGCTGGACAAAAGCCTCCCCCAAGGATCTCCACAACGACCGGTCTTGCGCTGCCCACATCCAACGGTTTCCAGCGACTTTAACCAAGTCGTCAGTCCACCTTGTTGGAGGCCTTCCCACAATGCGTCGTCCGGTACGTGGTCGCCACTCGAGAACCTTTCTGCCCCATCGTCCATCGGTTTTACGAGCAATATGCCCCGCCCACTGCCACTTAAGGTTAGCGATTCTTCGAGATAGAATCTTGTAGAATATCTGTCTGGCTGTAAATGGAAATGATAATTAATTTTTTTAGTTACCCAACCTAACTTTTTTATCCTACTTCCTACTAATATTATAAATGCCAATGTTTGTGCCTTTGGTTATATGGATTGATGGATGTATGTCAGGATGTTTGTTACTCTTTCACACAAGAACCACTGAACAGATTAGATAGATATAATAATGTGTTTTTTAAGATATGACGATAAGTATGAAGTAATTGGGAAAATCTGTTATTTTTTGCACATTAACATCTAATGAAAATAATGTGCGACGGTGAAATACATGTATATGAGTTTAAAAAGCGCAGAAAGAATATCATACAAATGGATTTATTTCTAATTGCCTGTCGCCGCAGACATCAGCCGCTACACCTATTAAATTCTCTCCTCTACTGGGGAGAGAACTACCTACTTCCTCTGCGAACCCACCACCCGTCCGCCGCGCCGTCTAGCCAAGCGGATTCGGCTCGCTTTTTTCTTTAAGGTGGCGGCGGGGCGGCGCATTTTTTGTCTGCCCAATACTAGAATTGATACCAAAAGTCAAGTACCTACCTATAATTGAAGTTATTTATAAGAATCATAAAAGTAATTATGAAATAATTAAGTAAGTAGATATTTTTAATGTGATTGGATTGAGAACTGACCTTATTCCACTGCTTCCTCGTCCGCCGCAATTGAGTTTGTTAGCGATTTCTGCCCAACTAGCATTATTTTGTTGTCTTGCATGACTTGTTCTGGCATAGCCGATAGCAAGCCAAAGATGCTGCTCGAGCAAATTCAGCAACTACTCTTGCTGGGACAAAGATGGTACCTACCGTGCTTCTGGACATGCTGAAAATGGCAATTTTAATAGGTCATCCCATTATTTTTATGGAAAATAAACGTATACCTACTTTTATACTTACTTACATTTTGGGATTTATTGCAAGCTCTTGCTAAAAAATCACACCGTAATATTTTATTTTAGTTTCTTGTTGACATTAACAGAATGTCTTTAGTCTTGAATTTGGTATTTTCGATTTCAAGCCTGACATCGAGCTTTAAACTTGCTTAGAACCAACTTAAACCGCATCGTCAAATAATATCGATTATAATTCAAGAGAAATAGTCATTCAACTCACAGGTCGACGTAGGTACTTATAAATACCGTTCGGTTCAAGGATCTGTGACAAGTGGAAATATAGTGCAAGCACGCGTAGGTAAGTGTTCATTTAATTAAAATATTGGTATTTTAAGAGAAAGCAGCAGTTGAATAGTATTAACAACTTTGCTTCAAAGAGAAGAGAGATATAGCATTGAGAAAATTGCAATTTGGATGAATGTTGTAAAGGCTTTGTTACACTACTTGCGAGTTTCAAACTGTAATAATTTGTCCATCTTTAAGGCTTTTAAAAAGATTTGAAACACATTTTTTGCCTGATCCAATACATAAGTAAATACAAAGATACAGAGCATCAAAGTTACGGAGTGGGGGGTATTGACGCCACTTCTAGGTAAAAATCGTACTTAGGCGTGTCACGAGCAACTTCCACCCAGTGTATCTTTGTCATTTTTAATATAAGAGTAAAGAAAAAATACGTGTCGAATATTTTAAAATAATCTTTGTGATAGACAAAAAAAATTTTTTTTGTCATACTTATCCCTATTGTAGTAATTACCTAGCTTAAATTAATTTACATCTGTTTCAAAAACAAAATCAAATTGGGGACTTGTCAAAGAAAGGCCAAGTCAAGAGTAGACTAATCCAACGTTCATGTATGAAAATACTGATGAATGTGGATGAAGAAAAAGAAGTGTGTTTGGATAGTAGCAAGTGGAGGGAAGTGGTCTCTGTATACCCTGATGGGAGAGAAGCGTGAAACTCTTTCGTTTCATCTATCATCTACATTCATTAGTCGCTTCATACATGCACGTCGATTTTCGTTACTTTTAACTTGGCCTTTCTTTAGTATATCCCCGATTAAGGTATGATTTTATAGCAATCTAGCATAGCCTTACCCTGGAACAATACCTTGTACCTGTAGTGAATACCCTTCAAATGAAGGCTGCTATCAAACGGTTTCACTGAAAGGGCGCATTTCAGGTTATTAACCCCTCTTTTAATGACAGTAGGTATTAGGTATCTAAGTTCATTAAGCAAATCTTACTAAAACCCTTTTCGACTGTTTAATCGGTTATGAGGTAGGGCGCTTATGCACTTGCGATTGTGGAGAGGTAGGCGGTTGCGGTTTTGGCGCGTTTGTAAATCAGTCGTCAAACCTCCAAACTAGGCGCCGCAACTGGAAATATCCTCCTCCTTATCAGCCCTTTAATGTCCCCACTTCAGGGTCATGAGCTACTCTCATACGAGATATCCTCATCATCATTTACTTTAAGAGTTAGACTCTTGTCGGTGGAGTGTTCGCCATCTAGGCCTATCCTCTGCCAGTGCTTTAACTTCTTGATACGACGTGAAGTAAGTATGTCGCGGCCTTCCTAGAGATATCCTACTACTAATCTTAGAAATGTTTATGTCGTTATATGGATGAGAAGATGTTTGTTACTCTTTCACGCTTAGACCACTGAAGAGATGGTAATGAAACTTTAAAATATTATAGCTTGCGCAATGCACACCAAGGCTATAGGTAGGTACGTAATTATTTTTAAGACATTATGTAAATCCAAGATATGACGACAAACGCCTCCATTAGTCATACTACAAGTACTTAATAGACCTTACCCCTTTAGAATACAAACTGTATTAAGCTATTCACATAACATGAGCTCAGCAGTTCTTCACAATATTCAGGAAGTAGGTAAGTAAATGTTCCTGACTGAAAGGCAGTTAGCGCTTAGAACTTACATGTTGACTTGCGCGTTTTACGCTGAATAAGGTGTAAGAAAATTCTCTTATGTAGGTACTTATTATGTCGACATGCTTAAAATCTCATTAGATTCGAACCAGAAGCTGCTCGCGACTTCGTACGCATTTAGCGTTGTATTTTGGTAAATCAACGCAATATCTTAAAATAATAAGGCCTAAGGCCCAGAACACACGAAGAAACGCAACTGCAACTGCAATTGCTGAGTTGTGTCGTGTGTGGTTTTCTAAAGGAGCCTATAGCAGAAACTTAGATGCAACTCAAAAGTAACTAGCAGTTGCAGTTTCGTTACAGTTGCGTTTCCCCGTGTGTTCTGGGTCTAAGTGTTATTTTAACTAAGTGCTACAATACTATAGTTTCATTACAATCTCTTCAGCGATATTAGCGTGAAAGAGTAACAAGCATCCTCTCATCTCATCTATCCATCGGCACAAACATTGACATTTATAATGTTAGTAGGATAAGCCGTGATTATGATGAGTGGTACCTAAAGGTGGAAACGCCACAGGAATTGATTGCAAAGGCTCATTGTTAATCACAGAACACTATTACTTCCTAATCCGCCAAGCATCGTGCCGTCTTATTCTGATTTTTGACGACGACAGTGACAGCTTACGTTTTAGCTTATTTGAGCGTTCTTATAACTGGCTGCGAGTAAAGAAAAACTAACTTATCACGCGTTACAAGGGAAACGCTCATAAGTTCGCATTAAACAACTTTTATGTAGAATAAAATTATGTTATTACTCGTATGTCTGTTATGTATGTTTAATAAACAAATAACGAAAACATCTGCATGTTTATTCCATCTTAACTCTTAATTTGAATCCAGATTTGTATCCAAATCCTATAACAAAAATTATTTGACTACGTATACAGCATGTAACAGAAAGGGGGAATAAAGCCAAAACACAGCGATAGTTTTCATAAAACTGAACAACTTTCACCATGGAACATGGTCACTTGAAAAAAAATTCGCCTCCCCATACAACCTGTCCGATCAGCTGATCGAGTAAGTATGGGCGATCCAAAATTTTTTTCGAGGTACGACCCATGTTCCTTGGGGAAGTCGTTCAGTGTGAGGACTATCGCTGTGTTTCGGCACTAGGTATACCCCCTTTCTGTTACACCCTGTATATATAATTTTTCAAAAACAAACCGTTTTACCCATAAAGAATTAAGTTATTTTACGCTTGAAAACACTAGAATTCTCTTACAAATCCCAAAATTTAAATAATTATACTAAAGTTATTATTATTTACTTTAACTACCGCAGCGGGTACCTTTCAGTAAATTACTTTGTCGCAATAAATTTTAAATATCTCTGTGCTAGTACTAAAACGTGGCGTTACAACACATAAAATAAACCTGTAGGTAGAAGTACCTTCGTAGCTTCGTTTTATAGGCAAGGGCGCGTTTGCGGTCGAAACTTCCGCGTTTTGACTTCAGCAGTTAGTAACAGTTACATCACAAATATTTTCGAATTCGTTATCAGAAACGTTAATTCATTCATATATTTAAGAGCCAGGCCAACTATTTATTAAGCTGTACCAGGCTCTTGTAGGTGGAGTAAACACCATCTTTGGCTCTCTTCTGCCAACAAAGTTAATTGTGTTAAGTAGGTATTGTTTTTTACGCTTTCGTTTACAGTTAGGTAGGTACGTTTTTTAGGTACCAATTTGTGGTCTTTTTAGAAAGTAAAATTAATTTTGTGGTGCAACCGACTATTTAAATGAAAGTGCACCGATTGAATTTGGTACCTAGCAAAATTGCCTTTACCATATCAAATCGTTTCAGCGATACAACTGCAAACGCGTCAAAGCCTTAAATAAGTAATTACCTACTTAAGTATTTATTACCAGTCAAATAAAAATACGCTTAGCACAAAATAAAACACAAATACGTATATTTGTAGCTTAGAGGGAAAGAGCAGGGAAAAAAAGGGCGGCAAACTGGGAAACGGATTCTACTAAGCGTAAAAGGTCATGAACCTCGCTACATAGAGACATGTCACTGACATATCAAAGAGCTTTCTCTTCTCGAACCGATGAGAAAATAAAATAGATATCAAAGTAGGTACCTAAGCAAAGGAACTTAGAATATTAGACAATCTAAAAATACTTTGCTAATTATTCGCCTTTGAAAATTAGTGTCCCAGACTTTCTACTCTAATTCTTCCCTCTAATATTAAAACGTCAATGTTTGTGCCGATGGACGGATGAATGGCGGGAGAGCTGGATGTGACTATATCCGTTACTGTTTCACGCAAAAACTACTTTAATTGAACTATGCAATATTTTAGCTTACCTACACATTAGCGTAACACATGGGATAATTCTATTTATTTTAACATTTGAGTAAGTAGTATAAGTTTTACGATAAACGAGAGCGAAGTTGCAGGAAACCTCTACTATATAAAAACTAGGGACCAAGGAATAATCAAGGAGGCTGAGCACGATTTGGATCTCAGTAAGTATCTTTACACTTAAAACTAATCGACCAAAAGTTTCCGCACAGATATCTGTTTGAATTTAAACACTGCCTTTTCTGGTGTAGCTATTCGTTTTAAGTACCTAAGTATCTAATCGTATATTCTGTTATGATGGTCCCACACTGCATTTTTATAATAACGTTTGTAAACATTTTATAACAAAATTTTTGTATACCTACTTAAAATAGAGCACCATAACGCTACAAAAATTTTACGAATATTACATATTCGTAATATTATATATTCGTAATATTTGTAAATGAAATATAGTGAAAGAATGACGAGAAGATATTAGGTCTTTACCTATGAAATTGCCGTTTTGTATGAAAAAAATCAAACGAGTTTTTTTTATATAATTTTTATTTGTATCAAGTGAAGTAATTACCCATACAATCAATGCATCTTTGCCAACGCAGTGGCAGTTTATTAATGCCCTTCTTAAAGAAATCAGCTGGACGAGAGGCAACAAATTCTTCAAAGGCGTTTTGAACTGCCTCTTGGTTATTGAATTTTTTTCCAGTCAAGAAGTTATCCAAATTCTGGAAAAAGTAGTAGTCTGTAGGGGCAAGGTCCGGTGAGTACGGTGGATGAGGGAGAGCTTCCTACCCCAGTTCTTGCAACTTGGAGACCGTCATTTGTGCGGTAAGAGGTCGCGCGTTGTCGTGCAGGAACAGCGGAGACGAGCGATTGACCAATGCTGGTCGGAGACTTGCCAGCTTCTCCATCATTGTGTTCAATTCTTCACACTACACATCTGCAGTAATACTCTCCCCATTTGGTAAGAAGCTGTGATGAATCACACCGGTGCTAGACCACCAAACAGTAACCATCACCTTTTTAGGGGTAAGTTTTCGTTTAGGGCATTCTTTAGGTGCCGAACCAGGATCCAACCAACTTGCTGAGCGCTTACGGTTATCAAACAGAATCCATTTTTCATCACAGGTGACAATGCGGTTCAAAATTCCTTCATTTGTGTGTCTGTTGAGCAATGCACGGCACGTCTCGACGCGTACTTGGCGCTGGCGATCATTGAGTTCATGGGGCACCCATTTGTCAAGGTTTTTTACCTTGCCAATTTGACGCAAATGGACCAATATTGTTTTGATGCTAACGTCGAAAGCTGCTGCTAATTTAGCCGTAGTTTGAGTATCATCAGCTTCCACGATCGCCTTCAATTCGTCTGCATCGACCAAAGTCTTCGGACGACCGCGGGGTTCATTTTTCAGGTCGAAATTTCCAGAACGGAAGCGAGCAAACCAATAACTAGTGGTTCGTTGATTTGTAGTGTTAGCTCCGTACACGTCGTTGATGTTGCGAGCCGCTTGTATCGTGTTGCTGCCACGACGGAACTCATATTCCATAATTACTCGAATTTTTAACGTATCCATGTTGACGAAAATGATTGAAATGCAATGAAAATGTAATACTACCAATAAACAAATGACTGTTTTTGGAAAAAGAATTCCATATTTTTAAAATGAAATTAATTTGAAATTAGAATTCTTAGCTAAACAAAAAATATTTTTAATTGAAATGGCCAGTACTGTAAAACGGCAATTTCATAGGTAAAGACCTATTATTTTGAACACCTAGGGTGCTTACAACAATATGATGATTCCAACTGCGTATATGAAAAATTGCTCTTGTGTTTTCAGATCATTTTGACTACCTTTGAAGTACATGTATTGTGATTTTGATGCTATCTGTACCTACCCACCTACCCAAATTAACGTTACCTATTTTTATGAATTAGAATCTAAAATTTAATTTTTCTATTCATATATTTTCCTTGTTTTTTGTAGGTACTTACATACCACATGCCTATAAAGATAATCCTTCCCTAACTGAATGTAATGGAAATAATTATCCAAAGCGGTTTAGTGTAGCGATGCGTAAAGTCGGATTAAAAACTTAACATAAATGAAATATTACACCAAACTAAAACTTCAAGTAAGTTGAAACTAATAAATAACGTGGGCGAGCGGAAAATTTCATGTAGTTTTGTAAAGCTACTTATTTGCTTAAATACTTAACTCTTTTGCGGCGCGGTGCGGTTACGGACGGCACGTTGTTACAATAAATCTCTAACTAAAATTAAACTAACAATATTTTCTACAACATGCGTTAATTTGCAAAGAAAGAACGGAAAAAGTTCAAAACTAGCAAAAAGCTACCAAACTGTTAGAATGTAAACTGTAAAGCATCTATGTTTCATAATTGAGTAAGGAACACCCGATTGCAACGGCGAGAGGCACACTCCCTGACAGTTCCGTAGGTGCTCAATTAATTAAAAGTTCTTCAGCTGAGCATTGCTGTACGAAGGGAATTATTAAATGATATGCTAATTCAGTTACATCGATTTATTGTGGAATCTGTGACCGAAGTTCGACGGTTTTACAAAGTTTACTGTGGTTTACATACATAAATACATGTAATCAGGGTCTTTCTTCGCGGAGAATTTTGATTAACCTTATTATGTACTTACTCAGCAAAGTTTTTCTATAGCTACTGAGAATAATAACTAGTAAATACTTAATCTTGTACAACAAAACATTTTCTACAAGTAGGTAGGTATCTACTTATAACCTACCATTTTTGCGGAAATATTATGATTACCTACTTATCTAAGGCAAATGGGTATATTCCATTTCTTCGGAACACTTTTTAAAAGTAATCGCACAAAGGTAGAAACGACAAGTGTTATATAAAACCTAATTAATAACCGCATTACATACATAACAAATAGAACGAACTGGTGCCCTAAAATGTAGCAACCGAGGTCAATGTGCATTAAGTACTTGATTTTGTTTAAATTTCTTTATTTAGCTTCGTTGACTATAAAACAAAGAGACCTAGAATTTAAAGGCCAGAGCACGCCAGAGTCAACCTCTTACTCAAACATACCTAAGCCGAAATAACGAAAAATCTCGAAAATTTCCACCTGAATTAATACGATCTCAGTTCTAAGGAGGAAAATGGTAAAATTCGCTTGAATCCGGCACACGGCTTGAGCCAATAAGCCGAGAGATGTGATTATGGGAAACTCAAACCATGCGATTTATAGGCAATCTTGAACGAGTATTAAAAGTTTCGATGAGACTTAATAAGATGGTCTTCGAGAAGTTTTATTGGAATTCCGTAAGTGTGTGTTTTGGTGGGATTATGTTGCTATATGTACCTACCTAGATGTATGTAACATTACATATAAGTACTATATCACGCCTCTTTCTTTTTTAATTAATAGGTAGGTACCTATGATAGAGGTAGACCTCGAAAAAGATGGACAGACGATCTGGATGCAATTTCACGGGAATGGGGGGCGCTACCGGAGACCGTGTTAAATGTTAACTCGCGGGGAGGCCTATGCCCAGCAGTGGGATCTAATTGGCTAACAAATAAAGGTACCTATAATAAGTAGGTACCACATCCAAATATCCTTAATCAGTAAACTTGTTCAAAGTTGTAGGACCTAGTTATGCTCTGAGATCCAACTAATGCAGTTTGTTAACTGCATAACATATAGGTAAGTAAGCACGGTTTGTCTCTCTCAAATACTCTACACTCAATGTATTTGGTGGGTAAAGTTATTCTATGTAGCTTGCTTCCAATTTTAGTGAATGCTCCATTCGAAATTCCGCCCCCATTTTAGGGAAGAAGGAGGTTTTAGGAAGAGACAAAATGTAACCTATGTCACTCTTTACACCGTCAACTATCTCCACCGAGAAATCACTCAATCAATAACATACAATAGGTACCTACATAACCTATTCTTCTTATACTTACATAACCTACATAACTTATTCTTTCCTATGCTTATTTCCCGTTGAAGTAGACAGAGTCCACTTCCCTCCACTTGCTACGATCTAAACACACTTGCTTAATAATGTCGGTTTAGGGTAGGTACCTACTCTTTAACATAAAGTACCTACTCGTACATACGAGTATTATTATATCTATGGCATTATCTATAAATATCTATAAATATGTACACAAACTTAATTATTTTCTTTTGTAGGTATATATTAAAAAAGAAAACTCTTCTATGTAAGTAGGTGGCACTCGGTTCGGTTACGTAGTACTATTTATTATACTGTGGTTCGGTCCTCTTTAATGTCCCAACACGTTTTCTACTTACTCACACATTAGTACTGTGCATTCTCATTCACTTTATTCTTTGTTCGTAAGGTTTCGCATTTGCAATAACTTGTTGTTTCTGTTAATATTAATTCATTATGTACTTGATACACTATGCTCAGTCTAAATCGAGGTAGTCTGTTATTGGCTTCACTAGTATCTAAGATAAGACTTTGTAAAATCTACTTCTTATGGAAGCTGTTGATTACCCAAATATAAATAAAAAAAAGTGGCTGGTTATATTTACGTTACGAGTAGGTATTACAAAAATATTTTTGTCCATGTTTTGCCTAAAGACACGGACTTACCAGTACCCTTCGCTAGCCCCAAATTTCTCTAATAGCACACCGTCACCCTACATTACAACATTTGAACACGTCCTCCAGATAATGCTGTGCTCCCAATAATTTCCGCCGATGGCGCAACTTACGTAAAATTGTACCCTTCAACTTAGATATAACTAGCTCAGCTGGACGAGCCTGGGATTTCTACAGCGTGAAGGTAGTGGGTTTGATTTCCACTTGGATTAAATGTTTCAGCAACTTACATTTTCTTAATACAAACAAATAAATATGTATGGGCACAATGCAATGTTACTGTTCTCAGTTGTAGAAAATCACAGCTTACGGTGCTCAAGCTTTTACAGTTGCGTGCGGGGGCGCGGCGGGGCGGCGTGCGGTTGCATTTGATATAATAAATGCTTTGATAAATGCGAACCGATGGACCCTCGGTTTGGCGCAACCACAGATGCGTTAACAAAATGAACATCCTACCATTTTTTTATAAATCTAATTGTTTTGAGAAGTCAAAGAAAGGATTGTTCCAATAAATCTATTATACTTTGCCGAACAATTCAGTATTGTTAACTATTATGAGCGTGATTTTACAGACGAAAATAGCTTGTGTTTTGGGAACATTTTAATAGGAAAGTACAGTCTATATAAAGATAACGCTTCGTAGATTTTATTTGATTTGAAGCATGTGAGTGAAGCTAGTTGTAGGTAGAAATAGCTCCAGATAATGAAGTTGTTTCTTCTCTTACTATCTTTGAGCCTGGTGAATTCCACCGACATGACGAAAAAATCTGATCAGTACCCAGAGTATACCTGGCATAAGAAATATAAAACAACATGGTAAGATTTTTGATTATTTTCGTAGGTAATTGTGTTGTATTTATAATTTAGATTAGATTTTTAATGATCTAATGATAATATTAAAATACCTAACCATATTATTTAACTGGACATTAAATGCTCAATTCAAAATCCACGTGAATTACGTTAACTTCATAAAATGTAGGTATTTTATAATCGACTCCAAAAAGATGGATTGGTATTTATTTAAATTGTTTTTAGTCAAAGTTATCCGGTTTCCTAATAACTTTATTACCACCAGGTCGGATCTGATGACGCGACCCCTGCCGACATGGTTCGATCGCGCCAAGGTCGGCATCATGGTCCACTGGGGAGTCTACTCCGTACCAGCCTTCACCTCCGAGTGGTTTTGGAAGTTCTGGAAGGATCAGAGTATTTCTATTGGCAGTGAGTCTTTTGTTTTATTAACATGGGACAGGTTTTGGTTCATTCATTTATTCATATATTTCAGAGCCAGGCTCTTCTCGGTGCCATCTTCAAACGCCATCTTTGTCTTTCTTCTATCAGCAATTTGACTTCTTGATATTTGGGTTTTGGTGGGAATCTGCAACACACTCAGAAAAAGAAGAGAGACGTTTGGATGTATTTTTATTAGAGTTAGATGGCAATTTAGCAATAGGCTCCTAATTTAATAGTGGAAGCTGATAGATCATTTAAATGTGTATAGAAATACAAGTAGAGACAGTACCTAACAACAATGACAAATTAATGTAAGTAGGTATGTAGACGTACGTATAATATGGTGTCGTTAAGTATATTTTTGTTCCAGATTGGCACGCCATAAGAAGGTTCATGGATAAGAACTACTCTAAACATCCAAATTTCGTGTACCAAGACTTTGCTCCAATGTTCAAAGCTGAGAAATTTGATCCGGATCGATTGGCCGCGCTGTTTAAAGATGCTGGCGCTAGGTATGTCAGAATCTTTATTAAAGTTGAAATTGGAATTGTTTTTATTAAAAGATACAATTGTTAGCAATATGAAGATAGATTTGGTAAATAAATATACATTCTGTGTTGGGTCGGGATAGATAGATATTAAAGAGTCGCTGAATGAAGTGGCAAAGAGTGCAAAAAAAAAGCAAAAATGTATAAGGCGGGCTGACCCCAAATACGGATAAAGTCAAGAGAATTGGTGCAACTCATTGCGGAATAGAAATCGGTAGGTACCTAGTCGATAGAATCGCAAGATTCTTAAGTGTAGGCCAAAATACACATGTAATAAGGTCGAACATGAAGTAGAAAGGTAGGTACCGACTTATAAATTGGTAGGGTAAGGATAAAACACACCGTGATTTTTAACACACAAATATTGCTAATTCCAGATACGTAATTTTAACAGCAAAACATTACGATGGCTACACCCTCTTTCCTTCAGAAAGAACGAAACATTGGAACTCATTCGACGTTGGTCCACAACGTGACCTCGTCGGAGAAATATCACTCGCCGTGAAAAAACAAAACATGCTATTTGGAGTTCAATACGCGCTCGCCGAATGGTTCAACCCTCAATATGAAGCTGATAAAGAAGCGCAGTTCAGGAACCATACTTACAGCGACAGTATTATTCAAGAATTGAAGTCGTTAATCAATCGATACGCACCAACTTTGTTAAGGATACATGGAGATGGGGATGCTTCAGCCTATTATTGGAAGAGCCAGGAGTTTGTCGCGTGGCTGTACAATGAAAGCCCAATTAGACGGGATGTAGTGATCAACGATAAATGGGGGCGTGGTGTGAGGTGTATTGTTGGTGGATATGCTAGCTGTCCTCATTCTTGTAAGTGGTTTCATCATAATTCATCAGAATTACTATGCTACAAAATTAACTTTTTACGCGTTATATTTAAAAATTTATAAAGCACACTTACTTAGGAACCTAAATTATAAAGATGAGTTGGTAAGTATCTACAGGGTTTCAATGGTCACGTTGAAGAACCACCTAACAATTCAATTTAGACATCAAACAAAGACAATGACATCCTCCTCGTGGTAGCAGTTGGTCTTTCTCTTCTTCATCTTATTTAAGAGCTTAGCTCTTGTCTGTGGAGCCTCTTCCATCCCTCCCTATTTTCTGCCTTCTTTTTAACATCTTGATACGACATGACACCCGCTTTTTCCTTCACCTGTTCTAGGAACGTCCGTCTGGGTCTTCCTCTCTTCCTTTTCCCTTCAATTTTTCCTTCTATGATGTTTTTTATGAAGGAATCATGTCGTATCAAATGTCCTAGCATCTTTCCTCTTCTGTTCTCAATAGATTTTAGTAAACTTCTCTTTTCTCCCACAATCTGTAATACCTCCTCATTTCTCTTCTTTTCAGTCCAACTTATCCTCTCCATTCTTCGCCAAAATTAATTTTTAGCAGTTGATAGGTAGCAGATATATGTCTCTGAGGTGGACGCGAGTACCTAGTTTGAAGCATATTTTTAAGGTCTTTGGACGTCATCTTCATCTGACTTTTTTCTTTAATATCCACAGTTGGATCACCAAACCGCAAATGGGAGAAAGTGTTTCCCATTGACAAGCAGTCGTATGGCTACAGAAGTAGTATAAGTTGGGGTGATATGGTTCCTGTACAAGAAATTATTAATGCAATCATTTCCACTGTCAGCACTGGCGGTGAGTACCTATTACCTTTACGTATTTAACATTTTGTTTTGGTAATAAATAAAAATTGTAGTATTGTACTTAAGTAATTGTTGTTTATGGAGTTCAATCGACTTATTAAAATAATTAGGTACCTAATAAATGAATATTTTTGTCACAGGAAATATCGTTATAAACATAGGCCTAACAAAAGAAGGAGAGGTGCCCAATATGTTCGAATACGTCTTGAAAGACGTCGGAGAATGGCTTCGCATCAACGGAGAAGCTATTTACGAGACCTCACCTTGGTTTCATCATAAAGACAAGTTATCCAGCTCAATCTGGTACACTTGTAGGAAGAGAGAGTATAATCCCATGCACCCGTCGTCCTCGCCAAGAGTAAATGACAATGTAACGACAATTTATGCACTATTCAGTCAATGGCCGGTGAAGACGAATAGTTTAAAACTTGGAGCGATGGTGCCGTATTTCCAAAGTGGGACGTATAATATCGAAGTGGTCGGCAAGCCTGGGGTTAAGTTGGAGGTTTGAGTCTTTTTACTTATTTGTAGTTGTATATGATCTAAACACACTTCATTTGCGTCGTTCACATTCACAAGTCGCCTTTGTTTGTCGTTGTTCTTGTTTTTAGTCCTAAGTCCTAGGAAATAATCACGACCACGTCCCAGATTGACCTTGCCAATAACCATTCAGTATTGTGAGAACAGTAATTTGCTGCTTGTACTTAAGTACTTATACAGATAATAGCCTACGGTACTAAACAGTTTCCTGCTAAAGTTGTGCTTTTGGGTAACCGTGGGAAATAATCTTATGTCCACACAGAATTGAGAGCTTATAGAATAACTGCTATTTTTTGTGATACTAGTTTTTTGTGGTATTTTTGTGGTCCAACAATGTGGACTAACGACTTGGTTAAAGTCGCTGGAAACCGTTGGATGTGGGCAGCGCAAGACCGGTCGTTGTGGAGATCCTTGGGTTTTGTCCAGCAGTGGACTACATAGGCTGACATGATGATGATGATGTGGTACTAGTATTACAGCTACATAATATGTTTTTTTGCTCCAGTGGTCCTGGCTCCGAGACAAAGCCGTGGTGGTCCACCTGCCTCGCCGACTGGGGTGGAACTACGCGTGGGTCTTGAAGTTCGAGGTAGTCAGGAAGAACGGCATTCTCGAGGACGAATTTGAAGTAGAGAAGGAGAAACGAAAGTGGGCAGGACCCAGAGCTATTTTAGAGTTTCCTTCGTATTGAATTTAAGAATAATACTCACTTACCTACTTCTTACTAATATTAAGTGTAGGTACCTACTGGTACTGGTACATTTGTAAAAAAATAAATACTTAGGTACTTACCTTAGTAAAGTAACTGCCGACTGAAGTAATCCGTTAAGTAGATTTATAGGAAAAAGAGTCATTAAAAAGATTTTATTATAATGTTTGAGTGTTTTGTTTTACGTTTTTGCAAAGTAAATAGAAATAAAGTCAGAGCTTTTTACGCTCTAGCTAGCTCTAGTTACGCTAGAGCCTAGCGTATGTGAACATTTAACAGCTCTTGTGTTATAGGTAGGATTTACCAATTGATTACTAAGTAGGTACTTAATACACGCAGGTACTGAACACCTAAGTCTCTGAAATACGCAAAATGTTCCTAAGTAGGTACTTTGTTGTGTAAGCCCCTATTATGCTGTCTACACACCAAAGCCGCCGGCATGCCGCCGGGGTAGGCCGGCGGCTTTACTTCATACGAATGGCAGCTGTCAAAAAAGCCGGCGGCTTTGGTGTGTAGATAGGTACTATAACTAGTTTATAGTGCCTCCTTGCATAAGACTTAGGTATAGGTCGCGCCACGTAAAATGAACCCTAGCTGACAGATGCGCATTAGACGATTTTTGAGTCTGACGTTTAACATTTGATTTAAAATACCATCGCGCACAAAAGTGTTTAATTACAATCATGGTTTTACGCACAAAGGAAAGAAAAATATTATTAGTAGTAGGTATTAGTAAGATGGAATATAAATAAAAAAAAATACACAACTACCAATCAATATTGGATTTAGTGTAAAATGTGTAAAAATATTCGAAAATTTAAAAAAAAAACATTGTTCTTCCATTAAGTCTTCATGCGTGACGCGAAAACCAGATGAGGACGCGGTGTTGATGCCAGAAGTTATTATCATCGTGGTCGTCACTTTCATAACCTTTGTAATCAGAATCATTATCCCCTATGTATAGTCTAGTAAGTCAACATACGTAACCGCGTGCGAAAGACTCTTACAAGAATGAATCGATAAATAGCTTCTTTTTACGTGGCGCGACCTATACTGAGTTTTGTCAAGCATTAGACAGTTTAGATTTATTCCTAACTCCTCTGTCACTCTCCGTTATGCGGTCTGTTTATCCTAGCAATAGCAAATGTAGTTTAATTCTACTGTAGGCACCTCTAGGTAGGTAACTAAGTTAGTTGGTAAGTTCTTGTTTATCTGAGTAGTTACTTAAGTACTTACCTACTTGTTTATGCAGACTGTTGATGGACAATTTAAATTGGTCTGAAAACCTGAATTTCAAATCGAAGTTATGAAAATTTGGTATTTACGTTGTACCAGTTTCCCAAGGTCACATTGAGAACCTCCTTTTTTTTGAACTGGGTTAATAAAACTATGCATTTAACATTTAAGAACACACTTGAATTTATTTGACGTGTTCAAAGATCTTGCGAATAGATTTAAGGTAGAGGCTAGCGTTCTTGCCAAGAGAGAGGAGGTCCTCGTCTTCCTGACTGCGGCGCCTGACCTGGTTGGTTTGCACTAGATCTGGGTCCGCTTCTGCCGCCGCCTGGTCTCCGGGACCACGTTCATTGGGTTGGGCTGGAGACATGTATGTTATTGTAGACTGTTGAAGGCTTTAGTGGGTCTAGTATGTATCTTGAAATTATTAGAGAGTAGGCACAATGTTACCTAGTATTTTTTTCCTCATAACGACAAAAAGGCGATATTATAAAATAAGGACTTTCATACCTACATTTTCATTTTCCTAATGCAAAAATTCAGTTTCACGAATAAGTACCTACCTACGTAAGTAAATACCTGCTATCTCTACGTATATATTTCGGTTTATTCCAGGGGTATCTGTTGTAACAGAACATTCTGTATGGGTAGGTACGTATTGAGGCATAAGTACCTACCTAATTGATTGCGAGTTACCTACTCCTTCAATGGAACCCCCAAAGTGCGAGTCTTGGCACTCCAGCAGTTTTTAAATAAAGAACCCTTACAAACCAAACCTTCCTCCTCATCTTGAGCCCTCTTCTGGTATCTGCCTTGGAGAGGACCATTCTTGGAGATCTGTTGGGTGAAGACTGAGGCTGCGCGGCGCCAGATCCTGTTAAGCTGGTCGGCCACTGGTGAAGTTGCGAGCTGCTTGGCGATAGCTTGCACGTCTTCTAAGTTCGCCGTTAGCAGGATGTAGGAATTTGCCGTGTGGATGGTCAAGAAGACCACTGGAAAGGTAGTAAGATTAAAATAGAATAGCCTACCCACCTACTTACTTTAATTTAAATGTTTTTCATGATTTAGTAGGTAATAAAACTTAATTTTATCAAAAATAAGTACCTACCACCTATCTACCTAGAAAACTTACCAGGTACCAGGCGCTAGGTAGGTAGGTACCTTCCTAGGATAGTACCTATTACCTAGGCATCTAGGTAGACAGGTACGTAGGTAGGTACCTAAGTAATTTCGACTTATTTCAAAGTATTAGTAAACTTACTCAAAACCGATGAGATCATCATGTTAAAGCCAGTGCTAACCACAAAAAGAAATATAATTTGGAAAAATCTTGTAACCAAACAATAAATAATTTGTTACGATGTTCCTTCGATAAAGTTTTTAGGAACCATTAAAGTTTATGAAGTGTAAAATTGCATTGCTACATAACTCATATTGTAATTATATTCTGTAGGTACTACAGTTTAATTAAATCATACTAAAACGATGCCAAATAGCGTGTAATTTATCACAAATTACACAAAACACTTAAACCAAACATGAGATGGAATAGCTAGTTAGTATGCTTGTTTTTGTAGAAGCCAAGCCAAAAAAAAATTAAAAGTATGTTACGTCATTTTTAAAGTGTTGCTAGCTTAGCAACTCTTTGCTAAGACTGGCGACTTTAAGATTATGGATATTGGGAAGAAAAAGTTGTCCCTCTCCTTGACCAGTTTTTTTATTAAGTAGGTTTTTGTTTTTCTTTATCTTTATTTATTTGAAAATTAAAGAACTAATATAAGGTTTTTTCACTTATTTCACTGTTATCAAGCTTTCCCGCGAAATTAAAAATATATTTAGTAATTTTGAGCTTCTAAAGCTAGCAGCCCTATTTGCATGTCATTGTGACGTTTTACTCGTTTTCAATTTTCATCTTTCGTTCTTGTTTTGTTTTTCGAGGTTCTTGGACAGAAGTATTTTCGTAGCTACTAATTTCTTTGTGAATTATCTGTGATGGCGACGGATACTAACTTGCAGCACGAAGATCTGCTCATCAAGCTGCGAGCCAAGCTAAACGAAGAGAAAATAAAGCTATGGGAACCTCCATACCTTGAACCGAACGGTGAAGTGACCACAAGTCTACAGGTGTGCCTTTGTTTACATTATCGATTTCGGTAAACATTTGTTGAATTTCTTTGTCTTTTTGAAATGAGGTAACCCGGTTTTTTTTAACATTTCGGTAGTATTGTTATTTATTACTGTTCTATAGTACCTATCTACCTTCCTATGACTAACGATTGAAATTGATAAAGATATTTATTACCTATGTTTGTTTTGAAACTTGAATCATTCCTATATTTAGGCTACATCAGTTGCGAACTGTTATCGAAAAGGTTCAAGTTTCTAGAACTCCCCATTGCCTTGCTATTTTAATTGCAGTAGGTATTTAATTTGGTTTCGACGGCTTTTCCATTTCTGTTCCTGTAAGTGTTTAAAAGACACTTGTTGAAACAAAACAAACGTGATAATTGATCTCACAATTTATTTTTGTTTTACTGAAAGAAATACGATTCTTACATTCTTTACTCTTATCCCCAGTTAGAAAATCCCTCATAAAGTTATTATATGCTGTCTTATTAAGATGTATGACAACAATAGTGTAAACTATTGGTTTAATTAAGCATTAAATTAATCTTTCACATCCCAGAAAAAAAAGAACAACAGAAAATCTATTGTGTCTGGGTTTATAATGGTTCAGTGGGATGTGAGAGGTTAATATCCTATACTGCAACTGAAAGAGTGAGAAAAATCACCTAATATTATTTACCTATAAGTAATTTTATCTTTTCTTTTTCTCTCCAGGAGCTCTCAGAAAAATACTCATTAGAATTCTCAACGGATAAAGAAGTAGTTCTTAATGCACTCCGCGAGCTACAACTACATTCATTAGACCGGTCCAAAGCCAACACGGAGTTCAAGGAGACTGGAGTAGCTACGTTCAGGGTGAAGGCATCTGGGAAAGACGTGTATAGGGTCCAGAAGAAGCTGGATGTGCAGGGTAGTGAGCTCATTGGAGCTGTTGCTCAGGCTATGGAAGTTACAGTAGATAGGTGATTATCACTTGTTCTTCAGTAGGTACAAGAGGCTGCCCGCGACTTCGTACGCATTTATCGTCATATCTTGGAAAAGAAACATGATATCTCAAAATAATACAGCATATGAGTTATTCTGATGTTTAAGCTACAATATTCTTGCCAAGTTTCATCAAAATCTGTTCAGTAGTTTTTGCGTGAAAGAGTAACAAAAATCCTTCGGCACAAACATTGACATTTATAATATTAGTAGGATTCTATATAATTATAAGAAATAATGTAAAAATTCTTGAATTTTTTGTTAATTTCAGAGTAAAATTGATATTTAATGGGAAGGTGATAAAGCCGAGTCCCAGTTTGGAGGAGCAGGGTGTAAAGAATGGAGCTCAAATCATGGCTCTTGTTATGCCTGGTAAGGTCAAAACTTATGTGTAATTTTTTTAATGTGATTCTATATGGTGATTGTTCCAATGACAAGTAAAAATATACATGCTGTGGGATTTGCTAGAAAATTGTATTGAGGTAAAGTTATACAGAAACATTTTATGTGTCGTATGCAAAAAAGTTGTATAAACTTTTATTTGATTATTAAACAATATTGGTATTATGAAGTGTGCTTATGGTAGCAAGTGGAGGGAAGTGTTTTCTGTCTATCCCATATGCCTGTGATAGATATGTATGTGTGTGTTGCTATCTTATTTACAGAGAACCCAGATGCAGTGAAGAAAGAAGACAACATGTATATGGAAATGAAAACAACGCGAGACGACGCCATGTTACTGTCGGAGTTTGTGGATGATTTCGCTGATGATGATGAATATATGAAAGTAAGTCAAATAGTACAAAGTTTGCTCAACAACAGCAAAGTTTAATGTAAATGCATAGCAGTGGCGTAGAAAAATATGATGAAATGTCCATAGACAGGCATTGGCATATCTATGAACATTTCTTATTCATTTTTATGGAATAACAATACCATAGTAAGTACCGTAGTAAGTGAATAAAAAAAAGCGTAATATTAATCGCAGTGGGCGGGGCTTAAAATATCAACCGAGAGCGCGGTAATCGGCGGCCATGATATGTTGCCGACTCGTTGGGGATTGGGCTTGTCGGGGATGTGACTGACACGCGACCACGAGCGTCAAATTAATTGCAGTTTATTTGTCAACATACAACCAAAATTAAAGCAGTAATTGTATGTATGAGGGTCATTTTTCTATACAATTGTTATTCGAAGCTTAGAGATTTAACCTTTGTAGTTGGAAGACCAATCGGGCAACACAGTGGAGCTCCCGCCGGCAGAGCGTCGGTCGTTGCTAGTCGGGCTCGCGTTGCATGAGCGCGGTCGGGCGGCAGTCAAGAAGAAGGATATGGCGCTTGCGTTGGTGCTGTTTTTAGAGGCTGATCGGCAGTTTAAGTGAGTACTTTACCTGCGCGTGAGGGAAGTGTGGATTAATGTTTTTTTTGTGGTTGATTTGATGTTGTACCTGCAATCGTAATGGTTTAAGAGCGATTTTGCGATATTTGGCTCTTTTTTATAAATTGATTATCAAATTATGATCACTATGTTTTCGCCTGCTCAAAGTTACCAAATGAAAACAAATGAATCAGGAAAATGGTAAAAAGACTCTGCTTGTTTGTCATCGATAAGAAAGTATTTAAACTAAAAACACTTCCTTTTACTATTCTTTAACAAATTCAATGATTTTTTCCGCAGCGAGTGCAGATCATCGATTCTAAAAACGGTGGACAACTGGGCACTCCTTCAGTTGGACATAGCGTGGTGCTACTTACACCTGCAGGCTCTAGGCGCGGCGTCGGACGCGGCCGAGCGGCTCCAACGAGCCGAGGAGTCCTTCGCTGCTAGCTACGGCCGGGATCACTCCAGGCTTATAGCTTTGAAAGGCACTGCTGGTATGTATCCTACTAATTTCACTTTCCTACTGATAATAAATATCAATGTTTATGTGTTCCGGATCGATGGGCCAAGATATCTACCAACTGGTTGCTTGACAGCCACAGAGGTAGAGTTCGGCCTAAGAGGAGATGGCATGACGATCTGGATGCATACTTGGCAAACGGGCCAGATGTTTTCGGAGATGGGAAGGATGGAAGGATATGACTTCTGCCCAACAGTGGGACATAATAGGCTAGTAAAAAAAATGAGACAATATTTATCACTCTTTCACGCTAAACATGACAGACATCACTAAAATGTAAACTTCGCTTGAATTAATTTAGTGATTTGTTTAATGCAGTATCACTAAAAGCTATTATATTGAGTGTGGAACATTTGTTTATTAAAATAATTGTATTTTCATACAGCAAACGAACGAGTGCTTCTAATGCGGTTATACCTTCTCCAAGGTATAGTGGCCTATCATCAAAACAGACGCGACGAGGCGAGGCAGCTTCTCGAACGAGCTGAAAACGAACTTAACGCTTTGAGGGTAAGTTTCTTATTGTTCGGTATTTACTTACGTCACAAACTATGATATCTGGAGTCGGGTTTTTTAAGTTTAACGAGTCCTCGAGTTGATCGAGATACTTTCGCCTTGTTTATTTATATTTATTTTAAAAAATCCAATCTAGATATTTCAGCTATAGTTCGTTGAGGAGTTCCGTCGTATTCTTTCGGGTCCATCATCAGCTATCGATTGATGGAGACAGCAGTCTCGGCGCTTATAGGCGAACTATGCAGTTACCTTAACAAATGGCTATAATAAGTTCCGTTGCGTTAGGTTTTTTCCTGTCATGCGTGTTTCGATCCGCATGTGCGGCCCCCTAAATCTATCATTCCATATATGTCTTTCCTGTCATGCAAGCGGCACGCATGTGTTCAGTAGCGTTTCATATGCGAATCAAAACAAGTATGACAGGAAAAGGGCCCTAATTCCGAGTGGACGCAGGTGGACGAGTCGGCGGTGACGGCGCTGATGGAGCTGGGCTGGTCGCGCGGCGCGGCGGCGGGCGGGCTGCGGGCGGCGCGCGGCGACCGCGACCACGCGCATCATCTGCTGCTGCAGCGCCGCGCCGACCGGGAGCGCGCGCGGGACCTGCATCGACAGCAGAGGTAGCGGCTTACAGCACATTACATTGCACTTATATTTAAGGCGGGGGGCGGGGCTTAATACAGCTGAACGGCACCGTTGACCGAGCGTGCGAGCGGCGGGGGGCGGGGCCTAATAGCGCCGCCGTTGACGGCAACGTCGACGCCTGTATCAGAAAGCGGGTCAAGTAGGTGAAGGACCGGATTTTTCAATTGCCAGTCAAAATTTATATCCTGGGAACATTTCATACCTTTCACCGTCTAAAACATCATGTTTTATGAAAAAAACAAGATTTATATGTCAGTATAATGTCATCTAACTATTGAAAAACCGGGCCTTAGTTGAAATGCCGAAACTACCGAACTGAAACTTAACAACTAAACGTGATGCGATTTATCTACTGTACTATCAATAAAAAATATACTATTCCAGACAGAATCGCATTCTAGGCGTATGCGAAGATGGCAGCCCAGTGAACGGCAAACTGGTTGAAGGTTTAGTCAACATGGGGTTCAGCAAGAAGTTGGCCATTGTGGCGCTCAGAAACGCCAACAACCTCGCCGCTGAAGCCGTGCGGCTAATACAGGAGCATCCTGAGATGGTAATATGCACTCTAGGAATATATTTTATTTTTTAGCTGCCCATTGCTGAATATAGGTCTCTGAAATGGTTCTCCAACGCGATCGGTACTAAAGAAATATTATTAAGGCACTGCAAAATTATAATGTTGAATCAATCTAAACATATTTGTTGATGAAAATAGCTTTTGGTTTTTACATAATTGGGGAAAAAAACCTTTTTTGCTATATTGTAATTAATTTACCTTTATACTTGAATAAATTGTTGCAGTTGGCTGACAGTGACATTTCGTCAGACGACACGGGCACGCCTGGTTCAGACGACTCGCTCGTGGAGCCCGACAATAGACTTGTAGCTGAGGTAACATATGGACGGAAAGCTTTGAATTCTATCTAAGTCTCCCACTTTAATGCTGTTTGTTACCCTTTCACAAAAGAAATACTGAACAGATTTTGATAAAACTTGGCCTTATTTTAGCTTATGCATCAGAACAACTCTTCTATAGTCTATTTAAGATTGCATGACTTTTTTCGAAGATATGACGAATAATGCGTAAAAAGACGCGAGTAGCCTCTATATGTATGTAATTAATGGTTACAGCTAGAAGCAATGGGGTACATAGCGGAGGAAGCTCGCACTGCGCTCCGAGTGTGCTGCAACAAGATACACGACGCCATCGACTTACTTGTAGCGGGCGGCGGACACGTCTTAGATTGTAAGTTCACTTATTGCATTTTTTTATAGCTCTTATAAGGCTGCAGAATGGATGATAAACCCCCAATTGCAAGAAAGGTTAATAAATCTATCAAAGGTTTCTACCTTTCAGTGTTTTCATTCTTCAGTTCTTCGTTCAGTCTGTGAACCGAAATATTAGCAGATTGTCATATTGCGTTGATTACGTGGGACAAGTCTGTATCTACCTTATTGTACTATCTTATTCAGTGTAGCGTTTGATTAGATCGCTTCCGATACTGTTATGTAAGGGTCAAGACGTTTGACGTCAAATGATACCGTATTAAGAGACATATACTAGCAATAAAGAAAATATTGTTGTTTGTCCAGCGGATGCATCCGTTAACCCGTCAACGAGCGCCGCGTCCTCCAAACGACCGAAGAAATCAAGGAAACACAAGAGGGATAGCGTGTAAGTAATGTCATACATGATGACCGTGGCTTTTAAGCTAAACTTGATAAGTATCAGATTAGAATTAATTCTAGAAATAAGTAAAAATACAAAATATTAGGTAGAATGTAACCTTCCGGTTCTTGTCATAGAGAAAAAAAGAAGAGGTCGAGACGCTATAACTAGGCCCCGTGATCCTTTACTCGGCCTTGACGTCACGAAGTGGGCAGGGCTTTATGGAGAATACGCTATTTACTTTCAAGTGAAACAAATAGTTCTACTTTTCGCCACTAGATGGAAAAAGATTAAAATGGCGGAGTCACCCTCCCCGCGTCTAAGACTTCGTCCCCGCGCGATGTCACACTCGATCTGTATGAAAATGTTTATACTGCCAAGTCCTCTTTTTCTTCGTCCGTTGTATTATGTCCATGACGACCGTTCAGTTCAACAAAATATTTTTGTCAATCCTACGCAAGATGGCAATAAAATAAATTCTGTCAAAACCTGTATTTAACATACTTTAAACTTTCAGCAAACGCCGCGAGCGTGAACTAGCACTGGAACGTTTATCGTCAGCGATCCGCGGCGAGGAGGACGACCACCTCGACTCCTCGCTTCAGGATGAAGAGCATTTCCTCGCGCAGTACAAGAGTTTGCTTTAAGGTATTCAATCACACCATCACACACTACGAATAACAATACTGTATAAAAATAACTCTTATACAATTACCGCTTTGTTTTGGTTCCATTATGCTGACAAATAAACACTCAATTACTTTCAAGCGATTGGTTGTGTCAAGGTCACTACCCCGACAAGCTCAATGCAATGCCCAATCACCGACGAGTTGGCAACACGTGGGGGCGGCCGATTGGCGCGCTCTTGGTTGATATTTTAAGCCCCGCCTACTGCGGTTTATATTTCATGGAACCGTTTTTTTTTATTCGGTCGGTAACTTTTCTATAGTATTGTTATTCGTAGATTACATAACTCTGATATCTGTGGGAGTTTTGCGTAAGATACGCATATTAAATGTAGGTGTAAAACGAACTTAAATCGATCGATTGTAGTCAGCTAACATTGAGTTAGCAAAAATAACGTGACTCTGTAAAAAACTAGTTTCTACTAAATGTTATAAATATTTTTGTCCAAATCCAAAACCGTACCACAATTTTGTATACTTAGGATTGGTTCACATCTAACGGAAAATGCATTGCGCATTTCATCCGTCGCACTTACGTAGCATCGGTTGAGTGTGAACGGTCGAGTTTTCTATACATTTGTCTGTTCTTCCCTGTAAGTCCCTTGTTTTTGATAAAACTGGATTAATTATGACTTTATATAAAAATCGGATTCTTTCTACTTATATTAATCACTATTTGTTTTTTATCATTGCGATAATTTCTGACGTATAATATATGTAATATTTTGGATACCTACTCTATTCATGTCTTAATATTACTGCATGTCTAAAATATTGTATAAACTCCGTGTACTTATATTAAATTTACCGGATTTAAAATAGTATTACATTTCTTAAAATTATGTTATAATATTAGTAGTTGTAGTCCTTAGTGATACAATAAACTGTAATGTGATGTATTATGTAGTGATTCTAGTTTGGGTGCGGTATGTATTTGATACATAAAAATATTTTTTTTAAAATACAAGACTTAGGGCCTGATAATATGACAATCAAAAATGGTCTGCGCCGCGCTCCGTCAGTTGTGCGCCGCGGCCTTTAGAAGTGGAATTGGTATGAATAAAGAAACAACAAACTTGGGACGTGAATAAATATTTCACATTTTGCAAAATATTATTCAGCTAACTGATTTTTTTTTCAATTAAATTAATTTGTCGCCCAAGAAGTTACAAGTTTCGTATATTCCTAAGAGAAATTTGTCCCTATATGAAAAAATAATATCTCGATTCTACCCTAAAGTTTTAGCATACAGTTAACTTAACATAAAGTATATTGTTACTAACGTATAGTGACCTAAAGTAGCATTTACCTGAGACTACTACTGCGGAATGTGAGCGGTGTGGGAGGGGGGATTTTCCTTACGTTACTTGACGCTGAGTATGAAGTAGGAGCGTCATTTGACGTCTATTATCACCCTCTCATGTTGCAGTAGCGGTCTCAATAATCGTTACACTTTTAAGTAATTTTAGTGTGATATCAGATTTTTTACTTCAGTGCCATACCTACTCATATATTTTCGTATTCTATGATTTTCTATTACTATAATATTAATTATTAAGTATACGTACGTGTTCATATTAACAGTGTGTTAAATAATAAAATATATACTATAATTTATTAGTTTTATTTATTTTAGTAAAATTATCACATAATTGATTTGATTACATTCAGTTGTCTGTATTATGTAGAAATAATGTAAGGTGGTGGTTTTAGTACAATTACTTATAAAATCAATACAAAATTAATCCAAAGTGCTTTAAGTATCTTTGTTTTTATTCGATCGTGTTCTGTTACTTACAAGATTTTAATTTTAAGTTAAGTCATGGTATATCAATGTAAAAGTTATTTACATAGAACAGTTTTAGAAGTTTTTTTTTAAAATCATTATACGTCAATTAGTACGCTTTACATATCTAACATGTATGATTTTCCGTAAGTTGATAAACTACCCCGATTTATCAATTTACGATTCTCGTTTTTTTTCCATTGACATGTAGGTACATTTTTCACAAAAATGGTCAAGTAAATGGCTGCTTGCTATGTGTGTCTTGCAGGCTTAGCATACATTCCGTGACAAGACGTTGTCATGGATTTGTCACGCTTACGTCTCTGTCCATAGTTTTAAATGTGATAAGGACAGCATGACGTAAGATAATTGTCGCGGCACGTATGCTAAGCCTCCTGTTTTAAAAATCGCGTATGACCCTTATTCAATGAATCACTGATTAACAATTAACTCAAAGAACACAACATCGTTTTTAATATACTCGAACTTATCTAAGCTAGTATGAGGTATAAATATGTATTGTCGTTTCAGTTGCAATACAGATTTGTCTAAACTTTCGTTTGATTTGGATTTATCGTCGGCTCCGTCGTCGTAGTCGTGTCGTTTGGATGATGACTTACGACGAAGTTGCAGGGATTTCACTATGTCCATTGCCTGCGGGAAAGTTAGTTTAGTATAATGACAGAGTATGGATTAAGGGCCTATGGATTAAACCTATTATTTCATACGATATACATATATTCATACATATATGCGGATCAAAACACGCAGGATAGGAAAAGCTGTGGTGATCACAACATAGCTTTTTTATTATGGTACACAGTGTTCATTTTTAAATTCCGAAAAAGTTTAACAGTACTTAATAATATGATTATAAATTATAACCCAAGTCCTATTTTAATATTAAGTACTAATATTTTTTTATGATATACTTATCGCTACTGAACTCATTTAATACTAGTATAAAATCACACATACCTGCGCTCTGTTATTAGGCTGGTCCTTCAACACCACGTTGACATTCAAGTCGCACGGCCACTGCAGTAGCGCGTCGTATTGACCACCGACAAGCCGCACTGTGCACGTTATATTACGGCCTTTCCATTTACCGATACCGTTTAGGTTCACTTCGGCCTGTAAATAAGATTTCATTTGTTAAGTTCAATATTTGGTTAAGCAGAGATTGACCGCGACTTCGTACGAATTTGTCGTCTTCGAAACTTGCACAATTATTGACTATAGCCGATCATTCTGCCCGACACATAAAACATTCCTACGATTGGCATATAAGTGGATGAGCTAAACCCGGCTTATCATCGTTTATTGGGTTTAAGCTCGTAGTACCTTTGTTTTAAACGAAGGTATTATAGCAGGTGGGGCAGTGGAAATATCAGTTAATTAATATTTAGTTTACTTTAATATTATAAATACCTTCAACGTGTACCCATATTTGCTAGTTCTAAACACAGGACTGCTCAGAACGGTGTCGTTTTCCTTCGCCTCTTTCATTCTAGCTGTGAAGTTGTCTATTCTCCAAATTAGATATCCTTTAATAAACAAAATAGTAGAATTTGTATTTATTTAGTTTACTGATATACCTAAGGGCCGGCGCCGACCTGACGGAGCGCAGCGCAGAGCATTTTTGACAGTCATAATAATATTATTATTATCGACATTGTTTTCATTAGAATATCTAATATTCAAAATTAGTTGACACAAAATTCGCGCGTAGTCGCGTCGATGCTCCCGGGCATTGTTTCTGTATCAAGTATTAACTGATTTTGAATATAATTCTAATGAAAACAATGTCGATAATGGTATGACAAGTCAAAAGTGCTCTGCTCTGCGCTCCGTCATACCTGCGCCGGCCCTTAGTAGTGTGATTTATTTTTCACTAGATGCTGTTCTCGACTTTACATGCGTTTATCGTCATATCGTGGAAAACATACAATACTCGTATTTGTAAATAATATAGCTTAATACGTTATTCTGATTGTCTTTGTGTTTGAATCGTAGTAAGTGGAAGGAAATGGAAAAAAGGCGTGTCAGATATTTAATACGTGACATGTCTTTCTGTAGTGCTAATGTTATAATTTACATATTTAATGTTCATTAATTGACGAATAAATTCTATTTATCTACGTATGTACCTATATCCAATTACACTTCATTCATAAACATACCATTATCACTGCCGGCTTCAGGACTGCCAAAACTGACTCTGGCTTGAAAATCAGCAAGCTCGCTCCTCATTTTAAGGTAGGATTTGGTCAACGCGCGTAGGTCTCTAGATAGGACATCTATCTTCGCGGCCTGATCGGATGCATCAGCTCTTACGTCTGCTGTTGCCACTTCTAGAACTGCTAGGCGGTCTATTGTCTACGGAAATTAAGGTATATTTGCAGAATTTTCATCATTATGATGTAGAACACATTAAGATGCATGTACACCCTCAGACACACGAACCTAGACTAATTGGACATCGGAAAACCCTGTGAGAGTGTGCGATTTTTAGATATTTTTGTTATGTCTTCCCAGTCACGCACCGAGCTATATCTTTGTACCTCGCTAACGATTTTGTGTAGATACCTACTGTAGCATAGATATAGTTATATTGGGTTAATAGGTTGTCTTGTCCGAGAGTGTACGAGTAGGTAATAAAAAAAGTTATTGGAACAGAAAATATAGCAATTCTACCATTGCCCTTAGCTTTTCAATATACTCACAGGTCTTTCAGGAGTGGCAGCATGTTGCAGCTGCATCCTCAAGTTCTCCAGCTGTGCCAGGTGTTGTGATGACCGTCGAGCCTCCATCAGCTCAGCTTCCAAAGCGGCGCGACTTTCCGCGTTACGTTCTCTCTCTTCTTCCACTGTTTGCTTTATGTATCCTATTACTTCCTCTGGAATTTTAGAACTTAAGATAAAACTAACTCCAGGTGTGTTTTGGGCATGTTTTCAGGGTTAATAACTGTTAAGTGTATTAATAGGCATGATGACTAAAAAAAATTTGTCAATCACATAGATTATTTTAAAATATTCGACAAGTATTTTTTCTTTTTTCTCTTAAACTAAAAATGACAAAGATACACTGGGTTGAAGTTGCTCGTGACGTCACGCCTCAGTACGGTTTTAACCGAGGTGTGACGTTAATACCACCCACTCCGTAATTTTGATGCTCTGTATCTTTGTATTTATTTGTGTATTTGATCAGGTAAAAAATGTGTTTCAAATATTTTTTTAATAGCCTAAAAGACGGACTAATTATTTTTTGAATTTTTGAATGTAGGCATCATCCCCATTACGGCTATTGTCCCAACAATTTGGAAGACATTTGCGTGAATTTTGAAACAGCGGATATGTTATGTTTGTTGTGTCAACTTGTGAACGTCCACTGCTGGACAAAAGCCTCCCCTAAAGATCTCCACAACGACCCGTCCTGTTATGCGTATAAGACACATAAGTAGGATTATTTTATTAATTTCCTAGAAAATCCTTGACTCTTGTCATGTTTTTTCTTCTTCTCAGTTTTAAAATTACCCCATCTTTATATTTAACAGGGTAGTTTAATGAAACCTTAGTTTTAAAGACTCCAGAAAAATCCGTTTGTAGACTAAGGTTCAAAACATGTTATTCTTAAGTTTTGAAGTGTCCGTGTAACTTGGGCATGTATTACCATAGTATTAAGTAGTATAGTATTTGTTTTATTGTTTGTTTGTTTTGTGTAGTTTATTTATTGTTTTGCGTGTTATTTTTTTCATCATCTTACCAAGTTTATTAACAGCTCGAATCCTATTGTCATGCTGTGTCAAAGCCTGCTCCAGCAGCTCCCTCTCATGCTGCTCATGTACCAAACTGCTGACAGTACTCTCCAGCCGCATTACCGTTGATAGCTGCTGGCTTTGAAGCTCCTGATGGAAACGTCGGAGCAATTTATCAGTTGGGATTTTTGAGGTGGTTTGTTTTAATAGGAGACAAATAATCCAATCATCGAACTTCAGAACTAACCTGTAAAGCTAACTGCACATTAGACAAATCATGCTTAAACTGCGCAGCCCAATTAGCAGCTCGTTCGGCCTCATCGTCCACCGCAGCTCTCAAGGACACCAGGGTCGAGAGAAAGTGCTGGCTGCGTTCCTCGACCAGCACCAGCTTGGAGCGAAGAGTCTCCAGCTCGGTGCCTTGAATGTCTCTGTGGCTTGATTCTTCGGTGAGGACTAGTCTGGTAATGGAAATTGGTTTTTATCCCGACGAAGCTACAATTGAGGATGATGATTTAGTAGTATGTATCCGGATTGATGAGCCAAGATTTCTACCAACTGGTTGCCGCTCGACGGACACAGAGGAAGAGGTCAGCCTAAGAGGAGATGGCGCGACGATCTGGATGCTTACTTGGAAGAAAGCGGGCGGTCTTTCTCCAGCAGTGAGACACATTAGGCATAACAAAAATATTTTTAAAGAAAAAGAAATATCTTGCCGAAAAACCAATAGTATGACTTACTTGATCCCAGCGACTTCCCTTTCCAGATAAGAGACGCAGTCTTCCAAGGGTATTGTCTTCGGAGTCCAAGTGTGGTTGGAGACCATTGGCGGAGGAGCAGGGTCTGATAAGCGGGCGTGAGTTGGAGATGACGAGGTGCGCTGTGATTATACAACAACAAGTAAGTACTTGGAGATATAACAAACCATTTTTGAAGACGGTAAATGATAAGGCTGTTTAATCTTATTGTCTGTATTTATTTTTCATTTTGCTCCATCACCAATGTTTAAGCTGCCGCCTTAAAGCTATATAGTAACAGCTTTGACATCCTTCGATGATTTACGCATACGAGATAAGATATTCTTTATTTAAAGATATTGTTACATACTCGCATATTTTACGAAAAACAACGCTATGTAGATACTGTGAATGATTGAATATTTGTCAATATATCTATCAACGTATCTGTAACGTTACGCCTCTTTACCATCGCTGTAGGCATAGACCTCCTTCCCTCCACTTGCTATGATCCAAACACACTTTTTGCTTCATCCTCAAGCATTCATATGTCAATATGCACTTTATAAATACCTTTTCCATCTTCGGGCAGTCTTTGACATGCGTATCTTTATGTTTCCTCTGAATCCACGCGCCACATCGCAGCGGACACTGCTCTAGTATACTGCCACACTGTTTTAGGTGCTCCTGAAATGGTTGCCACCATCATTATCAATCGTAGAACGTCCACTGTGGAACATAGACTTGCTTAATCGATTCACGACCAATGACACGCCTGGCATCACAAGCAAAAAAAACGAGATGCCAATAAGCCACACAGAGCGAGCAGCCTCGCGATGCAAGCATTTGGCCAATTAAAAGAAGCCCCTAAGAACTACTTAACGCAATAGGATAGTGAGGGCTTTCTTGAGCCGCCAAACATCTACCTCGCGAGGTTGCTTGCTCTGTGTGGACCAGCCTAATGATACTCGAGGCGTGTCAAAAAATATCAATCAGACAAAATTCGATATTTTATCAAGTAGCGCCAAATTATTGAATTTTTTTGCTAAGTATTTACTAGCCCTTATTGTTGGCCCTTATTATTACGTGTCAATAATAAAAGCGACTATGACATGCATGACATGTTATGTTCAGTTGGTCATAACTCCTTTAATAGTATCTATCAATGAGAAAAGTGTTACCTGTATGTTCCCCATTTCAAACATCTCATTACAGAAGTAACAAGGACTGTCCTTTTCTCTTCTTTTCTTCACATTGTCCTCTCTATCCATACTTTTTCGGTTTGTTGTCATTTAACACTTAACTATTAGGTTTATCGTGGTTTGATTAAGTGGCCTCTCTTTTATTTTTAAACAAAAAAGAGAGAACTAGAATTAATTGTGACCAACTTTAAAACTTAGTGTACCTATTTACTTCGTGTCTTTTTATTAACTTCGTGGGATACCTGAATAACCGACGTAATTTTGAAGTTTTAACACTTCAATAAATCGTCAAAACACTTCGAAACAGAATATTCGAGATAAAGTAACAATAAAAACTATTAAATTATCTTCTTTCTTTTGAAAACTTAAACATCACTTTTTACAAATAAAGTAGATAATCACCTAAAAAATTGTTTAATCCACAATATTTTACCACAAAACTGTTATAAATAAAAATCGCAATGTTTTCAGTGAAGCGTAATTGATTGAAATGCCTCCTTTTGTGTAGAACATAGAATGAATCATGATACGTTATCAAGTACTAGATATTTGATATCTGGGCGTAGCTAGATATGATAACACGTGGTGAGTGATACGGTATTTATAATATTTAGTAGTATTATGCTGGTATTATGGGTCAAGGTAAAGTTTTTGTTGTGTAGGTACTGAATTTTGGGTTCGATCGGCAATTGGCAGAATATGTTTACCTGCCTATTTTGTAGCGATCAAATTAATGAAATCAGGATGATTCTTGTAGTTTTAATTTCGATACAGTTCTTTTAACTTATTTATTTTATTCCCAAAACCAACTTTACCAGTCTAAGGTTTTACCGTAATTACAGCTTTTACATATATACCTACAAATCTGGCACGCCTCTTTCCCATTGGGATGCGCAGAGACCACTTCCCTCCTCTTCTTTTACCAGTTACAGTAACATATAAAATATAATTTTAAAAGCTGTCTTATTAATGAAGCTGCCAAGCTTTTCAATTCTTTACTTTCTTTTGGACTGATTTAAATATTATGCTACGACATTTATTGCAATAGAGTAAAGAATGAGTTGCACAGAATCCCCGCCACTCGGGTAACCAGTTTTGACGAAGGTGAACGTCACGTATTGCGCACTGTTAGGTTACGTGTACAATAGCGTTAGAGTCGCTATTCCTGTTTAAAATAACTTAATATTATCTACAATCGAATCGTACTCCATAATCATCCTGGCTCCACTGAAAAGCAGCGTCATGTCATTGCTGGATAGAGGTATAGTAGTGTAAATAGATAGATATACAAGGTGACTTTAAATTAGTGAACGATAGACAAGGATATGCATGTGGCATGTACTCGTAATAATAAACAACTTTTACTATGGGACCAAGTTCGAAATCACAAAAAAAAAAATGTTCCCCCGTACAGCTGGTGCATTTTGTATGGGGAGTACGAAAATTTTTTAAACGATTTCAACCTTGGTCCCACAGTAAAAGTTGTTTGTTATCACGAGTAGGTACATGCATATCCTTTTCTATCGTTCACTAATTTAAAGTCACCCTATACTTACATGTATATGTCGCAGGGATGTGATAAAAACGGGGATTTGATCAATTTCCTAAACTTTAGGGAATTGATCAAATCCCCGTTTTTTTTAAGTTTTAAGTAGTAGTTTAGGGCCTAAAGAATTTGATAATCACAGAGGTTGTTAAAATAACACCTTATTCTTCTTTTATGGTTTGACGATATCGCATAAGAAGGCGCGCCAGCCTCTAGTTTGAGTATTTATTCTGTTACCTACTTACAACAACTGCTGCTAAGCCGCTAGTGTAAATAAAGAAGCTGCGGCTTATACGTATAGTGTGTACAGCCTTTATTCTTTTGATTATTACTTGCATTTATCTCGGTGATTCGCGTTGCCGTTCACGGATGCACTTCAAGATATTGGTAGATAGTATTTATTTTGAGTTACTTTCAATTTTACTATGTTACGTTAGGTTTACCTTTGTTATCTTAAATAGGTACCTAGCTGTTTTTTGTGTTGTTGTATTGAACTGCGAATAAAACATTGACACTTTATACAGGGTGTAACAGAAAGGGTATATAAAGCCGAAACACAGCGATAGTCCTCATGAAACTGAACAACTTTCCCCAAGGAACATGGGTCGTAACTCGAAAAAAAAATTTCGCCTCCCCATACAAAATGCCCGATCAGCTGATCGAGTAAGTATGGGCGATCCAAAAATTTTTTTCGAGTTACGACCCATGTTCCTTGGGGAAAGTTGTTCAGTTTCATGAGGACTATCGCTGTGTTTCGGCTTTATATACCCTTTCTGTTACACCCTGTATAAATCACGTTTTTGTTGGCCGATATTGTCAAGTTATTTAAAAGTATTAAGACAGACTAATGATATTCTTAAAATTCCTCAAATAATTAATTTTATTTCGTGAAAAATAACCCATTTTCGTACCTACTTAAAACAATAAACGGAATAGAATGTGTTTTAGAAAATTTATTCGCTTAATTATGTTTTTATTTACTATCCTGTATTCCTAACTCGCTCCATACTAGCTTAAAATGTTCTTAAACGCTGTATTAAACCTTTTTTCTAAAATCAGAAAAAGAAGTGCTACTTATAATACCTAACAGTCAACCTTAATGGAGCTTTATACAACTTATACGCAAACAGCAATCATACGCAAACAGCAACAAGAATCGCCGACCTGCGCAAGAGCATCCTCAGCGACAGTCACTTGAATATTACCAACAGGTAATCATGAGTCAGTAACACGGTGACGGTTGAGAAGGGTTCACGCGCGTTCTTTTTCCGCCATACATTACCACGCGCGATACAAATTTTGTGAAAAATAAACACTATTTGAAGATATACTTATATTTAAAGTTTATTGATAAAGTTGGGTTACCTAAAGGATTTTTATTTATTTTTAAAGGTGATCAGTTGTTTGTGTAAAGTGATAAAATCGACGGGTTTTATAAAAGGATTTCGACAGTGTAAGTTTTTTTAGCTTAGGCTTTTTTTCCCCGGTTCTTGTTTTGAATTTGCGTTTGAACGAATTTTTAAGTTGTTGTTGTCTTTGATGATTCTATTTTTGTAAACGGTTTCTTAATATCGTTATATTTCTTGATTACGGTTACTAAGAATAGCTTTAATCTTGACCGTTAGGGAAGGATACGAGAAAAATAAATTGTCTTTTTTTATAAATACATGTTTAAGTAAAACCTCTTTCGATTTGGCGATAACTTTTAAAAACTTATGCATGTATACATAACGTATCTTTCACGCCTCATTCCCATCGGCGTAGGCAGATACCACTTCTCTCCACTTGCAACATTAGCGTACCTCATACATGCAATGCATGTTGGTTTAGGGTACTCTATGACCATTAATCCAGTAACATATTATACATTTTACGTTACAAATGCATTATAGAAGTTTCTTTTCCAGAAACAAACATGAGTATAGTTATCTAATTCAACATCTCACTATAAATTCTAGTATCTTTTAAAATACCTAGGTACCTAAGTACCTAGTCTTTATGCTAAGAGTTCATTGTGAGCAAATGCGGCCTTATCTAGCCAAGTGATCGCTACCAGTTGAACTAAGTGAGCTGTTTAGTACCGTATCTAGTATTATCTTTAGGGTTTCTTTCCGTCAGTGTTGGTATGCTATGTTATAAAATGCGACGTTTTCATCTCTTTTGAAAAGTCAAAGAAATACCAAGTCGGGGGACCCTAACTAAACCGACGTGCATGTATGAGGTGACTGATGAATGTCGATGTGTTTGGATCGTAGCAAGTGGAGCGAGTGGTCTTTACCTATCCCGATTGGAGTGAGGCGTGACAGATACAAATCTAACGCTTATTAGAGATACCTATTTTGAAATAAACTTATGTACCTACTCAGAGCCTACAAAGTCTTAAAAAGAGCGACAATTTTGGTGCAACTTTTATATTACTTTTAACCAAATTCGTAAAATTAAATTTGTTGTGCTAGACCATAAATACTTAACAAAATCTCCTTACAAGCCTTTCAAGTCAATACCGCCACCGACGTGGTTGGTAGTGCTATGCCATAGATCGTGGGCTCGATTCCCACTGGAGACAAACATAACTGTGAATTGTGATGTACAGAGATGTTTGTCTTAAGTCTTCGTGTTTCTGTGTGGTTGCCATTTAAAAAAAGTTATGTATTCAATTCATTGAAATAAAACCTGTAAACCTTGATAAATATAATTGTAATTATTGTTCATCTTCCATGATTTATTTAAACAACCTTCAAGCGAGGTTGTACCAAGAATATAGCTTAACTGTGCGAAAAAAACGCGCCTTCAGTTAATGATGGGATTTAATTACTCGCCTGAAAGAGGATTATGTTTTTTTAGTTGTTAAACTTTACTATTACCTGTAGTTTATGACATTTTTTATGACCTAAAGCCATAGTTTTGTCATTACTTGGTTTATCGCTTGTTTTCATTTGGTTAAGTACTTACCTAATGGAATTACTCCTTGACGAAAGTCAATCAGTCAACTGACGTAATCTGCTCTGAAACTACAGAATTTCCCCGAGAAATAGTGGTCGAAAAGGAAATAAATACATCATCATCATCGTATATTTATGAACTCCCCTGATTGAATAAAAATACATCATCTTGCCATAATAATGTCGATCAGCTAATCTGTTTGTATGAAAACTCTGATTAAACATAACTAACTTTACAACTACAAGTCAGGTTAAGTCTAACAACTTCCTAATTTTTTACCGACTTCAAACCAAAAAAAGGAGGTGGTTCTCAGTTCGATTGATTTCTTAAGTTTTTGTAATTGTGGGCATAACAATAAACAAAGCCATAGTAAAGAATAAAACAAGTAAATTTCAAGACGTCGATTAAATCGATTGCTCAAGAATTACTTCAAGTACGCATCGAATCAGTAGTAATTATAGCTGCAACATTCGCATCTTAGAATTGATGGGTTTTCTTATAACTACAGAAATAAGCAAAGTGATAGGCGAATACTCAATCACAAATCTTGGAAAATACAGATAAACAGATTAGGTATACGGGTCATTTTCAATTTGAGTATTGAACATGTGCATAGCTCATATTTTTCAAATATTCGCCTTAGAGAGTTATATGTTTGTTTGATGTACGTATTTTTATTTGAATTTTCTGGGGAAGCATGATCGTTTATAAAAAGCGAATGTAATTTAAAATAAATAAAAAAAAACGTTCAAAATATCACGCGACGTGTCCTGTGACAAACCCAATTTTTGGCACTTGTGATTTTTTCTAATTTTTATCTTAGTTCACTAGTTATTCTATGTTAGTCTATCGTCCGTAGTATTAAATTGTCTACCGAAATATCGAAATTGCTATTAGATTAAGCACATAAATCAATTTCTACAGGGGTCGGAAGTCTGTGATTCATTTTCGCATCACAGACGTGGTTGATCACAAATTGATCGATATTTTTGTAAATACTTTACGTAATGACTTGGCAACACTAGACTAAAAAAAATAAGTGTCGGTCATTTCAAATCAGCGATTGTCAAAGAGGGGAACGGCTGTTTTTCCAAGGTAAGTTGTTTTATATGTTCATTTTTCAATTTTGGAAAGCATAACGCGTCATAGACGTGAATGGTATTTTTTAAAAACCAAAAGCATTTGCCAAGTGTTATTAATTTATGATATAGCTAATAAAAAGGACTTATGTTTGTTGAAATCCTAACAGGATCACAGTTGTTTTAGATTATGTTAAGCCGCCCATGTTCGAAAAAAATCAAAAACGTGGTCGAAAAAACGCATCAAACACGTGGACATATCTGTCCACGTCTTGGGCAAGTTGACCACGTTTTTGGAAATTCAATGTTTTTTTAGTAGTTTTTTTCATATAAAAACGGGGTATATTGCACAATAGCATTTTTTTTGTTCACAGATGGCAAAAAAAAAGTCTAAAAAGACAGAAGTAAGAAGAGTAGAGAAAAAAAAGCAGAAAGACGAAGAGTGCTCGAATACAATCACAATCTGGTAGTCAATATTTTCCATTAATTTAAAATAAAATAATACATTTGAGTAATCCATTTTTTTTAAATTAAAGATATTTATTATATTTAAGAAAGGCCCTGGATATGACGTACCTCACAACAGAGCTGTTAAAAGCACTCGTGCTCAGGGTAGAAACCCCTTTTTAACGCTCTTTTGTTTGAAGGGAGAACACCGGAGGCGTGGAGTAGAGTATGGTCGTATTGTTCTTCCAGAAGGAAGACAAAACCTTAATGAAGAACTATTGACCCATTCCCCATATAAGCCACGTACATATGCTGTTCTCAAGAGTAATCACAAACCGTCTTGCGCGAAGACTTGACGGATTCCAACCACCGGAACAGGCTGGGTTTCGGAGCGGATACGACACCACAGACCACATCCCATTGCGGCAGATTATACAGAAAACTGAAGAATATAATTAGCCCCTGTGACTAGCATTTATGGACTACGAGAAGGTCTTTTGACTCGATTGAAATCTGATCTGTTCTGGGGTACCTGCAGCGATGCCAATCAGATTGCGATACATCCAAGTGAAAAAGATAATATATAAGAGAAAAGAGAGAGAGATAAGAGTTAAGATGTCGCCAAGCGAAACCGCCACCATGTCCGTCCAAATAAAGAATCAGCAAACAAGACCTATACACCGTTGCATCGAGGACCGAGGTGTGAGATAAGGGATGTCATCTCCCCGAAATTGTTCACAAATGCAATGGAGGATAAGTTCAAAACGCTGAACTGGAAAGGACAATCAACCTTAATGGCGAGTTTTGGGTATGTACTCGCCATTGCACTCACTTCACTTGCTATTTGTTGACAACTTCGTCATCGTGACAGGAACGCTGCAGGATCTACTACAGATGCTAAATGACCTGGCTGACTCTTTTGTACTCATCGGTCTTCAATCAGTGCGTCCTACGCGACATGACATACCTACGGAACCGAAACGTGGACACTTACAGCACGGTTGGTCCACAAATTTAAAGTCACTCAGCAGACTATAAAGAGGAATATTATGCTCGGCATTCCTCTGCATGATCAAATTAGAAATGAAGTGGTCCGGCAGAGAATCAAGGTTATCGATATAGCCTTGCAAGCTGAGATGGTAGTGGGTATTAGACATAGAACCGATAACCGTTGGAGTACACGAGTTCTCGATTGGCAGGAGCTGAATGCGAGCAGCTGAAGATCGATATCAGTGGCGTGCAATGGGAGAGGTCTATGTCCAGCAGTGGACTGCAACAGGTAGACGATGCTGATGAAAGATAAATGATAACTGCATATTATCCAATCAAATGCTAACCTAAAATCACCGACATGGGCAGGTGGTCACAGACGTGGCTGCACATTTTTTTTAATAGCTATATCTCATTAAATACTTTTCATTAAGCTCAGCCATATACACCTTAATATATCTCTATAGACCCTCTGTCGAATGAAACTAATATTTTTCAAAAAAAAGAAATGTCATGCCAAAACGCCCAAATTGAAAATGACCCATACATATTTTTGTCGAAATTACTAATAATATCTATCGAGGATGAAATGTTGTTTACATCCTATTTTTCTTGAATGGCTATGGTAGATTCCTATAGATCTGCCCTGTATGAAACCCCTTTATGAAAATCTCCTGAGTATTTCATTTCATACGTACTTATACGTCACGCCTCTTTCCAAAGGGGTGAGCAGAGACTACTTCCCTCCACTTGCTACAATCCAAACAAAATTGTTTCGCATCATCCACATTCATAGTTAATAAAAAATCGATGGAATATCTTTTAAGATTACAGACACGAACTCAACTCGTGCGCATACCTATTGTTTCTTTGTCTTTAGACCCTCTCAATCCCATACTTTTTATTTCGACCCAATGAAAATTACTCTTTTAAAGTATTTGACTTAAAACAAAATTCTAATCATTAATCAAAAATTCTTGCAACAACATTTAGAAGGTAAAAGATATGTCCGCAAAATTCGCGAGAATACACAAATAATTAAAAAAATAATCTTCACTTCCGAGAAGGACAAGAGATCGTGTCGTCATAAATGCAAACGGATTTTTTTATAAGGGAAGGCATAATCTTGGTAAAGGTCGTGGGAATTAAAAAAAAACAATGTGTTTTTATGCAATGCAAGAGGTATTATCTAGTATCATACTTTACTTATATGGCTAGCTACTTCCTTCATATTAAAACATAGGTAGGTACCTACTAAACTAAATCCTATCGTACTCATATCTTAGTAAAATTATAATATTTGTGCCGTAGAATGTATGGTGTAGTAACTATTCTATTAGGTAGTCTGTGGTATGGTTATGTTATGAGGATATTTGGGTGTTTGTTACTCCTTTACGTATTAACCACAAACAGCTTTGAATGAAACTTTACAGTTTTGTAACTTGCATATAATATTTTCGTTTTTTCTATGTAGTTAGACTTTTTTAAATTCAGTTTTGTCTTCTTTATAATTCTTCACATTTCAGTACTTTATAATAATAGGGCTTTCCGTCAAACTTATAGATTAAAAAAAAATGGGTTATTTTGAATACTCGCCTTATAATCACATTAATCACATATCTGCTAATTAACCAAAGGAGGGATTTCCAAACCGTCTCAATTATCGCTTCACGTGCTTTATAATGTGTTATAGTGGTTATTATTTCTTAGAAATAATATAGTTAATTAATTTGTTTTATAACCTGCTATAGTTCTAAATATGGGCACATATTATAGAGCTATTGTGATTGAGAACCGTTTGTTTACATTTTTAGTCCACAGAAGTCGATTCTATTTTACACGCTTTATATTAGCTTCACTTGTAACTAACTATGTATGTAAACAAATCTTGGAATCTTAATTTGACCCACTTCTCGGTCTTCGAATAGGATGAAATTTTGCACACGCTCTGAGTTCTGGTGACAATACAATAATATGGTACTTTCGAACTGATCTGATGATGGAGCATGTTTAGTGCGAGTTAAAGCGTGTTCTAGTTTTTTAAACTAGGTACCTATTTTTTGATTCGATTGTTTATTGTTTGACGTCGGTTAAAAACCCTGTCTTATGAAACATACTTAGAAAAGTGTTGTATTATTCGTAACTATTATTTTGCGAAAAAGCAATTATCTACCTACTGAAAAATTACGAAAACAAAGGTGAACTGTCATTAAAACGGGTTTTATTAGAATTAAAGAATTGGATACAAGATTACCAGAAACAAAAATTTTAGATTTATAAATTTATATTTTAGATTTATATTTTAAATGATGAATTAGATATATATTTTAGAACGAAAAAATTGCACACTCACCGAACCAAAATTGAAAACGAACTAAAACATTTTACTTCTTAAAAACTATAGATAAAAAAGTAAACAAACTAGAAAAAGGTTGCACAGCAACAGTAACCATTAGATAACAATGAGATGTTACCAAATTCAAATAAATAAAATACCTGAACACCGCTGGTGTCAATAACTGAAACCGCAAAGAAACTTTTACTTCGTGCATTCCGTTAGTTTCATCGCGTTTAGCGTATTTAATAAGGAAATAGATATTTATAATCTACCTAACATTGACTTGCCAATACTGTAGACATGAAGCCTACAACAACACAATTGTCGCCATCTCTAGTGTAATGATCTTTTACGCGAGGCCAATAAATTAGACAGTACACTGGGCCAGGCCAGTGTTGGCTTCGTGAGAATAGATCCAATATTGTTCTGGTTTATTTGATTGGAAAAGTAAGACGGAACAGTTGTCAATTGTATTTACCTTAGCGGGACTATCTATAGAGTATTAATAAGTCAATGGTCTCCACTGGGTACTTTTTATTTGTGTATTGGCTCCAATCAAAGGACCAACCATTTTCTAGTCGTATCTCTACATAAAAAAAAAACGGAACAATATCTTTGGATTTGTCATTACAAATCCAAAGATATTGTTCCGTTTTTTTCTTGTTGCTGCCGGGCCATTGGCCCGGCAGCAACAAATTGATTTGCAATCTTAACAATCTCCTGGCAGTGTTTCTCCCAAAACATAGGAAAAGCCTTTATGCAGCAGTAATGCGACTATGGTACTTATAAAAGACCTGTAACAAAACCTATTTAATTCTTGAAACTAGGTACTTCATCTACGATATCATGATACAATGTTAACTATTATAAATAGGTATAATTATCACTTTACTTGGTAATTTCAGTTTTATAGCTCAACTATGATTACGGCGACCTTTATTTTTATAATTAATATGATATTTCTTGTGATGTTATAAATAATTAATCAGTTGTTTTTTAAGGTGGTTAGATAGATATTCCATCTATAAGAGTCTACTTAGCTATTTATTTTGCGGTTAAGGTTTTCTGCGGTTTCAATCAATACAATACATACAAAAAATAACCCTTCTTCTAGCGCAGTCGGCTAAAAACTGGAATAATCAGTTGGTACCTACTCATACAAACGTTTAAAATAATCCTTAGCCTATTAAACCCAGAACGTTTTAAACTTACTTACTACGAATAGATTGTACGTACTAAGGGCGCTTACGCAAATTCACCTGCTTTGTGGTTGCGGTGCAGTTGTGGTTTGACGTCTGATATGCAAAACGTAAAACGCGGTAGGCGGTTGAGCCGCGTTTTTAGTGCAGTTGCACTGTGCTCTATGTCAGAAGCTATATCTACATACATCTACACGTATCTGTGTATATATCTATAATCAGTGTTTATTCTAAGTGTTGAAACTGATGATTTACCGAATAAATGAAATACATAATGTGTCACGTCTCTCTCCCATCGGGGTAGACAAAGACCACTTCCCTCCACCTGCTACGATCCGAACACACTTCTTTTGGCTCTTCTTTAATATTATGAACCTTTATAGGCCTCAAACAAAGCAACTACTTATTTCGTAACCGTTTGTATATTCAGTCTGTTCATTCTTAGGTTAAACATATTTTGATACGAATTAGCATATAAATTGACTATTATTTGACACATAACTACGTAGTGAGTATGTAAGAAAGTAAACAATTGGCACATACTTTTGTGTAAACAGTGTACCTTGTGCAAGTAGATGTACCTCGTAGATTCGACTTGTCATTGTCAAGTTTATAGTAACAATGTAATTAATAGCTGCTATTCTTACCCAAAGAAAGCTTTATCTGCTCAGATTATTGGCGGCATGTTATATATTGGCTGGCAGACTGTCAATAGCCAGGGTTAATATTACCTACCTGATCCAATACTGTGACTATAGCTGAAGTATAGCTAAACTATAAATATTAACTAAATATCTTGAATAGAGTTATTTGACGTCAATCGACGCTCCCGATTTTGTAGTTTTTGATGATTTCACATCTTTACAAATTCATACTATATTTTTGTGATGCTGATGATCAAACACTAATTAAACATTACCTGAAACAGATTAACCATTCAGGCGAAAGAACGTGATTATATGAAGATAAGCAAGTATAAAATGTAGGTAGATATATGACGTATAGGACACATACTAATGCGAATAAGACAGCTGATCAAACAATACGGTGTTATACGTGTGTTTATACGGAATACGGTTCCCAGACATGACAATTCTTTCTTTCAAGCAATCCACTTACACGTACCTATGTGAACCTTTGTCTGCAATGTGAAGAAAACTACGAGTATCTATAAGCAAAGGTTCAAGTAAAATTACGTTCTTTATGGTCGGTGAATTAAAATATAGGTATAATACTAAAAAAACTTATTAAATAAAAAAATAACCAACAGCAAATGCACTTTAATAAAAAATCATTGTTTGCGCTTCATATGGTTTGTTTCTTGTCGTTTGATACCCAATTCGGGCATATTTAGTTAGTACTAGTAGGTTAACGATCCCGACTTTCATCCCCAATATCCTATAAAATAATAAACCGATTTCAACCACATAAATCTAAGAACATGCTCAATTAAACCAACTTTACGCATCGGAAGTCGATGCCGCAGACACAGACTTCAAACTTATAACACCCCTCTTTTTGCGCCGTTCGTTGCTTAATAATGTCAATGTTTGTATCAAACGTACATCTATTAGGTAGGTATGTGATTTACCGTCTCACTTACTAACCTCAATAGTAAAAGTATCATGTGACAGTTCTCACCACGTGCTTCTGTCGCAAACTCGTCGAACGCTTGGGCAACTTATATTGCATCGTTCTTACGTCACACACAGCAGACATTTTACTATAGCCAGTATATCGGCCATAGCGGCTAGCTCGCTTACGCACTAGCGGTCATCCGCCGACCGAAGTTCAAATTTTACATATCAAACCGCAACCGCTAGTAAAAAGCGCGAACAAGTTTTTCTTGTAGCTTTAATTTGCACGAAAGTTAATTAAAGAATTGCATTCCATTAAATATTTCAACTTCTAAGAGTGGTTACGCACTAGGTACCTATTTACGTCGGCACAGGCTGTTGAGACGGTGCGTAGGCTGCGGGCCTTATGGGGGGTTCCGCAGCTGAGGCGGGTGGCTGGGCTGTATGGGCAGTCCAGCTGCTGAGAGGTGGAGGCCGCGGTGGGAGAGGACTGCCGGTATCACGGTGCGCCGCTTTCCCTACCTCCCGCGGCCTAAACGGGGTCGCCACCGTTTTTTGATGGCGGACGCGGTGGGGTCGCAGGGGAAGAGGAGTGTCGGTATTCCGGAGGCCGCTCTCCCTATCCTCTGCGACCGTGTGGCATGTAGCGGGGCCACAAATCTGGCTCGCTGCGGGGAGATCGTGAGTGGCGGAATCGGAGAGTCCGTCACTCACCACTGGTTGGTCTTCGAGGAGGTGCGGCTGACGTGTTTGGTGTTTCGACACGTTAGCCGCGGAGAGAGGGTGGGCATTTGCCCGAGAGGGGTCTGCTTTGGCGGACACCGCCGACGGGGTTCGCGGATGTGTGCGGAAGCGTTCCCGTGTCCCCGTCACTTGGCGGCGAGAAGAACACCGTGGGGTTTTAGCCGGTAGGAGTCCGGCATAACCCTTCGTCTTTCTCCGCGACGAAGGGTATCCACGATGGATTTCCCCACGAAAAAAAAAAAACATCTAGTGCTAAACATCTCCGATCGGACTCGGGTCGGTTGTAGTACGTAACGTAATAATGAAAAGAAGTCACTATTGTTATAGGATATTTTATTAAACTCCTCGATCCAGACACAATACTTTAAGGGTTGCCAGATGTCCGGTATTTAAGTGTACAGTTCCGTATTTTTGAGGCTTGTCCGGTAAAAAATAAATGGTCATATCGGACAGAACAATGTCCGGTATTTTGTGGAAAGTCGGTACTTATCGACAAGCGCCTACAAAAAGTAGGCGTATGAAAAGTGTGTTTTGTTTTGATTTTTCGAGTTTAGTCGACAATAAGATAGATTACGCGACGTTCGGGAGTGTTTACGCAGTTCACCTAAGTTCCTACTCCTTGAAAGAAGCAAAGTTTTTCGTTGCAGTTGCGTGGATGTTTGTGTTTTTTTTACTATTTGTTGAGTTTTACATAAAGCTAATAGAAAATGGAGGAACTAGAACCTTCCACGAGATCTGCAACACCGCCAAAGAAAATAAGGCGAATGTGCCATTATTACCCAGCATACAACCAGGTTTGGGTTGTCCGGTATTTTTTCGCGACTCACCTGGCAACCCTAAATACTTTCCATGAGATATTTCTTACATAGTAGATTCGAATGGTAAATGGATAATTGGCTATAATAACTATTGCTGCACCTAACACTAACAACACAAACCAAGCAAAATAACGCCGCCGGTTACATCAGTGAGCGCGCGCAGGTCCGCGGGCCGGACATTTCTTGCTGCATCCACTGCTTGTTGACCTGCGCGATGACCTATGACGTCATCGGTAGTGTCAGTTGAATTTGACATTAGATAGATAGGAGGGAATTTCGTCTAGCATGCATGATTGAGCATGGCTTTTTTGTTTAGGCACAATAAAGCATCGTAGGCATTTTTTAATTTGTTACACTTTTTCTTATTATCTCATCCTAAGCATTTAGTTTCATTCCCTAGCATTTAGTAGTATTATTCATTATACTGTGTCTAAAGCTCTAAAGTATGGATGTGAGGTTGTTTATTACATTACACGAAAACCACTTAACAGATTTTCATGAAACTTTACAATATTGTAGCATCACTGTGCTATTCCTAAATGCGTACGAAGTCGCGGGCAGCCTCTAGTTTTATATAATTTTCTTGACGTCTCCGTAGGTAACTAGATGATTCATGTAATATTCTTTCAAGTAAATGCATTGCAAAACAGCAATTAGAAAAATCTTGCCCTATTAAAGTTACGAGTATCGTGACGTAGGATTATAAGAATAAATTATTATTTTTTAAATAATAGTGCTCGTTCTAGTATTAAGTATTGTGTAAAACATTTTTTTTTTTTCAGTTTTATCGATTTGGTTTAAGGAGGCTGATTCGATATAAAAAAAGACTTTAGTAATATCATGGGAACATACTCATAAGTATTATGCCGTTTTTCTTTTCGCGTTGAATAAACTTTTGCAGCCTAACCACAAATAAACAACTTTTCTCAATAAACTAGCATTAAAATCTCATAACAAGTTGACGTTAGCCCATCTTTGTATAAAAACCCCGAAATGTTGTTTTGAGAATACGAGAAAAATCTCAAAATAATTAATAATTGGCTTTTACGAATAGGTAGGTATGAATATTCATCATTAGTATAGACAAGCCTATGTCTTTAAGCATATAACTGACTCTTTCTTTGTCTAAAATTAGAAGAGAACGGCGCATTATTTATAACCGGTTGACCACTTTAATTACTTATACGAATTCGTAAATAAAATTTAGGTTTTGGTATTTTCGGCGTTAATATGTAGATTGTACTCGTACTTTAAAACAGGAAAATTAAGTTCATAAGGTAAGTTTGTAGCTATATTCATCAGAATTTCGTCCATATAAAAACAAGCATTGAGTCATATTTGAAACACGTTGGATGAACTAAGGAAAAAGACTGGCCTATTTGTTATCTGCTTTTATATTTTATGATAAACTTCTAATTTATATTTAAAAAAAAACAGTTAAGTGCGAGTCAGATCCGCGCGTACCAAAAAAAAAATCACGTTTGTGGTGTGGGAACCCCCCTTTATTATTCTATTTTTAGTATTTGTTATTATAGCGGCATTTGTGAAAATTTCAACGCTCTAGCTATAACGGTTCATGAGATACAGCTTGGTCGGACGGACGGACGGACAGACGGACTGCCAAGTCTCAGTAACAGGGTTCCGTTTTCACCCTTTGGTTACAGAACCCTAAAAAATAGAACACTTGAGACCTCAAAATGTTGTAAACCCTGTTTTCTATCAGGATTGTATTACCTACTCCGTCCTTAACTGTCATGGAAAATAACCCTTGTTAAAAGAAGACAGGGATATACGCGACGTCTTTAAAGCCAAAGGCCTTGTAGATCTTAACATTAAAAACTGGTTGCTAGGTTTTGCAAATTTAATTTAATTATGGCCTTTTATTTAATGTTACGCAATTTTTAGAGCTTAAATACTGAATGGATTTAGCACGTATGTGCTTAATTCCTCAAATGCTAATTTTACACTAAGACAAGATTTTGCTATTATAATTTATTTTTTCGTTCATAACGTTAAATTGTCATTGAAAGGATTATAAAAAAAGTTTTATACTTAATACTACAAGGTTATTACATTAAATTATGATATTAAATGCGACAAACAGCGGCCAAACAAGGCAAAAAATAATAGTAATTATAGGTATGTACAGTAAATAATAACTTCATTAACAAGTACCCTAAAAAATAAACACGCTTTTATTAGCTTCATTTCTATAACTACTCTTTGGACTGGGAATAAAATATTTACTTCCTTACTCAACAATAAAGTAATACATTGACCCAGTCCGCTGTTCACAAGCTGTTCTACATTTTGGCCAAAGCAAATCCAATTATGCAACAAATTACATGTCCGTCGATGTCTGATAGAACCGGTTGCTTGTTGACTTTAAACAGAATCTATTTATTCTTCATCTTGTGTTGTTTAACAATTCTTTATGTGCCTATGTAAAAATTTTGATAGGTAGAAATATGATTAATATCTGTCACATCCCAGGAATCCTTGATCAAAAGAAAATCTATTGTGTCTAGTTTAATAATGGTTCAGTGGTCAGTGGGAGGGGAGAGGTCAAATAGGGTATAATTAATCATACCCTACTTTGAAAGCTTAGCTTTTTATTTGGCAAACAGACAAACTTAGCACTTATTTATCAATGTTATCCCTTAAAAAAGCTTTCGCTAGATTGTACTAGATTTTCAAGGCAGAAGTTTTCCCCAGAGAAGAATCTTTTTAATTATTCATATTTGTCTACCTAAAAGGTAAAAGTAGGCACCCGCCTAATTATAATTATGGATCTTTATAAACCATACTGGGTACCTATTCAGAAACTTTAATCTTTCTCTGTCTTCGCTTTAAACATTTTAATACTTTATCTATCATGGTTTAAAATTAGAAAATGATCGCCCTTTTATATGAAGCTTTATTTTCTTTTTTGCTCGTGTCTCCTTCGATGCAATGTTTTAAATTATATACTACGAAATGCAATTTTCATGTAAGTACTTACGTTGGTAGGTACATGTTTACCTAGTGCCTACAAACTTATGAAAATAACAAGTTACTCGACATATAATGTTCACTTTGGTAAAGGAAATGAAATAGCAAATCCGTACCTAGTTATAACATGAATCAACCAATAATTTGACTAAAAGCAAACCTATATATTATAATCATACGATTGAAGATAGGTTGAAGGTGATTGAAGGCTTCGCGGCGCTTGCTGTAATTTTCCTACTTCAATGAAATGGCTTGGTATACATCGACCTTTTAGTTTATAGACTTCACAAAATATATTTTATAAAAAAATACTTTTAGAATACAAAAATAAACAAAAAAACATTAATCAAATGATATAATTGAAATACTTACTCAAACCAAGGCGAAGTCTCAGTAAATGCAATTCCAATTTTGTACAATAATTTATTGTTCTTTTTTCTTTTGTTTAATTCTATGGAATAATTTAAAGAAAAAATGACCCAATAAAAATATAAAGCACTATATTTTATAAACAAGGTAGAAACAGACTGGTCCTACATACACAACGTACGCAATGCATTACGTGGGACAGCGTTGAGTGTGACAATTAGTGTTCTTTTCATCATATTAATTTTATAGAGCAGATTATGTGTGGCTTTGTTTTAAAACATTTTTAAAGTAAACAAAGAGAAAAAAAACAGTTTTCTCTCTCTGTGGGGTCTGCAGAAAGAAATTTCTTTTAGAAATATGCTGTACCTTTTGTATAACTTCTCTTTCTTTTCTGTCTCTATCTTCTATCATCTTACAATAAACTGTTAAATAAATAAACAAATTGAAGTGTCTAAGTACTAAAACGTCGATGTAATAAAGTGATCCATGACCGGCCTTGTGTTGCAGAATCTTTATCAGATTTTTATGATTATTGTTTTTGCTCTCGCCTCCTCTTCGTACTTACGTGATTTAACAGAGATGGGTGAAGGGAGGCAAAGATAAGTTTTCAAAATGACGCCAAAGTTACACACAATACAGTGATCTTAGATTGCAGGTTTTAAAAACAAAGACCTATTCTTTATTATTAGAAAATTGGACATTGAAAAAAGTAAAGAATAGAATTTTTTAAAATCCGTTGTAATAATGGAATTAGGTTATTACAATAATGCAATGAAAGAAAATTTTTACAATTTTTTTATCTTTGTTCATTATACACGCTTATTTAACGCTGTATTATGATATTAACGCTATATTTAAATATAATAAGTTAAAAGGGTTTATAATTATATTAACTAAGGGGATAAATAAATAGTTTAAGTAGGTTGGTAGTTAAAATGTAAAAACAATATTTTGATGAGACTAATTATAAGATTTACTTACTTCTAAATCCGTCCACGTCAATGACTTTGTACAATAACTGAGAATTTAATTCTTGTTTTGTTTCCGAGAGTGGTAATCTGTGATTACGATCACGAAACTTATTTTGTTTGGGTATTTGTGAACAAGTAACGAGGTACCTACTCATTTCGACATAGAGTTGAAAAGCTATTAACTAAATCATTGTTTCATTTGAGATCTTTGACAAAACCTTGAGTAATTTGAGGCAGGTTTAGTTGCACAAAACACCATCACAATTATTTATCAATTTAAAAAGGTGGCGTCTTTTGTTTTTCTTTAATGACACGAGGTTTGAATTATGAGCTGTAATAACCGTCTCTGCAATGGGGGCTGGAATTTTTAAAAATAAATCGCTATGTTCAGCAGGTGATATTACCAAAGTACTAAATACTTCCTTAGATTCAACTCCCGACTCGTAGAAACAGTTAGATAATACTTCTTTTAGCCAGAAGTAACATAACGATAACCTAATTTTAACATCTTAAATGGGGATGCATTTAATTTATACATGAAAACACTTGTTCCAATCAATAAATATTTTCCATACACATATTATCGAATGAATAAGTAGGTAATTCTCAACAAGTTTATAACTTGAAATATTTCTTAAAACCTTCCTATAGTACCTGATAGGTGGTCTAGCTTACCTTGATTCACATTGAATAAAACCTAAGTTTAGTGACTAGCAATTGGGTTTGATCACTTCGATGTACTGTGCCAAAAGCTTGGCTTAATTCTGTAATTTTCTTTGCTGCCACAGGGTTGTATACTCGGCCTCTTATTTTTAAATGTTTATATCAATTGACGTTAAAAGTAAAATTTACGTTTTAGTTAAGTTTTTGTTTACCAAAGTGCAGAGTAACTATGACGCGAAAACGTAAAAAATCTACTCGTGTGATATTCGCGTGATAAATTGGCAAATAAAACTTTGCACCGAATAAAAAATTAAGTATGTTAAAAAACTCACGAGACGATGTAATGATTGTACAGATAGATAATGTGTTGAAGGTACCTAATGAGTGATGTCTAAAGAATTAGTTCTTTTCTTGCAACAGTTCATATTTATGATCCTCCTGGCATTTGTTGTTAAGTACCTACCTTTCTAGATAAATTTTGAGTAGGTATAGTAAAGTTATTAAAAAATCAATTTCTATTTTAACTCCCTTTGATATAAAAGAAGCTTTTTACTTATTTTAGGTAATTTAATTACATTAGGTAAATTAATTACAGTAAGCAATAATTAGATAAAAAGTCGATTTAATTCAACTACCTACTCTAACAATAATCTTAAATTCACAGTTTTACCTACTCCTCACCACTGGACTTGCAATACCGTCTATCATAGCGACCATGGCCGGCAGCTCCATAATTCACCACTTCCCTTTATTATACCCACCATCAAAACCTTACCATACTCTATAATTTGTTCAACCAACCAGTGATATTTTGTTTTTTCAAAATGCAAATTCACCATGCTTGCTTCGTTGAGCAAGGGATTAAATAATGCTTATTGTTAAGTTGTTAAGGTTGTTTTTGAATTGGATTTTGTAGTTCTGTTAAAGTGTTATTGTTTATCTCCTTGTGCTTATAGCGTTTGCAAAATATTTTTTTGTTTCATTTTATTGTTCATTCGAAATAGGATCATGAATGTTATAATATAATACATGTACCTACGTCCACCGTTCATAAACAAAATTCACGGAAGTCGCTATAAGATATTTATTTAGACTCTTATATTATTGATAAACAAATATGTTTTAGAAGTATAAGATAAAATATTTACTTACATTTTCTATGTAATATCACAATAGGTTTGTACCTGTTATGACTTAGGTATGCATAGTGTATACTTAAATATTTATTTTTTATTATAGGGTATTGTACATTAACAGGTATAGCTACCTACTTTAGGTATCAGCATTCATCAGCATACTTTCTCCATATAGGTAATGCTGAGATTATGGTATTCAATTAATGAATATACTATTGCAACAATTTATTGTACATAAATCTATTATTTGCATAGATTGTGACGTTGGTACCATTTACGTCCACTATTCGCGTCATTTCTAGTTTTATAGGCTTGTGAATTAGCGCGGAATAAGACATTTTAATAACCTGTCTCGCAGATATAACTAAGATAAACATATTGACATGTAGGTAGGTACTAGAAATACCTAACTTTTGAAGCAATAATAAAATATTGTGTTTTTCTGTACCTACTCCTTCACGAAAAGGATATAAAAACCAATGAAATGCTGACAGCCCTGCTCGCTCGCTAGCCATAAGAAATACCTATTACCAAGGCTTTTAAATCACCCAAAAAAGAAAATTTTAGAAGTGTCTTTCGGCCTCTTCAAATACACTACACCCGAACTAGAACGACTAAAATGTTCACCATTTGTACCCTGATACTCCTAGTCCATGGTAATTTCATCGCTTTTATCACAGATCAGGCTCGATACGTTTACTATGCGTTTGTCATAATGTGATAAAATTTTAATCATACAGCAGCTTGACAGGAAGTATTCACATTACACCTATCTAGCCGCTAAAGGATAACATAACTATTAGATTTATCAGGTTTACGTAACAAAAAAGCGGTTCTCACGTAATTTGCGGACGGTCTCAGTAATTTGCACATAATTCCGTGATTGTACTCGATTCGGACTATGTCTGTGAAATGCGACGCCGCCGTTGCAACTGTAACTGCACTATACATATGCTTATGGACTGAATCACGTGACTTGTAAATTAATAACATAAAATTCGTGCCAGTTTCACCATCTGCGGATAAAATTTAGCTGACATAAAACTATATATGTTTTATAAAACATGACGTTTAAGATACTGTAGGTGGTGCAATAGGCCCTAAGTGCTTTTACACACTACAGGTTGGAGACAGTTGCGGTTTGACGTTTGATATGAAAAACGCGAACGGCTGGTGTAGGCTGTTGACCAGCAGTTGCGCTGCGTTTTATATCAAATATCAAACCGAAATCGCGTTGCAACCGCTAATGCACAAAGGCTTTAACCAGCTTACAATAATAAAATCTCATTATTTCATATTTGAGCTACCAACTTATTGTTACCTAATTACAATGCGCCCTTGAACAATGCCATTCAGTGGCCGTAGCGTCCATTCATATGAGATATTTTGACAAGAGACGAACAACACGGAAAACGACACGAATAGCATAATCCATTTGAATCCGAAATGTAACGAGGTCGCACGACCAATGTCACTCGTATTTAACACATTTTGGGTTATTCCTATTTAAACTTAGTTTTTGGATTTTTGAATTACAAAACCACACGATCAAATAAATGACGCCATATTTTAGACTAACTCAAACTAACTTAAACTAAGTATCTATGTATACATATAGGTAATTATCATAAGCAAATATGCAATTCTTGCTACCGGAGACCGTGTTAAATGTATATTGCGGGGGAGGCCTTTGCCCAGCAGTGGGATCTTATTGGCTAACGAAAAAAAACACTATTAATATAAGAAAATCACTTAGCAAAATATACTCCAGAGTTAAATAAACATTCAATAATGTTCAGAATAAGGAAAATAAGTATCTAAGGTTTTTCGTCTAATAATGGTGTTTATTACTTTTGAAAATATGAACGTGTTCATCGACTTATGATGCTGACTGTACCTACTTAAAAATGTGTCATTGTACATATAGAGGAAGCAATGCAATCCTCCAATCCAATCAAGTACATTACATACATTGCGGTCAAAATCATATACTCTCCTTTAAGCTTTGCTGTAGTCGAGTAAAAATAAACAAAAACATAAGCTAAATCGTGCAGCACGATAATTACGATATAATTATCGGTACTTACTTGTATCCTAAATACCGGCCAAGTAGTTTTAAATGATGTTTGTATCTTGCAAATTAATGCATTCGTCACGTTTATTCATAAGTAGTGATAACATTGCACGGTTTACCCACGTAAAGTTTGCAATAATATTATTTTCATAGTAGGGTCATATTATAAAAAACTACAATATCAGTACCTACGTTCCTTGGTTTTCATCGATAATCCCTCAAGTGCATAAATTCTACTAATACCTATTATAAATGTCAATGTTTGTGCCGATGGATGGATGGATGGATGGATGTTTGTTACTCATTCACGTAAAAACTACTAAACAGATTTTGATGAAACTTGGCTATATTATAGCTTATACTTCAAAATAGCATATAGGCTATATTATTTTCGTATATGATGATTTTTTTTCAAGATATGCCGATAAATGCGTATGAAGTCGCGAGCAGGCTCTAGTATGTAATAATTATCCTGTGGAAGTATATAGTTTTCAATAACCTAACTTTATTGTCTCTCTCTCTCAGTACATTCGCGTGATTTTTTAACGAACACAGGTGCATATAGTACATACTTACATACTATTGACACAGTATCTTCCGGGAGGTAATTCGAGTGCATTTTTCCGTACTTTACGGATGGCTTGAGTGAATAACACAATGAGTGGTTTATGTAGAACGTTGTATATGGAAGTACACTCGTTGTTTAGCTATTTGGAATTTACATAAGTTTTTGCACTGACTGATGAATGCTTACATACATACATACAATAAAAATAAAATAAATAGCCTTTATTCAGATTACATCAGATTCCATCTGTTGCCCTTTGGCAAAGGCCTCCCCAAAGCTCTTCCACTGTTGTCGGTCACTGGCCACTCTGGTCCACAGACATAGAGGTACAAACATACTTAGTACTAATTGAAGAATCATAGAAGAATCATAACGACGAAAATAATCTCTGTTTATCCTTATACAATTCATACGAAAATTGTATACTTAAATACTTATCTGCCTAACTCTAATCTACTACAGGAAAATAATACCTACGTAAATCAAAGTAGTATTTTCAAAGAAATAAAAAAGCGTTATTTACCCAACTTAGTTAGGTGGTTAGTTCGTGTGCAAAAAAAAAAATAGGCAACCTAGATTACTATTTACTACCTAAGTATTATTATGTATTATTTAACAGAAACAAAGATGAAACTTTGTACTGAAATAATACCTTTGAATGCTAAGATTTTTTGTTATTACAGTAGTCAATTAAAGAAATAAGTAGACAAGTGTAAAACTATTTGTTTTTGTTAGGTTCCGTAGTTACGATTAAAATAACACCAGACTTCTGAATAATATTTATTTAATTTAAACTTTATATTGTAAAAACGGCGTTTGTAATTCAGCGTTTACAAAAAAGTTTGTTTAAAAGGGACAGCATATTTCTCAAAGAAATTACCTATCTATTGTTGATCTATTGAGCCTAAGCCTATTTTCCATCTCAGTCTATTCTGTGTCTAAAATTTTACTTCGTACGCTATCACTTTATTATCATGAATTAAGACTTAAATGTATATACCGCAGTTATTAACTCTATTTTAAGAGAGATTTAAAGATTTCTTAGCTCAGAGTTACAGGGCATCTTCAGGTGTTAAAATGATGACAAACAAAGAAAGATACTGCTAGCTTGCGCGTTACTTGTCTTAACACAAGAAGGTACTTTGATTTCCTTAATGCCTCAATATCCACGCAATAAGCTTTACCTGTATTTTAATGATTTGAATAATAAATTCTTCTATATTCCAGTTGGGTATTTTATCTATAATAAAACTTGGGTCGATACAAACTGCGTAACGCCAAAAAGTGTTTTAAACATAAAAACAATCTGTACCTACTGAACCATTCATCTTCATCTAGCCTTAGTAAACTATAATTTATCCTAATAAGCACGTATAACACTTAATTCTTAGCAAATTGTTTTGTCACTTCCTGTCACTGAGCTGTCAAGTGAAGCGACGTGAAGCCGTGAGCTTGTGACTTGTCATTTGACATTATTGACTTGACATGTGCTGGTTAAATGCACGAAGGGGTTAAACTTGGGTTAAGTGTATAACAATGGTTAAATTGTTATGTTGTAACCATTGATTTGTTACTAGTTAACTGTTTTATGTATATTCAGTTAAAAATAAAGTACTTATAGGTAGGTAATTAATAATTATGTAAATCGTCCGTCACGTGTTAAGAGATGAAAGAAGAATTGCTTATTCATTTTATTCCAGTCAATAGGCATGTCGAAAGATTTTGAAATCCTATTCCAAAATGCAGATACACATTTACTGTTTACAACATAAACTTTATTTCGGTATTTAACTAATGTTTTAAGAAGATTAAAGCCATTTTTATAATTATTTTTAAATACTGCGTGAAAACAGCTCTCCGTGTCATGGCGTCGCGTGTGACGTCACACTTTTGTAAATGTCAAATGTGTTCCCGCCCGGCTAGACAACAAAGTAAACAAACGTTTCGTATTTCTTGTGATAAAAATGAATTCTAAAGTTTATAAGTGGTGTGCAGTACCTCTGTGCAAAAATACATCAATAAAGACACCCAACAAGGTGTTTGTTCATGTCCCATACATTAAAAAAATAAGAGATACATGGTTACAGCTTGCACGGCGAAACCCGAACGAAGTAAAATTAAATTCGTCACTTTATTTCTGTGAAGATCACTTTGATGTGAGTATGTTATCATGTATTGATAGATTTTTAACTTCATGTTTGACGTGAAATAGATGAAATGACAATAATAACAAATAACAATAATAACAAAAAAAATACAAGGCGGTTTTCACGTTTCTAAATTCGGAGGAGCAAAATTCTTTATTGGTTGCCAGGAACTCGCCCAACATTAGCAAATCGATCCTGGGCAAATTGGAACTGTTTGCCCTGATAAACCCTGGTTCCATTATAATAAATTTGTAGTTATTCACAAAAATAAACAAAAAGTGAATCCTAGCGTACAATCAGTCAAAACAACACAGTGATGTTTGTTTACATGAGTATGACGTCATGCGCTGTGATTGGCGTTTCAGTCAAAATGGCCGATTGCAGTATTTTACTCTTTTATTTTATAGAAAATCTTGTTAATCTCAATTTTTTAAATAAAACTAAAATAGTTTTTTGAATCCTTTAAATGTGTATTTTCCCCTGAAATCATTAAATCTTCGATTATTTCATAGTGTCGTCACGCCTATTGTACAAAAGATAATTTATTCTTCTTATCCTACTTATATTAAGAATGTCAATGTTTGTGCTTATGGATGTTTGTTACTCTCACGCAAAATTGCTTATACATCAGAATAACACATAGGATAGTTTTTTTTTTCAAGATTGACGAGAAATGCGTACGAAGTCGTCAGCAGTCTCTAGTACCTACCTACCTACATCCCTCACGTCTCTTTTCCATCGTAGTAATTTGTGTTTGAGTAGTTTGAATTTGAATTGAAGTAGGTCCCTACTAGTTTTTATATTTACGATAAAATCACTTACATCAGACCTTTATAGAATTCCAAACATAACATAATACATAATAGTGGCTAAACGCCCCTCGCGTTCACTTTCACAAAATCAAATTGTCATTCTCAGTACATCACAGCTCGCACTGACCTGTGTTATACACGGTGTAAAAAAATAAAATAATTAGAAGTAGGAAATGTGCGGAGTGTTAACCATCAGTTTTTTTTTGTTCACCGGTTTGCTATACATATACCTAAGTTTAAGATATCATGTTATTGGCTAAGGCCCGGTTTTTCAATAGTCAGATAAAGTTTAACAGACAGATAAACCTATGTCTTTCATAAAACATGACGTTTTAGACAGTGAAAAGTATAAAATATTCCTAGGGATAATTTTTAACTGACAATTGAAAAACCGGGCCTAAGATAAATAAATAAATATCCATAGAATCATATCAACATTGCTAAATAAACAATTTATTAAAATATTCATTCAACATTTTCATTTTATTTATTACTACTAAGGCAGGACGTGGTTTGTAGCGGCACCTATTTAAGTAGGTCAAGTCACGTGAATGTAATACCTATAAAAAATGTGTATTTCTAGTAAAGTGTGTCCTTAATTACTTAGTCCAATCAAGTATATAACACCCTGTATACGAGTAGTGTCATTAAATTCCATGCACGGCTATAAAATCACCATATTTGTATGTGTCGTGCAATAGTGTTTTGTAAGGACGATGTCCGAATTATTTTTTATGTCACTATAGATAGGTACTTAATTCGCGTTTGAAGGGATTGGTGAGGGTCAATGTTTTTGAGGAATGACATACTTACAAAAGAGAAGAACTTGGGACGATACAATACAAATATTTAATCTTTATTGCACAAAGACATAAAACATTGCAATGATTTTGTGTCAAAAAACATTGCAATAATCTGGCGGTCTTATTGGTACTCGAAGCTACTCGTATTTAAGCAACCTATAATGATGATATACAGGTGACTTTAAATTAGTGAACGATACTAATAGTAGAGTGCCGTAAGGTTTATACCTCGGAATCCAGGGCCAGTCAATGAATCTTAATATAAACCTTGAAAATATGTTTTTAATAGTATATAGAAAAATGTTAAAAAAAAAAATCTTCGCGCTCTCAATATTTTTAATTTTTTTTTTTTTTTTAGCCTATATCGTCCCACTGCTGGGCAAAAGCCTCTCCCATGCCTCTCCAAACACTCCTATTATTAGCTGCTTCCCACCAATCGTCCCTAAATGAGAGTAGGTCGTCACTCCATCGTTTTTTGGGCCTAAAATTATTATAAACAATTATTAATTTTTTGGAGTTTTCAATTATTTATATTAGTCAAAAGTCATATTTTAAAAAGAACAACTATTACAAACTTGAAAACTTGATCTTGGATCTTAAGGGACTGCAGGTATACCGATGCACCATTCAAATACTACCTGTTTTGGTCCATTAGACTATTTTGCTTTAAACAGCGACTTAGTTTTTGCCTTTATCACTCCCTATTTCTTAGTCAGGCTGAAAAACAAACGCCCTACTAGATTACTTCTCTTAACTACTCGATTTTGTCAATTTAACCACCTTAACTCAACTTCTAAGTTTTTGAAATAATCCGACTTAGGTAAGTCTTCGATGTCTAATACCCCGAATTTGTTGTTTTTGCAATACATGTTATACCATTCTGGATTCGAAATAGCACAAGGCAGTTTTTAAAAACATTTGTTCATTAAGTACCGAGTAAATATTTTTCGTGGCAGCTGCTCAAAGTCGAGTTATTGTTTTTGGGAGAGAATTAAAGTTAACTTTGACAGTTAATTTGTCGATGTTCCACTTTAATCATCAACGAATTATTTTCGCCATATCATAAGTAACTATCGAAGAAGCCGTTAACGTACTTTTTTTTTAATTAATTGAATATTAATCGCTCTCTGATACAAAAACCATCAAAAAGTGGTTCTTTTTTCAAAAATCACTAAAACGGGTTTAACTCGATACTCATAAGACTTTTCTATGGGCATGTAAGGCTTATTTGATGCACCTTAAGTCCATCTACCTCCGGTGTCAGTTTGCCGGCCTATTTTTGGGATGTGCGGAGATTCCTGCTCCTGAAACCGATATGTATTATTTTGTTTGTTTTACGTTCATCAAAGCCTAAATTAGTTTAGCTAAAAAGTAACACGACATTCATTGACTGTTAGGCGGTACGAAGTTCGGGGCCCGCCATGAACAATACCGAACAGCTGCTGTTATCCCCTCTATTTCTCCAACCCGACCTTCATCGGTATACCTGCAGTCCCTAAAGATCCAAGATCAAGTTTTCAAGTTTGTAATAGTTGTTCTTTTTAAAATATGACTTTTGACTAATATAAATCAATGAAAACTCCAAAAAATTAATAATTGTTTATAATAATTTTAGGCCCAAAAAACGATGGAGTGACGACCTACGCTGATTTAGGGACGATTGGTGGGAAGCAGCTAATAATAGGAGTGTTTGGAGAGGCATGGGAGTGGCTTTTGCCCAGCAGTGGGACGAATTAGGCTAAAAAAAAAAAAAATTAAAAAAAAAATTGAGAGCGCGAAGAATTTTTTTTTTAACATTTTTCTATATACTATTAAAAACATATTTTCAAGGTTTATATTAAGATTCATTGACTGGCCCTGGATTCCGAGGTTTGACCATTTTTATGCCTTACGGCACTCCACTATAAAGGATATACATGTAATGTACTCGTCATAACAAACAATTTTTACTATGGGGCCAAAGTTGAAATCTTAAAAAAATAATTGGTCTCCCATACTATAAGCTGGTGCATTTTGTACCGGGAGTTCAAAAAAATTTGAATGATTTCGACATTGGTCCCGTAGTAAAAGTTGTTTGTTATGACGAGTACATGCATATCCTTTTCTATCGTTCACTAATTTATAGTCACCCTATATAGGGATGTGGGCTGCCCGTAATCTAGCAGTCAAGTGGAGTTCAATCTAAAAAAAATGAAAGTTAACTTACCTACGTACAAAATTTTTAACGTTTCTGTAAGACAGATTTTTTTTTCCCTTTTGTAAGTTTTATCCACGGAATTAAGTTTTTAACCCTAACTTAATTACCTAAATAATTTTCATACGCTTTGGTACATACCTCATTTAAGCTAAAATTGTGATATTGTTGCAGTGATGTGGCGACCGTGTGCGCGTGCGCCGCACGATGCCGGCGACACAGCAGCTGCGGCTGCTGCTCTGGAAGGACTACCTCACCCGGAAACGGAAACTGGTAAATATCATTTACTTTCAATCATGTTGTAGATGTCGCATCATGTTGAAGAGCTAGCTGTTTAATTGAACAGCTTTTAATCAGTTGGCTGCGACATAGATACCGCCTGTAAAGATGGTAATAATACACAAAATGCAAGGCCGGACTTGGTGCATTTATAAATAGGGATGACGAATACATTAGAACCATGACATTATATTGTCCGTCTGTCAGACTGTTCAAAATGTATCACATGTTATTTTGCTTGATCAAATTCATAAATAAATACAGAAACACACGCATCAAAGTTATGGAGTGGGAGCTTTTGCCGTGACTACCAAGTAAAAATTGTACCACGGATTGTACTGAGGCGTGACGTCACGAAGATATTTAACAAATAAATGTTTCACAGATCACCCTAGCAGGCGTGCTATGGGCCACTGCGGTGATGCTCAGCATATACATCGTGAGAGTCAATGTGGATAATGTGGATTACTCTACTTGTAAGTACAACTCCTACTTATCATCTTTATATGTATTTAAGAGCTTAAAGGCCAGGTCAGGAATACCCTAATCCCATGTGCCTGTAGGCGACTGATGAATTCAGAAGAAGCGAAAGAAGTGTGTTTAGATCGGGAAGTGGTTTCTGCCTACCCTGATGGGAAAGAGGCGTGACGGATACGTATGTATATATTTGGGAGTGTCACTCTTGTCGGTGAAGTCTACGCCACTCTGTTCTATACTCTGCCGTCCGTTTGAGCATCTGATCATAAAAGTGATCTCTTCCAGACAACCTTTGGAGTAGAAACAGTTTAAGAAGACTGTAGTAGTTCATGGTATGTATGTACCATCCTATAGGTATTCATATAAATGGTTTTCCAGGTCAATTCCCAGCCCGCGCGCTGCCCAGCGCTGGGATGCTGCCATTCCTACAGTCCTTCATTTGCAGCGTGAACAATGACTGCCAGAACCTAGACAGCTTTGAAGAAATACCTAGTTATGAAAATTCTAAGTAAGTTATATAAATATGTACCTACTTAAACTGGGAACATCTATATTTTTAATGTAAATAGGATGTATGAAAGTATTAGAGTCTGCCCGCAACTTCGTACGCATTTATCATCATATCTTGGAAAAAAACATGATATCGTAAAATAATATAGCCTATGTGTTTATTCTAATGCGCAAGCTACAATATTGCCAAGTTTCGTGAAAGTGTTACAAACATCCATTCATCCATCGGCACCTACATTGACATTTATAATAAAGTAGGATAGGATTTATGTATGTACTTGTGTATTTATTCATGACGTGGACCTTTGCTCCAGAATAACCCAACTGCAGCGTCAATTTGGCCCGTTACTATACAATGAGACGGTACTAGACGTGGCCGGCTCAGTTCCTGACGCTTTAAAGCTGCTGTCCAAACTAGCTGACATTGTCGATGAACCTACCTTCGTTGATATTAATAGTAAGCATATTTTTTGTTTAATAGCTTGTTGTTTCAAAGCCAGGCAAAGGCCTAGCTCCCCCGCATCCTGCTATCTTTCCATATCTCCGGTAACTTCTGGCCAGTTTAGTATGCATCCAGATCGACGCGCCATTTCTTAGACCTACCTCTACCTCTGCGGCCGTCGAGCGGCAACCAGTTGGTAGATATCTTGGCCCGTCGATCCGGGTGCATAATGCAAACATGTCCAACACAGTTCCACTTGGGGATCTACCGCAAGAAAACTGAATAAACTAAAATAAAATTTTATTTTTTTATTTGAAAAGAGCAACCCTATAGAGTTCCTTGGTTTTATTCTTTTCTGGGGATAACTAGCTATTAAAAAATCATTCACATATTTTAAGTACTATGTATACTTGCCACATATTTGCCTACGAAATTAAGATTGATTTCGTTATGTTGAATAGTGGAAACTATGTAAGTTGCCCTTCACCCCCCCCCCCCCCACCCCGACTCCAATTTTAACACCAAACATCAAACTTTCAGAAAACGGTCTGCGAGTATCAGATTTATTTACAAACCCAGTCAGGGCAAAAAGATACTTGTCAACGAAGTTGTCGCTAAATAATGACGTCACAAATACACTAATGATGGCACATATTAATTTTTTCGGGGTAAGTTTATATTCTAAAATAGGTACATATTCTTCTTATTCGAATAGCAACGTGACTTTTTGTCTTGAAGGAATATAAGTGTAAGCGCTTACATTCAAGCACTTAGAGAAACGTTCTTGTCCAGTTATAAAAACTATAACACGCAGATGTAACGCACATGCCAGGTAGATGTAGGTATAGTAAAGGTACTTGCCCATACTAGTTCGTAATGAATGAATGGGTACACAAATGCTCGAATTAGTATGACCCCCGCTTTAAACTGTGCAAGAACTTTTTTCTACGTCCTTCGATGGAATTCCCCATAGGTACTTAATCTATCCTATATTATGTGATAAGTAAATATTTAGTATTGCGCCAGTATGGGAAACATTTTTGGAACTATAATCATTTGTCATCAAAAAATGAATTCTTAAATATTCTTAATTATCTATGTATAAATATGTATATAGTAGGTACTTAAGTAGAATAAGTTTGTATTGTATTTATTTAAGGTGAAATTATGTATATTTATTTATTGGGTTATAAATAATTAATCTTACTAATTTCGTATTTATTTCCAGATATTCAAAGCTAATATAAACAGATGTAGTGCAGCTTCTATATCAGATATTTTCTCAATAAACAGCACTGAACATGTGAAGCAAATTGTAGACAAACTGTGTTTGCTTACTGACAGCGATGTGCAGAAAATATTCACTGATCTTTTAATTGAAGTCGATTTTAATAAGTTTATTAGAATGGTAAGTACAATACTGATTGGCCAGTCGGCATGGTTGATAGTGACCCTGCTTACCATGCTAGGTCGTAGATTCGATTCCAATAGAGAACATTACTGTATTGTAAAGAGTTAAGTCATAAGGCTATGTTTTTGCACATAGATGTTTGTCTAATAGTTTGTTTACTAACATTTTATAACAAACATTTTGTAAAGTAAGAGTGTCGGAGTACCATTAATATAATTTACTTCACTTTACATTGAGAAATTGCCATTTTATGATAAACAAAAAATAACCGTTGGAAACTATTTCCGTCTCTGTTTATCACCTTTCAAACCTTTGTAATAGACAGAGAAAGCAAGTGTAATATCAACTGCCGCGAACTGTAATATTCCGAACTTTTCAGATAGGTAACATGTACAGGAAGTTGTCAGGAGATGACAGAGTGTCAGCTCTTGGGGACACTATCACAGCGGTGCTTAGAGTCACCAGACTGCAGAGTTTCCTACCAAAAGAACTGGCGACGCTGCTCAGTAGAGACGATTTCAATTATTTTCGCATGGATTTGTAAGTATATCACAATGTAATTATAAATAATAATATACATATATAACATATTGTTCTTTACTTAATAACACCATGAATACTACTAATAAATTTTCAATTAGCTACATAAGTGACTATGTTTTTAAATTACAGACTCCAGAAATTCATAGAGCTGTTCAAACCAACTTTCGGAGAGACAGAATCATACAACTCTATAAAAGACTTCATAGACACTATTGTGGTTGGAGTGCAATATTTGAATAAATTTATAGCTAATACTAATAACGATGACGAAATAATAAATAATGTTGGTGACAATAAAGATATTAAAGTTTTAAATAATGCAGTAGAGGTGTTACAAGTAACTATGGCCAACGATGATACAATCGATGCGTTTAACGTGTAAGTATGAAAACTTGAGCAAGTGAACGTAATCTACTCATAAAACTGAATTACTTTCCCTAAGAAAGATAGGATGTGTACGCTTCAATATTGTAAACTTTCATTGAAATCTGTTCAGTAGTTTTCACGTAAAAGAGTAAGAAATATCCATTCATCCATTGGAACAAATGTTGACATTTATAATATTAATAGGTAATAAAATAGGTTTTAGTTTTTTTCTATATTATAACAAACAGAAAATATATTACAATTCTAAAGATGTGTCAGATAGCAAACCGTAGAGGTATCATTATAGAATAATGCTCAACGCATACTAGGCACCAATAATATTTAGAAAAAATATCACACTACTGCTCGTCATCACACTAACATAACAAACGTACTGACATCATATTTATAAAACATTGTAAACACTATTTTCAGATTGTCTCAACTAACAAAATTCGTTTACAAATGGTTACCAGATAATTTAAAACACGACGTTTTATTATATTCAACGTTATTGACTAAACTTATTGAAGGCGCAAATAAAGTTATCAGTATAAACATGAATATAGAACAGAGGACCTATGACGTGTCCCTGAGGCACTTGAATGCACTACAGGTATTGGTTGCACTTCCAAATGCAATAGTGGCTAAAGGTTTTGATGCGTTAGCTGATGCGGAAAGAACACAGGTGTGTATATTAAAAATATTTAAGTTTTTTAATTATTAAGATGTTTATAGTGTGGTTGATAGTGGCAAAGGCTTTGCTCAATTCTATGTATGACAAAATTTGAGAATTTGTAATTGATTACGCAAAAATACGTTGCATGATTTCTTTTGAATACATATATTTATTGAATCTCTGGTTTTATATAATTTAAGAGCATTGAATGAAATCTTGTCTTGTTTGCGAGTGTTTACAAAACTTTTTTTTTGCAAACCAAACCTTTAATCATACCTACCTACCTACATGGTGTTTATGTAATCATATCTGCCCATGTTTTACAACACCCTACAGGCTGCTTAAGTACACTTACTAACACTACAAGCTACTTAAATAAATACAAGTACATTTAACAATTAAAAAATAACTTCCATCTTTTCCAGATAATGTCGTCCAAGATAGCAACACCTGGTCAAATGTTCTGCGACTTGAACCGCCTGCAAGGGTTCTTTAAGATCTCGAAGGAAGAAGCTACGACCTTGAGAAATCAGCTCTGTACTGACGTCTGGAAGAACTATATCACGGATCTGATACAGAGCTTCGGTATTTATGAAGTTAGAGATAATGTAAGTAATGCTTTAACGGGCCTGATTCACCACTCACAGATAAAATGTAATCGACAACTTATGTCTATTTCATAAAACATGACGTTTCAGACAGTGACAGGTATAACATATCTGCCAGATAAAAATTTGTAAGTGGTGAAACGGCACTAACTTAAGGCACCCTCATTCTCAGTTAAAATAAAAAAGAATACTTACTACAAAATAAAACAAACTTTAGTTAACAAAATTATTAAAACATTGCTATTATTGTAGCAACGTTAAATCAGAAACTGTGTTAAACTACACTGTGTGTATATTTTAAGGGGTACCTAGATCTAAGATATTGTTTTATATGATTTGTATAATGTTTTGGCTGTATTCTGTTTTATACACCTTAACAAATTTTCTTTTTAAAATAGATTAACGCAATGGCCTCAATCCTAATCCAAGAGACGATAGGCAAAGACGTATCCGACCAGCTCTACACAATAGACCATGACTTCGAGGTCCTAAGGAACTTCACCACCAGTTTAACCGTGATGACGTCAGCAGACCAGCCCCAATTGGACTGGATGAAGATCTTCAACGTGACTGAGGAGTCGCAGTTTATGAAGACTGTAAGGAGTAAGGGGCATTTGGGGAAGCAAATGTTGTGAGTGTTATCTCCTGCTAATATTACTACCTTCAATCACCTTCTTGCACCTGATTGGTCTGAAACACCTTAAACACTGAAAAACAGGTCTTATATGGTGTAACAAAAAGGGGGTCCGAAACACAACGATAGTCATCCTCAAACTGAACAACTTTCCCCAAGGATCATGGGTCGTAACCCATAACTGGAAAAATAAATTCGCTTCCCCATACAATGTGTCCGATCAGCTGATCGAGTAAGTATTGGCGATCCAAAAAAAATTTTTCGAGTTACCGACCCATATTCCTTGAGAAAGTTATTCAGTTTCGTGAGGACTATCGCTGTGTTTCAGCTTTATACCCCCTTTCTGTTACACCCTGTATAATAAGGAAACGAACTGAGGATGTTTTTTTCTTCGTATATTTCACAAATAGATACATCACAAGTAAAACGAATTGTATTAAATTTCAGAATAGTAACCCACGGTGCTTTAGCAAAGGAAGTGGTAAAACAGAACCCTATATTATCATACAAAATAAGTCCAGGTTTGATTGACACGACTACAATAGTGACAGCTATAAACAATCAGTTGGATTTGACTGATCCAGGATTAGTAAAAAGGGTCAGGGTACTGTATCCGCAGATTTTGGAGAGCATTGTCCGAACTTCTATGGATGAGGAAAAGGTATGTTTTTGATGGTTTGGGAAACTTTATAAACAGTGTCTTTCGGGATGATTTAAGCATAAGTCTGAAGAAGGCTCTTCTTACAGTAAAGTGCGATAAACAATGCACATCGATCTTTGGAGGCAATCGGCTAATTTCATATAGCGATATCTGTTTCGGACCTTCCATGACGTTTGTTTTGTCAGTTATGGTTTAAATGCGAAAGAGTGTAACAATAAAGTACATAATTCTAAATTCAAATGGTGAACAATTAATCTAGTATTTTCATAGATCAAAGATCAAAAAAAAAAGATCAAAGATTACTAGATTATAATTATTTTTTATAATCTAGTAATCTTTGATGTACGTGGAAATTAGCAATCATTTGTACTTCTTTAATTTCCACAGACATACAAATCTCTATCAACACACAGTGAAGACATAATGTGCGCCGGCGCCGACGCTGTCGGCTATTTCATAGAGATGCCTCCTGAAATAGATCAGGAGGCGTTTGTGGATACTCTCTGTAATATATCTAGAGTTATTGAAGCAGGGCTTACTATGGATTCCTTGTTTGGGAAAGCTGTAAGTTTGTTTGGTTATTTCAAATAAGATAAAGCGACTTTCGCAATCGTTTGTTAGTAGGTACTTAGGTATCTGGATTATGAACGGAAACTCTATTGTGCTACTAGGATACAAACACCATGAGGCCATCGGATACCTAATTGACATTTTTCTTTATGGAGGGTTGAATGATTGAATGTTTGTAAATCTTTTATGCAAAAACCGCGGAACAGGTTTTAATTAAAAGATCATAATTTACACATCAGAATTTTTTGATAGATATTGTCTGTGGTGAATGTGTACGAAGTCGTGGGAGGAATTTGACAAAATTTTCGTAAAGTTGTTTGTTTTCGTAGAATCATCTGGGAAAGTATCATTATCTTATACAGCAACACCCTATCACTATTTAAAAAATTGTCTTCCTCATTTCTTTCAGCTCCAAACGATAAGATCACCAAAAAAATCATTCGAAGATGTAAAATGGACGGTTCTGATCAACGGATTGAGAAACCTCTACGTGAAACTAGATAGAGACTACCCATACTTGTTTCAATACGATAGCTATGGGCTGAGTGCATTGAAAACAATTGAAATAAGGCAGATGGTGGAACGCTCTAAGAAGTTCTGGTTTGACGTGGAAAATTTGGGACGGAGTTTGCATTTGGGGTAAGTACCTAATTCATTATTTTTCCTTACAATAAGTCTTATTCAATAGAACGTATGATGCGACTAATAAATGTGGATGAAGCGAAAGAAGTGTGTTTGGATCGTAGCAATTGGAGCGAAGTGGTCTCTGCCCAACCCCATTAGAGAAAGGCGTGATGGATATCACAATTTCTACATATATACATTCATATCCATCACACCTCTTTCCCATCAAGATAGGCAGAGACCACTTTCCTCCACTCGGCCAAGTCAGGAGTACACTAAGCCGACGTTCATGAATAAGGCGAGAGAATCTGGATGATGCAAAAGAAGTGTGTTTGGATCGTATTAAGCGGGGATAATTTATAATTTTATTTTTTTTATTCCAGATTAAAATTCTCGTTCCGCTTCCTGGACCTGCTGGACCGTCCAGCGTTCAACCTGACCAGCGACGGTTGGTTGCAGCTAAAGTACATCCTCCACGCGATCACTCCGCCGTTGCATGTCCACGGAGATTTTATTACCACTGTCTCTGGTGAGTAGACTTCATTACATCTGAAGAAAATTGCTAACTTGCGAATCTAAAATATTATGTAAGCTCAGATGTACCTTAGTATATTCTTCTTTTTCTCCAACTTGGCTTTCTCCTTCCTCTTAATCTTCTTCTCCTTCATGTTCTCCATAATCTTCTTCTTCTCCACCTTCTTCATCTTCTCCATTATCTTCTTCTTCTCAATCTTCTCCATTGTCTTCTTCTCTATCTTCTTCTCGATCATCTTCTTTTTCTCTGTACCTAACTTTACTTAAGAAACTTTCATATTATGTTTGTTCCAGCAATTCACCGCAACGAGCGATTTGAGTCCCCCCTACCGCCGACTACGGTAGCCGCTTTGGAGAGAATCATACCGAACTTACCACAATTACTGGTCGATACCACAGAAATTATAATAAAAGGGGATACTGAGGTAAGTTCTTACTTCGTTACTATTTATTTAGAATTATAAAACAATAACCAGAAAAGTTTATGAATCTCTTATTTGCCTTTTGAGTTTTAGCGAAATAATTAAGTTAGGTACTTATCCTTTTTTATTTTGGTTTTTTACTACTTTAATATAAAATATGATCTGCGTAATAGATATTACTTTCATTCAATTATAATAAATAGCCAAATTCAATTGACAAGTGAGATAGTTTATTTAATAAAACTTGCCTATTTACATTAACATACCTCATTACATAAATTTGAGTAAACTGTTAATTATAGAAAAATATATAATTATACTAAACTTTACTTCACCATTGGCGGAATCCACAATGTTAGTTGCCAATAAAAAAAAACTCATTCAGTTGTTTTTTTACAGCTTGCGCCAATAATATCAGCTTTAAACGCTGATCCGCCGTGGCCGTGCTCGTCTTCTATATCAGACCTGCTGCCTCTAAGTCCAGGGTCGGCCACAGCACACCAAGGTCTGGAGACTATCTGGTGCATGGACAGAACCTTCACTGATGAGTGGACGCGGTATTTAAACGACAGGAATGTTACAGCATTTGTGAGTATTATAGTCCTTTAATCGGTGATACGACATGATGACTTTGTAAAGCATTAAAGCTAAGGTAAAAGGAAAACGGGAAAGAAGTAGACCACGGAAGACATAGAGTACATACACTTAGGGACTGTTTCACATCCTACAGATAAAATTTATCTGACAGATATTTTATACCTGTCTCTGTCTAAAACGTCATATTTTATGAAATAGATATGGGTTTATCTGTTAGTTAAATTTTATCTGTAGTTTATCTGTAGTGAAACGGGCACTTAGAGTACCTAGATTGATCAAATAAGAGAGGGAATAGAAGTTGTATCGTATCAAATGCTCAAACGGAAAGCAGAGAATAGAGTGTAACTGAAAGTTTTTATACGTCTCGGGAGCAGAGCAGCAAAAATTACAGTTTTTGCATTTACATAAAAGTTACGAGTTCAATGACACTTTACATCAATCATTTTTACATTCCAGAACTTTAAACTGTACAACACGACAACGTTCCCGCCACACGTGTTCCTACAATTCTCGACAGAGTTCGACAGACTGATAGAGGCCGGCCATCTTATGAAGAGTATGCTAGATGATATATCTAGCGACGTGGACACCAAGCCAGGGGAAGTGACGTGGGTGGCAGCGTGGAAGAAATTAGATGAATTATTTAAGAGAAGTGACAGGGATGTGATATTAGTGTAAGTATCCGTTTCACCATCTAAAAATTAACTGACAGATAAACCTATGTCCATTTCATAAAAAAATACATTTTAGACAGAGACAGGTATAAAATATCTGTCAGATAAATTTTATCTGTAGATGGTGAAACAGCCCTTAAATATTATTTTGGGTTTCGGAACTTAGGATAATCACTAATTATATAAAACAACTATATTTGACAAAGATTGACAAGCTCAATGTACGCGATGTTTACTTACAAATTGTGACACATGTGTTAGAATTATAGGTATGTATCTGTGTGTTTATAAGAATTGTATTTATTTGAAAAGAGTATAACCAATATTTTCTTGTTCATCTCTGGCGAAAGCTGCTCGGTACCTTCCGTGCGAATCTAGCCAAAGCTGTTGCCTTAAAGAATAACATTGACATAATTTCAAATGCGCATATTTTGCCTGTGAAATAAAGAATTTTTGAGTCTGATTTTACAACTTTTACAAGCATTTTTTTCTTTTTTTATGAAATTTGGATTTACATTGTAAAACTAGATTTAAATAGCACGAAACTAGTTTCATTCAACAACAGTTTCGCTATGAATGAAACTAGTTTTCTGCAACTCAAAGTCAAAGTCAAAAATATATTTATTTCATAGGCACAAAAAATGCTCTTGAAACCGTTACATTATTATAAAGGTAATTTTTTTAAAGCTAGCGATAGATTCGCAAGGTGCAGTTTCCCCCAGAGAAGAACCTAGCAAGAAACTCTGTGAGGTTGCTCTTTTCAAATAAAGTTTTACAATTCTTATAAACAGTTACACAGGTATAAAGGTACATATTTTCTATATTATAATTATTATCCCTAAAAATTAATTTTGATCCTGCAGCATTCAAAGAAACCACAAGGTGTAAATAGCTAAAAAGTAAAGATAGGTTGAGACAGCATAACATGACCAGCCGCCACAGCAGCACCTTCACACAGGCCTCAACGCATGTGCCAGCCATCAACCCCTTCCACATATTTTAGGGAAGTAGGAGACCCGACACACAGCGCCACCGCTGCAGCGGCACAAGCGAGCATGACATGTTACACTATTGAACCCGATGACTAGCTTAATTAAACGCTGCAGTATCAAAAATATTAACAACATTTAACAAATCAACAACATTTAACAATAATAACAAAACAATACAAACAACACTTAAACAATACACAAACAAAATATTTAAACAACAGTAAAACCTAGCAACATCGACCATCAAGCAAATTCTAGCATTTATTAGCTGTTCCTGTTGAGCTGGTCAGTACGCCCCACACTCCATGCAAGGTGGTCGTTTAAATATTCGTCTAATCTGTAATAGGCCTTTTTGCAAAGACAGTTCTTAATGTAAGACTTAAATTTATTTTCGGAGTATGCTAGAATTTCTTGGGGAATTTTATTATAGTATTGCACGCAGAGCCCCATAAATGATTTATTAATTTTTGCAAGTCTAGAACAATTTGACACTAATTTGTTCCTATTCCTAGTATTAAAGTTATGCAGCTGACTATTTGTTTGAAATAGATGTAGATTCTGTCTGACATACATAATGTTTGCGTAAATATATTGACATGGCACCGTCATAATATTAATTGTTTTAAACAGTTCCCTTAGTGATTCACGACAGCGGAGTCCGTAGATTGATCTTATAGCTCTTTTTTGTAAAACAAATACTGAACCAATATCGGCGGCACGACCCCACAGCAGCAGGCCGTAGGACATAAGACTGTGGAAATAGCTGAAGTAAACAAGTCTTGCGGTAGGTATGTCCGACAGTTCTTTTATTTTTTTGACGGCGTACGCTGCAGAGCTCAGCCTCCCTGATAGCGATCCAATATGGGGACCCCATTGTAACTTCTGGTCGATTGTAATCCCTAAGAAAACTGTCTGTTCCACAAAGTCTAGTTTTTCATTATTTAACATAACATGACCATTATTACGTGAAACTACGCCCGGTAAGCTAAATTTAATGCATTTGGTTTTTATCGCATTTAACACAAGGTTGTTGATTGTAAACCAATCATGAACCTGCTGAAGAACATTATTTACATAGTCGTAGTTAAGGGCACGCCTGTCGACTTTAAAAATTAAAGATGTATCATCTGCAAACAATACTATTTTCGCTAGGTTTTCAACCATGTGGGGCAAATCATTAATATAAGCTAGAAATAAAAAAGGTCCTAATATGGAACCTTGTGGAACACCTATTTTAACCAAAGATCCTTGTGACTTCATACCATTTACTTGAACTAATTTCGTAATGTAATGTTTCGTTTACTTGAACTAATTTCGTAATGTAAATCCGGCTTACATAACATTTTTTTTTTTCAGAAACTTCTTCTCTAAACTAGACACAGCATTATCAGCAGTGAACGCGACCGTCCCCCTGCCGCCCTCCTCCCTGCACACCCTGTGGTCGGAGTACATCTCCTGCAAGACGGACTGCGGCCTTATCGCCCGCATCGTCTGGAAGAAATCGCTGCAGTTTATCTCTGTACTAACTAGAAACCTATGTGGAGATCTCTTGGAGTATTTTATGGAGATTCATGGTAATTAAGACATTTTTGTTTATACTAGTTTTGTCGGCGGCTTCGTTCATGTTGAATCTATAGGTATGCTATACAAAAATATGTAACTGAAACTTCTAAAATCTTCCTATCTGAATGTCTTACTAAATATTACTAAATAAGAGACAAATTCTTACTATAAGAGGAAATACTAAATTGAACAAAATCTAATTATTTATAAACAGTTAAGGTTACATACTGATTTTATTAAAGCACTGGGCTGCCCGCGACTTCACACGCATTTATTTGTGTTATCCTGATGAGCAAGCTACAATATTGTAAATCATCAAAAAACTCTGTTCAGTAGTTTTTGCGTGAAAGAGTAACAAACAACCTCCAACAACCATCCATCGGCACACTTTAATTATAATATTAGTAAAAATTTATAAGTCAAGAGTGTTCTAAAACGACGGGCAATGTATTAGTCGCCTGATGAGTGTGGATGAAGCGAAAGAAGTGTGTTTGGATCGTAGCATGTGGAGGGAAGTAGTCTCTGCCTACCCCAATGGGAGAGAGGCGTGATGGATATGTATGTATGTATTATAAGTTTTACATTTGTATTCGTTATAGAACCAAACGCGAACCTACTGCAATTACTCGGTTTCACAAGAAGCACGTCGCTGTATGAGCTGTATGATAAACTACCAGAGTTTGTCGGGGTCTTGGTGCACTCTTACATGGATTTTGGATTCATGAGTCAGGTGGGTAGTTCTTACCTTTCAAAAAGAAAGAGAAGAAACAAGAAAAGAAAGAGATAGAAAAGGAAAGGTTTTGTTTTTTTATACAAAGAGACTAGGTTCAAGAGTATTTTCTTATCGCCTAGCGCCTATATTAAGTACAAGGTCTACCATATAATAATACTAGAGGCTGGTCACGACTTCGCACACATTTATCGTCATATCTTGGAAAAAAATAATGATATCTCAAAATAATATTATAGCCTATGTGTTATTCTGATACATAAGCTACAATATTGCCTTTCATCAAAATCTGTTCAGTAGTTTTTGCGTGAAAGAGTAACAAACATCGTCACATACATCCAACCATCCATCCATCGGCACAAACATTGACATTTATAATATTAGTAGGATTGTTTTTCACAAAACTAAGTAAATTGACTAGTTACACGTAATTTTTTGCCATAGATTCGCCGCGCATCCCTCTACCAATTCTGGGATTGCGAGGCGGTGGTGAACGCGCTCCTCCCGCCCCCCGGCAGTACCATAGACAAGGAGGCGATCAAACGCATCCAGCCGTTCGTCTGCCCCTCTATATTCTACTGGCTGTCTCTGCCTAGAGGCGTCAATAAGATGCTTGATGTTGTCGCTAAACCGGTAAGTAGCTAAAAAAACACTTTTTAAAATAACCTAAACTTTTCATTTAAAAAAACCCGACTGCGTTTAAAAAATAAGTACATTTTTTCTATTTTGCTCAACCCACTCTCACAATAAATACGAATCTAACGACACCTCTCAATCTAAAATCTACCAAACCGTTCGGGCTGTAGAGCGTGCCAAAGAATTATAAATACATACATACTCTCGAAAAACATAACCCTCCTTCTGGCGCAATCGGGTAAATATGGAGTAAAGGGACGTACCTATTTAAAAAAAAGATTATTTGGCTTTCATGCAAGTGAGGTACCTGTAGGTATAAATAAAATATAAAAACAAAGCATAATCATATCTATATTTTTTTCAGCAATATTACTTCTTCACGGTACCAGCTGATAATTTAACAAGTAATTACGAAGAGGCGTATAAAACTACTATGAAATTGTATTACTCTATAAAAGATACGCCAGCGAAAAACACAACTATTACCGAAGAAGATATAAAGATAAATCCTATACAACATAAACTAGAAAATCTAGTTGATACTGTACTAAACTATAAAATAAATGAAACTGACAAATCTTACAACAATTTCTATGAAATAAATAAAAAACATTTCACAATATCAATTTATTTAACTAAAATCGTAGCACTGGTCAATAAAATATCAACCGCGATTGAAGAACTGACGATTGATAAGATTGAAACGATTGATGACAAAATTGAAGCAGAGTTATTGACAATACAAAAAGTGTTTAAAAGAAGGCCTGTTGATATTATAGCTTTACATTTTGATGTATTAACTGATGTTATCTGGACTAATAACCCAAATTATACTTTAGTACACGCTTTGACCGTTACGTGCGAAGATTTAAAGAACAATGAAACTAAGAGGGTAATCTTAGTTGATAATAAGAGAATAAAAACTCAGATTTGTGCAAAAATGTATACAGATATATATAAAGCGGTGGAAAATGTTATAGATGATGAAATAAACGATGCCAGAGTTAGTTTGATGAATGTTGTAAATGTATTGAGGGATGGAAATGGTGATGTCACGGATATTATTGAGTTTTTCAATCAAAGGTAAGATATTGTAATTAACATGTAGATTTATAAGTATAATAGAGGCTAGCTGCGGCTGCGTTTTTAAATCTTTGAAAATACACACAATATTCGTAAATAATATACCTAGCCTACTTATGTGTTATTCTGATGGTATTAATTACAATATTGTTGTTTCATTAAAATCTGTTCAGTGGTTTTTGCATGGAAGAGTAACTAAAAGTATCTACTATGCCTTAGTAAATTAAATCATATACTAAACCTGTCCCAAATATCGAGCAGTCAAGTAATTATTCTGTGTTTAAGTTAAAGACAATAATAATATAAAAGAAGAGAGTAGAGATAGAGAGAGAGAGGGTTAGAGTTAGATCCATAATAATTTGCTTTTGGTTTAAAACTGACTAACTATAGTGCGTTTCATAGAACACTTCCTATGCCGCCATGTTGGCAGCATTGAATACTGCGAACACAATGAGGGTAATGTGGCAGTACAAATTCTCAATGCTGCCAACATGGCGGCATAGGAAGTATTCTATGAAACGCACTCTATCATATCATTAGTCTTTAGTGGTGAGAACCTGTAATTGGCTGTTGTGTTTTATTTTATGTAGTTTGTAACTTTGTAAGCTGTTGGTTCTCCAATAAATAAATAAACAATTTTCTTCCACAGACAAACTTATATATTATCACTCCGTCAATCGATCCAGCATTCCTACGAACTAGGCATACCAATCTACTTAAAGTACTTACAATCAAATCTACATCACTACGATATAATATCTACTTTTATATCTGGTGGGCCATGGTGGGACGAACTTCGGGCTGTGTACAACGGGCCGAGGTCGACAAAGTTCTTTGATTCTGTGGAACATAGTTTTGAAATCGTTGAGGATGTGTTAACAGGGACTGATCGGGTTCATGTAAGTATAAATTCTATACAAGTAGTGAAGAGGTAGTCATAGACAAAAATAACGGTCAAAAATTGTACCAATGTTCCAATTTTGAATAGACACTTTTTGAATTTAACACAGAAAGCATTTTAATTAGGTATTTATTTTATAACTAAGAACTGGATTAACACTATTTTTCTGCTCCCATTTTCTTCCTTCATGTCTGTTCTTGTTAGAGAAAAGTCCCTTAAACTTATTAATTACACTACACATAGTTACATTTTCTTTTGATGATCACTACAAATACTTTGATTCGATTCGTCTAGTGCGGTGCGCGTGCGTCCATTTTGCCAAACTTAATACCATACAGGCAATGGGCATGATGACAAAAAAAAAATTAAGTCCATCACACAAATTATTTAAAAATATTCGACACGTATTTTTTTTCTTTTTTCTCTTAAACTAAAAATGACAAAGATACACTGGACTAAAGTTGTTCGTGACGTCACGCCTAGGTACGATTTTTACCTAGGAATGACGTCAACCCCCCACTCCGTAACTTTGATGTTCTGTATCTTTGTATTTGATCAGGTAAAAAATGTGCTTCAAATATTTTTTCATTAATTATTTTTTGAATTTTTGAATGTAGTCATCATCCCTATTCAAGTGTTACTTCGTAAAGGTGTTACAAGTAATTGTTTTTTTTAAATAGAATGTCCACTAACAACAATTTTTTCCCGACAGCTAATCCGCCTGCTCCGAGACATAAACGTGAACAACACAGAAGTGTTCTGTTTACCAAACATCACATTGTCAGATTACATCCCCGACGGATCCGGCCGGCTGTCCGATTTAAAACGGGATCTGTGCTCCGACAACACTGTGCTGTACACCGAACTACCGCCGCTGCTCTTTGCTGTACAGGTAATTACAGCTAGTTGCAATAAAGGCTATTATAAATAACGCTTCCTTAATACAGACAGGGTAACTTTTAACCTCTCACATCCTACTGACCCATTATAAACCCAGACACAATAGATTTTCTATTGTTCTTTTTTTTCTGGGATGTGAAAGATATGCATGTGATTGTGATAACAAACAACTTTTACTATTGGACCAAGTACGAAAACATTTAAAAAAATTTGAGCTCCCCATACAACATGCACCAGCTAATAGTGTGAAAATGGGAGCACAATTTTTTTTATGATTTAGAACTTTGTGCCATAGTAAAAGTTATTTGTTATCAGGTTTTCATCAAGGGTAGCTTAAAAAATCATTTTGTAAGTGCTCTAACTAAAAACTACTTTATTCCTGAATAACCTTCTCCTTTCTTCTTCTTGCTCTTGCTTTGTGTCATAGATAGCTTAATTTTATAAAATTAGTACCTACTTAATTGTTTTTTTTTTATCCAGGGCTACGAACAAGACCTAAAACTGTCAAAAGAAATAAACTACACGTTATTACAACAAGACTTGGCGACAACACAATCAAAATTGGACCTTATTACCGACGGGCCAAAGTCTCCTCTCCGACCTCCTTGGGCTACAGAAGAAAGACTGAAACATTTACGTAGTGTTGCCGTAAATTTACTTTCTAAAGAGAGTTTAACTAGAATTTCTTTTGGAGTTATTAGCAATATTGCTGATGCTGGGACATTGTTTTTGAATAATAGGTAAGGGGTTAAAAAATATGATTATTTCGGGCCGTTTAGACGTTCTTTACGAACATTTGCTTAATTAATTCAACATATTTTTCTTGGGGAAAGTTGTTTAGGGCCCGTTTCACCACATACAAATAAAATTTAACTGACAGTTAAATCTTCTATTTCATAAAACATGACGTTTTAGAAAGAGACAGGTATAAAATATCTGTTAAATAAATTTTATCTCTAAATTGTGAAACAGCTCCTTAGAGATAAAATTTAACTGACGGTTAAATTTTGTAGTTCATAAAACATGACATTTTAGACAGTGACAGGTATAAAATATCTGTCAGTTAAATATTATCTGCAAGCGGTGAAACGGGCCCCTAGTTTTAAATGCCAGATTACGTGTTAAACTAAAACAGCGAGTATACTAATCTGTTTTTTTTTCTCTTTCTAGTCAATGCACAGCCTGCTCCCACCTCACAACATGGCTGAAGCAGTTGAATCTCCAGATCTTCAAGAAGCAGGAGTATGATAATCTACTTTGCAGACTTACAGATATGACTCTGAGTGAAGTTCATAAGAGTTTGCAGACGGACTTCCATTGGGATATGGCTATTAGAGAGGTATGCCATTCATTTGTTCACTCATTTAGTTCATTCATTTTAGTTGATTACTAAGGCCCAGAACACACGATAAAACGCAACTGCAACGCACGACGCAACTGAAACGAAACGTTTCAAACTAGTTGCGTCGTGTGTGGTTTTCTAAAGAAGTCTATAGCAGAAACTTCGATGCAACTTGGGGTCTTAGTGTGTTTTTGCATAACGATTTCGAACCTTCAAGATAAAGAAATTCAACGGAACCGATATACTGATATACTGTAACCTTTGCGTGCACTGTAACCAAAAAACATAGAGTGTGCACTCACAGAAGTTTGGCAAATCATTCACACTGGTTACAGCGCATGCAACGTTTATGGTTACAGCTCGCTAATGAGCAAGTGCCTTTACATTCGTTGATATAGCAGGCAAGTGAAAAAAAAGTTCATTTTATAAAAAAAAATCTAGGTACCTTCAACATATTTCTGGCTCAGCAATGAGACACTAATGACTAGATAAGATATTTCTTGAATCTCCTTACTTCCAGCTAATCCTAACAAGAAACTACACGAAGTACGAGCTAAACAAATCTTTGAACGAGTTTTTGGAACAAGTAAAGTTGCACTTACTAGACGACTTGCGAACTGACTCGATTAAACTGTCTCAGTGTCTAGCTGGTAACGTTACGAGAAATGCATTTGGAAATGTTACACTGTAAGTATTAGGGTTATTTTCCTGTCACACGTGTTTTGGTCCGCATGCGAATCTGGTCCGCATGCGCGGCCTCCAAATCATGTCATTCTACAGGGTGTAACAGAAAGGGGGTATAACACCGAAACACAGCGATAGTCCTCATGAAACTGAACAACTTTCCCCTAGGAACATGGGTCGTAACTAGAAAAATTTTTTTGGATCGCCCATACTTACTCGATCAGCTGATCGGACTTTTTGTATGGAGAGGCGAAATTTTTTTTCGAGTTACTACCCATGTCCCTTGGGGAAAGTTATTTAGTTTCATGAGGACTATCGCTGTGTTTCGGCGTTATACCGCCTTTTTGTTACACCATACATGTTTTTTTTGTCATGCGTGTGGTTGGTAACGTTCCATCACCCTATGCGGATCTAAACACGCATGACAGGAAAAGGGCCCTTAGATAAATGTTGACTATTTACAGTCAGAGAAATAAAAAGAAAGTCTTTAAAAACAAAATTTGTTTATGGTTCAAACAATTTATTTTTTTAATTTTCAGCATATTGAACACTCTAAGTTACGTAGCCCGTCTCCTGCAAGCCCAAACTCCTCACCTACACGAAATCGATGGAGTAACCACTTTACCGTATCTGATGAAACTCGGCACGCAAATATCACCTAACTTAGACGTGAATGTACCTCTAAAGAAGTATTTGAATAAAGGAGTAGAGAAAGAGATACGGGAGATTGTTGGAGAAGAGATTGGAAAAGAGATTTTGGAAGCTAAAGTTAATTTGAGACTGGTAAGATGTTTTACTTTGCTTTACAAGGACAAATGCCCAATGTTTGTCCAATTAGGGCCTTTTTCCTGTCATGCGGTTGGCAATCGAATGGCGAGTAGTGTGCTATTACCCGCATGCGGCTCAAAACACGCATAACAAGAAAAGGGCCCTTACGGACGTCTTCTTTTAAGCATAATCTTTCGATTCGATCAATAGTTACGATATCTTTGTATGTATAATTTCAGATCAACCAAAACCTAACCCTCAGTGAATATATAAAGCTGCCGACATCAAACTGGGAAGATATTTGCACAACGAATGATTGTGACAAACTTAAATCAATTCTTCAGAACAATGTCATTGAAAGTTTGGTTGCGGATGAGGTGAGCACATTAACTTATTTAATTACTAGAGGTTGCCCGCGACTTCGTACACATTTATCGTCATATGTTGGAAAAAAATCATGATATATCAAAATAATATAGATTATAGCCTATGTGTTATTCTGATATAAGCATAAGCTACAATATTGCCAAATTTCGTCAAAATCTATTCAGTAGTTTTTGCGTGAAAGAGTAACATACATCTATCAATCGGCACAAACATTAACATTTATAATATTTAGGATCCTTTAGAAGATATGACGATAAATGAACCTAGAAAGTCGCGAGCAGCCTTTAGTCATCTGACAAAAATATTTTCAAACACAGATATTTACTATATTCCAAACAAAATGAACTCAATTCTTTGTCCAGCTACCAAACCTCCAAATGCAAGCGTACTGGCGCTTCCCATTCGTGTCCAACATATTGGCGCGCGTCGGCCAGGTGTTGGCGCACGTTGGCCGGCTGGCGGGGGCGGTGAGTGACGTCAGCGGGGAACGGGGAGTGGCCGCTGTCATAGATATGGTGTTGTTGGTGCTGAGAGACGATGTTGCCAGTGATATCGTTTATAGGTAAGTTTTGAAGGTGTTTTAGAAATCCTTTTAGAAAATAAACAGGAGTAATTAATCAACGCAATTCAAAAGAAAAGGAAAGCATAAATCAGGTCTCCCTAACAAAGGCAGTTCTAAGTTATTAAGAGTTTACATTGTTTTTTTTTATAATATAAGACCGAACGCGCACTGCCTTGCAGGAGACGCGATGCGTTAACTCTACCTTGAGGTTCTATGACATACCGCATGCGTTTATTTCACCGCAATGCGCGCATTTCTATGACACTTCATGTTACCTATATATGCGTTAAAAAAGTGCAATGCGCGCTAGACCTAATAAAGAATTTAATTACGTTTTCAGTTTGCAAGGCCTAGTCACAGAAATGCATCCACTCCTTGAAAACTCGTCATTTGAGTTCGACCTTGAAGCGCTCAGCACAGGGTTGACAATCCTGGGGGATTTCAAGAAGTACCTACTTGTGCAGGATTTGAAATGTAAGGAGACAAGAAAACATTGATATGTTAGAATATTCGAAAACTACCTATATCTAAATAAAAAAAACACCAAAAAGTGAACTTACAAGTGTACCAAGCACACAGTTGGCGCGAATACTAGATATATTCTCTAATATTTTAATAATAAGTTTTAAACTGTTTTCAGTGAAAGTAGACACACTGTTCTCCCACCCGGACCGCATCGAGAACGATTTGAACTCGCTCGGTATAAACAATACCAATTTCTGGTCACTGGCTGCACCGAGATTGAACGCTGGCTACATCAATCTTAAACCGGTACGTTAATACCTACTTTTTTATTAGCCTATTTCAGCCCACTGCTGCTTTCTGAACTTGAGTTTTAGTTTTTAGAACTTATTTTTTATTTGTTAACTCACACCCCCTTAATATTACATTATTTATTTTTGTCCATAGCCGAAACGTCAAAAAATGACATTAGTCATAGAACTACCTTTAAAACTCGTTTTGTAATAAGGGGTTACAGTCTTTCTTCTTTTCTTTTAGTATTGCCTGTATCTCTTTATGTGTAATTAAGTATTTATACGTATCTATCTGTCTATCTTATGAAACTTATATATTTGTGTTAACTACTTAACTTTTGTTGTGCCTCTCGTGTCATTTGATCCCCACTTGAATTTTGATCGATAGCAAAACACTATATTCTCATTTTAATTAAGCAAATTCGAATATAGTCTGTAAACAGGTACTTTCGAATAAAGATCGAATATGAAGAAGACAAAACATTAAAAAAATATATTTATTTAATATTTATCTCCACCAGCTCCTTACCTCGTCATCATCAGTAACAACTTTCGTGTGTCAACTGGAGCCGATGTCCTCGGTCCTGCTACCTTCAAACCTGGACGTGGTGACCGCTGAGGACGTGTACGCTGCCGTAGTCGACCAGTTCTGTCCCCTCGGAGACCAGACCGTATCTAACGTGGTCACTGTACTCATGAGGAATTTAAATTTCACCACTGTTATGCAGGATGTAAGTCATTTGGAATTTCTAGAGTTATTTTATGTATACATACATATCCGTCACGCCTCTCTCCAATTGGGGTAGACAGAGACCACTTCCTTCTACTTACTACGATCCAAACGCACTTCTTTCGCTTCATCCACATTCATTTTATGTGTAATTTCGTTTAATAGTTTTAGGTAAGTTCAGTTTTGAAGAAAGAATAACTTGTCAAAGAAATAAGGTTCCTTCTAAAACTATCATTCTAAAAGCTATATTGAATTTAAAGTATAAGCTGTCAAACAAAGACACAAGGCTGAATAGACATTCATGATGACTAGTAAAAGACGAAAAACGTAACTGAAACATTATGCGCCCGTTTCACCACTCACAGATAAAATACTGACAGATAAACCATGTCTATTTCATAAAACAAGACATTTTACACAGCGACAGGTATTAAATATCTGACAGATATCTGTAAGTCTCGAAACGTGCCATAAATATTTTATAAGATTATATTAGTCACACTTACTCTTCTCTTTTATAAAATTCTTCTGTTTTATGTTAATTAACAGGTAGCAGATATCCTTCTTCCAATGCTGTACAAATCAGCTAACCTGACCGAGTCGGAAGGCGCCGCGATACTGAACAAGTACCCACAGATGGCGGCACTACTGCCCACCATACAAGGCAGCGTGGGCGAGCTGAGTGACACCCTCGCAGACGAGCCGCTGCTGCACAGCTTGGGCGGCTCCAGCTCCGTGGGCGGGCTGCTCGGGTGTAAGTAACTAGTACACTCCATACAGACACTAGATGACCCATATTAATCTTTCACATCCCAGAAAAAAAAGAACAATAGAAAATGTATTGTGTCTGGGTTTATAATGGGTCAGTGGGATGTGAGAGGTTAATATTATCTTCTGGGTGGTTTTGGATGATACAGGATCAAAAATGTAGGTGTAATTATAACGACCTGGCGAAAGTCGCGGGAAGTCGTTGGAAGCGGGCAGCGCAGGACAGGTCGTTGTAAAGATCCATGAAGGAGGATTTTTTCCGACAGGGGACGTTCACAAGCTGACACAACATAATCTAAATATGTATCTCATCTGTGTGTGTTTCTTATTGCTGTCGCAGAAATTCAAGGTCACCCAGAATTGATAATGAAATGAATGTTTTTTTTAACCAGCCCCTGACTTCCTATCGAACGCCGGCAAGATGCTCTGCGGTAGACCGTTCAGCACCAACACGAACCGGTTCTACAAAGCCATCGCCGAGTCCAAGGATTACGCCGACCAGCCTGATCAGGCGCAGCTTGATGTCCTACCTAGTGAGTGATAAAAACCTACGTCAAATCAAACCAAATAATATATAAAAATAATTTTCATACAATTACTGCTTTGATTTTGGTTCCACTACGTTGTCAAATAAACAACAATTACTTAAACGTGATTGGTCGCGTGTCGGTCGCATCCCCGACAAGCCCGCACCCCAACGAGTCGGCACCACGTGGCGGCGGCCGATTGGCGCGCTCTCGGTTGATATTTTAAGCCCTGCCTACTGCGGTTGATATTTCGCAGAACCATTTTTTTGATTCATTTACGTAGCTATTGTTATTTGTAGGAACAAAACTATAGGAGTTATTCGCCATCTCGCACCCAAAAAACTCGCACCCAAGTTTTTAACTTGCTTTGGTGCGAGTTTTTGGATGTGAGATGACGAATAGCTCAACTATAGTAAACAACTATTTTGCTTGCAGCGGACTTCTGCCGCGACTTATACAAGGACATAATCAGTATGGACGGCGGTAAGATAGTGTGGACGTTTGTCAAACCGCTCATCATGGGGAAAATACTGTACACGCCTGTTACTGACACTGTACAAAGGATTATTCAACAAGTAAGCCAGTTGTAGTACTTCTAGTATAGGATGACTTTTAATATCTAAGTGAATGATAGAAAAGCATATGCATGTATTCGTGAAAACAGACAACTTTTGCTATGGGAACAAGTTTGAAATCATAAAAATAAATTGTGCCCCCATCAGCTGATGCATTTTTTATAAGGAGTTCAAAAATTTTTGAACGATTTCGACTTTGGTCCCATAGTAAACGTTGTTTGTTATCACGAGTACATGTCAATTTTTGTTTATAATTAATGTGAAAATAGACTATTGCTATGGGAGCAAGTTCAAAAATCATTCAAAAATTTTCGAACTCCCCATACAAAATGCACCAGCTATACAGCGTGACGGATGTGTATGTACGTATTTATAATCCCCTCGTTTTCTTCACAGGCCAACTCCACCTTCGCTCACTTGATAAAACTTACCTCATTGGTGCATTCATTCGCGGACTCATTCCCTTCTATTGACGAGTTGTCCCTCCATAGAGAGGGTATATCAGCTCTGAGGAGGATCATATCCTCTCCCTCCTTCAGTGACTTGAAGGATATGCTGGTCGGGGAGGGCGATGTACCTGATGTAGACGTTGATGCATTGTTTAGTCAGTTTGGGGATGTCAAGGTATTTACTTTTATTCAAACTCATTTAAAAAAAAAACATTATGAATTAATGCGTTTGGCTGTTTGAATGCGTTTGGCTGATTCTGATTTCTTTTTTATCATTTTTGCTAATCGGGTAGAAACTAGATAGTAAAGATTAATTAGAAAACCAAAATTTCAATGCATCTAAATCTGTTTTTCTTTTGTACTTGTTCTGTTTAATTTATGCTGTATTGTGTGTGTTGAATAAATTTGTGTCCTCGTTACCCAGGGCATAGGCAGCATGTTAAAGAAAGCTTCAAACCTGCTACGCTGTTTCAACCTGGACAGGTTCAGGGCAGTACCTGATGAGTATCAGCTCACTCACGATGCGGTGCAGCTGACGAGGGTAGACGAATTCTCTGCTGGTAAGTAGACATGGTCAGGCCGAACCTGGGCATCAACCTGGACAGATTAAGACCAGTTAGAGTCTGAATTTATTTTTCCTGAGAACTACATCTATAGAAACCGTCTATCGTAGAAGAAAAGACTAATACACGGCTTAAGAATTCTGGTCCAAAAAAACTCACTGCCCAGAAATGAAACATATGCCAGAGTATACGCCTAGACTGCCCCGACATTTTATTATATGGAGTCAAAAAATCGGCTCCGGGAGAAAAAGATATAGCTTACTGAAGTTATAATTACGTGTTTATGTTTCAGGATTGGTGTTCATGGTGGACGAAAATAAAAAAGATTTGAAGAACATAGAGTATAAAATACGAATGGATATAGAGAACACACCTACTACAGCAAGATTGAAAAACTAGTAAGTTCATCTCTTGGTTTTTGATAAAGTTTTTCTCATCATCTCTTCATTATATCTGGTAACTCTTATACTATCTTATTCTGATGTACAAGCTACAGTATTGTAAAGTTTCATTCAAATGTGACTTGTGATTTTTACGTGAAAGAGTAACAAACATCCTTACATCCATCCATCGACATAAACATTGACATTTTATAATATTAGCACTACGGATAGGATTATTTATTATTTTTATAATAAGGTATTTATAGTGAAAATCAAACTAAGTAAACAAATGTTAATAACATTTTTTTTTCAGTCTATGGGTACCCGGCCCCGAAGCCTCATTCATAGAACACATGCGATACTTCCGCGGTTTCATACAAATACAGGACTTAGTAGACAACGCGATCATACAGCTGTCCCGCTCTAACGCAACTAGACAGAAGCGCGAGACAAGAACAGAGAAATGGACGGTGTACACGCAACAAGAGCCTTATCCATGTTATAGAAGAGATTTGTGAGTATTAACACGTTTTTCAAAGATTGTAATTAATGTTGCGAGATGTAGAACTTATTGAATAAAGGGTTATCCACACATTTCCGGGACAGGGCTATCCGAGTTCGGAGTTGTCCGTTTCAATCCAGTATAGTACGTCCAGCATAGACGCCTGACACGGAGCTGTGTAAAAAAGGTCATACAATTTGTACGTAACCGATTTTTGTCGCTGTCCGTCAGGGACGTGTTCCCGGGAATGTGTGGTTAGGTTAGCCCTTAAGAATAATAAATATGATGGAAGAAAATGTAGAATATAAACGGAAGAGAGTGAGACAGACTTACATAATCAAATAAAAGAAGGTATAGAAGCTGTGCCGTATTAGGTGCTCAAAGTGACGGTGGAGAACAGAACAGAGTGGCGTAGACTCCACCTACGGCAACGCTCTTAAGCATAAATAATAGCATAAATAACAGCATAATTTCAAAATGTGGTTCAAAATCCGATTTCAGCTTCCAAACATCATTGTACGAGTCGCAAGCTCTGATGGTGGCATTCTTCTTTTCATTGCTGTTTAGTGTAGCCTCCACTGTGAGGTTTATTATCGCTGATAAGGAGACGGGAAATACTATGGTAGGTAACAAAATCATGGGTAATGTGACACAAAAATGTAAGCTTTGTTTGTTGTTTGCCTTATAAAGATACAGTCAGCCTGTCATGTCCCGCTACTGGGCGAAGGCCTCAATCTTGTGGTCTAAGTTGCAAATTTACAATATTTTCCGTTGTGTGTTGGCAGACTGTCAATTTTATTTTTTGATACACAGTCGTAATCAGTGTAAGACATTGTTTAGCAGAATACCAAATGTGTCAAAAAATGCCATTGACACTCTGCCGACACACAATTGAGGCTATTTTAAATTAGCAGACTTGGGCCCTAGTTGTACTATGCGCCAGGGTTCGCCCTTATCTCTACTTTTATTTTATTTTGAGCTTAATTTCATAATAGTTGTCTGTAATTATAAATAGAATGACTAACCCAGTATCAATAAATAGACATTTTTTATCTTCCAAAAAAAATTACTTTCAAAATTTTTCCCCTCAGCTAATGTCAGTAATGGGCGTGAACCTCACGAACCATACATTGTCCTGGTTCATATCCTCGTTCGTGGAGATGCTGGTGACAGTTTCCTGCATGACCCTCGTGTTGTACGCTGGTGGTATACTTCCCCACACTGACCATAGTCTCGTGTTTGTGCTGTTGCTAGTGTTTGGATTGTCTGTGCTTGCTTTTTGGTGAGTCGAGTGCGTTTTTTTATTTGTGGAAATTTTCTAAAGAAGTGATAAACTCTTTGATTAAAAATATGATACATTGTAAGAAAAATATTAAGTTTGCCAACAGCGAATGTAACGTCTGCTGAACCGCATTTCCTGCCATTTTGTAACGTTGACAGCTACTTTTGACGTTTAGTTCACCATTTTGGATATGCGCCATGTTGCGTTGTGAGCCATTTTGTGAAGTCCGCCATTTTAAGCCATCATTTTGTGGAAATTAAATAACTCAATTATTTATTAATATATTTAGGTCCTGTTTGGCCACTTACATATTAAGTTTAACTGCCAGATAAACCTATGTCTATTTCATAAAACAAGACGTTTTAGACAGAGACAGGTATACAATATCTATCAGTTAAATTCTATCTGTAAATGGTAAAACGTGCCCTTAATCTTATAACTTCCACCCTCCTCAGCTACATGATGTCAAAACTGTTCCGCTCAGCGAGTCTGGCTGCCGTTTGCTCCGCGATCGCTTACCTCGTGATGTTCATGCCGTTTGTGATTATTTTATCGCTGGAAGCTGTACTTTCTAAAGCGGTAAAGCTACTTGTGGTAAGTACAAGGTATTTTATTTTTGAAAGAGCATCCAACCTAATGGGCGTAGCAAAACTTGTCGGTAGAAGCGCTACTATGGAAAAAAATGGTGGCGGCCACTGATGAAAATATTATAAAACGAAAGTATTGATTGAAAAAACGTCGAAAGTGATACATTCATAGTTACAAAGGTTTGAAAATTTAAAAAAATATATCGTTATATTAATTACCTATCACAAATATGATTTCTCAAGTTTTTAGCTTCCTAACAGCATTATATACCTAACTAATAATTTATTAATAAGTAAGAAATCAACAACAGATGCTATGGACCATGCGTGTGTCGATTTATACAAAAAACCTTAATCAATCACTAACCCACTTAATTATGTAATTTACCTCTTTATCCAGTGTCTATCAATGTCAACGTCGATCTGCTACGCGTTCCTGAGTATAACGCGTGCGGAGGCGCGGGGGGCGGGGTCTGCGTGGAGTGACGTCACGCGCGCGGACGACGGAGACCTCAGTATCGCCGCCGCAGCCAGTATGGCGGTCTTGGACGCCATCTTATATGTCGCTATTGGATATCTTCTTGATTATTTCTTTGGTAAGTTCCGCAAATATAAACAGGATTTAAGTATAATTTGAATATCTTAGTGGAATTAATATTGTTGCTTTGCATTTGAGCTTTGAAAGATATTTTATATCCGCCAGTTGCCTGTTTACGGGTTGCTCTGTTATGTGTCATTTACGTCGCCATGTTGATTCGGCATCCGCCATATTGTGGCGTTCTTTTGTCAAGTTACTTATTTAAGACAAATTGTTCTCTAACCGTTTTGAAGTACAGCAGAGTAATTAAGAATGACACACCCATATTGTCGTCTGTCCTTTATTCAGTACAATTCAATACACTTTCTTTCTTTCCTAGATCGTGTCCTAGTATACCTAGAACATAAGTGTCCAGATATAATTAATAACTCTTAAAATGCTTTGCGAAATAAATGATTATTATTATTTCTCAGGTCCAAAAACCCTAAAAAGCAGCATAACATATTCATCCCAAACGGGTGAGAAAGCCGGTGTGTGCGTTGTGAACGTATGCAAGGTGTACAACCAGGGTACCAGGAGGGAGAAGGTGGCTCTAGACCACGTCAGCATTGAGTTGCATAAGGGACAGGTTACCACGTTGCTGGGACACAATGGTGCGGGAAAGACAACGCTTATGTAAGTAATTTGTACTAGATTTTCGTAAGTATGCTTTGTGGTTGACGTGAAAGAGGTGTAACGAGTGGACGGAAGTTGTCTATGTCTACCCCGATGGTAAAAACGCGTGAAAGATATGTATGCACGAATCAACTTCCAATAAAATACTGACTAAGCAATACTCTAGCATGCTACAATATTGAAAAGTTTGAATAAAAAATTGACAATTGGTTGCGTGAAAGATCATTATCCATGTAAATATTGGCCAAAGATATAAGTATTATAAGATTGGAATGAGAACAAACAAGTGAAAAGCACTGAGTCTTCATTCCAAAAGAACACCGCGTTAAATAACTGTGCCATATAGAGCCCTTCTCCCATTACGATACGCACGGGCGATTCAAGTCTCTAAGACTAGTCACCACGAAGTATCTACACAAGGTATGTACCTGACACCCGTATTGTAGTCTGCATTCAAATGTATGTCAGATTCTTGGCGGTGACTAGATTTCGAGACTTGCAGGATACTTGAATCGCCTGGGCATATCGTAATGGGAGAAGGGCCGTATACGTAACGATCCTTGTTTTCCAGTAAAATCCTAACGGGTATGTCGAAACCGACGAGCGGCCACGTGATTGTCCGCGGCTCGGAGCCGGGCGGGCCGCGCGCCGGCGTGTGTCCTCAACGGGACGTACTGCTCGACGCGCTCACCGCCGCTGAGCACCTCGCTTTGTATGCGCAGCTCAAGAGCGGACTGCCGCTCTCGATGCTCAGGGATGAGATCGATAAGTAAGTAATCGCTTTATGATGCAAAAGTTTTTTCGAGATTTCGTAAGAATTTATGGTCATAAAAAAACTATATAACAATATCTTGAAATATTAATAATAAAATTTTATCTAAAACGACTATTGTCGTTAGTGTGTGTATTATTATACACTGGGTTAAAGTTCTTCATGACGTCACGTCTACGTATATAATTTATCTAGAAGTGACGTCAAAAGCCCCCACTCTGTAACTTTGATGCTCTATATCTTTGTATTTATTTAAGTATTTGATCAAGTAAAAACCGAGTCGAATATTTTTTAAATAGTCTAACAGACGGAGTAAACATAATTGGTTTTTATGTATTATAGTTATTATCCCTATTACATAATTATACCACATTCCAATTATGTGTGTTCTAGTATGCTAACAGTGCTGTCGCTAGGCCCGTACGCACACGAGCCGGTGTCGCGTCTGTCGGGTGGGACGCGGCGTCGCGTGTGCGTGGCGCTTGCGTTTGTAGCGCGGCCGCAGCTCGTGTCGCTCGATGAACCTACCGCTGGGGTCGATCCTGCTGCTAGAAGGTATAGTTTATACTTTTTAATATCGTTGAAGTATTATGAATTACTTTTCCTAAAAAGTTAAGTGGGCATCCTAAAAAAGTTAAGAACATTTTAAAAAAACAAGCGAAATATTTTTGAGTTTTTTCTTTAAATAGATTTTCAATAAGTAAGTAATATATGTTTGTGTGTACAGAGAAATCTGGTCAATGATAGTGAAACTCCGCGAAGAACGCACTGTACTGCTCACCACACATCATTTGGACGAAGCTGAGCTGCTTAGTGATCATATCGTTATATTACATAAGGTAACATTTTTTTTTTATTTTAACTTTTATATCCACAATTTTTGGAACACAACTAGCACTGTACAAGATGATTAAAATATTAGCCGTCTCTTTCTCTCATCGCGTCGTGTCGCACAATCCCCACTTCTGCCCCTCGAACTCTGACGTATATAAGCAGATGAGGCTGACTATCCAACTCTTTTCTTAACTTTATCAGCGAAGTGACACGGCTTCTATTTCTTACTACAATTACATAATAAATCATTCTCCTTCCAGGGCCAGGTCCACACATCAGGGTCGCCGATAGAAATAAAACGCACTTTCGGGAATGGCTACAAGCTGTCTATATCCTACCCTAAGCCGGATTCCTGGTCAGAAGACACCAGCATAGAGGAAAAGACAAAGAAACTCGTAGCTGTAGTGAGAGACGTAGTAAAGAATGCTTCAGTAGTGGATGTCAGTGGGTTGGAAGTCGAGATGTGTTTGCCGTTCTTTGATGCCGATGGAGTTAATAATGAGTGAGTATTTATTATATTTATAGCTACAGCTGTGTAGCGTTTTACCTACTGACAAAATTAAAGTTGTCTAAAATACCTAAACGTAAAGCAACAAATGTGGAAGACAAAACTGCTCGTATACCTATAACAACAATGCCATTTTTGACTGACCTCAGCAGTCAAAAGTGGTTATGACTGATTATGAGTCTTGTTTCTATGTGCTGTATCCCGTTTTTATTTCAATAGTTGCGTAAAGTTTTACAATCTTGATTATATGACCCCTTTTACTGTTATATAGTGTAAGATGTAACCATTCATTAATTCGTTCCCAGCCTCGTTCAAGTGTGCACGAGTTTAGAGCAGCGCCAGTGGGAGCTAGGGTTCGCCCGGTACGCCGTGGATTGCAGCAGTCTCGAACAGGTCTTCTTTAACGTCACACAGAACAATCATTACGGTGAGTCATTCATTCATTCGTTCCTTGTACAATTGTGTGGTTATGCGTTTCAAGATTCTTGGGTTACCTACGAATAAATCTTTCAAGTGCGTAGGCAATATTTGACGCCCAAAGCTCAATTTATAAATAAAGTCTAGAGTAAAGGCCTGCGCAGACCAGGGATTATAACCCGCAGACTTTTGTCCGTGTTATCAAAATCGCGTACAACGTCGATATGCAATTTTAGCGGATAAAAAGTCCGCTGACAAAAATGCCTCCCTCGTCTGCACAGGCCTTATGTTTAATGTTAGCATTGATTATGTTTTAGTATTGGAGATCAATTCTTAGGTACATAGTAAAAATGTTGATATCTACATACGAGAAAGAGATGAATGAGTGTCGTGGGCTACTAGGCGTGCAGAATAATATTAGAGTATAAAGCTAGTAACAATGTATGATGTAGGCGAGGAGCCGGGTTCGTGGAGCGCGTCGTCGTCGAGCGTGGCGGGCGACGGCGCGGCGCTGGTGCCGCCGACCGGCGCGCTGCGGGCGCACGCTCTACACCAGCTCGGGGCGCTGCTGCATGCTAGGTACATGCATTACAGCAGGAACAGGTCAGTGTATACACGTTTATTTGATTTTTATATGTTTTTAATAATTGATTATCATTCTTTATACTTTACTTGATAATCGAGATCATGTACACACCACACGCACACGCACACGCGCACAAACACAATAGTTAAAGTTATGCGGAAGGTCGAAACCTCCTAACACAGGCAAACATTGAGTTTTCATTCTATACTTTTCACAATTTCACATAAGCACAATAATACTAGAATGATAAGAAAAAAAGAAAGTGAATGGAGCCAAAGCAATGAGTTTGGATCGTAGCTAGTGAAAGAAAGTGTTCTCTGCCTTCCCCAATGGAAGAGAAGCGTAACGATATGTATGTATGTATTTACAAAAAAAATCTATTTCCAATCTATAGATGGCTTCTCTTCCTACTGATCATTCTGCCGTCGCTGTTCGTGACGCTAGCCATGGCATTCTCCATGATCCGACCGCCCGCTGACAACGAGGTCGCATTACCTTTACACCCCGGATTGTACCAACAAAGGACTGATTATGTTGTGTGAGTATTTATTATCCTATTATTATAAATGTCAATGTTTATACCGATGGATGGATGCGAGGATCTTTCGCGTAAAAACTATTGAACAGATTGGTGAAACTTGGCAATATTGTAGCTTGTATATCAGAATATCCCATAAGATATATTATTCTAAGATATTGCGTAAATTCCAAGATACAATGTTTTATATTTTCACAAAATATACTTAATTTTTGAGATAGATATTGCTCTAGTTTTCGATTTATTATAATCAAAATCAAAATTCAAAAGTTTTTTTTATTAAAAATTTGAACATTGCTATAAGTACTTTTTACTTTTTTTGTTTTTAAAGTACTACCGCTTGACTACCACTGAGTATATTATCACTTCTTCGCTACCTCATAAACTGAACCATTTTTTCAATATTCAGATCAAACCCATCAATGTACTCGGACATCGACCCATCATTTGCTGAACGAGTGTTGAAGTATTTGTCAGCTGATAGGAATGTTAAAGATTGGACTGCAAATGTAAGTTGTTTTTTTTAAATCCCATGAAAATAACTGGCTAGATGACTACTGTTACGTTTTACAAATATTTTTAATTTTGATTTAAGAAACTTTTTTGTATTGATATCAGAGTCACGAACCTTCATTAACTTTAAAAATGTGACTATTTCTAAGTTTACTTAATTCAATAAAAAAGTCAAGATTATCTTAAACCAACGTGCACGTATGAGGCGACTGATGAATGTGGATGAAGCGAAAGAAGTGTTTAGATAGTAACAAGTAGAGGAAAGTTGTCGTGCTTTGAACCGACATGCATTTATGAGGCGACTGATGAATGTGGATGAAGTGAAAGAAGTGTGTTTTGATCATAGCAAGTGGAGGGAAGTGGTTTCGTCTACCACGGTCGGAAAGAGGTGTGACAGATATGTATTTTGTATGAAAAAGTCATATTTACTACATTTTTGTTAGGACTTGTAAATTCACACTGTTTATTTCTTAAACCAATCATCAGTTAGACTCTTGTCGGTGGAGCATCCGCCAACTAAGCCAATAATAATAATAATAACCTAATGCTTTGACTTCTTGATACGACACGATGTTCACATTCTCCTTCACTTATTAATTCTGAATCTCTATTCTACCTCAAGGACACACCAAACTGCACATGTACAGAAACAAAACAAGTTTGTGAGGAGTATAGCCAAGTCAGTTTACCCGAAATGATGGATCTACCTGATGTAAATACTTTGAACGACTGGATCGTCGCGTCACACGATCAATATATTGAGAAGAGGTAAAACATTTCATACTTTCTTAACTATATTGTACTTTATAGTACATATGTTAGGTTTCTTTGAATGACGTTTGTTCTGGCTGCGCCCGGCAACCTGCTTTGGGCCAATTAAAAAGTGTGTAACCGACTACCGTGTTTTACTGATGTGTTCCGACCCTAGTGAAATATCTAACATACTAATTATACACAAAAACGCCCAGACATAAGACAAACATCTGTGTACATCAGTAATTTTTATCTGTCGTGGGAATTGAACTCATGACCAGCTAGCTTAGCATGGCACTCCGTGACAAGACGTTGTCATGCGTTTGACTCGCTTACGTCTCTGTCTATAGTTTTAAATGTGATAAGGACAACATGCGTGAGATAATTGTCGCGGCACGCCGTGCTAAGCCCCCTGCAGCATTGCCAGCAGGATCACTGCCAACCACGCCAACATGCCAGATATTTGTAACACTACGTGAAGCCGTTAAAGCCTAAATTCTTTTTATGAACGAATGCACCACGTGGCGCGCTCTGATTGGCTGACGCTCTCTTTATACAAGTTTTCGTGCATCGTTTTCTGTTTTTCTAATATCTTAACAACAATATAAACTCATTCAGTGTTTAATAGACTTTCATGTAAATACTAGTCACATGTATAATGATTATTTTTAATGATTATGTACTTTACTTCATATATTTATTTTTTAGATACGGCGGCTACTCGTCAACATTGCGAAACAACGCCAGCTACCTAATAGCGTGGTACAACAACAAAGGACATCACGCAATGCCGGCGTACCTGAACGCTCTTAATTCGGCCATCTTGAAAGCGGTGGCCGGTGACGTCACAGCTAATATCACTGTGTACTCTCATCCTTTGAAGATATCTAAAGAGCAGCTTAGTAAGGATACTGTGTAAGTTTTATACAGGGTGACTGTTAATTAGTGAACGATGTAAAAGGTTATGCATGTACTTGACTTTAAATTACTGAAAGATATGCATGCATATACTCGTGATAACAAACAACTTATAATGGGACCAAGTTCGAAATATATGTCATTCCAATTTGATTATTTTTATGCTGTTTATTTTTTAATTTGGACATAGAGTAGTTACTTACGGGGTTTCACAGAATTGTAAATTTTATAATAAGTATGTTAAAAAAACTCTACCACTGAACAACAAACATTTGGCAATATAATTAATAATAATGCACATCTAAGAATAAAGCCTTCTTTAAACTTGTCCTACTCTAAAGGTTGTCTGGTAGAGATCACTCCGAGTGATAAGGCTGGCTCTGCGCACAATGCTATAGTTCTTAGTATTGCCTGTATCTCTTTGTGTGCAAAAGAGTATGTCTATCTATATAATAAACTTACTTCATATTTAGGTACCAACACATAGCAGACGCGGGTATATCCGGGCTAGTGCTACTAGCGTACTGCCTGGTGAGCGCCGGCGCAGCTATCTACCTCGTGTCGGCGCGGGAGTCGCAGCAGAAACGGCTGCAGTTGCTGTGTGGAGTCAGTCCTGGCAGATATGTCATGGCGGCCTTGATCGGGGATATGACGGTGAGTACATACTTACATAAACAGGGTGTAACAGAAAGGGGGTATCAAGCCGAAACACAGCGATAGTCCTCATGAAACTGAACAACTTTCCCCAAGGAACATGGGTCGTAACTCGATGAGCTGATCGGACATTTTGTATGGGGAGGCTTTTTCGAAAGTTGTTTAGTTTCATGAGGACTATCGCTGTGCTTCGGCCTGATACCCCCTTTCTGTTACACCCTGTATATAGGTACATATCTGTCACGCCTCTTTTCCATCAAATATGTTTTACCTAATCTAAATTTTTTTATATAATTTGATACATAGTGAATATAAAATATGCAGTATTAAAATGTGTTCTTTTTTTCAGATAATTATAATAAACATGATAATAACCGTGGTAGTATTTCTATCATTCGGTTTCCCCGTGTTTGTGGCTCGCAACAATTTACCCGCTATATGTCTGCTTATATTACTTTTTGGGTAAGTCCACATCTTATATTATACTGCCCAATAGAATCCACTGTTTTTTGTTTCTGCGTTTTATTTAAGAGTTACACTCTTGTCGGTGGAGCATCCGACATTTAGGCCTATCATCTGCCAGTGCTTTGACTTCTTGATACAGCATGACGTTAACTTTCTCCTGCTTATACGTAGCTTGCAAAATAATTGAAAGATATAATCACCCTTGCTGTTACCTTAATATTCTTTTTGAAGCTCATCAACGGATTTTAATCGTATTATACGATGCTCGTACAAATGCGGCCGATAAATGTAACCAGATGTACTTGTACTATACTAAATTTAAAAGTCGCTACAAGGTGCGGTACAGCGATTGTTTCTCATTCACAACACTATCTCTTTCTCTCTCTGTCTCGTACAGATCTTACAAAATGATTTATGGCCCCGATTGCAGCGAGATTTTGAGACTAGTATAATTGGTATATTCTGTGTTAGATGGACGGTTTGACTACCTGCAAATATAAACATGTTAACATGCATTAAACACGTTTTCAAAGACATCATTGCTTGCGCAGTGGCTAATCAAGACTGTTAATGTTACAGATACGCATGCGGCTCTCTGGTGCATATATTAGAGAAACTGTTCAAAGAAGCAAGTCTAGCTAACATGGTAATGTTCTGTGGTAACGCGTTCCTGGGGCTCGCCGGGATCGTCCTACTGCTAATACTTGATATCATTTCTGAGTCACAGGTATGTAATGCCAAAAAGAAAGTACTGTATATCTGTTTCACAATCTCCAAATTTTGGGATAGCTAATTTGTATGCTAGTTACTTTATTAGACTGTTATATTATGTTGAAAAACTGATTCAAAGTTTGGTACACACGCGTACAGTCCGTTTCGAAAATGTACTCGAAGTGTTGCCACACATAAAATATTTTAAAATTACTACAATTGTCTATTGCGGTTAGGCTGCGTTTGATTCCGCTAAAGTCTTTGCTATACATAGTGGAAACGTAGCTTGATAACAGAATATAGTGCGTGTGGGGCCAAGTTTGTATCCGTGTGCACTGTTTTCTTCTTTAAATTAAAAACATGAGTTACAATTAGACTATTTATTCATCACAGTCCAACCCACGCACATAAGTCATTTAAAACTTATTCGAGACTGCTCCCAAACATTTACTTCATGACGATTGGTGAACTTATGATACATGTGCAATATCTTCCAGGCAACCGACGACGCGCGCTGGACGCTGCACAAAGTGCTGTTACTATGTCCGCAGTTTGTGCTAGCTGATGGAATGTTGGAGATCGCTAAGAATACTATACAAGCGCAGGTAGGTTTATAGTATATCTAGGTCTTTGTATAAGACCTAATGCCCAAATTTTTGAAAGATATTTTTATAGGTTCCATACTAAAAACTTTTTATCATAAGTCTAGTCACCTGTTTAAGTACTTAAATATTTTACATCTAGAACACGACATGTGTAGTGATAACTAAAAATATATAAACTTAAATTCAATTGTTTATACAGTCCCACTGCTGGGCAAAGTAGCACGTTCTCCTGTTTTAGTATTTGGTATTTATTTATTGGAAAACATGTTACATTTACTTATTATATTATAACATAGTATTAGTAATATAACCCTGTATAAAAAATAAGCATTTCTGTGTACGGTATATAATATAAATGATTAAGTACATAATGTACCTATGATTTACATCTACTACAAATACTTATAATATTGTATTTCTAACTTGTTTCCCAGGTACTAAACCGCTTCGGAATGGACACATACAAGGACCCGCTGTCAACTTCGCTCGTCCTGTATCACTACATAGCGCTGTTCGTTGTAGGCACTGTGTTGTTGGTGCTCAACTTAGCTATTGAATACGATTGCTTTGAGGGATTGCTGGCTAGGTAAGATGCTTGTGTTAATTATGGCCTCCTATTAAAGGACCATTAATGTCAAGTGATGACATTAGTCTCAGCTAAGCGTAAAACTCATTAAAAACTTACTTCATGAAAATATTTCTTCAGATTCCGTTCAGATGAAATGCCAGAGAGGAAATCAGGAGAGATGGAAGATTTGGAGGTAGCTGCAGAGAGGAATCGAGTACACACTGCTATCAGTGAGGACCGGCCTCTTACTTTGCCCACTATTGGGAATATTAATGCTGGTATGTAACCATATTAACTGACGCATTTTCGTTCAGGTCGCCTGAACTTTTTTTGAAATAGGATTTTTACATTATTTCTACCATCTCGTCTTGAAACACTTTGAAATTAGGCATTTAAATATTTAAACTGATTTTTTGGCCATCACAGAAAATAAAATAAAAAATAATAGTCTATAAAATATTTACCGGTTAATTATTGATATTTGAATAAAAATCCGGTTAATTCTTGGACATACTAGTTTTTATATTTTTTGTCGATTCAACATTTCAAGATAGACTTGTATCAACATTACTATTTGTTCTGCAGGTTTCGTAGACACGGAAGTGAAGAAGAACTCGATAAAGCGTGTAGTGGGCGGCGCGCGGGACGTGGCGGCGTGCGTGCAGCTCAGCAAACGTTACCGCGGGGACTCTACACGCACACCTGCGGTCAGCTCGCTCACACTCGGTTTCCCCGCTGGACAGGTTAGATTCTACTGTTTTCCTTCTGTTTTCTCGAAATGATATTAAAATAATATATTTGCCTACTGCTGCTGCCCGCAACTTCGTACGCATTTGTCGGTCATATGTTGAAAAAAAGTTGATATCTCAAAATATTACAGCCTATGTGTTATTCTGATATATAATCTACAATATTATCTACCAAATTTCATCAAAATCTATTTTGTAGTTTTTTTCGTGAAAGAGCATACAATTTTCGGTTAGTTCTAATATTTGTTACTTTGATCCACAGTGCACAGCTCTCCTTGGACAGAACGGCGCGGGCAAGTCTACAACATTCTCGATGTTAACGGGTGAAATACGACCCACTTCCGGACAGATTTACCTACACGATATACCTAGGACCGCCAACCAACTTTGTAAAGGACTTATTAGTAAGTTAATTTTGGATTAACCGTCGTTTAAGAGTTTATCAACCAGGTTGAAATAGTTGCCATGACAAAAGTATGTCGTAAAAGTATCTAAATAAGAGATATTTTTTCTTTGGTAGGTTACTGCCCGCAAAGTGATGCGATCGACCCGCTGTTGACAGTTAGAGAAACGCTACTGTTCTATTGCAAGCTAAGGGGTATTGAACAACGAGATGAAGTAAGTATTACAACTTTTAACACGCTTTTTAACTTCATTTGTAACTATATGTGTAAACAAATCTTTGAATCTTAATTTGACCCACTTCCCGGTCTTCGAATAGGATGAAATTTTTCACACGCTCTGATCTGTGTTTTGATGACAATACAATATATGGTACTTTCGAACTGATCTGATGATGGAGCATGTTTAGTGCGAGCTAAACCGTGTTTTAGTTTTTTAAACTACCAATTATTTCTACTTATGCATAATTACTATCAGATTGCTGGAACTTTTTGAAAAAACTGTCTATATCACGTGCTCAAACGGACGGGAGAGAATAGTGCAGAATGGTGTAGACTTCACTGACAAGAGCGATGCTATTAAATACAAGGAGGGTTTAATAAAACGATAATATGCTTATAATGTGCACAATGTCGCACTTGTCAACGCTTATTTTAAATCTGCTAGTATCAAACGATGTACTAACATTTGTCGTAAAGAAATAGTACTTGTATATTAGGTATTTTTTTAAAGGTAGATTAATGTAGCAGTTTTTCCCAGAGAAGAATATAGCAAGAAACTGTTTGACTATTCTTTTAAGAAAGTAATGTTCAACTGTTTTCGTTCCCGCAGGTAACAAAACGCGCTATAGAGATGTTCGAGCTGTCTCGGTACGCGGACGTGCGCGCCGGAACGCTCAGCGGTGGCAACAAGAGGAAGCTGTGCACCGCCATCGCCTTCATGGGACGGACGCCGCTCGTGCTGCTTGATGAGCCTACTAGGTGAATAAAGGGATCTACCTAAAATCCTACTAATATTATGTCAATGTTTGTGCGGATGGATTGAAGGGTGGATGTATGTGCGCACGCGCGCGCGCGGTATGTGTGTGAGAGTGTGTGTTTGTGTGTGTGAGTGTGTTTTTTGTGTGTGAGTGTGTTTTTTGTGTGTGAGTGTGTGTGTGTGTGTGTGTGTGCGTGTGAAAAAACTACTTTTATGAAACTTTGCAGAATTGTAGGTTAAACATCAGAATTTTCAGGTCGATAAATGCCTTACGTTTCCACATGCTACGACCCAAACAACAGTGAACCTTAATCAGTAGGTAGATAATTATAATATTCAATGATATCCCCAGCGGCATGGACCCTGGTTCCCGCGCATGCGTGTGCCGCGGCGTGCAGATGTCCCGCGCGGCGGGTCGCGCGGTGTTGCTGTCGACGCACGCGCTGCACGACGCGCGGCGACTCGCGGCGCGGGTTGCGTTGATGCGACACGGGGAACTTTGTGCGCTGGCGCCGCTCGACGACTGCTTGAAGAGGTAGGTGGAGAGCTTAAAAAAAACACATGTGATATTTGAAATTATAGTCTTGCTTTCGTTGTTGTCTAAAGCCCTGAAGATAATAAATTATGTTCATTGGTGTAATATACATGTTGTCTATGTTCGTGTGTCTTTGGTCTTCGCGGCTTGTTGAGAACGCATCGGTTTTTTTTGTTCTAATATGAACTGCCGTGATTCAGTTATAATAAAATACCTAAGTGTTACTAAATAAGACATTTTTTATAACATCCAATACAATTTGCTTGTGTAAAGCTTTTTAAATGTGTGCATAATCCATAGATTTGGGGGCGGGTACGTGGTGCAGGTGCGCGTGCGCGGTGGTCGCGCATGCGCGGTGTGGTCTGCGGTGCGTGCGCGCGCGGCGACGGCGCGGCTGCGGGCGCTGCACTCCACCGCGCTGCACTTCCTCATACCTACCACTGCTATCGGTCAGTTTGCTGTACACCACTTAAGCCCTGTTCCACCATCAACACATAACTATTAACAACTGACAGATAAACCTATGTCTATTTCATAAAACTTAATGTTTAGACAGAAACAGGTATAAAATATGTCTGTTAAATTTTATTTGTAAGTACGTAGAAACAGGTCCATGAAGTTATTAGTAATGATTCTAAAATATTAAAAAGGTTTTATCTTTTCTTATTTCGTAACAACAGTAGTTTTTTTCTCAAAACTCGATGTAGGTAGATACCTAGTTTACGTCATCCTAATTATATTCTTCGCCTTCTGTGTTACTAATTACCATACATAATAAAATAATTCCCATGCAGTGAACAAGAAAGAAGTAACAACTAAAGTAAGCGAGATCTTCCTACTAATGGCGCAGCTGCAATCTACGTGTGATATCGAAGACTACACCATCAACCAGAGTTCACTCGATCAGGTATTTGATACTATAGTAAATGAGGCGCATAAAATAGCTACTTTTCGTAGGGGTTGACACATCATTTGACAGGACATCAACCAAGAAAACCAATGAGGAAGGAGAAAACTCAGCGCAAATATGGCACCTTGGCACGTTGTCATACTCATTTGTATATGAAAAAAATAAGAGGCACTCCAGACTATTCCTTCCTCATTGGTTTTGGGCATATTCATGGATTTATTATATCAATGATGACCGGAAACGTTGCACAAAGTAGGTACGCGTACCTACATGTTGTTGGATACAAGGCGTTGACTTCAGTTTTCATTGTCTTAAATTGTATCAAATTGTTCACGCTTTGTGTTTTTACTCCTGACAACAATCATTAGATCTTCTTACTATAAATTTAACATTAATTACGACTTTATCTTACGCCAGATGTTCCTAAGTTTCACGGAGAAAGGCGAGGAGGAGCAGGACCCCGTAGAGCTGGAGCCGCTGCCACTACCAGCTGTGATTGTAGAAGACGCTGATAACTTGGATAGTATCACCTCGCTATGATTGAAATTATGCTAATTTACGCGATGTCGTGCTGCTGCCCCGCCACTAGGGGTCAACACTATACAGAGTAAAAGAGACAGGTAAACTGAGATAGTTTTGTACTGGTCTACTCTACACCGTAGATAGAGTGCGTTCCATAGAATGCTGCCAACATGGCGGCATAAGAAGTGTTCTATGAAACACTCTACTTATTCCTTATTGAACTTCAATTACCAAAAGTTGATGGGAAACAAAATTTATCTGTTAAAACATTTCAAATAAATGGGAAAAAATGTAGATATCAAAAAGAATGAATAGGTATGTTATAATATTAAAATGCCTCGGTACGTATTATGTGCAATGCAATGTACTTACGTAAATCGAAGTGATTTTTTTATAGTGTAAATAATTGTAATATTTTGTTATGTGTAGGTTCTGCCTTTTTGGCTGTGGATCATTTACACAACGTATTATTTTATGCCGTCCACATTTCTGTATGAAAACCTAAAATTTAATTATTTAAATTGAGTCGCTTATCTCATTGTAGGAAAATACGTATGTGGATCGTATGTGTTAAGATAATTTTGAAGATTATTCTATTTTTCTAAGTTATGAAATAACTTTTGTATAAACATGTGTAAATGTTAGCGCGAGGTCTGTGATATTTAGACAATTATCAAATTTAATTTAAGAGAAATATATTTTTAAAGGTTTATGGAACTTTATTGTTTTATTTGTCGGGAATTTGTATAACAGCCGACGCAGAAATTTTTAGTTTATTAAATAATTGCAGTTGCAGTAAAAACTATAATTAAATTTATCTAATAAACATCGTAGTCTCTTTGGTAGCAAAAAAAGTTTTATTGACTTAATTCAAGTAGCTGTACATTGTAAATGTTAATGTTTTTGCAGATGGAGGGATGCAATGAGAAAGCATATGACGATGTTTTTTACTCTTTCACGCAAAAACAACTGAACAGATAAGAATAAGATTTCACAATATTGTAGATTGCACGTCAAGAAATAGACACTATTGTTTTGCGATATTGTGAGTTTTCCAAGATATAACAATAAATGCGTACGAAGTCGCGGGCAGCCTTTGAGTACCTTATAAAAGAAACCCATAAAATATAATATAAAGTAATGTAATAAAATCAAGTAGCAAGTGTACAGAGCATGGCGGTGCCGCGTTTGACCCAGAACTCTGCGTTCTCCTTCCCGGCCGGCAGGTCCACGGCCACCACGAACGCTCCTTTACGCATCGGGTAGTAGTAACATGGACAGATGTAGCGATCTGAAATAAACATAATTAGGTACATTTATTATGCAAGTAGGTACTTTTATAACGCAAGTAGGTAAATTTCTTACAAAAGTAGGTTTACAAGGATTTTTAACAAGTAGGTATACAAGTAACAATTTGCAGTTGAATCAAGCACTCATGTGCCTAACAAAACTAAAACAAACTGTAATTATGTGGATAGAGCAAAATGTCTGCTTACGAAATCGCAAAATGACAACAAAAAATTGTAGGTATGTTCGTAACTAGGCTCTTCTCTTATTATTGTACTCGTATTTATTCATGAAACGGACCACATGCACCTATGAAGCGACTGAAGAATGCGAATGAAGCGAAGGAAGTGTGTTTGCATCATGGCAAGTGGAGGGAAGCCTCTCTACCCCGACGGGAAAGAAACGTACCTATGTATGTTTGTTTAATTTAAAATAATAAAAGTAGACTTACTTTTCAACCTCCGCCCGCCCTGTCGAATAGGTTTGAAGTGTATAGGCGTCATAGGGAATACGAGCTGCATCGGTAGGGGCTCCGCTAAGTGAGCGTCCTTTTTGAACCAACTCGCTCCTTCCAGGTATTGGCCTCTGAATTACAAAATAACATACCTACAGTAAGAATGTACATTGGCAATTCAAACACAAACAAATGCGAATTTCTATGTACCTACATTCTACATCAATAAAATTATTAAGATTACACTGAGAATTTGAATTTAGAATTAAGTTCTTTATTAGGTATATTTTTTTTTTAATTGAACGACTGACAAAATAAACTTCATGATGTCAAAGCTTTATATAACTTACGGACAAACGTCTGAATCGATTACTCTTATACGATTTTTACACCTTCATGAATACTTACTCAAGTTTCATTTTGTTTAAATCTATTACCTATTGGTAAGTGTAGATGGAAGTAAGTAGTATAGAAATCTACTGACTTCTATGGACCATTTACCTTACATAAACGCCCCCGTCCCTCGGCGGTCTGACAAAGGCCTGCTCTTCCTGCGGTAACACGGTGAACTCCCAACACATCGTGTCGATCGGCCAGCTCTCAGCTCGGGCTGTCGTCTGTTCAATACAAAAAAGTAAGTATTAAGGAAAGTTGTGAAAGAACAAGCCATTTTGGACATTTTGCGACTTGGGGTTTGGGACATTATGCATTTTAGATATTTTGCGATATGAGACATTATGCTACTTAGAAATTTAACGACTAGACATTTCGCGACCTTAGACATTATGCGATTTGAGACATTGTGCGACTTAAGAAATTATGCGACTTTAGACATTTTGCGATTCGACATTTTGAAACATGAACCTGTTTGTGGGACGGCCCCTCGAATTTAAAATTTTGGGATTACTAGTATTACCTATATTTTACACTACATATTTTGAAGCGTCACATTACACATAACGAAATATAGGTTACCTGCATGACGGCGGTGAGGAAGCCGGTGGGCACGACGAGCGCGGGCAGCCAGCACAGCGTGGGCGGAGAGCGCGGCGCCTTGGCCCACGCCAGCAGGTGCGCGCCGCGCAGAGACAGCTCGCGCGTCCATGAGCCCAGCGGCTTCATCGACGGACGGCCTACGCATCAGCTAATCTTTAGCACTCATTTTAATTTTCAGATCTACAATACACTTACAGTTTATATTTACTTGTAGCAGCACTCTCATTGTTTTCCTCAAAAAACTTAATATCCTAAAATCTATGAAGTGAAAGTACCTTTCATCCAAAAGGTAGGTACAGTTCCAGTAAAGATACAGTTGTACATGTTTTCCAAAATATCAGACATCACGACCAAACCTTCGATTGCTCTACGTAGCTCCTGCAATAGGATATCTATTTAGATTAAATGGTACTTGGAATGCTTTCGGTGTTCTTCTACTTGGTAAAACGACCCCAAACCGACCAATGACCCCCAAATTAAAACCCAAACAAAACGCCATAGGAAACTGAATACGGGCGCCTTCACATTACGTCGCAACTAGTGCGGCAGCAGCGCGGCAGTCCTTTGTATGGAAACAGCAGCACGACAGCCGCGTGACTGCTACTAAACGTGCCGTTGCCGCGCGGCTGTCGCGCTAATGTGAAGGCACCCTAAGACACGCCAGGAGTGTCACGTTTCGGTTTGACACGCCTAGATTATCATCAGTTTTTAGCAAAAGTTGGGTGTGAATTTTTGAGTGATTATACATATCTTGTTCTTGACACGTTTCTAGTGTCACTGGATCCTCGACACTCGTGGCACGCCAGTCGTGTCATTGGGCAGTTCTGCTTCAGGTTTACGTGTGTACTGGCACAATAAATTGGAACGTTAGTTTCTCCGTACCTTCAACCCGGAAGAAATCCTCGAGATCAATGTATTGAAGTATCCGATCTCCTGAAGTAGAGATACACACATCGGCATCGTTATTTCAGGTCCCATCAGTTTCTCGGTCGTCTCCACGTCTATCTTCGGAGGCAGTTTTATTATCATCTCGGCGGCTAAGTCGTCCACCTTAAATCAAGTTATTTAACATTCAAATTGGATTTCTATCTCGGTATATTCACTAGATCAGCTATCCTCGTGATACCGCGTTCGACCGTTCTAAAAAGAACCTTGCTATACTTATATACTATTTATTATGCTTGATTCTACTTAAGATAGTTATTAGGGATGTCTTTATCGACCGAACCTTTCCCTCGCGAGCTACTCGATCAATGAATTTGCGGCTAATGCAAAATTATTTTCGAAGACATTTTGCTAGTTATTGGCAAACATTTTCGAATATTTTTACAGATGCTTTGCTAGTACACTTTTATAAATATTTTGAACTGAAATAAGTGTGTGTGTAGAGCGTTTACCTTCTGATCCTCTCCACCGCCCGCGCCACCACCGCCAGTGGAAGCCAACGAAAATAGAGTCAGGCATAGGATGTTGGCGTCCTGTTACAACACAATTGAATATGTGTTAGTATAAAGGTGCATCTTGAGGAAAATCAAGACACGTACGTAATCTGCTCATGAAACTAAACAACTTTACGTAGGTCGAAATATGAAATTATTATATTTTTCTTTTTACACAAGACGCTCGATTATCCGATCAAGTTAGTACTTACAGGAAATTGAAATATTTTTGTTGTATTTCGAACTATCTTTGGAAAAGTAGATCAATGTTACGAGCAGTCTATATCGATTGATTTTCGTGGTGAGTGTATACAGGATGATTTTTTTTTGATGCTATATGCATCTTTTTCTATAGTTCACTAATTAAAAGTCATCCTATAGTAGTGTAGCAGGTACCTGCGCGAGAGTGGCGACGTCAGCGGAGGCGTGTTGTCCGACGGACTCGGCGCGCTCGGACGCGGGCAGCACGTCGAGGAAGTCGCGGTACGACTCCAGGCTGCCGTCGCGAGGGATGTGGTACGCCGGGATCGACGACAGTCTACCAACAACACACAGATTCATTCATAAAATACTGTTCTTGTCTCTAACAAATATTCAAATTTCAAGTTTATTTATATGTAATGCACAAAATACAGATGAATATAAAACATTTGGTAACACTGTGACTTAAACCACGTATTCTAGGCCTTTCTCCCATTAAGATTATGCACAAGCGATTCAAGTGTCGAAGACTAGTCACCGCGAAGTATCTCACTCACATACATTATGCCGGTATCGTAGTGTGCGAGCCTGCATTCAAATGTATGTGGGATACTTCGCGGTGACGAATCTTCGAGTCTTGTACATTATAAACACATAGGCGATATTATTTAAGGGCATTCTTTACGTTTTCTAAGATATGACATATGGTAAGAAAGAGCGTACAATAAAAAATACAATAAAAAATCGCTCAAATTGAGAACCACCTCCTTTATTCTTTTTGATGGTTTTTAATTTGAAGTCGTTTAAAAAATGATTACCTATAGAATTGCTGCTCCAAAGCGTCGACGTTAAAGAACTGGTTGATGTAAGCGATGAGCACGCGCTTGTCCCAGTCGTCGGTAATGTGCCCGCCGTAGTTTATTATAGAGAACAGATAGCGTAGCGCGTCCCACGGTACCTCCTCGTACTCTTCTAGGTAGTTGGCTAGCAGATTGTCTGATATCTACAATTTAAAGTTCAAATATTAGTGCCCGTTTAACCATCAGTCAGATAAACCTATGTCGTGACAGTAAATAGTATCAAATATATGGCAGAATATAATCCTCATACGGAGAGATATAGGTATTACAAGGCGAAAGTAGATGGAAAAGTTTGGAGGATAACGCTAAATTGGGGACTTAAACAGACATGGTCGATGTAAAATAAGTGTATTTGGGTCGTAGCAAGTGGAAGGAATCGTTGTATAGTGTAGTGATCGTGGAGATTCTTAGGAGAGGCTTTTGTCAAGCAGTGGACGTCCATAAGCTGACATGATGAAGTGGAAGGATCTTTGCCTATTCCGATGGGTAAGAAGACAGATATCGTCCCAAAGCTTACAACACCGCGCAAGTCGAAAATGAGTCGCATTTACATTACAGACGTGTTTCATGAAATAGTTCCCATGCCGCTATGTTGGCAGCATTGAAAATTTGTATTGTGAAACACAATGAGAGTGTCAGTGGCAGAGTGGCAGTACAAATTTTCAAGGGACGATATGTAAGTAAGTATGTATAGAGTAAAACAACATGCTTTATCACTCACATCAAAATCAGCATCATTAAAGCTGTACACAGCATTGTATCCGAGCTGACGGAACCTCTTCCTCGCGATGAGCGTGCAATGGAAGAAGGCGACGCAGAACAATAGTCGGCGGTACATCGGGCTCGCCTCGTCGAACTTCTCCTCGTTTATGTTCGCGAATAGACGCACCAGGTTGCCTTTTAGACCCTGCAATATACGTCACTCTTAATACCCTAGAACATACTAGGTACGTACTTACTCAATACGATAAGTAAACTGTAAATAAAATCGTTTATTATAAAAACTCTAAAAGAAATTTTATTATAAATACTCTAAAAGAGAATACTGTGTTTATGAGGATCTAGGAAACAAACAAATGATAAATGATAGGTTCATGAAGAAATTATGTTTTTGTGAAATTTAATAACTTTTAAGTAAGTAATTTATTCACAGATCTTGCGATCCAGCATAGATTGTTATGTTAGTAATGCCTTTGCGCAATTGTATTTGTGAAGTGACAGGAAGAATTTGCTTTCGAATCTATAGATTCTATATAAAAAAAAAAAATATAATAACGTGTAATATAAAAACTTCAACTCTTTATCAGCTTTTTTAACGTCCTCTCTATTTTCATGGGTTATTGAGCTGTAATATACCACGCTAGTCCAATGCGGAATGAGATATACAATAAGGACCTCTCGTATGAGAGTATGCTCGTGCCCCTGTAGTTGGGACGTTAAAAGGGCTGATGATGATAATAGGGCCTACCTGCGGCGGCTCCGTAGTCATCTTAATGCTCCTCTGCAGCACTCCGAGCGGGAACTTGTCGTCGGGCATAGAGGACAGCCACAGACGGAACCGCGGGTGGATCTTAGGGTTGTCGAGGCCGCGCAGCGAACCCAACCACACGCACGCTAGGTGACAGTTCGCCAGAAACACCCAGCCACCTTCCTTCATACCTTGCGACAACATTCTGGAACATAAATGCAACTTCAGTAAATACTACTAATGTGCAGGTCTGAGGAGGTACGTACCATGTTTGGTGGCTGAAATGATGTAGAAAGCACTTGTAGTAAACTTAAATCGGTAACGTACCTCGATCAAATCGGACATTTGCTCAAGAAAGGCCAAGTCAAGGGTACCCTAAACCGACGGGCATGTATGAGGCGACTGATGAGTGTGGATGAAGCGAAAGAAGTGTGTTTGGATCGTAGCAAGTGGAACGAAGTGGAACGAAGTGGTCTCTGCCTACCCCAATGGGAGAGAGGCGTGACGGATATGTATGTATGTAAATCGGTAATATGAAAGGCTATAGACAGATACACATACTTGGCGGCAGTAGGCGCCTGTCCCTGTCCGAGACTGAGCGACTGGAACTTGTCGAACATCTTGACGTCGGTGGCGAGTTGAATGAGAGCCGCCGTCGGGTCCACGCCGGGGGACAGCACGAACAGTAACGATGTCTTAAAGGAAGATTCTTCCCACGCCATCTGACATTTCATAATTTTTAATAAAACTTAGTACATGTTCGTAATTATGTAAAAAATGGCTTCAGTCAAACGCGAGATACATACGCACAAACAATCGAATGAGAAACTCTTTTTTGAAGTAGTTTAAAAAAAGAGTAGTTTTCTAAAATAATTGTAAACTGTACACGTATGAAGCTGCAGGATGAATGTGGTTGAAGCGAAAGCGTGGAGGGAAGTGGTCATAAGATATAATAGCATAAGAATAAAACCAATACTTTTGGAAATATACACATTTAAAAGGGTACTGCATTCCCGTCCATATTCATATCTAGATGTTTTATAAAATAGAAGCACAAACGTTGTATTAAACATCGGAAATGTACCTTAATATCCAAAACAGGCGGCTCGACATATCTCGGGCCGAGCACACTGATGATAAAAGCAGTTATACAAGACGACACGCGATCTATTCTCAAAGATCTGACAAACAGAATTCGCTGGAAGTCGTTGCAGATCTCGTTCCATTCACCTGGACATTTCAATTTTCAAATAGGTAAGTTCTTGCATGATTTCAAACTTTTTTTATTATTATTTGGGTTAATAAACAGCGATACAATATATCTTACTACTTAAATAAGTATTCAAATCTATTTCATTACATCACCAACACCACTAACCACAGATTACTTGGTCCCATCCCATAGTAAAAGTTATGTTTTATCACGAGTGCACGCATATCCTTTTCTATAGTTCACCAATTAAAAGTCACCCTGCATGTGTTAGTCAAATATAGCTGGGCCCAAGTCTGCTTATTTAAAATAGCCTCAGTTGTGTGTCAATAGAGTGTCAATGGCATTTTTTGACACATTTGGTAAGTATTCTGCTAAACAATGGCTTGCAGTCTTGCACTGATTGCGACCAAATGTGTCAAAAATGCTACTGACACTCTGATAGACACTCTGCCGATACACAACTGAAAATATAGTAAATTGACAGACTTGGGCCCCTGGTATTTAGTCTGAGAGGTATACCCACCAAGCAGCGGCAGCGTCTCCGGCTCAGGATGCAGATACCACTCCTTCCACTCCTTGCTGAAGGTCTCAAACGAGTCTATCACCCCGTGGAACCCGGCAATCTTGTCCAGCTCGGTGATGTTGTCCCAACAGTCTTCAGGCATCCAGTCTAAACATTATCATTATTATTCACCCTGGAGTACACTAAACCGACGTCTATATATGTGGATGAAGGGAATGAAGTGTGTTTGGTTCCTAGCAAGTGGAGGGAAGTGGCCTCTGCCTACCACCCACGTTGAGAAAAGCCGTGACGGATGTGTATGTTCAATGGCCGCGCGTGACTTCGTACGCATTTATCTTCATATCTTGGAAAATTGACATCACATCTTAAATTGATATAGCCTCTGTATTATTCTAATGTGTAAGCTACAATATTACAAAGTTTCATCAAAATTTGTTCAGTGGTTTTTTGCGTGAAAGAGTAAACATTCTCACATCAGTCCATGGGCACAAACATTGGCATTTATTATTAGGACTGACATATAAAGTTTCATAAAAATCTAATAGAATCCTATCCGGATTACATGTGTCTTTGAGTTTCTATTGCACACTTATATGACAAAAAGTCTTACTAGTTGGGTTGTCCGGTTGTTCGGATCGATCTAAGACCACGCCCCCTTTCAGTAAGAACAGGTACTCTGACATACTCATTTTTCCGGATTGGAATAGAATCCGAGACACAATGTGGAAGGATAACAACAACTTGTGGCGTTCGAACAGAGCTCGGCAAGTGTTTCTGGAATACAATTTAATAACTACTCATTACGTGCGCTTAAATTTTCGTTTTCATGTTCAGCTTGCGTATCATCTTTCAGTTCGTTTTGCGTCAAGCGCTGTGCCCTACTGATTGACACATCTTGAGACGTGCGCTATTGTATGGGCTATGGTTTTTCGGGCATGCTTCAAATGAAAACGCAAGATGAACGTGAAAGCGCACTGGTGGGGACATACCTATTTACAGTAAAAGAGGCAATAGGAAAGTTTCGACTTCGTATAGCATATCGGTGTCGCACACACTCTGACTTTTATTTTGTCAGTCGTGGTTCAAATGCGAGAGGGTGTAACAATAATGTACTTAATTCTAAATTCTGATGAACGATTAATCTAAAATTGAAGATTTAACAATCATATTTACTTTTTTTCACAAGTTGTTTAGCACAAGCGACACTAATAACAAAAAGGTCTTATGAACTTAGAACCGATATCAGAAACTCACTTATAAACAGAATAAGTATGAAACTCGTTAAGGTTGGAAATCCTCTCGTCCAGCTCGAAGCTCTTGGCGCTTCGGTCGATGGAGTAGGTGAACAAATCGATGTACGCGTCGAGAGAGAATTGGTACATCGGGTCGATGCGTGACAAGTCGTTCAAGGCGAAGAATAGCACGGACGCGCGTACTGCAGTCGGGACGTAGCCCTGACAAGAAAAATGGTACGACTGTTGCAATATACAACATTATACAAGTACACTTAAGCCATTACGATAAAAACTGTAGGCATAAGGATACAAAAACAGTAGGTACAAAAGTAAGGGTAGCAAGAAGTTGCAAAAGTAAATAACAGGTCGCTTTATTGCTAGGTAGCAATTATTTTATAGGTATACCAATAATGATAATGAAGTCCGACCTTCAGTACGCATAAAAATGTTAATAAACGTAACCACAAGTAAATAAAGTGTGAATAAACATAAGAATGATGATATAAATATGTAAACAATCATATAACCATGTGAATAAACAAAAAAACATGTAAATATACAAATAAACATGTGAACAAAGTTATTAACTCACAGATCTAGCGGTATCTATCTCCTTCTCGGTCTCGGTACTGGTAGCGAGTGCTTCCTTCACTTCAAGCGAAGTTCGCTGCGATGTTTGCAACGTAACGAACAGCTCCTCGTTCTCTAGCAGCGGCACTTGCGACTCGTACATTATACGGAGCAAGTCGTTCTCTAAATCCACCTTTATAAACAAACAAATCAAATAAAAAAAGGCTGATTTATACAGGGTGAGTCGAAATCGAGACTAGTCAGCGCTGATCCAAAAAAACCGTGTGTAAATTGATCTCAATGTACACAAACAGTGACGGCGGGAAGTCAGCGCTGACTTGTAAATGGCATATGAATATTTAGGAGTCATGATGTTTGTTTATACTATATACCAAGACAATATGTCGTTGCTCTCTACGATGAATCAAAAACGACAAAAAAGAGAATCAAAAAAGAAAGAAAAAAGACGTCTGCCCATGAAACTTAGCAACTTTCCTCAAAATATAATCAAAATACCCGATCAGCTGCGTGTCACGAAAACTATACCTTTACTGATCTGGGATTTCATATGTTTCATAACTAGCCTAGCAGTTGTGACGTCAGACCCTGCTCAATGTAGACCATCAGCAGTATGTACCAGCACTTTCTTATTGTTGGCGATGGTGACGACGAGGTGGTCCTTCATCTGCTCCAGCTGCGGCTTCTCCTTGCGCACCACGATGCCGAGCAGTTGTGACGTCAGACCCTGCTCTTTCACCGCGAAGTTTACCATCGTCGTTTTTGTTAAAGTTTCTGGTGAGTATACCGGGTTGCCTGGAATTGTTGGAAGTTTTTAGCTGGATGTGAATAACTTAGTAGTTTTCTCTAGTTATACAAAGTAATGAAGCAATACGTCCGTTACTTTTTGTAGAGCAACATTTCCAAAAGTTAGCGAACAACATGCGATCAAAATAACATAGCCTATGTGTTACATATGGAGATCCTCGGAGAAAGCTTTCGTCCAGAAGTGGACGGCCTCAAGCTCATTAATTTGTGACTTACCAAGCTGCAATAGTGTAAAAGTTCATTACAATCTGTTCAGTCGTTTTGCGTGATAGAATAACAAACATTCGTCCATCGGCAGAAAAATTTATAATCCTTTTGAGGAAGATAGCTCCATATGTATAATAAACTACACGTAAAATACGTATGCAATTACTTACCTAATTTGGTAGTTAAAAACATTCTAAAAGTAGGATTATAAGTGACCATCTTCTCATTAAACTTGATCACTTTGTCTTGTCCAATAGTAACTATTTCTTTGTTCAATATCGGGGCGATAGAAGGATCTAGAACCTCGCCTACGTTTTGTATTAGAATCGGTTTGCCATCGCTCAAGCAGGTTTCCATTATTTTCAGGTAGTTTGGTTGGCCGAAGTCTACGATCTGGAAAATGATGGATAACTTCTATAGATTGTTGAATTAAGTTACAAATGGCGATATAAAAGCTACGCTTATAAAAGTACTACGTAAAGGATGAGCTACAAACACAAAATGCTACGAACTACGCTACGAAAATACTACGAAATCAGCTACGAAAACTGCTACGATCTACGCTACGAAAATGATACGAAGGATGCTACGAAACCGCTACAGCTAATAGTTTTTATAATAACCTGAATATCATTATGTTCTTCAAGCCTAGAGATCCAAATCAACGCCTGTCCTTGCGGGTCAACGGCCAATGGCCATCTTGTTGCCCGTACCACTATTATACCGTTTTCTGCGCTGAAGTTGTCATCTAAAATTTATTTTATGATTTTGCTTAAATTTTCTTAAAGTAGATTATGTTTCAATAATAATTTCTGAGTTATCGCTTAAAGTAGCCTCTTAGGTAGTTAGAGATTGTGAAACTAGCCTTATAATAACTTTAAAGGCCAGTTTCAGATAAAATTTTACTAGTAGATATTTTATACCTGTCACTAACTACTGTCTAAAAGTCATGTTTTATGAAATAGACATAGGTTTATCTGTATGTTAAATTTTATCTGTAAGTGTTGAAACGGGCCCTAATTGTCGTAAAATTAAAAAGTATTGCATGACAATTACCTGGCAACCCCATACAGTTCCAGTCTCGCAAAGTAGCGTCGTCTAACAGGAAATACTTCATCGTTAGATCCATTGTTACCGGCAAGTTTTCATTGTACACCTGCCATTCAAATAAGTTACATAGATCCTGGCAAACACTTTGAGTACTATACAAATTAGGTTCAATTTCGTGCTCTGTTGTTACACATTTCTCAAAATGTCTGCCGTCAACTAATCAATCTGTTAATTGTATTTTATAATTTTAAATTGTATTGTATTCAATAAATAATAAAGTGTAGCTGAACTGAAACTTATAAAGTTGTTTGTCATCACGAGTACATGCGTATACTTTTTATTATTTGTTATCCTTAACTAATTTAAAGTCACCTGTATTCATACCTCTATAAACCAATCACTCATAAGCTCCTCGCGGTACTCAGAGACGAAAGGTCCCAAGTAGGCAACGAACCCGGTCGCTATAAGACAGTCTCCAGGCAGGTTGTCGAACTCTTTGTCTAGACGCTCTACCGTCGCTTCCCAACGTTCCTTTTCACCTGAAGTAGTAAAAATATAATTTAATTATACATACATACATATCCGTCACGCCTCTCTCCCATTGGGGTAGGCAGAGACCATTTCCTTCCACTTGCTACGGTCCAAACACACCTCTTTCGCTACATCCACACTCGCCTCATACATTAAATTATGTTTGGATTCTTTATCCGACTGCGCCAGAAGGAGGGTTATGTTTTTCGAGAGTATATTTGTATGTATAATTCTTTGGCATGCCCTACAGCTTGATGGATTTTAGCTGGGGAGGTGTCGTAACGTTAAATTCGTATTCATAGTGAGAGTGACACTACTGGGTACATTAAAAAAAGGCGTTTTTTTAAACGCAGTCGGGTTTTTTTATAATAAGGTTAGGTTATTTTTCTTTCGAGAATAGCTAAAGAATTGAACAGTGACCTACGAAACTTTCAGTCTAATAGAAAGTTCAGTTTCTGTTAATAACTATAATAAAAGACGAAAAACTTTTCGGCTTAAGAGCTCCCATACATAGACGCCGCGTCGTGGAAATCTACTACACATCGGTAGAATCTTAATAAACACCATAACTTTTTAATTATAAATAATAAATAAGAATCTTAATTGAAAAATCCACGACGCGACGTTGTTTCACATTGTTTATGTGTTGGAGCCCTTACGCGATACATTGACTGCTGATTATTACATTTATGATATGATATTTATTGCAAAAAGAGGGTATAAACATAAACATTGAAAAAGTATATTACGTACAGAATAACATGGTAACGTACCAGAGAGTCCACTAATCAAAGCCTCTGCTCTCTCCAGCTTCAGCTGCAGCAGTCTGGACTTCCTCTCCAGCTCCTCCTTCTGGGCCACCTTCTCATCATACTCCTTCTGCAGCCGGGCGATCATCTCGGACAGCTCCTTGAGCTTGGCGCGGGCCTCTGCCAGGATCTGCTGCTTCAATCGGAGGGATTCCAGCGCTTCCTCCAAACGTTCTTTCTTCGGTTTTACTATTCTGTGTTTTAAAAGGTTTTTTAGATAAATCATGTAAAGCGCATGAAGCAAAGATTATGTCTTCTATCGTTTTATTTAACTGTATTTGTTATCTTAAAAATATAACTAAGGAGACTACTTGATTGCAATTGTTTAAGGCCCTTTTCCTGTCATGTGTGTTTAGATCCGCATGCGGATCTAGTCCGCGGGCGGGCGATAGCACGCTAGTGACCATACGCATGCCATCCGCATGAGAGGAAAAACACGTATGGAATGATAGGATTTGAGGGCCGCGCATGCGGATCCAAACACGCATGACAGGAAAAAGGCCTAAGATGACAGAAACAAATCATGGTAACTATTTAATTTAGAGTGTAGCCATCCATCCTTGGGGCAAAAACATTGTCACTCATAACATTAGTAGAACTTGTACGTCACTTACTTATAAATCTTGCCATATTTCTCAATAGCCCGCACCCACAAACAAAGCGACTTAGCGGCCGAGGACACCGTGCCCACGATCTCCGGATCAAACTCCGGTTTAGACGTGTACGTGCCTATCTTCTTCAGCACCTTATCGGGGATATTGTCCTTGTCGAACTCGCGAAGACGATCTAGGAAGTATTGGTCGCCAAGTTGCCGCTTTGCTTCGGCCCAAGTTGGTTCTTTCTATCGGGTAAATAATTGGAAAGTGTATATTTTTGTATGTGACAAAGAATTAAACTTAACATAGTAGGTATCTTTTTTAGTGGTCCGCACGCAGAGGGTGAAAACGGGACCCTATTATTAAGGTTCGGATGTCCGTCTGTTACAAGACTGTATCTATGAACCGTTATAGCTAGAGCGTTGAAATTTTCATAAATGATGTAAGTATTCCCGTTGCCGCTATAACAACAAATACTAAAAATAGAATGATAATAACTAAGGGGGGCTCACAAGGCTCAAAGTGAATATGTTCGGAGATTCCTTTTTAAAAAACTGTTGTAACATACCTGTAGTAGTATGAGTACAGCTTCCAATACCATTTCGACTTTTTGCGGTGGTTTTGCGTACGACTTCACTTCTGTGATGTCTTTCTTGTTCAATGCGTCTAGAGCCTGGTGATATTATAAGTATTCGTTACATCCTATTAATAGTATACATACTTAAATGTCAATGTTTCGATGGATGGATGGATGGATGTTTGTTACCCTTTCACGCAAAAACTACTAAACGGATTTTGATGAAACTTGGCATTATTAGGCTATTTTATTTTAGGATATCACGATTTTTTTTCCAAGATATGACGAAAAATGCGTACAAAGTCGCGGGCAGCCTCTAGTTTTACATTTTGGCATCTTTGTTTGGTAAAAATATAAATTAATACACAGGAAAGACCCAGTCGTGTCGATGATAACATACAAAATATATCATATATCTAAAATAAATGTAAGTAACTACTTGTTATTTCTGAATAAAGATCTCGCTATATTCAATACCCTGAAAACACTGCTTGCGCGTTTTATGTTTTGTACAAAAACTATCTCATCAAAGTTGTGTTTAAATTAGCGCCATCTAGCGAAATACTATTGTACTTTTACAATCTTTTTACCTTGATAGCTTCTTCGAGAGCCGGCATTGCAGCAGCCAAGTCCCTCATGGCAGCATCAGCTAGCTTCTTGCACTGAACCTCCTCTTCTTGCGTCTTCTTACTCCTGGCAGCGACGCTCCTTTGCTGTTCATCTGCGTTTCGTTGCTGCACGTTGATCACTCCCATGTACTCGATACATTGCTCCGTGTATTCCGCTACTTGTTCCTGAAATTCATTGTGAACGTGCAATGAATTTGAAAGGGTGAAAACTAGTCGATGGATTTAAATTGTTTAAAATTATCTGCATCTAAGTAAGAGGGAGCCGATAATTTCTTAAATATTACCATTATCTTCATCAGTACGTCGGTAATTATTTCTGTTTGATATCCTGCGTTTCTTATAATTGTGTAAACATTTAAAAACGAATCCATCATTTGAACATCACTTGAAAACGTGTTATATGAATAGAAACATTTCAACCTCAGATATATTGTGCAGAGTATCCTAATCACGTAAGTATAGTATAGATACTCTACACTACCATTCAGATCATATAAGATAGATGTGTATATTCCCCACCTTAGCTATAGCAAGTTCTTCAGACATCTGCCCGACGAGCAAGGTCGTCTCTTCTACTTTACCCAAACCGTTACGCAGCTTGTTAGCTTGTAGAGATATCTCCTCTCGCTTCATTCGTAGCATTCTGGAAATACGAATGTGTTTATCGAATACGTTCTTACAAATGGGATTTACAATTACAAATGGATAAAAAATATCATACCATAATTTTTCTTTATGGATATGGATAGAAAATGTATGGAATGATATTGTTTCCCGGACACGTGACGGGCACGGCCCGGATGTGTGCAGATAAACATTAAATCTACTCTATATTCCTGAATCGATATGATTCCGCTGCATCAGCAAGCACGTAACGACATCCAGAAATATCATCGCGCTATTAGCATCTTAGTATAAAGACGTAGACCAGTTTGGTCCAGTGGTTTCGGACTAGTCCTACTAGGACTAATCACGAAAGATATAGATTGAAGTACAGAAATACATGAGACACATTGTTCTGAAGTAGTTAAGCCAAGTCTACCCTACTATGATTACTTCATCATTTTATTTAAGAGTTAGACTCTTGTCGGTGAAGCATCCGCTGTTTAGGCATTTCTTCTGCCAATGCCTCACTTCTTGATACGAAATGACGTTAACTTTCTCCTTCACTTGAGTAGATACGCCGCGGTCTTCTTCTCCCTCTCTTCTCCTCAACCGTTCCTTCAATGTTTCTCAATAATATGATAATAATACTGAAATATGACAGTAATCCTATACCATCTTTACTCACTCTTTATACCCCGATACCAGCTCCAAATAGTTAGTGGGAGTGACGTAGTTGGTCCTCCTCATCTCCTGCCACATCCTCACAGAGAACCTCCCGACAGAGGAGTGGATTAGAGACATGATAGATGCAGCTGATGCTCTCAACGCGTCTTCGCGAGATTCCACTATGGACTCTTTTCTTCTCACCTAACGTAGGGAGAAAGGTAATGCTATTAGACCATGAATAAGTGCGTATTGATACGTAGTTTTTTATACTAGTTATTATAAAACGAGGTATAAATTCAGAACTAATTCGTAAGTCATTAGTTCTAGAACTGTATAGTGGTAAAACACTCTCTGACGAAAATCAAAAGAACTTAGTGCCCTATCACTATCTATAGATAAAATTTAACTGACAGATAAATGTATGTCTATTTCATAAAACATGACATTTTAGACAGAGAAAGGTATAATATCTGTTAGGTAAATTGTATCTGTCGATGGTGAAATAGCCCCTAAATCTGTTATTGGAACTGATCAACTTTAGTCAAGAAATTCGATTAAAAATGTGTATCATCGTATCATCACCTACTACTTAATTTCGATCAGCTGATCTGCCATTCTGTACTTACGAAAAACAAAAGAAATGTGATTATCTTTAGCACAACTTACCCTAGGTCCAGTAATAGAGACGAGCAGTTCAACCCCCTCGAGGAACTTATAGGCGACCTCCAACAACGCCTGTCTCGGCCACTCTAGGAACCAGTTCGTTGTGGTCGCGTTTATCAGAGCCGGGTATTGGCGGATACGGTCTCTGAAGGGGTAAAGGTTATAATTATTTAAGTGGTTACGGAAGAGGCGTGTATGTATGTTACTGGTAATATGGTCTGTTAATCTCGATAAGTGACCCCTGACTGAACGAGCTTTTAAATTGCCTGCATTATACTATATGGATGACATCACAAACATTTGTCACCGATACAGTATAATGTGGCCAATTTAAAAAGCCGTTCAGGGGGTCACTTATCCATAGTAAAAGACTGTAACACCTAACTGATAAATTAAACGAATCAAACCTTTTTATGTTACGAATATCATAAATGTCAATATTTGTGCCGATGGATAAATGGGTGGATGGAAGGATGTGATGATGTTTGTAAATGCGAAAACCACTACACAGGTTTTAATGAAACTTCACAATTTTGTAACTTGCACATCAGAATGACATATAGGCTATATTATTTTAAGATATCTTGTTAATTTTCTAAGATATGAGGGTAAATGCGTAAGAAGTCGCGCTCTCCCCTCCACTATACCTCTTTCGCCGCATTCCCATTCACCATTATTTTTTATTTTGTATAGTTACCTAAATTCCTCTCCAATAGGACTGAAACAAAGCACGATTCTCATGTTTTGTCTCACTCTCGCTACTAGGAACAAATACACGTTTTCCGTCGTCTGCATTACGTTAGCGTTCTTCATAGGTTTCTCTAGAGCTGATTTAATCTGGAATGATAAAAGATTGCCTCTTTCACCATCTTTAGATAAAATTTATCTGTCAGATATTTTATACCTGTCGCTGTCTAAAACGTCATGTTTTATGAAACAGACATAGGTTTATCTGTCAGTTTAATTTATCTGTAGGTGGTGAAACCGGCTTTTAGATTTATATATTGTGACTTTAAATTAGTGAACGATAGAAAAGGATATGCAATTATGCTTGTACTCGTGATAACAAACAACTTTTAATATGGGGCCAAGTTCGAAATCATAAAAAAAAATGTTGCCCCATACTATCAGCTGATGCATTTTGTATGGGGAGTTCAAAATTGTATGATTTTGACCTTGGTCCCAAAAGTTGTTTGTTATCACGAGTACATGCGTTTTTTATCGTTCACTAATTAAGTCACCCTAGATAGTTGTTGATAACGTCTTATACGTATCTATAGCTGTCATGTCGGTCGATGGCACAATTGACTGGTCAGTAGGCGTGGTTTGTTGCCAGCGATGCTGTAGGTCGTGAGCTCGATTCCCATTAGAGTCAAACATTACTGTGATACACAGAGATGTTTGTCTTAAGTCTGGATGTTTGTGTGTATAATTATGAAATGAAATGAAAATTTATTTAATCTTGTAGGACGAGTTTGACATCACATAAGACGTGTCATTTTTTTAAAGTTAATGATGTTGTATTTATGTATGTTGTAATTATATTGCAATAGGTATACAATTTTCATAGGATTTATTTATTAAAATCATATATGGCATCTTATTAAGATTATATACTTACTTGGCATTAGCAGAATCCACAATGGTAGTTGCCATTTTTCAAAAATATAAATAAATAAGATGGCACAATTTTTGACTACTCCATCTAGCTTAGCATGGCACTCCGTGACAAGACGTTGTCATGCGTTTGTCACGCTTACGTCTCTGTCTATAGTTTTAAATGTGATAAGGACAGCATGCGTGAGATAATTGTCGCAGCACGCCGTGCTAGGCTTAGCACGGCAGGGGGCTCCCTGTATACCTACTTGCAGCGTGGGAGAGTGAAATTGTTCTTAAACATTGAACTTTTATAAAATGGTTACTTACATCTTCAAATTCATCAGCTTTATAAAGATTAGTGATTTCACCGCTGCTCAGTAAATTATTGACAATTTCCGTGAACGTATCTTCTACTATTTGAGTGTCGCTGAATATGAACGTTGTTAGCTTTCCGTCTACTCCGGTTGATGTGTAAAGTATCTGGGAGGGACAGGGATAGTTAGATTTTGATGAGTTCTATTAAGAAAAAGTTTTTAACATTTTGCAGTAACTTGCTATCACGGTAACCTTGCTTATATTAATAATGCGATTTATGAAACTATCTAACTATAGGTAAAAATTCGTGATCTTAATTCGTCTCTAATCAACGAATTTAATTTCACATAACTTTAAATAAAGTGGCGAAAAATTGCTACGTATTTTCCTTGCTACGATTACCTACCTAGCTTTCGTTTTACAAAATATGTATAATTAAATTAATAATTAATACTAACAATGAATTAAAAACATATTACAAATAATAAAGAAATGAATATATACCTTTAAATCCTCCCTAAATTCTTTAACGCCATAAGACTTGGTGACTATAACTTGGTAGGAATTACTCTCGCAAATGTACGACGCGACTCTAGTCAAACTCTGACGCCCGGAGCCACCTGAAAATTATTAGGATAAAGTTATTGACATTGCGCGGTAATTAATATCAGAGTACGATGGCACATAACTACTGCTATACCCTGAATATCGTTCTTCTGTGTATTTATGCGGAATGTGTATAAATTATTTCTTGTTTCTTACGTTCAAGGTCGCTGGTTTCCGTAGTAGGGTTTTAGTTTTTAAAACATACATTTTATTAATACCTGGCCGCAGGTGTTTTAATCCCTTTTCCTTCGATTAACATTAGTTCAGTGGTTTTTGCGTGAAAGAGCAACCAGCTCAGATCCATCGGTACAAACATTTATCCTAAAGGCTATCCGCGGTTTCTAACGCATTTATTATATTTTCTTTTAATTTACACAATTTTCTAAAATAATAAAGCCTATGTGTTATTCTGATGTGCAAACTACAATAGGTACAGAAAAGTTTCATCAAAATCTGTTCAGTAGTTTTTCCGTGAAAAAGTAACCAACGTCCCCTTACATCCATCCATCAACCCATCCATCGGCACAAGCGTAATATAAACAGGATAGAAAATAAGATGACACTTACCAATACCAACACAAAGCATATGCCCCCTAGGCTGTGAAATAACTCTTATAATCCTCACGATGTGTTCTATCGCGTCTTTAAACAGCACTAGATCCATTTTAACGACACCCGGACAACTGTTGTACTCTTCCATTTGATGCATAATGTACCTACGTATGTGAGGAAATAACGTATTAGAGATAATAATAGTAAATAATAAAAAAAAGGAAAGTGTTAAATTTGTTGTTGTTGTGTCAACTTATGGACGTCCACTGCTGGACAAAAGCCGCCCCTAAGGACCTCCACAACGACCGGGCTTACACTGCCCACATCCAACGGCCTCCGCGACTTTCATCAGATTGTCAGTCCACCTTTTTGGTGGCCATCCCACACTTAAACATGCATACATATCTGTCACACCTCTTTCAAATATGGGTAGGAGACACCTCATCCCTCAACTTGATACGATACAAACATATCTATTTAGGGTACTCTTGACTTGGCCTTTCTTAAACAAGTTTCCAATTTGATCGAGATACGTTCGGCTTGGCCTTCCTCTCCTAACATTGCCATCCAATCTCGCCTTCTTCTCTCCTTTCGCTCAAAGTATTATGATAACAAGAAATATATTTTTACTCACTTCCTAAGAGCATCAGGGTCATTGAGATCATCGTAGACCTCGAAAGGGTTGAGGAAGTGTCCAAATATAGGAGCCTGTTTGCTAGGACATACAGCATGGAACGTCAGCTCGAAGTGTTTCCCCAACTGATCACCCATCAGGTTCATGAACCACTCACGGTCTCTGTAAAGATAATAATACATTGGAATCATTGCATGTATATAGATAGGTAGTAGGCATGTAGGTATAGCGCAGGATTCCTTGTTGATATTCGTGTCGAAAACAAAACCGGCCAAGTGCGAGTCGGATTCGCGCACGTAGGGTTCCTTAGCATTCACTAGGTTAACAATAGCCTAATAACAGCCAAGTCTCAGTAACAGGGTCCCGTTTTCACCCCTTGTGTACGGAACCATAGAAAGAGCTTCAATAAAATCTACACCATAATAAAAAAAAACGTCCAAAACAGAACTATATTTTGATAGCCTGTGATCTGCAGGACTATCACAGTCACAAAACTGGAGCGAAATAGTCACAAGCGTCTCCAAGAAAAGCTTGTGCAAGGTCTGTTGTATATCTATTCACTGTTAATTTTAAAAATAAAACAGAAATTTATCGAATTATAACGACCTACTTAAAGTAATCTACTCGTAATTTTCTTGTACCCAAAATAATTTTGTACCATTAATCATTAATTGTACAGCATGATAAATGGCTACCATTAAGGATTCTGTCAATGTGAAGTGAAGTAGACTCAGAGAGAATGAAGAAAGATTATAAATAGGTACTAACTTTTCATCAGTAAGTCTGTCGGAGAACACTCTAAAACATTCGCAGATCCAGAGGCGGAGGAAACGAGGTCGCGTGTTTTGGTAGTCTTTGTTACTTCGAAGCAGACCCTTTAAAGTTAATTATATTGTAATATACTATTGCGAATCCATAACCACTGATTGGTGTTGCCTCACTACAAACTGGTTTAAGAAAAAAAAACTGCACAGCATATAGGGATGTAACGATACGGACCGGCCACTCCTCCTAATCTAGCCAATCGTTCGGTCCGGATTAGTATAGGCCAACGCTTAGTACCATGATAACAATATTAATTCCTACAATCAAATACTGTGCTAAATACACTATTGAAAATGTAGGCAAACAGCAAGTGTATGGAAGAGTTCTCTGCCTACCCTGATAGGAAAGAGGCATGCGTGACAGATATTTACGTATTTATTGAAGATGTGGGACGTTTAAATATACTGACTTGGAAGATCTTGGAGATATCTCTCAAGTTGAACAAGTAATGCATCTTGCTCGGCGTCGGCAGTAGCTTCGCGACAACAAGGTTGAATATTTCTATAGTCCCTACCAGTACGATTTTACCTGTACAAAGTTGTGTGCAAATTGGTATTTGTAAAAATTAAAGTATCTTCTTATAACTAGCTATTTGAAACAACTAGACAAGAAGTTTGTCGTGTCGTCCCCTATTTTATGTCGTCATTTCGTTCTTTTTATATCTGAACCATGAATTTTGTAGTCGCAATAATCTTATCTTATCTAGCCATTAGTGTCCCACTGCTGGGCAAAGGCTTCTCTTTCTCCACAATTCTCTATCCTGAGCCGGAGTCATCCATGTAGGTGTCCAGCTCATCTCGTCACCTTTTTCGTGGTCTGCTGAGAGGTCTTTTGGGGGTTGGTTATCATCGCAATAATACACAACTTTATTTTTTGGAAAAAGGATATATATCATAGACTCACCGACTCCCTTGGTTTCCTCATCGAAGTCAGAGAGATGCTGGCTGAGCATGGTGCCGAAGATCTTGATGAGCTGCGACTGCGTGGGCGCGGTGAGGTAGAGCGCGTGGAAGCACGACAGCAGCCGCGCCGGCAGCGGCGAGCGCGCGCCGCCCGGCGGGCCCGCCGCGCCCGCTAGCACCATGTCCTACGGGGAGGTTGGCTCATTACGAGGGAGACTTTCTACCTTGTTAAACTTCACATCTTAGTAATTTATCTTCACAAACATGTTTCATTATTATAATATTCCTTCAGTTATATTAAAAAGATGCGTTTTCGGTGTAAATACGATGCAATGCTCTGGGTGTCGCGTTCCATTTTCTGACATTCGGTGGCACAAAAAGGAACGCAAAGGTGGAACAGAACACTATTAGGATTCCTGAGAAAGGCAGCATCAAGTTCAAAGGAATTTGACCGCATAATGACGACCTTGTCCGTGACTTTCAATTTCTTAACTTACTAAAATGATTTACACGTATTAATCGACAAACCTTAATATTAGTCCTCCACTGCTTAAACCGATCGTACCAATACCCGTAGTCATGCCACAGCCGCACCAGCTCCAAAGGAGGCTGCGAGCCATATTCATCTCGGACTGGCATGTTTATGTCGTCCATGAACGCTATCATTTTCTTACCTGACAATAACAGAAATGTTAGCTTAAGCTAAAATAATGATTGGAATAGCGTAGATACCTATGGTAGCACTAGAAAGTGCTTTTGAATTAAAGATATGAATCATGGTGGGCCTTTAAATGAATGTCCCTATAAGAGGCGGCGTGCACCTGACGGAGTGTCACAACTGATTTTGAACTTTATTCTAATGACAACAATGTCGATAATAATAGTACAATCAAAAATGTTCTGCGCTGCGCTCCGTCAGGTGTGCGCCGGCCCTTAGTCAAGTTATGGCTTAGGAATATGACATTTATGAAATGAGCTGATGCTCTTAATTGGTACTATCAAGTTAAGTAATCAAATTCCAGGACTTTAAGCCGACATATCGTAGAAGGCTTCGGTAGGCTTAGGCCATGGTGGAAGAGACGAGCGAGCAACATAGGCGGGTCATAATTTCACCTCTTTACCGAGTCACTGTTCACACTGCTAGCTGCTGAGCTGTATGAAACGATTACCACCCGGCTTGTTACCCAATAAACTGTCTAAAAATGTCCTAGCACCATTAAAAGCACAAGACGCTCACCCCCAGCAGGCACATAGTTCCCTTTAGTTCTCTTCTCCAATCTAGCTTCAATGATATCTTGGACATTAGCCGCCGTGGTCTGAGCGGACATGTTTAGTACTTGTTGGCTGTATCTGTAATACGAGTGCGGGTTGTTTTAAAGTTCATTCGTGAATTGTGTAGATATAACATAAACCCTCGGTACGGTTTATAAGTAAGCTTTCCCTAGAATACTGTTTCTGGGGAAATCATTCGTTAAAATGAAAAAAAAAAAAATTAAGTTAAGAAATTTCATGATCTACAACGTGCCATCCAATGAGGAAGGAATAGACTGGAGTGGCCCTATTTTTTTCATATACAAATGAGTTTATGACAGCGTGCCAAAGCGCCATAATTTTGCCCCGAGTTTTATTGGTAGATGTCCTGTCAAACAATATGTCAACCTCTACGAAAAGAAGCCATTAAAAGCGACCAATTTTGCATAAATAGGCACGCAGATGTCAATGCCATTATCAGATATAGCCATCTTCTTATGAAAATGACAATTTTAAATGGTACCTTTATTTTTCATACACAACTCTCTTTTTTCTATTTAATTCTATTTAAATCTGGAAAAACAAACAAACTTACTTAGAAGCATCCAAGCAAGCAAGCGTCCCCTGTATCAAATAAGTTTTTCCAGTACCAGTAGGCCCCCCCAGTAGGATACCATACCCAGCTCGAAGCATCTTCAGGGATATGATCTGAACGCGAATGAATTCTACCGTCGGCACTAAGATGTTGTGGAAGCCGTTGCTAAGGGTGGTAGGAAAAGATATGAGTTAGATATGATCCAAAATTCAAATCCTATGCTACATTATGGAATTTGACTCATGCATTTGTTTCGTACGCATTTATATCATCATATCTTGGAAAATTTACATAATATCTTAAAATAATGTAGTTGTTAGCAACTCAGCGGTGATGCGACCTCCGTCGTATTTGTCTATGTTTTTTACTTTTAGTTTTTTTTTGACATTACTTTTGTTATTGCTTATTCAAAATATATTTGTCTGTCATCTGGTTTGTTTTTGCGTATATTAAAGTTGGTCGAATAAATAGTGTTATAAAACATTTAGTTTCATTTACAAGTCCACTACATCGCGGCCTGTAGCTATCAGTAGTATTATCCTGGAGTTCAAGTTTCAAAATTGTAAAGTTTCATTCAAATCTGTTCATTGGGATTTTCGTGAAAGAGTAACAAACATCCTTACATCCATCTATCCATAACCACACATATATTGACGTTTATAATATTAGTTTAGAAGAATGTAGGATTCTTGGTGAAATAAATTTGATCCAGTAGTTTCGGAGCCTATTCGTCGCAAATAAAAATCTTTTATTTTCATAATTTAGAGCTCCCGCAGACCACAGACTTTCTGTCGGCCGATAGTTTAGTTGGGATCTTAATCAGTACAGTACCTACGTAGATGTATCTAGTACGTGGATGTAAATCTGTGACTTGCTTGGACTCTTAGTGTCCGACCTACAAATAAAATTTAACTGACAGATAAACCTATGTCTATTTCATAAAATATGACGTTTTAGATTATTTAGGATTTAGGTATAAAATATCTGTCAGATAAATTTTATCTGAAGATGGTGACAGGCCCATGTGTAGATGTAGATATGCTGCATCACTTACGCAGGATTAAACTTCCAGTTCTCAGGCAGTTTGTCTTCCCAACTCTTGAACTGTCGAGACTTTTCATCGACATAGTAATCGTAGACTGTGTCTTTCAAAGGGAAGATACCTTCGTGTTCCCGCACCCAGTTGTCTAAGCGGCGACGCGAGTCGTCTTCTAGAGTCGCGCAGATTGTCCAGATCAAGCTAGGGTGGAATAGTTATGGGCAGTAGTAAATCATTATTTCTTGAGGGGTTAGATGATAATCACAACCTTCTGTGATCATCATCTCTTGAAGAATCGAAAATTATTATTGATCACATAGACACTTTCGCTTCATTTACATTTATCAGTCGCGTCATACACGCTCGTCATTTTTTATTTGATTAGGGGTTCATTTGTTTTCACCATCTACAGATAAAATTTATCTGACAGATATTTTATACCTGTCTCTGTCTAAAACGTCATGTTTTATTAAATGGACATAGCCTGTCAGTTACAATTTTATCTTTAGTTGGTGAAACGGGCACTTGACAACAACAACAGGATACAATGACATGATAAAAACTCACGCAAACAAAAACCGCATCTTGGAAAATGCCTCATTATCTTCTTCCTCAGGGCCGGGCGGTGCGGGAGGGGGCGACAGACCAAGCAGCCGACACATAGATCGCACCCCGGTTAGCTCTTGGCCGAGCACACTGGGGCCCTCCAACAGGTGCAGCCGTTTCAGTTCCAGGATCGGAGTTAGTATGTGGAGGAAATGACCGCGGAGCTATACAAACAATTTATATTGCTAAAAAGCTTTCATAATGTTTAACCATCATTATAAATTTGAAAATGTTCATAGGCTCAAGCTCAAGCATCATCCTATACTATACGCGGACGAAGTCGCGTGGAAAAACTAGTCTTCATAATAATTATTATAAATGTCAATGTTTGTGCCGATGGATGTTTGTTACTTCATCACGTAAAAACCACTGAACAGATTTTGATGAAACTTGACAACATTATAGCTTATACACCAGAATAACACAAAGGCTATATAATTTTAAGATAGCATGTTTTTTTTTCAAAATAAATGATGATAATTGCGTACGAAGTCGCGGGCAGCCTCTAGTTAAATATAAAACAAATCATCACCATCTCCCTGTACTCCATGTCTAAGATCGTCTCCAGCCAGGAGTTGACGTACGGCCACCAGCCCCAGTCTTTGTAATCGTTGTACACCATGCCGTTCCTAGACACCGTGGCTGGAGACGCCACCGCTAGATCCAGGGTTTCGATTAGGAGAGATACCTGTGTGGGTTATGCAATCTTTAAAAGTAAGAAGTTCGTTGTCTATTAGCTAAAAGGGATTAGAAATTATAGAGTTGTTAGAACCACAACGAATTTCAAAAATGGAACAAGTCAAAACTAACCATTCCTTTAACCTCTCACATCCCACTGACCCATTATAAACCCAGACACAATAGATTTTCTTTTGGTCTTTTTTTTCTGGGATGTGAAAGATTAAAGAAATTATTATGGTGACCTGTTCCTGTAAATTGTAAGAAGCACAAATATAAACATTACCGAGTCGTCAGTCGGATCTAAACATATGCTTAAAAAACAGCTTGCTTATAAGACTCACCTGTCTTGGCATAGCAATTCTTTCACTGTTTACAAGAGTGAGCAGCTTATTGTCATCCATCACAGAGTTTAGGTTTTCAATCCAAACAGCATCGACTGGGCCGTCGAATATTATCCATTTCTGGTCAGGAGATTCATCTGGTAAATGTTACTGTATTTAGGACTGAGAAATCGAAGTAGAGCATTTTCCAAGAGTCATACTCTTACTAAACTATGCTAAGGTCAGGGAAATAACAATTTATTGACCTTTTGATAGGTGACTCTACAACCTAAAAGCTTCATCTGCGAGAAAAATAGGGGGCCATGCAAATTGCAGTCATTCCTGCAAATTATGTGATGTGACTAAGACTGATAGTAACTACTATATAGTCAAAGCGACATCTGAAAAATCTCAAACATAAGCAAAAACATGAAAGAAATAATTATGTTTCTAGAAAATTGAACCCTAGAAACGTCTTACCTTGACAAGTAGTCCTCATAATAGAGGAGAGCACTCCATCTTTCCACTCTCCTGTAGCCAGGTTATATTCACCGTACAGCTCGCCAAGCGTCAATGCTTTAGGATTCAATGGAAATATTTGTATATTTTCAAATCCGGCCATTCTCTCATTATGGAGCCTTGTTAATGTAGCCGCCAGCATCTTCCACGAGACTGATTTCGCTGTGTTTGTATCTCCGAGGAGAATGCTTGAGTGGCGCGAGTTCTGCGGTGGTATTCGAGATAAATTCATAAATATTAATACTGTTATTCTGTTTTGGAAACAACTAGAAGTCTGCGAAGAGTTAAGCGAAAGCCCTGGATTCATCCTTCTATCCGATCCTAGATCATAAATCTATAGCTGTAGAACAAAACAAACCTTAGTCTCATATGTTTGAATAACTTTGAGCAACGCAGCCTTCGTAGGCTGAAGTCCAACAAGTCTCATCTCCGCAGATATAGCCGTCTCCAACATAGAGTAGTCCAAGGTAGGTACGGAAGCATCAGGGAATATATCCTGCATGATACCGTCGAACAGCGGCACGTCCTTAGCTGTGAGCCGGGCTACGTTCATGTCTCGCATTGCTAAGATAACCATCTGTTTTTAAGAGAGATGAAAGTTATAGAAAATTATCACTAATGGACAAAATAATGCAAATTGAAATTAAATAAGTTGTCAAAAGTCTTCCAAACGAAGGGTGCCAGCCACCTACATCCTATGATTTTCAGTAAATTGGACATAATTGTAGCATGTCTGGTGAAGCCATGTGACACATAATCTTCCAAATGTTACAAATAATGTCCAAGTAGATAAATAAACTGAAAAAATCCATATATTTATAATGTCAGTTCACACACCTCTTGCTCGGGTAAATGAGGGTACGCGCGGCGCTTGACTCCAGCATATCGTAGCAACGCGACCATAGATCGGAGGCCGAAATCGTAGTGGTCTTGCTTGGATAGCTGTTGCATTGCCAGTTGGTACAGAGTGAATACCTAATAGAGGATAGAACTTAGTTTTGAAGTTGGGATATTGGATTAATGAGGCTAGATTTGACTGTCTTTCAAGGATGCAAACTAAAACACTTTGTTAATGTCTTCTTTGAGATGTAGCGCCAACGGCTAATGGACCCTTTTTCAAGTTCAATATCGCATTATTACATCACTTTTTGCAGTCCAGTAACTCTTTAGCATCACTGGTGCATATGTCGGTGCCAACAATCCATAGTATTTGAGATACGCAACAGTTACGTTAAACCACTATTGCTTGTAGTTTCTTTTTTAATTATCCAAATATTAAATATTTTAACAGTTCCGTGTCAATACATCTATTAAAATTTAATGTTTGTTAGAAAAAAATTATCAAAATTTAAGAAAAATAGTGATTTTCATAGGTTTAATACTAGAAATAATAATAAACTTGTTATGCCTGGTAGTAGACTAACTAAAATTAATAATTCATTTGAAGGGAACTGTATACGGTTTTACAACAAACTGCCTGATAATGTTCTAAATTTAACGGAAACGAAATTTAAGCGTTGTATTAAGAGGACTCTTTGTCAGAGAGCGTATTATAACATTAACGATTTTATTATTGACAATAGGGCATGGTGTGTAAATGCTCTAGCTCCACACGATCATAATATTTAAGTTGTTCTTTTGTAAACACATGATTGTAAACAATATTTTTAAAAAGAGCAACCTCAAGAGTTTCTTGCTGGCTTCTTCTCTGGGGAATCTGCCTTCCGAAGTCAGCGTAGCTTCAGTCAGTTAATTTGCTTTTACTTTTGTTAACTTGTTATTATTTTGTTTTATATTTCTGACGCATTCAAGTGTAATTTTGGGTTACCTATGAATAAATCTCTATTGAATTGAATTGAATTACCTACTCCTCTGACATACCTACTGGATTATATCATTAACTTAAAATACCTACATTTTTGAATAGGACTAAATTACTCACTTTCTTAGCATTGACTTTGTATGCGGTAAATCCATCGGAGAACAAAGTATTCTCGGCAATGATGAGAGAGTCTGGTACACACATCGCGATCGGTCTGAACATACTTTTCAGGTTGTCTGGAAGTTCTGTTCGGCCAGCGTAGCTATAGACCAAAAATGTTTATTTAAATTAAGTCCCCGACTAAATGTCTTTATGCAAATTAAGATCAAAAAGTAATACATCTTACCCAGGATTCATAGTGATGAAAATCCCACAGTTGCTATCAAGTTTGATTTCGTACCCTTCAAACATGAACTTTTTTTGGTAGAGCGACGCAGCTAGCAACACCGCTAAGATTTGCTGCGCAACCACAGACAATACCTCTATGTTGATTCGGTTGAACTCGTCAAAGCATCCCCAACAACCGCTTTGGGCAATACCTGTTTGTACATAATGTAAACTATTTTAGTACGAAGCCTAATTAGGTAGGTACTTATGGGTATATTTATTGACAGGTACACATGAATAACAAGTTAATATAACAAGCCCTTAACCGTGGTATTCAAATACCTACTTTAGAATGTTCAACAATCAGCTACAATTATTTGAATAAGGCTATGTGACCCGCCATCCAAACATGAAATCAGGCTTATTTACAATATTCAAATGTAAAAAGCATGTGCAGAATTTAATTCATAGTGCTCGTATTCATATCCCAAATTATTAGTTTTTTACCTGCAAAACACTTCGCCATAGATTTATAATCAAGGCCGTCTGAACAATTCGTAACAACCACCCATCTAGCGAGGGCTCGTCCCAGGTCCTTGGTGGTTTCCGTCTTGCCAGTCCCGGCCGGACCTTGCGGGCTGCCTCCGCGGAATAACGCTAATGCCGTTGTTAGGGTTATGTAGCATCTGGATTATAAGAAAGAATATGTAAAGCGAGTTGTCTTGCTCCTTAAAGATTCTCATGCCATTCTTCATCACAAGCTGAATAAACAAAGTCAGATTTTGCCAGTTTTTATGCTGCCCTGACTTCTTTCGATACCTACGTCTGACTATCTTAAACCAGACTGGCGATCAACGTACATTATAGGCAGTTCTGAAGAACAAAAACCAAGTCTATCCTATAAAACACTGATATCAAAATGAGAAGTTCCAAACCTGTCAGTAAGCGGCGTAATGACAAGTCGTCCAGAATTACCAATATACTCATAAGTATAAATAGAATTGGTGTTAGTTTGTCTGATATAACAATCCTCACGCTCGCGGTCCCAATAAAATTTCAATTGAGAGAACCATTCGAATGCTGTCACATTCATGCAGCCTGCAAATTGATAAAGGACATTTATATAAAGAAGGAATCTGATGGGACCTAAAACGCTTCCTTAGGGAACACCAATGACTCTATTGGCACTCACGACTAATACAGGGTTGGGTACAATGTTCTTGTGATTATATTTATTTTCGTATTTGACAATTTTATTAGCTAAATAGAACTACCTACATATTTTATTACCTACTTGGAGTGGTACGTAATTAAACGATGTCAAAGGCCTTATTAAAATCGAAACTAACCCAATTTGTACATCCTATCAACAGTATCCCGTGAATGAATCTCAATTACACATAAAGCGTTGACTTTAGCTCTTAGAATTCTAGGGATTTCTTTCCTAGACATGTTTTGTAATGTAGCCAGGATTTCATTCTGTTTCTTACGTAGTTTCTTCAGAGGCTTTTTTTCTTTCATTATATCACATCGACAGAGTGTTCGAGTACAGTCTGATGTCCATTTTATCTTATGAATAGAAAACAGTTAACGTCGAAGTTAAGATGTAGGAAAAGCTATCAACTAATTATCATATTATCTTTTTATTAAGCTGTCTGTGTCCCACTGTTGGGCAAAGGCCTCTCTCTTCTTTCTACTGCCTCGATAACATGAAGACTAGAAGTGGAAAGAAAACCTAATTTGGTAAACGATATAGTTCTATAAAAGAAAGAAGGATATAATCTAGACTTCTTAGACAACAATAAAAGCCCAACAAAAAAAAAGCTTACCTTACTCGCCGTAATACCCAACTGTCCTGGATAGTCATTAATCCACTGTTCTCTCTGGTACTTCACTTTGCGCAACGCTGTTCTCGTTATTATCAAATTCTATAACAATTTTTTTTTTATATTAAACTAGAATAATGCGTTTGTAATGGGACACAAGGATTCTAGAATATGTTAAGTAGTACTTCTTTATTTACTTATAAACAAATCAATTTTTATACTACAACTGTTCGACATATAACCTCCAAATAGGAATTTCAACAACTTTGTCGAACCTATGGTTTTGCAAATAAAGAATGGACTCTTTCTTCTTCAAGTTAACCTTGAAAATAAACTAAGTTAATCAAAACTCTTACATCTCTAAGCACCACTCTCATGGTATGTTCTAAACCAAGTAGCCATTGTTCAGCCGGTCCGTCTAGTATCAAGTTATATTTCCATTCTATGCATTCTCCGTCTTCCGACATCATGGCTCTTGCTACTGGCAAACCCATTGCATTCTGTAAGATGTTTTTTTATGGGACAAGAGTATAATATTTCAATAGTTTTGAGTATTACAGAAATAAGTCTTAGGAAAAACTTAAGCTCATTTGATCATGTGACATATTTCTATTAAAACTCCGATTAATCACCAAACCGATCGATTGAGAAATCCATTCTGCGACACATTTTTGTAGCTACTCTAATCTAAGTTTGATCAAAATAATGTATTTCTTTTGTGATATGTAACTTGTACCTACTCTTGAAGATAACGTTTGGAACTATCTGTATGAATTGTATAAATAGATAACGTACCTTTTCAATCTTAATCTTATTAACATTATCAAAAAGTTTCTTCAAATGAACTTGAATGAGCTGCGGCTTTTTTGAATTCCCGAGGATCTCCAATAAATCATCGTTGGAAATGAAGTAGAACCTTGGGAATATCTGTCTTTTCGTTTCGAGGTAGACTTCAAGCGCTCTTAGAATTATATCTAGCCTGTCTACCATTGCATTTAGTTTGTTGAAGAGGAATGGTGGGGGTTCGTATAGGATTGCATCCACTGCGTTTGCTCCTTTGTGCATGCTGTTGGCATTCATATTTGTTAGGACGATGATAATATAGGTACAATGATGTTTTATAGGCTTCCATCCAAGCCATTGTTTAGCAGAATACCAAATGTGTCAAAAAATGCTATTGACGCTCTGCCGACACAGAACTGAGGCAAATTTAAATTAGCAGACTTGGGCCCCAGATCTAGCAAAATTCTTGCGTTTAAAAAGATTTAAAAAGACCTTTCGCACACTTGCCGTCTCCTTTTTGCAGCCGCTAAAGATAAAGACAGAGCGAGAAAGAAACAATCATTACTAGCATTGCATTTGTATGTACTAACTTATAAGTAATGCTCGTCCAATCAGCCATGATTTCATCAAACGCAATCACTTCTTCCGGCAACTGCTTCCTTATGTCCTCGCCACTGAATATTTGCTCGAGGTACAAATAACGGCGTTGTACTTGTAATGCTATCTGTATTTATGGAAATAACAGTTTTGTTATCAATAGAACTGAGTACCTACATTAGTTTCATGTGTCAATCGATTAAGGCTCGGCGCAAACGGGCCACCGACCACAGCCACCCGCGAGAGAGTGGCGAGAGAACGCACGAGTGAGCGAGGGAGCTCTACTGTAGCGAGTGGCTGCCACCAGCCACACGTGTGCGGCGTCTCCAAACAATTTATATGAAAAAAATGTGTTAAGTGGCCGTCGCTGGCCACCGGTGGCGGTGGGCGGTGGCCCGTTTGCGGCGACACTTACCTATAGCAAACTAATAGAAATAGTTCTCGGATCCATGCTAAATATCTCAGATCGGATAAGAGAATCAGACGTAGTGCATAACCGCTGTTACTGTCTATTCTTTTAAAATACGACCGAATATTTAAGTCAAAGTTTGGTTTTGCGAGTCACAGTAGAGCGCGCCACCCTACCAACCCGGATTAAGGAGCCACCGTCACCGGATACGGTATGGAAAACCATAATACTTGTATACCTACATAGTTGCACCTACACCAAAATAAAAGAAACATGCAATACCTCAAGACACTCAGCGACAATGCCCAAAGACTTCTCCCAATAATCCACTTCTTTGATAAACGGCTCTACGTATTTAGTGGACTTCATTGATGACAGTTGCACTTGATGGTCTTCTAGAAACTGGATGTCAATAATAAAGATTGTTTAGGAACTATTTAATAGGAAACGCATACTTATTCGATCTAGCGAGGAATCCTACTAATATTATAAATGTCCTAACTATTAATATTATAAAAAATGGATGAGATTTTTGCCAGGCACTCTTTCACGCAAAAACTGCTAAACAGATTTCGATGAAACTTTACAATATTTTTGTTTGTCACAATTACACATAGGCTAGATTAACATAAGATTTTCCAATATAAATTATTACGCTCTTGTAGTGAAGTGAAAGAGGTGTCAGGTGGTCTCTGCCTACATCGATGGGAAAGAGGGCTGAACATGTATGTATGTATGTATGTATTAACCTGTCCAACTTCTTCAATGGTCTTTATCTTGTACATATCACCCCTGTGGTGTTCCATCTCGAACGTGGTGTCCTTCCACACCTCCCTGATGGCCTTCAATCCGTTCTCGATGGCTAACTCCATGGTAGCAGCTTTTGATATCTCAGCTATTTCTTCTGCATACTTTTGGAAGTCTAACTCCATAATCAGATCCAGTTTGAAATCCTCAGAGTTTTGGTCGAATTCTCTGTTATATGGAGTTTTGATTTTGTTTATAATAAAGTGATTTAATGATGAGAGGGAAGATGAAGAGAAGCCTTTGCCTAGCAGTGGAACACAAATGGCTAGATTTAATGATTGACCCCTCCGTTGCATTAAAGGCTAATTAAGTTAATAAGCCATGAAACGTCGTGCCGACATTTTCTCATTTTTAAATAGATATACATGTGAACTTGCACGTTCGGCTAAGGCGTTAGCCGAAAGGGAAGTTAACTTTAAGTAAGTAAGTTATTAAAAAATACATAAAGTTACTTTTTTAAATAATTTTATTATGTACTTAATGCGAAATAAATTAATACTTAAAATACCTATAGATAGGGTACTACTTTATATTATTTATGGTAACTTGAAACAGCACATACATAACTAGGTACTACGTATTTAGAATAGGTACCTACTTAATTGCTTTCTATAACTTACTTGCATTATATGTATGTATAATTTATAAAATATTAATGTAACCCACATTCACAAATACTACATAACACATAAGCATTTAGGGCTCTTTTCCTGTCATGCGAATCTGGTACGTATACACGCATGACGGGAAAAAGACCCTTACAGATAAATTGAAGCTCACACTCATTACATAATTAAAAAGTAAATACAAATAAACTCACACTCCCATAATAGCTCTAATTCGATCCCAATGCCTGTCCCTCATGCAGGGATTCTTCAAGTCCCCAATCAGAGGTAGAGTACGTCTAAACGCGTCTACCTTGACGCGCGTCACGTCTATAATCTCCCAATTCTTTTCTTTCAGTTGACGGGATAGGCGATTGAAGTTCCTGGAATAAAAAATAACGTTTGTTTCAGGGTTTTATTGCTTACGTTGTCCACAAAACTACACTTAATATGCCATTGAAAGGAAGTATACCATAATCTACCATGGTAGTTTAATGCGACTTGGTAGATTTCACACTTACCCTCCGAATTATATAATCCTACTAATATTATAAACGTCAATGTGTTTGCCGATTAATGGATGGAAGGATGGATGCGAGAATGTTACTCTTACACGCAAAAAACCACTTAACAGATTATTATGAAACTTTAATGTAGCTTGCACATCAGAATAGCGGAATAAGTTTTAATATTTTCAGATATAATGATTTTTTCCAAAATATGTCGACAATACGTACGCAGGTTATAATAAAGTCTCTGGGGTCTGCAGGAAGAAACTTCTTTTAGAAATATAGGGTACCTTTTTTTATAGGTACTACCCTTCTTTTCTGTTTCTGTGTATTCTTCTTACAATAAACTACATAATTAAATAAAACAAACCTGAACAAGAACATGACATTCTCTTCCATGAGATCAGTCTCCATCTCCCAGAACCTCTGCGTCTTATACTTCTCCCAGGACTCCTCCCACTGCAGCACCAGACCCCACACTTCCTCCAGCTTTTCTAGCTCTTTCTCCATCTTGGCCAGGTCTAGGTTCACTGGAGTCCTGTTTAACGTTTACAGATTGGTTTCATTACAACAATTGCTTGCACAATTCACCGTGAGAGTTCACATATTTTATCGTAACTTGACGATTGAAGGATGGAAATAGACATATAGGTGTGATGGACTAACAACTTGCGCTGCATCTAGTAGAAGGAATATTCTATAGAATGATAGTACAAAAGGGAGCTGCGAGGTTGATTGCGAATTTTTAAGAACAATTTTGGATTTAGAAAAACGTGTTTTTCTCATTTCTAAGCATAAATTTGAGAACAACTTTTTGATCAGAATACCCGAAATAATACAGCATGAAAGCGGCACATAAATAACATTTGACGTCAAATAACGGCTCCAAATATTTTTGCGCGCCCATTAAAATAGTTAGGTAGGAACATTCTCTAATAATGCACTACACTTATATGAAGTCCAATGTAGATAGCTATTGAATGGATTTTGTGAACTAATTATAACAAACTATAAACATTTACGTTAAATTAAACACAGCCAATCCGTCGCGTATCATTTGTTCCTGAGCTCTGAGCGCATTCAATTGTTCTCTGAACGCCCTGAGTTGAGATAGCGCGTCCTTGGCGCTGATATCGGCTGACGTCGGCGCCGTTTTATAGAACTCTTCACAGAATTCCTTTGCTGTCTCTTTGAATTGCTATTGGAGGGAAAGGGAGAAAATGTAATAGGATAGGAAAATAATGAGGGATTCGGTAAGACGTATTTAAAAATGAAAATCTATGAAATAATATTGTTGAGAGTGCTGTTTTTTTTTTAACCGACTGCGCCAGATGGTGGCTTATTTTTTTAGAGAGTATGTATGTATCAATCTTTGGCACGCCGTACAGCGTTGATGGATTTTAGCTTGAGAGATGACGTTAGATTCGTATGAACAGAAAGAGTGACACCGGGAATATCAAATTTAAAAAAATACGATTTTTAAACGCAGTCGGGATTTTTTTTCTAGTAAAAAGGTTAGGTTATTGTAGCAAATACACGCACTGCATTCAATTAAAAGCATTTATGAATTAAGCAAGAAAGCACGTAAACAGTGTATTACCTCAGCCATTTCCAAAAGTTCCGTTTTGAATTTATCCTTATTGAGTTCCAGCGCCTTTTTCGCTTCCTCTAACAGCGTTAAATACTCTGCCCATATTATAGGTATATTTTCATGACGTTCAACCATATCTGGGTCCAACTCCACTTCGAATTTACCTACATTTAGACAAAAAGAATTCGATGTTAGGAAAACCTTATTTCTTTACAATAAAAGCCATATTGGAACAACATTATTTTGGCAAGCTTAGAGCAATGCTCTCAATAAAAGATAAAATATGTCCCTTTTTCGCATATAACCTTTTATATTTAAAACTCGCCAGAGACAAGGACACAATGATAGGAGTAAACAACAGACTCTTGTTGTGGAAATAGCTAGTCGTAGCTAGCCCAGGCATCGTTTCATCTCTTTACATAGTTCTGTACACACCGCTAACGTTACGTCAGTCTTACACACAGAACCCTAAGCCGACGTGCATGTATAAGTTGACTGGTATAGGTATGTGGATAAAACGAAGTGAGTTTGGATCGTAGCCAGTGGAGGGAATGTCTGCCTACCCCGATGGGAAAGATACGTGACACATATGTATATAACTGATATATTAGGTATTAATTCTTACGTAACGTGGTCATTTGATCTCCAATAGGCGGGAACTTCTTCTCCATAATCGGCACTTCAGCCACTAAGCTCTCATACTTTGCTATTGACGATGCGAGCTCTTTTAATGTCGCTGGCATCTGTAATTTACATTGTATTACTTTCAAAATGTCTATTAACATCTTTTGCTTTATGCTGCAGAGTCACTTGTCAATCTAGCTACTCTTTAGCTAATAAACTGCAGCCAGTGTTAGCTTAAGGATTTCAAGTGTAGATGTTTTGATTTTAGGGCTTGTAATATGCACCCGTTAGGACAGCTCTGCTTATACTTTACGGTACAGGCGACAATAATGAGAAAACGACGTAGGTACCTAATGGTGTATAGCGTTTTATACGCGCAAATACGCTCGTATTTTGAAGGCGTGTACGCGCGTACGCGATCGTCTTTTGGTCGTTCGAGCGTTGACGCGCTTCTAAGCTCGTATAGTCTACGTTGATACTGACACGACACCACCGGTTCGAGCGTGTAGTCCGTTTACGCACGTTCGGTTTTTTGAACCGCGTATGTGACGCAAATGTTGAAAACGACCGCACATATAAAACGCTAGGCTGAAAACGTCCTAATTGTACTAGCCTGGATCGGTCCAATCTAAACGATATACGGCTGTAACTGTATTCAAATATTACCCTCATAGCAGCTTCCCCGCTTTCTTTAACATATGTATAAATATTGTCAATGTCCTCCTGAGTCATAGAGCGCAGTAGTTCCCCTAACTTGGTCTGCCAAACCAAGCAATGCGCTATTACTGCTTTCTTAAGCTCTGCTGAGTTTAATGTTACGAAGTGTAGCTGGAAGATTAAGACATTTTAGGTAGAAAAAATATAAATTTACTGTTTTTAACCCTAGAACCCAACTACGTCATTTTGATGACAAAACGAAAATCGAAAATTCACTATTTCTTGCGTTCGGATTATCGGATCGCCGCGATCTCCCGAACCAACTCTGTCGCCGCCGAGACAAACCAAGGGATGGTAGCATCACCTAGGTCAGTTTATTTGATACACAATCACATATAAACCACTGAACAGATTATAATGAAACTACAGTATTGTAGCTGGCACATCAGAATAACACACAGGCTAAGTAAACTAAACATATTATTTTAAGATAATGTTTAAGTTTTAAAACTTAAAGACTATAAATGCTAACGTAATCGCGAGCAGCCTTTAAAACTATTTATAATACTATAACTAGTAAAGTTAATTACCTGATTGACTGTCTCCTGAATCTGAACAGTGTTAGCCAAATCACTGTAACTAACAATCAAATTTTCGAAGTCATTCGCGCAGTGTCTTTCGTCGCGGTAGGTCTGTAGGTACTCGTCTTTATCGAGCGTCCAGATATGCGAATACGGGTCCCACATTGATATATGGGCCTTTATTAGATCCAAGTTGAATTGTATTTCTGTAATGTACAGCTATTGTAACGCTATTGTACAGCTACTGTATAGCTATTGTACAGCTATTGCACAGCTATTGTACAGCTATTGTACAGCTATTGCACAGCTATTGTACAGCTATTGTACAGCTCAATTCAATTCAATTCAATAGAGATTTATTCATAGGTAACCCAAAATTACACTTGAATGCGTCAGAAATATAAAACAAAATAATAACAAGTTAACAAAAGTAAAAGCAAATTAACTGACTGAAGCTACGCTGACTTCGGAAGGCAGATTCCCCAGAGAAGAAGCCAGCAAGAAACTCTTGAGGTTGCTCTTTTTAAAAATATTGTTTACAATCATGTGTTTACAAAAGAACAACTTAAATATTATGATCGTGTGGAGCTAGAGCATTTACACACCATGCCCTATTGTCAATAATAAAATCGTTAATGTTATAATACGCTCTCTGACAAAGAGTCCTCTTAATACAACGCTTAAATTTCGTTTCCGTTAAATTTAGAACATTATCAGGCAGTTTGTTGTAAAACCGTATACAGTTCCCTTCAAATGAATTATTAATTTTAGTTAGTCTACTACCAGGCATAACAAGTTTATTATTATTTCTAGTATTAAACTTATGAAAATCACTATTTTTCTTAAATTTTGATAATTTTTTTCTAACAAACATTAAATTTTCATAGATGTATTGACACGGAACTGTTAAAATATTTATTTCTTTGAACAGTTCTCTCAGGGAATCACGACTTTTTATATGGTAAATGGCTCGAATGGCTCTTTTCTGCAAAACAAATACTGCATGAATGTCAGCAGCATGACCCCAAAGAAGAATACCATAAGACATAATACTATGAAAGTAGCTGAAGTATACAAGTCTCGCTGTAGGTATATCTTTGAGCTGTCTGATCTTTCTGACAGCGTAGGCGGCGGAACTTAGCCGTCCACACAGTTTGTCAATATGGGGTCCCCATTGCAGTTTCGAGTCTAGCGTCATCCCTAAGAAAACTGTGTTGTTTACCAAGTTTAGTACTTCATCGTTAATAGATATATTACTTATATTACTTGAAATATTACAAAGCGAAAATTTTATAACTTTGGTTTTTTTTGCGTTTAACGCTAAATTATTTATACTAAACCAATCATGAATTTGCTTTAGGGAATTGTTAACTTTGACAATATCTTGGCGTTTCCTATCTACTTTAAAAAGAAGAGATGTGTCATCAGCGAACAGAACAATATCCGATACACTTTCTACCATGAATGGCAAATCATTTATGTACACTAGAAATAGGAAAGGACCTAGTATCGATCCCTGGGGTACGCCAATTTCTACCTGCGATCTACAGCTATTGTACAGCTATTGTAAAACTAATCTACTTTGTATGCATTTATCGTCATTTCGTGGAAAAAAATCATGATATCTTAAAATAAACCTATGAGTTGTTCTGATGACGTTTGTTACTCTTTCAGGCAAAAACTACTGAACAGATTTTGATGAAACTTGGCAATATTTTAGCTTATACATCCGAATATTGTCTAACTGTGAAGAACTGTAATTGGCTGTTAATTTTTATATTACATTGCTACAAATGTTTAAAAGCTGTTGGTTTTCCGAAAAAAAAACACAGGCTTTATAATTTTAAGATATCATATTTTTTCCCAAAATATGATGAGACAATAAATACGTACGAAGTCGAAGCCTAAATTAAAAAAAAAAATAAATAAATAAAAATTAAAAATAAAAATTAAAGATAAAATAAAGGTTACTATACCTTCATCAATCAAAGACTGAAGCTTATTGCTATCAGGGTCATTTTGTATAACCTCCATGAACCGTTTCAACCCACCCGCCGGTAAAGCAAACTTCTCATACAAACGCGGTATAGTACTCATTATATGAATGATCTCTTCTAGAATAGTTGTAAACGTATCATTGATCTCGAATTTGTTCGGTATGAATATTATGTTCTTTTCTATTAGGTATAGCTTCATTTTTATAAGCGGTGATGGCGCCATTGTTCCTGTGAATTAAAATATGTTTTTTGTGCTATGGTTCAAGATTTACCGAGAACTACTCTAGGTACCTATTTAATTCTGTTTTTCTTCTCTTCACAAAATTACTAGTATTCACTAGTACGGAACCCTTTACGTCCGAGTCCGACTCGCGCTTGGCCGGTTTTTTTTTTTACTTACCATCACCATGTACACATTTATACAAATTCTGCATGGTTGCCTTTATAGCTAAACGCAAAGCATCCTCTAGTATCCTATCATATCTTCGCACGTATTTTATCCAATGTTCTGCCATCTGGAAAAAACATCACCTTATTTATTTATTTAACCGTTTATTGTAAGATTATAGTACATAGAGACAGAAAAAAAAAAAGTTATACAAAAGGTACACCATATTTAAAGATTTTTTTTTTTCTTTAGAGAGAAACTACTACTTGTTAAATTCAAATTAGTACGGGCAAGTCCCCGGACGCGTGTTATGTGGTCGATATGCGAAAAATAAATGATTAAGATATACAGACAATGCATTATCAGAAGGTAGCCACAGCGGAAACTAAGCTCATCTCTGTTTATCACATGCGCTACTTACGTGTCAGACAGAGATTAAAATATAACCCCATGTGTAGATTATTAAATGAAAAAAACTATTGCTACTACGACACAAAATAAAAAAGCATGTGTAAGGAAGTGGTCTCTACCTACCCCGATGGGAGAGACACGTGCCAGATATGTATGTATGTATGTATGTATGTACGAAACAAAAACTTACCTGCGTGATCTGGGCTTCAAACCCTTCATAAACTATAACCAAATACGTAATAATCTCTTTATACATTTCCAATATTTTCAAAGACGCTGCCTCTTCCATATCTCTAATGAGCTGCCTCAAATCTTTTATTTCAAACACGTTGTATATCTCCATCTCTACTAACGGCGTATCGCAGACCTTCTCCATTATTTTAGCTAAGTTTATATTGCAGTTTTTGTATGTTGTTAGGAAGTCTTGTAACTGGAAAACAATTGTATGTCACAAAAGGGGCGAAGTGTATCAATAGGAATGATGACAAAAACATTTTTTTTAGTCCATCTCATAGATTATTTTAAAATATTCGACGTGCATTTTTTCTTTTAAACTTAAAATGACAAAAATACACTGTGTTAAAGTTGCTCGTGACGTCACGCCTATGTAAGATTTTTACCTAGGAGTGACGTCAATACCCCCCCCCCCACTCCGTAACTTTGATGCTCTGTATCTTTGTATTGTATTTATTAATGTATTTATATATTGTATTTATATAACTTATAATATTTTTTAATAGCCTAAAAGACGGATTAATTATTTTTTGAATTTTTGAATGTAGTCATCATCCCTACAAGATCACGAGATATTTTGTGAACGAGCATAGCGAGGGTGCCAATAATTCGACGGACCAAATAACATTTCATCACAGATGAACACTGTGTATTTCACTACGAATGCGAGGAATGGATGTATGGATGGATGAGAGGATGTTTGTTACTCTTTCAAGCTGAAACCACTGAGCAGATTTTAATTAATCATTACTATATAGAATAACATAGGGTACATTTTTACGATATTACGAAATTTTTCATAAATGCAACGATAATGCGTACGAAGTCCCAATTCACAGGCAGCCTCTAGTAAAAAAAAAAGAAATATTACCTCTCCAATCTGTGCCACGCAATCGGCGATGTAAGCATCAGACAAGTTCGATGTCCACGTCAGCTTAAATATACCAGGCTGCACTTTTTTCTCGCATGCCTATAAAAAGCGATACATTAGGTAAGTGAATATAGTTGGGTTATGTCTCTACATAACCCATGGACGGTGATATAGGCTACTTTTTGTCTTATTCTAACCTCCCCCTTCCACTCCACTTTGCCAACTGCCGTATTGACCGATTTTTTTTTGCTAGCCATTAAGATCCCGCTGCTGGGCAAAGGCCTCCCCCGCGACTTTCCATTTAACCCGGTCTCTGGTGGCGTCCCGCCATTTGACCGATTACATAGCGAAAATAGCGGGGTCTCGTTGGGTGCTGGCGGCATGGAACGGGTTGCGTTGGACAGGAATCGGAGAGGCCTATGCTCAGCAGTGGGCAGCTATGGGCTGAGAAGAAGAACCTACCACTTCCCAAAAATGGGGACTGAAACTTTGTGTGAAGCATTCCCCTAAAATCCGAGTTTAACGCGAACATGGCGGCGAATAAAAGCTAATGGATAGATAACTTTATCTCGTATTCAGCAATTGAAAGTAACTTAGAATTGGTCAAGTCGACCAACAAATCGCCCAACATTAACAAGAACACTCACAGTAGTCAAGGGTCTGAACAGTAGCCTCTCATCATCAGACAATGAGTCTAGGATCTTGTTGTACCCTTTCACAACAGCCAGCACGCTTTCGTATACGTAGTACACTGTCTTGCATTTCGCGAACACCTGTGACAGAAGAATGGGGTCTTTACTATCATATAATTTTTAATATTATAAATGCTAAAGTTTATGCCAACGGATGGATGGATGGACGTGAGGATATTTGTTGCTCTTTCACGCAAAAACCACTGAACTGATTTTAATCTTTCACATCCCAGAAAAAAAAGAACAATAGAAAATCTATTGTGTCTGGGTTTATAATGGGTCAGTGGGATGTGAGAGAATAATGAAACTTTAAAAAATTGTAGCTTGTTCATCAGAATAACAGAGTAGCCTTATTTTGCATTATAAATGAGTAGGTACGAAGACGCGGACAGCCATCAGTATATTTAAAATTTATTTTTGTTAGTTCTTTTTCTAAAATTGTGTTTATGTTTTGTGATAGTTTTTCTAATAAGGTAGATATTTAGTTATTTCTTACCGCATAAGCATGCATCGGTATATCCATATCCAAATTCTCCCAATGAGCTGCTTCCTTGCACAAATCTAAAATGTTCCTGAAAAACACATACTTAGGTACGTTACTCTGGCCTTGAATAAAACATTTTACAAAATATAAGTTACGTAAAAAGTATAAATAATACAAACACATCAATATTACACTCCAGTAGGCCAGGATTCTCAACGCTCTTCTTCATAAGTGTCTTATTCAGACCGGCGCCACATTTATCGTCTAGATTGTGCTGAAACAAAATATTTATTTATTAATCTTTCACATCCCAGAAAAAAAAAGAACAATAGAAAATCGATTGTGTCTGGGTTTATAATGGGTCAGTGGGATGTGAGAGGTTAATATCTATCATAATATCTATAATCTATGATCCAAGATAAATGATATGTATGACTGAGTGACCGTTTCACCAGCTAGAGATAAAATGTGTCTGACAGATATTTTATACCTGTAGACATGGGTTTGTGTCAGTTAAATTTTATCTTTAGATAGTGAGGCAGGCCCTAAATCCCTTTAACTAAGTGTAAAATAACTTACAGTCCAAGAGATCCAGAGTTCCCTGACGCCGACATCAATGGCGCTCGTCAATCTGTTGCAATGCATGATCACGTCCTCAGAGTTACTGCACCCCATCAGCCATATTGATGCATCCGACATTACCTGATCAGAGTGTTACGTTTATCTTACAGTTCTTATTAAGTGGATAGTAGTGGCAATGCACAGGGACCCAAGTCTGCTAATTTACAATAGATATTCTCGTTTGTTGTGTGTCGGCAGAGTGTCAATGGCATTTTTTGACACATTTGGTCGCAAATATCAGAGTAAGCCATTGTATAGCAGAATACCAAATGTGTCAAAAAATGCCACTAACATTCTGTCGACACACAACTGAGCCTATTTTAAATTAGCAGACTTGGGCCCCAGGTTTTTACCAAAATTATAGCCAACAGATAATGTTTATTTTAGTCAAGCCTATTTCCCACCTGGATAGGTAGAGACCACGCAAAGACCACTTCCCGCTACTGGCGTTTCGATCAAAACACACCTCTTTCGCTTCATCCACATTCATGAATCGCTTTTCAAAACAATGTTAATATTAATAAACATACCTTCTTCAAATACATAAGGCGATTCTTCCTCATCTTCAAAACCGCAGCTCTGCCAGCGAACGAGGGTAGCTCCGCCGGATACTGGCTCCTCGTCACCACCATATCTTTCTTCGCCTCTTGAATCTCGTCGCTGAACATCGCCCACACTTCCGCCGTCTTCCTTTTGAAGATACGTTTCAAGTTGTTCCGCTTAGAGTAGTTGTAGAGAGAGTACAAAGCGACCACTCCTTCTTCCACGTGGTTCACGTCTTCGAACACTGTGTCGACTAAGTTTTCTATTATTATCTGAAAAATGGATTAGTTCTATTTTTGCCGTTTATTGACAGGTTGGGGTAATTCCGACATGGTAGAGTAAATTGAACTTATTGAACTAAATTATGTAGAAAAGTATAAGTGCTTTAAAGTAGAATAACAAATGACTCCAGAAATACAATAGGTATCTAAGTTGGAAACATTTAAGGTCACAATTACCCAATGGACGTTATTACCCCAAATACTTACCCCTCTAAAAATTTTTAATTATTAATTCTTACCTCCATATCTTTGATGATAGTCCGAAACGCCAAAATATCGTCATACCAAGACGGCGCTTGCACATCTAGTATGGTGTGCATGACTCTCCTAATATTGTTCAGAGCATCCATAAACATTTGCTCAATCTGTTCGCATTTATGTTCAAAGTTTTCACCGCGGGCTCCAGCAAATATTGGTTTTGGTACCGCTTCTAATTCGTCGATTCTATTGCAAAAATATAATACACTAACATGTCAGGGATCCCAATGAGGTGAAAATCGGTTATCATCTCAATGGCAGCGTAATCACTAGGCAAGCGTACTCGCGATGCAGCGTTTAGCCATTCTAAGAGAACCTTGCTATACATTCGAGTTAGGAAGTTCTTAGGGACCTCTTTTAATTGGTCAAACCTTTGCCTCACCAACTATTCGCTCAACGAATGCGCGCAGGTACTGGGTTTAGGCAGGTGTTTTACACACAATAACCTATCACATCCCACTGACCCATTATAAACCCAGACACAATAGAATTTCTATTGTTCTTTTTTTTTCTGGGATGTGAAAGATTAAAAAGCTTTAAAAGGGCTGATAATGACTACTAAACAAAACTTACCTCCCAAAAATAATCATACAGTTACAAACATCCAACATATCAAAGCATCTTTGCACAAACGAATCTATATAATTGAAGATAGACCCCGTATCCAGCTCCCAGCTACCAGGTTCAACCTCATTATGAGCTTCAGCCATCAAGTCATACACCTCTCTGTACCTTTTACAACAATCTATACATTTAGTGAACTCTCCCATTGCTTTCTTCGTTTGTCCGTCGAAAAGTTCATCTAGTTTAATATAAGATCGACATAGAATTATAATTTGGTTACTCAAAGATTTAAAGAGGTTCGTTATACGCGCTTCAGAGTTATAAAAGGGCGATTCTTTCCATATAAATCTAAATAGATTTAATAATACTGGGATATGTCTCGGTATCTCATCTGGGTCGATAACACATTCCAAAACAGCGCACGGTTGTTTGATCACTTGTAAATATTCAATGTTGGATTTAGCTTCCTTTATTTTAGCTAGGATTTCTTCGCATAGTGCTTGAAATTGATGGATGAAGGTAGAGTGGGTTGTAACTAGGATTTTCGTTATGTGTTTTACAGCCGGGTTTTTCAGTTGGTGTAGTAATGCGCTTAGGTTTTCATCTGAAAGAAAAGTTTCTGTATTAAATATTGTCCACCTACCCACATTTTGATTGATTACTTTACTACCCTACTATTGCAAATACAGGCTGTAAAACTTAATTATAAATTAAATGTTGCTTCTCGTTTTTGATAAGTGTGTCATGCTAAAGGTTTAATGAAGCATTAGCGTTAATGTAACTTTTCTGCAACTAATTGTATAATTAATTACCCTATCTTACCACTAACATTAATATAAAAGTTAACATATGAAAAAAGAGAATCCCTGTGGGTCTGTCAGTTAAAAACTACTAGAACAAAAGTGATATTAATTAGCACACAGGTTGATTAAAGCTCGGTTAAACTTTCCATTAAAATAAAATGTACTTACATCGATAGATCCAAAAATCATATTCGTCACTTGGACACAATAACTCTTTTGAAGAGGCCACAGATGCCTGATCCTCAATGCAGGACTTCATCTGATGAGTCCAGTAGACCACCACACCTTCAAGTCTCTTCACCAGCTCCCGATCTGTGCTGGCGTGTTCAAAAGACATTTGTTGGCCTTCCCGTGGTATGTACAATACGGTCAAACCAAGCATCTTGTAATACATGTCTGTTAATTTTGCTAGGAACGTGTGGAGTTGAGTGCAAAATTCGCTTTTTACACCTGAAAAATAAAAAATAAATCTATATTTATTCTTAGGTGTTGTAGAGGGGAACTTAAGGAAGTACCTACTTACAGAATTTAATAACAATTAAAATTATTACTGTAATTTTGTACTACTTATAATAAGCCTTATTTCATTGCACTTTAATTAACCTCTTTCATGCATAAAAGTTGATCTGTTCAAAAAAAACTTTAAAAATGTTCTTAGGAGGGTAGTTCAAGTTTTAATAAAAGCAAAACTCACTATCAGGCCAAGCAGTAACAGCAAAGAAATATGGAGCATACACCAACTCAAGCATCTGAATCATATTGGACTCAATTGAATCAACAAATGTTCCAAATATTATATCTTCATGAAATGTTTCTGCTCTAAATACATAGTCCGGTTGCCTTATAAAGTATGTTAAATCATAAACCGGAGCAAACGGAACATGGCTTGTTGCTGTTAGGGTACGGCCTTTAAAATAAATACATAGAAGAATATCTCTAGGCTCAAGTATCCAATCTTCTATGCCTTGTCTAGCCTCTTCACTCCAATCAGATTCCCTCAAATCATACAAAGTTGTGAAATTCATTATGTATTGTATGATTTTTTCTAACTCTTCGGGGTCATATTTTGGCTTTTTTGGCATCAACGCCTGAAGTCTGGCGAGTTCAGCCAAGCGAAGGCGTTCTGAAATAAAAATGTCAATAAGAATCTTTTCTTCATTATTCATAAATACTATTCTGCAGTTTGTTACATATCAAGTGACCAGCATAAGACCTGGCCCTTTAGACTGGTCAGAGTGATCCCGCTTATTATGTGTAACTAGACCACACACTTGCCTGACATATAGACGCATTATCTATAGGACGATCTCTGGTCGGAGTGTCATGTTTATCTCCCTCTCTGCTCACCCAATGGTAATCATAACTACCTGCCACCTACATACACCACTTACACTCCCTACATTGCCCCTAAAGTGACACTCCGGCCTTTTTTCCTTAAGTTACAAAGTTTAAGATACTCACCCCTCTCTTCCGCGGAATCATGGCTGAGATCGTCGCTCCAAGCTACTTTGACCCGTCGTTTCTTATCTTCCTCTTCGGCCAACCGCTCTCTTTCTTTCTCTAACCTCTTCTCCTTCTCTATTGGGTCTTCTTCCTCTTCTTCTTTCACTTCTTCGTCCATTTTCACTCAGGATTCAAAACTTATTGAAGAAACAGCTAACTCGCGATAATGTAGGTAACTAAAATATACTAAAATATAATAAAATAGTAAACTGCTTACAGTAATTAGATAATAAAACTGACTGACTAAATAACTTTCCTATCTAGGAAATAAATAATTATTTCGATAATCGTCTTTGTTTTCTGTTGAGCAGAAAACAAAAGACGGAAATAAATAAACACAAAGTGACAAGTCAGTGTCAACAAATATGGTGTCAAATCTCGTCAAACAAATGTCCAATCAGTGGTCCAATGATGGTCCAATCTGAGGGTCCAATATCCAATCAATCAAACGAACGGATATCCACCTCCACCGGTTATCCCAGAACAGTACTATTATGCCGGATATCCTATTGACCATTACCGCATTTTTGCAAGATTTATGTCGAATTTTAGAGGCTGTAGCAAAAATATAATTGCTGTAGCCTGTAAACCATTGCGTTATGAATTTTCACCGTATATTACTATATTTTTATTGATTCTACATTTTATCTACGCTACGTTGCTTAGCTGCATGCAGGCAGCTTACCGCCTTCCTAATTTCGTCACGCACCTGAGCGCTTTGTGAGCGTGCAAGTTTATTATATAAATAAATTGAATACCGATACCTTAGTTACATTTCGATTTTAGTAAGTAGTTGTTTATTACGTAGGTTCTATTTCTATGTAAAAGCCACAGCCTAAAAACTTTAAAAACTGTGTATGGCGGGAGGAAATCCGAAACAAAACCGGAAATGAAAGTCTACTCTATATTTCTTTTTTTTATATTGGCATCACGCGATTTACTCCATTTTGCCCAAATCTTGCCATATAAAAAAACAGTTTTTTTCTTCTCTTTAAATTTAATATAAGCATGGCTCATTTTATGTAAAAAGCTCTATTCCCTTGCATACACTTCTTTCCTTTGGATGTGAACCAATGTTGTAATGGTTTCGTCCGCCTTGTAGGGCGGCGGGCGGCACAGAGCGGTGGTGGTGTAGCTTGAGGCTTAATAATACAAAGGTATCAGCCTAAATTTTTAGAAAAAATCTATTGTTTCCGACTGTCACTGTCAATATGACATTAAAAGTTTCAAAAGCCTACCCGCCCGCGCGCGCGTTGTTTTATTTTGTTGTAAATGGGTTTTTTGCTTTGTATTATTTAATTTATCAGTTTCTTTGATTTGTATCACATTCTTGTTTGTCGGATTTATATCGCGTTGAGGAAATTGTTTTCATCTTAAACACGGAACAATCTCTTCATACTTTTTTCGTAAAAGTAACTGATGTTAACGTTGTTTATTCAATCAGACAGAATTTGACATAATCCAGTTGCTACAAAAGTTTCTAATTCTTTTTTCTGGTGCTATTAATTATAATAATTGTAGGTTTTTAACTTTTTGAAAACCCAACTGCTATAGGTGCTTTATTAGCTACCTACCTACTTGTTTTCTTCACAAAATAATTAGGTACATAGGTATCTGTTCTATTACTGTTTCTAGTAAAATAGAAATGGGGGAGGCAGCCCATTTGCTGTGGATCAGCAACTTATCTCAAGAAACAACTGCTAAAGAAATAAAACAACTCTGCAACAAACATGGCCAGGTATAACTACCCACTTTAATATTAAAACTATAAAATTAAGTTATTTTAATTACTTAGGTACCTACCTACTTATAAAAATATGTTTCATGAGGCACCATGGAGGGCCTACAGGCCTACAATGTTCTTTTCACACACTGTCCTTCACATTAGCAGCCTTTCAACAGAGATTGCAATAGTGTGAAAGAAACAATACTTGTCTTTGGAACTGTGCTTGTGTTTTTTAATTAATATCTACCTTGCCTTAATGATTTTTTTTACATACATATAGGTACCTAATTGAAATAATAAAGCAAAATAATGATTCTTATTGATTTATCCTGGCACACATCAGCACTGGAAGTAGGTATTTGCCCAGCAGTGGGACATGACAGGCTAACTGTACCTGTAATTGATAAACAATTTGTTCTAGGTAGTTCTAGTAAAAGTGGTAACTAGTGCCAGATGTTCTTCAAAAAACAGGTTTAGCTCTGTCATGATGGCTAATTCATCAGATGTAGAGAATTGTATTAAGAAGTTACAAGGGACTGGTAAGGAAAGTTATTTATTCCAGTTTAGTAATAAAACAAGTACCTAGGTACCAAAAAAGAACATTATATTGCAAAGTAATCACTTATTCAAATAGTTTTAATCATCTAAATCTAGAATAAAAAAGGAGTAGGTACCTAAGGTTTGTGCTGTGGGTCTGCAGGAAGGTCTTTAAGAAATATACTGTACTTACCTACAATAGCATCTAAATACCACCTAAGTATTTATCCATCTATTTTTTTTTCTCTTTTCTTTCTATTTTTTTTTAAAATCTATTTTATTTTTTGTTTCTAGGTTCTTCTTTTGTATTAAAATGTTAAATAAATAGAATACTAAGTATATACACTTCTTAATCATTAGTATAACTGCCCCTTTTACTTGCTACAACTTTAACATACTTAGGTACTTCTATAATAATTATGGCTTCATCATCTACATAATTTTGTGCTGTAAGAAGTGATTTTATCATGTTAATTTCCTTATTATTCTGATATTTTTCTAGAGTTACATGGAAGAGTGATATCATTAGAGAAAGCAAGGCGTGAAAGACATCAAAAAACATTATGTCCTGAAGATTTTAAGTCAAGTAAGGATGATAGGCGATCTCAGGTAAGTGTTAGGTTTTTTAAATTTAAAAAAAATAATACTTATGGGGTTACAAGCTTTTGCCTGCGGCTTTACCCGAGTCAAATTCGGAATTTAGCGAAAACTCCATGCAAAGTTCCTCCACAAAGCCCTCCATTTAGGGCAGTGGGGGGAATTTGGAAGACCGTCCATTCAATTTACTCCACTTCAAAAGCCACGTCAATTTATCGCTTTGTTTTGCCGTGAAAGATAGACGAACACACATAAATGATACGAAACTAACTGTTTTCACACAAACCAGTCGCCGGGTTCACACTTTGTAGTTCACAGTAGACAGCAGCCTTCATCATTACCATGACGTATTACAGAAAGAGCGCGACATAGCCCGCGCGAAAGAGAGGTCGGAGCGACGAAGGGCGGCTTGCCTCGCGTTGCGGGACAGGAAACGGAAGACCATTGAAATGATAAAGCGGTTGGCGGCCGAGAGGAAAATACTTAGGGCGGAGAGGTCAGTTATAAGTTATAAGGCAGTTAGGTAGGTACATCTAGTTCGTATTTCATATAGTTATGAAGCACTTAGGTAAGGTTTATCTACCTAGTTCGCAATTCATATTTTACTTATTTATTGTAGCACAAGCATTTTTCAGCAACTTCCCTCGCGTGGCTTTTTTAAAGGTACCTATCCAAGATGAAACCAAGCTTTGGCTTTAAACATTTAACCTTTTTTTATTTAAGTTTTTGAATGCAGGCGTATTTTAAGTTTACTAATTAGCTTCCAGCATCATTAACTTTCGAGAATGATACGGATTTTATCTTTTCTAGCCGTTGTTGTCCCAGTGCTGGGCAAAGGCCTCTCTAAAAAATGATACGGATATCTTTTGTTTTTTTTTATATGTAAAAGTATGAAATGCAAAGTCAATAGGTATCTATACCAAGGTAATACTGAATGAAAAGTTTAATACAATCTTGTTATAAGTTGCTAAAACAAACATCAATAATTTCTATTTTTCGTTAAACTTTCAGAGAACAAATTGAGCGGGAAAAAACTGAGCTCCTACGTTTAGAAAGAGAACGATTGGAGGTAGAAAGGATGGAACTACAGAAAGTTAAACTAAGGTAAAAGTATACTCTTCATTTCAGTTCTCAGAATTCAGTTGTAGTATCAAAAGTGTTAAAAAATAAACGAATATCAAATATCAAGAAATTTGCAAAATGAATCTGTTTTAATTTTATCATAAAATAGATTACAAATAGACATACGAAGATCCCGCGTAGGTACCCAACATTCTTGTTCTTTTTTTTAAATAAACTGCATTTATGCTACCTAATGATTACCTTTAACTAACCATAAATATGTTAAAATGCTTCGTAGATTAGAGAAAGAATGCGAAAAACCTAAGAGCAGTGAGACACGTGTTGATAAAAAATATAAACATGACGAGGATCGTAAACGCGATCGTAATGGAGATTTAAAACATTGTAAGTACCTTATCTTTATTAATTATCATCATTTCAGCCACAGAGTTCAGCTTATAGCTGCCCACTGCTGAGCATAGGCTTCTCCAACACGACCGGTTCTTTACCACCTGCATCCAACAAGACCCCATGTATGTGCGTGGTCTCCGCTCCAGCACTTTTTCGCCTCATGTCTTTGATTGTATGCTTTTAATTCCGTATCTACAAAATTTTTTTCATGTTTTCTAAGTGATTTATCTATTTTCAGCAAATAGTGTCATCACGAAGAACTCGCTTGAATCTAAACCATCACAGGTTCCTGCTAAAAAGCCTCAAAAATATAGGTAAAGTATTTGCTATCTGTCATGTCTTTCCTATCGGGGTAGACAGAGACCACTTTCCTCCACTAACTACGATCCAAATACACCTCTTTCGCTACAACCACATCCCCATCAGTCAGAGTTTTTATAAAAGGTAAGTTTGGATGGAAGTGTTGGGAGGGGAAGGCCAAGGCGAACGTATCTCGATCAAATCGGGAACTGCTAAAGAAAGGCCAAATCAAGGGTCAGTCTACCCAAGAATACAGGAAAATTGAATTACAAAAAATGACATTGTGTTTTCATTTTTACAGCCGTCCATATAATTCTAACAGACAGCCTTATTACGGGAGCCAACAAAAATGGTATTCTTCAAATCCATACTCTTATGAAGCTAATTATCAAGGTACGACTTCTTTATAATTTCTATTATGAGGTAGGTACATTATATTAAAAAGATTAAAGATCTTTTCTTTCTTTATAACTAACAGACTCTGAAACTACTAGACCGATTTCAAAAATTATTTCATCATCAGAATCTTAAAACAGAATCATATCAACAAACATAATCATAAAACACCAACAGAATCCTACATTCTAAGTAAGGCTAGAGAACTTTATAACTTTACAAAATATTTAGCGATATACAAACGTAGTAGTAGCGGCTGCTACTTAATAAAACAGAGCAGTATTATTATAAACTCAGAAACAGTATCTATCAACCAGTCACAATAGAGCCGTTACACATTATAACACACATAGCTGTGACAGTTCAGCTCTAACTAGAGCTGAGACCTTAATTTATTTTATCTTTAGTTTGCGTTTCTTGGTATCCACAGCGACCGCTGGAGTGTCCTACTGGGGAGGGCCACTTCCAGCGTACTCCCAATACTCGTCGCAACAAGCCACCTACTATCATAATAATAGGTAAGTATCCACGTACCATATTTTATGTACACTATTATCTACTTACGCATTAGAACAGCGTGGTAGATTAAGGTCTATCTACACGTGTCCAGGAAAAATATAATTCCATACATTTTCTATGGATTCGTTCATACACGTCGCGATGCGTCGTCATGACAACCATAGAAAATGTATGGAATGATATTTTTTTCCTGGACACGGCCCGGATGTGTGTGACCTTTACGGCCTAATCACTCTCGTATGAGAGTAGGCTCGTGCCTCTGTAGTAGGGACGTTAAAGGGCTGATAAGGATCTATGTACCTGCTAAAACATTGTTAAATACTGGATCCCGGCTTTATTGAGTACTAGCTGTCCCGGCGAACTTCGTCCCGCCTTAGAATGAACTTTATTGTGTAGGAATAAAGTTCAAATCGACTCTACATTTTAGTAAGAAAACATTTGTATGGGAAAAAGAAAAGGTCTGTTTTAGGGCTTTCCCGGCAATTATTCGAATTGTTCTCAGCGTAAGAACCATCCTTGGACTTCAATGAACATTTTAAAAAAAGAATTAGCGAAATCGATCCAGCCGTTCAGGCGTGATGCCGTGACAACGGAAAACGGGTTTCATTTTTATATATATAGATTATCAGACATGGTAAGGTAAAAGTTCATGTACCATATCTTCATACAAATAAGGTTTAATTTCATCTGTGCCCGCTTTATGACATACACCACTCTGGAATTAAAATCTAACTTTGTGTTTCAACAGAGTTAATATTACTGTTCACATCTTATTCATTTCAACACAACATCTTTCTCAACTTAATAATTTATAATACTTTTGGTTTTTGTTTAATTTTTCATATAAAAAATATCTATCTTTTTTTGCAGATATCTTCAGATTAATTAAAAATGGAACCAAAAATTACTAAATAATACAAGAATGTTTATCCTTTCCTTAGTTTTAGACAAGTTTAAAAAAAGATTTATTTTTGTTGATTTTTCGTAACTTAATCAATATTACATAAGTACAAATTAATAATTAAGATTTTGATAGTTTTCTACTAAGCTTTACCATCATGTTGTTCCAAGTTATTTAGTAGGTATTTTAAAGTTTAGAAACTTGTAAAACGTTCCTAACAGTTTAGGTCTTTATTTTTTTGACGTCATTTATAAATAAGAATTGTTAATTGTTTTATAAGTGTACTAACTTTAATACAAATATTTGATTTTGAAAATATTGATTTTATTTTATCCTCTACCTAAGTATGTAGTACCTACGTCGTTTTGTGAGATTACGATAAAATTAAAACCAAAATGATATATTTATTAAAAACTTAATTTATTTAAAAAACTTTTTAAAATACAATAAAAAGGAATGTTTAAGTTTAACATTGCTGGGTAAAAAAAGCAATAAGTAGGTAAACTATTAAGAAATAGATCTCATTTTCGTGTGAGTAATACGGTTTATCTTTGGTAAAGAAAGTAACTTAAAATACGTATGTATTATTCAAGAAAAATGCACATAAAAAATAAACGAAACAAGTCATCCGCCATCTTTGTTTAAGTTGAAATGACGTCACACTAGTTTTAGTTACAATTAAGTAGGTACATAAGGTGAAAGAAAGGTGGGATAAAATTGGGACAAGACAGCTTAAGCTAGTCCAATACATATAGCAGTTAGAATAGCTAGTTATCATTAAACATCTCTGAAAACTTTCGCTTTGGACGAATTACACAAGTGAGTCGACGCGTTTGCGCGGTGGACTCGCCAAGCGCGTTTAATAAATTTCGAAACGATCAAGTGTGTGAATATTGGACTGGTATGACGACAGCGAAAGTTTTAACTTTATAAATAATGAAATGAAGAATTTAAAAACTACGATGAAAAATTTTCACATTTCAATATGGCGGCGCTTAGTCGCGCGTAGTATTTTTTTTAATTTTGCAAATATTTAAAACAATGTTTTTTTCAATTGGCATCAAAAGAGGGGTTTCTTAAACCAGCAGCGTTTTTAAAATGCAACGTAAACAGATCTAGCACTCTAAAAATTACGTTTTTGTTCACTGGTTTGTGGCTTAAACTGGATATTGTGAGGTGTACTGCTTCCCTTGCTTTTTCCACGCCGAATATTTTTAAGCCTGAAATAGAAGTTAATGTAGGTTAGGTTAGTTCTTCTGGATATGGCCGCACTGACAGGCGGCTTGCTATTCCCCTAGCTAGAGCCTAGCGAGTCACGGAGTGAGTAGCTAAGTAAAATGAACGTTCTAGGATGTATGCTTGGTTGGCGCCTCATTTTCATCTTCAGAATATTTTCAAAATTCAAAGAACATGCCAATTAGCTCAGATGATAGGTTGACATCAGCAACCTGTCACTACCTGCTACGATTGTTCAACTGATTCAACTAACCGATTCGATTATGCAAAATACCAACACTATATGAATCAGCCAGTACGAGTAGTAATATCTTTTTTTCTTTTTAGGGTTCCGTACCCAAAGGGTGAAAACGGGACCCTATTACTGAGACTTGGCTGTCCGTCTGTCACCAAGCTGTAGTATCTCATGAACCGTTATAGCTAGAGCGTTGAAATTTTCACAGATGATGTATTACCATTGCCGCTATAACAACCAATACCAGGCCTCCGTCACTCTATGTACTTGCGCGCTATAAATACCTACCGCTCAGCGGGCCGCTTGCGGACCAAGCGAAGCGCGGTTGTCAAAGCGAAGCGCTCGCACGTTGTTCAAACTTTGATAGTTCCATTCGTTTTTTTATTTGTTTTTAATTTTTAATAATTATGTTTTTTTAATAAAAAATATAGTAATAACCGAGAATTTAGAAAGATAAAAAATCATTGAAAATTAAAAATAAAAACATGTTAAAAATAAATATATTAAAAACGATATAATTTTAAACTGCCCCATATAAGTCGGAACATATTCATAGTTCTAAATAACATAGTCACAAAACGTTTTGTTAATTTAATTTTATAGAAGAGGCAGCCCCGCGATTTTTACGGGATCGCGCCGTGCGAAGCAATCACAGCTATACGCTTGAGTATTTAGGCACATTTTAGCATGCAGTGGTATCTGACGTGACAGTTGGGCTATTGCGCACTGTTAAAGCGATAGGTATTGGAAATTTCGTAGTAACTATTAGGTAATCTGTGCCAATACTAAAAATAGAATAATAATAATAATTAAGGGGCGCTCCCATACAACAAACGTGATTGTTTGCTTTTTTTTGCTGGATATGAATAGTGAATGGTACGGAACCCTTCCTGCGCGAGTCCGACTCGCACTTGGCCGGTTTTTTAAATTGATCTCTACTTCAATAAAACTTATTTATATTTGTGAAATAATCATCATCTAAAAAGCCTAATACTCATAACAAAATGTATGTAACCTGGCAATTTATCCAGCACAGCATCACAAGTGTCTTCCACATTAAATGCCGCTATAGTTTCCTTCTCCTGCACCACACTGGGCTGGTCAGCCATCTGCTGGAACACCACGAACACCTGGTTCCGCAGCCAAGAGGAAAGCTCGTCTAGGTAATATTCTATCAACGATTCTGCAAGGTCTGGAACAAATACTTGACTTTGAGTACCAATAACACGATAGGCGTGTCAAGACCGAAATGTGATAGCCAGAAATTCAGCAATTTATGAATTGGTTACTCACAGATGTTACGGGAGACACGACGTGTTTCATAATGTTTACGGTAGAACAGAAGAGTTGTCAATCGTATGCTATACATACATTTCGATGTAGGTACGTACGTACATCCGTGTGACATTGACACAAAAAAAAACTTAGAAAACTGAGTGTGATTTTCCGCGGGCGACAAGCGGTCGCGATAGTACTGACTGAAATAATACATACCAGCAACTAAAACCGTGGCGATCTTATAAACGAGATGTGTGTCGGTGAGTCCCCCCGCCGCCGCCAGCTCTGCGCACGCGCACCAGCCCGCGCCCAGCGCCGCGCACCACTCCTCTGGGGAATTAGTCATTTAATTAAAATCTGATTCATAAAAAGAAAAAGATAGTAACAATTAGATTGTGCTTGTCTGCTATTCGGGGTGAGCAAAGCTTCATTAACTATTAAGAGTACCTAACGCACTACATCTGGTACATTTCTGTAGAAATAGTTCTCAAATCTATACTACATATCTAGTATCTGATAAGAATCGGATGTAATTCGTAACCGCTCTTTCTCAAGTTAATTTCTTCACGGTTTTTTTTTGTTTGCTTAAAAACTTAGTTTCTAAGCCAAAAATGCAATAGAAAAATTTAAAAATTAACGTCACAAAAATAAAAGGCCCAGGCAAAAATATGCCTTATTACCAAAATCATCAGGCGCAACATGATGTAATTGCGGCGGCGGCGCGAGCTGCTCAAGCGAGTCCAGCGCCGCGTCCACGTGGTTGTACGCGCGACGGGAACCCACGAGGCGGGCCACGGCGCCGCACACCTGATATAATTATAAATTGATGAATTTCTTTTCGAAAAATATTTATTGTTTTACTGTAGATAATAATTGACATTTTTCACGTGATATTTAATATATTCGATCGTCAAGCCAATTGTCGCGGATTTCCACGATCCGCGATCCTAATATAGGTGAGATTTGACGTATGTGGCTGGTAGCTAGGTAAATAGGCAGAATAGGAAATAAGTAGTTTTAGTTGCTTCATACTGGCAACACTGGTAGAAAAAAGTAAGTAGAAAAATGAGCGCGAAAGGAGAAGAACTTGTGAGTAAGAACGGGATTGACGCCGGGTGCATGCGGAGGAAGAATCCGTGATGCAGCCGGGAGAATAAGAACAGGAGAAGACAGGTGACAACTGGACATCGGTGAGTTCGTTCTATGTTGTTATCTGTTGGTTATGTGAGACGATTGATACTTTAATAGAACTAGAATCAAGAACGTACATAATCCTGGTTGGCGATTGGTAGGAGGATGGAGGGGTGGTGGATGCATCCTCCCGGGGCCCTATGGGCTCCGGTCATGTTAAGTTGATCGACTCACATAGTAGAACATGTTCCTTGTACCTATGTCTCTAAATGCAACTACTGTGTGCGCCGCCATGATGGCGCCATGTCGGTTCGAATACTTTACGGTTGATATTTACCTATGTGTGTACAATACAATTACAATTAGAAGCAGATACTCTAGAACCTAGAAGGCGGAAAGAATATATTCCCCCATTAAATAAGAACCCAGGCATACAAAACTCCGCCACAAAATTTGGTGGAGTGTGCTGTTGGAAAACTTTCTGTTTTTTTTTTTGCAACATGAGTGAGATTTTGTTGGAATTTTTGACATTTTGATTGACACATAGAACTTGACGTTAAAGAAGTGAAATTCGTCTAGAAATGTTATTGCCAGGTAAAAGGGTAATTTAAAAAAAAAATAAAAAAAAATAACAAAAACCGGTATTCAAAAAAAAAAAAGAAATATTTTTTAAATTGTTACCAGAATAAATGAATAAAAAAAGGGTTTTTTTTTATTTTTCCTTCTGTTTGGGAGGGCTCATGCGTTATTCCTTACACGACGAGGTCTGTATACCAATACTGGTTTTGTTATTGCAATGAGAATGAGAATGTTGCGTCATGTTGCGTGTAGCGCATCGTGTCGTATTTAGAAGTTTACTTTGATTTTGGTTCAAGTAGAAAACGAGAATGCCGTTACAGAAAGAAAAGAATCTTTCTATTCTTTTCACAACCAACCATTTGTCTAGAACTTTAGAAGAAAGACTTAGTAAAGGTTCATATGGTAGTGCGCACCCTGTGGACTGGGACACTGGATTTATTCCTTGCGGTGACACTGAGAGAGAACTGTGTGACAGAAAGTACCATCACACTACCCAGAAGAACTGGGCGAGAATTGTAGAACTAACTCTCAGGCAATAGGTACGTAATAGAATAGAACTTCGTAGTGTGGACCATGTATCACTCGCGGTTCTAGACCTACTTGTTGCGCGGAACCACCCAAGTGCGCTGGGAGAAGTGGGTCCACAATATACTGCGAGACGCTCTTGCCTTCTGTAAAAGGAGGATGAGTGGATTAAAAGAGGGTTTGCAATCTTGTAGACTCTGTGTTGCACCGAGAAACCGGTTGTCGCCTGCACGAGGTTATTCAGTGTAGACCCATCTTTGTCTTTCAGAATTTAGAATTGGTTTTTGGTCAGAACGAGAAGTCATGGTATTTGACACGAGAAAACACTTTGTTGAGGAAGTCAATAAAAGTGTTACAGAACAGAATTTGAGAATTTACCTAGAAAGAATTAATGGTTGTTTGTGAGAAGTTAAGAACAGAAAAGAAGTATTTTGTGTCAATTAATTCCGACAAAATTTCCTACAATTTTGTATTTGTTGTACATACATTGAGAAAAATTATTTAAATTTTTGTGTTATAAACCGTAAAAAGATTAATATTTAAAAAACCGGTAAAGAAAAAACAACACCTTATGAAACGAACATACCCCGTAGGCGGCAGTTATTCTTAGTAACGCCATTTTGACTCTTATTGGTTTGTACTACGGCCTATTTTGGCATCCAGCTACAACGTTCAAATCCCGCCAAAAGTGGCGTCGTTTTTCTGGGCTTGACATTTTTTTGTTCATCAGAGATGATTTTCCTTTTAAAAGTTAAGAAAGTTAACTTTTAGCAAGATATATCTTAACAAAGTGTACAAATTAAGTGCAAAGAGAATTGTACTCGTGTGTTTGTATGCGTAAAGTGCACATAGTGATTTGCAAAGCGTAGAGAAGCTGCGCCGCCGGAGCCCTATTGGAGTTGGAAGTTCTGGTTCTAATTGGAGGTAAATCTTGATATTATTTCACAAGTTTCGTGTCTATTCAAGCATATTTCTAAGAAAGAAATATCAAATCATGGGTTTGATTGTTTACAGTAACTACAACAAAGAGAAAAACGCAAATATGGACCGGGTTCGTATTGTTGTGCAGAAGTTGCAAGATCTAGTCTCTGAAGGTTCTAAACTGCTACAGTCGCAGGAAATTGACGTGACTGCGCTTATGAGACTGCGTATAGCCTTACAATTTCATTTGGAGAAGAGGACAAATCATCCTAGAAGAGTTTAAGAAAATGTTTGTCAACCAATACCTGATGAGTCTACGAGAAAGATACAATGTCTCATACAAGCAACCAAGAATAACCGCATCTCGCCTACCCTGCATTGGAGACGTAGTACAGATCAAAGGAGAACAGAAAAACAGAAGCAATTGGAAGATTGGTATAATAATAGAACTTATCACAGGATCTGACAATCAGTGCAGGGTGGCCAAGGTGAAGACAGATAGTGGTATCTATACTCGTTCTATTGCTCACCTCTACCCGTTAGAGATTGATGCAATAGTCCCTGCGAGTGAAGAAGCTGCATATTCAGACGTTTCTACTGAGAAAAGGAGCAGAGAGAATGATCCACCTACTGTCATACACTTACCTGAAAATGTTTCATCTGAAAGGTTACCTGATACAGAAAACTTAAAAACTATAGACAATGAGAACAAAGAAAAAAGTGAACAGAACTTAACTGATTTACCTACAATAGAACAGAATTCTAATGAACCAGAACAAAACCTACTAGAAGCAGAATTAGAACAGAATCGACCAGAAATAGAACAAAATCCATTATATCCAGAACAGAACCTATTAGAACTAGAAACAGAACAGAACCTATTAGAACTAGAACCAGAACAGAATCTATTAGAACCAGAACATGTTGAACCTGAGAATGACGACGAGCCTGAGACAGCAGCTCCACGTCTCGAAGAGAATCGAGTCAGAAGAGATGCTGCTGTAAGGGCACGAGAGAAGATAGCCGAGTGGACACGTCACTTGGTTGCTCTGCTGTAACATTCTTGTTCGGCGGGAGTGTCGCGGATTTCCACGATCCGCGATCCTAATATAGGTGAGATTTGACGTATGTGGCTGGTAGCTAGGTAAATAGGCAGAATAGGAAATAAGTAGTTTTAGTTGCTTCATACTGGCAACACTGGTAGAAAAAAGTAAGTAGAAAAATGAGCGCGAAAGGAGAAGAACTTGTGAGTAAGAACGGGATTGACGCCGGGTGCATGCGGAGGAAGAATCCGTGATGCAGCCGGGAGAATAAGAACAGGAGAAGACAGGTGACAACTGGACATCGGTGAGTTCGTTCTATGTTGTTATCTGTTGGTTATGTGAGACGATTGATACTTTAATAGAACTAGAATCAAGAACGTACATAATCCTGGTTGGCGATTGGTAGGAGGATGGAGGGGTGGTGGATGCATCCTCCCGGGGCCCTATGGGCTCCGGTCATGTTAAGTTGATCGACTCACATAGTAGAACATGTTCCTTGTACCTATGTCTCTAAATGCAACTACTGTGTGCGCCGCCATGATGGCGCCATGTGTCGGTTCGAATACTTTACGGTTGATATTTACCTATGTGTGTACAATACAATTACAATTAGAAGCAGATACTCTAGAACCTAGAAGGCGGAAAGAATATATTCCCCCATTAAATAAGAACCCAGGCATACAAAACTCCGCCACACCAATTGCGATCCAACAGCCTCTTGCCCGTCAGTGGGATACATACACTGAGCTCCATGGATGTGGTGACGTAGGTCCAGTGCTGGTCCGGGCCCGTCCCCGGCCCGTCCTCCGCGCCGACCGCCGTCTTTATAGAGTTGAACATTCCCGTCACAGTGCGATGGAACAGTCTGCCAAATGAGAGTACTTTGTAGGTACTCTATTACAATAGGTACTCGATATACAGGGTGTAACAGAAAGGGGGTATAAAGCCGAAACGCAGCTATAGTCCTCATGAAACTGAACAACTTTCTCCAAGGAACATGGGTACTAAACTTGTACTATTCAGCAGCATAATTAAGTAAAGGTTTACTTACTTATCCAACCTTTGCATGTTGTTAGATGTTTGTCCGGGTGAAGGATTCCTCTCTGCGGTCATGTCATACTCATCTGTAATATTGCAATGTATTCACTATACCTATTCACTTTGATGCAACGAATAAATTTTCCTTATTCCGAACAATTTGCGTTCTATTGTCATTATTTTTTTATAGACAGATATAGGTACATTTATTTACTTAGTATCACATACAATACACAAAATACAATTTCCAAATCCAAAGTGTGTGTGTCGTTAATTGTCCAAGATTTGTATAATAGATGCCTAACCAATATCTTGCAAAGGTAAGTACAGCTATAATGTAGATTACAGAAATACTGTTAAAGTAAATTACCAGCAAGCGCAGCAGAGTCGACTCGTCGTGACGAGTGCGTATGCGTCGCCCGTCCCAATGTCTCTTCCGCACCCTCCCACCACACCTCACCTCCTGGGCCAGGGACGGGTCTAAACATGTTAGGAATAACTTTAATAATATTCAGTGATGAGACTATACTTACCAATACCAGTTGGCAAACCATACATTAATATTAACAAATAGATACTTTCGCAAGGACAATAATCTTTAAATAATAAGATTAAATAATGCGGTTGCGAATGAGTTATTTAACATGAAATGTCACCCTTCGTGTCAGGAGCAGTCTCATCCAATCAAAAATTAAATCTGTAGGTTAGCGCCTCAGAGAAATTGGTTGTTTCCTCTGAGATCTGTACAATGCGCGGCAGTTTCTTTAATCCGTCAATCATTATTGCTGTCTCTGTCTGGCTCATAGTTATGAAGATACACAGAGACACCAAACAGAGATGGAAATATATCAGCTATATGCCGGGTACTAAAGATAAGGACCTAGGTACATATCTAAATACCTAGGTACCTGTTAGGAGCCGCCTGCGCTCTCTGCTGCAACAGACACCGTAACTTGGCGATGCTGGTGGAGAGATCAGCCGCCTCCTCGTACTCAGGTTCTGGGGAATCCGGCAAAGGGTCCAACCCACCCCATTCTGTCTTCAAAGGTTTTGGGAGGGATGCCTGTTAACCAAATTTAAAGGGTAATTTTATAATAATAGCACTACATAACAAAAATCGAATTATTATTGTTGATGTGGAATATTATGCCAATAGAAAAGAGTAGGTAGGTAGGTAGTAATAAAATACAATTGTATTACTAAATGATAAAACATGTGCACAAAATATCGAGCCTTCTTTTAATTTTTGCGAATAACAGTGTTAACTCTAATGAGCTTTCCAGAAACTGGCTGTTAAAATTAAATTTTCTTTTTGTTATTGTCAAACCCATGTTAAATGTCCAACTTAAATGTCCAACCCATATTTCGTAAGTGTTAAATAAACATTTGTATTTACCACGCTGTCCTGTGAAGACACTCGCTGTTGCTTCACTAGGGGCGGTACCGGGTTTACATTGTCTTCTGCAAAATAACAAAAAAAAACTGTAGTCTATGACTTTGGATAATGGCAGTATCAAATCAGCGATAATCTTCATACATTGTTAGTTTTCATAGGTAACTTTATTCTGCAATTGATTTAAGTAAGTAAGGCCCAAAACACACGGGGAAAAGCAAATGCAACCGCTAGTTACTTTTGAGATGCATCTAAGTTTCTGCTATAGATTCCTTTAGAAAACCACACACGACGCAACTAGTTTAAAACTTTCAAATCCGTGTGTTCTGGACCTAAGATTTAAACAATGCTTACCTCTCTGTGTGAAGGTATTTGTGACAGTATCCTTAGATTCTGGAGGCGGTGATTTCTCTGGCCCTTTCTCTTTTTCCTTGTGCGATGGTGACTTTTCCTTTTAAGAATAATTTAGATGAATCTTATAATTATACGGGTGTAACGGAAAGGGTATATAATCCCGAAAGGGGGTAACTCTGGAAGGGGAAACAAAGCATATTCCAAAATATCAGCTCTCTAAGTCCATCCTACGATTTTTAAAACGCATTTGAATTGCAGACTTCTGCAACACATTGCCTGATATTGCCCATCACTATTGAGCAATCAGCTGTTAGGGTGATTGACCGCTGTCCCCACCGCTTTTACACCTATCTGTACGCCTGGCATGTCAAAGTGGGTTCCGCATATGTAATTTTTCGTTTGTAAGTAAAATGTCGTTTTTACATGTTTTTTGTAACATGATTTTTTTATTTTCATAAAAGGAAAATTAAATAAAGAACATAAAACGCGTAAAACGTAACACATTCGTACGCGCGACGTAGTAAGTACCTACTACGCTCTGTACGTACGCTTTACGCAGAGCTGCTGGCTGGCCCTAATTAAAACTAAAATTCCTTTTAAATGAAATCACTTGAAGGTAAGTCTTTCGATTTCTCGTTTAAATTCCTAGGTTTTTTTTCTAAGTAAAAAAAATCGGTTGGTTTTTATTTTAAAGTTTTTTTTTTCTTGCTTAAAACTGACCAATTGAAGACAAAAAATCTTATTATCGGAGTGGTTTAGTGTTTCCACGCTACCAGGAAACTACGAATATGAAGAAGTTCAGTCCGATAATTTGAAACCATTTTACAAAGGAACTCTAACCACCACTCGCGCTGAAAATTTGAACCAATAAGGATCAAGAAGATCGATAATTCGATAACGAAAGGACCAATGACATTATGTTGGGGCGTGACCAGGACTCTGGCGCAGGGCGGCGGGAGAGCGTTCGGAAAAGTTCGTATGGGCTCGGTCGGCGGTCGGCTCATTAATTTTCCTTCAGTCAGTCGCTCTCAATTCGTTGTCGCGTGTGCACTTGTGCTTTCGTATCTAATTGTGTAGTGGCTATCTTTTGCTTTCGCCATGTCTTATGATTCCAATTCGGAATATTATAACATGATTATGTGCGTTGGGTTTACCAACGGTGATTTAAGTGCAGCTCGCGAGCTCTATCGTGAGCGCTACATCGACGGGAGACCAGCTGATGAAGGTAGGCGCATGCCTTCGTACGGCTGTTTTAGTCGCTTGGTGAATCGACCGCTGCGGTCCCCAGACTTGACCCCGCTGGACTTCTTTTTATGGGGGCACATAAAGAATATTGTTCATGCCGTGGAGTGATCTACTAGTGAGCAAATGGAGCAGCGCATTAGAGATGCGTTTAGTAGGTACTGTGACGCCGGAGATGCTAAGAAACACTAGAGCCTCTACCTACAGGCGAGCTGGAGGACGCCATTTCGAACCATTTCTGTAAATGTAAGTAAGTTTTAATTTATTTTCAAACCTTATCTAATATCGAATACCTTACTTAGGTACCTACTTACTTAATTTAATTAAATTTCCATGTTACCTACCTATTATTTTTTTGTAACAAAAATTATCTAGTAAATTACTAATTACTTAAGCACCTACATAAGCGTAAGGTCACTAATTTATCTTACTTTTGTTTCAGCTTCGATACCTACGATGCGTTACGAACAGCTGTTTTCGTAGACATGCACGTCCTGCAGTGCCCGAGCCGCCTTAGGTAATTACACGCGCCGCGCCGCCATTATCTTAATAAAATTATTATTTAGGTACCTACTGCAGCAAAAAAATACTAATTTATCTTACTTTTGTTTCAGATTTGATACCTATGATGCGATTTACGAACGATTTTCGTAATACGCGGGTCCCACAGTCTCCGAGTCGCGCTTTACGTAAGTACTTAGGTCGCTTTTTTAGTAAATGGTACCTACTGAAGCGTAAAAACACTAATTTATCTTACTTTTGTTTCAGATTTGATACCTACGATGCTTTATGAACAGCTGTTTTCGTAGAGACGTCCCCCTGCCCCCGTCCCCGCAGCGCACGCGTCGCGCTTTACGTAAGTACTTGTACTTAGGTCGCTGTCTTATCTAATGGTACCTACTGAAGCAAAAAAATACTAATTTATCTTACTTTTGTTTCAGATTTGATACCTACGATGCGTTTTACGAACGTTTTGCGTAATACGCGGGTCCCACAGTCTCCGAGTCGCGCCCTATGAACTGTTTTCAACGAGGACTTTTTGAACCATTTCTTTAAAAGTAGGTATGCAATTTCAAACCTTACCTACCTACTCATGCATTGTTTTTTTAATAAAACTAGCTGTCCCGGCGAACTTCGTCCCGCCTTAGAATGAACTTTATTGTGTAGGTATAAAGTTCAAATTGACTCTACATTTTAATAAGAAAACATTTGTATGGGAAAAAGAAAAGGTCTGTTTTAGGGCTTTCCCGGCAATTATTCGATTTTTTCTCATCGTAAGAACCATCCTTGGACTTCAATGAACATTTTAAAAAAAGAATTAGCGAAATCGGTCTAGCCGTTCAGGCGTGATGCCGTGACAACGGAAAACGGGTTTCATTTTTATATATATAGATTAACGTGTAAATGGAACCACACATTTTGGATAGGTACCTACTTACCTAACTTTTGTAACTACTTATGTAGGTAACTATTTTTTTTTCGTAATAAAATTTATTTTGTAAAATACTAATTTACTTACTTAGGTCTCTATCTACTTATGCATAATGTCACTCATTTAATTTACTTTTGTTTCAGCTACGATACCTACAACGCGTTACGAACGTTTTCGAGAGACGTCCTTGGCCGCGCGCCCGAGCCAAGGCCAAACACTGCCGCCTCGGTCGGTATCCTTTGATAAAGCCGCCGCCGCCGACCGGCGCGCTTTGAGCGTATGCGCGGCATGGCTTTGTGCAAGGAGAGAGAAGGAAGATGGGCGGGGTTGTCGTATGATGAAGAGAGAAGAAAGACGGGCGGGGCTAGTGATAGTGTACAGTGCCATATGATTAGACGAATGACCTCAATAGTGTTGGGACACGTTTGTTTACATTCTAAAATTAAAATTAATCAAAATTTTAAAAAAAATAAAAGTGTTTATTTCGATTTGAAATACGGCTAGAAGACTTCTACATAATGTGCAGAGTATGCCCTTTTCGGGATTATATACCCTTTCCGTTACACCCTGTATATGTTTAGATAAATCTAAGCATTTAAATAATGATCTATAAAAAAATATGATAAAATAAACCCTTTTACACAAAAAAGCTCAACTGCCTCTGCAATATTGGAAATTATGACTATGTTATAATTTCCAATATTGCTGTAGGCACAAGATGGTATTACGCGTGTGCGTTACCTGCTTCGAAATGCACGCCAAGCCAAGAACACGCTAGGCGAGTCCACCGCTTACTCGCGTGAAACGTATCGACTCACCTACGTAGTCCATCGAAACAATATACCACTTTTCCTTCCAATTTTTAGTAGTTTAATTACAGAATAGTGAATAATTTTTTCTACGATTAATTATTTACCTGCGAATCATCACTGAGGCCCGTGAACCGTAACCCTTTCTTGAGTCCCGCGATACCAAAGTCTAAGAGGCCTTCCATCATGCCAGCTGCTTCATCCTGTTTCACATTATAATGTAGAAACATTTACTTTTACAAGGTTTACCGGCATGAAAATCACATTTTTTTATTATCTTGGAGTTGATCATCATCACATCACATCAAAACTTGCGTGCAGACTTTCATATTTATCATAAATACTTATTATGCTTAAGCCACGCCACCAATAAGCATTCTCGTTCACCCGTTGGCAATGTGATCTGTAACTGGGACCGCTTATGTGGTGGATATGGCAGCAGCATATGCTACGTTACATGGGCAGGTGTGTCAATTGACTTCACTCTTCTGTGGGCGCAATACCGAGGAAGCGCTTTTGGTTAGATACAGAATTTACGACACCGGAGTTTTGTTCGAGCCGCGAAGATATGTAGAAATAGATCATGCAATGCATGCAGTTGTAATCAGGGCATTCGTCATGCGTTCACTAAACATTCATGTCATTGGCATGCAAGGACGAGACACAGGGCTGACACTGCTGCATTTAATAAATAAGTAGGTGGAAAACATCACAGGTACATTTACCTTAAATTGAAGGTAGAAAACAACTTGATAATAAGAGCATCACTAATAACGAGTATAAAAATAAGTTTTCATTAATTTCATACTACTATCAGGTTACTTACCTAAAACTAGCTCATAAGCATGCTTTTTATTATTGTTGCCACGGAAATCTGTTAATAGTTTTGGGCGGAGCTTCATTCAAGTTTCATGTAACCTATACTATAGAGACGTTGGCCCAATACTAAATAGGGTCCTGCTCGCTATTTAGAATACCATACAAAAACAATGGTAGGTATACGTTGCAAGTGGATACCTACACGCAATTCGGTAGGTACCTATGCGATCTATGATCTATCTGAATTATTCTATTTTTACATATACCTACATTATACAGGTAAATCGATGCGTATATTTCACAACGGCGCCATGGACTCGCCTAGCTCGTCCATTACGATAAAGTAGCGGACACGCGTCGATATTTAACTTTTATAATATTAGTATTGTAAGTAAAAAGACTTGTACGTTATTTAGTGCAAGATAAAAGCGTAGTGCTGTCTAAGCGCTCTTATTACCAAGTAAAAAATTAATAAGCAAAAGAAAAAGCGGATAGAACGTGCGAAGACTAACATTGTTCGGAACATCTATGAGTTTAGGTGGGACCTGTAGGTCTCCGATCTTGCTTTTAGCCTGGTGCACAGTTGTCTGAATGTCCTTGAGCAGGGCGTCCGTAGCTTTTGGACTCTGCTCCTTCTTCACTGGCGATGGCTCCTTGCTGTCTAACTCCAAATCTAGCGCGTCTTCTTCTCCTAAGAAATAGGTGACAATCTTTTAAAAAAAATGTAACTCACTCGTGGCGCCACTACGAGTTTAGAATTTTTGACTGATTTTACATTTTGTTTTTCACTCGTCTTGACTACTTTATATTACTTGGCACGCTAGGCGGGACATAGCTTTAAAAAGTTAAAATCTCGTCCCTTACCAAACCAGAACCTCGTTTCCTTCCCCCCATCTTCTGGCCCCCAGAGACGGCTGAGGGTGATCTCTCCATTAAGACTGGCCAGCAGATCCTGGCCCAGGCTGATGCATTGCAGGTCCGTGTCTGTCTCCCAGGTCTTTACACTGCCTGGAGGTAACATTTCAAGATTAACCACTGCTACTCTTCTTCCTTATCAGCTCTTTCAACATCTCCAAAGCCTAGAAGCTTAATTAAACCATAAGGCGCTGTCACCATGAGTGACAGAATCGAGGCGATATTATCGTCGTGCCCCGTATTTCTATACATTCTCTGTGGTCCCGTCTCCATACGGCGGTATGGAGCTGCTGCACGCTGCGACGTATAGAAATATGTGCCACGACGATAACATCGCCGCGATGCTCTCGCTCGTCGCCCAATCTAGCTGTTAAAAGTACCTAGTTCCCTCACCTTCAATAATTCTATCATAGATCTTAACTTCGTTCCTTCCCTGTCTGCCTCTTCGTTGTCTCAACACTGGGGATGACTTTATATCTAACGGTTCACTACCATTTTTACATTCCGTTACTTCCTCTGATACATCACTCAGGATGTTCTCTTCTTCATTTATTGGCTTTTGTAGAATAGGAGCTGTTGTTTTAGTGACTAGGTTTGTTAAAGCAGATTCAATCGTTGTTGTCTCCACTTTCATTTGTTCTGGCAACGGAACTTCTGCTTCTTTTGTTTCTGGTTGAGGTTCGCTTGTTTTGACAAGTTCCTCTTTTGTTTCGGAATTTTCTACGACTTTTTCTGGTGTTTTTTCTTTACCTTTCTCTTTTAATATTGTTAGTAATTTGTTGTTGAGCCATATTGGATCTGCTAATGTGCTTTCTATAAAGTTATCTAATTTCTTTGAGAGGATACGTACTAGCAATTCTGAATGTGGGGTGTCCCATAGCTCCCATGGGACTAACTCTTTTAAAATAATTCGTAACAATTTTGTGCAGTGTTCCCCTGAACTTATTTTTTGGTTTATGTTTGAGATTGAATGAGATGTTTTGTAAAGAGATTCTATTGAGCTGTCCGGAGACTTTTCTTGGCGTTTCGCAGCTTTTTTGTACTCCTTTAAATGCGTTATTAAAATAGTGCAAACATCAATATACACATCCTTTGTTTCTATTTTGTTGCATATCTAAAATATAAGAAATATTCATTATAATAAAAATAGGTAGGTATGCTGTTTTCATAATAAAAGGGATATCCTAACCTATAATATACTAAATGTCAATATTTGTGCGTAATCGATGGATTTGAGGATGTTGCACGCAAAATTTACTGAACAGATTTTATAGAAACTTTTCACTTACTTAGTAGGTACTTACTTGCACATCAGAATACCACATAGGCTTTATTATTAAATAAATAAAAATATCCATCAATTCGTACGAAGTCGCGGGTGGTCGCTAGTTGATTTAATGAAACAAAAATAAAAGAATCATTACTTACCTGAAAAGTTTTCCCTATCATTTGATCCAGAAGTTGCTTGCAGGCAAATGGGAAGCCAATTTCTTGCGAAACGTACGGTACATACCAGGACGATACCAATCTACGCTCCAATACTGTCGATATAACGCTTAATTCATTTGTATCATACTCGACGCACTCTCTTACCACTTTCTTCGGCATCGATGGTAAAATATCCAAAATAAACTTCAAATAAGGATACTTCAACGCCAAATCCTCTACATCGTACTTCAAAGGCTTGTTCAAATGCAACAACCATTGTATAAACTTAAAACTAAATGTTAATGACACGCAAAACAGGACGATACAGTAAAGTGGAAACCAAACACCAGGGAGAGGCGAAATGTTGGTAATATAGTTGAGTATTACACCAAATAATGTGCAGGAACACGATATTAGGATCACAGTTTCCAAGAAGTTCCTATTTAACAACATTTTCACTTATTTTACGCAGTTTATTCGCGTTAAGAAATGCATGTTTTGTATTGATTTTCTTGGATTGGAATGTCATGTCATAATCAGCTGCTTGACTGGGTATGTTCATTTCATAAATTGTTTTTTTTTCTTGGCTTGGTAGAAAATAGACGAGAAATCGGATACACTCGGATATTTGTATTTGTATGTCATTGTCAGAAGTGTCAAAAATATGATTCGTTCGTTCGTTGTTGTTCGAAGTTTTGTTTGGGAGTTTTGCAATACTTAAATTAAACATATTTTGTGGAAATTCTGGACTATAAAATTTTTACGAATATCAAAGTGCAAAATTGTGGCTACAATTGTATAATTTGGTAAGTAGATACATAGTTTTTTGTAGTTAAGTACGGCACCTATTCAAACTGATTTTAGTTTTTGTAAGGCAACCTTAGAAAGTCAAGTCAAGCCACATAGTTACGAAAATACGAATATTACGCAAGCTCTGGCTCGCGCTGGCTTTTATGCTGGATCTAGCAACCCTAGGTACCTACTTAGCATACCTACGTAGGACAGTAGTATAAATAGTCTAAAAGGATGGATGATGCTCGCTCCTATAGTTGGAGGCCTGAAGGTCCAGTCTAGGGTCTAGGGCAAGTTTGGGCGCATTAGAATTTAGGTACCTATCTAGATAGCCAACCTATTTGAAAAACTATAGGTAAATACCTACCTATGGCATGTATGAACGTAAGTACCTATCTATTTTATTTAACCTACTTACCGACCAAAGTTATTCGTTAAACTGAAATAAAACAATATTTTACCAAGCATTAAAAAAATTCATAAAATAACATCAACTTTGTGGTGTAGCACAACACAAAACATTTTACACAATAATTTATTTGTACACGTCGATCATTTAGAAAAGCTCCATGTTTTTCGTGTCATTTTAAGCATCTGTAATTCGAGTTAACTTGATCACCCATGCGTAGGTAAGTTTTCGGTTTCTCTTTGGAAGTACTATGTAAGCTTTTCCTCTGTACACCCCCCACTGAAAGAAACAAGGAGGAATTATTAGCAGGAATTAGGTAGGTAGGTACCTACCTACTTATGAGTTATGATTCGTAGCGCTCGGAATTTGTGTTGCAAGAAATCACGTAAAAACTAAAGGCACGTTTTCAAATGTTTCGCACAGTTTTGGCAGAGTCGTGGCTTTTGGTGCAGCTCACACTGAATAGATAATTTGGTCACAATCATAACATGCATTGTTCGTGTGTTTATCTATACCTACGAATTTTCATTGCATCTAGAAGCTCTTTGAGGAATTCATAGATTTCATTTCTGCAATACGATGGGATTTCGCGTGATAACCGTAGTGAACAGAGCTTCTAGCTACCAAGATGTCTTTCCCATCCACCTTACAGCACAGCTTACAGTCGTAAAATATATCAAATGAAACTAACTTCCAACTGGCAGTCACATCCCAACATTTCAACGGTGTGGGTTCCATTTTTAAAATTCGGCACGACACCTTTCAGCTTCAATCTATTATTGCGTGGCCATTGCATAAATAGCGCATAAACTGCCGTTATATTATCAGATTTACGTGGCACACTTATCGGCTTCAATTTGTTATATTCTGCTTTGTTACAAGTGTACCAAACGTTCTCGTTGATAGGGTCTGTTTGGTAGTGCCAGGGTGAAGTATCGTAGATTGCTTCTCCGTTAATCTTGAGCCATCGGCCAACGTCACGGAGAACATCCAGAAATATATCGGCTATTTCACCTTCTTTGGTTAATCCGATGTTCATTAGCACGTTTCCTGAAATTAAGGTTAGCTAGTCACTGAGTTTTTGCTGTTCTGCTGATAATATTAGTTGGTTGGTACTTACCTCCTTCTTGGAAATTTTATTTGATTTGATAATGCAAAAATAAAGAAGAATCTATACAAACAATCGAACTATGTCCGTCCACGTTTCGATTCTGTTTATGCAAAATGTAAACATTTGTTTCTGCAATCGGCAACTGACGAAAGCGTGCTTACAAGAGACGTGTCGTTAAGTAGGTATTCTACTTAACTATTAAGAACTCACCTCCAGTGCTAACAGTTTGCACTATAGCTTGAACGATTGCCTCAGCAGAGAGTAGATCACTCGGCTGCACGTCATTTCTGTAGCCCCAAGATTTGCGATCCAGTGAAAATGACACCTCCCATTTACGTTTCCGCAGTGTTGCTTGCGAATAAAATGAAGATATTAGTATTTTGGTATGTTCAGTAGGTATGTTGGTTTGATGTGTCTAATATGTTAACAAAAAACAATGATATTGGAGAACAACTTGAACTTACGTGGTCCACTATGATCAACACAGGTGGAGAAATCTCCGTGAATACATCTTAATCCACGCCCCCATTTATCGTTTACCACTACGTGATGTCTAATTGGACTTTCGTTGTATAACCACGCGAGGAACTCTGTAGATTTCCAGTAGCCACTACTGGCCTCCCAGTCACCAACTGTCCTGATTATCGAGGGTCCATAAACCATCACCAGTTCTTTCAGTTCTTCGATAATTTCATCGCGATACGTGTGATTCTTGAACATACTCCTCTTATCGTTCAAGTATAACTGATTAAACCATTCGTATAAAGAGTATTGTACTCCAAAAGCCATGCCTCTTCTTCTCACAGCTAAGGCTAGTTCTCCTACGATATCGCGCATTGGTCCTACTTCGAATGAGTTCCAATTTTTAAGTCTTTTTGATGGAAATAACCCAAAGCCATCGTGGTGTTTTGCTGTTAGGATCACGTACCTACAATTAACAACGTTTGATTACGTAAGTGATGTTTCTTTTTTAGAAATATTTATGAATATTTATGATATTTGCTAACTTGAAACATACCTAGCTCCATTATTGGAACACAATTCTGACAACTCGTCGACGTTAAACTTTTCTCCCTTTAACATGTTTGCAAAATCTAGATATCTTATTTTGGGGTCGTCGTATGTTCTCTCTAAAAATTTGTTTATTTCTGCGTTTACTGGAAAAAGACTAGAAAGTATTTTACATAGTATCCATGGAATTAGGTTTTTATAAATGTTAGTCTAAACTTGGTGATATAAATCCATCATTACTAAATGGATTATTTAGTTAATCATAATTCTGTACATTACTTCAGACAAGTGATTGTAAGTTGTAAGTCTGTTGTAATTTCGTGGATATTCCTAATAAATAAATAGCTTACCCATAGTATTAAACGATGTATCCATCCAGTATTTCCAAAACCACTCCGAATGGAAAGCAGGCACAGAATAAACACCCCAATGGATCAAAATACCGATCTTTGCCTGGTCGAACCATTGTGGCAACGGTCTTGTTCTCAAATCGTACCAATTTGGATAATACTTCTTACCGTCAACATACTCTATCGTCTCTCGGATCATATGTCCTATAGTCTCCTCATTCTGATGGAATTTGAATTTAGTAGACCGCTTTTCAACTGAAAAAACGACGTCAAATACAAAAAATATAGCAGTTGAAGTGTAAAGGAAGAATGCTTGCATTTCGTTGATAATGGAGATCACGAAAAGCGCATTTTTCTATCAGAAATGTTATCTTGCAGTATAATCTTTTCACAAATTTCAGACTATGCACATTGAACTTTTCATTTCTGCGATTTTAGAAACTTGAGTAACTTGTAAATCTTTGAAATAAGTAGATCCATAAAGTATGGTCCAAAAATCAGTTGATACGCCCGTTTCTTAATCCGATCTATCTATAACTAAACAGGTGATCAGTTATGTCATTGTTTACTAATATTTTGAAACAATAGTTAAACAATAGCTTTATTGGTTACATAATATTAGGTCATCGATTTGTCATCTGGCCTTGTATTGAAGATGTTTGATGCTTCATTGACAGTTTTTGCCATCACTGTGAAATTGGGTCAATTATAAAATCTACCTATTAATTGATTTAGGTATATTCTTATATAGCACATGAAAGCATTAATTAAACAAATAAAGATTATTTTTGTTAGAACCCTTTTTGGGTCTAACACGTGAACTGTACCTATCAATGCTTTCTTTCATCTTTTGATATTTTATACTTAGATTCATATTTAAAAATCGCTCTCATGTTTTATTCCTTTCTCTAATGTCATCAATTGGAACATACATACCTATATTACCTACGCCATACGTTCGTTAGTATTGTCATGTCTTCGTTAAATATTACTTAAAGTGTTTCTAGTCACAGCACCTTTTCCCAACCATCCGAGTTTGTGAATTGCCAAATATTCTGCAATCTGCATGTAAAACAAAAAACTTTATTTTGAGAATTAGAATAAACCAAAAGATCCGATCGGATCCGAAACACCGCGCTGCGCTCAAAAACTCGCATCGCTGATGTAGGGGTGAAGACCGCAAAATTAAAATGGAACTGGGCTGGACATGTTTGCCGTATGCACCCGGATCGATGGGCCAAGATATCTACCAACTGGTTGCCGCTCGACGGCCACAGAAGTAGAGGTCGGCCAAAGAGGAGATGGCGCGACGATCTGGATGCATACTTGGCAAGCTGGCCAGGGATTGCCGGAGATGGGGAGGCATGGAAGAATGCGGGGGAGGCCTTTGCCCAGCAGTGGGACACATTAGGCTAATAAAAAAAAGAATAAACCAACCAGCGACGATGATAAATTTCAGCATTAGTATTTAGTTTTCTTGTGAAATAGAATTTGGAAAAGTGCCTTTAATTTTCATCTTTGGGATATTCTTCATCGCTGTTTTATAACCTGCTGTGTAGGGCCGCTTTGATTGAACTATATCATGACGTTGCGAATTCGAGGAAAATTCCACAGTGTAGGATCCGAACTCACAAATGAATGCTTGACTATTTCTGGCGTAGCTGGCGGTGAAACTACTTGTTCTGTGTGAATACTTCTGCTTAACAGAAGAGTTTCTGATTTGTCAGAGTCTGTTAGGCTAAAGTTTGATTCTAGCTGTATTCTGGCTTTCTGGCCTAAAATCTGTACTCACTGCGTCTGGAGTGCTTTCCAAAGACTGCATGAGTCTCGGAATCGGATTGTCTATATTTTGTGGACGTCAAAGCAATTGATATAGCTGATTCTGATGTAGGTTTTTTGAGAAACATCTTATTTGAACTTAACAGCTCGTTTACTTATAGGTTTTAAGTTACTAATAAGTATGTTACTCATAAGTTACTTATAGGTCAGACTCTGTTAAGATACCTATCAGACGTAAATTTCTTATTTACTTGACATGTTATTCTATTTTTCTATTTCTTACACCTATGTGAAATGTGAAATTACGAGTCTTCCAAGTTTTCAAATTCTTTCGATATACCTATACAATCTTCGAAATGTGTTTAATATTAATTCTCAAGACCAAACAAGGTAGCGATAAAAGTAAAAACAAAAAGAACATTTTCATATTTTTATTTCATAAGGACAACATTAGTAAATACTTAGAAAGGTATTATAATTTAATTAATTAAAAATTAAATTTAAAATTTAAAAAACCCTCGACTATAAAAAGTAACAAATAAAATAAGTAGGTAGTATTTTTTGTCAACTGAACATCGCTTAATATTTCATACAAATTACATTTCGTCGGGGGACCGCATTCTAGTTTCCTAATGAATATTTTAAATTATACTTATCAATTCAATTAATATATTTGCACACATTTTCACGTGATTATTTGTGATAGGTATCGTTTGCGTTGCGTACCTACCTAGGTATTTAGCGGTCCCCCGACAAAATGAAATTTGTATGAAAATTGTCAATTTGTATGAAATATTAAGCGATGTTCAGTTGACAAAAAATACTACCTACTTATTTTATTTGTTACTTTTTATAGTCGGGGGTTTTTTAAATTTTAAATTTAATTTTTATTTCGAAGTTTTTAAACTTTAATTATAATGAGCTCCTCCTGTTGTCAGCATTGCATTATATTAAGGATTAAACACTGATCAAAACGAATCCAAACACGACATATCTGCTGTTACATTTTTCAAGAATGGATCGAATGCTGGAAATTCATGCTCCATCATCAGCTCCTCATCTATTGCCACCATTGCATTATATTAAGAATTAAACACTGATCAAAATTACTCCAAACACGATATATGTACTGTTTAATTTTTCAAGAATGGATGGAGTGCTGGAAATTCTGACTCCATCATCAGCTCCTCATCTGTTGTCACCATTGGATTATATTAAGAATTAAACCCTGATCAAACTGAATCCAAACACGACATACCTGCTGTTATATTGGATCTACAACCCTATCATAGCCGACAAAAGAGCTGATGACCTTGAAATGGCTGAACAGATTTCCATTTTATATATCTAAGAACACTCCCAGGAATACCAGCTGTAATTTAAAAAAAACCGCATCCAAATCCGTCCACGCGCTTAGGAGCTACAGTGCCACAGACAGACAGACAGACAGACATCGGCGTCAAACTTATAACACCCCTCTTTTGGCGTCGGGGGTTAAAAATAGGTACTTAATAATTATTGCTTAAATCTAAAAATAAGTACGACACATTATGTCCATAAAAGTATGTAATCATTTCTTTGTTAAAGCTAAAAACAAAGTTTACCTATGGACTTCCGAAGTTATTATACTCTTTGTTATCTCTTAAGATATCATCTTCTTTATGAAATTTGATAACTAGGTTAAATTGGGTTAGTTGGGTAGGTATTGATTAATCTTGTTTATTAAATTTGGTAAGTATAAGAGATTATTTTATTTTTAACTGAACCTTTTTTATTTTGGAGTTTAAAAACTTCCGATCTGACTTAAGGATTCCCACTCATTTGCCTTGGAGACATGTGACGATTACTCTCCAAACTATCTGCTGGTGTATATCCTATGTTATTTTTGGTAGAGACATCTAAATTTGATATTTTAAAAAGCTCTTCATATGTTATATCTCTATTTGAATCAAAATCAAACCCAACTATAGTGCCATTGGGTACCACCTTGGCGTAATCATTAGACGATTCATTCTCTTTTCTTTTGAAACTGTATTCTTTTAAAGGTATCCGATTGATATGTTCTGATGGCTTCTTAGATATTTCTTTCAGTTGATATTCAGATGAATCTTGTGCTGCGCTACCAGAGTCATCATCGATGTCTCCTCTCGTGTTTCGGTTAATAGTCTTTTTAAAGCTTCTAACGGTTATATCAGCACCAATTTTTTCTTTAGCCTTTAACAGATTTTGTAACGGCATTGAATCTTTACTTCTTTTTGAACTTTCGAGATCAGAAGGTCTACAATCATCTGTTTCATTGGAATCAAATTCAGTGGCCCTCTTGGTTCGCTTATCTGATATTTTATCTTTATTATTACTGGCTTTCAAATTTGCTCCTGTAACGTTTTCTTTCGTATTATTTAGAATATATTTTAACACGACACTAATTTTCGTCTCATCCTTTGTGACGTTAGGTACTTTAGTATCTTCAACGTTCAAAGAACGAAGAATTATTTTTTTTCTTTTATCTACCAGGATTCTAATGCGGAAATCTTTTGTTGTGGATACGTTTCGATATGTAGGAGTTACAGAAGTGTTGTTGTTAAAATTAACTGCGGTAAAGGGCCAACTCGAAGACGTGGTCGTACTGGCACGTTGCCCTGATGGCTTTGAAGATATTTTATTGTTACTAGTCTTATTGGAACTCCCGCCTTTCCCAGCCTTTCTTGGTGAAATGTATATGGAAGCCATGACAGCTGGTTCTTTTAACTTAGGTTTTTGAGGCGATTTTACAACTAAACGAAATGTGTCATTGGAGTTAGACGCAGAACGATGAAGTGGTGATACAGTCTGTGGTTTTGGTTCAGGAATCAAACTCATTCGAGATTTTCGCTTGTGATTTTTGTCGGGTTTTAAAGTTGGGGGTATTTTAGTGGCTTTTGATCTTTTTGGGATTATATGTTTAGGAGTCGTATGTGTGATACGTTTGACTGGTGCCAAAGTAGAATGTTGCTGGGGCGGTGCACCAGGAACAGCTTGGAAACTTTCAGTGTCTTCTGTAGTAGTAGTAATTGGCACTCGTTTTGTTGTTGACGCCAACTTTAAGGCATCTGATTTAGGGTACATTCGGGTTCTAGTTTCCATGTACATGTCTGGACGTTTGTTTTCGTCATATTTCATTGTTGTTTCAGTAGATGATGGTAACGGAGTGACATCAACAATCTTTAATGTCCAAGCTAGATCTAATGTTAGTATTTCTGCTTCGATGTGTACTGGTAGTTCTACGATGATTTTGCCCTTGACAAGAGTCCACTGAAAATAAAAAAAAACATTACGATTAGGTAGTCGATTAATCTGTAATCTTCCAAATTAACAGCAGGCCCGGAATCACGGTCATAAATGCAAAAGCAAGAGCGTATAAATAACTTAAATATGTTGCAAAATCCCAAATAAATTTAAATATTAATAAATATGGGAGCAGCATTTAAACTCTTTATGATACTTTGTTAACATACGACTAAGTATATCCATCTTCTTCAAGTCTTTTATATAGGTAGGTACTCACTTTAAGAGTTTCAATGCCATGACCAAGCAGTTCAATTACGTATGTGCCTTGTCGGAAAGTTTGCGTTAGTCCTCTTAGCCTCAGTTTATTATTCTTTGGCCATCTAAAGAATATCGCATAAATTGCTAAAACTTTATCAGATTTCCTAGGAACCGATGTTGGACGACGAATGTTATATTGTAGTTTATTGCAAGTATATCTGACATCGCTATTAACTGGATCTGTTTGGTAAAGCCAAGGTGATGTGTTGTAAATAGCATCCCCATTGACTCTGAGCCAATTTCCAAGATATTTGAGTTTCTTTTCAAGAAATTCAGGAATTTCTCCCTCCTTTGTTAATCCGATGTTGATTAAAACATTGCCTGAAAAATGGATGTTCATGATGGCCTAGTTGATATTTTATAGCCAAATAACTAAAGTAAACAAAATTAAAAAATGCAAGTGTATTAGGTCACACTTCTGCAAATTATACGTTAGATATGCCACAAAGACTTACCTCCAGAACTGACAGTATCGACTAGAATCTCAAGAACTTGTTTCATGGGTATTAGGTCTTCCCACAGCATTTTTTCACGGTAGCCCCAGGATTTAGTGTCTAAAGAAAACGCATTCTCCCATTTATGTCTGTCTACGAAACAAGATAGCAGAGGTTAGTTAATTCTCAATTGGCTAAAGAACAGTAAGCATTTTGAAACTTTTTAAAAAGGAACTTACTAGGATTAAATTTAGCGACACAACTATAATAGTCTCCATGTTTACAATGCACATCTTTACCCCATCTATCGTTTACCACCACATCTAGTCTCACGGGACTTTTATTATAAAGCCAAGCAAGAAACTGCTCTGACCCCCAGTAACTGCTTGCAGCTTCCCAATCACCATCGACCCTGATGACTGAAGGTCCATATCTATTCACTATCGATTTCAATTCTGGTATAACTTTTTTAGTAGGAAAAGTGTTGTTTCTGAAGCCGTATTCCTTGTCGCGAAGATACATTGGATTGAACCATTCGTAGAGTGAGTATTGGACCCCGAACGTCATGTATTGCTTCCTAACTGCTAAAGCCAGTTCTCCGACGAGGTCACGCCGCGGGCCAACATCTTTGGTGTTCCAATTCTCAGATTGTTCGGATGGGAAGAGAGCGTATCCGTCGTGATGTTTACTTGTAACGAGGACATACCTGAAAGTTTACAAAAAGGCATGCAAACATGTTTCCGACTTGATTTCCTAAAGACGTGAAGTAGGTAGATACTAATTTAACGCATTCATTGCTTTATCGAGATAGAAACGGTAGACGAGTCTTTTTTAAATGAACATAATCGTTTTCAAACACTATGATTGGAGGGTTTCATTTCTATGCAGTTGTTATGTTATAAAGAAATAAAGTTGTCAATAAAAATAGGAACTGAATTACTCACTTAGCACCAGCTTCCCGTAACGTAGTAGCTAAGTAATCGGGCTCGAAGTTTTCAGCTTTAAACATTGGCGCGAAGTCTTGGTATGTAAAATTGGGATTCTTTTTCAAATAATTCTTTTCCATGAAGGTTTTTATTTCGTCGTGATCTGTGGTCAAGAAATAACCTATTATTATAAATATCAAAGTTTGTACCTACCAATGGCTGGATAAATGGATGCTTGTTTTGTTACTCTTTCACGCTGAAACTGCTAAGTGAACTTCTTGTAGGTAATTAAATTTTTCGGTATTGTAGCTAAAATCCTTCATTATATCAGAATTAGTAGGTTGTATTAATTAAAAATATTGTAAACGTTTTCCGAGATATGATTCAAGATAAGTTGCGGGCGGCCTCTGGTTATGTTATAGGTACCTACTTATACTTACGTTAGGGTTGCACATACTGCTGATTTACCTATGTGTAAATGTGTGAATGTGTGATGGGTTCAGGAATTCGGTTTTTTATTTATATATGATAAAATGACCTTCAACATCGCGTGTTTCTAATCGTTACTTAAATCTCAAGTTCAAATATAAATAAACAACCGATAAGTAAATATTTTACCTTGTTTAGGCAGATCAGGGTCCATCCAATACTTCCAGAACCACTCGGAATGAAAAGCAGGAACTGAATACACACCCCAGTGAAGGAGTATACCAATTTTAGCCTGATCGTACCACATGGGTAGGAGACGCGAATCCAAGTCTGACCAAGCTGCTGCATAAGTCTTGTTGTTTACAGTCTCAATTTCTTGGCGTATCACTTCGCCTATCGTCTGGTCATCTTGGTCGAAGTCAAACATGCTGTAAACCGTACCTGACAAAATTAAAATAACCAACAATTCCATCTGTGTCATATTTTTGAATAAATCCATTTTTTAGGTCGGAATATCAGTTTCTTGTCTTATTACAAATTAACTTTATAGAAAATAACTAAGTCTATCATCGTTTGAGATCCAACTACACTAGCGATTAACTTAAGTTAGACTGATCAATGTATAACTTGATCCTTCATATCACTTAGGTATTAGTTCCCATTGTGACATCACTTTATTGAATGGTATATTGTTGACAAAACATGGCATTTTACACATTGATACAGTGATATTTTTTATTGAATGCCTGTGAATAGTTTTGCCTAAGGCCAAGTATTCATAATATAAACGCAAATGTTTAATGTTGGTTTATGGTTCAGTAGGTCATACGTAGGTACGTGTAGCCTTCTTGCTATATGATCTATTGTCAATTGTTTACTTGGTCATTGATACCTGTACCTACAAGTGCTTTTGTGGTGTAAATAAGTTCTTCACATAAATAATTTGCTTCGTTCACTGCTATCTACTTTTAAAACGCTGAAAGCTTAAGTAAGGTATGTTATGAAGTAAAGTACTAAGGTAAAGGAACTATTTATTTTTACGTGATCAAACGGTGATGTCAGAATTTTAAATAGGTATGTATTCCTATATAAATATTTTTTTAATTAAGTACCTACCTATCTTTTAGTAGCTTCCGTTTTTCGGGTAATTAAAACTCTTGAATTAAAATTGATTACATCAGCATGAATCATAAAAAAAAATACATAAATAGTTTCAGAAGGTATATTTCAATAATGATTTGTACATTTTTATGATATCGATAAAATCAAACAGAATGGAAAACAATTTATAACAACTATACTTAAATATTTAAAAAACTCTTAATTACGAGTTTTTCGATTTAGATGTTGATAAAAGATCAAAGATGTTGCTGAACACGTTTTTCAGCGCATTTATAATGCCGTTTTCAGCGTTTCTTAGTGCTCTCTGTTGCAAGTTGTCTTGTAATGTTGGTAATGTGAACTTTAATGTCCAAGCCACGTCTAGAGTTAGGGGGTTATCTACACCCTTCTCTGGCAAATTTATAATCAGCTTCGTTTTCGTTAGCGACCACTGAAAAATGAATAGCTTCGTCAGCATATATTGTTTTAGTTAGGATTTACCAGAACAATCTATCCGCGCAGCTTCATCAATGGTAGAATAGATTAGTTGATATTTCAGTTGATAGATTGTACTAAGGATATTAATCTGTTACTATCGATGATCGATCTATCGGTCTGGTAGCAACTTGAGTAGGTACCTATTTATTTTGTTTGGGTTATCTTAGTTTCCAGTCTAAAGGGTACACAATAACAGGTAATAAAACTCACCTCCAAAGGTCCAGAATGTCCCGCCAAAGTAATAATGTATCTAGATTTATTAAAAAAAGGAGCCATAGCTTTCAGTCTCAACTTGTTACTCGTCGGCCAAGAGAAGAAAATTGCGTAGACTGCAGTAATCGTTTCATTTTTTAAAGGAATAGCGACAGGGTTGTCAGTGTTATATTCGACCTTATTACAAGTATACCGAACGTTGGCATTTGCTGCGTCTGTTTGATGAAACCACGGTGAAGTGTTGTAAATAGCTTCGCCATTCAATTTGAGCCAGTATCCCAGATAATGCAGATTCTCATGGAATATTTCCGGGATTTTTCCCGATTTTGTCAATCCTATGTTGATGAGTACGTTACCTACAACATTCGATAGAAGGTTTATATGACAACTAATAAACGTATAGCAAAACAAAATGGCATTTATCAACGCGGTTTGTTAATTTATAAGGCCATGAAGCGTAGAGAAAATAAATCAGGGCATGACAAAAACTTATGATGCATGTATTTGGAATAGCCAATCAGATTTCATAGTTTTCACGCATATTTTTAGTGAAAATGTATCAAGCCGAGAGGAATATAAATGCCACTATTCTATTAATAAAGTTTTGTTGTTGTGTCAGCATATGGACGTCCACTGCTGGACAAAAGCCTCCCCCAAAGATCTCCACAAAGACCGGTCCTGCGCTGCCCACATCCAACGGCTTCCCGCGACTTTCACCAGGTTATTAATAATAATCGACATAAAATCTATAAGAAACTGCCTACCTCCACAGCTGACAGTATCAGCAATGCTTAATATCAACTCCCTTATAGTTACAATATCTTTGTAAGCCAAGTTCCGCCTATAACCCCACGACTTCGTGTCCAATGAGAATGCATACTCCCATTTGTGTTTAACTGCAAATTAGATTGTGTTTATGAGTGCTTGGTGGTAATTTGAACTACTTTATAAGTAAAATTTGTATTCAGGTTTCAGGTACGGCGTTTGTATGCCATGCATGAACCGCTCACCCAAAACAAACTGACAAACAAGTCGAAAGAAAAATCCAGCGAAAACTATGAAAATCAAATTTTTCAAAATCAGTTTTCAACTTACAAGGATTTAACTTGTCTATACAACTGATGTAGCTCCCATGTTCACAGTGAACGTCTCGACCCCATCTATCATTGACAACAACGTCTCTTCTCACAGGACTCTTTGTAAACAGCCACGAAAGAAAGTTTTCCGACTGCCAGTAACTACTAGTTGCTTCTCTGTCACCTTCAGCCCTTATTATTGACGGGGCATATCTATTTACAATAGATTTCAACTCGGGCCACACTTTAGAATCTGGATACGTTCTGTTTTTAAACTTCTTTGCTTTATCATCCAAGTATTTTGGATGGAACCATTCGTATAGTGAATATTGGATGCCAAATACCAGGTATTGTTTTCTGACAGCCATGGCTATTTCACCTACTAAGTCTCGATGGGGACCCACTTCCCAAGAGTTCCATTTAGGTGATTTATCCGTGGGGAATAATGCGAAGCCGTCGTGGTATTTGCTCGTTATTAGGACGTATCTGAAAGATATCATATATATGGGTAAAAGAATCGCATAACAGGTATCGATAACGAAATCGTATTTTGAGCACTTAAATAAGCATATTAATACAGTTAAAAAAACTTAGTTCTTTTTATATACCTATCCAAGTATCTGTATTATGCGTGTGCTTATGTCTTGCTTATAAATATTTGCATTTGGTGAGGTAATTGAAGCCGTAAAGGCACATACTTTGCTCCAGCTTCGCGTAATTTTATCGCCAGGTCCTCAGGTTCAAATTTATCCACCGTGAACATCGCTGCGAAGTCCTTGTAAGAGAAATTCGGATTGTCTGCCTGATAGGTTTTCTCCATGAAGGTTGTTACTTTATCATGAACTGGAAAATAGCACATCAAATTAAACATCTATATGTATTCATTGTGTATTAGTTTTAAGTTCACTATCGATTGTTAATAATTTTAATTTTCCACATTTCATTTGCTGAATCAATTCAACCAATTAAAAGAAAGGTAATTAAAGCTAAGGTTTAATTACACCAGTTGACTTAAAATAGAAGCTATCACAATGTTCAATAGATAAATAACGATGCAACTTGTGTTACCTTTTTGTCTTGGAAATTCTTTTTCAAGCCAATACCAAAACCACTCGGAATGGAAAGCGGGGACAGAGTACAACCCCCAATGAAGAAGGAACCCGATCTTCGCCTTGTCGTACCACTCAGGCATCGGCCGTTTATCCAAATCAAACCAGTTTGGCTGGTATTCTCTTTCCGAAGTTTTATTTTGCCCATGTCTTTCATGATTTGGTAGAATGTCGTATTCGTCGTCCATAAGATCGTAGCCATCAACGAAATTTATCAAGACAAATATTAAAACACGCATTTTTTTGTAATTAAGTAACTGAAATCGGTAAATATTATTTCCAAATTAATGTCTTATTTTAATTGACACAGTGCACTGTTCTATTAATTCTTAAATTAAAATATTTAGACAACCTTTATCTTGATACAACACTTTCGCCTTTAAACTATGTTACTGTACGTCGTTGCTAATTATTTCAAAAATTTACAAAGGTTCTTTGTTTATAGATGTTATATTGTCTAGTAAACAAAGGGTCGTCCCTTAATTGAAGATATTTTATATTGAATAGTGGATAGTGTTTCAAAAACAACAATGGTCTTCATTGTTAGTTAGATACGTCATAAGAATTTTGCCTTCAAGAGGCTGTGTCTTGTGCGTTACTATCATGGCGCCACTACTCTGATCGCACGTAGCCAACTTTTTTATTCATTTCTTGCGACAAGTGACTTTTCCAGCATGTTCACCACACTGTGTCTGACTCGGCAAGTCATTTGTCGTGAGTGAGTGTAGAGCCAGCAATGAAGTTGGAATAAACTATACTCAAAGAGAACCAGGGGCATAATCATCACACGAATGTCAAAAGCCATTTGAATAACATTAACTCACCTAAGTTTTACAATTTCTCCACGTCTGCCTTTTGAACTATCTTTCTTAGCGCCTGTTCCACCATTTACAGATAAAATTTAATTGACGGATAAACCTATTTCTATTTCATAAAACATGACGTTTTACACAGAGACAGATATAAGATATCTGTCAGATAATTTTAATCCGTAGATGGTGAAACAGCCCCTTAGGTTCAAATTCACAACCCTTGTGGTAGCGCCTCCACCGACACGCACGCTGCAAGTGACCAACGGGAATCATTTTGCAAGTTGCAACTTGTTTTCATATTCTGGCCAACAGTTGAAATGTGCTAAATCTTAAATCCCTACATTTCCTTCCTATACCTAACCTAAAGTAACCTTTCATCAGCCAACACTGCTGTTCTCTTATTTGTCCCTTTTTTAGTTATGATAGGTCGCACCATTTCTAGTAACTGGTAAAAAGTTTTCTACTTACTGCATTCTTAGGAAACTCGCTAAGTTCTAAATAAGTAACTCCCTTACCTTTTAAATTACTGCTTGGAAATAATGTGGCTGTGTTGATTCGGATTTATTGATTTTTGTATTTATGCTTTGTTTATGATGTTTCAATAAATAATTATCTACCTATTTATACTTATAAATAAATAAGAACGAAGAAGTCATTCGGTGGAAAAATGCAGGTATCATTTGTAGCAACGGGCAATTCCAGATGCGAAAATTACTGAGATATATCTATTTATCTTGGTAGGTAAATAAGTAGATAAATTAATTAGTAGTAAGTACTTATATAAGTATTTTGTTAATAATGTACGCATCTACGCACCATCCGCAAACCATTTCAACAACTAGGAAAATTAGATACAAATAAAAACAATATTTTTAATAACATTTTAATGAAGAAGAAAACATCAAACTTTTTTCATTGAAACATCAATCTCTAGTTATTCTAACAAAATTGTCTTGTCTACTTGTAACAGTAGGAGGAGTTAACGTAGTCGGGCCGTTATACGCCATGTCGACTTCCCAATCGTTGTTAGTATGATTTGCATCGACGAAGTGGGCTTTTACTGGTGCTCCTGTGACGCGCGTGAATTTCAACGCCCAGCCAATGTCGTACGAAAGCTTGTTCATAGTGAAATTGGTCGGCAGGTGTATTACGACTTTTCCTTTTATCCATTTCCACTGAAAAAAAGTGATTCGATTACAAACTTTTTTATTGTTTGTAGAGTAGCTGTGCCGTTGTTGCCCGGTGCGAGTCCAATGTTCCTGTAGTAGTATTTTTTTACTGTCGATGAATCGGCTATCATCAAAAGTCGGTACCTACTTCAAAAGACGAAAACCAATTTAAAAAAATTTAATGTTATGTAGGTACCTACCTACTTTAAACGTTCTCAATATTCTTGGCATTAGTGATTGAAAACTGTTTACTCACGTGAAGCACGTGATTTGTTTGTCCCAGCAAAACAGTAACGTATGTATCATTGCGAAAGATCGGCGCAATGCCTCTTAGAACCATTTTGTTATTTTTCGGCCAACGGGAGAATAGAGTATAAATCGTCGAGACGCGTTCTGTTATTTGCAGATTCTCTGCTGCACGCTGAGCATTATATTGGTCTCTTATACAAGTGTATTTAGCATCTCTGTTGTAAGGGTCGGTGCTATGTACCCAAGGGGACGTGTTGTAAATTGCCTCGCCGTTCACATTCAAGTATTCACCCAGATACCTAAGTTGCCTCTTGAACATCTTTGGGATTTTGCCAGATTTTGTTAGTCCTATGTTTAGGAGTACGTTACCTGAAATTGTGGCATTTTAAAGTTAGCACTAATAATGAAGATAAAGAAGTGTGTTTGGATTGTAACAAGTGGAGGGAAGAGGTTTCTGCCCATCTATAGGTATATAAGACGTCGGCAATAGAAAGGATCATCGTGGAAGACATGCCCTAGTACAACCTAGCTAGGTTAAGAGTACTAGTACTCTTATGCTATTGTCTATGGCTCCTTTGATAGATTGATCAGACAAGGTCAAAATGAGCTTCAATTAATTTAATATCAGTCCATTATTCAAAAAGTCCGCTATCTTGGAAAAGGCAGTGCAAAATAGATAGATGTTACCTCCTCGACTAACAGCATACATGATGACTCTTACAATCTTCTTCAGAGTTTGCACGTCTTTCCATACCATATCACGCCGGTAGCCCCAGGACTTAGTGTCCAGAGGAATGACAACTTCCCATTTATGTTTTTTTACTCTCTCTGAAAATTAAATATTATTCAGTAATTATAATTAAGCAGATTGTTAAGCGGTTCATGTTAAAACCCCAGTCTAGCATGATGTTATGACGATGTTAAAATCAGTATCGTGATCTATTACTGTTCAACTAGGTATACCTACCTAATTATGATTGCAGCATGAACAGAACACGTCATTATGTTGTGATTCGATTCTCGCGAGTACATAATCAAGTTTTGTACCAGGTACGGAATACAGAGTACGATTCCAAACTTACTTGGGTAGCTGATGTTAACGTAACTATAAAAGTCTCCATGTTGGAAACGAACGTCGTGGCCCCACCGATCATTCACAACCACATTGGTCCTCACTGGACTAGTACCATAGAGCCAAGCCAAAAACTTTTGTGGTCTCCAATAAGATACCGGAGCATCGGAGTCCCCGTGGGCCCTTATAATTGAAGGACTATACTTTTTGACAATATCTCTAAGTTCTGGATAAACTCGATACGATGGATAAATAGAATTGTTGAAGTTATCTTCTTTATCGTTCAAGTACCAAAGGTTGAACCATTCGGCCAAGGAATATTGGACCCCAAAAGCCATATCTTGCTTTCTAACTGCTAAAGAAAGCTCAGCCATGATGTCACGGCCAGGACCTCTGTCTTTGCAATTCCAATCGGGGGCCTGCAAGGAGTTGAACATTGCAAACCCATCGTAGTGCTTTGCAGATAGAATAACGTATCTGTAACAATCAGGAAGTGTTGAGGAATATAATAGACTGACATGATTTTGATATTAATAGTTTTGTGATTTATATCGCCGATTTAGTAAGAGTGATGTCTTTGACTGTTGTAAGTGTCATAAAATACTTAGAATACATGAAAAGTACCTTGCACCAGCTTGTTTTAGAGTGGTTGCTATATCATCAGCATTGTAATACTCTCCTTTGAGAAGATCGGCTATATCATTATATTTGATATCTTTATTACTATATTCATTTTCAATAAATATTACGAATTTGTCGTCGAATGCTGAAAAAAAAACTTTCATGTTTTCAAATTCTTAAACGGCATTTTAGTAAGTTAGTAGGTATCTTACTTGTAGGTATTTTATTAGTATCAAAACAAAATCTACCTTGCGGTGGAGTATTCATCCAATCCTTCCAGAACCATTCCGAATCCGGTCCAAACGCTGGAACAGAGTAGACTCCCCAATGGATCAAAATACCGATTTTCGCATGGTCGAACCATTGCGGCAAAGGTCGGCTGTCCAGGCTAACCCATTTGGGAGTATATCCTATATTTGCTTTTGCTTTTTTTATTTCTTTGACTTTGAGCAGCAAATGATCCTCGTGGTCGTATCGTAGAGCGTTAATAACTGCAAGAGTTAGCGTTAAAATTATAAATGACATACTTTTTGCATTAACTGTCTGGTTGCTGTATTTTTCAATTGTGTTAGGTAACTTCTTTAGGACTTAAGAGTTTAAAAGTTAAATAAACTTGTTATATATTTGTTCGACGCGATTTTTACGTGATACCTTTCATTAGAAAAACAAACTTGCGAATGCCTGAAATCGACTTTTATACAATAGCCTATTGTTTGATGTAATAGTAGTATTAAATAATGCTGTTTATGTTATTGTCTATTCGTCAATAGGATATTTTGGTTGGTAGGTACGGTAGATAATCGGAACCGTTATACAATATATTTTTTTTAGAAATTCCTCACAAACCTGTGAAGATAATACAGAAACCAAATAGGCGTCATAATCAAGAATTCCGTAGAAGTTAAAAATCTACGTTCCAGCCACGTTCCAGCTCTGTTTAGTGTTATGCATTCTCTGAAGAAAACAGTCGTAGGTAGATACTTCGGCAAATGCTTCATTTTTTCTTTTTGTTAGCGGCACAGACATTAAAAAAGTACAGGATTCCAATCCCACCGTGATTGTTTGCGTACTATTATAGGTCGCGCCACGAAAAAGAACTTTAGAGACAAATGAAAATCACGTGTTCGCGCATGGGTACACTTACGCTCGAAAGTGCTAGGGCTATTTATCGTTTCATTCTTGTAAGAGTCTTTCGCACGCGGTTACGTATGTTGACTTTTAGACTATACGTAGGGGATGATGATTCTGATTCCAAAGGTTATGAAAGTGACGACAACGATGATAATAAAATGGCCACTTCTGTCATCAACACCGCGTCCTCATCTGGATTTCGCGCCACCCATGAAGACTTAATGGAAGAACAATATGTTTTATTTTTGATTTTCGAATATTTTTTACATTTTTACACTAAATCCAATATTGATTGGTAGTTGTGTATTTTTTTTTTATTTATATTCCATCTTACTAATACTACCTACTAATAATATTTTTCTTTCCTTTGTGCGTAAAACCATGACTGTAATTAAACACTTTTGTGCGCGATGGTATTTTAAAACAAATGTTAAACGTCAGTCTCAAAAATGCGCATCTGTCAGCTACGGTTCATTTTACGTGGCGCGACCTATAGCTGCGTACATTCTTGTCTGTCGATCGACCTGAAACTATCGACGATCGTTTGTAATCCATCATTCCTTCGGAGGAAAGAACGGATTACTCCTGTATCCGAACGCTCTTGCTTAAAAATTTGGCAGCTAGGCCAAAAATTTTAATTAGAAATTGTAAATGTCAAATCTGACATATGGTGTTCACGTCACTGTCTGGTCACTTTCTCGACTCAGCTGGCGGCTAAGCTAAGTTTTATTGTATTTTCGTATAAAACGAGCATTTAGTAAACATGTAAGTATTCGTTTTCATTGGGTGGGTCATTTACTTTATTCAGCATTAGTTAAATGCTAACAATAATGCTATTTTCAGGTCGAAAGTAACTTTTAAAATCACCTTGACTTCGGATCCCAAACTACCATTCAAAGTGTAAGTTTTTAAAATACTTTAAGCTAAAACATAATGTGAGGTAACTTCAGCATAGTCGAATCTTTGTACTGGTCCTTTTTTATCCGTATTAAAGTGTAGTAATTGAAGTTAATGGATGTTAACAGATGCTGATATATCGCGAGCTGTGTTGAAGTTACGTCGCTTTTTTCCCGATTGAAATGGAGACGGCAGTCGTACAACAGTTCCTCGACTTCTTCCAAGACTTCCTTCGTCTGTGTCAGCTTGAGAACTGGCCAGAAAATAATACAACTGAGCAAGAAATTAAGAATGCTTTCCTAATAGCTGTACATATTGAAAAGTGCCTAAATAATTTGCAAAAGAAAGACCTCATTCATGAATTTCTGTCTACTTTAAATAGTCATCATGAAACTTCTAAATTGTTTTTAAAATGTTGTTTTTCTGATCCACCTAAATATATTTTGAAGAAAATAATCACATCTAAAGCAAACATTTCTCAAATGGATGTGGGGTTTAGAATATTTTTGCAAATGTTTACTGAAGATAAACTAGAAAGTTGTCTCAGTGATTTAATGGTTCAGGCTGCTTCTAAAGAAACTCTTTTGAAAAACTTACCGAAAGAAGTATCTAAAGACAACATACTTTTGTTCAAAAGTCAGCTGCTGTTATCAGAATTGAGTACCGTAGAGGAATCAAAAGAATCTCTTAGTGAACTATTACAGAATTGTACTCCAGATATAATTGAGCTTTTAGTTGTAAGTTTGTTAAATAATGATTACAAATATGATAACAGTGTTAGGAATATCAAAACTGCATTTAAAAATACAATGTTGGATAAGAATCCTAGAAATAAAACATTTTGGAAGTACCTTTTAAAGATTGATGACAAATATTTATTGAAAATATGTTTAGACCATGAAGATTTATTCAAATTGATGTGTAATTCTTTGATAGACTGTGGTAGGTTGTTGAAAGAGCATTTATCTGCGGAATATTTCTACATAGACCTGACTTATTCTGAGATTGTGTCAGTTGTACAAAGGCTATGTGAGGATCCTAATTTGAAACTTGAGTTTTTTGATGTTGTTAGAGACAGTGATACGGATATTTTATTTTGGGAGAACATGCTTTAATCATGGTTTGAAAATGATCAAGTGACAATAAAACTTTGTATTTTGTATCGCATAATTTGTCAGTTGTTTTTGCTTCGTCCCTATTTTAATACATTCCTTCTCCATCAAAATCCATGTCCTATTCCTGCCAATTTATTTGCAAATTTTAGATAGATCACAAACAATTTACAGATAGTTATTGATGCAAAATGTGTTTAAAATGCAGGAAATTATCTTTTATCATAATCAGGTGCTGCTAAGATTTGAGAAATCCTCACCTTCTAACACATTGACATACTCGTTAGATCGCATGTTGGCTAAGTATTATGAATCTCCTTATACATATTGTTGTGTCAGCTTGTGGACGTACACTGCTGGACAAAAGCCTCCCTCTAAGGATCTCCACAGCGACCGGTCCTGCACCGTCCACATCCAACGGCTTCCCGCGACTTGCACCTGTTCGTCGATCCACCTTGTTGGAGGCCTTCCGACCTTATTAGAATACAACTATAATGGTGCTTTCGTTTCCCAGACTGAGCGTCCCTGAAGCAACCCCGTTCACGGCGGTGCTGAAGTTCGCGGCCGAGGAGTTCCGCGTGGAGCCGGCCACCAGCGCCATCATCACGGATGACGGCATCGGCATCAACCCGCAGCAGACTGCTGGTTAGTATACCATTTAAAAATGTTTTATTAATTACCCCTTTTCCTATTCTATTCAGAATTTGTAAGAAAACACTTTTTGTCGTAGGAATTTTTTTCTACATTAAGCTACTGTCGTATTGAAGTTATAGCCGTTTTATGCTTAGACCAATGGCAAAAGTTTTTATCGAAATCTTTTCATTACAGTTACACTTGTTTTTTGTTTCAGGTAATGTGTTCCTGAAGCACGGATCTGAGCTGCGGTTAATCCCGAGGGACAGAGTAGGCCACCACTCTACTTAGCTCTATCAGCCATTCCACACAAAATATATATTATAAGAATATTTTATATACTTACTTATGTACAGTTTTCTATTTTATGTTACGTTAATTTAATTTAAAGCTAAATAAAATCCAAAATTAAACTTTGGTAAAACATTATTTTATTTTTTGTCCATTCAGCCATTTAGGTGTATTATTATTTTAGATAATATTGTGTAACATAAATATTTAACATAATTTTAATAATTGATTTCAGTACATTCATTTATTTATTATGTAACATAAGAGATTTGAAGCTATAACAAAAAATATGTAAATTATGTACTACTACAATTTCATCTCGTGCAGTCATTCACCTAATTTAAAACTATTATTAGATTATCCTTACAATTAGTGGAACACAAATTATTATAAGCCATTAGCCACGTATTCATTAGGCGTTGCTCGCGAGGCAAAGGTTCGACCAATTAAAAGAGATCCCTAAAAACTAGGTACCTACCTAACTCGAATGTATAGCAAGGTTCTTTTAGAATGGTCAAACGCTGTCTCGCGAGGATGCTCGCCTAGTGATTACGCGGCCACTGACTGGCCATCTCCACGAAAATCGCTGACGATGTGTCGTTTCGCAACTTATTCGTCACGATTCTCTTGTGAAGACGACTCCTAAGGGTCAAATTATATTAGCGAAGTGAAAACAAGCGTCAATCCAAAACTGTACTTAACGGTCTGTCTACACATATCCGGAACGTGACGGATACGTTGTCATGACGACGCGACGTATTGTTTTTCCTCCTGACGGGCCACGGCCCGGATCTGTGTAGAATGTAGATAGACCTTATCTACATTCTACACAGATATATCGTATTATTGTGTAGAATGTAGTAATTCAACCTTAACTCTACAGCATAACGCACATATTACTTCAGATATGCGCGTGGACTATACCACGTTCGAGTCTTGAAAATCTCAACAATACAATATGTGCTTTACGCAGTCAACTTTAAGGTTGAGTTTTGTTACTTTTATGTTTCGGCTAGACGGTTAGCTTTGACTCTGCGCTAGTATAAAGCGACCCTAACCCGAAACAAATCAATAAAACTAAGAACTTAATTAGTGGATTCAGTTTTAAATAGTGGTTCCGCAGCTCTCAGGAATGACTTTTCAAATTCTAAAGTCGAAAATCGATCCACCGATGCCCTGAAACAATATACGATACATTACTATTTTTATTTTAGCTATGTCCATCGAGAAATGTCAAATCCTAATATTTATGAATGCCAAAATTGGATGGATGGACAGATGTGAGAATGTTTGTTACTCTTTTACATAAAAACGACTGAACAGATTATGATGAAACTTGGCAATATTGTAGCTTATACATCTGAATAACTACTTAGGCTAGATTATTTCAAGATATTTTGTTTATTTTTTAACTATAAATACGTACGAAGTCTCAGCCAGTCTATAGTATTGATATCTATACTCTGTAATTACACTGTGGAGAAATAAACAGATATTATTGATATTATATAATGCAACTGCTTACCTAGCCGCTTGCACAATAGCCTGCCTCTCTTCCTGCGAGAGTGCGATGACCTCGAGTATAGCGCGCGCGTACTCGTCGGCGTCGGCGGCGAGGTACCCGCAGCGCGCATGCGCGGACACCGACACGATGTCAGCCAGCGGACCGCCCGAACGGTGCGCGATCATTATCAAACCCGCCGCCATGCATTCTACCACACCTGTGAATTATCATCGTAATAGGCATGACGACAAAAGAAATGTTTTAGGCCCATCACATAGTTTATTTTTAAATATTCGACACGTATTTTTTCTTTTTTCTCTTAAACTAAAAAATTACAAAGATACACTGGGTTAAAGTTGCTCGTGACGTCACGTTTACGTACGATTTTTACGTAGGAGTGACGTCAAAACTCACTCCATAACTTTGATGCTCTGTATCTTTGTATTTATTTATGTACCTATTTAATCAGGTAAAAATTGTGTTTCAAATATTTTTTAATAGCCTAAAAGACGGACTAATTATTTTTTGAATTTTTGAATGTAGTCGTCATCCCTATTATATTTAAGTTAGAATCTTATCATTGGAGCATCCGCCATTTAGACCTATCTTCTGCCAGTGCTTTGACTTCTTGATACGACATGACGTTAACTTTCTCGTTCACTTGGGTAAAGTAGGTAGGTACATCGCAGTCTTCCTCTCCCTCTCTCTCTCTTCCCCTCTTGTGAATTATACATTTTACATTTATTATTAATATTATAACATAATTTAGGCTTAAAAAGCCTTTAGCTAAGTTTGTTTTTAAAACTTAACCTCTTCGCTGCAAGGTTCAAAACGTATGCGTTTGCGCAATGGACTCTCCTAAAGTTCTACATTTTCGTTGAGTGTTCGATACAGATACAATCAGCCTATCACGTCCCACAGCTGAGCAAACCTCCCCCTCATTCTTCCATGCTTCCCTATCTGCGGCATCTTCCGGCCAGTTTGCCAAATATGCATCCAGATCGTCGCGCCATCTCTTTTTAGACCGACGTCTACCTATGTGGCCGTCGAGCGGCAAGTAGGTAGATACTTTCACTGTGTAATAAATATCTAAGAAGAATAAAAAACCAACGTACTAATTCCAAAATGCTCATTCCACATAGCATGTAACCCGATTGTAGAAGTCTGGTACAGCTGCAACAACCGAGCATAGGGTGCGTTGACAACGAACTGCACGCTGTCTTCTAAAGAGAGGTGTTTGGCCAGGTCTTTCAGGTTCTGCACTCTTTCCTCGTCTTCAGCGTTACGGCAGGAGCCCACTAGGACTAGTTTTATCTGTAAGTTGTACAATAGGTCATTAAAAGTCACGTTTAATTAAAATAACTGTCATTAAACAGAAATATCCACAAATTATGTATTACCGTTGACGCAATAACAACAAATACAAAGAACCGGGCTCTCATACAACAAACGTGATTTATTTGCCTATTTATGCTTGATATCAATAATGGCTACTGGTAGACATTATTAGGCTATTGTGAACCTAGCGAATGGTACGGAACCATTCTCGCGCGAGTTTAATTCGCACTTGGCCAATTTTCACTCTTGATAATATTGCTGAACACATTTAAGAAAGATTGGTGGGAAGCCGCCACCAATAGAAAGCTGTGGAGAGGCATGGGAGAAGCTTTTCCCCAGCAGTGGGACAACATAGTCTAATTAAAAAAAATTGCTATATCAACAGATGCCAACTAAGTTATGTTTTTTTTTTATTTGAAGCAATCTCTCACCTTATGCCAAAGTGCCTCATTCTTTACCAACAAGTTCCTGAGCTCGTACATCGCCTGCAGCATCAAAGGATGGTCCTTCTCTGGTCTGAACTGAGCTATGGACAGGATCCTGATGGGGTCTGACTCTTTTACTAGAGAACGAAGTTGCTTCAGTTCTGTCACCTGGGGAAAGATAGAAAGGTTAGATATGTATGTACATTAACCTACTAACATTATAAATGTCAAAGTTTGTGCAGATAAATGGATTAATGTAAGATTGTTACTCTTTCAAGTAAAAACTACTGAACAGATTTTGATGGAACTCGACAATAATGTGGTAGCTTGCAATTCAGGATAACACAGGCTATATTATTTTGAGATATCATGATTTTTTTCGAAGATATGACGATAAATGCGTACGAAATCGCGGGCATCGTCTAGTATTATAAATGTCAAAGTTTGTGCAGATAAATGTATGAATGTGAGGTTGTGTGTTACTCTTTCATTTTAAAACTACTGAACAGATTTTGATGAAACTTTATAATATGATAGCTTACAATTCAGGATAACACATAGTCTATACTATACTATTTGAAGATATTGCGTAAGTTTTCCAACGAACTGCAACTGCACCTATTTGAATCGCGAAAACATTTGTTCCGGGGCTGTGCAATTTGTGGTACCTTTGCCGTATTGCGGTATGAACCGGAAAAAACTTTTCTTTTAGAAATATGCTGTACCTTTTGTATTACTTCTTTTTTTCTGTCTCTATGTATGTACTATCATCTTAGAATAAACTGTTAAATGAACCGGGTGTAAACCAGTACCGCGGTAATAACTTACCTCACACGGTGGATAAACCCTGATAGTATTGAAAGGGATCTTCCAAAGCTCGTTGATGTGATCCTCAGTCCAGGTTCCGTTAACCATCACCACGTCCGCACATCTTCCTACCACGCCATATAGCTGGTGACAAGTTTACATAGACTGTTCATATTATAATGCAACATAATCATTATTTATACAATGTTTATTGCTGTCTCACATAAAAATCCACTGTACAGATTTTAACAAAATTTTCAATATTGTCTCTTACACATAGAACAATGTTAGCATCAGAGATGTCGAGCCTGGTAAGAAACTGGTTTATTCACATAGGATAGAACATGCGTACATTCGTTCGGAGCAGATAAATTATAAGGGTGTTCCCACATACATAACAAAGAATTAATAATTTAATGTTGGTGTTGCCAACCAACTCATAGGCTATTCTTAAAATCCGAGATATTCTTAAAATGCGTGGCGAACGACCGGTAGCTTAGAAACACTTACCCATCCAAAAATCTTATAATAAAACAGCTTGAGCCAAGTAAACAGTGGATTCCTGGCTATCAAGCTGGAGTTATTGTATGAGACGACACGGTGTTTGACTCGTCGCATCATGGCCGCCGTTATAGTAGGGTAGTGCGTGTAACACCCGACGGGACATTGCGCCAAGTAGCGGAAGATTGGGTACGTGAATGCCATACCAGTTGTGTCTATGTAGATGTCTGTGGATACATAAATCGTCTACAATTAAAAAAGAATTTGAATAAAGAATAAGAAGAAATAAAAAAGAAAAAAATGGAATTACTCCAGCGCCGTTTTTGGCTTGGAGCCGGAGGATTTTGAGCTGGCGCTACAGATGCTTGTTAAAGTTATTTGACGTCGAGTCCAGCGCCGTTTTCGGGTTGGAGCCCGACGTTTTTGAGCTGGCGTTATAGATGATATAATAAGCAAATTGATAAGCTGAAAATGTAAAAGTTTGTGGCGATGGATGAGAGGATGTTTGTTACTCTTCAATGCGAAAACCACTGCACAGATTTCAATAAAACTTTACTTATAATGTACTTACTACTAACTGCTTTACTTATAACACTACACATTTGCTATACTATGTTAAGGTATGTAATAATTGAGCTAGTGAAATAGCAGTACCTACAACCAAAGGTTGATTGGCAGGGCCATGAAAATAATTGTGCATTAGAAATTCTGCCATCTCTTTTTTTTTAAACATAAGTGAAAACTATAACTTTAATAAATGTTATATATCTCTGCAACTGATTTAAATAACAGAAACACATCACCTGGATTAAACTTCATAAAGGCCTCCATGCCAAGCACCATAGAGCCTAAACTCTGCATGAGTAGTGTGAAGTAAGGGTACATCTTGGCTTCAATGACTTTACCCAGCGACAACCGAATGAATGTGATCTTCTTGGCGTCTACCTTCACGTTGAATTGATTTTGTGCTTTGTCTAGTATCGTTTTAGGCTCCGCTGTATCTACTGTGTAAATGTAAATGTTTGTGTCTGGGTATCTGTAAAAAATATTTTGTTTCATGTAGATTAAAACAAAAAAAAAAAAAAAAACAAACTCAAGGTTTGCCAACGGGCTATGGAGCGCAGTATGCTTGGTGTAAAACTTACTGACAAGGTAAGAAACACCGTACTGCGCTCTAAAACGCGTATTGCTGATGTGGCAAAAACAGCTGCCAGGCTGAAGTGGGATTGGGCCGGCCACGTCTGCCGCATGACAGAAGACTTATGGGCAAAAACAGCTACCCAATGGCTACCAACTGCCAAACGGCGTCGCGGCAGACCGCGGAAAAGGTGGCGGGACGAGCTGGATACCTTCTTGGGTACCTGGGCGGAGGAAGCTCGAGACAGAAAGTCTTGGCGTATGAGGAGAGAGGCCTTTGCCCAGCAGTGGGACACGAGTGGCTAAATAAGATAAGATAAGATAAGATTAAATAAATAAATAAAATAGAAAGATGTTTATTCGACACACAATTATATGATTATTATTTTTTTGTTTATTTTTTGATTGTTGCATTTTAAGTATTAATGTATGCATTTAAGGAGTTTTGAACAATGATTGTCTAAATAAAAATAATATGAAAAATTTAGGAGATAAATAAAAAATATTTAGGTAGGTAAAGCAAAAGACTAGGATAATATTATTTTTAATAACACTGTTATTCAGTAGCTCTTCTATTTTTAATGTGGTGGTGGGCAGTGACATACATGTACTTACTGCTATTGTTTTTACGGAAATTGATTCTTTATAGTAATTTTATTAATTCATATTACAATAGTTTTCCACAAAGATACTATGTAGTTAATTCAAATATTAGATTTTAGCTATTATGATTTCCATGATCACAAATTAATAAATAAAAAAACCTTGCAAATTAAAAAGCTCTTACCTAGCCAATAGTGCTTTGATAGCTACCCATAGGACCCTCTCCCCTCCCCCTCCAGCATTAGCGTAAGGGTGGAAGAAGGCAACATTAGCTCCGTCTCGGTTCCGCCGTTCCAACTTACGTTCCTTAACACGCATGTACCAGGACGCTATGATGAATGCTGTTGGTATCAGCACGAATATTCCTATGCATATCACTACCATGAATATTAGTGGCAGGATTACTAGAAACCTGAAAATTTTAAAGCAGGTAATATTAAAAAAAAAAAAAATTTTGAGACGAATATGTGGCGCAATGCTGAATAAAAGAAAAAAAAACAATACCTACAAAGAAAAAAATAGGTAAGTGATTCATTATTGTATAAATTGTAGAAAAGGCTTTTGAGAGGTTTCTCCAAGTGTTATTATAACTATGTAATTTCCTTCTAAAACCTACGAATTTTGTATGAATAGTCAATGCGGAATATTCAAGAATGATTCCCATACTAACTACTTGACAAATAATGTAGCATTACAATATATTTAATGAGTTCCAGCCGCTAAAACTCTAATGATGCAATACTTACACAAAACACTGCCAAAACATTGCGAAATAAGCCGGTGTAGCCTGCAAATGTATTTATACAGCACTTCAACTAACTACAGTAATTATGTGTGAACAATTTCTACTAATTAAGTGAAGAACCACCTAAATATTATTAAAAACGTTTGATCTTTTCCATCGCTAACCTTCCATGTAAACAAATGTCATGTCGTGTCCAACCAAATCACGAATTATGTTCGTTTCATTTTTAGTTTTCCGATGATGTTTTATTTACGTAAAATATGTTTTAAAATGAAGTAAATAATAATATCTAGGATTGAACAACGTATTTCGACGTAACCTTTATCACTGATGTTATTTTTAATATCACTCTTCGTTGAATTTTTAAGAATCTCTAAAGTTGGAACTGGAAGTTTAGCGTCTAGTTCAAACAAATCAGAAAGAAAAAAATATGTAAACGTCACCAATTACTGTCAAGTCAAGTGTCACTGTCATATTTTGACAGCAATGTTCGCTTGTGCGGCTAGGTTAAGGAAATTATCTAGTATTTTTCATGAATTATTGATTATAAAGTGTATTAATTAAATGCAATAGGAGCTAAAAACGTGCCTAGTGACTTTTGTAAATAAGTAGTACAAATATTTAGTCAACATGGATCTGCACCGGCCGGTGGATCCGAATAAGGTAAAACTTTCGTGTCACTCTTAGAATTGATAAGGCTTCTTGGGATTACTATTAGATTTTTAGGCAATAAAACGTGTTTCTGTTCTAGACTTACGAGGAATTAACTTCTGAGGAGAAATTGAGGTAAGTTTTATGAACATTATTAAATTAACTTGACCAAAACACTATGGATCAATTCATTTACATTTTGTACCCAAATACTGAATGAATCCATTATTTAAATAAAGCTATCGTTAGTTTGTTTGCTTATACAGATGTTTGCTCCGCTGATTAAAATTTGGGCCATATCTTCATTCAATAGATAAACATATACAAGTGTAAATAAGAAAACCACAGAATGAAGTTTAACTTAACTTTGTAGAATTAATATTAAGTTCGCTTATTGGCTTTTAAAAAATAGGAAGAAATCCTTTTCTCCTTTAAATAGGTACTTAACTTTAAATACAATTAGCCTCCTGTTATATAAAATCTTTGTATCTAGGAAATCTTGCAAAATATTTCAAATGTTCTTGATTATGTTCAGTAAATACATCTATCTCCACATCCTTTGATAAAATAATAGGTAATAAATATCCTCACATTCATTCATTGGCACAATCATTAACATTTATACCCATGCTAGGAATACTAACTTAATTTTTTTATTGTATGTTTCAGATATGACCATCAGAAACTACACGAACTACACAAGGGCCATGAACAGATGCACACTACAATGGTCATGATCCTGATTCTCACGTTGATTGTGGCACAAGTCATAGTGGTTGAATGGAAGAAGAGGCATTATAGGAGCTATGCTGTAAGTAATAATCATTAATAAAGAGAAAAGGAAAGGAAGAAATTTCTTTTAGAAACATGCTGTACCTTTTGTATAACTTCTCTTTTTTTTCTGTCTCTATGTACTATCATCTTACAATTAACTGTTAAATAAATAATATTAATAATTTAGTTATTGGATATCTGACTCAAAATTACAATTTGAGCAGAGGTCCCCAAACTGGACAATGCCTGTTTATTGGGGAACCTGTTAACAGTTAATTTCAGACTTTAACATAATTTACGATTACAATAGATTATTCATTAAATTTATAACTATACCTACGTTTTGCCTTTTATTGGCATCTTTGTTTAGTCCCATTCATTAAGAGGTATCATTATTCTAGCATCATTTAAATAATCATATATTGGATCCAACATAATTGACTTTGATAAAATGGATCATAGTCCTTATACTATATTATCTAATATCATTGACTTTATAAATCTGTGATCCAAGACATGATAGTGTAATTATTACACTGTGATATGTCCTTAACTGAATATCTCATTAAATGTGAATCAACCAGACATGGGCAGTGATGCACAGTGTATAGGTTTGTAGATACTATAGTTTCAACTTGTTATGCTTTTTTAAGCAATGTTTTCCTTGAAGGATATTGATTGGTATTCAAATGTAATATTCAGAACATGTCATAAATATGCATATGCGTACAATTTATTATTACATTCATGAAATTGGTTTCCTAAAGAAATATTTCTCTGATAAAAAATCAATCAAAATGATATGAGTACAAACTCCAAACAACTTCTGAAGGTACTCAAATAAGAATTATTTCTTCTTATATTTAGGTATTTATATTAACTTTTTATACATGACATTCCTGTCTCAGGAAAACAAAAAGACAAAGATATTTTTTGTTATTTTTTGACCCATATTTTCTAGAAGAAAGTTGTTCAACATGAAACTTTACAATGTTGTAGCACATCTGAATAACTCATAGGCTATATTATTATAAGATATCTTTATTTTCCAAGATTTCATCCGACATCCGACGAAACCGCCGACAACCTGTAGTTCTAAAATAAATAATATACCTCGTTCCTTCCCAACTTGCAGTTCTTCACGATGTGCGCGATGTGGTCGATCCCGGTGCTGATGAGCGTCAAGAACGGCTGGTGGCGGTTCATCATCATCTGGACCATATTCACTATGTTGACTGCGCTCGTCATCCGCAAGTCTTCGCTCAGACCTATGTCTGTTACTACTCCAAGGTGAGATAGTTTTACAGTAAAGAGATGGTAAAGGGTGATAAATAATGTACATTGATCTTTGAAAAGCGGCAATCGCCTAATTTGAACTTCGTATAGCGATATAGAATTAGAATTAGAATTTGTTTATTGTACATTACAGAAAAAAGTATAAAAGAAAATTATATTATTATATTATTTTTTTTTATATGAAAGAAATAAGGCCATGTCGTATCAAGAAGTCAAATTGTTGTCAAAAGAAAGGCAGAGATGGCGATTACTCCACCGACAAGAGCCTGGCTCTTAGTTGTGTGTGAGTAGACTTTAAGCTTAGTGTAGCACACATAAGCTTAAGGGCGATGTTGGTATGTCTTTTAAATGTTGACCTGCAATCGACTATTAATAAATTGACTGTTTAAAAATTAATAAATAATAAACTCAAACACATCGAAACTGCTATGTTATAAAAAAAATCTATAATTATCAAGGTATCAGTTATCCCCATATTAAATTCACAGACTGGTATACAAATGGTTCTACCTCATATACAAGTTGAGTTGCTTCATCGGTGTGACGGGCTACGTGATCATGATGCTGGTCTTCGTCGGGCTCAACCTGCTGTTTGGTCAGAAGCCGCAGCCCTGGATGGACGTGGCTATCTTGCTGCTGTTCTACGGGCTCTACTTCGGGGTGTTAGGACGAGATGTTGCAGAATATTGTACGGACAAGATGGCCGCTAGTATTGGGGTATGTTTTAATGATTTTTTTAGGGATCTGTACCCAAAGGGTGAAAACGGAACCCTATTTTTTATTGCCGTCAAAAATTTGTAAAAGTACTTGTTGTTATAAGTACGTTTATCCAGTATACGAGATATAATCTTTGCGTAGAATAGAACTATATAGAGACCAATGAGGTCAGTGCCCAGCAGTGGGCTAGCTGTATCTGTAGCTGTATAATCAGTGAACAGTTATAAAGTACATAAAAATTCTATAGGTACGCCCTTACAGCTCTATAAAAATTAAACATTATATTCCAACAAACGCCCGCCAAGTTTAAACAGACAGTTCGACGAATGACACCAAGTTAACACAGAGTGTCCTTACATTAGGTTGCTATGTTACAGTACTACACTCAGGAAGGTATACCGACGCGACAGCTTGAGAGCAACGTGTGTGCGGTATGCGGTAACCAACTCTTAGTCAATGTTAATGAAGAGGGGGTCTTAGGTATGTTAACTACCTACTAATATTATAAATGTCAAAGTTTGTGCCGATGGATAGATGGATGGATGGATGTTTGTTGGTTACGCTTTTACGCAAAAACTACTGAATATTGTGATGATGGCAATATTGTGGCTTATTTAACAAAATGACACATCGGCTATAATATTTTTGTGTATTTTTTGTTCTAAGATATAACGATAAATAAAATAGCATAAATACGAATGTTTGTGTACCCATAAAATTTCGTGATTCCAGAGAATACATACAAGTTAACGTGCGGGCACGTGTTCCATGAGTTCTGCATCCGAGGCTGGTGCATCGTGGGCAAGAAGCAGACCTGCCCCTACTGCAAGGAGAAGGTGGACCTCAAGAGGATGTTCACCAACCCGTATCCTTTACCACATATTCATTATTATGAAATCCAACTATTATTATAAATGTCAATGTTTCTGCCGATGTGAGTGAAGATGTTTGTTACTCTTTTCAATAAAACTACTGAACAGATTTTGATAAAACTTGGCAGCACTGTTGCTTATACATCAGAATAACACAGGCTATTTTTTTTAAGATATGGAGTTTTTCGAGTCATTGCGATTAAGTCATACGAAGTCGCGGGCAGCCTCTAGTCGTAAATACATAATATATAATTAATTACTCTCTTTATTGCGCTCACAAAAAGCCAAACTTAAAGTAAGGCCAATTTAAGAGTTCCCTAAACCAACGTGCATGTATGAGGCGACTGATGAATGTGGATGATGCGAAAGAAGTGTTTTTGGATCGTAGCTAGTAGAGCGAAATGGCCTCTGCCTACCCCGATGTGTAGAAAAAGCTAGAGATTTTTTTATTTATAACACACAAGTTAAAATTTCCTTAACAAGCACACAGGTGGGACCGGCCGCATATCCTCTACGGGCAGCTCCTAGATTGGATCAGATGGCTCGTCGCGTGGCAGCCGCTCATACTCTTCTTAGCGCAAGGAATTAATTGGCTCTTTGGACTGGAGTGAACAAAAAAAAATACCTTTATAAGTCTATGCTCTGTCTAAAACAAGTCACGCTATACGGTTTGTAAATAACACTTTTTAAAAAATGAACTCGACAGCCATGTTGTTTTCAAAATGGCGCCCTTCTACGCTATCTTGATTTCATCGTTTAATTAAACTGGAGCATACTATAGTGACATTAAGTTTGAAATCCTGTGCTGTTGAATCACCAAGTCTATTTAGTGATAAATTAATTTAAAAATTGTAGTAAGATCCTATTTTTTATTGTATTTAAAGAAGTGGCTTGATTTAGTATTTTGAGTGAATTAATGGCATCTAAGATGGAGTTTATGGAATCCTATATTGCTATACGATTTCTAGACTCGTACCATTTAAACTCTGCCAAATAAAATAAAATTAGTCCATAAAAAACATAACATTTCAAATTTACATTTGCAAAGAAAAATTTCATGTCATAGTGTTACCATACCTTTTAAGTAAATAATTTTTTGTTGTTTTGGTTTCTATCTTGGTTGGTCTGTAATAGATTTCTGATGGTATTATGGTCCGGTTACCATAATCATTCGAATTATGAAAAACGTTGTAGTGGGCGTTATTACCCCGCATGTCGGACTTACCCTTACTAAGGTATTACCGTTCTTACCTCGATTTTATTCTCCATATTTTTATTCTCGTCACATTCAAATTAATATAAATTGTTAATTTATAAATAATATCACAACCGTTTTATATTCTGTAATCTACCTTTGCCTAACAGTGGGACGGAATAGGTTTAAAAAGGTTCATATTTTGTAAATAAAATGAACAATGTCATATTCATACCGTTTGCGTCAATGAAATGCTAATTAATATTGAACTGTATCTTATTTGACCCTGGATGTGGACAGGGCTCTTACTTAATTGGCAACATTTTATACTTTGCATGCTTTGGTTTCAAATTATACCTAAACCATTGCATATAATGTATATACTTAGATCAAAAAACTATCAAGTTATTTAATAAAATATATAATATAACAAAAAATAAAGTCATTATCTATCTTGCCCGCTCAAGCTAATAAGTCTCACATGCGATAGAAAATGATGCGGATACTTTTTAATTTAAACGTGAAAATACGTATTGCCGATTTGTTGTATATTTATTTATTATTGTTGGGACATTCCAACGTAGTTTTGACTTGTAAAGTCGAGTATTATTGAAAGTGTGTATGTTAGAGTTGAGCGTTCACAAATTACGTAATACAATGTGTGTGTGTGTTGCCTACTTAAAACAATAAAAATATCAGAATATTTTAGGAGCTGATATGACAAATGTTTTAAAACAACAACGAAATTTGTGAATGCATCTTTAAAGTGGGTTCCACACGACACAATTTCACATCCAATTTGACTAGATTGGCAATCGAATTGTGTAATGTGGACTGAAGATTAAATTGAAGGTTGATTAAAGGTCATTGGTTGGCCGGGATCGCCCGATTCGATTGTGGCCAATCAAATTGGGTGGTATGGACGTTAATTGGCCAGTTTTTCGACTCAGTATCCAATGAGTACAGGAGGCATCTTTAAACACGTTTGTTCAGCAGAGGCAGCAAAAATAAACTAAAATTCACGGTCTTTTTGTTTACGTGTGGATGGACAATTAGATTGTATGCAATTCGATTGACCAATCAAATTGTGTCGTGTGGAACCCACTTAAGAGTTTGTGTAAAACCAAGCAATCTGCCTAAGGTTGTCTATGTTTCCAATTTACTATTTAGGTTAAGAATGACTAAGAGCGTTTACCGTTTTTTGAAATCAGCAAAAGGATAAATAGATTTCATTTGTTTGGGTACTGAAACGGAGTTCCCAAAAGTACTATTTTAATCACTCACATCCCACTGATCCATTATGAACCCAGACGCAATAGATTTTCTATTGTTTCTGCGACGTGAAAAATTAAATAATGTTGCTAAAAAGTATCAAAATTGATTGTACCTAAATTTGTTGTATTTTCTAATAAACCGGCTGTAAACGCTCTTCATCTTTGATTATGTTCAGGTGTTATTTAAAGTTAAGGAACGAATTTGTAAAAAGTACCTACCTACTTTGTAAAATATAAAATGAGAATTCACATATTAATTTGTTTCATTAATTAGGGTAAGTAATAGGAGTAATTTCGTCTATGGGAGCAAATGCGGAATTGCAGATTTATTTTTTATCAGAATTTTCTAAATAGCTAAATAGCAATTAAGGCTACCATAATAGCATACTTTCGAATAAGTAGTAATTTTTGAAGCCTAATTGTTTTATGGTATTTTTTGGAAATACATTTCCTCTAAAGAAATTAGCCCAATGCGTCATTTATAGATATGTTATTTGTTTTTTATATTCATTAGTTGCTTAGCACTGAGCATTAAGGGTGTGTGGGTAGCACACGAGCGACGCATGTCTCTGTGTTATGTCTCTTGATCACGGTCTATGGGCTAGTATGGAAGTGCGCACACGTTACCGTGCAACGGTTGCGTCGCAGTCGCCGCAACAGTTGGTACCGCAACACACCACGGAATGCGGAAGTAAGGGTACCCTTTTCGTCCATCATCATCATCATGTTCGCTTATGGACGTCCATTGCTGGACAAAAGCCTCCTAAGGATCTCCACAACGACCGGTCCCTTTACGTCCGTAGTGTGTTAATTCCAAGTTGATTCACAGTGTTGATCAAGTGTTGATGATTTAATGCTACCCGTAAAAAGGTTTTATGTTAGCATAAGTACTTCTGTGTTTCGGGATCTTTTTGCTGCCATGAAATAAGAAGAAAATCACATGACTTTTCTTTCCATTCCATTTTCCAATCGATGTCAGATTAAAATTATTTTAAAATTTTTATATAAGAAAATGGAAACACCTTTTGGTTCAAAAATAATGTAGATTTATTCAAAATTGATAGTATTTTAGTTATTTTCGATGACATTCTGTTATACGATGATTTCGTCCTTGCGGTGTTTTAGCCGCCGACCGTTTAACGGACTCCTGTCTTTCAACCACGGCCCCTGTGATAACAGTAAGTATTTTGATCTTAAATTTTCACTTTAAGTAAGTCTACAGTCACTTCACAGTCGAGTATAAAATCAGAAACTCCATTTCGTAAATCGGGTGGAATGTTCTAGGTTTTTTTAATACCTAGCTTTTTTCAAAGTACCTACCTACTCTACCTATAACTCTTAGTGTTGGATGAGGCAACTTTTATTTTTTTGTTTGTTTCAGATGTCCAACAAATCCGTGGCTACGCCAAGAAAGATGACAACAAGAACTGTTGCACGGACTATCCGAATAACCCTCAGACTGAAGGTCGGCAGGTCGTGGAGTGGCCAGGGTCGGACCAGTCGTACCCGCGAGTGAAGTGCTATAGCGCTACGGGACCGCCGCCTATCAATAATGACCCTTATAGGATAAAGCTACCTGAAGTAGCGGTACCTCCTTTACCACCAACTAATGCTAAGGTAAGATTATTGCCCTATCTTAACGTCTATAACAAGTCTATAGTAAGTAATTTTATAGGTAGGTGGGTACTATCTTGTCAAGTCCAAATATAAATTTGCTTTTTCTTGATATTTGATTATTTTTATGCGTTTTATTCAATTTTGATCAGTCACCAATTAAAAATTAAATGAAATTTTGAAACCTCTTAAAGTTCTCATAGTAATTATTTATTTTTGGCGTATTTCGTTGTCCGTTATTGCGGAAAAAGTAACTTTTTGACTGTGTTGGATATAGACCCTTGGATTAGCGTGTATTAAACACTTGTAGAGAATATCTGACACAATCAAGAGGGTGCGCACTTATTTTGTTTGGTGTTTTGTGCGTTTGACGGAATCAGAGCCCCGCGACGTGGAGAGATGTAATGAATCCAGCTTGTGCTTTGTTCATCAGTGGGAAGGCGTCGTTGTGGTGCACGGATCCGACCCCCACCAGGAATGGGATACCTCCGGACAAGGCCAGGGTCAGGGACAACAGGGACCAAAGGACGACGATGACGATGAGAGTTTCTTCCAAGTCCTCAAAAACCTGTTTCGGGGGAAAGGTAAAAAATCGAAGCCAGAAGACGAATTCAATCGTGCAACGATGTTACCCCTGCCGCTTTAGTGACGCTCCGTACTCCAAACACGTTCCATCTCATCGATGACAAAGAAACTGGTACGAACATTTAAAAAAAATTTATCAAAACCGGAATCTAGTTACATTTTTGTCTGGGGCTTTAATTTCGTCGAACGCACTCGCCGCGAGCCGTACGTAGCTACAGTGACTTGAACTTTTTTGGCAGGAAGTACCGTTGGAGGGGAGAGAACTGTTTGACGTGCCCGAGATACCGGCAAATAGGGCTGACGGGCCTCAGGATTTGTTTAAAGACTCTGGTATAACTCACCCAGATTACTGGCACGATGTGCAGTCGTCGGAGTTGGCTCCTCGGGTAATGGAGCCCCGGCTAAGTTACCACGGTATGAACAAGTATAAGTTTGCGTTCCACGAGCCCTGGAAGCCGCTAGACAGAATGACGCTGCTGGCCGAAGCGGAGAAGGTCGAGCAAGAGACAGCGGAAGTGAGAGCCGCGATTAGAAAACACAACGATCAATAAACATCTCCGCGGGCTCTGATTTCGTTCATAAACAGGAATATGTTCCAGCGTTTGTGTTGTGATGTTTGGAGTTGAAATATTTAACAGGAATTTGATAGAAAATAGCCTGTTTAACTAATAACTCGTTGGTTTATTTTTGTTTGTTTTGGAGATGAATTAAAATGTTCAGTACCTACCAAAAATACTGTTTTATTTAGTTTTGTTTCGCGATATTTATAATACATCCTACAGAAATGCCAAGCAAAATAAATCCTGAGACATATCTACTTATTCATAGGGGTTCATTCTGTATGTCACATTCAAGTACAGCCTTCACATGGAGTCAGTAAATTGAATGATCGGGATTGTTTTATAATTTAGTATCTCAATTTTCATTACCTTATCTACACTTATCACTAGGTACCTACTTACCTACCCAATTCCACATAAGTTGTAGGTACTCGTAATATGGCAGGCCGAACGAGCGTAATTTAGTAAGTCCTGAGTCGCAGAATTTCTGCTACATTCAGTTTCATACAAATATGAAGTTGGTGCCACACGACGCGATGACGTAAAATGAGTTGTCGAAATTAGCCGAAAGTAAAGTGACTGAAAATGCGCGGCACACAACTCACAAAATTACGCTCGATTGGTTTCACCCAAAAGACGATGTGTATAAAAACGGTGTTATTTAAGATCTGCTAGATTTTCACCTTATCTACTTGGTAAGTCTTTACAATCAACAGTGAAGTAAAGACCTGAGCGGTATCAGCGCGCATATTGCACGGGTTTTTTAAATTTATTCAGCTATTTGACTTACAAAAAAAATATACGGTCGAACTCCTCCTTTTTTTTGAAGTCGTTTAAAAAATTTTAGCATTCAACCATCTCTTTTTTGGATATTTGTTTAGTCAGTTGAAAGGTCTGGATCATATCTCTAAGATAAATAGAAATAAGATTTATGATCTCAATTAGGTATTTAGTACTTAATTTTAGTGTTTTTTTGTATCAAAGTATATCTACCAATATATCACCATCGATTTGGGATAGTCTCCTGTAATGGTGATGTTTTTTGGCTGTACTTGGAATAATAAATAAATAAATAAAATATCAATTTAAGGAGTAGTTTCCACTATGTCTGTTGCCGCGTGTTCCAGCCAATGCTATCGTGCGCCAAGATCCTCACTCCGTGCGTACCTAGAATCGCGCCCGAAGCGCCGCCCTGCCCCCCGCCGCCCAGGAAGAAAATACCCTGGTTCTATCCCACTGTCATAATCGGATCTATTTTGACTTTCGTTGGACTTGTAAGTATGCCGTGAATATTCGTTATTTCCTAGTTATTTCTAAAAACGTGCAATGGGATAATTCCGAACATAAGTTTTAAAAAAACTTAGGTATCTATGTAGACACTGTTTTCGGAATTATTTCTATACATCTTTAAGGTCCACTTGCGCAGCTCAATAAACCCGAAATAGGTGCTAACACAGGGTTAAATAAATAGTTTGTATTTATTTATTTTGATTTAACCCTGTGTTAGCCGCTAACTCCGGGTTTATTGCATTAACTCTGGGCTGTGCAAATGGGCCTTAGTGGTAAAACTTAACTTCCTAATTGAATCGTTTGTTTATTTTCAGTTGTACAAATACTATTTGTATTTAGAAGACACTGAAGCGAAAACGCCTAAACCAGTGTGTTAGTATCAGAAGTAGAGGCCAGGAGGTTTAGCATACGTGCCGCGACAATTATCTCACGTCATGCTGTCCTTATCACATTTGAAACTACTGGACAGAGACGTAAGCGTGACAAACCCATAACAACGTCTTGTCACGGAGTGTATGCTAAGCTAGCTGCAGACTTGCACCTCTCTTGGCTTAATACCTATTTGAAGCATTAACTGTAGTTAGCCCCGTTCTTTGTATATTTAAACGTATTGATTCACTGATGATATGATGAACAGGGCAGCCGCGGCGTATCGACAGGCGCCCTGTGCACGAGGAGGACTTGCCGCCGTGCGTCCAGTATCTGCTCATTGGAGCAGGAACCGCAGCTTGGGGAGCTTACAAGGCCATCTTGACGCATGATGACACGGCCAAAGTATGTACTTAGTCTTGCGACGCATGTGCGGAATGTACGGCGGTCACAGAGCACCCCCTATAGAGCCCGAATCATTACAATTTTATTCGAAACAAAACTCACAACTTTAGGCGGCAAGAATGAAGTGCGGGGGACGTGACAACTATGCTGTGATTTGCTGAATCAAGGTCAACGCATCGCTTAGAGATGTGCCGTGACGACAGTTAGGTTTATCGATAAAACATTTACATAAGTGTGTTACATTTTTTATTGTTGAACAATTCGATGTTATAACAAAATTAAATAATTAGAGAGGTTAAGTTAAAATTGCATGACAATTGACGACACTTACCGGTAAAATTAATTTGAAAATAAATACATGCTTCCGAAAACTGAATTTCAGTGTCCCAAATAACCCAAAACTAGGTTATTATTTAGAAACTTCTAATAAATATGCTGTACTTTTTTTGCTCAGGACATTTAGGAAATCTTTAAAAGAAAACAAACACTAACTTTATTCTATTATTTGCGATGATAGGTAATAAAAAAATATCGAAGTACTGTTCTTTACATATTAATAATAATTATTAGTTATTTTTTATCTACATCTCATCTCAACAAAAAGTGTATATTATTATTGTATTTGATAAAATAAATCGATTACATTCAGTCGATAAATTTGTTACAACTCTAGTACTGAAATTTCGGAAACGAAAAAGGATAAACATAGTAATTAGCATAATGACAGAAAGGGATGTAGGCAAATCAAAATTTGTTGTCCAGTGTAACATGAACTCCGCGTAATATAAAACAAAAATTGTTTATACTTATCGGTGAAAAGATATTCCATTTTTCTTAAAGCAAGATGTCCCAGAATTTTTCCCGTACCATTTCACAGAACATACTGTCATTTTATTACGCTTTAAAGCAAAATAAGAGCCATGTAAATTGCGAAAAAGCTTGTGCGTACGGATGTGACAGCTGGTCAGTACTGACTTGAATGACATAGTTCGCTTTGCTACATCTGCCGAAAAAGACATATGTACGGTGCACGTCTATTGCCTTGCAAGTGCACTCTATTAGGGGGTGCTCTGTGACGGCGGTGAATGTCAACATGCCAGTAGTTAATTCAATAGTCAATTATTCGTTCCAGTTACTGGAACTTTCTCTTTTCGACGTACTTTCAGCAGTTTTATAAGAGACGTAGATAGAAAAAAGATGTAATGGCAGCCTAGTGCGTCTTCTAGTTCTCAATTTATAAAATCCCTGTAACCTTTCAGATATTCTTTATATCGCGCGAAGACAGTTTCCCGTACGACAGAACGGTGATGTCCAAGGAGGTTTGGTGGCGAGGATACGTTCCAGATGTTACTTCCATGTCTTACATCCGAGATGGAGCTAAGAAGTCGTAAGTATTGATAGATTACATACACACATATCTGTCACGGTTATTTCCCAGCGGGATAGGCAGACGTCACTTCCCTCCACTTTCTACAAACAAAACACATCTCTTTCGATTCACCCACATTCATCAGTCGCCTCATACATGCATAATAAGCATGGCTATTTGGGATTGTTCAATTTCATATAGACAGTTATATACAGAAGACCGGAAGGTTAGCTCAATAAACCCAGAGTTAGCTGCTAACACAGGATTAAATCAAGATAAATCAATACAAATTATCTATTTAACCCTGTGTTAGCAGCTAACTCCGGGTTTATTTGAATACGCAAGTGGGCCTTAGCCAAAGATCAAAGATATAAAAAAAACACGCCACGACCCATTTTAAGCACCTTTTGAGTCTCTTTTACCTATACTACCTACTGTAGGCTAATTTAGAGAAGAGTGTTGCTGAACGGCATAAGTATATAGCGGCAAGACCGTGCAGCGGCGACTTTTTATTCTGTTTTGATATGACTAAACGAGCGCGAGTGATGTGAAATTATTTTCATCTTTGTTTGGCCCGTAAAAGTGTTTTATGCTTTTCAATTTGAACTGCTTCAGTTCTTTTTAGAGTTTTAATTTTGTTACATAGTCCAAATTTAGGTTTATGTAACTACACACTAATGTTGTTTTTTGTTTTTAAAATTTTATTGTTTTATAATTAGTATTTAATTCTAATCGAATATACTCATGTATTCAAACATAATAAGGGGCTGGTTTCTCCTGACACAAGCAGTTAAAGCTTACAAGGAGATTCCAATTAAATAACTCTATGTAAAACTTTTGGAGTATAAATAAAGATTTATTATTATTATTATTATTTGTTGGTACATCTTTAAAGATCTCAGGTCCATAGGTACCCGGTCATTTGGGAGGCGTGCATGGGGCCGAAGCCAACATGTAGAGGCCCTTTTAAGTACCATTTATTATTAAATGTGAGATGGCATGCACCTACCGGGGTCTATCCCCCAACACACTATGTCATAGATAGTGACTATGTAAATGCATTGGAGGAGAGTCCCCGGTAGCTGCAGAACTATTGCCGGGAAAGGATGAACGTTGGTTTGGGCTATGGGGATGGGATTTGGTGGATTGGATAACCGGGCTATTGGGGTGAGATAACGGACGTCTGCATGTTAAATATCTCACAACTTTAAATCTAGCAGACGGTGACTTGCCACTCTTATTAAATGGGCCACCCAAAGGGCCGCACGCAAAGTACGACAAGCAGCAACATTGTCTAGAGTGGCTAAGGGTGCGGAGAGGTGAGACTGCGGGGCGTTAGACGTCGGTGGTACACCTAGTAGAACCCCCGGCGTTATGACATTTTACACTTCCACCCTGGAGCATAGGTTCCGCTCTTGCGCTGTTCACTCGAGGCCGGCTAATGAAGGCAAGCCAAGAGGCGAGGGCTAAGATGGTAAAGTGCCCTCTGAACTCGGGTCCGTGGTGACGCCAATCACCAACAGCTTCGCCACAAAGCTGCCCTGCGGGCTTATTATTGTTATTGTTTGTGTGCAGTATGTACTACCAAGACTGCCGCAACTACATAGACGTGGTGAAGTTCTACCGCCGCAAGAGGGGTCCGTGCACCGCCATCGGCATGGGCTGGTGCGTGAACAGAGTTGATGCCGACGAGCATGTCGCCTGGGTCACCACTAACAGCGGGGAACGACCTATCTATTACGAAAGATGTCTTATTGCTTTGGGTATGTGTTTTTTTTTTCTCAACGAATATGTTTAAGGTATCTGTGTTGTTATGTAAGAAATGTGCAATTTAGTTAAAAATAAAATCCTAACTAGGTACTTATTTATTATAACTATTTCTTTAGATGCTTGATTTAAAAGTGTCCGAATAGATTAGAATAGATTAGTACGAATAGAATAGTAGGACTAGCAGTTTAGCAAAATTTGGCTCTACAAAGATTATGTAATCACTCTGTCACATAAATCTACCTTCGTCATCGGTAGGTTTTATATAGAGCAGCAAATCCCTTACCGAGGATATTATATAAGTATCTTATTGTTCCCTTAGGTCTTAAGCCGAAAACCTTATCAATCTTCAGTCGTGCGCCTCGTTTCGTCCGCGATCGTGTGACGACGTTTAAAACGTTTAGAGACTTGGAGCTGGCTTACCGGAGGGTGTTCGAGGCCAAACACGTGACTATTATTGGAGGGGGGCCTCTAGGGGTCGAACTGGCCTGGTACATGGGCAGGGTAGGTACGTATTAAGACGGGAACTGATTATCAGTGTTGTATTAGCAAGTATCCGGCGGAAGTGTCATCTTGTCCTGTATCTCGTGTCCCGCTTCACATTTAACGACCTGCTACCTTAGCATACACACCGTGACAAGACTTTGTCATGGGTTTGTCACGCTTACGACGCATGACGTGAGATAATACGGCACGTACGCGGCACTTATGCTAAGCCCCCTGTTCTTAACGTGTCTGTCTTTGAGATTAAAATTAAAGACAAATTCTTAATTTGGTAACTAGTTTTGTCACCAATAATATAAGAACGGCAAAAATTTTGAGCAATGTAATTGACTGCGCACAAATATAATTGAATCTTGTTCATACATATATTGAGATGGTGCAGGAACCAAGTCAATTACTTTATTCTCAAGAATTTTGCCAGGACCTACAAAACTGAGTAAGAATATGATTAAAACATTTGTATTGTATGACACCAGCGGCGGAGGAGCCTCCGACGAGACCCGAAGACTTCGTTTATCCGAAAATAACGCACATATACAAGGATAAAGGGGTCCTGTCTGGAATCATACCGGATTATCTAGGCGAGTGGGTGGCCGAGAAACTCAAGTGCGAAAATGTTAATTTAATACCTAAGGGTAAGAATCTGCTGTTTTTTGTTTGCATAAGATCTTTTTGATGAAGGTACTCGTTGTTGTTTGACTCGCGTTTTAATCGAACTAGTTTGTTTTATTGGATGAGTAGGCAGACCTTCCTTCCTGCATTTGAAGGCAGTCACAATACCTATTTAAGTATTGTTTATATCTTTTGTAGCGCAAGTCTATGATGCCTTTGAGACAGAGGACGGCAAATTAGAGTTGACGTTATCAAATGGACAGTCTATTACTACGGATTTCGTAAGTCTATTTTGTTTTATGTTTGGTGCAGACAAAGTACCTAGGGTCGCGTTGGCGTTTAAGGAAGATGTTCTCAAATTCTTTAAGTAGATTAATTTTGTATTGAAGAGTTTCGTATTAAGGCGCGAAACTTCATTTTGTATCTTTTTGAAACGTATTCGATATTATTCAACAGTGTAATTTAAATATATGAATATGTTTTACCAGGCAATCATAGCGATTGGCTCGTCTCCCCGCGAGGAGATAGCAGACAAATCGTTTCTGGAGTTGGACCCCCAGAACGGCGGGTACAAGGTAGACACTGAGTTGGAGGCGCGCACGCATCTTTATATTGTGAGTAGAAAGTAGCTTTTAATCTGATCACTAAGCGAGCTCACTGGTTACGATATGCGACACTCCTTGCGAGCCATATTGGCGCAAGTAACCAGTAATCTTTGGAAGATGAATCGCTAATGGGGTTTTTTGTCTTATCTTGGTAACATCGTCTTAATTTTGCATTATATTTAGACACAGCCTCAATTCGTCTTATATAACGCCTTCCCGAAAAGATGTATATGAAGTAGAAACAGACTGGACCTAAGTACGGAACATAGGATAGCCTTGCGCGTGACAAGTATGCTCATAATCATATTTGTATAGAGCAGGATATATGCATTGGGTAATTTGAGTAGGTACGTTAAACTGGTCTGTCTCTAGCTCAATGATAATAATATCGCAGGCCGGCGATGTAGCCAGCGTGTACTCCCAATGGAAGAACTACCGCTTGCGAGTGGAGCACGTGGAGAACGCCGACGCTCAGGGGTGGGCGGCTGGAATGAACATGACTGGATTTTGGACGCCCTACAACATGGAGCCGCACTACTGGATCAATCTCGGACATGATTTGCAAGTTGAGGTACCTACCTACCTATACTTATTGTAGTTATTTACTTTGGTTAGTAACTTAGGTTTAGTATTTGATTTTTTATGGCTGCTTCTATTCTTAAAACGTAAAAATTAAAAGAAAGAAGTCTCCCCTCTTTTAATTTCGATGCCCTAAATGATGCCTTACAATATATTTTTTTGACCTGAGAGCATTTTAATCCTATTCGAATGTGTTGCACTTCACGGTTTGAAATCAGGAATTTCTGGGTTTTAGGTAGGTACCTACCTAGTAAAGAATTTTTTTCATTATACTTTTTCATATATCGAGTTTTTGTTTCGATTTAAGCTATTGATTTTTGAAGGTTTCACCGGGAAAAGGCATCATCATTGGTAGAATGTAATAAATCCTACGTGTCGTACTATTGAAACCAGGTGGTAGGCGAAGTTGGCGCGTGTATGCCGACAGTGGCTCTGTTCAAACCGTGCGACAAAGAGATGAATGCGATGATAGAGCGCGAGATTGACAAGTACGGAGAGGAGAACTTCAATCGACCCTGTTTTAAGGAGTGAGTATACTTTACCTTATTATACCAATATTTATTTATTTAATAGATGTTTACATCGATTTGATCATAAAACAAAAAATATAATAAATGTGGTTCGATATAGACCCAATTACAGGCTAACGCAGCTTGCTCCATATCCACGCTTCAATAGCCAAATTGCGTTAGATCCAAGATATTCCGCGCTTTTTAATTTTCTATCATTTGTTACGTAGCCCTTGCCAAGCTGTGGGACCTTAATGTAAATAATTGATTTGTAGTAAGTTGGAGTACAAATACCGGTACCAGCACGGTATGCTGTTCTACCTGCGCGATGACATCGTGGTGGGTATGTTGTTCTGGAACTTCCCGCGCATTGACGACCGGATGGAGGTCGCTACTGAGGTACGGAACTTTTCTATTACTACGCAATATAGCACAAATTACAAAGAACAAGCATAAAACAAAAACAGAATTAACAAGCACAAAACGTTCGACTTTGGTTCGTTTAGTTTGACGTTTCGGCTATGGACAAAGCTAAGTAGCTAAGTAAAACGAACAGCACGCTTGGCGCCTAGTGCGGCCCGTCGCTTACATTCCAGGACATTCGTTTTACTTAGCTACTCGTTAGGCACTACGCGCATAGCAAGCCTGTCAGTGCGGCCATAGCTATCCTGAGAAAAGTTTCAAGAGCAGATTTGTCTCTCAAGTCCCTTGATTTTCGTCACGGAAACAACATGTACATAATATAAGTAGGTAATTAATTATTACTCGGTACATTACAGTTGCTCCGTGCCAAACCTTCGTACAAAGATATAAACCTTCTCGCTGAGCTGCTCGGGTTCCCGACCACGGAGTGTGTTCCCTATGAGGATAAGGAAGCTAAGAGAGGCACCTGTATTTCTGAGTAAGTTTCATTTCTTTATGTTATAATGACGCCATATCGGCATCCAATGTATGCCACATTGGATGCCGATATGGCGTCGCTGGTAGCGTCACAATACGATGAATTTAATACGGTCCTATTTCTTGGTTATCAGTGAATAAAGTAACATCACTTGCTATAAAAACAGCATGAATATATTGGAAAAGGAAAAGTACTTTTCTGGAAGTTTTTTTTTGTTAGCCATCAAAATCTCACTGCTGTCCAAAGGCTTCCTCCGTGACTTTCCATTTAACACGGTCTCCGGTAGCGTCCCGCCATTACTGAAAGATAATAACATTTATATTTGTATTACAGGGATGTGTCAAGATGGCTGCCGTACTCGGAGAGAGAGCATATGCTATCTAAAAACCTGGAACCGGAGGTTGTGACTGAAGCAAAGAAAGACGCAGAAGTTGTACTGAGGATTGAATAAGTTGCTTGCGCTATTGATAAAAATTTTGACAGTAGCGACCCTTCGATATAACGGAGAATAGAAATATGCTAAAGGAAGTATATTTAGCAAGATTTATTTATTCGCAGTAACGCTTGAAATGTTTTTGGCTGAAATTCGGATGCCCTGCTATCCGTTACTTGCTGCTGGACTATAAAAGGAAGCAAACAAATTGTTACCGCAGTCGGTACATATAAATTAGTAACGCCGCCTCGTGACATTTGATACTTCTCTGGAAATAACGCCCCGCTGCATGAACACGCTAAATGCCACATTCGCAAGTGGTGTCACACGCAAATTGTCTCGTGATTACAATCTCAAGTGATCTTAAAAGTAATATCTCAGTGGATTTAGGATGAATGGGTATAAAAGTGGATATTGTCAAATAAATCATTTAGTGTTACTACGAGTTTGGTCATAGAAATTCAATAAGTGAACTATTTTAAACTTATTGTTATTTAGTAATAAGGATACTTATCGTGGAGTCGTAATACTGTCGCAAATTCAAATGTGAATGTTTTGTAATTCCAGTTAGTTTTAACATTAATAAATCAATTTCAGAATTTTATGGTTTTAATGTAACTTTTATTTTAGGTATAAAAGTAATATCTCTACAAATTAACTATAAAAAGTTCCTACTAAAAATCTACATAAGTACTGAATGTGCCAATCGCAGAATGTCTCCTTTTAGAGACCCCTCTACACTAGCGTCTCTCGAGCATCGCCGTGTCGGTTGCCGAACGCCGCACACAGTTGACATCATGTCGCCGCGCTGGCACGACACGACGACGAAGCTCGAAAGACGCTAGGTGTGGGGCGTCTCTAAGAGCTTCGCCATAAATCGGTTGAAAAACGCATAAAAATAAAACCACCAAATAAACTCAAATCAACTCTTTTATTCAAATTAAAACTAAATTAACATTAACAAGGAAACAAACTAATAATCTAATGCACAGAATAGCGCTACCCCTCGTTTAATCCAATGACTTTGGGGTTTTTGTGTGGGCAACTCTATGGTCATTACGTAGTTGGTGGAGTGCCCAGTAGTGGACAGAGTCCCCGCTCGAACCAATGTCTTGTAAGTCGGACATTCGTATAAGTTCTCTCGCAATTTGTGGTTTTGTTCCGGCTTCATGTAGATTGTTGCCATATCTGGAATAATAGGTACAGATGTGTTTTAGTCATTTAATTTATTTATTGGGTTTATTTTATTTTTATCTGTTTATAGGTACGCATATTGTCAATAACGCGTAATGGCTATAGAAAAATATAAAATTCCAAATGACATCTGGGACCTTCTAACAATTTCGCATCAGAAATAATGGTGTTTCTGAATTATAACATCCGTCCACAAAGGTTAGGTATGTACCTACATAGAACAATGGTAAAAATAATTTGTCGACCGGTCCTGCGCTGCCCACATCCAACGGCCTCCCGCGATTTTCACCAGCTCGTCGATCCACCTTGTCGAAGGCCTTAGTACATAATATGGTAAAATAGATGTACCTGTATGGAGTTCCTTAGGCTTGCTCTCCTCGAGCGCCATCTCGGCCATATTCCAGCGCGCGCCCTCCAGGAACAGGCCGCGGACGCAGCAGCCGTCCTCCGGCTTCTTAGCCGGCGGAACGGCCAGCGGCTATAGTATACGAACATTACAATCCTCATCATCAAATCTAAGAGCTTTAATTCATAATAATTCTTTATTGCATACATACATTTGAGTCTAGCAAGGTCTTAAATAACTAATTGTGACACCCCGCTGGGGATAGCTTGTTATATTTGACATTTTTTAATCGCCACTCTGCTCTATTCTCTGCCTTTCAGTTAAGCACCTGTTACGACACAACTTCTATTCTCTATTTTTTAAAGACTTATATAGATCAAATAAAAGAGAGAATAGGTAGACGTTGTATCCTACTCATATTAAAAATGAAAATATTTGTGCCGATGGAATGGATGTGAGGTGTGAGAATGTTTGTTACTCTTTCACGCAAAAACCACTCAACGGACTCTGATGAAACTTTACAATATTGTAGTTGGCACATCAGAAAAATACATAGGCTATTACATACTTCTGTTATGACTACTGTGTTTAGTTTTCAATCCTTTAATCTACATACAAATTCAACGTTTATAAGTATGATAAGTAACGCAAGCACAAGTATCATGCTATCTACACACCAAAGCCGCCGGCATGCCGCCGGGCTAGGCCAGCGGCTTTACGTCATAAGAATGGCAGCTTTCAAAAAAGCCGGCGGCTTTGGTGTGTAGATACCATTATAACACCAATATTGCATTATAACCTACCTCAAAACAATAGCCAATAGTGTCAATAGCAATGGTATGCTTCCTGGCGTAGTTCTGCAGCGCGCCAGTGAGGAAGGCTTGCGGGAAGAAGAACCCTGAGATCCAGAACACCTTGGGTATACCACCAGCTACCCACGACTGCATGAACGCCACTCGCGCCACCATATCCTTCACCCACGCCGCTGGAAACACAAATATTGCTTTATTTACTTTTTAGAAGATGAAAGAGAGGGATGGTCTCCCTTACATAGACCAAATAAAAGAGGAATTAGAAGTTGTGTCGTATCAAGTGCTCAAACGTACGGCAGAGAATAGAGAAGAGTGGCGCAGACTCCACCGACAAGAGCGACGCTCTTAAATTTAAGCTGATACATTCATTTAAGAATTAGACTCTTATCAATTCTCAATGGTTTATTGCTCCATAAAAACTTGACATAATATAACAGTCTACAGCTAATTATATTGCAAAGGATTATGGACCCTGTTATAGGGCACCGCAAATGAAAGAGGGGAGTGTCGGTGAAGCATCCGCACTTTTAAGCCTTTTTTTATTTAAAGAGCAACCCAACAAAGTTGCTTTCTAGATTCTTTTCTGGGAAAACCTGCACCTTGCGAATCTAGCATTAGCTTTAAAATTAACGTATTTCAGATGATTATTAAAATCCCACGAAAGAAAGGTTTTGACGAATTTGATTTTGATGATTTGTTTTGCAGATTTGATTTTAACATTGGGGTAATAAAGAAACAGCCAAATTAAATGAAACCTTACCCAAAGGTTTGAGCGAGGGATAAGCCTTGGAACTCCACATGACTGGCACCACGTTGATGGACAGGGAACGTGACATGTTCTCCAGCGCCAGTGACATCACTACTAAACCCTTCAGGGCTTTCAGCAGGTCTCTGTGGAAGGCGGTTGTATTAAGTTATCAATATTAAGTAACGTAGGAACAAGTATAAGGGCCAGTTTCACCAGTTACAGATAAGATTTATCTGACAGATAAACCTATGTCTATATCATAAAACAGTTGTTCAACTAAAAACCAAACCTCATACAATCATACAATACAATTTTGTGAAAGGAGTCCTCACATGTTGCCAGAGCTCCAAAACATTCACGGCAAAAATAGGATACATCAGCCATGTGAGGTCCCACATCCGTAACTGACAAATAGATGTGGTCGCCGTTGCCGAAATCGGTATGGAATATATATCATCATAAAACATCACGTTTTAGACAGTGATAGGTATAAAATATCTGTCAGTTATTTTATAACTGTAAGTCACCACTTACAAGCTCGTTTCACTTCACCAAACGGGCCCAAGTTTAGCCTTTTGATGTCTTAGTTAATTTCATTAATATTTATCTGACTTAGTAAAGCCTAACAACCTAATAACTGTGATGGCCTTTATGAGAAACTTACTTGAGTGAAGTGCTAATCACGCCAAGCAGTTTATTGTACCGTATTGCTTCCTGCACGAGTACAGTGTTCAAAGATTCCTTATATGACACCGGGTACCTGAAATATAAAATTAATATTAATTTATATTATCTAGTAATTAGTCAATCAGCCAGTCATGATTCCAACCCCCTTATTACAAAACGAGGTTTTAAGATAGTCCGAGGTTAGTTCGTTTCTTTTGACGTTTCGGCTATGGACAAAACGTCAAACTAAAGGAACTAACGTCGGACTATCTTTAAACCTCGTTTTGTAATAAGGGGGCAAGAGTTTAAGTGCACGTTTCACCACCTACAGAATTTATCTGACAGATATTTTATACCTGTCTCTGTCTAAAACGTCATGTTTTATGAAATAGACATAGGTTTATCTGTCAGTTAAATTTTATCTGTAGATGGTGAAACAGCCCCTAAAGATACTAGTACTTATTTAGCCATTTGGGTCCCACTATTGGGCAAGTAACTTATGTGTTATGTTATCAGCCCATATATGTCCCCCACCGAGGGGCACGAGCCTACTCTCATACAGAGAGTGATTAGGCCGTAATCCACCACGCTGGCCAAGTGCGGGTTGGCGGATTTCACATACACCTTCGAATTTCTTCTCTGGTGTATGCAGGTTTCCTCACGATGTTTTCCTTCACCGTTAGCAAGTGGTAATCGAATAAATTGATCCGTACATGAGAAATAAACTCAGAGGTACGTGCCCGCGCTAGGTTTCGAACCCGCGCCCTCAGAATTCGAGGCAAGCGTTCTACCAACTGGACTACCACCGCTTTAGTAAGTAACTTATAACCAGTTTAAAAAAATACACATCACTATGTTACATACGTACATATATCCGTCACGCTTCCCCATCGGGGTAGGCAGAGGCCACTTCCCTCCACTTGCTACGAGCCAAAAACACCTCTATCAATAAAACAAGCTCTACTAACGTAGCAGATATATATTTGACGTCGAGAGGAGCCGGCAACACTTCGAGTATTTCCTTCGCAGCTTTCTCCGTCATCTCCTCGGGTGTCATACCGCCTTCACCCACTGAGTCCTTTGGTAGTAAGTTGCGGAGAGTATCTGGTTTTATACAGAAATATCTCTCATATAGACATAGGTAGTAGGCATACAAACATAGGTAGTAGGCATACAAACATAATGTTTTAAGTAATAAAAATATGTACACCCTACATTTGATTTCAGTTCTGGACAAACTTTAGTTTTGTAATAAATAGGATAAAAAGCTATAAGTGTAACTTAAATGAATCCCGTCTTTGCTGGACACTTTACTTGTTGCTTATGAGAGAGCGGAATACTCTAATACAGGCTGTCGTAGCTTAAAAGAGGAATCCAATCTAAACTTTATTGTAGGTACCTAAGTAATGTGTTTTATAGTCAATAAAGAATTTTGTATTTTTGTATTTGTATTTCAATGTTATTATATGCGTTTATAGCCGAAACGTCATTTATCCGAGTTAGTTCTGGAACTATAAATAAAATTTGTTTTGTAATAGCGGGGATAGGGTCCAAAAATAAAAAATGAAACATATGATTAGACTGCCACTAGAACAATAACTTGAAATTAAAGTATACGTACTGATAGTGTTGTTGGTCTCGGACATAGCGTATGAGATGTTGGCGTTCGCGTGCATACCGAATAAAGACGGGTCGTCGTTTAGAGGGAGAGTTCGGATGTACTTCTGATAGTCTTCTATAGTCGCTGATGAACTTTGCTGTAGATTACGGACATATCTTAGAATCGGCTACTGAGGTCTATTTAATATTTATGTCAAACAACGTTACAACTAGGTATCCTGCTAGTAGGTATTATAAATGGCAAACGGCCGGTCGATTAATGGATGTGACGTCAAAACCATCTTTTTTTTTTAATGAAACTTGGTATCTAACGTTGTAAGTCATCCAAGACATGACGATCAATAAATCTTTAATTCGTAGGCAAATATACATAGCACATGAAATAGGTCAACGTTATTTTAAAGCTGACGCTAAATTCGCAAGGTAGCAGTTTTCCCTAGAGTAGAATCTAGCAAGAAACTCTGTTGGGTTGTCAAAATGACCCAACTGTAGAACCCGATTTTAATCGGGATTTTTTTCGGGGTTATTTTTTATTTATACAAATTCACGGTGGTGGTATGAAAATTACCTGTTTGTATGCGCCACTCTCGTCAAAGATGTACCGTTCGCTGAGCACGCTGAGGCTGTAGTAGTCAGCCAGTAGAGTGAGCAGGCAGCGCCGGTCCCAGTCGTCCGTCACGCGCCCGCCGTAGTTTATGTGACCCGCCGTGTATGTTAGCATCTACGTTATACAACATATAGGGACTTCATACACTAATTATTCATATTTTTCAACTGATTTTATTTTTATTTAAGGAGTTGTAATATTGTTACTTAGTCTAAAATTGTCTGCGCAACCCGTATTTTTTTGCCTGTAAGATATTGCTACCTAGCAATAAGGCCGCCTGTTGCTACTTCATTGTCTGTATGATGGAGTGAAACAACACCCTGTAGGTGTTTACTACTTTAAGCACCCTTTCCAAAGAGGTATCTTACATGAAAACTAACATTTCAAGAAGACTACGTTAAAAACAGGTAGGTAAGTAATAAATAAGTACTTTTATTTTTACAGATAGCAAATACATTTTGGCCCTGTTCACCAGCTACAGATAAAATTTATCTGACAGATATTTTATACCTGTCTCTGTCTAAAACGTCATATTTTATGAAATAGATATGGGTTTATCTGGCAGGAAAATTTTATGTGTATAGGTAGTAAAACGGGCAATTATTCTAAACACTTACCCTCAAAGGTACTTCAGTGTACTCAGTGAGGAACATATGAAGCTGCGAGATACAGATGCGGAGGTCTCCGTCGGTGAACTCATACGGGATATTGAATCCCAGCGGACCGAACTTACGACGCTCCAGCACCACGCCGTGGAACAGGCATAGGGAGAATAGCAACCACTGCAAATTTTATAATACGTTTTTCATAACTTTATTTTTTGTTATCCTAGTTTTAAGAATGATTGTAAGCTGTTGTGCTCGTTTTAAATAAATAAATAAATACGAGATTTATAACAAAAGAGTTACGAGCCAGTCTACAAATAACAATAATACAAAACGTAACCGAATATAAAATGGTTCCGCGAAATACAAACCGCAGTAGGCGGGGCTTAAAATATCAACCGAGAGCGCGCCAATCGGCCGCGACCACGTGGTGCCGACTCGTCGGGGTGCGGGCTTGTCGGGGATGCGACCGACTCGCGACCAATAGCGTCAAAGTAATTGCTGTTTAATTGTCAACGTAATGGAACCAAAATCAAAGCGGTAATTTTATGAGAGTTATCTACGTACTAGTACTCGCTATTTCTTACCCTAAGGTTGCCTGAAAGATATTGCTACCTAGCAATAAGGCCGCCTGTTGCTTCTTATATTCTTGTTTGTGTCTGTACCTTATATCTTTTGTGCAATAAAGAATATTTGTATTGTACCTATTGTATTGTAATACCTACACTACACTATCAGCGGTTACACACTACATCCAATCCGATAAAATTACCATAGAAATTGTTCTCGGATCGGAAGATTGCTCTACATCTCGGATCGCAGGTAGTGCGTAACCGCTCTTAAGCTAGAAACGCTGTTACACGTTACGGTTGTGACAAGTGTACTTATAAGGCATCGCTACGGAGGTTATTCCAACTGTTATACTAGGCAGTCAGTGTATCATGTGAAGATAGCTTACCTTAAAGTTATTAACTTTGGAATCTCCGGACATTAGGTACTCTAAAAAGTCCGGCACTTGATTGATGTACGCTTTGAGCAGGTTCGCTTTTATACCGCGAGGGGGCTCTATGGTCATCTTGTAACCTGAAAAAGGACACCACGTTATATTTAATCGGTGTATTTTTAAATCGATACTATAATTATTAATCCCCTGAATATCTGATTCTTTTCCCCGCGATTTCATCCGCGTATTGTTTAGAATGTATACTACTGCAACTACTTGAACCTATGAACATTTTGCAATTTTTATAGCGGTGCATCTGAAATTTTTGGCGCAAATTAATTTTGCCTTTTATAAGAACTTTCCTGAAAAAAATAAATACAACAAAACTAGAATTATCGAAATCGATTCATATGCTCACGAGATTTGCGCTTAGCAACACATTCATTTTAAAGATTAGATTACAACTAAACCTACAAATATCTAAAGCTGGTTCTACGCTAGACGAACCGAGCACGAGCCAAGCTGTTCGAAGTGCGCTCGTTCGAGGCAGCAATCACGACACGGAGACAGGCAGTAGTTCCTTGGAGCCAAGGTGTACATGGTGTATCTAGTTACCGTTCTGCAGTAGAGCCACGGGGAAGTTGGGCGAGGGTGTGGAGGTGAGCCACAGCCGGAAGTCGCGGTGCACCACTTCCGGCACGATCTGCTCCACCATCAGCTCCAGCACCGGCATCCACGACGGGGATAAGTGGCAGTTCTGGAATATTCAACCTCATTTGTAACTATACAAAGCTCAAATATCATGCGCCAGGATTGGCTACTCTGTACTGAAATTTTGGGAGATCGTTTGATGGATTTATATTTATTTATTATATTATATTTGGTAGATCATCAGCTAATAAGACAAAGTTAGTATAGGTACTATTATTAGATGCAGGAAGCTAATAACAGATACACGCTGCAAAGATATGGAAAGGAATATTTCTTCAATCTTTAACGATAGGACAGCAAGTAAATCAAGAAAGGAGAGAATCTTAAATGTTTAACCGTTGGATACGCTTTTAAATAGGAATTCGAGTCACCGAATTGACCTATAAAACTAGCAACAGCGTGGCTACAGATTCTAACCTGAAAGAACACCCAGTTCCCAAAGTCGCAGCCCTGCTTCATCATTTGCTCAGCCAGCGGACCCTGGCCCTGTCCCAGCGAGATACTCTCGAAACGCTTGCTCATCTTCAACTTGTCCGCGTACTTGAATAGATCTAGAGAAAAATGTTAAGGTTTACACATGATTTTAAGAATAAGGATCACGAAACATGCCTACAGGGAAATTCTGTTCCTTCTTTAAAATATAATTTGTGATGAATGGTTGCATTACCACCATTACCATTAAATCGTAAGAAGAACCTAAAGGACCATGGGTCTGGGAGTATGGAGTCTGGGTACAAGATTTTATATAGGGTTATTATTACCTCAAACGATAGAGCTTAAGACGTTGATCACTTTATAGTATGAGGAAAAAGTCGAAAAATATCTATAAACTAATGTTTTGCCAACTTGAAGTATGAAAAACACACCTTGTATGAAAAAATCTTGTAAACATGTTCCGACAGTCATGCGACCTATACCAATCGATAGCTATTCAAACGGCGAGTATTTCACCCATAGACGCCGTTGTCAAAATCGAAGGCCAACTTGCCGTTAATCAACGTCAAAAAAATTGCAAGTACCGGACTAGTCTGTAGATATGCTCCGACAGTCATGCGACTTATATCAATCAATAGCTATTCAAACGGCGAGTATTTCACCCATAGACGCCGTTGTCAAAATCGAAGGCCAACTTGCCGTTAATCGACGTCAAAAAAATTGCAAGTACCTGACTAGTCTGTAGATATGCTCCGACAGTCATGCGACCTATACCAATCGATAGCTATTCAAACGGCGAGTATTTCACCCATAGACGCCGTTGTCAAAATCGAAGGCCAACTTGCCGTTAATCGACGTCAAAAAAATTGCAAGTACCGGACTAGTCTGTAGATATGCTCCGACAGTCATGCGACTTATATCAATCAATAGCTATTCAAACGGCGAGTATTTCACCCATAGACGCCGTTGTCAAAATCGAAGGCCAACTTGCCGTTAATCGACGTCAAAAAATTGCAAGTACCTGGCTAGTCTGTAGATATGCTCCGACAGTCATGCGACCTATATCAATCAATAGCTATTCAAACGGCGAGTATTTCACCCATAGACGCCGTTGTCAAATTCGAAGGCCAACTTGCCGTTAATCGACTTCAAAAAATTGCAAGTACCTGACTAGTCTGTAGATATGCTCCGACAGTCATACGATCTATATCAATCGATAGCTATTCAAACGGCGAGAATTTCATTCATAGACGCCGTTGTCAAAATCGAAGGCCAACTTGTGTTAAATTCACGTAGCTACTCCGGTACTTGCAGTTTTTTCTTGTTGCAGGTATCCGAGTTGGCCTTCGATTTTGACAACGGCGTCTATGGGTGAAATACTCGCCGTTTGAATAGCTATCGATTGATATAGGTCGCATGACTGTCGGAGCATATCTACAGACTAGTCCGATACTTGCAATCTTTAAGAGTAAAAAACAGTACTTTGACTTTAGATATTGAGTGTGTCGCCATAAAAGGAAATAATATGCATTCTTATAGCTAACAAATGACACTAGTTTCATTTAATTCCAAGATGTGTACCCAAAATTTCCCAAGGTCCTTTTGGTGTAGAATTAATGTTACATTATTAGAATTCGTAACATGACAGTAATGCAACAAGCTGATAGTATTAACAATAGGAAAACTCTTAGCGAAAATAACAGGGAGCAGTAGGATACAACATTAGAACTACACAGCTCGCTGTCTCAGAAATACGCCTACTAATACTAAATAATCAGAGTTGATTTAATCTGGCTGAGATTTCACGTACCAGCGGCGGGGTCAGTGCCGGTGGAGAGCACGAAGATGATGGGCGCGAGCGGGTCGGACTCGGCGTACAGCGCCGCCAGGTCGGCCGGCTGCGGCTCCACGAACCGCGCGCCCAGACCAGTCACCACGTAGTCCTGCACACTTCAGTACTTACAGCACGTTTCATTAGGCGGGTCCACACAGAACCAGGAGGCTCGCGCGATGCCTGCCGAGCGAGGCACTTGGGTCTCGAGAAGTAGCGTGGTCTGTGTGGACGTGCCTACGAGGCACCTTTGAGCAAATCAAAAAAGCCGACACAACTCGGCTTGCTCGGTCTTGGCTGAGCATGCGCCTGCCTCGGGCGAGGCATGTTTTTGTGAACCCGGCTATTGACAGGGCGAGGGTGGGTGACATTTCTCTTCTACCACACATCGGGGTAGACAGAGACCACTTCCCTCCACTTGCTACGATCTTCTTTTTTTCTCTTCATCCACATGCATCAGTCTCCTCATAAATGAAATTCGGTTTAGGATAAGTAAATAGGTACTTTTAACTTGGCCTTTCTTTAACGAGTCCCAGACTCGATCGAATTATAGAAGATATAAGTACCAATTCAATGCCTTACCTGTAACCCAGGTATCAGCTTATCAGGTCTTAAGCATTTGAGGATCAGAAGCTTCTGGAACTGATCCAGTTGGGTATCCAGTGGTTTTGGTAATGGTTTACTAAATGATAAGAAAATTATCGAAAATTAATCAGGGCCCGTTTATAACATTATTTTGATGAAGTTCCTCATATTTTTTATCATATTAGCTGTTTATGGATATTGACTGATGGTTATTGCAGACAAAAGTGGGTTTGACTAAGGACACCAGTGGAAACCTATTTGAATGCCAAAATAAGTTAAGAGTGGTTTTGTCGTCTTCAGTCAAATCAAAAACATACTAAAAAACTAAACTGATTTTAGTCACTGCAAAAATCTGTCAAAAGTGGTTGTGCCTGATTATGACTTTTGACTGTAACACACGATAACTTTGCGCTTGTTAAAACCAATAGTAATATTTATAATAATTGACTCACTTATGCGGGTTATACGACTCATAGTACTGCTTAAAGAATTTAATATGCGTAATGAAGTCTTCGGCGACGAAGGTCTTCATGGTAGGTACGGATCCCATCTGCTGTAGATCCAGCCACATGCGCGCCGAGATCCATTTCGGGTCCGGATTATCTGCTTCCTATACAATTATTAGCTTTCGATAATCTAAGTAAAAAGGTTTAAAGATTTTTGTATGAAGCCTGGCTTACCTACTCTTTAAAAAAAAATACAGGCTTTATACATAAATAATGGAAAAAAAGAGTAGATAAGCCAAAATCTTCAAACCCATTGGATGTCAACTTTTAATATTCAAAATCAATTGACGCAAATAGCAAGGCTACTTATTTTAAAAACTTGAAAGTTTGTGTCGTGGTGAAAATAAATAAGGACGAATGTTTGTTACTATCATAATTAACCTACTGAACAAATGCCAATGAAACCTTCCAATAAACTATGTTTTAGACCACGCGTTGTAAGTAGCAAAAGTAACTAAAAAGTAAACCCACCTGTTCAATTTTCCCTCCAATCAGTAAGAAATTAAACTCAGCGTTTCTGATAATACCCTTGTCCAATAAGATCCGCGAGCAAAGTAAGAAGGCAAACAATAGCTTGTGCCTCTCAAACAAACTACGACAAACGTTCTGGTACAGTAAGAACGTGAAGTGATGTATTATTATCTCGACGCGCTCGATTATGTCATCTGTAAAATTTTGACATTCCTTAATTGGTAGCCTAACACGCTTTATATTAGCTTTACTTATAAGTAAGTAACTATGTATGTAAAGAAATCTTAGAATCTTAATTTGACCCACTTCCTGGTCTTCGAATGGGATGAAATTTTGCACACGATCTAAGTTCTGATGACAATACAATAAAATGGTACTTTCGATCTGATCTGATGTTGGAGCATGTTTAGTGCGAGCTAAAGCGTATTTTAGTTTTTTAAACTACCTATTTTTTGTATTATCCGTAAACAGACACGCATCTGTCACGCCTCCTTCCCATCGACGTAGGTAAAGACCACTCCCCTTCACTTATTTATGTATTTATTGGAAAACCAACAGTTCTCAAAAACTTGCAAACTACTTAAAAATGCAATGCGATGCTTGTTGCGATCAAAACACAACTCCTTAGCTTCATCTACATTCATACACACAGTCGCCTTTTGTTTGGATAATGACTGTGACAGCTTTAGCGCTAATGGAACGTTAGTTTAATTGACCTTCCTACAACTAGGTGACATCTTCCTCACCATTAGGTTCAGTCTCGGCCATGCTCCTTATAAACAGCTTGACGAACCACTCGAGCGAGTACTGGTACATAGGGTCTACATTAGCCATAGCGGAAAGACAGAAGAACAATATCTGTCCTCGGTTAGCAACGGGCACGTAGCCACCTCGAGCCTCGTCTATCTCTATAGTTGTACGCTCTATGTCCTCCACTTTTATCTGTTGATTAATGTCTTGGTATGATTCGTGTACTTTTACTTATCCTAAAGTTGATGGATGGACGTATTGGTGCATGTTATAAAATGTTTGTAAACATTTTCTAACAAACTTCTAGTAGGAAATAGAAAATGTTTTGTTATAAAATCTTTACAACATTATGTATACTAGAAGTTTGTTATAAAATGTTAGTAAACATTTTACTTATAACATGCAGTATGGGAGCACCATTTGAATGGATGTAAGGAGGTTTGTTATTCTTTCACGCAAAAACCACTGAATAGATTTTAATTACACTTTATAATACTGTAGCTTGCACGTCAGAAATGAAGATAGATGCGTACGAAGTTGCGGGCAGCCTAGACTAGACTAGACTTAGGCTGTCTGCTACTGAGACCTATAGAACACAGCAATACTAACAAGAATCTCAGCGCTTTTAATCTTGATAGCTTCCAGCGTCAATATAAGCGGTACATCATCGACGGGCGAGCCCTCACTGTTAGACAGCCCGTACAAGATGTCCGACTGCATCTCAGCGAGCTGCGTCGCCATTTGCGCACGCGATACAATCAGCTGACCGCGCAACTCTTCTAAGTCCGGGCGTTCTTGCGCCACTACTATTGATAGCAGTTGTTCTGCTAAGCCACTGTATATTTAAAACTGGGATTATTAAAGGAACTTAATTAACGCTCAGTCAGGCTTTTCACACGAAACAGCCACAGAACATATAATAATCTAATTAGCAGTTAATGTCCCATTTATCAAATCCAAAAAAAGGCCAAAGGCAAAGGCCTCTCCGAATTTGCCAACATTTGTTTTGGTATGAGGCGCCTCTATCTTGCCGACCAGATAGGTATCTAACGCTCTGTTATACTTATAGCCTTCATTTCTTTTCTATCCTATATATGAACCACCACTTACGATGGAGTCCGAAATAAAAAAATGAGTGGCGTTTTCCAGTCCATTTACTACAACTCATAAGTTCTGCATTACGTAAGGTCAATTTAGACTGGTTACCGCTGTCTTGGAGATACGTAATAAATAAGGTAGAAGACCAGTGTAACAAAAACCCAAAAGGCCATAAAGACCACATACCTAGGTACCAAAGCGAAGTTAACAATCTGCACTTTGACAGAAGTCTCTGGCGTGTATTTGGGGTTCGGCAGTTTGGTGGTGATGTAGAGACGGAACCCGGCCATGTAGGGGATCAGAGATTCGCCCAGTTTCAGCACTAGCTGGCCCGCTTGTCGGAAGTATTGGCGCTAGAATAATGGATTAGATATAAGCTTTAGGGCCCATTTCACTACTCACAGATAAAATTTAACTGGGAGATATTTTATACCTGTCACTCTCTAAACTAAAACGTCATGTTTAATGAAATAGGTTTATCTGTCAGTAAAATTTTATCTGCGGTAAATTATATAGGCCTTACGTCTATTGCAGACGATTTATGGTGCAAGCCTGTTACAATATTTTTGGTGGCTGAACAATCCAATGCAAGAGCGACAAGTTTTACCGCAGGCCTGACAAGAGAAGTTTGCAACAGATGGAATTGTGTCGCCTTGTCGACGTCTTTGTCTCTTGTCAGATAGAGCCGCGAACCAAGTCTCATCATATGTCTTGCGTCCCTCCATAACGCGTTTGCGCCACTCCGTCCGCTTGTCCGCAAGAGTCTCCTAGCTTCGGTGGTCTATTTTAAAGGCAGCCATGTCCCTCTTAGCGCGGTAAAAATCCCTTAGAAATTGATACGATACTACATATCCCACACCTCTCTTCCATCGGGGTGGGCAAAGGCAAAGGCTAAGGCAAAGGCTCTCCACTTACAATCCAAATACACTTCTTTTGCTTCATCCACATTCTTATTTCTCAACTTGCTTTGTTGTATTGCAGTGGTGGTTACCTTGAGCACAGGATCCAGCGCGGGATCCACCTCCTGGCCAACGTTCTCCAGCAGCAAAGGCTTCCCGAACCGCAGCGCCGACTCGAAACTCCGCAGCAGGTCTCGGTCGTTGGGCTTGCATACCATCAAACCCTCGTGTTTACCCTACAATACATTGTTATGATAAATCAAGGCAACAATTGCAACACATCACTTTAGTAGTTGAATTACGGGTAATAAATAACGGAACAAAGGCTACTACCTACTATAAAGCGGGCTTTAGGATCAATGTAAACCCTTTGTAACGTTGTTATGGATAGGATCGGCTACAATACGCCGAACTCTGCTGTCGTTCGTGTGCTCTCATGCGGCTGATGCTCTAAAAGCGGTCGCCGGGACCGAAATCTTTCGGATTCATTCATGGATAGGTAGGTTATTAAACGAGACGTTACCATAGCTCGTATCCACTTGTTGGCCTGCGTCTGAGGGTCGATGATGAGCGGCCAGCGCCGCGAGTTGGACATCAGCACCGCCGACTCCACCGACAGCGGGTCGCGCGGCAAACCGTACATCTGCCAGTTCCTGACACAACAATAGCATTCTATAGCATTCTCTAAATCTAAGACAAAGTTAATAAACTCCTTTTTTTAATGCTTTTTTCAGTCGATCGGTTAAAATTTGATACATTGAGGGGCTGTTTCACCATCTACAGATAAAATTTATCTGACAGATATTTTATACCTGTCTCTGTCTAAAACGTTATGTTTTATGCAATGATGATGATTTTATGTTATGTTTTATATGATAATATTTGTCCATGGAGTAGAGATATTTAACGCGTACCTGATAACCACGGCATCTCCCAAGACACTGAGAGGTGTCGCTCCTTCAGTGTGCGGCACATGCACCGACTGGAAAAAAGTTTTTTGATAGGTCAATGAGTGTAGTTTGTAAGACGTTAAATTTACAAGCTTATAAATTAAAAGATTACTTTTGGATTAAATACTGGTAAGTACTGGACAGCAAGTAATAGGCGTGACGACACTATGAAATAATCGAAGATTTAATGATTTCAGGGGAAAATACACATTTAAAGGATTCAAAAAACTATTTTAGTTTTATTTAAAAAATTGAGATTAACAAGATTTTCTATAAAATAAAAGAGTAAAATACTGCAATCGGCCATTTTGACTGAAACGCCAATCACAGCGCATGACGTCATACTCATGTAAACAAACATCACTGTGTTGTTTTGACTGATTGTACGCTAGGATTTACTTTTTGTTTATTTTTGTGAATAACTACAAATTTATTATAATGGAACCAGGGTTTATCAGGGCAAACAGTTCCAATTTGCCCAGGATCGATTTGCTAATGTTGGGCGAGTTCCTGGCAACCAATAAAGAATTTTGCTCCTCCGAATTTAGAAACGTGAAAACCGCCTTGTATTTTTTTTGTTATTATTGTTATTTGTTAATATTGTCATTTCATCTATTTCACGTCAAACATGAAGTTAAAAATCTATCAATACATGATAACATACTCACATCAAAGTGATCTTCACAGAAATAAAGTGACGAATTTAATTTTACTTCGTTCGGGTTTCGCCGTGCAAGCTGTAACCATTTATCTCTTATTTTTTTTATGTATGGGACATGAACAAACACCTTGTTGGGTGTCTTTATTGATGTATTTTTGCACAGAGGTACTGCACACCACTTATAAACTTTAGAATTCATTTTTATCACAAGAAATACGAAACGTTTGTTTACTTTGTTGTCTAGCCGGGCGGGAACACATTTGACGTTTACAAAAGTGTGACGTCACACGCGACGCCATGACACGGAGAGCTGTTTTCACGCAGTATTTAAAAATAATTATAAAAATGGCTTTTATCTTCTTAAAACATTAGTTAAATACCGAAATAAAGTTTTTGTTGTAAACAGTAAATGTGTATCTGCATTTTGGAATAGGATTTCAAAATCTTTCGACATGCCTATTGTAGGCACCTGGGTAAACAAAGTTCAATTTTTTTTTATAATTAGCGTTCTAATTTTGAATTAAAAAAACTATTTATTATATATTTAAAATGTTTAACTCACAATCATATGCTCCATCCAATTAGCGAGTAATTCCCGACGATACTCGTCAGTGAACGGCGTTATGTAACCGACTGCGCACGCGCTGATCAGAATGTCCCCGATCAGGTTCACCAGCGCTACCTCCAGGTCGGCGATCGTGTTGATCCAGCGGACGCGTTCGCTTGCCAAACCGTTTAACAGTCTGGTAACGGGAAATATATAAATTAGTGAAGTAATTGGATTGAATACGTAAGTACATAAATATAACTGCCACATACATCGGGATAGGGAGAGAATAAATGGATGGAATAATTGGCATTATATGCAAAATGTTTTATTTGCTTATTAAATTATCTGCCAAAAGGTCAAGTCAATAGTACCCATAACCAAGGTGCATGTAGTGTAGGTGTGTGGTGCAAACACCCCTAGAGGAGTGTTTGCATCGTAGCAAGAGGGGGAAGTGATTATTGCCTACCCCGATTTGAAAGAGGAGTGACGGGGTAGGCAGAGACCACTTCCCTCCACTTGCTACAATCCAAACACACTTCTCCCGCACACTCAGTAGATATATCAAGTAAAAATACCTGTTAGCCCGATCCATCCTAGCCAAACACAGATTAATGTCGGTCTCCATACGATACTTTTCTTCCTCCTTCTCTTGTAAGTACGCGTTCAACTTGGCCAGCCCTTCCAGTAGAGCTTGCATCTTTGCTTCCGCCGCCGCCAACATTGCTGCAAAGCAACATTTATGTAGAGGAAGGATCGAATACCAGCTAATCAATTCCTCTCGTTTAAAATTCAAATTCTTTATTTGTCAAAACGAACGCAACAAAGCACCAAGCTTGTACAACCCGATTAAATAAAATACTAATAAAAACTACTGAACATATTTTGATTGGCAATATCGTAGCTTATAAGTACATCAGAACAACAAATAGGCTATATTATTTTAAGATATCTTAATTTTTTTCCAAGATATACGTATCTATATAGATACGCGTACAAAGTCGCGGGCAGCCTCTAGTTCAATAAAAATCTTGTTAGTTATTGTCCTCACCTTCGACCGCAGCGAGCTCCTCCATGGCAGTCTTGAGCGCTGCCTTCTTTGGCGCCACTCCCTTGTTCACGTGGTAGAACTTATACATTGCGTGCACCCACATACATAAAGACATGCAAGCTTTTGACACCTGATACATACTTTAACGTTAATTATAGGGTTAACTTTATAAAAAAACTATAAGAACAAAACGCTACAATGTTCCTAGAGATGGAAGTAAAGATGTTAGGATGACTACTTGTTGCTCTTTCACGCAAAAACTACTAAACAGATTTCGATGAAAGTTAACAATATTGAAGCTTACACATCGGAAAAATACATAGGTTATTTGAAGATTTCCTGTAAATTTTCTAAGATATGACGTTGAGTAAGTAAAGAAGACGCGAGGTCTCGAGCAAAAGCTAGTCTGATTATAATATGCTGCTTACCTTAGCAATCTTAGCAGGCTGATAATCAGGGTTGAAGATAAACCGCAACTTCAGCTGTTTGATCATGTTCTCCGTGATGGATTCCTTGTCAAACTTCATGAGGGACTCCAGGAAGGCTGTCGGGTCTGACAGCAGCAGGGACCCTGGCTTCCAGTAGTTCAGGACTTTCTCTCCTATCCCTGGACCCGCTTCCTGTTTTAAAGTTTACTATTATGTAATATTTGTCCTTTGGGATAAATAATGCGAAGTTGGACACTAAACTTAAAAGCTGTTGGATCTAAGCAAATTGAAAGTATTAGGTTTTCTTTAGAGTGAAGGAAGTGATTGACATACGCTGTTTCCTTGGAAGTTTTAGCTCTTATTATGCGTTTTTATTTCATAACAAACAGTAATTAAATATCAAACAGTAAGTTTGATATTTAATTACTGTTTATCTTATGACTAAATGAGTGAAACTTTATATCTTATCCTATTGTGTACAGTCACGAGCAATATGTCGACGCTGTCACATTTTCAAAGTACCGTATCTTACGAATCGTTCCTAGCCTAACTACATTAACATCAATAAAATATTTCATTAACCCCCGACGCCAAAAGAGGGGTGTTATAAGTTTGACCCCTCTGTCTGTGTGTCTGTGGCACTGTACTGTAGCTCCTAAATGCGTGGACGGATTTGGATGCGGTTTTTTTACTAAGTAATTTTCTTTAAAGTTTTTTCCTTGTTTATATGTCACCTACCTTAACAGGTTTGACATCAAACACGACGCAGAGCGACTCAATGACGAGCACCACACCAGCGGGCGGCTTCTTCAACGCCTTCACTTCCACGATGTCGTTACGGTTCAACTCTAACAGGGCTTGTTCAGCCGCATGCAGTGCCGGCATCGCTTCGTCTAAACATACGGCAATAGAAATTATATTAAAGATAATACTAATTAAAAGCGTGCATGTTTGAAACGACTGATGGATGTGGATGAAGCGAGAAGTGTGTGTGGATCGTAGCAAGTGGAGGGAAGTGGTCATATCACAGCCTTCTTAAGTGGCACCTTAATAGACTGTATGAGACTATTTATCGCATCCATAATTTTGGAACTATTCATTCTTCGTTTTCAATACGGATACAGTTAGTCTGGCACGTCCCACTGCTGAACAAAGGTTTCCCTCCTTGCTCTCCATCCAGTATAACAAACATAGTGCATTTTCAAATACAGTCTGTCCAAAAAGAATAGAAATTAAAAAGTGGCAACACTGTAGTGTTGTCCCGTTCGTTCTCAGATTGATTTGAAAGGGACGATGTTACAGTGTTGCTACTTTTTAATTTCTACTCTTTTTTGACGGTCTGCAAAAACAAATCCCAATTACCCAAGTCCTTCTGCGCATCTTCGGCCATCGCTGTGGTCTCCGCCGCCATCTTAGCCGCGACTACTTGCTCTTTCTCTACTTTCACGCGAGCTTCCTCTGCTATCGCCTAAAGCACATACTTTAATCTTTAAAAATAATCATCACAAGAAAAAACCTACCAATACTATGTCACGTAGGCTTTCTTTTTTGATGTTGTTTAAGTTTTCCAAGAAATGACGATAAATCCGCACAAACGACGAACATTACTAAGTTATTTTAAAAATATTAATCTCAAAAAAAACCTATCTAAAATGCAAAACAAAGGGGATCCCCGTCTATTGGAGTTTCCAGCAGTAGGTAAACAAGTGGTTGTGTTTGAGAGTTTTGCCTGACAATGCCTCTATTGGCTGATAGATAGATAGGTAGAAATACCTACTTTATTACACACAAAGAGATACAGGCAATAGGTACTTATGGAACTAAAACATTGAGCGCAAAAGCGGCCTTATCATTAAAAGTGATCTCTTCCAGTCAACCTTCGGAGTAGGACTGAAGAGTAGTGCATGGCACATCTTGGCTGATTATGAAGACTATAGATACCGACCGTGTCGATGGCAATCCGGTCGATGACCTTGGCGGTCTCCGCAGCCGCGTGCTCCATGAGCGGCTTCAGCTCCGCCAGGTCTATCTGCAGCTGCTTCACTTCCACCTCTGTTTGGTCTAACTTGTTTAATCCTGTACGGAATTAACATTCATCATCATCATCATCATCATGTCAGCTTATGAACGTCCACTGCTGGACAAAAGCCTTCCAAAAAGGATCCCAAAAAGGATCTCCACAACGACCGGTCTTGCGCTGCCCAAATTCAACGGATTCCAGCGACTTCCAGCGAAGTCGTCAGTCCACCTTGTTGGAGGCCTTCCCACACTGCGTCGCGAATTAACATTATTTGAAGCTAATATTCTTAGTACTTAGTTAAAGCGACAACGGTAATAAGTCATTTATGAAAATCACAACACCCTAGCTATAACGGTTCATGAGACACAGCCTAATCACTCTTGTATGAGAGTAGGCTCATGCCCCTGTAGTGGGGACGTTAAAAGGGCTGATAAGGAAGTTTAATAAACTAGGTACCATACTAACATTATTAACATTCTTCACTCATATTCACACAACAGTTAATTAGGCCAAAACTAACCAGTTTTAAGCGCATTAGACTCTTTTAGATTAGCGTTTTGTTTCTTGCGGAACATATCTGCGTAGGCGCCGAGCATCTCCATATAAGACATAGGCGTTACGTAGTTGAGTCTGTTGAGTTGTCGCAGGAACCTATCGCTCGCTTCAACTACGCTCTCGTGCGCGTTGCAACACACCGACTGCGGAGCAATGTTATCTACATTGAAATCTAAGGGACTAGCGGCCGAATACTGAAACGTCTCTCAAAATTGAGCAGTGCTTAAATATGAAAATGACATTTTTATGCCGTTAGATTAGACGTTTGAAAGTGACATTTTCATATATATGACATTTTTATGCCGTTAGATTAGACGTTTGAAAGTGACATTTTCATATTTAAGCACTGCTCAATTTTGAGAGACGTTTCAGTATTCGGCCGTAAGCGTCTAATTACAGATGAAATTTAATTGATAGATAAACCTAGGTCTTTTTAATTAAACATGACGTTTTTTAGACAGAGACAGGTATCAAAAACAAACAAAATAAAAACATGAGTAAACATCTGTCAGATACATTTTAACCGTAGTTGGTGAAATAGGCCCTAAGATTTAAGGGATTAGAAATACAGGTAGAATTTCAGTGAGTTGTTAATTAAAGCAAGTAGTTACTTAGCAACGTCGAGATTTTAAATATTGCGAGAGTCGGAAACATCTATCTGTAGTTAATACGAGATGTACCTACCTACAGACCTCACCACAATAAAAAAAAAACGTTTCTAGCTTTATTGGCTTGTTTTGTTTTAGGTGGTTACATCTTTATGTCGCCCACCTAGCCGCCGGGCAAGGCCGCTGTCTTCATTTGGTTTAAAATAAGGGCGCCCAGCTTTCCGTGCGGGCTCGTGTCATCGGGCGACGGCTTTGGTGTTTAGACAGATTTAGATTTACGTAAGTACCTATAAACAGGCTCTATAGTAAATAATTAATAGTACTCACCACCATGGCACTATAAATCTCGTCCGTGGTTTGCAGCTCCTCCATCCGCTGGAAGAAGTGCGCGGCGACGGATTCCAGCGCGGACTTCGGCCACTCGCTGAACCAGTCGATGGTGCAGCAGTTCACCAGCGACGGGAACTGGCGGAGACGCGCGCGGAATAGCTACGGGAAGACCAAATGAGTTCATAAAAGCTAGGAAAGCTAGTAGTTTTCCTGTAGACTGTAGAAGACTCTTTCATCTTTTGTCTTTGTTACTGCCAACTTTTAGATAGAGATGGAAATAACAGACTTGTACTTGCTCTACCTACACTACAGATTTTGGTTAAGAGACAAATATGCATTAGTGGGGATTTGTATATATCTCATACATGAAATAGCTATTGTGAATATTTCAAGGTCAAAAGATACTAGTATTATATTAAAAGTTATATGTATCTATTGATTTGCTTAATCCTATCACAGAGGATACATTTAAGTACACAGATATTTATATTATTATGGAACTAAATAGGTAATTATGTTTTACCCGACGAAGATAAAGCAAAAAAAGAACATATATTATTTTGACCGTCACGTAAGGTTTGAATTTAAATAGTCTTACCTCCCCAATAGGACTCATAACAATCACAATATGCAGATTACTCCGCACTCTCTTCTGGTAGCAAGAGAAGAGATTCGTCTTGGTGGCCGGGAGACTCATCTCCATGACGGCGTGGCGGACGCTCTGGTAGATCTGATCCAGGTCCTCGGCTTCGTAGATGTTCGGCACGTCGCCGGAAGACAGAATGTTGTTTAAGTCTTCTAAGAACGATTCCATTTTTATCTGAATACCGGAATGGAATATTAGATCGGACATATTCTTAGACTCTCTTAGACAAACACGCCAGGTGACCAATTAAATAAAAAATATAAGTAATCTTATTTTTATATGATTATAAATACATTTCCATGCCGCTTGAATCAGTTCGACGGGGCTGTCACTAAAACTTGTCGCGTGTTGGACCCGATCTCAGTAGATTCACGTAACATACCTACATACATACCTGTCACGCCTTTCTCCTGTCGGGGTATGCAGAGACCACTAATATAGTAAGCTAATGATCCTAATTATGTAGATCACACATACAACATAACATATGGCAGTATTAGGTAAGTAGCTTTTTCTAGAATGAATAGCCGTATTGCCACAAACCTGAGCATCGGAGAAGAGGAACACTGTGCCTCTGTTCTCCGCTCCAGCTTTAAGCATGGTCTTCTTAAGGTCGTCCTTCCACTCGGAGACCCCGTATGCCTTCGTGATCTCTATCTGCATACATGTCAGCTCTGAGATGCTCGCCGCAAGACGCGTGAGAGACTGACGACCTGAGATTAACATTTTTTTTTAAAGAAAGATATCCCTTTTTTTAAGAAAGACGCACCGTGACATAGATATATAGGTACATACCTATTCTTCCCTTCACTTGCTACGATCCAAAAATAATTATTTTGCAGCGTAAAATTAATAACAACGCATACAATATGTTTTAAGAGTTGCATTTTACGAGCATGAAACTTAAGACCTCATTCATTGTAGGTATGCATTTTAACATTACCGTTACTACTTATCTCTGAAGATGGTAATAAATTTTGTCTGTAGGTAGGAAGTGAAACGGGCCTCTTAGTTATAATCCCAAGTCTTACCGGACCCTCCCATGCCAAGCAACAACGCATTAGCCATAGGTTGTCTCATGATCCGTGAGATACGACACAGATGTGCGATGGCGTCTTCGAACAGCACCAAATCCAACGGCACTGTTGTATTCAAGTTGTACTCTTCTAAGTAATGGTTGAGGATTTCGTGCATCTGATGACGTACGAAATAATGATATTAAACAGGTCCCCAATTCTGGTCATTTACGAGAAGGCAAGGCAGTTAGGTACTAGCGCCTGCGTAAGTGATGAAAATTGCCACCCTGTTTCACAATTTTTAAGTATAGCAATCTTTAGTGGAAGCAAAAGAATTGATACCTTTACAAATCTATGTAGGCGTCTTTATCTTACTATAAATTAATGTCAATGTTTGTGCCGATGGATGGATTACTCCTTCAGTTTCACGCAAAAACTACTGAATAGATTTTGAAGAAACTTGGCAATATTGTAGCTTATGTATCAGAATAACACAAAGGCTATATTATTTTCAGAGATCATGATTTTTTTCCAAGATATGACGATAAATGAGTACGAAGTAGCGGGTAGCCTCTTGTGTATCAATAAATAAGTTCTAGGTACCTCCTCGGCATTAGTAATCTCTAGATATTTCTTGTCGTCAGTGGCGAGGTCCATGAAGTCTCCAAAGAGCATCAGTCTCCCACCCAAGATGTCTGGGGGCTTGCGAGCGAAGTCTACACGAATCTTCTTATGTAGCAAACTTTATGAAAGACAATGGAGAATAGGTTTATTAAATAAATCTGTGATAACTAACATCATCGACAATAAGACAACCACTGCTGGACATTGGCTTCGTTTTCATCGCTGTTCGAAGCGGAAGTTGGAAGAATTCTGGTCCAATGCCAATGCACAGAATACCAATTAACAGTAACAGTAAGTTTAGAACAAGTAATGCGAGTCGCACTCAGGCCCAAAGAAAGATTCCGTGGTTAGGTACCATTTCATTTGTATACGACAAAAAAGCAACATTTTCTTCGGAAAATCTTGTTTGCCTTACATATCAAGCTACACAAAATAAGTAAAGAAACGTTAAAGAATGTTTCAAATACTTACGCGACGAACCACTGCCGGTCGGTATCATTGATCAGACGGTCTTGATACGTGCGCTGATGTTCATGCACCCACAGCCTAATCACGTCGTCTTCGTGCTAAACAAAAAATTCAACATTATGTGAGAACCTACAATTCGCGTCACATGAACGGGTATTACTTTTGTCTCTGTCTGATGTATTGGTACGAAAAGTAAGAAAGAGAGGGAAATATTTCTAGATGTTTTTTTATAATATACTTAATAATAATACCTTTATTCTATATATATAAAAATGAATCTCAAAATGTGTTGGTAAGCGTATAACTAAACAACGCCTGGACCAATTTTATTAATTCTTTAATTCTTTTTTTTTTAATGTACATTGAAGTCCAAGGATGGTTTTTAAGGAGAGAACAAAACGAATAATTTTCGGGAAAACCCAAAAACAGCCCTTTTCTTTTTCCCATACAAATGTTTTCTAACTAAAATGTAGAGTCAATTCGAATTTTATTTCTATGCAATAAAGTTCATATTAAAATTGCCTCTAAGGCGGAACAAAGTTTGCGGCACAGCTAGTCTATAAATAAAAATCATTAATGACTAAGACCCAGAACACACGGTGAAACGCAACTGCAACTGCTAGTTACTTTTGAGTTGCATCGAAGTTTCTGCTATAGACTTCTTTAGAAAACAACACACGACGCAACTAGCTTGAAACGTTTACATTAACTAAACTGCCGCTTACCTTAACAAGTTTAGGATCCATCATCAAAATCCCTTGGAACACTTTGCTGAGATCTCTCAAGTTAAATGTGTAATGTGGTTTGGCCGGCGTCGGCAGTAACTCCTCTACTAGATTAGTGAATATATCTATGGACGCCTTGAGGAACGGCGCCTCGCGGACCGTGACGCCTTTCACCAGGTTTTTGGTCCACGAGTTCAGAATCGTGCTGAAGATTAGGTACTGAAACGGAAAGACTTTTGCTGTTATATTACATACTCGTACAGGCAGACCAACTTCTGTGAAATGAACGGCGGCGCTAGTAGTAATACAAAATTGTATTTCTACCAATCGCAGCAGTTCTGGAATTTGACAATTTCCGTATTAGTGGCCGTAGTTCCAATAACGGCCGTTTCACAGATAACTTGGTAGATCTGTAAGTATCTGTCACGGCTTTTTCTGTCGGTTTAGACAGATACGATTTCCCTCCACCTGCTACGATCCAAACACATTTCCTTCGCTTCATCCTTACTGTCACCTCGTTATAATAATTCTTGGCAGATAGTCTATTTAGAGCGTTTAATTAAAATCTTTTTTGTTATAACAGTCAATTTTTGCAATCTTTTATGAATTCTCCCGATTGAATTTTATCTCAGTGTCGTATCAAAAAGGTGTAAATTACCTTGCTGTTATACTCCATCTCGGTGAAGGAGATATAGTGGAAGTGTCTCATGAGCCGCGGCGTGACGGGGTTGCGGCCCCCACCGGGGGGTCCCATGGCCCCCACGATACCGACGTCCACGATCGTACGGAATTCGCCGATGTTCGCGCGGTCGTACCAACCTACACATAATTATATTTAAGAGTTAGATTCTTGTCGGTGGAGCATAGGCCATTTAAATTTATCATCTGCCAGTGCATTGACTTCTTGATATGTCATGACGGTAACTTTTTCTGTCACTTGAGTAAAGTTACATCGCGGTCTTTCTATCTCTCTCTTCCCCTAAACCTTTCCTTCAATAATGTTTCTTTCAATGTTAACCATCAGAAGGAAGCATATCTTACCTGAGAAGTCCATGAACTGTCTTAGCAATTCAATAGGCGGTTGTGCTCCGTAGACCTCGAGCGCGGGCATGTTGAGGTCGTCGATGAAGAACACCTGCCGCTTAGTGGGTGGCGGACCGAACACGCCGCGCTTGCGCCGGTCCAGCTTACTGTCTATCGCGTCCTGGTACACAGGGACATAGGCATGTATATGGCAACCTTACACATAATCATTTACATTATAAGTTACACCCTGCTCATCATAACGATATTTGTCTTTAATGGGAATCGCATCTACTACCTAGCGTTATGCGAAAAGATATTATGGCAAAAACAGTTATACGTATATAATTATGTCTATATGGTCACAGACGCCGAGGCAGACCTCGAAAAAGATGGAGAGACGATCTGGATGCATTTTCACGAAAATGGCGGGACGCCACCGGAAACCGTGTTAAGTGGAAAGTCGCGGGGAGACCTTTGCCCAGTAGTGGGATCATAATGGCTAGCAAAAAAAAAATGTCTAATGTTATTATGCAATCCAATTTGGACTCTCTACCTGCGTTTGGTTGGAGGATGTCCGAGCGGAGAACACGATGAAGTCGCAGGAGAACTTCTTGTGCAGGCCGTGAGAGAGCTTGGCGGTGATGGTGACGGTCTTGCCGGTGCCGGTGGGCCCGACGCACAGCACGTGGTTGTAGTTGGACACCTTGTAACCTAGGAGCGCCGCGCTGCGTACGTTGTCCAGCGTCGGCACCTCGATGTCTAATAGACAAAAAGAGATACAGATACAGTCACGACACGACCTACTGCTGGACAAAGGCCACTCTCCTTGCTCTCAATCCAGTTCTGCTGTGCGCCATAACCTCCTGTTCTTCGCTGATTGAGTCGAGCTCATCTTGCCATCTTCGCTAAGGTCTATTGTTTCCCAATGGGAAGCCGATCGACGTTTTTTTGTCCTATAGTTCATCAGACAACAAAATTTTGCCTCATACATGCACGTTTATTTAGGATACCCTTAACACAAGTCCCCGATTTGATAGAGATACTTTCGCTTTAGCTGAGTGTATTTGAATCTTAGCAAGTGGAGTCTCTGTCTACTCTGATGGGAGAGTCGTGACAGATATGTATGTATTATACATTACATACCAGCGTACTGCCACTCCGGATCCACCACATAAGGTTGAAGGTTGGCCATCCAGTTGTACCAGTACGGATTGCCTGGCTCGCCGTCTTCAGTCAGGTCCGAGAATCCACCGTCATGTAATCTGGAAATAACCGGTTACGTCATCAATAGCCGGTTTCCAACGAATCTTTGCTCAGTTCAGAAATCGTATTTCTATTACTATTATGTACTAGAGTACTAGAGGGTGCCTGCGACTTCGCACGCATTTATCGTCATTCATTTGAAAATGGCATCGAACATATTTGTATCGAGCCTGGTATAGTAAAAAAAATGGTATCAATTAGACTCAACATCCCCTATTCGAGCTGTTGGCGTTAGTTTCATTAGTGGCCGCCAACTTTTTTTTCTCCATATTAGCTCGAATAGGGGATGTTGAGTGTAAGTGATACCGAAAATTTTTACTATACCAATTAGGTTGGATGCTTTACGTAGTATTTTAAAATGAAAAAGCCTTTATATATTTCTGATGTGCGAACTACAATATTATAAAGTTTTATTGAAATCTGATCTTTGAGTCTTTGAATCAGGTCTTTGAGTGAAAGAATAACAAACATCCTGGCATCCATCCATCGGCACAAATAACATTTAAGGTTATCTACAAACATCCGGGCCGTGTCCGGGACGTGTCCGTGTCGTCATGACGACGTGAGTGAACGAATCCATAGAAAATGTATGGAATGATATTTTTCCCGGACACAGCCCGGATGTGTATAGATAGACCTTTATAAGGGCCCTTTTCCTGTCATGCGAGCGGCACGCCTGTGGCCAGTAGCGGATCAACACACGCATGACAGGAAAAGGGCCTCAAATAAATAGGATAAGCCTCACGTGTAATCATAGACCCGGCCCTCCTTAGGGAAGAGCGGTTTGAGTCCGTTCTCGTCGGTGATCTGTCGGATGAAGTCGGAGAACACTGCGCGGCCGTTGTGGTCCACCGTCGCGCCCACCGACCAGATGATCGCCCAGATCACCCAGCACTGGCACAGGCGGGCTGCAACAAACATTCACGTCAATCTTGGTGTCTAATGTAGGTATAGGTAATATGTCGAATAATTTATATTAATGAGTCATACACAGAATTAGGTTCAAAATTGACTTTCCTGTTCCTGATGATAAAGGATATTGAAGCATCTAATCCTCAAAATGTTTATACAGGCCAAAACTACATCGGGCACAGATTATGTGGATATGCATTCAGTTGAAAAATTTGCTCCCAGTGTCCTTAACTTTCGGGAACAGGAGAGACATATTTTGTTTTTTATGTCTGTATGACCCTCATACATATAACCAGTATAAAGTAAATACCTAATCAGAAATCGAAAGTGGAATAGGCTTGATAAACGAAATTATAGTTTTTATTTTGTAGCGTTATAGTCATAAAACTCATACCCCCTTATTACAAACGAGTTTCAAAGATAGTTCTAGGATTTATGTCATTTTATGACGTTTCGGCTATGAACAAAACGTCAAAAAATGACATTATTCCTAGAAATATCTATAAAACTAGTTATGTAATAAGGGAGTTAAAGTCATACTCATAAATCCATAAAAAACTGAAAGTCATTAACGTATAAAGTAACAAACTCATAAAATCACGAACCGTTCATATACATATGGCTAAGCCAAAGATAAGGGGTACCTACTGTCTGTCTGCGTATTTTGGTGCTCCCACACTCTCCCACACGCTCCCACATTTTTAGTAACATTTTATAACAAACATTGAGTATACCAACTTACTTTTTGTTATAAAAGGTTTACAAATGATACTAAACATGAAGTATAGGAGCACCATTTAAACCATCAAAATACTAAAAATTCCACTAACGCATAAGCGCCATAAACGGCGCTGGAGGCGGCGGCTTGTCATCCTTCCCGGTCAGCGGACGGAACCGGTAGTCGATCAGCTCGAGGAACTTCAGCACCAGAGACGAGTCGATGGAGGCCACGATCTCCGTCAGAGTACGCATCTTCGCCAGGCACGGGTATAAGTACGTTGTGATCAGCGGCGGGAACACCTTACGCAGATTTTCTGCTAGCTGTAACAGTATTTTAATAACAATTTAAGGGCCGGCGCACACCTGACGGAGCGCAGCGCAGAGCATTTTCGATTGTCATATTATTATGGACATTGTTCTCATTAGAATAAAATTCAAAATCAGTTGACACAACATTCGCATGAAGTCGCTTCGATGCTCCGATGCTCATTTGTTGTACAGTTAAAAAACCAATTAAGAAAATGTTTGCTAATATTATTAATGTCAATGGATGGATGTGAAGAGGATGGATGTTGCTCTTTCAAGCAAAAACCACTGAACAGTTTTTAATGAAACATTATAATATTGTAGCTACGCATTACCATCATATCTTGTACGCTACATAACAGCGTACCAAAGGCTGTATTGTTTTTAGATATTGCGTAAGTTTTCCAAGATATGATAATAAATGCGTAGGTACATACGAAGTCGCGGGAAGTCTTTAGTAAAACATTAAAAGTAGGTACCGTATATGGTGTATTTTTGAAATTCCCGACATTAACTACATAATTAAGTATAATGCGGAATCTAATTACTAAATGAAAGTATTTAAAATATATGAAAAACACTTCCTATAGGAATTAAACAAAATGCCAGCATGGGACAAGGTTAGTCTCACCGGTGGCAAGCCGGTCCGGAGCCAGGCGCTGACGAGCGGCGGTAGACCGACCACCTGCGTGTCGAGGTACACCATCCCGCAACGCGACACCGTCGCCGGGGACGCCACCACCAGGTCCGCCACCTCGAAGATCATGCGCTGGCGTTCAGTGAGCTTCATTATCTCACCGCTGGAGAGGCACAGTTTTTTGTTGTCATCTAGTACCTGGAATGTAAAAATGTTTCATCTACTTACCTTTGTCCAGCAGCAAAATTAAAGGCTTTTGAAAATGGTACGTTTTCTTTTAAACAGGATTTATGTCTCAAGAAAATAGATTAATGAGATGTTAAGGATTAGGTTAAGTTAAGCTTTGGCCTGGTGATCATGACGCCCAACGCTGCGGTAGGCGGTGCCGGACACTCAATCATATTAAATAGGTACGTCGAGAGTGTTCTCTTGTTCCGTAAAAACCAGGGCTCGGAAAACCCCTTCGTTTGCTTACCCTATAAGAATGCTTACCATAACGTATTGATAGCCCAAATTTTTGGGTTACCATAAATAATGATAACCTGTTCGTTTTGGTTACCTTAGAGAAAGGGGTTGCCATTATTTTATTCGAATAACCATAATAGAAAAACCCCATTAAGTGGTAACTAGGCAAAGTGTAATCCTTATCAGCAACCCTATGAAGCACTTACCCTTAATATAAGGGTTTTTTTTTATATCGCCCGAAGGACAGAAGTCTTATGAAAACTTATAAGGATAGAAAGAGAAATGATGACTGTCATTTTTTCCTTACGACAATTTTGGCGGTTCACTTGCTTTCGGAGCTAGCTAAGCCAATGAGTCGTTATTCACACATAAAACGAGCATTACCACCTGTGCAGTAGGTATCAAATTTCCATGTACAACCCCTTCAAACCCTTTCAAGGGGAAACCCGTATAAATGGATATTTTTAAGTGGTTAACTGTTGAATTCAGTTTGAACTAGTGGAAACCACTAAAATATTGGGGTTTAAGGATATTCTTTAAAACCCCGGGTAATAAGCCTTTCAAAGGGTAATCGTAACGTGAGGGTTTTTTTATTTACCCAAACAAAAAAATCCTTTTATAACCCTTAAATGCTTACCGCTTCCGAGCCCTGGTAAAAACAATTACAAAAAGCCATGATAAAATACATACAGTATTCATGTTTTCGATCCAGACGGCGTCGACAGGCCCGTCAAACACGTACCACCGTTTGTCCATGTCTTCTACTGCGATACCAGCGCGGACCAAACTTGATAGGATACCGTCAGTCCTGTAGGAATTATTTTATTGGTACAGTTAAGGCCCTTTTCCTGTCATGTGTGTTTTGTTCCGCATGCGGATTTAATACGCATGTGTGCAGCCCTAACCTATCCTGTTTCCTGTCATGCGGGTGGCACACGTGTAGCCAGTAGCATGCTACCACCCGCATAGGAATCAGATTCGCATGCGGATCCAAACACGCATGACAGGAAAAGGGCGATAAATATTACACACATACCATGCTTTAATATTTTAAGATATCATATTTTTTTCCTAAATACGACTATGAAGGCGTACGAAGTCTCAGGCAGCCAGTACAACATAAATCAGTCTCGAATCGAAATGACTTTTCCCAGGAAACAAGCAACTAACTTACCACTCATGCGTCTGCAGATCAAATTCCCCATATAGCTGGCCCATCGTGATAGACTTGGGGTTGAGAACAAACGTGTGTACGGGGGTGAAAGGGAACCCGTCTGGAGCTAACTTCCCCTTAATCGCAGTTAGAGCGTCGCGGAGGACCTCGTAGCACTGGATACATACAAACATAACATATGATGTCTAAGTTTAAAAAATGGCATAAGTATATTTAGTAGGTACGTCTTAAATGCTGTCTACACACCAAAGCCGCCGGCCTAGCCCGGCGGCATATCGGCGGCTTTGGTGTGTAGATACCATTAGGCTATTAAAAATGATTGGAAACATATTTTTTATCCGATCAATTACTAACAAAGTTACGGAGCGGGAGGTTTTGACGTCACTTCTAAGTAAAAATTGTACTTAGGCGTGCGTGACGAGGAACTTTAGTAGTGTAGATGTTAAAAGGGCTAATAAGAGAGAGATACAACCTTTGTTTTACCAGCGCCCGCCGGCCCGACCAACATGAGACCGTGTCGCACCACCGTCGTCTCGTATAGCTGAATAATTTTGAAGATGAACGCTGGAAATCAAGAGATAGATGTTTATTTGGATTTGTATAGAGCATAGGACGATTTTCCAGTGACCATACATCTTGGAGGGAGGGTAAAGTGTATAAGCTAATAAGTTTTTCTGCAATTTGTTTTCTACCGGTCCCGAACTTCCTATTAAAAAAAAGTAGTACTAATCCTATCCTACCAATAAGTATTATACCTAGTCAAAGTTTGTGCCTATGGATGGCTAGATGGATGGATTTGAGGATGTTTAATACTATTTCAGACAAAAACTACTGAACAGATTTTAATTAAACTGTAATATGTACGAGTATAGGTAATATTGTAGCTTTCACATCAGAATAACAAAAAGCTATATTTTTTTGCCATATTGTGTAATTTCTCCACACAAAGTCGCTGGCGGACCCCGTTCTGGCCACAATCACAATGTTAGGTATAAATATAAAGCGGTACACACAGTATAAGTCATCGTAGCCTCTCTTGATGAGCATAGTTCGTATAGACTGCTCCATTATTCCGTAGTCCACTACCGGTATCTCCACGCGTGGGAACAAGTCTGAGATTATACCTTTGGAAAAAGTATTTTTTTTATTTATATTACTTAGGTACACTTATCTAGCCATTAGCGTCCCACTGCTCGGCTCTTTTTTCACGATTTTTTATCCTAATAAATTAAAATAAAGAATTTATATCGACTAATATTCAAAAATATCAATGTTTATGCGAATTATTTGTCATCTCGCACCCAAAAAAATCGTACCAAAGTAAAGCAAAGCAAAAAAGCAAGATAACCAAAAGCAAGATAGCAAAAAACCTGGATGCGAGTTTTTTGGATGCGTGATGACGAATAACTTGTTTATGCTGATGGATGTATGTTTGTATGTATGTGAGGATGATTGTTAGAGCAGTAACGCACTACATCCGATCCGAGATATTTAGTATGGACCCGAGACAGATCCGAGAACTATTTCTATAGGTACTAAACATCTCGGATCGGTTAACAATCGGATGTAGTGCGTAACCGTCCTTACTCTTTCGCGCAAAACCACTTTACACATACCATTGAACAGCACAAGATCGTCAATAAGGAACTTCGGCACGTTAACGTCCCGCAAGGATCGCAACACGATCTGCCGCTCGTCTCCGTCCGGCATCTGACGGATGAGGTTACCCGCCACCAAGATCACCGTCTTCACTGCGCGCATCCCGAAGTCATAATGGTCCTAGTACATGAAGCATTCGTTATCCTACTATACTACTACCAGTGTCCTACTATTATAAATGACAATGTTTGTGCTCAAGGATGGATGTGAGGATGATTGTTACTCTTTTCTCGTTAAAACTGCTGAACAGATCTTTATGAAACTTGGTAATGTTGAAGCTTGTACATCAGAATAAGACATAGGCTAAGTTATTGATAATATCATTATTTTTTCCTACATAAGAACTTTTTATCAAACAATCGTTCCATCATTCGTTTTCTGTATCCAAAAGACCAATCCAAAATACTCATACATACGTATCTATCACGCCTCTTTCTTAACGAGGTAGACAGCCAGCCACTTCCCTCCAGTCCTTTACTCAATTGCTACAGTACTTCCATTCCTTCCATTCATTCATTCGTTCCCTTACCTGCGAGGACAGCTGCTCGGAACTAAGCCGGAAGGTAGTAGTAATCTTGCCGGCCAGTATCTTGCCCTCCGAGAACCCGTACGAGAACAAAGAGATCTCCGCAATGAGAGCGTAGTTCGGCACCATCATTGATATCGGACGGAACAACGCTTTTAGGTTGTCTGGGAGTTCCGTTCGACCTGTGTTAATAATACTATAGTTATAATTATCAATTCAAAAATGGAAGAATCTTAAAAAGGAAGAATGAGAAAAATAAAAGATAGCAGTGTTTCCCTCTATTGTTACACTTAACAAAAGTCGCCAATAATTTGATGACTTAAAAGAAACATGATCATCATATAAGTATTTAAGAGTTAACACATGCGAATGTTGTGTTAACTGATTTTGAATTTTATTCTAATGATAACAATGTCGATAATAATATGACAAAAAATTATCTGCGCTGCGCTCCGTCAGGTGTGCGCCGGCAGACTTTTATCAGTGGAGCGTCCACCATTAAGGTCTTTCTTCTGCTAATGCTGCGACTTCTTGATACATAAAGTTAACTTTCTCCTCTTGACTAAGAGACATGCGTGGCGAAATAATTTGTTATTCAGACGTATGCTGATATTTTACTAGCTAAGTTAAAGCTCAAAGCGGTGTCTGACCAGCGTATCCAGGGTTCATGGTGATGAAGACGGAGCATGTCATTTTGATAGGCAGCTCGCACCCTTCGAAGATGAACCGTTCCTGTTTATTTATCTGCGCTTTCTGGATCGTTAGCACCTGAGAGGAAGAAAATGAAAAGGTGTAACAACAACATGACTTCCAAAATTATAATTAAGTAAATACTTTACTTAAGCATTGGATTTTAGTTTTAACTTTCATAAGCCTATGGCCACACGCGGGCGTTAAAACTCCAGAACATTCAGTTATCTCGTTTTCATAACATAGGGAGGTATTTTATTATCTTTCTTTGCTCAAAGATGTTGAGTCATAGATATTTGATAGTGTAATATATAACTTTGATCAAGTTTCTCATAGTAAATTTTCTTGGATCCAATATTTGATCAATGTTTGATCCAAGAGCTTTGATAGTGTTATAATAGGGGGTCCTATTTGTCGCTTATTGTCGTCTCTATCTAATCAACTTGTCATGATAAGGACAGCAAGATGTGAGAAAGTTTTTTAACCTTACCTGTTGAGCTACTACAGATAGCACCTCAATATCAATTCGATTGAACTCATCGAAGCACGCCCAAGCACCCGATCTACGAAATTATAAGAAAGTCATTAAAAATTGTTAGTGCGAAGTTACCATTTATCTTAAATAATCCTACTAATATTACAAAATGTGGTTTGTGCCGATAGATTGATATACGTGAGTATGTTTGTTACTCTTTCATGCAAAAACTACTGAATAGATTTTGATGAAATTTGGCAATTTTGTAGCTTATACATCAGAATAACACATAGGCTGTTATTTTAAAATATCATGTCTTTTTTACAAGATATGACGATAAATGCGTACGAAGGCGCTGGCAGCCACTAGTATATTATAATGTAAACACTCACGCAGCCAATCCCTTGAAGAACTTGCCCATAGCTCTGTAGTCGAGCTGGTCGGAGCAGTTGAATACCACGCATTGTACTGCCAGCGCTTTGGCCAAGTCCTGTAAATATTACACGATTAATTCATTGGTTTTTTGATTTGTATCTTTAGACAGCTTTTAAAATAGGTTAAGTAATAAAGATTTTAAGAGCCCTTTTCCTATCATGCGTATTTTGTCCGCATGCGCAGCCCGCAAATCATCATTCCATATTTGTCTTTTAATGCGAGCGGCATGCGTGTGGCCAGTAGCGTGCTATCACCTATCAGAAAACTATCAGCTATCAGAAACATAAAAGGAAAAAGGCCCTAAAGTTAGAATCCTAATACATCTTTTATCTCCATTAATAAGGTGTTTTGCCTGTGTCACTTGAGCGAAATACTCGTTAAGCCAGTAAGTGACGGAACATATCATACTTGATTTGAAGTTTTCGAGAGATGGTCATTTATTTCCTTAACCAAGAATTTATCTGTTTTACATACATAATATAGTACATATCTCTCTCCCATCGGGGTAGGCAGAGACCACTTACCTCCACTTGCTACAATCCAAACACATTTCTTTCGCCTCATCTACAAGCATCAATCGCCTCATACATTTATAAGGAGTTTTTTTATAAGGAGACAGTTTGAAGAAATAAGGAGTCTTTCTACTATATGGTACCTTTGTGGTCTCAGTTTTGCCGGTACCAGCGGGCCCGGCAGGCGCTCCTCCGAACTTGAGATGCATCGCGCACATCAGCGTTAGGTAGCAGCGGTCAGTCAATGGAGTGATCACTAGTCGACCGCTGTAATATATAAACACTCCAATTTAAGGGCTGGCGCATACCTGACGGAGCGCACCGCAGAGCATTTTTAATTATCATTTTATTATCGACATTGTTCTCATTAGAATAATAGTCAAAATCAGTTGACACAACAAACGAGCTTCGGCGCATCGAAGCGACTACAAGCGAATGTTATGTCAACTGATTTTGAGCTCCGTAACGTGTCTTAGGAGTATGCGAAAATAACTTATGAGAAAAAAAACATTTGCATTCGAGTTTTATACAGCCATCATAAATAACTTTTTTATTTAAATAAATACCTAAAAATCCTCACGCAGGAGTAGTAGTAGTTTTTAAGTAGGTTTAAGTTTGTAAATATTTTAATTTAGTTTATAAGAATTGTAATTAGTTTTAAGTTCATTTGTATATCTTTAATCCTCACAATTGTGTTATAATTCGATACGAAGTCTCACATACCTGTTCCCTAAATATTCATTAGCGTAAGTGAAGCAAGAGTTGAGAGCGCGCACGTCCTCGGTATTCAAACTGAACTGTCTATAGTACGCCGAGGTGTCTAGATGGTCTTCGTCCTGGTAGATGATCGCGGGCTCGTCCTCTTGTAGCGGGTTGGGGGGCCTTACTACTTCATAGTATCTGGATATTAAGGTCACATTTTCAAAGTAATCCTAATCCTTATTCTAAAAAAATTTTTAAATGTCAATGTGCCAATGGTTGGATGGATGTGTGTTACTCTTTCACGCAAAAACTACTAAAAAGATTTTGATGCAATTTGGTAATACTTAAACATCAGAATAACACACAGGCTATATAATTTTAAGATAGCATGTTTTTTTTCAGATATGATGATTATTGCGTAGGTACGAAGTCGTGGGCAGCCTCTAGTATCTTGTAAACTGCTACTCTTCCCTTATCAACCCTTTCGACGTCTCAACTACATGGTCACGAGCCTACTCTCATACGAGAGTAATTAGGCCGTAAACCACCACTGCGAGTAGGATTTCACATATACCTTCGAATTTCTTTTCTAGTGTTATGCAAGTTTCCTCACGATGTTTTCCTTCACCGTAAGCGAGTGGTAATCGAATATTCAATTCGTACGTGACAAAAAAATCTTAGAGGTACAAGTCGGGGATCGAAACTGCGTCTCCAAGATTGGAGGCGGGCGTTCTCCCAACTAGGCTACCGCCCACTCAAATAATACAACGAGCAGTTACCTAAGCTGACAGGTCCACTGGAAGTCGGTGATGTTCTTGACGTTCTCATCGACGAGCGTGTGCGTGACGTCACGAGCGTGCACCTCTACGACGATGAGCGCGCACAACACCTCGCGCTGGAAGTAAGTCAGCTCGCCTTTCACCAGCGCGCGAAGGCTGTCCAACTGACCGACAAACAAATAAGTGCTGTAGTGCGCATACATTTATTTACTGCTTATGCCGTAATGTTGGTAGTGAGGTCCACGGACCATAAACTACAACAAGTGTTTCTTAAAAACGGACTAAGCCTAGGCGCATACATACTGATTCCGGATCAGGTTTTCTGTATCAGGGTTTCAGATTCGGAAACCTTAGCGCCTTATCGAACATTTTGTATGCACGCGGAGCATTCAGGTTTCTGAATTTGAAACCCTGATCCGGAATCAGTATGTATGCGCCCATGCTCAACCAGACATCCCACATATAATCTGCGTCAAGTGACGTAAGCAAACCAATAAAGTGAGCAGTAAATAGGTTCGTATAAGCTCACCGTAGCCAGCATCTCCACAAAGAATTCTTCCATGCGGTAGTCGGTGATGGCCTGCTCGACGCCGGCGGTCCAGGCGGTCTGCGAGCCGGCGATGACCACCTGCCCCGGCCACCGCAGCACCCACTGGTTGCGGGGGATCGTCCACAGTTCCGCCAGACCGTCGATTAGGGTGAGGCGGACTGGGGGGGACAATATGTTTGTTACGACTGGTGTTGTGTTATACATCTCCAGTGTTTTGTTTTGTTCTAAGACGTAAACTTTAAAATTGGAAGGTGGTTAACTGCTTAAGACTCAATATAAGTAGAAGAAATTAATAGGTACCTACTCGATAGGTACTCTTTTTTTACCATACTAAACTTTACATTCAACAGCTTTCAGCTAAGGTTATCAGGAGGCGAGGGAAAGTTGTCTGAAATATAGGAATATCTCACGACTTCCTATCCAGCTTTTAACTCAGGATCCAACAAAACATTTAGATAATAAAGAGGTAGTCCGCGAGTTCGTACGAATTTCTCGTTATAACTTGGCATGATCTCTCAAAATAATGTAGCCTATGTGTTATTCTGATATATAAACTACAATACTGCCAAATTTCATCAAAATCTATTCAGTAGTTTTGCGTGAAAGAGTAACAAATATCCATCCATCCAACTATCATCGGCACAAACATTGAAATTTATAATATTAGTAGGATTGGCGTCAACCAATACTATACCAGGGAAAATTAAGTTCTGAAATACACCTACCAAATGGAAAGTGCATCTACAAATACTTACTAGTATGTCTCATAGTATCTTCAAGCAGCACGAGCCACTGCTCCACGTTGGCGGACGGCATGAACTTGTACCGCAGCTCCACGATCTCACCCTCGCTTGAATGCATGTGGGTGATCAACATGTCTGGTTGGAAGGTCACCTGGAAAATTTAATGATATTATAGAAAAGAAATGGCGGTATTCTTGATTGATTTTAGAACTTTTATTGTGGTCTCTTTTTCTATCTAATTAGCACCTACTTGCTCCATATTTATTAGTTAACTAGAGGCTGTCCGCGACATCGTACGCATTTATCGTCATATCTTTAAAAAAACACAAAATATCTACAAATAATATAGCCTATGTGTTATCCGGATGACCAAGATAACTTAATGTAAAGTTTTATTAAAATCTGTTCAATGGTTTTTGCGTGAAAGAGTAACAAACATCCATCCATAGACACAAACATTGACATTTATACTATAAGCAGGATATTACGTAGGCACCACCAACCTTGGCAATATTCTCGAAGCACTTCCTCAAATGCGGCTGCACAGCTCTCGGGTTGCGAGACTGCGACAGGATCTCCAGCAGCTCGTCGTCGCTCAGGAAGAAGAACCTCGGGAACCTGACTCTCTTCAGCTCCATGTATTCGTTCAGGCCGCGGGACACCACGGAAATTAAGTGGCGAGCTTCGATCAAGCTGTCTAGGAGACGACTGTCTGGACAGATCACCATTATCTGTGGATTTAAATGGAATAGTCGCGAGTTTGGTCTTCGAGGTAATACTTATCCTTAGATAATAATATAGAAATAAATTACTTACCTATATGAAGAAAGCAACAAAGTCCCGTTTTTTACCGTTGTATGAAAAGGAAAGCGTGAAAAGTAAAATTCAGAAAAAATAGAGAATGGGAGATCATGATTCATATATTATCATGCGGGAGCGTTCAGGCAGGAGCAGGACAACCTTTATATTGGACGGACAACGAACCGCGCTATTCTGCCTAGCAATTCCTCTTATAAAAATAAAGTCCAACAACTTTCAAATGAACACTTGGCATCGGAAGGCATTTTCCCACTAAACTAGGGTCTAGGCCTAAGAAACTCCTACCTTATTACAAGAAGCGGCAGTTCCCATAATCCTCTTCCAAATTCGCTCCATAGTGCCGTATTTCTTTGCCTCGTTCGGCAACTGACGTGAGATATCCTCCGAGTTGAATATAGGCTCCAGGTACATCCATTCTCTGGAATATTCCAGATGTAGTGATTCAAATTGAGAACAAGGCTATACTGGTTAAAAAGGTCAATAGATATTATTGTTTCGTAGTTGTTATGATGTGTTTTTCAAGAGATCCCTTTGCTTATATGTAGTATAAAGTCTATAGTTTCATTTGCAGTAGGTTTTATTTTTATGGTTAAACGTGGTGCCAAATTAGCATTTTAGAAGAGGGGTTCTGTAGACCATGGTACATCATTCTCAAAGGAAAAAAAACTAATAACTTATGAAAAGAAGTTACACTGGACTAACTAAGCATAGTCCAGTAGTTACTGGACTACTGGACTATACTGGATACTGGACCAATAAATAAATAAGATAGAAATTAAGCCTAAAATAGGGTCCGCAATAAACATAATACCTTCTATAGCAGTGTAATATAAAATACATTCTCCTGACAAAAGCATTGTTTTTAAAAACAATTGACTAACTTCTGGCACTCGATCCATTGGTCCACGACCTTCTGCACGAGCCGCAACTTGTCGTCCCACTCCTGGATACGCAGCTCGAAGGCGGCCTTGAAAGGACTGAAGCCAAGCTGCTGCGTCGCCAGTAGGTGCTCGTCCAGCAGTTGAAGGGTCTCGTCTGGTATCTTCATTATGTAGGTGCCTGGATGAGGAATGGTGATTGATGCATTCAATATAAGTAAAGGATTGTTTGAAGATTTCTAAATAAGTATCAAATATCAAATAAGGTGGACCGGCGATCTGGTAAAAGTCGCAGGAAGCCGTTGGATGTGGGCAGCGCATGACCGGCCATTGTCGAGATCCTTGACTTTTGTCCAGCAGTGGATGTCCATAAGCTGACATGATGATGATGATGATGTCCAAATAACAAACGTCGAGTTACTTGGAATATGGAAAATAGACCGTACCAGTAGTCTTATAAGGTGTAAGTTCCATAGTCTTGTTCCCCCACTCGCCGACCATCTTGTCCAAAGCTTGTTCTATCACGTACTCCTTGCTGGCCAACTCGCCAATGTCCGCAATAAGCGCCGCGTGAGCCGCTACACCTTGCTTCAAACACATTTGGAAGGTCTGCTTGTCGTTCATTGTTACCGTTATACCTGGAAGATTCATATAACGTGTGTTTTACAGTTTGTTTCTACAGATAATTACTACCTATTGTTGCTGTTTTTTTTTTTTTTTTTATTGGCTTCCATGCTAGGCGCATATTTAGCCACAGTCAAAATTGTTGCTGTTTAAACTACCTAGTTTCTAGACCAGCGAGCATGCAAGGAGCAAATGCGAGAATAATTCCATTTCAAAAGTAAATACTTAAACTACTTTACCAATTTTAGAAAATACCTTTGTAATTAACGGCTGTCCGCCACTTCGTACGCTTAAGTCTCGGAAAACACATATTTTTTCTGATATTCTGATGTTTTGTGTTATTCTGATGTATCAGTTACAATATGGTAAAGTCTCATTAAAATTTATTAAATGGATTTTTGCATGAAAGCGTTACAATCATCCTCAGATCCATCCATCCATCAGCACAAACATATTAATAATATAATATTAGAGGATAATATACAAACCAGCTTTCTCCATAAACTCGTTCCAATGCCTTTCCTTCATGCCAGGGTTCCTTACTGCCTGGATCACTGGGATCAGGGGCCTGAACTCATCTATCTCGTTCTAAAACCACATTATACCTTGACTTTTAAGTAGTGAACGATAGTAAAGCATATGCATTATGCATGTACTCGTGAAAACAAACAACTATTACTATGGGACCAAGTTCGAAAACATTTTAAAAAGTCTATTCCCACACTTTTAAAACAACTATCTGGTGCATTTCTCATGGGGAGAATAAAATTTTTTGGAAAAAAATATGACGCTCATATACGTTATTTGACTACGCTGGTATTGTACCAGTTTGCGCGATATCTGTACGCAATCCCACAGATTCCTCACGCTTTACATGTCTAATGTCAAAGTTAAAATCTTAATTTTTAAGGCTTGTTTAATTAAAAGTGACTTTACTGACCTTTATAATAATAGCAACCGATTGAATTTTGGGCATGTCGGCGAACGTTCTAACGCCCTTCACTATAGTCTTGTAATACTCATTCACTAGCGGCTCTATAGTTTCAGCGTCTACGTACATTAGAGGATTGTCGAACCACGTCTCTTTCGCTTTTAGGAAGTCTGAAAGAGAGGGAAATAGTTTGCAGAAGGGTGTTATCTTGTTGGATAACTGAACAGCCTAAGCAAAGAACAATTATTTAGGTACATTATTTGTACGGAATTGATTTAATTGTCATTTAGTAATTAAGGACTGCTGCAGTTGGGTTCTACATTTAAAGCAGTCAAAACTCAACCAAACGCTTGAAAATAGACCTTAGTCTCGATATAAAAAGGTTCATCTTATTTAGTTCTATTTCCTTTAACACTCTATCGCCTGTCACTTTCATAAAAAAAACTTTTTGAATGGGTATTGCAAAATAAACCTTGTATAAATAGGAATAGAATACCTGAAGCAGTAACCCAAAGATTCCTATAAGGTTCAAATTCTTTGATCAGCTTGTTGAGATCAGCGAACGGCACCACGGGCACCCCAAATAACTTCTGACGCTGATTCAACACGCGGCCCCAGTCTTGGGCGTCCTTCATGCCTTTCCATGCTTTCCTTATGTCGTTTGCTATTTCGTGGACCTTTTGATACAGAGATAAAGTAGTTAATGTGTGAGGAAATCAATAGCGTATTTGTTCATCCGCTTTTCAAACACCTAAAGTAGGAAAGCACATTGCACATGAGGCTGGAATTTAAAAAAGTGTAGCCGAATAGTGGGCCTCTTTAATTGACGTAATAGATAGATAGAAATATTTTATTGCACACAAACAGAAACAGACAAAACGTAGAACTACACTATAACGTGTGTGCTCGGCGGCCTTATCACTAAAAGTGATTTCTTCCAAACAACCTTTGGAGGACTAGAACTATAGATAGATTCCCTGTTAGTTATGAGGTTGGACACGCTGATTGCCTGTTCTATCTCTTGCTCCAGAACTTCTGCTTACCTTAGCGAAGTCGTCCTGCAGTGTTAATTGCATACACTGCGCGCTGTACAGATCAATTTTATCCAGCATAGCCTGCTCGTCTTGCTGGTGCAGCTTCCAGAACTTTTCCTGCTCCTCTTCCAGGAAATCGTACGTTGCCTCTGTCTGTAGAGTTATAATTGTAGAGTTATAGCTAGTTGCACAATAAAATGAATAAGAAATAGTGGTCCATTCAATTTCTAACAATGTCACGTTGTTTGATGGGACATTCCCAATACATATACCAAAAAAAATTGAATTGTTATTAAAAAGACAAACAAAAAAGGTATATATGAATGTGGATCAAGCGAAAGAGGTGTGTTTGGATTGTAGCAATTGCTGGGAAGTGGTCTCTACCCACCCTGACTGCTAACCCTACAGATATGTATGTAAGTAATGTATGGATGGGTGTTTTGGCAGTTATTCTTAGTCGTAGTTTAATTACCTGTTTAGTGATCTGTAAAGGCCATCCGACTGCCTCCCATAAAGCGGCGAAATCATCATTCTCCAACGCCATGTAGAAAGCATCTAGCACTTCGTAATCCTGTTAACAGTACAAAATACATAAAGTACTTTGCTCTGAACAGTATGTTGTCTAAAATCAAAAGATACTTATTTTAATCAATAAGTTATTTTCTTTTACTAATTTTTTCTTAAGGAAATTATGCAGTTTCCGAATTCTGTCAATCTGCGTATCTGACACATCCTTCCATGCAATACACCATGAAAAAACGATCCGTTTTTTCGTACACAGACTTGCACGTCTGTTAAATCTTGCCAAGTTTTAATAGAAACGGTAACTACCTACATTAAAAAAACCTTATATTTCTTCACGTGTGTGTCAGTCAAGTGTGTGCTAGTGCTGTTACAAAAAATAGGCAGCTTAAAATGTTCCTTTCATAAAAATTGTAGGGTCAGGATAACTTACCGAGTGAACTTTTCTCATAATATCATCCTGAGTCTTCAATGCAAACGGTATGGACTCCATCCACTCTCTGATCTCAAATATGTGTTCTATTGTGTTGGGTTTCTCTGCCAACTTCCTCATTATGGTCTTATAAGCTTGAATCACGTCGTCCACTACTATTCGGATTTCTTCTGCCCACATCACTAGCAGCGCCTTGTAGATATCTGTTCGTTTTTGTACTAAAAGTTGCTGTGGGAAAAACATATTAGTGAAATATTCGTAGTTGAATTATGGCTTATTTTGTACACTAATATAATAGGTCAGGTCATACGCTGCTGCAACTAAAATGTAGGTATAGATACAAAAAACTTAAGGATGTGCAGTCCAAGATACGGGAAAAATTAAAATAACGTAATATACCAAGGCTGTTTGGTATCGCATCATTATAAAGTATGTTTGTAGGTAAATAGGTACCTATATATAAATGTAAATGTAAGTGAATATGAGTAGGGTACCTTAGAGCGCGTGTTGTACCAACCAAGAAATACGAATTACTCGTATGTAGGTACAAATAAAATTGTGTTTTGAATTGTGGCTTTATGCCTACTTTGTGCGTTACAAATCTCAATGACTATGGATTGCTGGCACGGACGTATGAACCAGTGTCGCATAATGCATAGTATTTACCTAAATGTTGGGTACAGTACAAACCTTTAGCTGATCGACGTTGATGGCATAGGGTCCGATGCCGATGTACTGCGGCAGTCTCCAAATGAGCTCCCATTTAGCGTCGTAATGATACTGAACCTCATCTTTCACTTCCGACGCTGTATGCTTCTCCGCGCGGAAGTTTCTAGAACGTTACATTACGTAGGTATTTGCATTTGAATGTAATTGACGTTAAATGACGCTCGCGGGAAGTCGCGGAAAGCCGTTGGATGTGGGCAGCGCAAGACCAGTCGTTGCGGAGGTACTTGGGGGAGGCTTTTGTCCAGCAGTGGACATCCATAAGCTGACATGATGATGATGAAATGACGCTTTCGGCCAAACACGCCGCAAAAGCAATCTCACTTGCGTCTCTAAGTAAAATTAAGTACTTACTCAAAATACGTGTTTCAAAATATAAACTACTAACTCAATATAAGGTTCAATTTCAAGTCTCCAGAGCTCAGTATAGCAATCATATTGATGCATATACGCCAATAAAGGTATCAAAGACTGTCGGTACGCAAACAGCAGTCTATCGCGGTAATCGCAAACGTTTGGCTCCATTAGACCTAAAAAGATAACGGTACTTAAGATATACATTAGCATAGTAGGTAGATATCCTTGGACAGCATAAATACTACTAATGACGAGGTCCCGCACTGCTTTAAAGAGTAAAATGTAGGCGTGACGGCGAACTTTTAACTTAGGTATCTACAACACGAATTATATACAACCAACAGAACTTCACTAAAAAGCTCACATAGCAAGCAAACGTGAGTCCAAGTTAAACTGGTCATTGAATTTCGCACAGTACAATACATATCTGTCACACCTCTCTTCCGTCAGGGTGGACAGAAACCACTTCCCTCCACTTGTTTCGATTCAAACTCTCTTTTACTCAGTAATAAACACGATAATGTTAGTATAAAAAGTACCAATAGATGTCAAAAACAGTTCTTTATCGAAGACCAGGCCGGTCATGATGATAGGATGCACTTGCGGGATGAAGTGGCATCGGTATAACATCTCGCGGAAAAGACGCTGGAGTACTATCTGAAACACGTGTCGTAACATGTTAAGCTGGGTCCACGCTACACGAGCCTCGAACGAGCGCGCTTCGAGAGTCTTGCTTGTTCTCGGTTGCGTTCTACCAGTTGTCAGTTTTTTTGACGAACACAAAGGGATTTGAGAAGACTCGGCTCGTGTTCGGTTTATGAAGTGTGGACCCAGCTTTATAAAAAGACTTATAGGTTTCTCCGTGCTGCAGGAGCCATGGACTGAACACATACAAATATTTATCTCTGAAACTGAACTTTATCTGCCCAGCTGAGATTCGCACTTAGGTTAGTATTCTGTGCCTATTTTATTTTTTTATCTACTTATATCGTTACTTTTTACATACTTCAAACTGCGTCGGCGCCGTAGAATAATACGGTCCGTCATCAGACATGAGTAGAAAGAAGTAGAACAGCGTGACTGTAGGCGACCGGAAAGGCGTGTTGATCAAATCATTCGTGTCCCATTTATAGTCCGGGGTGCACCAATAAGTGCATAGGCAGGGAGTCTCGCATAGAGTCACGAACATATGCATCGATTGCTCTATGCAGTAGCGGAGAGCGTACTGAAATGTTCATAGGTCCATTTGAAGACGAGAGGTTTTCAGACAGCGCAATAAAATAAATTCAAATTAAAATTTTGATTCAAGAATTGATGTTTTTAGGGTCCCATGCCCAAAGGGTGAAAACGGGACCCTATTACTAAGGTTTGGTTGTCCGTCTGTCCGTTTGTCCGTGCGTCTGTCACAAGGCTGTATCTCATTAACCGATACATCTAGCTAGGTGATTGTCAAGGTTCAACTTCATATACCTACTTATTAACTTAATAACATAAATTCCGTACCTGAAAGTTCGTCTTAATTAATAGAAACATTCGATTACCTGCATACGAAACCGAACAAGTTGAAAGAATCGGCACAGTTTACTGACACCAAAGTACTGCCATTGCTTCTCGTAAATATTAAACCATCTGAAAACAAGAATTTACCTTAACCTACTCTTATGTTCTGTCACTTTCTGTTTTTAACGACAAAATAATAAAAGCGTACGAAGTCGCGGGCGGTCGGCTAAACTTCTGTTTATTTAGAGCTTATTTCACTATTCACAGATAAAATCTAATCTGACAGATGAGAAGGCTCAGGATAGAGAATCGTGGAGAGGGAGGAGAGAGGCCTTTGCCCAGCAGTGGGACACCGATGGCTAGATAAGATAAGATATTTATTTATTTATTTATGGTACGCTAACAGCAAAAACATATGATAAACTTTAACTTAAAAAACATTTAGTAACTATTGGCTATATATGTCTGCCAATTACAAGCATACACAACATATTTTACACCTGTATCTGTCTAAAACGTAATGTTTAATGAAATAGACATAGGTTTATCTGTTAGTTAAATTTTATCTGCAGGTGGGGAAACAGTCACTAAAGTACATTTACATACCCTTTTCCAACATCTCTGAATGACATTCTAATAGCGTGAGCTGTGTTGTTCAACCATGTTATATTCAAATACTTTAACATCTGAAATATATATTAGGTGGGTATTTAATATTCACGACAAGGTACTTACATAAATCCAAGTAACAGTATTTTCAACCGTATTGTATAAGTAGTAGGTACAAGTATTGTTTACCATAGAAGTGCAATGTTGCTGAGCGGCGTCAAACTCAGCCAAACTGACGTTTCTTCCGTAGTTGTATGTGAAGAACAACATGCTTTCCACCTTAAAAAAAAAGTCAAATTTTGAATATAGTTTTGTGCAAATGTTTTGTGATTGTGTGCTTTAACAGTCGCTAGATTAAGGTTTACTGTTCTGTATCGGTAATTATGTCAAAACTCAAGTAAATTAAGGTAGGTAATTGTCGCGGTGCGGTGCGGAGAAACGACTAACGGCCGCTCCCTATATTCTATCTATCTCTGGTTTTGCCCTACTGGAGATAGAAATCTAATCTTATAGGGACGAAAAATTCTAAGATAGATATCTATCTATCTATCTTCCTCCTACAAACCTTGTCAATCGATTACCTTAAGACATTCATCCACAACCATGTGAATACACGAAACGGACTCCGATAGAACGTAAAGCGAGAACCACTGGTTGTATCGCATACTTTCAGCGAAGTCTGCCATCACGCAGGGGTAACGACCTGTGAAACATATCAGCCTATGTAAGTCTACAATTGGACCCATGAAGATCCGACGACGGCCAGCTATTTTTAGTATTTGTTGTTATAGCAGCAACGGTAATACATCATTTGTGAAAATATGACCGTCTGTCACCAGGCTTTTGAGATAAAGCCTGGTGACAGACGGTCGGACCGTCGGACGGAAAGACAGACAGACAGACGGACAGCCAAGTCTCGGTAATAGGGTACCGTTTTAACCCTTTAGGTATAGAACCCTAAAAGCTTCAAGAAATAAAAATAACACAAGTGACCAGTTAGTTGCCAGTTAGATAGTAATACTTTATTGTACACAAAGAGATACAGGCAATACTTAGAACTATAATATTGTGCGCGAAGGCGGTCTTATTACTTAGTGATCTCTTCCAAGCAACCTTTGGAGTAACCGTTTAAGAAGACTGTAGAGTAGAGCTTGGTATAAATAAATATATACCTAATGTTGTTTAAATTACTACCTATAAAGTTACGCAATTGGTCACCGAATACTTAAGCCTCTTTTGTGGCTTTAAAATAGGTACTTATAATTCCCTCTATATCTATTCATCCGATTAATGATAAAAATTGATTAAAAAGTAAGTATAAAGTTACCATAATCGGGTACAGGAGCAACATATTCCTTAGACGGTGGCTTCAAGAAGTTATACAGATCAGGGTACTTCTGAATTGTGTCGATCATTAACATCTTGCCCTCCATCTTCAGGTACGCGAACCATGCCTATACATATATAACACACACAAGCAATTCAATATAAGGATATGGTTCTATTTGGACGAGGTAGATATATTTTCTTTGGTTTTCTCCTTCTAGAATTTCCATTTATTCTGTGCATACGTACTCAGCTCTGTGGTTAGTTATTTATTCATTAAATCAGTATTTAAAAAAGAGAAGCCTCCCCTCTTTCATTTGCGGTGCCCTATAACAGGGTCCATAATCCTTTTCAATATAATTAGCTGTAAGCTGTTATATATTATGTAAAGTTTTATGGAGCAATAAACCATTGAGTATTGAGTATTTTATGTACGCTGAGTGGCTTAAAGTTTGCCTCGAGAACAATGAATACGCGGCTGTTAAAAAAGTCAGTCACCCTCTATAATTTAACTGACAGATAAACCTATGTCCATCTCGTAAAACATGACGTTTTGGACAGAGACAGATATAAAATATCTTTCAGATAAATTGTATCTGAAGATGGTGAAATAAATTTAATTTTCTGCAATTGATCTTGTTAGATGCATAAAGGGTCTCTCTCTGATACATATATTATGAAATGTGATAGACAGAGATACGAGTAGTACCTAATTTCCTCGATATGTACCTAAGTATTTTTTATCGACAGCTAACTGTCATCGATAATCATTTGTATCTATTGTTACTATATTTAAGATAATTAATTGTAATCGATTTGATACTAATCGAGACCATGGAGCGCCCCACTCCGTTTCCAATACCCACCTTTGGACATTAATGTAAAGGTGGTAGTGGGGATGGATGCCTCTGGCAGTCCGCTCTATGACGTCGATCGGTACACAAGTTGCGAGTGTTATTGTTGTCTATGTTGAAAAAGTTGTTGAAAATATAATTTGAAAAAGTGAGTATTTATGTATTTTTATTAACCCCTTTACTTCCTCTTACTTCACACAAACAACGTATAGAATATCGGGCCATATCCAACATAACTACTGTACCTCATTCTTCAACTCATTTAGATGTTTCTCGTCCACCTCCTTCTCCTGACGATGGATGCGGACCAACTTCACGATCTGCGGCATGTAATGGACGGGCATCTCCTGCAGCCCGTCCAGCAGGAGGCAGTCCAGGTATAGATAGAACCTTGGAATTTAAAGGGGGTTTTCGAGTTTTAAGTGTTGCTAGACCAAGTCATCGATAGATCGACGTCGATTGATGGCGGGTCCTTTTGTAGACATTTGAATTTTCTACATGTATAACATTCAAGGTAGAAACAGAATATGACTAGAAACACAACCTGTCACACGCAAAGTTATCCCACGGGTGCGTGTGACAAGTGTGGTTTTAATCATAATATTTCTATGAAATCGATTACTTATTAGGACGCTTTGGATCAGTCTAGCGTTAGCATATTCTTATTTCTTAACAAGCAATAAATGTTATGTACATAATATTAAAACTACGGAATGAGCTATCAGTAATAAGTAGGTACTCACTTCAAATTGTTTTCGACTTCCTTCCTCAGATCGACAGCAAACTTGACACGCTGCGTAAACGTCCAAGGGTCGTCGGCTTTGAACATAAGTCGGATCCGGGGTATCCTACACATATCGTTTTTTTATACGGGCTGTCCACACATTTCCAGGTCAGGGCTATCCGTGTTCAGAGTTTTCCCTTTCTAGTATAGACGCCTGACATGGAGCTGTGTGAACAAGTTCATACAATTTGTACGTAACCGATTTGTATCGTGTTTCGTCAGGGACGAGTTCCTGGAAATGTGTCGCCCTTTAAAATCAATTAAAAAAAAAACAATCGGTTTACTTTACTACAAGATGCTTTGTTGCTTTATGACGAAAATCAAGGGTTGTAATCTACTTAGTCCGCATATAAAAACTAAAAAAACTAGTTGCATATCCTAAAGAAACAAAGATCTGTTGAAAAAATAACTTTCCACATAAAATGTCCAATCAGCTGATCGACATTCCATAAAAAAAAATATGTAGGTACCTACTGGTAGGTATAGTTTGCTACTTACTTGAGCCGTCTCTTCGTACCATCTAGTGTCATGATCTCCCATAGATCCTCATTCTTATCATATTGATATACGGCTGCATTGGTCCACTGAAATTATTGCAAGTAGGTAACAGGTAGAAAGCAAGTTAGATTTAAAAAAAGCTTTTTTATTCAGGCAGTAATTTTGTTAGATACAGACGCCTTACCCAAAAATTCGTAAATTGACCAATATAGTCGAGAGCAGATAAACCTTTACAAAATGTGTAGTTCTCTTATAGCCCTTAAGTATGTCGGTATGAAATAAGGTGCCCCTGTGTAAAGCTTGATGCGCTCTCGACTGTACAACCAGACCTCACACGCCTCATTAAATAAAGAACTACTATACTTACATCATAAAGATTGTTCAGCATTTGCATAATATCATTCGATGCTTTGAAGGCCTTGCTTGTCTCTTTAGGAACGAAGGCCAACGCTGGGCACGGGTAGTTCTCTCCTTCTATGTTGCCCAAAGTCTGCCATTCCTCTGGGATGCTACAAATATGAAAAACTAGAGGCCTCCCGCGACTTCGGACGCATTTATCGTCATATCTTAGAAAAAATATATAAGACGTAAAATAATATAGCCTATATGTCATTCTGATGTGCAAGCTACAATATTGCCAAGTTTCATCAAAATCTGTTCAGTAGTTTTTGCGTGGAAGAGTAAAAAACATCCATCCATCCATCGGCAAAAACATTGACGTTTATAATATTAGTAGGATAAGTGGTGATAAAGGGCATCCCTGTCGCATTCCTCCAATAGAAATCATTCTACAGACAAAATAGAACTAAAGTAACCTAACCATGTCTAGTCTAGTAGCATAATATACTCACACTAACCTAGTATATACTAACTAGTAGTAGGTAGGTACACTAACCGACAATCAAAGTCTGTGTTATCAAAAACTTCCAAAGGGAGCTTAGGGAATATACTGTAGAGCCCGTAGTGTTGTGGCACTGACAGATCATACTCTTGAGGGGGCAGCAACAAGTATGGCTGGATGCCTTCATCTCGGATCATTTTCTGGAAGGAGCTTGAAGATATTTTGCCACAGATTTTGAGGCCGTGTTCAAACCAAGCTGACTGTAAGCTGCCAAAACTGAGCGAGCGTTACGCAGTTTATTGTGCTCCTGTCAGTTTAGTTTCAACACGGCCTAAGGACAGTGAAGTAGAAACAGGCAAAGTTAGCAGAATCACATTTTAAAAACCATTGAGAGTTAAGGTCTCTAATTACTTAGATAGAAAATCACATTGCTTTATGTGATTTGGGAAGGACATGTGTGACTAAACTCTAACTGAATCAGCCACCACTGACGCTAGCAATGTTATATTGAACCTACTTTCAAATTGGCGCCCAAAAACTTTCTTCTCAGCCTTTCGATCTTGACAAGCCGCGGAAGTTCCTTCGGGAGTACCACAGCCAGAAACTGAAGCTTTGGGACGAATGCTTCAAAAGGAAATTGCTGTAAACAAAGTTAAGAAGTTAAAGCAAATTTTAAAGACATAAAAAGTCACAATGCAGTATTTTATGTACTTTCAAGAGTGCTTATAAAACAATGAGGATGTTTAAAAAATGAACCATAGACCAAAGGTACGAATGTAGATGGTTCCTGCATAAATAATGCTCAGAAGTTTGTCAGGCAGGATCTAATAAGGTCTAGTTTCGTTTAGGAAAATATGCTTCAACCGTGACTTAGCCTGTTAAAGGCTTTATATTATTCAAATAAGTTCGTCGGAGGTTCAAGCAAGTTAGGAGCGGGTAAAGTGATCGAAGCTGGGGCCTGGTGAATAGTATAACATTCGAGTATTCCAATGCGGATGTTTAAAATTTCATATTACTTACTACCACAGACCTATTCTGGTATCTAGGTACCTCCTAGATAGGTACCAATTTAAAAATATCTATTCATAATGAATGTACTTTTTAAGAACGTAAATAAAAGTGAACTCTTACCCACGTTTCTTAGGAATGGTTCATAAAAAGAAAAATGTCTAGAGTGGAAGAACACCTCCATGTCATCGGTGTAGATATGTGTATTACCTCCCGATTGACATAGGTAGGTACTTACCTTTTAGTGCAAATTGGTTACATCACACACGGACACAGATTCCCAAGTTTGAGCGGTAGATCCGCATTTGCGGACACAGATGCGAATACTCACAAAATCCTTACTTTAGACCTTAATTCCCCGGGATACGGGTAAATAAGTTATAAAATGACACTTACAACACTATCATCTTCTTTGTACGTCGTCCAACGGCCAGGTGGCAGAAGAACTTTTGGTTTCTGAGGCTTTGGTAATGATATCAAAGTTGGTGCTAACTTCTCAGTTTTCGCCTATAGCAGATAGAAGTACAATTATTAACTAAATTTTTTAACAACAAACATCTACAAAAAATTAATCAAGAATAATCAAAACAAAAAATTAAGGAAATAAAAAAGAATTGTAACTTTTCGCCTGGCCTGGCTGCATGATTACAGGATACCTACAGTCATCCGTTCGAACACGAAAGGCTCATTGATTAAGTTCGATACCTTCGTAAGTACTAGCAATCATTAACTACTTAGGTACCCAAGTTATTGGTATTATAGGTACCTATACTATTGTATTATGAGCTTCATTTCCAGAGGTTTAAAAGAAACTTTTTAAAACTACCAAATTGAGTAGGTTCCGAAATTACTGAAAATTATACCTGCAATATAAGTTTCAACCTTTTTTTAACACAGATATCTTTGGTGGGGTCATCTTTGGTCATATCCGAGACCAACTCGGAATAGTATCCTCTCTTACGGATTTCATCTCTTGTTGTATTATCGTATAAAATATCACGTCGCTTAATTGCCTTTCTTCTATGAGACATGGTTATTTCTTAGTCTTAATATAAACCTAAATTAATTAATATTACGAAAACAAAATAAACAACATGTTTGTTTTGTTATTTGCATTCATTTTGATTTGACTTGATTTTGACAGTTTTCATTTTTTTTAAACTCGTTTTTTTTACAGACAGTATTATTATAAAACAAGCCGAGCCCTTGGCCAAGCCACATATTGAAACCGTTTCTTTAGGGCGTTTTCAGATCTAGCGTTTCATACGCGCATACGGTCGTGTTCAGCGTACGCGCGTACACGCGCGCTACATACGCGCTTCAAGAAACCGGACGCGCGTATACCGGTTATGTGGTGTCAGTATCAAGATGAACTATAAAGAGCTTATGGCTTAGGATCGCGACACACCTGCCGCGTAACGTTCCGCGGATGGAGTAAATGTATGCGACATAATCTCGGCTGATGTCTCATAGATGACTTGAAACACATTGCGAACGTATTGAACCGAAAGTTCCGCGCGGTACGTTACGCAGCAGGTGTGACGACACAATTTTATATGATCGACTACAAAACGAGTACACTTCCTCAAAAATCTAACTTAGCTAATTGAAAGGAAAACTTATATTAAGTATGAATAAGATTATCACATAGTATAAACTTAGGTATTTTATTATTATTTATATAAGATTTACTTAAAGTAGATTCTTAAAATACAATAGTGACAAAAATATAATTCAGTATCTCCTAAACTGCTTTTTAAACTTTTCATAATGATAATCATCTGTAGCCCTCTCCCCTTTAGCTTTCTTTACAATTTTCTCCACACTTTCATCAATAACACTAGTCTCAGCCTTTTTAACAACAGGCTTTTCAATTTTTCTTTTCTTATTATCACCGTCAATATTAAACCTATTGTGTTGTACAAAGTTTACAGCCATGTTTGTGGGTACAAATTGTGAGGGACCATCTTTTTTGTTATGCCTTTCCCATAATAGTTTCATTTTTGCTTCTTCTGTTGCTTCAATGTTTTTAATTTTAGCATCTATTCCCAAATCTACCTCTGGAATGCCACTTAGCATTTGATTGGACAACATTTCTTCAGAGCGATGGGCAGACGACACTCTCAGGTGTTCTGGCAATGAAAGTAGAGCTGCTTCTTCAGGTGACAGGTACTTTAAACTATCATTCAACTCGGACTCTTTCTTGTCATCATTCTTTCCTTCTGTAACAAAAAACAATTTTTTGTCAGTAAATGAAATGCAAGATAAGAAAAAGGCTTTCTAAAACATTTTGGGATCAAACTTCATAAAGTGAAACTTTAATATAGGCAGATTAGTATTGATAGGGTTTAATAAGGTCACTTTTTATTCTTTACTCTGTACTGTTTTGTGTCTTTGTGCAATAATGAGTAGTAGTATTGAACTGTACTTATTGCACCCTATTAGGTGAAGATTGCAAATATATAGGAATTCTACCAATAACTTATCTCACCTTTTCGTTTAGAGAGCTGATCTTCAATATATTTCATCATTTCTTCATCCTCGTCTCGTTTGTTAGTTTCAGCCGAAAATTGCGTGCCGATACCAGTGTCGTAAGCATCGTCTACTTGTTTTACCTTCCCGCTTTTCAGAGCTTGCATGTTAACCATTCCTCCTGCTTTAATTTTAAATGGATCTTTACATGTGATTTCTTCCTCTAGGCTAGGTTTTTGACCGGTTGCTAAAGCAATGATGCTCACGCCATTGGGTCGTTCTCGAAGTTTCTGGATCGTTTTTGCTTCTTCCAGTTTGGCTAGAATATGTTCCTCGTCGTCAGATTCATCTTCGTTTTTGATGCGTTGTCGGAGATTCCGAGGCTTCTTCGGCTTGAATTTTACTTCTGTGTCTGCATTGACTTCAGATTCCATTGTATTGTATTTTCTGAGGTTCTTCACTGATCGAAAATTCGAAAGAAAAGAATGCACACGCGCGCTTGTTGTACTGTAAATCTAATTTTCAGTCTAATTTAAAATGAACACGAAAACCAACCAAAAGCTTATTCAGTTAGCTCGCACCACAGATTAGAATACACGCTCGCACAAAAAATATCGCATTCAGCCAGCAGTATATTCTTTATTCTACTATAAATGTTTGTTTGTTTTGCAGCTTTTGCAGGTTGGCTGGCACTGTTGGCATGGCAGGTTGGAGGGTTGGTTGGTCCGCCAATCGCCATTTTTTTTTTGTTCTCTAAAAAACACAGACTATAAACCAAAAGACTAGATATGTCGCTTTGTCAATCGATCGATTTTAATCAATAAACTAAATATTGAGATTCCAAGCCACAAACAAATTAAAAAAACAAAAGGAGAAAGAAAGACAGCTGGCTGTGCTGATAAAGTGATAAGAAGTTCAAACTTCATTATTTCGTGTTTTTATTATGTTTTTAGAGATATAAAGTGCTTATTTCTACGAAGCTAAGCCAGTTCATGTTTATCTCCATAAGCAAGCACTCGGGAATTGTATATTCAGTTACGTAGCAATGGCTGGCCTGATTATATTGCAGTCACCTCCACCAAAACTTGAAGAAGTTCAAAGAAACATATTTAGCCAAGGCGCTAAAGAGTTTGTTGTGAAGATACACGAGCAATTCGATTTCAACGTGGATCTGCTATTTAAAAATCGGTTAAAACGCGCTGTAGATCTCCAATTCCAGCCTAAATTGGGATTTAAGAGTTCTCCTGAAAGACATAATAAAACTTGGAATATAGCTCCATTGCCTTCTCGATTGATGTAAGTATTAGTTTAGTAGTTGCACATTATACACTCATATTTATAACTTCAAAAGTGTCACAATCACTACATAACTAATAAAAATTTACCTTTATCAGTGTAGGTCCATATAAAAACTAAAGGTCTTATTAGGCAGTTGCTGAAAAGCCTTTAAAATTTACTTATACGTTCTTATGCATTAAATATCACGCCATCTTTTTCTGAATTTTTTAAAATTATTGTTTTTTTTTAAGTATAATGGAGAATTAACATTAATCGCTATTTCTGCAACTGACTGATCTATCAGATTATAAATTAAGTAGGTAGATAATAGGATAAAAATAAAATCCAAATGTTTCAAAAGTGTTTGTTTTTTTTTTAGAAATCGTCACTTGGATTTGGGAGACGTGTCAGCATCGAATACGGCACATTTTGTGTCTGCTCTGAACAGCGACGTACAGGGAATCCAGGTAGACTTTGATGACGGACACTGCCCAACATGGCGCAATCAGTTGCAAGCTTACCAAAACATTGGATTGGCAGTCCGAGGGAAGCTGCTCGGTGCACCTATTAATATTTCCACATGTCCTGTTCTGATGCTACGGCCGAGAGCTTGGAATATGATTGAACACAATATTTTGGTAAGAAAATCTTTTTTTTACCTATTTAGTGGTTAATTGGAGAACTTTGACTATGATCTGTGTTAAGGTTCAAAATCGAAACATTTTTCATTAATAGGTATGTACTTTATAGATTGTTTATGGAATTAAAAAAAAATACCTATTGAATAAAAAAAGCATAGTTCATAAAACACTTAGAAATGCATTTTGTTATTACTACATTGTTACTACTTTTATGATAAACACAAGCAAAGTTCAGAAAACTTAGACAAATAGTTACATAAAACATAATACATTGTAACAGTTAATGCAACTATTTATTTAACAATTAAAAAAGGAAACACATTTTCAGATAAACGGCAAAGAAGCTATTGGTTCTCTCGTTGACTTTGCTTTACTAATGTATCACAATGCTCATAAATTGTACGAGGCAAACAGTGGGCCATATTTCTATTTATCCAAATTAGAAGGGGCTTCAGAAGCAGCACTGTGGAATGACATATTCATATGGACGCAAAATGAACTGAATATACCTCAAGGAACTATCAAAGCATGCGTTTTGATAGAGAATATTGTATCAACATTTGAGTTGGAGGAAATTTTGTATGCTTTAAAAGAACATTCGTTGGGATTGAACTGCGGTATTTGGGATTACTGTGCTTCTATCATCGCTAAATTCGGTAAATACATTAAGATTTCCTAATAATTTACTTTACTATATTAATTTATTTAATAGGTATAATCTTTAAATCGGCAAGTTACGATTGCCCAATTTTGTTTTTGAGATCAGTTTAGTTGATGATAGTGTTATCTATCACTGTTTTGTTTAGGTATTTGTATCTTAATCTAATTTGATAGATTGTCGTTTCCAAAACGCCATTTAAAAATCGTGAGCGCGGTTATCGTTTTCCATACCTACACGTCGACTTTACGTCCTACCATAACATAACTCACGTAGGTACCGAAGTTACATACTAGGGCAGAATCGAAGCAAATTTCCGAAATTGAACATAAGAAATTCAACCTTAACTCAACGGCATAACGCACATATTACTCCTGATATTTTAAGGCGCCCGAAAAAGTTGTGCATATGCGCGCAAAATCAGACATGAAAAATATTATGTAATATGTGCGTTATGCTGTTGAGTTAAAGTTGAATGTCGTATGTTCATTTTAGAAATTCGCTTCGGCTCTGCCCCAGTATAAATTGATCCTAATACATACCCCCTAATAGTTAATTTCTACTTTCCTTAAGGTTCCAACAAAGAGTACCTATTACCGGACCGTAATAAGTACGTAAACATGGAACGTCACTTCCTGAACAGCTATATGAAGTTGGTTGTGAGCGTTTGTCACGAACGAGGTGCGCCGGCGACGGGAGGCATGGCCGCCGCAATGTTGAAACCTGGCGCCGACGGCGCTGATAAAGAGTAAGACAATTTTATTAATTTATTTGGAGAACGAGCGATATTATTATCCAAGATTAATGGAAGAAAGAAGTTAGTGGAAGTGGGTGGAAGTGGTCTACCTACCCTGATGGGAAAGAGGCGTGATAACGAATCTAGAAACAACAGTATGTACTTACTTACCTAATAAGTAGTTAACAGGATATCTTTGACAAAGGCATTTTTTTAAATTTCAGATCAAAAACAATAATCAACAAAATACTCGATGCAAAGTTGAAAGAGATTGAAATAGGAGTAGATGGCTTCATGGTGTACGATTCAAGAGTTGTCCCTCACGTTAATGAGGTAGGTACCTTCCTATGTTTTCATTTTACCTACTGATTTACAAAGTTGGTACAGTCGAGAGCAGAGCAAACTTTACAAAATAAACCGTACATCGCCCTTATGTCGCCGTGAAATAAGGTGGCCCTTTGTAAAGCTTGGTATACCCTCGACATTACCTTTAGGTACGTCCTTTACTTCTACGTACATAGGTAATTAGGTACCTATTGTTTTGGTACTTAGTTGTACCGATAACGTTGTGTTGCTGGCGTAGTAAATCGAGGGGGGGGGGTCAGCTGGAAGTTGTTTGCCACTTTGACATTAGGTAAACACTTTTCTTGTAGTTATGTATAAAAGTAAATACTTACTTAGGTAGGTAGGATGTAATAGTAACACCTATTATTTATTTCCATTGTGACAAGTTTCAAGGTTCTAACCAAAGCAAGGTAACCAAAGCAAAAAATATTTGATCCGATTAAGTTGGTAGGGAGGTACCTAGTTAAGTAACTAGCAAAAAATATATTGGTTCTTATTGTATGTAGTTTTTCTCATTTTATTTTATTGTTCTGCTGGACTCTAAAATGTCCTTGCAGCTTTATGAGTTTTAACCTCTCACATCATTGACCCATTATAAACCCAGACACAATAGATTTTCTATTGTTCTTTTTTTTTCTGGGATGTGAAAGAATAATAGATCCTTTTCGACTGTACACAATGTATTTTACATATATTAAAAGTAGATATTCTTATGTTGTGGATAAATAAACCTACCTTCTTATTAAAAATAGATTTTTTAAATGTTATTATTATTACAGCTATGGAAAAAAAATGGTGCAACACCAAATCAGATAAATAAAAAAATTACAGTGACGATAACTCCAGAAGATTTACTAACTATCCCCAGCGGTGGGGTTACGTTACAAGGGCTGAGACACAATGTGGCCGTGTCGATATTGTTCATTTACCACTGGCTGGCTGGCGTTGGACATTTTTTTTATAATGGCAATGTTGAGGATTCGGCTACGGCTGAAATATCGAGAAGCCAAATCTGGCAATGGATTAGGTTTTCGGTAAGTTTTAAAAAAGGGTATTTTAAATATTTGAAAACATTTACAACCGTTTTTGGGTTATCCATCAGACATGCGACTGATATTAAATTACCTAGTTATTGATATAAATATGATATTCATGGGTATCTACAGATACAGTCAGCTCGTCATGTCCCACTGTTGGGCAAAGCCCTCTCTCCTTTGCTGAGTCGAGCTTGTCTCGCCATCTACGCTTAGGTCTGCCGGGATGTAGTTCGACAAGACACCAATGGTTATTAAAGACCAATTTATTTACCTAGAACCCTAGTAGGGTACTACATACACTAATAATAGGTAGGTAGTTTAAAAAACTAAAACACGCTTTAGCTCGCACTAAACATGCTCCATCATCAGATCTGTTCGAAAGTACCATATTATTGTATTGTCATCAGAAATCAGAGCGTGTGCCAAAATTTCATCCTATTTGAAGACCGGGAAGTGGGTCAAATTAAGATTCCAAGATTGGTTTACATACTTAGTTACTTACAAGTGAAGCTAATATAAAGCGTGTAATAAAACTTAAATTTTCAGCCTCCTTTAGAAGACGACCCCGCAGCAAAAGTGACAGCTAAACTAGTAGAGAAAACAGCCGCGAACTTCGCGAGCCACGCCCACAAGAACTTGTGCCGATCAAACGCCGAGAGAAAACGACTAAACGCCGCCAGATATATGAGCACGGAGCTGTTCCTGGCGAGAAACCCGCCAGAATTTATCACAAGTTATCTAAATGATAATCATAAGTTTAGAACGTTGCATAACAAAGCGTTGCTAAGTAATTTATAACATGCATTTTATCTAAGGTCCAGAACACACGGTGAAACGCAACTGCAACTGAAACGAAACGTTTCAAACTAGTTGCGTCGTGTGTGGTTTTCTAAAGAAGTCTAGAAACTTAGATGCAACTCAAAAGTAACTAGCAGTTTCAGTTGCGTTTCATCATGTGTTCTGGGCCTAACAGTCAGTTTTAGATAAAGCTGTATAAAGGTTATATGCTGTTATATAGATACCGATAAATAGGTTGTATAACGTAAATATAAATAACTTGATACCAAATAAGAAAATATATTCTATTCTAAGCCAAATTGAGTAAAATATTATTCCTATGTACTCATACTATACTGTGATTCCTTTTTTATGCAAAATGTTTTTATGCAAAATCATTATTATATTTTTTGTTGTTATATTTTTGGGAACCAATAAATTTTTACATGAATTAACTTTGTATTTTTTAAATAAGATAAGCTTCGATTTGCTTTTAACTGTACCTACCTACATGCAGTTGTTCGGGTATTTTTTGTACTCTAATAGAAAAAACGATACGAAATATATTTAGAGAATGTATATTTCAATTAGATTCTCAAAAAATATTAAACATTTTATAGAACTTAAAGTAAAATGTGGAACAAAGCAAGAAGTGATGTTTAAATGAGTAAATTCTATCGTAGGTTGAGGAAATAACTTTAAAATTTATTAGGTAATAATATTTATAAGGTTTCTCCCATACTGTAATCGTTTAATAATTAATTAGTAGATGCATATTTTGTCGTAAATAACCCATATTCTATTAGTACCTACTTACAACGCACACGTCTTTTATTCTCTCCTAGGAATTTAATTTAGTACCTATATTAATCTACAGGTACTTTCATCGGTAGTGTGGGAGGAACCTTAACCTTTTGCACGCCAGCCATTTTTGACGTTGCTACACGCCCGACGCCGCTGAGCCTAGTATTATATCAATTATATTATATCAATTAACACAGGCGGTAGGGCATCTTATATAAAACAAAATTATTGTTATAAAAATGGCCAAATTTAGACGACTTAAGGCCAGCGGCGTCTCAGCCACGCGAACAATTTGCGACTAAAGTGGTCATTGGCGTCCAAAGGGTTGAAGTTAACTATCTACAAATAACATGAACACCTTTCTTATTCCATCATTTTAAATAAACGGCATTAAGCTTATATTCAAAACTTTTGAAGATTTTGTAGAGCTAAGTACCTAACTATAGCTTTTTAAAAAGATGGCGGCCAATAAGAAAACATAAATCATTACATTAGCATGATTGCAAAGCTAAGTAAGCAGCTAGTACAAAATATTCACACGATTAAAGAAAAATATTAGAAATTACAAAAAGTTAAAGAACAAATTGTTGGTCATTTAAACAATGTGAACTCTCGATAAAATATTTTTATTTTAAAAAACGACAAAAAATCGTTTAAAGTGATACTTATGACTAATTTAACTTTACACAAAGATATGTCTTTTTTATAACAAACGATTGAATTCGAAAATTGAATAATTAAATAGAAAATTATAATTATCGAAAGTATGTAGGTATACTTGGTCAAAAGATTATAAATGAACAGAATTTAGGTACAGCTATGTATGGTTTGAAAAAATGCGTTGTCGACAATTACTTTGAATATTCGTGAAGTATTTGCTTTTAAATTAAAATATCCATTTTAAAGCAGCTTAAATTGAGGTGACAGATGTATATCTTAATTCTTATTGGGTAATGTCTTTCCTGTCCCCATAATTACAAATTCTTAGTGCCCGTTTCAACACTTACAGATAAAATTTAACTGCCAGATAAACCTGTTTATTTCATAAAATGACGTTGTAGACAGAGAAAGGCATAAAATATTTGTCAGATTCTTATCTGTAGATGGTGGAACAAGCTCTAAAAAGCATAGTTAATAGTTAGAATTAGCTAAGACACTGTACACCTGCTGTTCTGTTCTCCGCCTACTCTTTGTCTAGTTAGAGCTCGAGCGAAGTTGTTGTCTCGAGCTGTCAACGTGGTCTGTTCCTGCATTGATAGCGCTAAAGCGCGGGCAAGGGCTTCGTCTTCAGACTGGAAAAAAAAACAATATAAAAAATATCGCTCTTTGTAATATATTAATACCAGTAAGTTTAACACAGTAACGAAGTTTTTTTTAAATCTAATTTTTGACGAGGCTTCACCCACTAAGTGGCTATGCCAGCCTCATGGGAGCATTCCATTATTTATAGATCAGGTTATAAAGCTTGGCTAAGGAAGCGATAAAGCGCCGTCGCTCTGCTGGACAACGGTTCTGACAACCAGCACTTCAGCTGGACAGAATCAACACTCCCCATGCCCACAAGCTGGGCTCTCAAGTCTGCATTCCGAGCACATTCCAGCATGATATGAATTAGGTCTTCTACGACATTACAACTGGAAGTAACGAAGTTTATGTTGTTCTCTCCAATACTCTCAATCAATCAATCAAATAATAATTATACTCATATTTATATCATAGGCAAATATGAAATATACCAAAAAAACTTCTGTCCTTGTCACTACTGGCCTTTATAGATAGGCCTAGATAGAGACTGTAATAGCGAGAAAGGGACATGACGTTAGTTTTTGCCACGTCACAGAATGCAACATTTGTAACATTGATTACTACGTTTGGATTCTTAAAGTGAGGAGTATGAAGATCAGTTCACACAGCAATGTTCTGTACGTTTATATCGCAAACATAGCAATGTTCGGTTTTTTGCTAGTAGCCTAAGTTACGTCAAGGTCTTTATCAAACAAATAAGATATTTACCATATTCCCTTGTACTAGAGAGAATGCATTCACATGTGATGGTTGCGCGGTTGTTGCTTGAGGTGCGTTCCCAGCTGCTTTAATACGCGCCATTGCTGCGTTTCTGAAATATAACGCCAACGGTCAAATAAATCTTGTATTATAAACGCCACAACTATAAATGTGTACGAAGTTACGGAGTTTACAAAATTTAATGTTATTCTAATAAATCCTACTAATATAATAAATGTGAATGTTTTTGCCGATGGATGGATGGATGGATGTTTGTTACCCTTTCACACAAAAACTACTGAACAGATTTTGATGAAACTTGGCAATATTGTAGCCTATACATCAGAAAAACACATAGGCTATATTACTTTGAGATATCACGATTTTTTCCAAGATATGACGATAAATGCGTACGAAGTAACGAGCAACCCCTAATATACATATAAAATATTTTTAAGTAACTTACGCAGCCTGTCTTCTCTTAGCAGCTAATTTGCCCTCACAAACGTGGTCTGCAGTGTGTCGATGACGCAAACAGAAATTGAGTGTGCACTCTCCACACACGAGGGGCACCATTTCTTTCGTCTTGCAGCCTTTATATGAACACCGGTTTGTGAATACCTGTAAGTATAGTAATTAATTTATTTATTATATATATTTTGCTTCATACTGACATAACTGATTCAATAATACCTACGTAAAATACTAGATTTGATTTCTTTTTTTTGTAAAGAAGACAGACAATCAATCTGCAGACATTTTCATGTCTGCAAATTGATATAGTTTTCTTAAAACTGGAAAACTTAAGCTACATAAGAAACAGATTGTTCTTTGAAGACCAATCAACTCTAGAAAGTTCTGGAAAACTAAAGAAAACTAATTAAAAGTGGCCTTTTTCTTAGACCAAACTTTTGCTTTTATTAGCAGCAAAAGAATTGGTGGTCTAATCAGTCAAAAGTGTATAAATTGAGACTATCTCATATATTACCTTGTTTCTCCTCTCTTTAGCAGGGTCGGACATACACTGGTTGTCTATGTGGGCACCAACAGCCATATCTGGAGGCTCCCCTCGTCTTCCAGGCACAGGGGCCCCACACAGTGGACATTGAGGGACTTGCACGTCTCTACTGGGAGCTGGACAATCGTGTTGTATGTAGGAGAAGTGGTCTGAGCTGGGGGGTACAAATAATATAAAGGTCAGGCAATTTGCTAGATTATTTCCTAAGCTAGAATATTCAAGAAGAAAGGAAGCTTAGTTATATTGTCGAAAGAAATACCTATGGTGTAACATAAATATATAGAATTTACATATATTACAAAAATAACGTTATTTGTAATTATAAGATAAAATTATTGTAAAGATATAGAAACTTACCAAAAGTTTTCTCTACAAGCATCACATTTCATAGGCAGGAAGTCTGTAACCACAAAATATACACTATTAAAAGTGGGTACTTAACAAAATTTTGTACAAGGAACAATATATCAGAGATAACAAAGCAAAATTGGGTTCCGAGGTTTGTTACAAAGAAATAGCCTGTTTGAGTAGATACCTATTTCTAATTCGTATTCTGACTCCGACTATCCCATACATTTAATAATACACAAGAAAGTAAAAGTAAAATTTAACATATTTTGCATTAAATACGTAGAAAGTGAATTTATTTATGAATACGAACCAAGTTTGTTACAGGACTTGTAAGAACAATTCTTTCCAATATGAGGGAACTCCATTGTTTCACTTATTATTGAATCACGAGACTATAATCACGTATTAGTCACACAAACAATAACGCAAAAGGTTCTTCTTTAAGGCTTTTATATTAAAAATTGCAAAATAATTCGACATCAGTCGTCAGCTAGCCAAGTCATTCACCATGAAATGACATTTTTTGGTTTTAAAAAAAATTTAGTCCGCAGTCTAAGTTAAATAATTTTATCAAGAGAGAGAGAGAGAAATGAGTTAAGGCAGTCAATCATACTTTGTCTCTCTCTCTAAATAAAAGCTTTGATGAAAAACTATGAAAGAAAGCGCAAATTAGTGATTTGTTTTGACAGCTTAATGACCAATGAAAACGTTTGGTAAAAAACTAGAGCTAATCTAAAACACAATAAAATCGATCGATTCAAATATGAATGTTTTATTTGTAATATTATTACACATCGAAAGTAATTAAATGAGGAAACGAAATCCAAACATGTTGTAAAGATGTTCATTTGTTGCTTCAAGAAGTTGAAGCGGAATTTCAAAACAAATAAATACAATGCAGTATGCATTTTGCATTTGCTGTTTTTTTTATAAGAACAAACTTGCAATGACCTTTTGTCCTTCATGACAGCTGTCTTCCTGTCAATGTCACATTGTGCACTTCACTCGTGTCATGTAAAAAATCTGGGACGGCCTTTCTTTCTAAAAATTGTTAACTAAAATATAAATAAAAGTATACCAGTCCACGGCAAAGGTTCGAACCTGGATTTTATCGCAATAATATTAGCCAAGATGAGTCGACTAATTCCTGCCGCCGCTAAACTTTTGAGTGTAAACACAGGCACGGTAAGTTTTTCAACATTTTCTCTATATTTCTGCATTAAATATATAAAAATCTTCATGTGATACTTGGTTTCTTCATTGTTACTTACTTTTATTGTTATTTAATTATAGAAAGCGGCCGCCCCAGTCGCTACATCGCAAGTGAAATACAGTACAAAAAAGGAGCATACATTCGAAATTAAGGTAATTTTAGTGTCTTTTTACTATATTTCTTTGTTGTATACGAAAGCCGGTTACGAAAGCGGTTGTTTGGGTTTAGTTACTCATTGTCTGTAAGTTACAAAGACTGTGTTACACTGTCTTATGTAACCTAACCTTCATAGTGTCAAGTGTAATGTTGACGTTTCTGTGAATGTGAAACTGCCGACAGTGTAAACAACACCTAAATAAACACCTGTAATAGTAGGTACATACATAGGATCATAAGATAATAAATTAAATTCTTGATAAATCTTTCTAACTACCTATCTTTCTTTGTCAAACATTCTTAATTTCTTATTAAGTTATGGTTTTAAATTTAATTGAATTCGAATCGAATTTAGGTAATAGTAAGTCAAGACGCTGCTTTGAATTAGAAGTAAATGGTATTTCCTGATTTTCCTAGAAAAACCAGTAAGACAAGTCTTAAGTATAACAAGTCTTTGAATGAAATAATTTTCATAATTATGAAAACTTAAAAGAAATTATTAAAATAAGTTTCTTTTTACGCAATCCCAGATATTATATAGGTACCTACCTACTTATAAGATTACTGAATAAAAAGAAATACAAGATGTTAGGTACTCTTTTCCAGCCCTTCAAACTCCACAAGTTGGATAAGGGCCCAGCGACCACAGGCACGTTGACCTCAGACGATGCATTGAAAATTTACAAACAACTCGCCACATTGCGACGCCTTGAAACCGCTGCAGGCAACTTGTACAAAGAGAAGATTGTACGCGGGTTCTGTCACTTGTATTCTGGTAAGTTTTTAGGGTTCTGTGCCCAAAGGGTGGAAACGGGACCCTATTACTAAGGCTTAACTGTCCATCTGTCTGTCCGTCCATCAGTCACCAGGCTGTTTCCATGAACTGTTATAGCTATCCCCGTAAATGAACTGTATTTTACGTTTAATTCTTACTCAGTAAACCCTGGTTGATATGATTGGTGAAACCCGGCCTAAAAAAAAAAAAAGGTCAATCGATTAATACATACACTTCACAGATAAAGGCAACGTGTTTATCAGCTTTGAATGTTGTGATAGGAAGATGAAGATGATCAATCTAGGTACCTCCAATGTGGAAGGAATGTAAGGTGTTATTTTAGTGGAATTATGTCATTAAAAAATTCTAAACAGAAATACTTATGTTGTATGATTGATTTATAAAAGACCATTGCTATTTCTAGGCCGATTGCTAAAATATCATTCTTCGTACTTTATAATGACACTTATTGTGTATTGGAACGCACTTCTGTAACTTGTCATTGTAAATACATTAAGGCGGGAATAATGACGTTTGTTTGACAGGTCACTCTTTGTCTTGCTCCTGAGCTCAATAAATGTATGTCCTGGATTTAGCTAGTTTTATTAGTGTTTTCTCAAACATAATAACACTGTTTCTCTTTAATTGTTGATAAAAATTCGTTTGAGTTCATCATTTCATTTTGTTTAAATGTTTTTTTTATCTAATTGATGTAAGAAAAATATTCAAAATATGAGCTCCAAATTCTAAATGCACATACTAGAAGAGAGAAGAATCGTACCTAATTGGTATATTAAAAAAAAAAGGGTATCACTTAGGCTACACATCCCCTTTTCGAGCTAGTATGGAAAAAAAAATTGGCGGCCACTGATGAAACTTACGTCAATCGATAGAGAAAATTGCCAAAAGTGATAATATACTTTCGGAAATATAGGACTTTGAAAATGAAAAAAATCACCACCTTCTTGTACCAGTTCGTCACTAAAGTATTTACGTTTTCCGATGATATTCATGACAGCTCTGATTTCCTGTCATGCATACCTCTTCAAAATAGGCAATGAAAAATAAATTGGTGCAATGAACTGGTTTTATAATATTTTTCTCTATCGATTGACGTAAGTTTCATCAGTGGCTGTCACCTTTTTTTTCATACTAACTCGAATAGGGGATGTGTAGCTTAAGTGATACCCTTTTTCTTTTACTATACCAGACTCCATACAAATATGTTCCATGCCATTTAATCTTATTCATTCTGTTCAAATTACTTAGTATGTTCATGTATCGTAATTCGATGCAAAACTTGAAAGTCCTGTATTTCCACCAGGCCAAGAAGCAGTAGCAGTAGGTATGCGAGCAGCGATGCGTGAAGTAGACACTGTGATCACCGCGTACCGCTGCCACGGATGGACGTACCTGATGGGGATCAGTGCCGTCGGGGTACTCGCCGAGCTGTCTGGCCGTAGAACTGGCTGTTCCAGAGGCAAGGGGGGTTCCATGCATCTGTACGGGAAGAACTTCTACGGTGGAAACGGTATCGTTGGAGCGCAGGTAAGTTTTAGTTATTCAGTTATACCTTTCACAAATCATACCTTAATATTTTTTTTTCAAAAATCTGCGCGATAATAAAAAGCTAGTAACTAACGTACAAACTAACAGTTGCGAACTTTTTGAGATCATATTACTTACAGGTAAATAAATACATATAAATAGGTTTTAAAAATTGGCAATCAACAAAAAATAATACTTAATCACTAATTTAAGATTAAGATCCCAAGATCACCTTCCTTGCTGTGCAAAGGCCTCCCCCCGCGAGTTTGTCACGTTTTTGCATCCAGATCGTCTCCACCTTGTTACCATTCCTTTACTGAATGAGTCAAGCTCGTCTTGTCATCTTCATTTAGGGCTGCCGCGATGAGGTTAGCCATTTTGTGGGACGCCACTCAGTGGATGTGCAGAGACCACTTCCCTCCACTTGCAACGATCCACACTTCATTCGGTTCATCCACATCAATCTCCTCATACATGCATGTCGGTTTAGGGTACCCCTGACTTGGCCTTTCCTTAACAAGAATACAGGTTAAAGATTTATATATATTGTCATAGGTACCTCTAGGCGCCGGCGTAGCTCTAGCCCACAAATATCTAGAAGACGGCGGTGTGAACTTCGCTCTGTATGGAGATGGTGCCGCCAACCAAGGGCAGTTGTTTGAAGCGTACAACATGGCTAAACTGTGGGACTTGCCTTGCGTATTCGTTTGCGAGAACAATGGATATGGTGAGATGCTTTACTATATTTTAGTATCTATATTGATTTGCAACATTATGATTTAAACAGATGCTATCAAATCGTTTCATAAAGGGGTATGAAGATTTTGGCTTACTTACGTTTTCTCTTTTTTTAAATGATGGCCATGAATCATACCTGCAAAAATCGATAATTCTCTTCAATACAAACATAAATTTATAGATTGACAAAATCTCGTAAAGTGTCAGGATTCCAAGATATAGACAGCCAATTTCATATTGTGACACCACAGTATGACCAAAGTTTAATTAAGGGTCGTCATTTAAAAAATAGAAAATGAGTAGGTTAGGTAAGCCAGGCTTCATACAAAATTCTTCGAACTCCACTCCTTTTAGAATCTTTTGAATCTTGTAACCTTTCGTTTCCAAGGCATGGGTACGAGCGTAGACCGTGCCTCAGCCAGCACAGACTACTACAGCCGCGGCGACTACGTGCCCGGCATCTGGGTCGACGGCATGGACGTTGTGGCCACTCGGGAGGCCACTAGGTTCGCCATCGACTACTGTACTTCTGGGAAAGGTAAAGCTCTAGCTACCTCTTACATAGATATCTATAACGTCTTTTTTCCAACGGGTGCGGACATCACTTCTCTGCCCTTGCTAAGATCGAAACTCATTTTTTTCGCGCGACTTTGATATGTTTGAAAACTTTAACAACAATATCTTAATATAGGCAGCTTAAATGTTATTCTAATGTGCAATATTGTTAAAGTTTCACTAATATTATGTTTAGTGGTTTTTTTTAAAGAGTACTTTAAACGTTTGTTATATTAGTTTTACTTTAATGGGATTTCTGTAACTACCTTTTAGAAAGTAAAAGTCAAAATATATATATTTCATAAGCAATTATATGCACTTGAAACGTGATATACCTACATACTTTTTAAACCTAACGCTAGACTGGCAAAGTAGCAGTTTTAAACTAGAACTATTCATTCAGGTCCCCTGCTAATGGAGATGGAGACGTACCGCTATTCGGGGCACTCTATGTCGGACCCTGGCACGTCTTACCGCACCAGGGACGAGGTCCAGGAGGTGCGGCAGACCAGGGACCCCATCACCTCGTTCAAGGACAAGATCATTTCCAAGGAACTGGCCACGCCTGAACAACTTAAGGTATAATTGGTTGTTGTTTTTAGAAGCCTTTAGATTTAGACTGCTAAGATGAAACTGGGGCTTACATTTCCGTTTTATGTGAATCTATATCAAAATATTTCTTTTAAGAATGGTTCAATAGTTTTGTTGTCATCTAAATTTATATAAGTATCTTAATAGGTGACTAAAGTTACTTTAACTATGAGTCAATAACTACCCAGACACTAGGGAAAATGTATAGATAGGTAGATATTTAAATTTTATAATGGAAAAATAATTATTTAAATCAGAGTATTTTTTTAAACCTGATATTGCGTATCAATAGACATGTTAGTTTTACTTTGATAACTGTTTAAGACAAACTCAAAAACATAATTATATTATCTCTTTAATACATATCTCTATATTATCTATATCTTTCTTCCAAAAGGCGATCGACGCTCAAGTCCGTGAAGAAATCGACGCGGCGACGAAACAAGCGAAGACCGAGCCCGAGATAGGTCTTGAAGAACTCTCCGGTGACGTGAACTACACCAACTTGCACGACGAGATTAGAGGTATACTACCCAACACTCCACTTCATCATGTCAATGTCGCACCTAGGAAAGCCTAACTGAACAATGCTTAAACAGGGTGACTTTTAATTAGTGTACTAGTGGAGCGCCTGGAGCGTCAATATCATAGAAACCTCAGACTTCCGTTACGGTGGATGAAAAAATAAAATAAAACTTGGAATGTTTGCTTATAACATAAATAAAAAGGTTTATCAATTGAAAATTTGTGATTTTGATTTTAAAATTAAAAAAATGGATAATTATAATAATGCAAATAGTATGAGGCATATTATTCTGTAAAATGATGTTGTATATGAAAATTAAGTTCAGGTATATTTTTATATATGTAACGAAGCATCAGGTGGCCCGGCGGGACTATCTCCGTTATCAGAGCTCATGGCGAGTCGAGGGTGTTGGGAACAATGAAATAGATGCACCGTTTTCACTAACACTAATCAAGGCTTTTATTTAGTTTCACTCCAACTCAAAATAACACTTGATTGAAAATATTCGATAAAATTAAGAGCCAACAGGTTAGTACGAGTGCTCCTTCAGTCACCAACTGTCGAAGAGTGACAACCTTGACAACTGACACCTTGGAGTGGCCACACTACCCTATTCGGGGTTAGCCGCTCTTTAATTTTCAAAAGATAACACTGCCGCACAGGCTATAGGCTGCCGCACAGGCTATAGGCTGCCGCACAGGCTATAGGCTGCCGCACAGGCTATAGGCTGCCGCACAGGCTATAGGCTGCCGCACAGGCTATAGGCTGCCACACAGGCTATAGGCTGCCACACAGGCTATAGGCTGCCACACAGGCTATTGGCTGCCACACAGGCTATAGGCTGCCACACAGGCTATAGGCTGCCACACAGGCTATAGGCTGCCACACAGGCTATAGGCTGCCACACAGGCTATATTGGCTGCCACACAGGCTATTGAATAATATGAAGTCGTGATAACAAACAATTTTTAGTACCTATGTGATCAAGGCCGTAATCATAAAAAAACTGTTCTCATAAAATAGTGCATTTTGTATAAGTAGTTGGAAATTTTTTGAATGATTTCGAAGTTGCTCCCATACTAAAAGTAGTTTGTTATCACGAGTACATGCATATCGTTGTCTATCGTTCACTAATTTAAATTCACTCTGTATAAAGCGGTTTAAGGTTTGGCCTGATGAACCTATACCAGTAAATTTAAGAGAAATATTTATCAAGTCGAATATATTTTGACTTAACCTACGTGGTCGGCCGTAATAGTTTTTAAACTACTTTTATTGTGGCTTAAAAAGTAAAAACAAATCAGTAAAGCCACACGCGTAATGTTTTGTACCACATTGTAATGTAATTTTTAATTCATGTATCTAAGAAATATATTTGAAATAACAAGTGCAATACCAGTACCTACATAATGTATAAAAGTATATATTCGAGCTGCTTTTAGATAAATTTTTGCCATATCAATCGTAACTTTTGTATGACGATGTGCATACTTGGTTGATATTATGTAAAAAGAAAAATAGTTCGAATTTAACTGAAATTTGTTAGTTTATCAGGAATATAAATGTATAGGTATAGATTAAAAGAAATCTGTCTATTAGGTACAAATTTCACTAAATTGTATTTTAAATTATTGCTTTTTGTAGATCTTGTGGTGTTTTTATAACGTACGTGTAAAGTGATTAAATATCTGATACCTACCCACTCGTTCACATTGTAATTAAACCATAAATTGCACATTTGTTTATTATTGCATTGTATATTTAATGTTAAATGAATGAATAAATATGTTGTTACTTATATTATATTTTATTTACATTTATGTATTACCTACTCGTAACGTGCAACACGAATAGAAAATGCAGATTGGGATTCTGGAAACACTTCAAATTATTTTTATTATTTTTTAAGTGTAAATATTTCAAAAAGTTTATATAGAAGGCTGAAAAATAGAAAAAAAATTTGCTTGTCAGACAGACAGATATATGATATATGGGTTTATGCTCGGGTTTATGTTTACTTTGGTTTACTTATCAAATCATGTCTTAATTGTTAGATAAAAATCTGGTTTATTTTGATTTTTATAGTCTTTTAAATTGGTATTGGTATACACATGTATTGGTTTATATACGTTTTTATATAAAATCTAAAATGAGTCAATTAATACAGTCAGCTGGCAGACTATTGTCTTTAAACACGAGCAAGGTAAGCTTGTTGAAGTAGTACAACAGAGTAGTACTTACCTGCAGTAGTACTACCTTACTGTACCTTATTTATCCATGCCTATAAGCAGTGGCGTAGCGTGCCATCTCGGCGCCTGGGGCGGGAGACCCACTTTGCCGCCCCCATTCTATAGGTGCTTAATTACAATTAAATTTCACAGGCAATGAGATACTTTTTATTGAAGGTAAAATAGGATGAGCGGTTTTACAAGCGGATTCTACGGGCCTTATGAGCAGCGAAGTCAGAAATAACTTTGTCAAAATCAATATTAGCAGCCAATTCTTGTTCAATCGTCAATATACAGGGTGGCCCGTCGATTGACGTCCAAAAGGAAAATTTGGATTCCTCGTGTCATGGGGTATCCGAATCACCCTCATGTATGTTCCGCGATTTTTTACGGTTTCCGAGTTATGAAGTGTTTTCTGATTTTTTGAGATTTTTCAACCAATCATCCTAAAAAGGTTCGTAGAAAAAAAAAGTACAACACTTTTTCATAATTTTATTTTTGCATCAGATGCTTCATGACGCGTACTTTTATGCATAAAATATTCAGCTTCGTAACTTTAATAAAAGTTGGGGAAATGTAGGTCGGAAGAGGACAAATTGTATTGACTGAAAGATAATCGAAATCTTCAAACTTAAATTAAGAGGTTAAAATGATGGCTTTATGGATTTTAAGCTAGCTTAAAAACTGCGCCAACTTCTCAGCTTTCATAATCATCGAAAAAAATTGGTACTTAATGGGGTACTGTTGCTAGAATCAGCCTTTAAAGAGAGCAAGGTGGAAAATTTTCAGAATTGGACGTTTTGAGTAATTTTTTTTTCTTTCATATTTTATGATCAGCTAAGCCTCACTAGGTTTAAAGACAGTGTTATTTTACCGAAAAGTACAAAAAAGGAGCCAAGATTGACACATTAGGGCGTTTTGGAGCACCTGTAAGAGATGAGTTACACCTTGAGAAAATTATGCAGATATGCCTCATTTCTAAGGGGTTGCACAAGGAAACGGCCTTGAAGCGGCACGACTGTATCATAAACAGCTTCTACGAAGTGGGATCCCTTCAGGACCCTCGCGTTGACCAGGAGTTCTGCCTTCCATTAAGGTTAGGCGTATATCAAAAAAAATACGAAGGTCAGGATAAGACTCAGGTTGCAGCCCACCACGTCTATGAACTTGTTTGCGATACAGTCGCAAAGCCGTTTCCTTCTGCAACCCCTTAGAAATGAGGGATATCTGCATAATTTTCTCAAGGTGTAACTCATCTCTTACAGGTGCTCTAAAACCCCCAAATGTGTAAATCTTGGCACCTTTTTTGTACTTTTCGGTAAAATAACACTGTCTTTAAACCTACTGAGGCTTAGCTGATCATAAAATATGAAAAAAAAAATTACTCAACGTCCAATTCTGAAATTTTTCCACCTTGCTCTCTTTAAAGGCTGATTCTAGCAACAGTACCCCATTAAGTACCAATTTTTTTCGATGATTATGAAAGCAGAGAAGTTGGCGCATTTTTTAAGCTAGTTTAAAATCCATAAAGCCATCATTATAACCTCTTAATTTAAGTTTGAAGATTTCAATTATTTTTCAGTCAATACAATTTTTCCTCTTCCGACCTACATTTCCCCAACTTTTATTAAAGTTACGAAGCTGAATATTTTATGCATAAAAGTACGCGTCATGAAGCATCTGATGCAAAAATAAAATTATTAAAAAGTGTTGTACTTTTTTTCTACGAACCTTTTTAGGGTGATTGGTTGAAAAATCTCAAAAAATCTGTAAACACGTCATAACTCGGAAACCGTAAAAATCGCGGAACATACATGGGGGTGATTCGGATACCCCATGACACGAGGAATCCAAATTTTCCTTTTGGACGTCAATCGACGGGCCACCCTAGATAATCTAGCGGAGCTCATAGTAGATCTGAGGAATTTTTTTATTATTATAGGCGTGATGCGATGTTGCCGTTCGTATGTAAACAAACAAACCTTATAAAGAGCTCTGTCAGTGATTTCGCAGTTTTTCTTTTAAGTAAATAAATATTTAAAAAATTGTTTGTGGCAAAATTTTATATAAAAATGGAAAATTATAGTGTGTCTGACACATGTAATGAATGAATCATAGATCAGATCTCAACCCGCTTCACCGGCGACATTTTGCCGCCCCCGCGGGCTGCCGCCCGGGGCGGGCCGCCCCCTCCGCCCCACCCACGCTACGCCACTGCCTATAAGTAGATTATAATTTAATGGTCCACAACATGTACCTACAATAAAATATATTTTGTGGAAGTGCAATGATTGTTATTTAAAACGTTCTAACTTACAAATGGGTTCTCAAAACTGAGTTAAAAAGTCAATTTATTTATGCTTAATGGGTAGGTATTAAACGGATATGAACGGAACTCTTTGATTTCACTAATTCTTTGTTGCTTTATATTTTTTAGAATATGTACCCGATATTAAATGTGTTGAAAGTGAAGTACTGCACTAAAAAGGAAGTAACGTTTGAGATTATGGTAATTTCAGTAAGGCCCACTTGCGCAGCCCAGAGTAAATGCAATAAACTCGGAGTTAGCTGCTAACACAGGGTTAAATCAAGATAAATCAATACAAATTATTTATTTAACCCTGTGTTAGCACCTAACTCCGGGTTTATTGGGCTGCGCAAGTGGGCCTAAGGAAGCTCATTGAGTAACTACGTAAGGGCAACAGGTAAATAACTTAGTGACGTAGTGAGGAAAAGTTTGTGCACCATCTCACCGTACAAATACGGTCCAATTTCACTTGTCTGCTGTTGGTGCGGCCAATTTATTGTTGCTATTTGTACCTATGTACTATATATTTACTGGTTGGTACCTGGGACAATTAACAAAACTTATCAAATAGATATATGTATACCATATATATTTCTAAGCTTAGGTAAGTACTAACTTTATATTTATAGCCGTATAAACTCTTCAAATTGGATAAAGGTCCTTCGACATCAGTTACACTGAATTCAGAAGACGCTCTAAAGTATTACGAGCAGATGATTCTAATTCGCCGACTGGAGAACGCTGCCACTTCTTTGTATAAAGAGAAAGCTGTTCGGGGATTCTTACATGTGTGTGTAGGTAAGTTACTCATGTCGTTTCAAGAAGCCCCATCGTTTGTAGAAGAAAGACGAAGACTGCGACTACTCCACCGACAAGAGCTTGGTCTGTGTAGTACACAACTTCCATTTATTGTTCAAATCCTACTAATATTATAAATGTCAATGTTTGCGCTGATGGACAGATGGACGGATGGATGTTTGTTACTCTTTCGCGCAAAAATTACTCAACAGATTTTAATGAAACTTGGCAATATTGTAGCTTGTATATCAGAATAACAATAGGCTATATTATTTTACGATATCATTTTTTTTCCAAGATATGACATGCGTACGAATTCGTACCTAATAAAATAAATTAAGTACAAATACTTAAAACGTCGTTTATGTAATGCGTTTCTCACAGCCATGGTTACTTTAATTACAATTTCCTTAGGTAGGTGTAGGTACTATTAATACTCTCTCTAAATGTATTTGCGATCAGGTCAAGAAGCAATTCCAGTAGGTTTTAAAGCGGCGATGCGCGATGAAGACTCGGTGACGAACTCGTACCGGATGCACGGATGGGCGCTCATGCTGGGGGTCAGTCCGGCGGGGATGCTGTCGGAGCTGACGGGGCGCGTCACCGGCTGTATGCGCGGGAAGGGCGGCTCCATGCATTTCTATTCTAGGAATTTCTACGGAGGCAATGCTATTGTAGGCGCTCAGGTTAGATAATTCACTTGTTTAATTAATTTGAATGTTGAAACGTCATAACGAAATGTGTATCTTGTGGAATTTAAGCCGAATGTACATTACAAAACTAGTTACATAACATTTCATTTCATCAACAATTTCACGTGTAGGTAAATTAAAACTTTCATGATACATGCATTGTGAAAGCGCTAATTTACACGTAAAAATATTGATGAAATTAATGTCATGAAACTAGTTTCATAATGTTTTTTACCCATTTCAGTGTCCAATAGCTACAGGCGTAGCGTTAGCGCATAAGTATTTAGGCGACGGCGGTGTAAGTATCGCGTTGTACGGTGATGGGGCGGCCAACCAGGGGCAGTTATTTGAATCCTTCAACATGGCCTCGCTGTGGCAGCTACCAATATGCTTTGTCTGCGAAAATAATTTATACGGTGAGATATACTTTAGTAACAAGATAGTAATAAGGCTCTATAAAGAATGTCGTTGAAGGAAACGTAGAGAAATAGCAAAGTGCTGAAAAAACGAAAAGTGCCCTTTTCACCAGCTTCAGATTAAATATAGATAACTGCCAGATTAACCTATGTCTATTTCGTAAAACGACATTTTAGACAGAGACAGGTATAAAACATCTGTCAGATGAATTTTATCTGTAGATGGTGAATGTCATATAAGGAAATGTAGAGAAATAGGAAATGGCTGAAGTTATATCGTATTAAAAAGCCAAGAGGTAAATGGAGGATAGAACCGAAAGTAATCCAGTATTACTTTGATATGCCCTAGGTATGGGAACGGCTGCGGAGCTTTCGTCGGCTTCCTCTGATTATTACACTCGAGGAGATTTCATACCAGGTTTTTGGGCTGATGGCATGGACGTACTGGCCACGCGGGAAGCTGCCAGATTCGCCATAGACTACTGCCATACTAAACAAGGTTCGTTTTGGAAATTACACATTTGTACTCTATCTTATATCTATAAAGTCTCTACCTTTAGAAAGTTTTTCACAATATTCATGGAATGTGTGAAGCGAAGAGCTTAGGTACCTAATTTTGTACTGTCTCCTTCAATATTGACGTCAAGTGATATATAGGTAAATATCTTTTTGGATACCTAGGTATGTATGTAGGTGGGCCACTAAACTCTTTTCTTGGACCTTAGTAGGTAAGTAAACAATCATTGTTTCACACTTTTTTCCCGGACTAGGTATGTAAGTTAAGACCCCTAACCTAACCCAACCTTTTCTTATGACCTCCCTCCTCAGCGCCCCTCGTAGTAGAACTGGAGACGTATCGTTATCTTGGTCATTCGGTGTCGGACCCGGGCACAGCGTACCGAACCCGTGAAGAAGTGTCAGAGGTCCGCAAAGAGCGAGATCCCATTGCCTCTTTTAAGGAAAAGATGCTTTCCAAGGGACTTGCTACTGCAGACGAAATCAAGGTATGTTCACAACCTTTCGTAGATCTGGTTTTGCCCTGAATAAAATCTTTTTATTGTCACCGGGTATCCAGATGCTAGGTACCACGCGGTTCCATATAGGGTACCTTTCTAAGTTAATTCCATGGCGTTAATCTCGAAATTAAGGTCAGGGTTTACTTACAGCAAGAGTTTGGTGTTCGTTCACAATTAATTAACTGAATCTTGTCCCTAGTTGCTGATAAGGTTGTTAATGCCCAATTACCTTTATCCATTACATATCATGTCATCTTCTGTTTGAAACGAAAGAGTTAGCTAAATATGCTCGTAGTTTGTAGGTGAAGGTTAACAATCATTTTGGAAACTGGTTACCTATTTGATTCTGACGAACACGTTTAATCAGCAGTTAAGAACACTGTCTTTCATTTGTAGAGAAATATGTAAGTAGATTTTTCACCCGAAAAACATTAAACCAAAAAACGTTTAATTAAAGGCAATCGATAAGAAAGTGAAAAAGATAACAGCGGATGCTATAAAAACTGCAAAAAGTGATCCAGAGCCTCCGGAGGAAGAACTCGCAGCAGATCTGTACGAGGATATCATACCAGGTGTTGAACTGATTCGGGGTGTTTTACCAACACAGCCTCACAAATGTACCCAAAAAAGAGCCATCGAAGCAAAGGAGATTTTAAAAAAAGAAGCAGTCAAATTAATCTAATGAAAACTTTGTATATTTCTTAACCAGTAAAAGTCATATTTTTTATTAAGTTTTGTTTTATTTTTATATTATAAACGTTTTTCGTAATATTGCGTTTCTTTTCTTCTGGTTTCTAATGTCACATTACAACAGTAAGGGCCGGCGCACATCTGACGGAGCGTAGCGCAGAGCATTTTTGATTGTCATATTATTATCGACATTATTTTCATTGGAATAATATTTCGAATCAGTTAACACAACAAACGAGCATCGGAGCATCGAAGCGACTGTTGCGAATGTTGTGTCAACTGATTTTGAATTTTATTCTGATGAGAAAAATAACGATAATAATATGACAATCTAAAATGCTCTGCGCTGCGCTCCGTCAGCTGTGCGTGCGCCGACCCTAAGAGGCTCTTTCGACGAGTTGGCTTATTCCGTTTATCCACCCCAAAAAAGCCGCCCCATTATATGTATATATTCGGTAAACGCGTGTCCTTCTATCCACCCTGAACGGGGTGGATAACCGGAATTCATATTTTTCACCTCAAGTACCTAAGTAGGTACAGTTTGAATAAAATTATATTGTTGGAGAGTTTTAATTTAATATTTATTGTTTGACGAATAACATAAAAAAAAATTAATTGTAGGTAAGTAACCACATGGTCCTATGAAATAGAATGCCGAGCCGGTGTTAGTACCTAGTCTTTTATATATTTTTTCAATATGTCCAGAAAATGACCAATACATTTCATTATTGAGGAGACGAAGTTGCGTATTTTAATGTTCAAGAAGTTTCTTGGACTAGCTTAGTGAGTGTTTCGGTAAATGACTGTATAGGCAGGGGCGAAAATCAGAAGAAACATTATTATATGAATTCCGGTTATCCATCCCGTTCAGTAGAGACACGCTTTTTCCGGATATCCACCTTAGGGTGGCTTTTTTAGGGTGGATAAACGGAATAAGTCGACGAGTTAGACAAAGCAAACGATGTAAGGCGCCGCAACTATTTCACTGGTTTGTAATTAAAAATGAATTGATACAAGTTCCATAGGTAATTTGTGGAAAACTCAATATCACCGATAACTCGGTCGTCGGCGTTCGTCATGACACATATTTCTTCACTCCCTCTTAGAGGCTGTCTCCACACGATGATAGGACCAAATACACGATTTTATTTCTCGTGACCAGAGCCATTGTATCATTGATAAAACATCGACAATTCTATAGTTACACACTTCTTATAGCGCCACATCACAATGTATAAAGAAGGTAAACTTCGGAAAATTTTCATAATTAATATCTAAGACGACAATCACTTGTTTTTAAATAATAGTTTAGCCTTTATAAATGTAAACTTATCCTCAATTAGGCAATTTACACTACGCTCTCAAATGGATATTGTGTATTTCATAACTATTTAGTAACAGAAAAGATGAAGTTAAGTAGGTACTAAAATTAAGGTGGTAAGGTGCATTAAAGAGCACTTCATATCTAATATTGTTTGAAAATTATTTCTTCAACTGGCTGACATAATCTCTAGTTATGACAAAACGAGTTTTATGTAGGTATAGTTCTAGGACAAACTCAGATAAATGACGTTTCGGCTGTAGAAAAAACGTCAAAAAATTACATCAGTCCCAGATCTATATTTAAAACTCTTTGTAATAACGGTGTTTAATATTAACGTCGAATTAAGTAGGCACCCACATCACGGGTGAATGTTTCCTTCATCTTCTTCGTCCACTTTCTCCAAGCCTTTAGGCTCTACCAAACCGCACTGCAACTCATATAATTGGGCATAAAGACCTTTTAGTGCAATTAAATCATTATGACTCCCTTTTTCTTTTACCACGCCGTTGTCCAAAACAAAAATTATATCAACATTTTGTATTGTTGTCAATCTGTGAGCGATTATAAAGCAAGTTCTTTCTAAACTTGCTTGGTCTAAAGATTCTTGGACCATCTGTGGAATTAAATAACAAAAATATTTTACCTCAATTTACTTTAAGTGTCTTATTATGTTAACGTCGGTTCTAACGATGTCTAACCTTTTCGCTCTGTGCATCAAGGGCACTAGTCGCCTCATCTAGAAGCAGCACGCGAGGGTTTCGGATGAGTGCTCTCGCTATCGCTATCCTTTGTTTCTGACCACCTGATAACTGGGATGCGCGGGCGCCGACGCGGGTTTCATAGGCCTTCACACGAAAATAAAAACATAAAATAGTATCTAGGAAATGGTGTAAAAATTTATGCACATGAGACACTTTGTTTAAAAGTTTAAATAAACTTTTAAACAAAGTGTCTCATGTGCATAAATTTTTACAGGACATTTGTCCTCTGGAATTATGCATGGAACAAAATTGTTTAAAAATTAAAATAATAATGATCTTTAAAACAAGATGACAAACATTGTGAAGGTTACGGGTAATTATTGGATGTGAGCAGCACTCAACTTTGTCTAGCATTCCCTTGATTGGTTTTGCTGGACTCCCTCGCTTACTAGCTGTCGATGTACCTAGCCAAATTTTATACTGAGGCGATAATGATACATACCTCTGGCAAAGAAATTATAAAAGAATGCACGTTAGCCGCCTTAGCTGCCTTGACAATCTCCTCTATTGACACATTTCGAGTGTTGTCTCCATAAGCGATGTTCTCTCTTATAGTTCGATCGAATAGAACAGGTTCCTGTGACACGATGCCTAAGTTCGCACGTAAAGTTGTCAGCCGCACATCCGTGACGATGTTGAATTCGTCGAGGTACTAGGAATACAGAAATCGGACGTTTATTACTAAAATTAAAGAATCTAGTCAACAGAAAGTAACTATGATAACATAATTTAAGTAGCTTTTATTCGTTAAGCCAGCATAAAACTGTTCGATAAAAATCCTTAATTCCGTTGAAACAATATAATGATTTATGAGAGACGATCTACATATTACGTCACAGCCAACTTGAGGGAGGGGAGGTTATAGGTACCAATGTCGCAGTCAGTAGGTACCTAAACCTACAGTTATGGATGGGCCCTCATTTGCAAATAAGAAACTCTGGTAGCATTACCGTAGCCCCTTCGTCAGGATCATAGAGCCTCTGCAGCAGCTGTAACAGCGTGGACTTCCCGCAGCCACTGGGTCCGACCACCGCCACTCGTTTCCTCTCCGGTATATCCATAGACAGACCTTTTAACACTTGAGTCCCTCGCCGTGTAGGATATCGGAATTTTATGTTTCTGTACATCACTTTGCCTTTTGCCACCTGGTTTAAATTCAAAGATATTGTTGGTGATTTCAGTCTTGTAGTTTTATGATTGTTGGACGGATAAAACGACCACCGATTCGTTTCGTGGGAGTTGGCCGCGAAAGGCCGATCTTTAGATTATTAAGTTCATTAAAAAGTTCAATTTGTAGTGTTATCTATTTCTTGATGACTACCTTAGAGTTGCCTAATTTATACTTGCTTAAGTAGTTTGTTATTTGTGTTTCTTTGTTCATAAGGTCTTACACGTTATCCATTCCATCTTTATTTCTTTACCATTTATCTTCTATAAGGGTTACCTATCTTAAGTTCGAATTTTTTTTTGCCGATTATCCAAAGACCGAAAACTTTTCGACTATTTTCGTTTCGTTTTTTTTTACTTTGCCGAAATCACGTTTGCCACTATTTTAGTTGATTGATTTTTTTCTTTACTCCGATGTTTTATTTTGTCGAAAAACTTTCGACTGAAGTTATGCAAGGTCACAATAACGATTGATCGAAGTATTGTATGTCCAAACATTCATTACCTAAACCATTTTTTAAAGACTTTTATTTATTTACAAGAGGTAGGTACTTACCTTTATTAGTTTAGTAAAGCAACATACAAAATGCATGCAGGCATGTAGGCAAGCATGCAGACATGCAGGCAAGCATGCAGGCATGCAGGCAAGCAAGCAGGCATGCAGGCAAGCAGACTAGTATATATTAAGTCGGTAGTTGTCAAAAGTCAGTCTTACAATAAACGCTATTGGAAACGCACGCACGTCTTGTCATTTATTTAACAGTGGCGCCGCCGGGGTGGTTTATGACGAACAGTCGCGAGTGCATTACGGTTATTAAAGATGGGAATCGGGAAGATTCAGGAGTTTGCGTTGAAGGGCGGCAACTGGGAAGTGTATTGCGAACGTTTAGACATGTATTTCTTGGCGAATAAAATCGAGAACGGAGCAAAATTGCCAACTTTGATTGCCGTGATGGGGGAGGAAGCTTACCAGCTACTATCTACGTTATCAAGCCCTAAAAAACCGGCGGATCTGACCTATGGAGAAGCGGTGGCAATTATGAAGAATCATTTACTACCTAAACCATCAATTTTGGCTGAGCGGTACACTTTTCGACACCGTCGGCAAATAGAGGGTGAGTCAATCGCAAGTTACGTAGCTGCACTTAAACAGTTGGGGAAAACCTGTGATTTTGGTACATCATTAAAGGAAAATTTACGAGATCAGCTGATTTGTGGCATAATAAGTGAATCAACAAGACAAAGGTTATTTGCGGAAGACGACAGCATCACATACTCAAGAGCAGTAAAATTAGCAATTACCCTCGAAGCGGCAGAAAAAAATGCGAGTGCGGTCGACGCGAACAAGCCAACGGAAAACTTAAATAAAGTGTATGTATATCAAAAGTGCATGGCGTGTGGTGAACAGAAACATAGAACGGAAAACTGCAAATACAGGAATTTCGAATGTAGTTATTGTAGAAATATCGGCCATCTACGAAGGATGTGCCCGGAGAAGGGTGCATTAGGTGTAAGACTCGGAACGGCGGCAGCGGGAACAGCTGATAGCCGATCACGTGGTGACAGCGTGACCTTTACTCAGAGAGGTCGCGGGGGACGATACGCGAGAGGCTCCGGGAGGCGCGGCGGAGGAAGCGCGCGCGGGAGGGGCGGCGGCGGCGGACATTGGAGTGCAGGCAGCTATTGGGTGCACGGTGATGACTCAACGAGTTCGGAACAACACAGCCAACATGGACGAAACGCGGGCGGCTTCGGCAGCGATCATTCCAGGGTGGATCTTCAAGAGGTCGAAAATTTATGTCTCGCCCTATCATTCATAATTGTAAAAGAAATTCAAAACTTTTTATAGTTATTCTACTACCTAAATAAATGAAGTAAAAAGTTATCAAAACCGTTCAGTGATTGAATAGCAGAAAAACAAGCTATTAGAAAAAAACGCTAGAAAACCACGATATTTTAGGTGTCGCCTTTACATGATTTTCGATATTTTATATCATAGTGAAAATATTATTAATAATAGAGTAATCCTGTCTAGGAATATATTATTTATCGTTAAACAGGCAAGATATTTTAAAGAAAATAAATTTAAAAAGTAGGTGGTAAGTTAATTAAAAATTAGTTCAAACAATGTTTAAAAAATATTCGTCATTATTGGCAACACGTTTACTTAGCATGATTAAAAAAAAACGGAAAGCACCCGAGGCGTCACGTCTAACTTAAAAGTCGCAGCCCCCTCGTACCTAAGTCGAACACCACTCGTCATAGTGAACGGACGCTAATTTTTCCAATGATAATTAATTGAATATCGTTCTCCAAAGATATTCATGCCACGTCGTCATTGGTTTCTTTTGCTGTATTTTAAATATAATGCATGGTAAACTCTTTATTTATTTACCATGGCGAACTTATTAGGGAAACAGATAACGTGTAATGTTTGTTTCATAATTTAATAACCTATTTTGCCAATAGCAGCGATTTTTCCAAAATTCGTCATTGTTAGTAACATCATTATTGCCAACATTGTGTCTGACGACGATGACGTCTGTCACCAATAATGATTATTTGTGTAGAAAACAATGACGTTTGTTACCAATAATGATTATTTGTATAGAAAACGACTGATGGCAATAAATTATTTTGATGTACGATTATCATTAAAAAGCATGTTTCTCATATACAGGGCATGCTACATCATTTGCAAATGTTGAACCGGCAGAAAAATGGCAGCCCGCACTCCTGGAGGCTCCCATTTTTCATGATGCTATTCCAGCTGCCTTAACTTAAAAAACGAAATAATCTGCCGGGCGCGCCAGCATCTGAAGCAGCTGCCTGCCCATGTGGCCTTAACACTCTTCCGTAGTTGCCTATATGTCCCAACACTGGTGTATAATATGAGAACGTCTCCGACTTGGTTTTTATGAAATGTCAATGAAATGTCTAAAATCGGCGAAGACTTCAAGGTGACATTGGAGACGATTCTCAATGTAAAACTTAATGAGGCTCAATGACAGCAGACTTCGTTATCATCCGCTACGGCAGATTGGGTGTTAGAAGAAGCAGGATATCAATATATCGGCGTTTTAACCTCCTCCCACGAGGTTAACGGTTGAGTCGCTTTAAAACTTCATGTCCAAGGTGGCAATCTTCTTATTAGTTATATACGGCGGAAGCTTTAAATGTTTGGGCAACTGTGTGTCTTGAGCAGCCAAGGGACAAAGGTGTCCAGCGCTCTTGGCACGATCACATGTACAAAGCAAGCAGCCGGATTCTAATGAAGCGGCTGTGGGTAGGAATCTGGCTATGCTTGAGGCGGCATCAAGCCCAGAGTCTGGTCGTGTTTGGGCGCTGTAATCAACGAGCTCATTGAGGATAGTAATTTATCTGCGGTTGGATTGTCACGTTTGTGGTACGATTGCGGACTCTTTGGGACATCAAGGGTTGAGTTGTGTCAAGTCAGCTAGACGATTTCCTCGTCACTATAAAATATGCTTAACGAGGTTGAGCGGCGACCCCGGAACCGCCAAGCCTAAATCACACAAATGGCAAGAGGACTGATTGATTAATCCTCATCTCTCGGGAAAGGGTCTAGTTTAGGATGCAACTTGCATAAGTACCTTCGCCATGTCCCACCTGCCTTGTACATGTAGGGCAGCTAGTGCAGCAGCAGAAGGAGCTGCCATACAAAAGCATGCTAAATATGCTCCCTTCCAAGACGAGGTAAGTACCTCTTTGTTCCCGTCGTAGTGGAGGAAAGCGGGACTTGGTGTACGGAAGCTAAGAGTTTGATGCGTGAACTAGGGAAGCGCCTAAAAAACAATAGTCGGGACCCTTGCGTAGAATTTTACTGCGCAATGGTCCCGACTAACCTTTTTTCCTCGCTATTCAGTGTGGGAATGCTTCTAGTGTCATAGCCACTTTTGCATCAGGTGCGATTCAGGGTGGGCTTTTGACCTAGCCGTCTTAGCTAATTTGTAATGGATTGCATGTTAACGGTAATTAAGTTGTAGTTAAAAGACAAATAAAAAAGTATTTGAGAATAAATATTTACATCAATAATATAACTCAAACGTCACTGTCGGTAACATTCCGTCATTACATTCCGTCATTACATTCGTCACTGTCGGCAACATCCGTCATTATCAGTAACACTCAAATTTTTATATTTGCCAATATTTTCTAAAATATTAAATTCTTTAACGTGTCTTTAATATAATATAGCATATAATTCATGTGTTTATAGATTTAGCTTAAAATAAACGCCATTCTCGGGGTAAAATGTGTTTTTTTTTTTTGTATGAGGAGAATAATCTTGAGTAGATTCACCCTCCAACGCAGCGCTGGAATACGAAGATGATGTAGAAAGCAGCGAGTGCGACGAACCAATTTACCAAATGTCACTTTCTAAGTACAAACCGGTAGGTATGTATAACTTTGTCAGTCCAGAAAAAGCCGTTATTAATGGAAATTGATACGGGTTCTGCACTATCATGTATAAGTAAAAGCACATATCATGACAATTATGCGGAATTTCCTTTGCATTCTTGTAAGCTAAGACTAAGGTTTTACGACGGCACTGTCATACAGCCGCTGGGATATTTAAGAGTAGAAGTGATATATGATAAGACTATAAAAACATTAGATTTATATGTAATAGATAAGGGCACAACATCACTGTTGGGTAGGCAGTGGCTCGGTGAATTATGTATTAAAATACCAAAAATAAGCCTATATAATGTTGAACCTCAAAAACTGAATGTTAATAAAAAATTAAATGACATAATTTCCAGGCATGAGTCATTGTTCGATGGCACACTGGGCAAGTTCTCGGGGGAGCCGGTACGTCTTCACGTGCGCGAGGACGCTGAGCCTGTATTCTGTCGCGCGAGGCCGGTGCCATACGCGCTGCGGGGGCGGGTCGATGCTGAGCTGGATGCGATGCTGCGCACCGGTGTCATCGAGCCCGTTGAGCGCTCCGACTGGGCGACTCCACTGGTGATTGCTAGTAAGGCGGACGGCGGAATACGTATCTGTGCCGACTATAAGGTAACCCTGAATCGCGTCTTATTGGTTGATAGGTACCCAGTCCCAAAGGTCGACGATCTCTTTAGTAACTTAAGCGGTAATAAGTACTTTACAAAGTTAGATCTTTCACAAGCCTACAATCAGTTAATATTAGATGAGGCATCCCGCTTATACACTGTGATCAATACGCATAGGGGTTTATTTAAATATAATCGCTTGGTATATGGGTTAGCGTCAAGCCCCGGTATCTTTCAAAAGTTTATGGAAGAGTTATTTAAAGGTATACCTGACGTTATGATATTTTACGATGACATTTTGATTAAGAGTAAAGATTTGAATAGCCATCTGAAAACTGTTGAACAAGTATTAGGAATCTTGCAGAATAGCGGACTTAAAATTTAAAAAAGTAAATGTGATTTTCTGACAGAACAAGTACAATATTTAGGATTTATTGTGGACAGCAAAGGAATACGAGTAAATAAAGAGAAAATTAAACCTATCCTAAACATGCCCCCACCACAAAACACCTCAGAATTAAAATCTTTTTTAGGAATGGTCAATTTCTATGGGAAATTTGTTAAAAATTTATCATCGTATCTAAACCCACTTTATGAATTACTTAAAAAAGGGCAACACTATTATTGGAGTTTGCGGCATAATGAGGCTTTCCAGCAAATTAAAAAGGTATTATGTGGTGTGGACGTGTTGGTGCATTACGATATAACACGGCCGACGGTGGTGACATGCGATGCGAGTGCGCACGGTCTGGGAGCGGTTTTAGCGCAGCGCATGTCGGATGGTTCGGAGCGGGTAGTGTCCTATGCATCGCGAGTTCTTACCGCGGCGGAAAGGAATTATAGTCAAATACACAAAGAAGCTTTAGCCATTATATTCGCGGTAGATAAATACCATCAGTACTTGTACGGAAGAAAATTTGTCTTACGTACAGATCACAAACCATTAGTAAGCATATTCGGTCCGAATATAGGAATACCTACCACGGCGGCTAGTCGTCTCCAACGGTGGGCTATTAAGCTGTCGGCGTATGACTTTAATATTGAATATGTAAATACAGACAAAAACACAGCGGACGCGCTCTCGCGTTTAATTAAATCCCATAAGGAAGAGACGAGAGCTGCCGAGGAGGTAATACCTGAGCAAACTTACCTTCATTTTGCAACTGAAGCACTCTTATTAGATAACAAAAAATTGAGAAGGGAAACAGCATCTGATAGAATACTCAGTAGGGTAAGTGGTTACATTAATGATGGATGGCCCAACGAAATCGATATCAGAGAGCTTAAACCTTATATGAACAGAAAAAACGGGTTATATACAGAGCTAGGTTGTATTATGTGGGGTAATCGAGTAGTTATTCCATCAACTTGTAGGGCGGCATTGCTAAGAGAATTGCATGAAGTACATATGGGTATGGTGAAAACTAAAGCACTAGCCAGGAGTTACGCGTGGTGGCCCGGGATGGACGAAGAAATTGAATCCGTTTGTCGCGCTTGCACGGTATGCGCTAGCGTAGCGGAGGCGCCGCCCACGCAAGCACCTAGTCCTTGGTCGTGGCCAAATCGTCCATGGTCACGGTTGCATTTAGATTTCTTAGGTCCCATATTAGGTACAACGTATTTGATAGTAGTAGATTCATGTTCAAAGTGGATAGAGGCTATAAAAATGAAAAGCACTGCAGCAACAGCTGTTATTCGTGTGCTACGGGACATGTGGTCTAGATTTGGAATACCAAAACAGGTGGTAAGCGACAACGGCCCACCTTTCTCTAGTTCAGAATTTGGCAATTTCTTAAAAAATAATGGTGTAAAACATTTATTTTCGGCACCTTACCATCCCGCCTCCAACGGGGCAGCAGAGAATGCGGTCAAAATTTGTAAGCGCACTATTAAAAAGGCATTTAAACAAAAAGTAGATGTTGAAATAGCTTTGAGTAGATTCCTATTAGCCTACAGAAACACTGAACACTATACAACTGGCGAGAGCCCCGCAAAATTATTACAAGGTAGAAGTTTGCGAATGCGTTTAGACAAAATAAAACCAGATCGATCAGAACGGGTTAATGAACAGCAGCAACGACTACAAAACCGAGGGGACACCGAGGCAGCAGCGAGGCGGCAGCAGCAGCTAGAGCAGAATGGCAGCGTTTGGTGTCGCGACTACCGTTCCAGTGATAGGTGGGTACCGGGTAAGATCGTGGAAAAGTTAGGTAATAGAAATTATACAATAAAATGTGATAATGGAACTGAGGTACATAGGCATGTCGACCAATTAAGATGTAGGGTTTCCAATGTAACGGGTACGCCGTCTAAAGGTCTTGTCCGCCGTTCTAGCTCTTTCGCAGTGCCAGTGGAGGTCAGCAGCAGCCAGGGTGAGCGTCCAACGGTGTCCGAGAGAGAGGTTGAGAGTCAGCAAGCATCGGCCCAACCACCAGAACTTGAAAGCAGTAGTAGTGACGTCACGCGTGAACGACCCAGTGTGCCAGACAACACTGTTCAACCTTCCGTGGAAGGTGTACTGGATAGGGCTAAAAGAACTCGACGCCCTCCTATCCGTTTTGGTTTTGATGAATATTGTTGATAGGATAAGATTAGATTAAATTGTAAGTAGTGTTTTAAATAGTTATTTTTATTGTTGTTAAATAAGTATAAGTATAGGTATACCTATAAGTTTAAATTTAAGAAGCATTATGTATTAAGGGTGGAGGTGTTAGTATATATTAAGTCGGTAGTTGTCAAAAGTCAGTCTTACAATAAACGCTATTGGAAACGCACGCACGTCTTGTCATTTATTTAACACAGACAAGCATGCAGACATGCAGGCAAGCATGCAGGCAAGCAGGCAAGCATGCAGGCATGCACACATGCAGCAATCAGGGATGCAAAAATCATGTTCTAACCTATCCTATTCGACTTTGCCTGGTTGTGTTTTTTTTCTTCGGGAATTCGGGAAATTCGGGAAAGTCTAGTTCGACTAAGTAATCGGTTCCCTTCTATAAGACAGCCATACCCCACCGAATATAAGAATACCTAGTCTTTAAGAATTTTCTTGCAATCTACCTATTCACACCAGATTTCACTGCAAGATATTAAAATAAGTAGACTCACATAATTTTCATGAACCGCAGGCGCTTTGGTACTTTTGACTTTGGTTTCTCGCCCAAGAAGTGTCATTACACGTTCAGCAGCTGATATAGCAGCTCCAAAGTTAGGAGCGAAGGCCAGTGCTTGCCCCATCATCCAAGCACCGAAGATGAGGGCTTCTGACACCCTGGTGAGGTGTGTAACAAAAGAAAGTTTGATTAATTTCGGGTGTAACGACTGATTTAGTAGCAGGATTTTTAAGATGTCCAAACTTTTCCAACACTTTTAGGAAATTGCGGAATAGATCATTATTTGATTGTTCATGAATTTATCTGTTCTTTGGATAACAAAAGTGTCAATTTGTATTGAAGGATTGCTTTTGATGACTTTTTCTGTTACCAGCTACCTATTTAGCCAATTTTCGGCAGATGTGTCCTTACATTGCCTGACAAAACCGTGACTACTTATCAAATCTTTAGAAACAAACTTTATAACTTACGTAATAACGTTTTTATAATGTAACTCCTTATTAGCAACGAGTAACCCTCCGTACCAGAGCGCCATAGCATATCCTGCTACTGGCGCAGTCTGACCGAATGCAAACACACAGCCTCGCCAGCGAATGTTTTTGAGAGCTTGACCTTGTACGCTAGCGCCACTGGCCTGGTAGCGCTGGATGACTTCTCTTTCTCCACCTAGAAAGTTTATGAGCTTAGAGGTATTTCAGTACCTACACAGGGATGGTTCAGAATGGCCCAGAGCGTAAGCGTCAAACTTATGTCATCGCACCGCCAACTTACTGAGCCTGCAAAACGGGTAGGTAGTGTTTCACGTTTACTCTACTTCGGTTCACACAGCGTACGCTTTGTCAACGGTAATGAATGACGTAAGAAAACATAATATGCTCTGCTGGCTATAGATATCTCGCTATATAAGTAAGTTTACGTACTAACATAAGGTCTCCAAAATTCAAGACACTTTATCATCCTATCAAGCATCTTTTTGTTTGGGGAAGTAAAAAACGGTTTTGTCAAAGACATATCTCCCTGATACTCTGAATATACTGAATGATATATCTACTGAATTGTTAAAAGTATTTACCTAATAGGTAACAGCTACGGAAAACCGACAGCAATATTTACCCAAGATCACTTAACACAATCTTTAAATAACCGTTACTTACAAAATGATGATACAGTGCGAATATTAGAGATAGCTTCAGCGGCTATAGTTGTAGCTTTATTATTAGCTTCTCTAACAGATGCGAGTCCAACTGCTAACACCCGGCCTTCCAACACAACAGCGCCTATCACAACCGGCACAGATAGTAGAGAAACTAGTGTCATTTTCCAAGTGTAGAACATTGATATTGATATTCCGATTACGATGGTTGACGATGCCTGCATCAGAGCGCCTATTCTCGTGCCAGTTGCCTGAAATGTAAAGGGTGTATAATAGCATTCTCTGTTTGATCTGTGTGTAACAAACCGCAATTATGTTTTTAAACAGACTATCTATCCCAAGCTATAAAGGCTGCCAAAGGTATCCTATTTCCTATCATCATTAATATTATAAATGTCAATATTTGTGCATGTGAGGATGTTTGTTACTCTATCACACAAAAACAACTGAACATATTTTCATGAAACTTTACAGTATTTAAAGTAAGATATAGGTAGTGTAAGTTCTTCAAGATTTGATGATAAACACGTGGGATAAGTAGCCATAAAGTGATGCAATGAAGATAGTACGTGCCACCAAGGGTAAGACAAACGTGTCACTGCAGACTTTGTACGAATTATGCCTTCAACACTCACCCCTTGAACAGCGGCCGCGTCTGTAGCGAGTTTCGCGCATAAAGCCCCAACACCGTTCCTAGCGTCATCGAACCAACCAATCTCTTGGGTCAACATCTTTCTGAATACAGCCACTCTGAAATCACGTGATTGGTTTGCTAACGTGCCTATAAATCGAAATAAATGGTATCTAAAGGCAACGGAAGACTCTTAGAGCGGTTGTACGCGCTACATCCGATTGGTATCCGATCCGAGATTTTTAAGTGAAGGTATGGATGTGAGAGAGTCCCGGGAACTATTTAAATTCTAAATATCTTGAATCGGATGTATCGCGTAACCGCTCTTACAGCCAGTTGTAGCATTATAGCATTAAAGCTAACTGTGGAACGTAAAGCTACACACCTAAGTCTAGCAGTGAGTCTTACTCCAGTAAGATTAAAAATGTAGATTTGAAAGAACATTGCGATCCCAGTGTATACTCCAACAAGGAAAAACAATACAGCTATTATATTTGTTTGGCCACGAATCCAATCGGCATCTGTGTAGTTTAGTAACTGCAATGAAAAAGATACTTATAAGTCATAAAGACAAAGATAAAAATAGATAATATTGTACCTACATCCTGTTCTCTAACGAGGATAACGAAGGAGTCATGCATACGTCATATAAGGTAACAGCATCGCACCTTGTCCCTGTAGCCTCTCCCTAAGGGGTAAACAGAGACCACTTCCCTCCACTTGCTACGATCCAATTCTTCCGGTTCATCCACATTCATCAGTCTCCTCATACATTCACGCACGTCGTTTTAGGGTACTTTTGAATTGGACTTTTTTTAACAGACCCCGATTTGTTCGCGATACACGTTTTTTATGTAAGCCTAAAATTCTGCTGAACCAAGTCTTGGAGAGTATCGCAGAAACACTTTCAATTTCTCTTTAAAGAAGAGACGGAAAAAAGTCTGCATGTAGAAGCTTGATTGTGGGTATCTAAACAAGAGGAACAAAATAAATAAAGTCTTATACGTTTAACAGTCAGTATGTTAATAAAAATTACACCGTAAATCTCGCCAACTAAAATTGCCATTACAGGGAACGACGATCCGACGCATAGAGCTGCAAACAGGCCGCCCACCATTAAATATTTTTCTGGTGCACATAGCTTGAGTGTCTGAAACATTAATACATTTAACAATCGAATTTTAGACACAATACCTTGTTTATGTTTAAGTTGTTAAAGCTTCCAAATAATTTACAGTAGATAATTCAAGCGTGATCAAAAATTATGAAGGATTAAGTATCTTAATTGTCTGACAATTTGGAGCTTGCGCTACAAATCATCGATTTCAAATATTTCTTATTTATCTATAGAATAGATCATCGTGGATATTCTTTTTCAGTAGGAGGTTTCAGTAGGAGTGTAGCGGTTTAGATTATGAATGACCGCAAAAAGTTCTTACTTCCCAAGTGGTAGGAACATATTTCTTATCTTTCTCTTCTTCTTCTTTTTCCTCTTTCTCTTCATCAGACCCGCTGCTGGAGCTATCCGAAGATTTTACAACAACTTGGTGAAGTTTATCCTTTTTGGGTTGATGGAATTTCATTTCTACGGTTAATAAAGGTTTATCAAACTTTTGTCGTTAAGACTAAAATTTTGTTCACACTGCTTTTAGGCTAGGGAGTCGGGCGATTGATATTTCATTATGATAAAGTATATTCTTTTTTAGCGGTGAGAACCTCAGTGTGAAAATAGGTATTAATCTCTTTCATTCTAGGCTTCAGCCTGATTCAATCGCTGGGTTTTATCTTTACATCAAAAGAAAACCTTAAACTTGAATAAATTAGAAGACTTACTTTTCGTGACGGACGTGATTTCCTTGTCTGCATCACCAGACGGAGCGATTCCTGGTTCGTGTTCTAGCACCAGTTGATAATATCTACCCTTTTTTCTGATCAGGTCTTCGTGAGTGCCTTGTTCAATCACTTGGCCTTTATCTAAGAACACTATTCTCGTTGCATTCAGCACTGTTGATAACCTGGTGACATAAATATCGTCACTTCTATGCTTGACTTCTTAAATATTCCTTGACCTTTTAGTGTCCAAAGTTAGTTTTCTTTACATTGGACATAGAAAATTCAAACAAAACATATAAAATATTCCGAGATTTCATTCACGTGAACTTTTAACAACCCTCGGGAAATTAACACTACGGCACTGGGATGAAAGTACAATATCTTATAAATACCTACTTAAAATCTAAATAAATTCTGTCAAGCTTATTAAAAAAAATGATGTAACCTACATAGGTACTTATTTACGTCATTTCATTATTCCGTGTACTACCTGTGGCTCACCATAACTGTAGTCCTGCTTTGAGCAGCATCATCCAAAGCTTTTTGTACCCTGGCTTCGCTGCTCGAGTCTAATGCTGAAGTGGCTTCATCAAGAATCAGGAGTTTAGGGTCCCTCACTAAAGCTCGAGCTAGGGCTATTCGTTGCTTCTGACCGCCAGAGAGTTGAGCTCCTCTTTCTCCGATATAAGTATCATAGCCCTGTGGAGACAAATGCTCTCATATCTTTCTTTTTTTACGTCTGTATAGGTCCTATGCTGAGCAAGGGCCTTTCCCAAGTTTACAAAATAAACATCTATTTTTATTTTATCTTCTAGTTTCTGAATAAATAGTGAACAAAAAGCTGTCTAAGTTTGTGTTTTTGCTATAGATCCATTACTACGAAAACGTATAATTTAAGTAACTCCAAAAGGTACAAAAGAATCTTACTTCTGGAAGTTTTCTGATGAAATTATGACAGTACGCTTCTTTTGTAGCTTTATAAATCTCTTGGTTTGTGCAATCGGGCTTACCAAAACTGAAAGATGGAATGAATGGTAAGAAATTCATAAATAGGCTATCAAATGTGCCATTTTAGAGACGTTAGAAAAAGATAGTTGTTATTTTTCGCCTGTAACTGGAATCTTCTGGAAGACAAGTGACCAGGTAAACATATAATTAGATATCATCATTATGTATTTTGTAAGTCTCACCTCACTACATGGGGACAAGCTTCAAATATGAGTTATTGTAAATTTTTTTCAATTACCTACTCTGAATGCTGTCTTTTTGCAATGAAATACCTACTAACCGAATATTCTCCGCAATGGTCCCAGCAAAGAGTACAGGTTCCTGTCCAACCACAGCTATGTGATTTCTAAGATGTCGTACATTCATCTCCTTCAAATTATATCCTGAAGCTAGAACTTCCCCGCGTTCAGGGTCGTACATACGTTGCAATAATTGTAACACTGTAGATTTTCCACAACCACTTGGACCAACAAGCGCCACGGTTTCGTTTTTTTTTATTGATAGGTTTAGACCCCTTAGTACCTGCGAAATTTTTAGTATCTGATTATAGAAGACTTTAAAATTGGATAATAACAGACCAAATACGAGTACTTATGACGTCCGATTGTCTGAAACTTTGTTTAAGTAGGCAGGTGCATTTAATGTCATGCATGTCTTAGAATACTGCCTATCTCAACATTATAAAGCCTGTGTTTTATCCTGATGTACCTACGTGTACAAGTTACAGTACTCATTGTAAAGTTTTATTAAAATTTATACCTACTGTAGTTTTTTCATGAAAGTATTGATGGACACATCCATCGAAACAGACATGGACGTTTAAATATATTAGGATCACACCAAGTACCTGTACACCAGGCCTCGCAGGATATTGAAAATAAACATTTCTTAGTTCCATTTCACCGGTTAATTCAGGTTTGGTGCCTTTCTCAGAGAGGCTGTCTATGCTTGGCTTTCGGTCAATTACTGCCATAATAGACGCTGCAGATGCTCGGGCACATTGTATAGCTTCCATATGTGGAGCTGTCAAGCCAACATTCTGAGCTCCTTGAAGGACGCTGATAAAAATCTAAGGTAAAATGATAAAATGGAGAAAAATTTAATCAATTGTTTTGTTATTAAAAAGTATTGCTCTGAAAATGTCATATAAATAATTATCTAATTATCAGTGTTTTGATTATTCAAATATTTCCTTGTTTTACAGCAAAAGACATAAGTATCTATACGACGAAATCTGTTTTGTCATAGTCACGTAAGTTCGTAAAAAAAAAAAGTACCTACCTAGGTAGGGATAGGTACGATGTCCAGTTACGTATCAATAGATAAATAATCTTTGCTGATTGAAGATATCGAAATAATGTAATCCTGAACTTAAGTTACTTACAATCATAAGTGCAGCAGGGTTATACTGCGGATTGGCTTCCTCTCGACTGTCCAGAATGAGACCAACTCCATACCAGAAAGAGACGCCATATGTAATGTATATGATGAGCCACATAATGCCACTGCCCACTCCGGACCATACACCCTTTCTGGACCCTGTCTTCATTGCTGGTGCTAATCTTTTATTGTACCTGTGTCGTTAAACCCTGGATTATTGTTTAAAGTTGTGTACCCAGATTTTTTTCGGACTTAGCATTTCGTTTGCTTACTAGAAAGCATGGGTACAACAACCAGCTTTGTATTTGCTGTATCTAATACGAACCTACACATATATTCATATCGGTCACGCTCCTTTTCCATCGAGGTAGGCATTAGAGACCAAATCCCTCCATTTGCTACGATCAAAATACACTTCTTTCGCTTCAATCAACCACATTTATCAGTCGCCTCGTTCATGCACGTCGGTTTAGGGTAGGTAGGTACTCACTCTTGACTTGGCCAAGAAACAGGAACAACAATAATATTTTAATATTTACCTTTCTATTTCTTTTTCTTCACCGCCAAATGCCAATACAGTTCTAATAGAAGAAATCACTTCTTCAGCCAATACTCCAGCACAACTGTAAGCTTTTAATTCTTGCGATGTCAGTGATGATTGAATCTGAAGTATTTAATGAATATTATGTACAAAAAGTCAAATCGATCACAGAAGAGTCCTCATGAAGAGTGTTTTTCTATCGACAAAAGCCTAGTTCATATGAAAAAAGATAAGATCTTACTTAGGTACTTACTATCAGATGCGAATAGGAATACTCCAAAACCTAAACTCCGGTATTGTGTCGGTTCTATAAATATGATTATTAAAAAATTACCTTCACTTTTATTCATTTTGATTGTTAAACGTTTTCGTAACGGGAATACTTAAGCTAAGCTCGTGCCCTTTTTTGGGGATATTTAAATATCTACCTACAGATGATGATGATGAGGTACTTTAAATAGATACCTTAGCAACTAAAGCAGTCGTGGCAATGATGATTGGACAGCACGCCAAGATAACCAATGTGAGTTCCCATCCGTACGCCAACGAAATGAGGACGGACAACACAAACGACTGCACTAAGTACACCAGCACTGGAACCTTCTCGGCGATGCCTTCTCGGTACTTTTCTATATCACTGCACAGAATGAGAAACTTTAAGCCTATTACAATGAATACGTGGGCCAGTTCACAGAGTTTTTATGTCGAAAGTTTTCAAATGGTATTAAGAATTTTCAGGATCAATGAACGTTTTGTTGAAAATAACGAAAACTTACTCTGATACTTTCGTCGCGAAATTCATTGTCGTGTTGAGATCGTACCACGCTATATCTTGTCGTAGTACTGCTTTCAAAAACATTAGCTTTACCCTGTTTATCTAGAAAAGAAGCGTAATGATGTAGAGAGTAGGTACGTACCTTTTAGTAGATAGGTCATACATACATATCATAATATCTTCGTCAACATTTGACATTCCACTGCATGGATCGAGACTTTCATACGATTCAAACTTATTATTTAATTAGATTAATAAAATAACATGCTTAAGCTTGCTTTATTTTTCTTTTTAAAGATACAGCTAGACTATTAAGTATGTCCCGCTTCTTTGCAAATACCTCCTTTGTCTCTATCCAGCTCAACTATGGATCGGGGGCCAAGTCTGCTAATTTAAGCTAAGCTTTTGCGATCCGTTTGATAGTCGATTGCGGTTGATTCATATTGTGTCAAATTTGGTATTCTACTAAAAGTTTTACCAAACGCAATCGCATCGCAGTCAAATCAGAAGCTATGCAGAAGCACGCATTTATATACCAACTTATGCCAAATTATGAACTGCGACTGAAGTGATATAGATCAAAAGTAGCTCAAAGGCAGTCCGAACGCACTTCGGTAGAATCGCAGTCGCTTAAACCGTTAGTAGAATACCAAAATGGTCAAATTTTGCGACTGATGTTCTTTTGCTTTTCTATCGCGATTCTTTTGGTGCATTTAGTAATTAACAGACTTGGCCCCCAGGAGTCTTTACTGAATATATTTAATGAAAATTAAAATAAAGACCTGATTAAGAGCTGTGTAATTGAAGAGATCCACACTAATGACTGCCACAATAAACTGCAATATTGAGAACACAGTGCACCCAATCCCAAATGCTATGGAGTCATCGATCATGGCCGCTCGGTTCTCTTCAGATGTTGCGTTTGTTCTTCAAGCATTTGGAAAGATATTAAAATTCATTTGTTTTTGTTAAATAAATAATAAGGTACCTACAATTATGTCTCTTTCATCCCTAAGCGGGAGGTTATTTTCCAAAAGCCTGGCCACATTTCTACCACTTTGAATAATATAGCTGCCAGCCCTCAAGAGGCATGCTATTGGATATCCATTCCATTTAAACTACTGAAATCTGGAAACTAGGATCTGAAGAATTAACTGAAGGATAAAATAGTGTGACTAATTTTGATGCAATTAGTTATTAAAACGAACATAAAATCCAAAGAAAACTACTTACAAAATCTTCCCACCGCCGAATAACGAAAGGGTTATTGTAGGAGTAGAAGTGCCCGTCATGACAGTCCGGTCGATAAGCAACGCTGTGAATTCCCCGTAAATAATAACTCCAATGGGTAAGAAAAGGCCGTTGAGTGTAGCCATAATTAGACCAATTGTCATCATCATTATCTCACCTGGTTTTGCGTACCTGTACTGTGAGGAAGTGGAAGTTAATAGCGGACTTTTAATTGGGCACTAGATATTTTAGATCGGAGATGTTAGAGCTAGAAATCTAGAGCTAGTGATACCATACATAGATTTGATTAACGAATAAGATTAATAGAAATTCTATCTTTTGATAATAGGAAGATAAATTTACATAGGTATTCATTAAAAGAAGTTGTACCTACTAATTCAAACCAAGACACTGGCGGATAGCGGACGCCTGGCGTATCTTGTCTGAAACAATTACAGGCTTATTTAATCATCTTTATCCTAGAGTATGTACCTACCTAGTTCTTAGTTATTACATTTTGGATTTTTATATTGAAAATTGTCAGTCTGAATCATCACCCAATTTTGATCATTTACGCTAGCGCTATTTACGAGGCTCGCAGCGAGCTCCAGCTAGCCTAGCATGCACTCCGTGACAAGACGTTGTTATATAGGTTTGTCACGCTTACGTCTCTGTCCATAGTTTTAAATGTGATAAGGACAGCATGACGTGAGATAATTGTCGCGGCACGTGTGCTAAGCCTCCAGATCAAGCTGTTAAGTTTACTATATTTTGCCTACTCTAACGTTGCACACTTGACAATTTCTAAAGGTATCTTTATTAGGCTTGTGTTACAAGTAAAGATATAAAAAACTCACTCGACCAGCGACTTGAGCAGAGACATGGAATTTCGCTGTAGGGTGGTCAGGCTTAAGGTGTAACTCCGCCATCCCGCTGGAGGTGCTTGCAAGTAGTTGTCTATACTCTTTTCGCTAAGGCGGCTTGATCTCGGAGTGGAGATATGGGAATATTCTTTTTGAACTGACATCGCTTAGGAGGTTGTTTGTCTTTCTTTGCTTGTACTGTGAAAGGATGATTTGCAAAAATGTATGAACCATGAATGTAACCACACAGTAAATTCTGGCATGCGCCTTTCTGGTGGTGGTTGCATGTAAAGAGACCTTTAATTTAATATATAAGTCGTTTATATTGGAGATGGGCCCATTTTGCCCTTAACTCTTAAGTCATTGTTGGGTTATATTGTGTCTACGCTGTTTCGGTCTTATTCTCAGCTTTCTGTTTTACTTTCTGATACAATACAACGTCCATTTATTATTATTTTCTGTGAATGTCCTCTAGCATAACATTTAGGGACTAGTAACGCAATAATGCAAAGATAGCGACGGAAATGATCAATAGAGCTAACGGTCCCTTTAAGCTACTTATCGCTAGAACTGCAGTTGCCAATATTCTGGACTAGATTAAATTACAGGACAGCGAAGGATTAATGAATTAGTAAATAATAATAAAAAACCATTTTTTTTGTTAGCCAATAAGATCCCACTGCTGGGCAAAGGCCTCACCGCGACTTTCCATTTGACACGGTCAACCATAAATTTAAAGACCAGTAATTTATAATGATCTTTTCTACAAATTAGGGTAAAAGCAACTATAATAAGTAGGTACTTCGATAGCAAGTATTATCTTCTTTTACCCACCTCACTCCATTGTTAACTATTTAATTTTATAACAACTTGAAATATTGGGCTTGGATATGGGTAAAAGGCAGCTTAATAAATATAAAAATCAGGGAAATTTAAAGAAAATAGAATCCTAATTAAGTAAAATTGCAAACCAAACATTCGATGAAACGCAGTTTTCGTAAGTATGCAAGTAATGTCATTTTGAAGTTTGAACTTTCTTCAGGAGTTTGTCATCTTTATGACACTTCATCTGCGATTCAGCATTCAGCCATAACTTGGACTATTTGGAGCAACATGAATTTGGGCGCGTCTCTTTTTTCCTAGGAGATATTATAAAGCTTTCGTAAGCAGGCAATTTCTCAATTTCCATACCATTCCACAAAAACTCCATAATATGATATGAATTATTATTAAATGTTGTAGGAAAGGCATTTATTCAACGACGGCATGCCATTATGCTATACGTGGGACACGCAGTAAATTTTGCGACTCCAAAAAAAAATGTTCTATAGGTAATTATATTTTTATGACATCTTTTCAAAGTACTCTCTACCAGCCTCTATACAAAGTTTCATGCGTCTAAACCAATTTTTTTATTCTTTTTCCCGTCCGCCGCAGACACCTAGTTTTCAACCTGCTCGAACGCTGAGAGCGCATTATCCGACGACCACAAATTGTATCCCTTTGACCAGATTTTTAATTTTTGGGAATTAGTAGTGGTCACACGGTTCTAGATCAAGGCTGTAAGGAAGATAACTCATGAGTTTGACCGGTGTGTTGTCTAGGTAGTCCCTTTATAGTCTAGGAGCGCATTATCGTAGTGGAGCAGTAGCCCGCGGAGCCTTGTGTTTGGTCGCTTGTTGCTCACAACAGAGAAAATTTCTGCCAAGCATTTGGTAGTATACCATTCGGCGTTGATGCTACTTTGGTTTCGTAAAGGAATTGACACCAAGTAGCCAGTCAAATTAAAAAAAATCGTGATGAAAATTTTCTCCCCGGTTCTAGGTCGCTTTGCATTGGTAGGTTTTGATTCGTTTTGAAACACCCCTACAGTCCGACTTGCGCTTTGTTTCTGGATCGTATTGATAAATCCAGATTCCATCATCTATAATAATGTCGTAACCAAGCCGAGACGAGCCTGCTTTGAATGTGTCTATCATAACATGGCACCATTCCACCCTTGCCTGCTTCTGAAACTCGGTGAGGTTGTGCGGCACCCAGCGTGAAACTTTCCTCCGTACCCGTAGATGCTCGTACAGAGTCTTGTAAAGGCTCCCCGATTGAATCTGCAGTCTATGCTGAATCTCTTGGCATATGACTCGTCTATAGTCTTGGATCAAAATTTTCACTGCTAGCACGTTTTCTTCCGTAACAGCCGTCAAAGGGCGACCACTTCTTTCTTCTACCCCCAAAGTTAGTCGGCCGCACTCAAATTCATTAAAACAACGATACATGGTTGCCTTAGAAAAGTCTTCATCCATAAATACCATTTTGAAGTCTATCGTACGATTCGTTCGGTTTTAGGCGACACTTGAAATCGTAAAAAAATCATAGCGCGAAAATGTTCTTTACGCAAATTCGTTTTTCAATGAGACATGGTTTTTTTAATGAGCTCTCAAAAAAAAATTAGGGAAGTTGTGAATTTAGGAAGTACCTCTTTTTACTCATAATAAATCATATATTTAAATTAAATACATAACTGGCCAGCCTCACGTACAAAAAAACTGTGTGTCGCAATACTTTCTGAGTGATCTATCGTATAAGAAGATGAGTTATTGTCAGGATTTTTCATGATCACTTGTGTAAATATGTCTATACCTTCATCAATAAGAAATGAAACCAAAAATCTTCCACAAACATATTTTATTTCTCCGCAACGCTGTCGCTGTACACTATCATAAAATACAAACAGCTATTAATAGCAAAAACATACTCGTCTACCTATTTACTAAGTACTTGTGTAAGTATAAAAATATTACGTTTCATTGGACGTGAGTTCCCCAACAGTTTTATTCAACAAGGATAACTAATAGATGTACCTACCTATCTAGTGTCATTCTATATCCAAACAGGGTTTAATCTCTTATAATCTAAAGAAGTACCTAACTATAATTCTATTCGAAAACGTGTTGGGGAAATCAGGCATATTATTTATAATATATGTAATCAATCATCGTATTTTTAATAAGTATAAATATGTTCTCCTAAACTCTATGACTAGTTTTATAATACCTAAAGCTATTATTTTCGTATTCTTATCGTCTATGTTAAGTATTACCTATATTTTTACATAGAAAACTATATTTGTTTCTACATTTATGCCAAATGCGCCTTTTTTGGGTAGAAATGTATAGCGCTGCCATTTCTCATGATATTTGCTAGTTAGAGTATAGAATTTGGTGACCAGAGTGATATCGACTTTCAATCGAAGTCAATCGATAGTTTCTTTTGCACCCATAAAATAAAAAAATAAAAACTATTTATTTCGGACAACATAATCCATAGTGTGTTAGTAGCAAACCTTAAAAACTACGTTAGTAATTTATAACTAAAACAGATAAGCACTTCTTTATCATAGCGCCGACCAGCAAAAACAAAAACGGCAAAGATCGATATCGATTTAAGAGCTAATATTGAGTCTCAATCTCAACTCCACCCATAACTTCACACAGTTTTGATTACTTACCTCTAATTGTTAAGTTTACACGGAACATATCAATACTGATAAATACTCAATATTCGAAAAACAGTATTAAATACTATGGTCACTTACCTACTATTATTAGGTTGATGTCTAAAGCTATTCACAGGGGCAGTTCAGGAACAAAGTAAAATTCTAACCTTATTTGGCAACTCTGCCAGTGCCTTGACTTCTTGATACGACATGACGTTAACTTCTCTTTCACTTGTGAAGTAGGTACGTCTTGTGAAGTAGGCACTTCAGTGAAGTAGGTACGTCGCGGTCAAGGCACTGGCAGAGGATAGGCCTAAATGGCGAATGCTCCACCGACAAGAGTCTAGTTAAATGATGATGATTTGGCAACTGTCTTACATCATTGCATTGGATGATAAAAAGGATGAAAGGTAAGCATGATGAATTTGCTATCTAAAAAAGCATAATTTATGGATAACTTCAAAAAAAAAAAGAACTAAATTGGTCAATACTAAACTTGTGTATTACAAATCTCAAATACTATGGACTGCTTGCATCGACGTATAAACTGATGCTGAAAAAACTTCTAGTTTCTACTTAAGCAGCAGCATTTTCAATAGCATCTGCTTCCTGGTTCTCTGGCTCTTCAACTAACCCACATTGTAATTCATACAACTTGGCGTATATCCCTTTCAAAGCGATAAGTTCTGAATGAGTGCCAGCTTCTTTCACCACGCCACTGTCTAATACAAATATGATATCTGCACTCTGTATTGTGGCCAATCTGTGAGCGATTATGAGACAAGTTCTGCCTATACTTGCTCGGTCTAGAGCTTCTTGGACGACCTGCAAGGAAGAGTGTTATGTAAGGTTCCTGTTTTTTATGGTTCCATACCCAAAGGCTGAAAATAGGACCCTACTATTAATTTCTGTAACTACACTAGATAGTTACTTACTTTTCTAAGTGATGTGTGTTAAACGTCTTTCCTACTTTTATTTATATTATAATAACCAACAACAACGGTTTTAACGTGAAAGAGTAACCAACATATCCCATCCATAGAAACATTGGACATTTATAATATCTTTAGGACAATAGAATGTAACTGTGAACTAACAAGGTACAGATTTATAAATTCCACTTACCTTTTCGCTATGTGTATCAAGAGCGCTAGTCGCCTCATCTAGAAGTAGCACGCGAGGGTTCCGGATGAGTGCTCTCGCTATCGCTATCCTTTGTTTCTGACCGCCTGATAGCTGGGATGCGCGGGCGCCGACGCGGGTGTCGTAGCCCTATGTTAGGAAAATATTTGGTCATAATGGTTTTTATCTAGCCGTTAGTGTCCTACTGCTGAGTAAAGGCCTCTCTCCTCTTTCTCCACGATTCTCTATCCAGAGCCTGCACATCTATTGTATGATTAATACCAAAATGCTTTTTGTAAGCTGAAAGGAAATAAAACGGAATAAAAATCACAAATTATCAACATCTCTAAATAAAGTATTTACCTCAGGCAACGCAGCAATAAACGAATGCACATTAGCCGCTTTAGCAGCAGTAACGATCTCCTCGATGGGCACCATGCGAGTGTTGTCACCGTAAGCGATGTTCTCTTTTATACTGCGGTCGAAGAGGACCGGCTCTTGCGATACGATGCCCAAGTTGCGACGTAGAGTCTTCAAACGCATGTCTGAGACTATGTTGTGGTCGTCGAGGTACTACGGAAGGAATGAGATAGACTTTGTAACGAAGTTTGGAAATTAAGGGCCTGTTTCAATATCTAAAGATAAAATGTAGCTGACAGTTAATTTATACCTCAGAAAGTCTCTGTCTAAAACGTCATGTTTTATGAAATAGATATAAGTTTATCTATCAGTTAAATTTTATCTGTAGCTGGTGAAATGGACACTAATTCTGAGATTCATTGAATACTGACGATCACATCATCTAAGGTAAAATAATGGTAGATATCGTACAGCGAAGACTAGTTGCCAGCGAAATAACTATTTACTCGTGTGTAAACCCTAAGGTACCTATTTATGGGCAAAATATCAGGTATTCAATGATCTTTCTCTTGAAAGTCTGGTATAGGTAGGTATGTTTGATTACATCTTCGCCGTATTCATTGGCTTTCTTCGATATCATTAACTAACCAACGATTGTCATCGCTCCTAGCTTTCTAAGACAGTCACTTAATTTCTCAGTTGTCTTATCATAATTTTCACGAACGAACAAAACTAAAATATATGTTCCACATACCACATCACCTTCTTCAGGATCATAGAGTCTTTGCAGCAGCTGCATTAGCGTGGACTTCCCGCAGCCACTGGGTCCAACCAACGCCACTCGTTTACCCTCCGGTACGGATAATGTAAGACCGCGCAATATTTCCATCTCTGGTCTAGTTGGATAGCGAAACCTTATGTCTTTGTATGAGATCTTTCCTTTTGCTACCTGGTCGGTGGATTTCGATTATGAGAATTGATTCGATCAATGGTAAAAATTAAGGATATCAAACATAAATATAAACAAGTTTCTAAACAGATAGGTATAGATACTCCATGTAGTAACCACTCCTTGCTCTCCATCCAGTTCTATTCTGGACAAGGATTGGCCAGTCTGTACTAAAATAGTGAAGCTTGATTCGAAAATAAAATTCTGGGGAATTTAGCGCTTATAAGCAGCACTTGTAGGTTTCCACAAATGGTTGTATCAGGATTGGAGGTGAGTTAACTTACATAATCCTCCTGAATCGAAGGCGTGGCAGTGCTTTCAACAGCTGGTTTCCTTTCAAGGAGAGTCATGACGCGGCCAGCTGCAGACATGGCTGCACTGAAGTTTGGAGCGAAGGCTAATGCTTGACCCATCATCCACGCACCGAACACCAATGCTTCTGATACCCTGGTGAAGAATAACTTTATAAATTCAGGGTTATTTGAAAGAAGACACATGTATAACTTTATGCTTTTGAAAAACTTACGTGATAACGCTCTTATAGGGCACGTCTCCATTAGCAACAAGCACGCCACCGTACCAAAGCGACAGAGCATAACCAGCAACAGGCGCCGTCTGTCCGAAAGCGAATACACATCCACGCCAGCGCAGGTTACCCTTAGCAGTGTCTTGCGCTAGCGCACCCGCGTCATGATATCTTTGGAGCACTCCTTCTTCTCCACCTGAAATGAAGGATGTATTCAGGGATTCGACCATTTCATTGACTTGAGAATGGTCTTCTGGCAAGAGAACCTCGAATTGAGAGGAAATGTAAAACATGTCTGCCGTTTAGACTTTTAATCATTTTTACGAAAAAGGTTTAGTTGCAATACACATCACCTTTGCACATCACAATATAAAAAAGAGATACTTTGTTACTGCGCAATACTTACAATATGAAAAACTTCGACGAAAAATTACTTACAGAAAGCAGATACAGTACGAATATTGGTGATAGCTTCAGTGGCTATAGTCGTAGCTCTATCGCTTGCTTCCCTCACGCTAGCCAATCCTGCAGCCAACACTCGGCCTTCTAATATCACAGCGCCGATCACAAGAGGCACAGATACCAACGAGACCAAAGTCATTTGCCACGTGTAGAACATCGAGAGGGAAATACCGATGCAGATTGTAGCTGACGCTTGCATAAGAGCGCCTATTCTTGTACCCGTTGCCTGGTATTCAGAGAAAGAATTTGTAAGATGTTGAGGTCTTTCGCTATTCATTTGTTTTATTGTTTATTCACTTGTATTATTTCTACTAAGTATAAAGTAAAGATTTTAATCAGTTTGAGTTGGTATTGGGTGTAGATGTGTGCTACAGCCAAGTATTCAATCTCAGTGTCTTGGTTAGTAAGTGCACTTGTGGTGGCAAGTATCGCAGCATTGGTGCAAGGCTGATATAAGCAGAGTGTTAGATTACCTACATAAACTATCAAAAAAACTTACCCCTTGCACAGCGGCAGCGTCGGCAGCTAACCGCGCACATAAAGCACCAACACCGTTCTTAGCATCATCAAACCAACCAATCTCTTGCTTTAACATCGTTCGGAATGCTGCTACCCTGGTTAGGCAAAATCTTTTATTTATACTTTTCAAAGTAGTTTTCTTAAAAAGTTTATTTGAAAACGATGTTATTTTTTTGGGAATGCCTTTTAGATAGAGATGGATTATTCATATGCAAAATGTTATATAGAGGAAAAAAGAAAAGATTCAATCAAAGAAAGACTTTAAATGATAAGTCATCTACCAAAGTTATTTCACAATTTTAGTGAATTTAGGAGAGGAGAACGTTGTGTAGACCCACACAATAGAAGGTATACAGGCAACAAAGATAGCATACCTAAGTCGAGCCGTAAGCCGAACACCAGTTAGATTGAAAATGTATATCTGAAGAAATATCCCAATGCCCGTCAGAAGTCCAACCAACAGGAACAATATCGCTATCATATTTGTCTGCTTGCGGACCCAATCTTCATCTACACTTTCCAATAGCTGTAGAACACACAAACAATAGTTAAATCGAAAACTTCGGAATAACCAAAAATTTCGCAAATATGGCTTAAGAGCCTGTATCATACGTCTCCAAGATTACTTCTTATTTTAGTTTTAATGTTCGATTCTATTTTGAACTCTTTAAATTCAGTGTTATTACTTCGGGTAAGTACATAAGATAGGTACCTACTGAATTTATTTCTTAATACCTATTCTTGAATTGTTTTTGGATAGGTTATGCATTTGCATACTTATGCATTAAAATAGATGTATGTAACTTCTAATTAAATATTTTATCATTCAAATTGTTAATTGAACCGACACTTACACCATACGTCTCACCAAACAATACAGCAAACATTGGAAACGATGCGCCGACAGCCAAAGCCGCTAACATACCTACAACCATCCACCACTTTTCTGGCTCACATAACTTAAGGATCTGCAAATTTACAAACAAGCATTGCAATTAATATACTGTCTTCATCCCCCTTATTTATATCATCTTTGATTAGAGCAAGATGTACGATCGAAGTGAAAAATGCAATAATGTCTATTGTCTTCTACTCTTTAATACGTTTTATATTTAGTCAGAGTGAGATGGATGTCTTTTACCTGCCACGTGCTCGGAATGTATTCTTCCTTCTTCTTTTCTTCTTCCACTTCCTCTTCCGATTCACTCTCATCTCCAGATACATTGCTTTTAATAGAATCAATCGATGCCATTTTACTTATCATTGGACGACGCATTCTAAGACTAACCACTGAAAGAATAAGATTACTATTACTTTTGGGTTTAGATTTTATAGCATATCTACCAATTACTTTTCTAAGAGAACTCAATATCTAGAATTTTGAACTTAAAAATGTTTTACGATGTACTTTGGGTACGAGAAGAATTTTATAGCTTACCTTTAGTTTCTTTCTCCGCTTGTGCTGAAGGAGCAATACTGGGTTCATTTTCAAGAACAAGTTGGTAGTATCGACCCTTTTGTTTGAGTAGCTCCTCGTGTGTGCCTTGTTCTACAGCTACACCTTTATCTATGAACACTATCCGGTCTGCATTTAGCACTGTTGATAGCCTGTAACATATCTTAAATGTTAACAAAGGAAAAAAAATAGTTGGTTCAGAAGAGTTCTGCGGAATTGAGAGGACAGAAGGGCGAACAAATTGTGTATTTTATTTTATGTGGTATAACTTATAAGGTATAGATACCTGTGGCTCACCATGACCGTTGTTCTATTCTGGGCTGCAGCGTCCAGCGCTCTTTGCACCTTGGCTTCACTGTGGGAATCCAGAGCTGATGTAGCTTCGTCTAGGATGAGGAACTTGGGTCGTCTGACGAGGGCACGGGCTATAGCGATACGCTGTTTCTGTCCGCCAGATAGTTGAGCACCTCGTTCTCCAATCATTGTGTCATAGCCCTGCGAGAGAGATTTTCACAATATGCATAAAGTACCTACTTAGGTATACCTAGTTAGTCAAATATCTTTATTCTCAAGTTTATTAGAAACTTACCTCAGGAAGCTTTTTAATGAACGAGTGGCAGTATGCTTGCCGAGCTGCAACTATGATTTCCTCATCCGTACAACTTGGATTACTTAACCTATAACAAACGGGATTTAAAATTCAAAGGAGTAGCGCTTTACTGAGCCTAGTCTTGTGGTCTTCTGAAAGCGGTTAAGAAAGGTGCTTCGACGATTACTTAATCTGTGGTTTCATATTGTAAAGTTATGTGACAAAAAAATCCACCTTCCACTCCCACACTGCAAGAGGAATAAATTTAGCGCTAGCTTTGCACCAATTTAGGAAGCCTTACCGAATATTTTCTTTAATCGTCCCAGCAAACAACACTGGCTCTTGACCAACGACAGCTATATGTGACCTCAGATGCTTTACATTCAAATCCTTCAAATTGTAACCTGATGCATAAACATCTCCTCTATCTGGGTCGTACATTCGTTGAAGCAGTTGCAACACTGTTGATTTGCCACAACCACTGGGACCTACTAAGGCCACGGTTTCATTTTGTCTTATGATCAGGTTTAGACCGTTTAATACCTGAAATTATGATTGGAATTAAATAAATGACCAAAATACAATATCTCTAAAGATGAAATGATATAGAGCACTGCAATTATTAATTCAAAACAGGATTGAAATCTAAGTATTATAGCTCTTTGGCTGTGGTGCTTGTTATTTTTCTTACACCAACTGAGCTAGGGTCAACCAACTTGTTGCTCATGCATAAGAATCTTTAAGAGATATTATTACGGGCTGTAAATTATTATGTTTTTCTAACCTGCACATCAGGTCTTGCAGGATATCTAAAGTACACATTGTTAAGTTCCATGTCACCCTTTATATCAGGTTTCTTTCCTTTTTCGGATAGACTGTCGATGTCTGGCTCCCGGTCGATGACCTCGAAGATGGACGCGGCCGACGCACGCGCACTCCCCACTGCTTCCATGTGGGGGGAGGTCAGACCAACGTTCTGAGCTCCTTGGAGTATGCTGAAGAATATCTTGAAGGGGGTTAAAGGGATTTGTGAGAAATTCTTACCTAGCTAATGGCGGCCGACATCAAATATAAATAGGTGTTTCGACGATAGAAAACCCAAGTTTTGGGTGATAAACGTTCCGAATCGGTTTCTTTCGTACATTATTTAAATTGGAAAAAATGATTTAGAGGACCCTTAACACTTGTATTGCTAAAAACGGAGACTAAAATATAAGGCTCAAAAGAGAAGAAAACCATCACTTACAATCATAAGAACAGCAGGCGTGTAAATCGGCGGGTCTTCGTTTCGGCTGTCGAGAATGAGACCGACGCCATACCAGAAAGAGAGAGCGTATGTGGCGTAGATGATGAACCACATTACGGCGCTTCCAAAACCGGAGAACATGCCTTTCCTACTGCCGGTTTTCTTTGCTGGGTCTAATCGTATTCTGTATCTGTTGGGAAAACGATATTTTTGTCACCCCGGAAACTATGATTCGGGAAAACTCAGGAAAATTAATACTCGATGAAAATGGACTATTTATTCATGGTCTGAAGCTAAACCGGGCTTATCATTACACAAGTAAAAACAATTATTTATCTACTATCATATAACTGTCTTAGGTGAACACTAAGAAAAAATAAGTAATTCTACCCCTTATTTTTAGGGAATAACGTTATTAAAGCAAGAGTATCTTAAGGATTGCTAACCAGCGTCTAGCCTCTTTCATCACTCGATCAAAGCACAGATTACCTAATAGTTACTACGTAACAGATACTTCACTCAGAAGAAAATATCCAATACCTACTGCTTTAACAGTGCGTAATAGCCCAACTGTCACGTCAGAAACCACTGCATGCTAAAATGTGCCTAAATACTCAAGCGTATAGTTGAGATTGCTTCGCACCCCACGAATCTGTAAAAATCGCGGGGCTGCCTCTTCGATAAATAAAATTAAATTAACAAAACGTTTTCTGACTAAGTTATTGAGAACTATAAATATGTTCCGACTTATATGGGGCAGTTTAAAATTGTATCGTTTTTAATATATTTATTTTTAACCTGTTTTTATTTTTAATTTTTAATGCTTTTTTATCTTTCTGAATTCTCGGTTATTATTATGTTTTTAATTAAAAAAACGTAATTATTAAAAAATATAAACATTCAAAACAAACAAAAAAACGAATGGATCTATCAAAATTTGAACAACGTGCGAGCGCTTCGCTTTGACAACCGCGCTTCGCTTGGTCCGCAAGCGGCCCGCTGAGCGGTAGGTATTTATAGCGCGCAAGTACATAGAGTGACGGAGGCCTGATCAAAGCTTGATTAAAATGAATAGAACTATAATGTCTGTTATGTTGTTCATGGCTGTTCAATCACAATCAGGTTTACCTCTCTATTTCCTTCTCTTCTCCTCCAAAAGCGACCACGGTTCTTATAGAAGAAAGCACCTCCTCAGCAATGACACCAGCAATGCTGTACGCTTTCAGCTCTTGTGAGGTTAGCGACGATTGCACCTAATAACATTCATGCAGGATTCATAAGGTACCTACCCATACGTCGAATATATTGTGTTAACAAACTCGAATAGGTATATGTAAGATATCAAAAACAATACTGTATGAAATTCCTAAGATACGTTTCTTCAATCATTATTTTGGACCAGACCTGTCCAGAAACTTGGATAGTACTTCAAAGGTCACATGTTCAACAGACACTTACAAAAATGTAGTTTAAGTAGGTAAGTATGTATCTAAATAAGTCTTCAAGGACAGATATAAAAAGAAAGTGAAAAACTAAAGAGAAGTCTGATATATCTTATCATACCTTGGCAACAACAGCAGTAGTAGCTATGATAATCGGAGTGCAGGACAGGATGACCAGCGTCAGCTCCCACCCGTATAAGAAGGAGATGAGCACTGCCGTCACGAACGACATCACGAGGTACATCAGCATCGGGATCTTCTCCGCTATGCCTTCTCGGTATTTCTCTATGTCACTGACAAATATCATCTTTGTATCAAAAGGAGGTTGTTGGAAAATGTAATAGTGTGATGTTGACTAGAGACAACAAGAACTGAATTGCTTTTATTTAAAGTCGAGGAAAGAAATATTACAAAAAATGCCAGCGCCATGTCGATTAACTTACTAGGACTTTCTTATTCTTATTTTATTTTGATCTTTGAATAAAAGAAATAACTTTTAGTATTTGATACAAGTTCTTTATTGAATGCGACAGACGGCTAAAGGCTAACTTAGTTATAGGTCCGTATGATGGGTAGACTAGCTAGGTATTATGGTAACAACCAGTACTTACTCAGAAACTTTAGTAGCAAAATTCATTGTAGTGTTGAGGTCGTACCACGATATGTCCTGCCGTAACACAGCGCGCAAGAACTTTTCTTTTACTCTGTCAATCTGAAAAAAAGGGTCTTCCTTATTAAAGACAGACTTAACAATTCGTTTTTCAAATCTTTTCATTTCAAATCCATAACATAGTTGCAGAAAAAGTTATTTAATTAAAATTATACTTAATAAAAATAAAATATCTTATTTAACTATGCAACATATTGCCATCTATTTCTGATATTTGGCGATGTAGTATACAATGGAGAGTTAGTTAAATTGTCATTTTCTGCAAATATTATCCTATGAACTCTTACCTGATTAAGCGCGGCATAGTTAAAGAGATCAACACTAATGGCGGCCGCGATGAACTGTAATATAGAGAACACAGTGCATCCAATCCCGAACGCGATGGAGTCTTCAATCAGCGCTGCTCTGTTCTCTTCTCTGCTTGCGTTCGTTCTGCACAGATAAAACTCTCTAGATACTTAATTACGCGTAGATAGATGGATAGATAAATTATTATTTTTTCATTCATAACAGTAATTACAAAGATATATGATATCAAACCAAAAATTTAGGATTTACAATAGAGTTTCCAATAAATGGCCAGAGAAGTTGTTAACGTGGCAGTGGATTTTTATTAGAAGTAATAGCTTGTCAAGATAAGGGACAACATGGGTAAAATCGTGGGAAGATGTTGGCTGCATAAAGCTGATGATTGTGGGTTGAGATTCTCAGGGGAAGGTCTTTAGTCATCGGTTCATTTCGATAAACTATTAAACTATTGGTTTGGTTTCAAGATAAATGACGTCATATCATATTAAACAATTGACTTCCTACAACGCATATGAATAGACATATTTTGGTAATAAGATAATCCAACAAGCATAACTCACAGAATCCTGCCTCCACCGAACATCGAAATGGTTATAGTAGGCACTGAGGTGCCTGTCATGACGGTCCTGTCGATTAGCAACGCTGTGAACTCTCCGTAGATGATGACACCGATGGGAACAAATAAGCCGTTGATCGTCGCCAGGATCAGGCCCAGGAACATCATTGCGAGCTCGCATGGTGTTGCGAATCTATACTGTCGGGAATAAGCGATTTTTGAATTATAAACAGTATGCCAACTTTGTAAGGGTTGAAAGTTTGTAAACGTTGCACAAAATGTTAACAGCAAAATGAAATACTTACTAATCTGTGCCAAGGAACTGGTTCTACTGTGTTAGTTAACTGATCTTCACTGTAACAAATTGAAACCGATGTTAATGTAAAAGAAATAAGTGAGCTGTTGTGCTCATTAGCAAGAGAACAATGCCATATCACATCCTCTAACTGGTATCTCTATGTAGGCGACTACAGGAAACAAAGAAGGACAACAGAGACATATTATTGAGACCTTTTTTAGAAGCACTTGTCTTATCTTTTGAATCCTTACTGGGAGAAAAAAGTACAAGACCAGGCATCTGACTGTCCGTAACGTAGCAGTATAGGCAAATTTGACTGACCGGCGGCGTTAGCTCGTAAAACTTACGCTTCAGCCGAGAGAGCCTTCTCAGTGAGATAAGCAGACTGCTGTGCGATGCTGGACACAGTGAGGGAGTACTGTCGCCAGCCCAGCGACAGCGACGGCGGCTGCTGTTCGCTCAACCGTCGCGTTTGACGAGAGGTGATACTTTTTAACGATTCATCGCGTTTCATTCTCGGGTGGACAGAACTGGAAACAATAATCAAAATTTGATGTATCTCCATAAGAAGGTGAATTTCTACGATGTTGAGCTTATGAAAACAAGTTTTATGTATCTTTGTTAGGTGTAGGTAGGTACGTAAAAAATGTGTGTTAATTATAATTCTACACGTTATGATATAGAGGACTAAACCTGGCATGTTAAGATTAAAAATATAATAATCTCAAAGGAATTTAATAAAAAGTGTGATAGTTAATTAAAGTAAAGCTGGCAGATCGATAGTACGTGGCTCTGCATTGCGGTTTTGAAGCAAGGTCTAAGTTCATTGTCAGGCATATTGTCACAGCCTAGTCGTATTTATGTTCTAAAAGGTGGATTTTCACTCTCTTATGAAAATCAAGGGATTTTGTCTGTTCATGAAACTTAACAACTTTCCCAACGAAACAAGCTCAAAATATAAGTCAATTAGGTAGGTATAAAGTTATGTCTAGAGATAGGTCTAGCTACCTAGAGTATAAGTGTTTGTTTGTTGAAATACTAAAATACACCGAATAATAAGATATTGATCAATAAATATACCTACCAGTAAGTTACCCTATAGATAGTATAATACCGCTTGACAGATAAGCATTAGAGAGCCGTATTTGCTTTCTATTCTTAGATAAGTGATGAGATTAAAACATAGCAATTATTTATTTAGCTTTTAATACAAGTATTTAGTTAAAAAGGGGAATTTTGTATCGTTTAGAAGTAGGTATTTCCTAAAATATAGGTTGGTTTTACGTTGGTTTGGTACTTATCGATAAAAGGAATTTTTCCTCAAAAAACTTGAATTGGGTAGGTACTTGCCTAGGTTAGTTTAGGTAAAAAATAACTAACTTCCATACAAAGTGCCCAATCAGTTCATAGACATAACATAGGTAACGTTATTTTTCTTTACTATGCTCCTCGAGGTACGTTTCATGTGCGGATTACCTAATTATGTCCCTTACTTTTAATCAGAAAGTACAAAATCTCCCTATAGGTATCTAATGAAGTAGGTAACAACACACCTAAATGAGTGAGGTATGCAGTGACGCATGTGCAGTGTTATTTATCACAATAACTAATTTGATTTGGATCAAGGGCCAGACTAATCTGAATAGGGGCTAGTTAAAATAGTATATAGTCACCAGCCAAGTCTGTTTGCCAGTACGCTATTATTAAAATCCTATTGTACTTGTATGATTTTCAACCGTATGGGCTAGGAGCTAATGTAGATTTAACCACTGTGGTAGATACTCATTGAGTTGTACAAACTTATCGTTAGGTATGTACTTAGATACGTTTGATACGAAGAAAGTCAGGTGCAAAGCCGTCGTCAGCGGTCAGCGTGCATTTCTGGCACTAATAGTGTGGGATGTGGATGAATGTGAGACTCTGTCTAGACCGTTGAGTGTTCAGTACCTATTTGTAATAATAGAAAATGCTTATTTCCGCTTATACTTAGAGTAGATTTTGTTTCGATAATTGCACGGAACACTAAGTATATTTCCGTTAATTTATGGGATTTCTGTCTCCTTAACAATATGATCTCTAATTTATTTACCTGTAATTTATTTTAAAAAGAACTAAAGAAAACTCAAAACTTATAATTCTTATTTAAACTCAACACCTACACAAATTCAAACATCTGCCTTACCTATGTTATTTTTTACTGCGTTTTGATATTTTTTTAGTTTTGATGTGGTCGGGACATTGATTTTTTTTGTCATTTTTGAAATTTAAGTAATTAAAAAGAGACATTTTAACTGAAAACACTTTTTTGAAACATTTCACGTGATACTAGGGAAGTGTTATTATGATTCACTCGTAGGTTACAAGTTTAGTTGGTTACAATTTACTGCCTATCTGTTATGTTACTTACACCATGGAGGTAAGAATTTGTATCGCGTCGAGAAGGAAGAGAGGGCGACCTAGAAATTCTTACATAGATATGCCAAATTAAGGAGACAATAGGCGACATGTCCAAGCGGGAAATAGAATGAAATTGCGGATACACCACCGCCAAGAGCAATGCTCTTACATTTCATGAAGTTGATCATCATCTTACGATACCTACTTACAATATAGGTACCTACACACTACAAGTACCTACCTCCCTAAGCAATGCGTTCGAGATTTGGCTCTGAAATACAGTAGCGAACGCGGGTCGTCTAGTCAAGTCTAGCCAGTGTTATGTAAAGCCAACATCCGTTGACGTCGTCTTACGTAAGGCCTGTGACGTAGACTGTACAGGGTGCAACAGAAAGAGTAGGTATATAATCGCGAAATGGGCATATAGTTTACCTTATGTAGGTGCACGTGATGCTTACAGCACTAGGTACTGAATTAATTTACTACTCATTACCTGCAAGGGTCAATTAGAAACCCATTTGGGTGAAATATTTAGGCGTTAATGATTCTGTTGATTGATTGTCATTTTATCGCGCAAAAAAATCTTCATATTATTATAGTGCTTAGTAGATAAGTAGGTAGGTACATTAGAATAACTTATAGGCATTACTCATATTATTTTTAGACAATGTTCAAGTACCTAAGTTTTTTAAGATATGGCGATAAGTCCGGTTGAGTTGAGGGTGGAAGCTGGCAGATTCATTAACTTATTACAACAAATCTAAATTTATCATAAAGATGACATATCTACGGGATAAGTAATAGTAATGAGATATAAGTAAAGTGACAGTAAAGCGGATCACGGAATTAATATCGAAATGATTACTGGTAGTAAAATGTAAATAATGCACGTCATAGCGACGCCTTCACGACGCCGCCGCCGCTTTATTGAGTTTCAGGAATCGAGTTCAAATATCGTGGAATAAGTAGATATTATAGGAATAGGTACTTACCTATTTACCAGTTTAAACTTCAGTTTAAGTTAGTGAAATGTAGGTATTTTAAGAAAAGTTACAGTGGCATAAAAATTGTAAGGTTTTTTGGTAAAAAGCTCCATTAGGTTGCACCTAATCTTGCATAGGTAGATTAGTAGTTATATATAAGTTAAAGGGGTGAAAATCAGGAAATACCTATGATTCACATCACATTATATCACTTGTCTACTTCCGGGAAAGGGATACCGGGATACCCAACCCACTTATAAAGGGGTAAATGAATCTAATTCACGGGGCACAGGAAAATCAAGTTAGTGGGGAGGTAGGTACAATGGAGGTTTTAAGTATTACTAGGTACCTACTAACTACTAAGTAGGTACTTATTTGGTATTCTATGGTATTACGAGATTCGTGGGTCGTGATCACTGACCACCTAGGTCTCTCGGCTGCTTGTGTTTAACGCTCCTCATTTAACTATAAAAAAAAATGTTTACGACAATTTTTTATAAGTAGGAATAGGTAATTTTAAATCTTATAAAAACTAGAATGTGATCGGCGTGACGTCACCGTCTCGCCGTCGCCGCGACCTTTGGCGAATTGTGGTAGCACCCCATAGTTTCAACAGAGTAGGATTTAGACTGGTTTTTGCTAATTTTACCCTTTTACGAAAACTGGGAGCTAAGTAAGAGGCCGTTTCTGAAAACAACATTTGACGTGTCGTCTCATACTTTTCTGTAACAGATGGGTATGCGTGAGTTGACTTTAGGTAAGTAGGGTCACTTGTCGAACAGTGGCTATACCAGAAACAGTGGCTCACCTACAGTATCTGGGAAAGAGGCAGAGATATCTATTCGTTATATTTACTTTCCGAAAGCGGTTGACATGTGTACAAGTTCATTCCAGTTAGTCGGCGAAAATTATGTGAAATTTTTGTGTTATTGGATTTTTATGTTTTTCTTAAAACAAAAGTCGTCTTTAAGGTAAGAAACATTTTGTTCCAACTTTTTATTAATGTGTTATTATGGGTAGCTGTTATTTTCTGTAGATTCTATGTTTAATCAAGATTAAATTAATACAGATTTCAGTGTCGTTTGTTGTTTATATTTTTCTTGGGACCGTTTTAAATTCAAAACGGCGTAAGCTTCCACAGTGGCTCAGTTTTGAAAGGTTAACAGTGGATCATGAACTACTGTGTACTTTTGATATATTTTTATAATTATTTACCTAACAATTTCTTTAAATTGTGAAGAAAATCACAATATAGTGACATAGATTTATTTCTTTTAGAGTGCTTCAGACGAACAAGCCGCGGTTCACCGGGAGGGACCCATACTGACGCAAAGATGAAGAAAACTGTCGAATATATGAAATCTGGAATGAGTGCTAGAAAGGCATCGAAGACATTCGGCATTGCTTTTATAACTGTGCGACGTTTTTATCTAAAGTCAAAAAAAATTGCACCGTCATTGATACAGAGGTCGTTTCCGAATTATGAGGCACCTAAAAATCAAAGTTTTTAATGATGAAGACGAGAAAGAGTTGAATTTTTTTAAAAATACTATAATTCTATAACTATAAAATACTAAAATCTCAGAAAAAGAATGCCGAAAAGTCGCATTTCAAATCGCGGAAGTTGCCCGAAAACTGGAAAGCTCATCAATTAATGTGTAAGGAGTGTCTTAGATGTTTTAGGCGAAGATATAGTGATCTCCGTTTACGCAGACCCGAACCATGCAGTCTAGCCAGAGCCACGGTTTTCATCAGGCATAATTTAGAAACAAGAACTAAGAAGATTTATTGTAGACACCCTGGATTCAAATGATTATGAGTACAATAATAAATGAGTGATTAAATAAGAATGAATTTGTTGCATTTATTGACAAAACTGAATATATTTACGACCATGATCCATTGTGAACTACCCTGATCCACTGTGTATTTGCCCCCGAACCACTGTTTCGACCCCCTGGTACACAGTGGCTAACTTCTGTGTTTAAAAAAAAACTGCGATATCTTTTTTCCTATTAAGAATAACGACAAAAAGAATAATATTTATGAAACTAGAATGTTTACACCCTACGTTAGTCAGTATTGGTACATCCTAACACTGCTGAGAGCTGTGCTACAGCCTTCGGAAAAAAAGTGAGCCACTGAGTACCAACTGACCCTATAGGAACCTAGACTTTGAGATATAATCAACGCTGTTCATTTGAGGAATTGGCTACAAGTTCGATCTAAGTAAGAAAATTTAATCGCTCACAAAAGTTATTTTGATCATGGTTTATTTTACAGACTTAGGTAGTAGATATTTCGGTAAGTAAGTCCTTACTAAACTTGTTAAATAGTTATTACATGCTTGGTTTTGTGCTTATCTAAGGTCTCAGACCAATATTGGCCTTATGAAAAAAGTGACTAATTTTTCCTGCTTCTTTTCGTAATAAACAGTTCGTAGAGGTAGTTATCTTTCAGCTTAGTTCGGACCTGCACTTAAAAGCCTCTGAGGTCGATAGCCTTTGCCTTCCAGTTGTTAACAGTTCATGAGTAGGTATCTTTTAAGTAAGTATACAATGATTTGCAGTATTTTAATCTAACTTCTATTTATTGTTTTCAGGGCAAGTACCTTCTTAGGTACCTACGGGTTGCAGTATACACAATACATTGCAGTCGACTGTACTTAAGTTGGTATACTAAATAGGTAAGTACCTACATAAACATAGGTAGGGTATTTGGTAGGGTAGATAGGAAACATAGAGTTCAAGAACAAAAGTTACGTCAGCCAAGGTTGTTACTTGTTGGAGTGCTGCCAAAATGTGACTTTAGGCCTCTTCCCGGGACATTTTTTGGAGAAAAAAACGATCTCTGATTAAATAACTGGTGGATTTGAACAGCTATTTTACTAGGGCGGATGCTTGTTAAAAAGGTTCTATGTATCTAGAATTTTTAAAAGTTTAATTTATTTTTAAGTTCTTGTTTCAGTTTACTTTTGCACGCAGCCAGTTTATTACATAAGCTATTAACGAACTTTGGAATGAGTTAAGTAACTAAAAAAATCCTAATTACTTATTCAGTAGCTTTCAAACCAGGAAATGAAAACACAACCTATGAAAACTATTTAAAAAAACTATCACTTACATAAAATTCCTTAGAAACGATTATTCCGTAAACACGTAAGTGTATGTAAAACACAAGAAATCCTGAATTTCTCCTTCATTCGGTTCTCGAACGGCCCGCGTTTGGCGGGAAAGTAGAGAAAGCGCGGGAAAGATGGCGCCGAACGTCAACCCGGGCCAGTACTTGGCACTACACTGGGTGGCTTTTGGCACTAGCTTATCAAGCCATTGGCCGTTGCAACTGCATTTCGCCTATTTGGGGATGGATTCGTATTTATACAGTGTGTTTCACAGGAAGGGTTCAAAGACAGGTAGGTATCTGCAAGAAATGAATGTTTTTTTCATTTTGTAAAGCAGAAAAATACTTTATGAAAAATAAGTATAATTAAGTTGGTAGGTACCTACTTCCGTGCCTGAAATAACTTTTTTATTATACCTAGTTACAATCAAATAAGTAAAAATAAACCGTTAAATATCACTTAAGTAGGTACCTAACCTACCTAAAGAAGTATTGTGTTAAGTTAAGAAAACGACTGTTCAGAGCCTGAATCAAAAATGATGTCTGATGTCTATAAACATTGAGAAAACTAAAGAATAAGTAATTGTGTAAGCATATGAGTGGTAGGCACTTAATAAGTACCACTAGATTATGTCCTGAAGTCTCAAGTTTATTTTTCGTGATCGTGTTAAGTAAGTATATCTTTGGTAGGGTAGAGTTCTTTGCCCAGCAGTTGGACAGACAGACATGAAAGAAGTTCAGTTATATTCTATTTACTTCCCGAGCGTAGGTAAATCAAAACAACTAAAGCACTTGCCAATGGTTCCGCGTTCAGTAGGTATCGATTCATTTTTCCTTGACACTTAAATTGGTACTTCATAAAATATTTTTTTGTTCGTAAGAATACACTTTTGAGAAACAATTTGTGACCCCATTTGTTGGAGGTCGCTTATTGATCGGGTGTCAGGTTAACTTTAGAAAATCTGTTATTTTTCTAAGAATTGACTTGTGACTACAAGTTACTTGTAAATTATATTTTTGGTGAATATCGTAATTTATTGTGTGTCATACAATACATACATATCCGTCACGCCACTCTCCCATCGGGTTAGCCAGGGACCACTTCCTCCCCTTTGCCACGATACAAACACACTTTGTAGTGTCATACACCCTGTATTCACGGAAATGATTAATAAAAGTTTATTTTGTCAAATTATAGTTTATTTCTTTCAAAATACGGTTTTGTTTTACAAAACAAATTACTGCAAATATATGGCTTATATGCTATTCCCATAAAAAAGTAAAATTGACAGATGAGACGAGAAGGTATTTTTAATTTTTTAAATCTAATGTTTTTAACCAACTTTAGATGCCATTAAATATGTTTTAAAAAGTGTATTTGTTTTTTTTCTTAGCCATAATTAAGTTTAGGTTTTGACTTCAATGGTATAACTCCAAAAATAATAATATTATAAAGCGGTATCAAATTAATTAAAAATGCAATAACTAGACGAAATAAGCTAAAATATTACATGAACTTCAAACATATTTAAGAAGGTAGTCATAATCACGCGCGTATTCTAACCATTATTAAAATGACAAATCAGCTACATAAGTATTTCTAGAATATAGCGTGGGCGTGATCCAGACTTCTAAAATAATTATAGTAACATTGCTAATGGCATCTAAAGATTACTAAATAATGGCCAGTGGCCAGTTGTTTTAACGTCTTTTAACTTTTAAATATATCGTCGAGTCATCCCAGTTTAGGGCTCCGTACTTAAAAGGTATGAAATGAGATCCTATTACTGGCTATTCCTGCCCTATTACTGATTTCACTGTCAGTCATTTTGTCATCAGACTGAACGTAGTGAGGCTTAAGATGTACTGATATGGATTCAGTGAATAGAAAGAGGGGTGATTTCTTTTGCTTGTAAAAATTGAAAAAAATGTAGGTCAACGAATCAGCAACTTTGAATGCAATTTCACTGGCATTGGCAACGGATTTTCTTGCTAATAGAACCGATTACCAAAAACGTGATATTTTTAAAGGTTAACGGACGTTCAAAAACCAGCCTTAAAACAATGAAATATACACTTATTTAGTTAAATTGAAGCATGTTCTACAATATTAAGTAATGGGCGCTTCGTACGCAGTACATTTAAAATATTAAGGTTAAGTGGGAAACAGTTGATCAGTCGGGTACAGTGGCTCACAATCGCATTGCATGAGATCAACATATCCCTTTTCCTTTTCCTTTAAAAACCGATGGTGAGTCACTGTACCCGACTGAGCAACTGTTTCCTCCTTAACTATACTTACAACTAGTTACATTTACTTACTATAATGAAGGTGAAATAAAATTCTACTCAATAACGATCATATTTCATTTCTGAACTAGAAAATATTGCACTAACAAATAAATACATTTACAATATGATACACAGAATACTAAAAAGATTTTTGGTGCGTTTTAGACTGACTTGAATGAAACAAAAGATTTGTGTCTAAGAAAAACAAAGATTAAAAAACTCAATCGGTGAAATCACGAGATCAGAATTTTGAACTATTTTTTTAGTTTAAGTAGATATTATAATTTATTTTTAAACATTGATAATATTCGGACATTTATTATTACTAAAGTGTGATCAATTTCATTACGAATACTTGGTACAAGTGACGGCAGACATCTTGAGTAATTACGCACAAATGAAATTGAACCTTATTTGTATCGAGAGATGGTGCACAACCCACGTAAAGTAGTTGACTGTGCACAAACGAAATTGGACCTTATTTATATGTTGAAATGGTGCACAAATCCCCCCTTTTCACGTCACTAAATGCTCAAGAAGTTTGCGTATACACTTTAAAGTCTGGCTAATGAAAGCTGATACTGAAAAAGCGCGGCAAATTTAAAAAATATCAGTATAGCAACCCTAAAGTCAACCACAACGAAACATCAACAACACGCCATCTTGTTGCGTCAGAGATAGGGATACCATATACTGATTCTGATTTTACCAAATCTTTCGGAAAACAGGTGAAAATAAATTTCTTTAAAATAAAATTGCCAAGTTTTTCTCTAGTAAATAGTGTACCTAATTAATTAAGCTATTTATTAGACCAACTTAAGACTTAGTGTTGCTCTTGAAATGATCCAACACGTACATACGATACTTATTTTTGATGAATACAATTTTAGCACACGTACGAATTTTTAAAACTCATTTTATAAAATGTTAAAAATGAGTTTGTTTTAAAAATGCCTTTTTGGAATTAATTGTTCCTAAGTACTTTCTGTTTAAAATACCCCAATTTGTAGGGTAAATATCCGATGGTAGGAACACTTTAGTGTTGTCATATAAAAAGTTTTCAAAAAAATCCAGTATCTACTTTCGTTAGCCAGACTCTAATTTAGAAATAACTTTAATGCTTTGCAACTTATTTGTTTATAAAAAGATGTATTATTAAAGATTAAAAAAATAGTAAAAAAGCTACATACTGCAATATTTTTAAAATTGGAACCGAGGATTATTCGCCTGTGATGTAAATTACTGGATGTTTCACTCTATGACAAAAATCAAGAGACGTAATTTGTTAACTAAACATCTTTCTGTTGGCAACCCTAACATTTTAGTATGTCTTTTTTTTGCTGGTATCACTTGCTGTACTCTTCTATGGTTAATACATGCAAACTTTATATTTTTTGCTCCAAGCTCTTATTAAAATCAGCCTCTATCGATATTTAGTTACTATATGTTCTTCGAGCCGGATATGAATCAGCCACCTATGGATATTTTATTATACAGTTTTACACTCTCCCCAAGACAAGACTCTAAGGCTAAAATACTTTTTTTTTCTATCTTCCCATTAATAATGTCGGTCAGTAGGAAAGTTTTTCAGTTATAAAAGAGCAGATTACGTCCCTACATTTTTCTCATGAAGCGAAACGACGCACATGTGATAAATAGTAGGTATAAATAAATAGGTACTTTAATTCTGTGATGTTTTGGTAAAACTATATTTAATATTACAATAAGCTTAATAATTTTATATTCATAATTTGATTTGGTAAAGAATACTTTCGTTTCGTATACCTTAAATAAAAATAACGCTAGATAACTCAAAAATCAGCTATGCTGTTTCATATATGATAAATTAAACTATATAATTCTATTTTTTTAACATAATTCGTTCTTCCAAGTAAAAAATTGTGTATCGACCGAAACAAAAAAGTTAATTTATTTTATAATTTTACTAAAGTTAAATTGTGATTTATTTTAATTTGGTATATTTTAATTAACATTAATTTATTTACAAAGCCGCCGTGTTAGTACTCGAATTGAAAGGGCGTAAGTGACAGATTGGAATTAGAATGAAACTGTTCTAATTTCATTTGTATAGAAAGACTTATTTATTTTCACATAGCACAAAAACCCTTCGCCAATGTTCGGCAATCTTCGGTCACTGTAGGAATGAGACAACGAAGACATATCTACCCATTTCGCTCGGATTTTAATAAATGCTTTATCCCCCTGCTCTAAGATTCGTTTTTGCTTAATTTTAAAGAATTATATTTTATTGGAGATTTCACAGGTTAGGAGGCCTTTTGCACTCACTGTCACTTACTCCTTATACCAAAACATAGATAGGAAATGTATCAAGTACTAAACTAGATAACTTTAAACTTACAATTTGATATTTGCGCATAAAACCAATGGACTATTGGAATAGACACTTACTATACCATGGAATGATTACACACATGTCATTCACTCATTCATTCGTCCTGTATACATAAAGGTTTTAATGAAGAGAAACGTAGGTACACTGGATGTGTCATGATAACAAAATGCTAAAGTTTACTAATGCAGCACCATCTAGCGGACTCTTAGAGCGGTTACACACTACATACGATTCTTATCCGATTAGAGATGTTTGTTTAGTATGGATCCGAGATAGATCCGAGAACTATTTCTGTGCTACATGTCGAATCTGGTGTAACGCGTAACTATTCTTAGGGCCGGTGCCCACCTGACAGAGCGTGATTGACAGAGCATCTTTGATTGTCATTATTATCGACATTGTTCTCATTAGAATAAAATTCAAAATACTTACAGTGTGATTTAAATGTTTAAGAATTTTAATTAAAGTGGTTACACTAGGCCCGTTATTGAATAACCAACAAGTTTGAATCTATATTTAAGCAGATTTTGTTATATTTGACAGATCTTGTATTCAATTTCTGGATAAATCTAAATTCAAACTTAAAACTCATTCTAGACTACAAACCTAAAATTATTAAAAATAAAACGTCTACTTACATAATAAACAAAACTTCAGAAATTCTGAAGGAATCTTCAAATAAGCATCTATCATATATCCATCCTATTCACACAACCATGCAGGAGTACGAGTGGGAGTGAGACAAAGCTAGTGCCTTAGTAGAAGAACAGTAGTCGCTCTTGAGCGGTGCCGGATAGCAAACGCCATCCACGTTTTATGTTCAAATATTGGATTATAGCCCGGACGCAGATTAGTATACCTGGAAATGTTAAATATTATTTAATGAAGAATTTATTATTTAATTAAAAATTACATTATCTTAGTGTCATTTTATGAAACATCTTAACTTACCAAAAGCCATAATAAGCCACCAAAGCCAGGAGTTCTCGTGCGAGGCGAGCTCAGTGGAATGCTTCACGATGAGGGTCCACTTGGCGAGCGAGAGCCCGAAGCCGGCCAGAGCGCCGTAGCGAGACGCCACCGTGTGACAGAAACACATCAGCAGCAGGAAACCTATCCAGTTGAATAGGAACGCCACTGGGGATTGGAAATATGGATTCATTAGTGATTTGATTACAAAATTGCGGGGGTCATTCAACTGCGTTCACATACGCAGCGTGACATTTATAAGCAACGGAAAATATCTCGAGCAATGTCATTGACTGCGCATAAATGAAATAGGACCTTGAATGGTGAGTTGTAGCACTAACTGTCCCCTACCTACCACGTCAAATAATGTTCAAGAAGTATCTATACCTCACGTCAATCTGTTTATTACAGTAAGTACATTTGAGATACAGACGTTAGCGTGAGCGTGACTATGTTTTGTCACGGAGTGTTTGCTAAAGTTACAGTCCAGCAGGACTTAGCATATTTCCTGTGATAACGGGCTATGTCGCATTGTCGTGAACTGCGTACTTGTTAACAATTTTCCTCATACTTTAGACTAACACACTAGATGAAAGATATGTTCGAAAAAATATTACAGTAATTGCATGTGGATAATTTATGAGTATTACAAGTCGTAATTACGAATAAGTCACGAAAAAATCATTCGCTAAGAAAGAATCAGTCATTATTTATAAGTAAATTATGTTTTGAAAATATTTTATTACGTATGTTTATGTTGCCTCGTAATAGGCATGTCGAAAGATTTTGAAATCCTATTCCAAAATGCAGATACACATTTACTGTTTACAACAAAAACTTTATTTCGGTATTTAACTAATGTTTTAAGAAGATTAAAGCCATTTTTATAATTATTTTTAAATACTGCGTGAAAACAGCTCTCCGTGTCATGGCGTCGCGTGTGACGTCACACTTTTGTAAACGTCAAATGTGTTCCCGCCCGGCTAGACAACAAAGTAAACAAACGTTTCGTATTTCTTGTGATAAAAATGAATTCTAAAGTTTATAAGTGGTGTGCAGTACCTCTGTGCAAAAATACATCAATAAAGACACCCAACAAGGTGTTTGTTCATGTCCCATACATTAAAAAAATAAGAGATACATGGTTACAGCTTGCACGGCGAAACCCGAACGAAGTAAAATTAAATTCGTCACTTTATTTCTGTGAAGATCACTTTGATGTGAGTATGTTATCATGTATTGATAGATTTTTAACTTCATGTTTGACGTGAAATAGATGAAATGACAATAATAACAAATAACAATAATAACAAAAAAAATACAAGGCGGTTTTCACGTTTCTAAATTCGGAGGAGCAAAATTCTTTATTGGTTGCCAGGAACTCGCCCAACATTAGCAAATCGATCCTGGGCAAATTGGAACTGTTTGCCCTGATAAACCCTGGTTCCATTATAATAAATTTGTAGTTATTCACAAAAATAAACAAAAAGTAAATCCTAGCGTACAATCAGTCAAAACAACACAGTGATGTTTGTTTACATGAGTATGACGTCATGCGCTGTGATTGGCGTTTCAGTCAAAATGGCCGATTGCAGTATTTTACTCTTTTATTTTATAGAAAATCTTGTTAATCTCAATTTTTTAAATAAAACTAAAATAGTTTTTTGAATCCTTTAAATGTGTATTTTCCCCTGAAATCATTAAATCTTCGATTATTTCATAGTGTCGTCACGCCTATTATACTCTTAATACTAAAGATTATATTCACTTCCCATTGTTTTTCCTTCATGACTTCCCATGACAATTTTATTTCACTTACTTAAGCCTAGTAGGCGTAATGTGAGCATTGGTTAAGTAGGCAATAAATACTCTTTCATACCAAACTCGACAATACCCTTCCTAGTACTCCTGAGCTTATGTCGTCATTAGGTCCTATTAAAAATTAATTTTGTCGCACAAATTGTTCTAGGCGAGAAACCTTCACATACGCGCCGTGACAAAATGGTTGCCACGGTTTTCTCACGCTTGTGATCGTATGTGACAGAATGACGTGAGATAACTGTCACGGTGCGTAGGTACATGCTACTGTGCATTTGGTACTACGTGGGTACTGCTTGAAACTATACTAGTCTAAAAACCTCGCTGCAGTCGTGGCCATCAAACATTTCGGAAGATCTGTACGAGACAGAGAGAGAAAGAGATAGTGTTGTGAATGAGAAACAAAAAAATTGCCGCACCGCTCCCACGTTTTATGGACTAACATGCAGCGATTTTTTTTACATTAGTATAGACATGACTTACCAAAGAAAGAAGTGAGGAACATGATGTCGGTGCCGAGCAGACTGTTCTCAGGGTCGAGCTGGTCTGCAGACCCCTCTGTCGGCTCCACTGTCACGAACGCCGCGAAAGTCGGGTGGTGCGGTGGAGGGGCTTGTATCTGTAATTGAGTATTTAATAATATATTCAATTTCGTAGCAGTTTGATAATTAGGTACATATGTAAAACAGGAATTTATTATGTTCATTTTTAGGATTCCATATCTAAATTGTAGCCTATTACTGTGACTTTGTTATCTGTTTGTCTGACACCAGGCTCTAACTCAAGACTAACAGCTGGAGTTAATTGAAATCTGGGAAACACTTGATAGTACTAGCAATTTTGCATTTCAATTGAATGAATTTGTAACATACGAATCATACATTTATCCGTTACATACGAATGTAATCGTGAATTTAATTGCATCTACTTTAACTGAGATGTCACCCTGAAGGTATTGTAATTACCGAAGGCGGCCCCTCCCCTTCCATCTGCTTCTCGCGCTGCACCTCCTCGTACGTCGGCAGCTTAGAGTTGGCGGCCACATCGTACGGCGGCGGCGCAGAGAAGTCCGCTTGCGGCGGGGGAATGTCTTGTGGGTTGTCTACAAATTATTAAAAGAAATATAAATAACAAAAAAAAAACAAATGACATAAGTTAATTATATTATTGAATTGGTTTTTTAATTAAGCATCCAATAGGTACTTAATAAAAAAAACAAGTATAATACTATTGAACTATATAAATGATTAATAAATAGAACCATATGATAAACTTAACCAAGTATTCAGCAGAAATATACCGGCACATTTCCAGCCATAAAGATCATGCTTTGTCCGTGTGAGTGAACTCACTCATACAAACACATATGCTACAAAATAAAACTAATAAAACTGTATCCTAATTTTTGTGATGTTGCTATGTATGAGAAAGAAACCAAATATATTTCAGGTTTAGCATCCTAGCAGTGGTCCTAGATTTTGGGAAGTAATTGTGTTTAGGTACCTATTTATAAAACAACAACATGCATTAAAATGTGTGATTGATTAATTAATATTATAGGAATATCTCCGGTCCTATCTATGTACCATTAATCATTGTTTATATTTAGTATTATGTGTCATTTTACTGCCTCTGTAAATATTTGATAACCCTGATGTTTATCGGCCCTTTGGCTGATAGCAGTTATACAAACATCATTAAAGATAAGTTATCTTAGTAATCCAATAGCTGATTTGTGGACATTACATACATAGTATGACTAACTTACTATTTCCTGTATGTAGTTAAATTGTATAGGCTATGAGGGTAGGTATACATTAGTCTGTACAGTAGATTGTAATAATGTATTTATAATAAGGGGTGTAACAGATGACTATAGATGTATTGTACTGGACTGAATAATTATTCCCAAAGAACTTAAATTGACATAATATATTATGAGACAAGAAACATTCAGAATTTAGACAATGTTGCAACATTAGAAGACGTTATTGCTTTGCAACAATATTGTAGAATAGTCATCTCTTTGTAAGTTACAATGTAGTTCTGATTAGCATCTTACTTGCCCTCTATGTCCATTTGATATTTGATAGATTATCTTCTAGTTTGTGTGTATGTAAGGTGCTAATAAATAAAGCTAAGTTACTAGTAGGTACGACACACAAATCGATTTCAGTGCGTATCGTTTCAGCACACGACACACTGTATTACAGCCTTATCTATAAACAGATTTCAAGATTTCTCTAGCATTTATAACAAACTGGTCACTGCCTATTCATCAGATAAAACAATAGCCAGTTTGTTATCGAATAGAGGGAACAATGAACTTGCAACGAGTCAGACTAGCGATAAGTTGAATATTTACGATGCACTTACTAATATCACGAAATGGTGGCGGCATAGAGTTGTCCATTGGAGACGGTAGCATCACCCGCAGATGGGCCGCCGGGCAGTCCATCTCAGTACGAGGGACGCTCTGGAATACCATCAACACTTTTACACTTGACACTATGCAATATGTTATATAAATAAACAATTAAATACTTTTGTCACCAACTCACCATATTTGACGTTTGGTGTAACGTGTTACACGCTAAATTAGCACTCTTTTCCATTAAAACGTGCAGCAGTAATTATGACTGACACATTATATTCATTGATTAAGTAAATAATCAAGGTTTTCCCGAGAAATAATAAAAATCTATTCAAAGGCGCACCCTCCCTGGGACGTCGTTCGCTTTACGAAATGTCAATTGCGTTCTGAACATATGAATTATAATGTAAGTGTAAAACAAAAATATTTTTGATAATTATGTTTACTAATCAAATTTTTTGTTGATTTTATAAAACAGTAAGTAAAACTATTTAAATACATATTATAACATTGAATTGCTATTAAACCTAAAAACATCCAAAGGAAACGTGTTGCATGAAATTTGATTTTGGCTTAATGGGATTTCATTACTTTTAAGAACGCATCTCAAACGTCAATAATGCTATAAAGTTACTAGGAAAGATAATTCTATTAACATGGTAGATTTGGTTAAAATATATTTCAATAAATGTATATGCTACGGGTAATGCTAGAAGGTGGAGTAAACCTAGGTTTACCCGGGTTGACTTAGTATTACCCAAGCTTCTTGGGTAAAGTCCGAATACTAAGTAAAATAAATTTTAATTCGGGGTTTACTCATGCTCACCTAGGTCTACTTTAGGTTAGGTTAGGTTAGGTTAGGTTAGGTTAGGTTAGGTTAGGTTAGGTTTAGGTTAGGTTAGGTTAGGTTATAAACCCCGAATTAAAATTTATTTTACTTAGTATTCGGACTTTACCCAAGAAGCTTGGGTAATACTAAGTCAACCCGGGTAAACCTAGGTTTACTCCACCTTCTAGCATTACCCGTAACATATATATGATTAAAAATAAAATATAGTTACATACATCACAAATAAAATAAAAATGAATGCATTTTAAATGATTCTTTATAGATATATCTTTGAAATGATAATAATAGTGTCTTTTGTTTGTGGTCTGTGGGTACAAATCAGTAAAATAAAATGGCTATCCTGCTTATAAACTGTCAATGTCAGACTAATGTCAAAATCTGCTGCTCTGCTTGCGGTCGTCCGTCGATCGATATTTTATATTAGAGTAATACTCGTGTTTTTAATTTCCATGAGTGAAATAAACTAAAAAACTATCATGAAGACGGCGTTTATGGTGGCTGAAAAGCCCTCGTTAGCACAGAATGTCGCAAACATTCTAAGTAATGGAAAGTGCAGTACAACCAAAGGTTAGTTTCCATGTTCGATAATTTCATGTAATTTTTCGCATTTTCGGCAATTTTTATGATCAAATTTTGATTTATCTTTTTATTTTAGGTTCAAGTTCAGTTGGTATTGTGCACGAGTGGAATGGGACGTTTAAAAATGAGCCGGTTCGATACAAGATGACTTCAGTATGTGGGCATGTAATGAGCTTGGATTTCACTGGTAAATACAATAACTGGGATAAAGTGGACCCAATAGAGCTGTTTAGCTGCCCTACTGAGAAGAAAGAATCTGCGCCTAGGCACAAGTTACCAGCGCTTCTGGCGCAGGAATCCAGGGGCGCTGATTTCCTTATTCTGTGGCTTGATTGTGATAAAGAAGGAGAAAATATTTGTTTTGAGGTGGGTTTTATTGTTGTTTATAAACCTATGTATAAATGAATTAGATAATAAGCAATAACTTAAATGTTCAGTTGCTGAAAAGGTCAAGCTCAACCCGGATTACCCCCTATGGTTTTAAGTTAAACTTATATTTTGCACGTTCTCATCTAAAAATAAACAATTCCTACTAGAATCTGATTAAATATTCCCTGTGTTAAGTGGCAGTAAAAAAATAAATTCTTATGTTGCATCCTATAGGTACATACAGTATAAGCTAAATGTTCTAGAACAAATTGGGGAAGAGCTCTTCCCCAATTTGACTTGCAAACACTTACTAACACAAAATCAATTATTATGTAATTTTACAATACAAGCATTGCTTGCAGGTTATGAGCTGTGTCCAACCGCACATGAAAGGCGATATCAACTCGCCTCTAGTGACATACCGAGCGCATTTCTCAGCCATCACCGAAAAAGACATAAAGGCAGCCATGTTAAATCTGACCCGACCGAATGAGAATGAGTCTAGAAGTGTGGATGCTAGACAAGAGCTGGATTTACGCATTGGCTGTGCGTTTACTAGGTTCCAGACTAAGTATTTTCAAGGTAAAGTATCTAGTTGTTGTTTGGTTTTTAATTTGTTTAATCAAACTGGAGTTACGGTTTGTGGATCGGCAAAATATAACATAACATGTTAGATGATATTGTACTGTTACACATAGAAATTTTAATACCAACAAGGAGTAACTTTTTATTATTAATTTATCATATTATATTACCTACAAGCAGTGACTGCAATTTCGAGGTATTTATTAATAGTATGTAACTACTTCATAATAATTTAAACAAATGGTTTTTACACAAGCTTTAACTTTGAGCACTATCAGAATTTCTTTAAACACTAGATGAAACCTGAATGTTTTTCCATTTTCATTATTTTGTTTTAGGTAGGTAACTTATGAACAAGTCTCAAAATTAATGGCTGTGTCCGTTTGTAGCAAAAAGATCAAAAAGTAAACCAAAATTAAATTTTCAGGAAGATACGGCGACCTAGACGCGTCTCTAATATCCTATGGTCCTTGCCAAACGCCCACACTAGGCTTCTGTGTGCAACGTCACGATGAAATCCAGACGTTCAAACCTGAAACGTACTGGGTACTCCGAGTTACTGCTTGCACATCTGAAGGGAGGGAGCTCCCATTGGAATGGAAACGAGTTAGATCATTTGAAAAGGAGATTGCTAACATGTTTCTAGCTGGCATCAAGGAGATTAAGGAGGCCGTGTATGTATTGAACCATTGGTTAAATAGAGCAAAAATATTTTCAAAGAAGTTCTTGCCCAACTGTGTTTACAGCAATGTTTATTTAAAAATGTTTTATTAACCTTTAGAATAAAATATTTAAGAAATATATTGTACCTTTATGAACATTATCTGTATAGGGTGATAAATGTTCAAGCGAAAGAGAAAGTGAAGTCCCGACCAGTAGCTCTGAATACTGTGGAACTAATGAGAGTGGCGAGTGCTGGGCTCGGCATGGGCCCACATCATGCAATGCAGGTATTGTACAAAGTTATAGAATTTTCATAAATTGCAGGGACAAAAAAAAAAAAAAACATACATACCTATATACCTAAGCAACTATTAACGCAGCACAAATCACAAACCACATTTAATGGAATGTGTTAAAAGAATTTACTTTTTAAAACTTTTGATTGCACTGTTCATTTTATTGTGCCAGTGTTGGACAACAGAAAAAAATCAAAGAATATAATATTCTAGTGGTCGCCCAAAATCTCAGATTTCAATGGTTATTACATAAATTTAATTTATGTAATAACCATTGAAATTATGTTTTTACTTTGTAGGTTGCAGAGCGTTTATACACTCAAGGTTACATCTCGTATCCACGTACAGAGACCACTAGTTATCCAGAAAATTATGATTTGATGTAAGTACTTACACTTCTTCTTAGCTAGCGACATTGCAGCAGTAAATGTTAGGAGCTGGTTGCTTGTAAGTAGAAAGTCTTATATGGGTAAAAAACTGGATAAGATTTTATTCTAGAATTATTTTGTACAGTCAATAGCGATGTAAAAGTGTGGCTATACATAGTACGACATAAAATGTTACATAAGTATTTAATGTTGGTGTTGCCAACACAAAGTATTTAGATACAGCTTAAATTTTCCCAATATCACATTTTTTTATTCTCATACATTTTAAACATTCGAATGTGAAACTTCTCATTTTGAAAATACTAATATGTGTAATGTTTGTACAGGGGCACACTCCGTCAACAACAAAGCTCATCTAAATGGGGCACGGAGGTGCGCGCGATCATCGCCAACGGTATCAACAAGCCGAAGAAAGGGAAAGATGTCGGTGACCATCCTCCGATCACACCTATGAGGCCGGCTTGTGAGTTTACAACTAATTATTAGAATATATTAGAAACTAATATTATAGTACATAGCTATCCGTCACGCCTCTCTCACGAAGAGAAGGAGGGAAGTGTCCCTCAACTTGCTAAGATTCAAACACACTTCTAATATCAATATTATCTAATATTATAAACGTCATTGTTTATGCGAATATGTAGATGGATGTAAAAATAGATAAGATGTGTTTTACTCTTTCATGCAAAAACTACCGAACATAATTTTAATGAAACTTGGCAGTATTGTAGCTTGCACATCAGAATAACACATAGGCTACATTTATTTTATATATATGTTACAGGAAATGTATGTAATCCGTCATTGTATACAATTCCTATGAAATGTATGTAATTCCTAAAATGGCATGGAAATGTGTGAATTAAATTATACTTTATACATTTCCTAAATAGCAATTAGAAATGTAAAACATTTGAGATAGACATTGATGGTTAGGTTAGGTTTAAATCCCAAGGTTCCCCTAGTCTGCCTGGGAAGACCGCCGCGGAGTTTTAGTGGGTATGCCTCTCGTCTTGGAAAAGGAGTCCCACATAACCGTCATGCCCCACGGGGGTGGCAGTATGCGTGACACATTTCCCCGTGTTAAAAAAAGGTTAGGTTAAGTTATGTTATTATTCTCATTTTAACCAAGTGTTTTATTTTATAGCAGAAATCATTTATTTTCTACATTTCCTAATACGATATTAGAATTATATCTATACAATTCCGAGGAAATGTACACATTTCCTAGGATATGTATGCATTCAATAGATTTTTAAACAATATTTTATACATTTCCTAAACAGCATCTGAATTGTACACATTTCCTAGGATACAATTCCTTGATTTCATACATTTCCGGTAACATTATATCATGATTTTTTTAAGATATGACAATATACGCTCACGAAGTCGCGGGCAGCATCTAGTCTATTATAAACGTCAATGTTTATAACAATCGACCACTTTTGTGTAATTAGCGATTATTTTGCTCGCATTTCCCAGCGGAATCCGAACTGGAAGGCGACATGTGGCGCATATACGATTACGTGACGCGTCACTTCATAGCGACGCTGTCTCGCGACTGCAAGTACTTGAGCACCACCATCACCTTTCAAATTGGGACCGAGACGTTTCATTATACGGGGAACACGCTCGTCGATGCTGGATACACTGAGATTATGCATTGGCAGGTGAGTTCATATAACTACTAGTGTAAAGAATGTAGCAAGGTATGATTAACAATACTGTAGAAACGTAACGGAATAAAAAATAATATGGTTCCACGAAATATCCACCGCAGTAGGCGGGGCTTAAAATACTAACCGATAGGGTGCTACTCGGCCGCCACGACGTGTTGCCGACTCGTCATATATTGCGCTTGTCTGGGATGCGACCTTGACGCGACCGATCGCGTGTAAGTAATTGCTATTTATTTGTTAACCTACTGGAACCAAAATCAAAGCGGTAATTGTATGAGACTATTTTTATAGTATTGTTATTCGTAGGTTAAAAACTATTTCTTTCCAAGCCTTTATAAAAAAAGTTATGATATTGTACTTCAGATAGCTTTAGTATACGTACCGTCACAGATATCTCGCGTTATACTGTCCTTATGGCGTTCAAACTTTAGACAGAGAGGTGAGCCTGAAATAACTAACGGCGCATATTATAAGTAACAATAGTTCTGAATACACTGGTTTACCTATACTCAAATATGTATTAACAGGCATTTGGGAAAGACGAGTTCGTGCCTCTACTCCACGTGGACGACGTGCTGCGCGCGCATGATCATCGGCTCGTTGAGTGTCAGACCTCGCCGCCTGACTACCTTACAGAGTCAGAGGTAAGTCATTGAAGCGAATGAAATGATTGAAACAAATGAATCGAATGAAACGAATGAAATAAATAAAACGAACGGAATGAATGAAACAAATGAAATTAATGAAATTACTAAATAACGCTCCTATATTATTAACCACCCCTACTCACTCCTGTTCAGGTGATCACCCTAATGGAGAAACACGGCATCGGTACAGACGCGTCAATCCCGACGCACATCAACAACATTTGTCAGCGGAACTACGTCACTGTGGGCAGCGGCCGGCGGCTCGTGCCCACTAACCTCGGCATTGTGCTGGTGCACGGATATCAGAAGGTAAAACACGGCTCTTTAAATCATCATCATGATCATCAGCCTGTTGCAGTCCACAGCTGTCCATAAGCTTCTCTTATTGCACTCTACTGTGATCTATCTTCGGCTGCTCGCATCCAGCTCCCGCCAGCCAAATCGTCATTCCCTCTTGCAAGGTTCAGAACAAAGAAAAGTATAAATAATATAAATAAACGTTTTTATGCTGTTGGATATGAGCATGTTTGTTACTCTCGCGCTAAAGACACTGAACAGATTTCAATGAAACTTTGCAATATTGCTTACATAGCAGAATAGCACAGAGGCTATATTATTTAAAGTTATTGTGTAAGTTTTATGACGATATGTGTATATGAAGTCGTGGTCGGTCGTTAGTGTTCTAAAAAGTCACTGATCTATATTCATACATAATACGCCTATCACATCACTCCTCTCTCCCATCGGGGTACGTAGATACCACTTCCCTCTACTTGCTACGATCCAAACATACTTCTACAAGTGTGTTTGAATAGAAGTGTGTTTGAATAGAAGTGTGTTTGAATTAGATAGTAAGATTGTAGATCTTATTGATTCCGCTTGTACAAATGGACAAACACAAGTAATATCCTTCTTTATCACTTTGTTTTAAGATTGACCCAGAACTAGTCCTCCCAACAATGCGGACAGCCGTAGAAGAGCAGGTAAACCTCATAGCGGTGGGGCGCGCAGATTTCCACGCAGTCCTCTCGCATACTACGGAGATATTTCGAAGGAAGTTCCAGTACTTCGTCCGATCTATAGAGGCAATGGACCAGCTGTTTGAAGTTAGCTTCTCGTCGCTGAAAGCTAGCGGTAAAGCGTTGTCGCGGTGCGGGAAGTGTAGAAGATATATGAGATATATTCAGGTGAGTTCGTTTTTTTATGGTTACTGGGGAATAAACTTGTATTACTTTCAGGGGCCCAGGTCTGCTAATTTACAATATTCTCAGTTGTGTGTCGGCAGAGTGTCAATGGCATTTTTTGATACATTTACGCCCGTTATTAATAACCTATCCTGATCCGTTTTTTACCAAATCGAGATTGAAAAAACAAAACACAATTGTGTTCTTGACATGTTTTTGGTACACAAGTGACAATTGTGTTTTGTTTTTTCAATCTCGATTTGGTAAAAACGGATCAGGATAGGTTATTAATAACGGGCGTTAGTCGCAATCAGTGCAAGTCATTGTTTAGCAAAATACCAAATGTGTCAAAAATGCCATTGACACTCTGCCAACACATTACTAAGGCTATTTTAAATTATCAGATTTGGGCCCCTGATGTTTGGGGTATTCTGAATTTCGAAGACGTAACGTTATATGATTAAATTACGAACTTAATAAAAATCAAGCTGAAATCGTCAATGAACTTTTAAAAATATTATTATCATTTCCCCCAATTTCTTTTTGTCTCAAATATTGCGTGCCTGGGTACCAACAGAGAGAGGTACGAATTTTGTACTATTTTTTTATTGCTCGTTCCCCTACCCTCTGCTTCCGTCAGCTAATAATTATATCTTTTTAAATATTGTTATCTCTTCAAAAAATGTTATCATTGTTTTGTTAGTTTCATTTCAGTGATTTAATTTTCCGATTTTGTTGATAAACTGTTTTTGCATTGCAACTTGATATGTGAAACGTGAATGAACTGTTGGCTTCTGTATTAGATGTGACGGCAAACATCTCGAGCAATGTCATTTACTGCGAACAAATTAAATTGAACCTTATTTGTATGTTCAGATGGTACACTTTCTCCCACCATGTCACATAATACTCAAGAAGTTTGTCGGAAGCTATTCTCGTTGTGTAATTAATGTTTGTATGGTTTCATTGCGATAATATGCAAATTACGACAAAATATGGTTGTCTTCCTTTGTCTATAAACTTGCGAACATAAGACAGAGACAACAATAACAAATGACGTCGTGAATTGCATGTCATTATCCTTGTGCAGTCGAGGGCACATCAGTCTTTATACAGGGGTACCTTATTCCATTGCAACATAAGATCTATATTAACTATTTTGTAAAGTTTGATCTGCTCTCGACTGTACACAAAAATCATACAATAATTTATGAATATTTTACCTATAGGCGAAACCAGCTCGTCTCCATTGTTCCCACTGCGACGATACGTACGGCCTGCCTCAGAACGGCACAGTGCGTATATACCGGGAACTCAAATGTCCGCTAGATGACTTTGAACTGCTCTCCTGGTCGTCCGGCAATAAAGGGAAGAGCTTCCCTCTCTGTCCTTATTGTTATAATCATCCGCCGTTTAGGTAAGATTTATAAATTATAGTCACCATAAATTACAAATTGAGGATTGCCGCCTATTGTTTTTCTATGTCTGTCTCGCTCGCACTTGTAGATCTTATATACTATAACGTATCTTCTTCCTATTGACAGTTACTCAGTTGGTAATATTAGTACTATAGAATTTATTTGTTGACATTATAGCGCCATATAGTTGATGTTGCATGATTTTATTGATACATCGGGTCTCATTGAGCAAAGATCGGAACATTGGGACGTGAGCTTGTGCCTAAACACTTCCATACATTCTTATACGTTTGATTAGACCAGTCGAAACGCATAATAGCTCGCAATACTTCGCCCAAATGCTCCGCGCCTCTGAACTAAGTCTTATGGACACAGCATACCACACATTCAGAAACAGATTTTCTTTCTGGCGATACGCTTACATCTATGTATTCAAACAAATCATTTTTAACATTGATTTCTCTTTGCTTGAGCTTGATAGAGCATTGTTGTACCCATAGGGACATGAAAAAAGGCTTCGGCTGCAACTCGTGCACCCACCCCACGTGTCCTTACGGCGTGAACTCGACGGGCGTATCCGGATGCGTGGAGTGCGAGCAGGGCGTGCTCGTGTTAGACCCCTCCGCGCCTAAGTGGAAGCTGGCTTGTAACCGGTAATGTACTTTATGTTAAAAGGTTTAAGTTGCAATATAAGATGTGGAGTCATGCAGGTAAATATCCGGTACGGGGACCTGGCCGTACCAATTAGAACAGTATGATAGATCGAAATAGTACGGGCGTGGCCCCGTAGAGGTTCTGGACCTACTCTGCGTGCTATGTTTATTTATAATGTTCACTAAGATATCTCGGTCATAATACGGTCGGTTAATGTAGAAAAATGACCTTCTGAACTACTTTTTAAATTGGTCACATTATACTGTAGGTACCGATGACAAATGTTTGTCATGTCATAGATATAAGTAGTATAATGTGGGCGATTTAAAAGAGTAGTTCAAGGGGTCATTTATTTACATAAACAGCCTCCAATAAGTGCCTTCCCTCCCCAGATGTGACGTAATAATAAACATCTTCGAGGACGCGTCCCGCGTGTCGGTGTGCGAGCAGCAGTGCGCGGCGTGCGGCGCGCAGCTCGTGTCGGTGGAGTACCGGCCTGAACGCACGCGGTTACCTGCAGCGCTCACCGAGATGACCGCCTGCTTGTACTGCGAGCCTACCTTTAGTGCGCTGGTCAGTATTACGTACCGTTAATCTGATGCTTTGGTAAAATATTTAACAAGCAAAATTTGAATCTGACGCTGTGCTAAAATATTTAACGGGCAAGATTGGTTACGTTTTGTAAAAAAAATCCCGCGAGAATTTGAAGAATTATTCCATCGGTCCAATGTGATGATACGAGATGACATTTTTATTCTGGACTGATTTTCGGTTTTCGCTAAAAATATACCCCCAGCATTGATCTGCTTATAAAAATTAAGTGGTCTCTGCCTACCCCAATGGGAGAGAGGATTGTATAACGGATTATATGTAAATTATAAAAATCGATTGATTGGATACGTCAACCTCCCCTCATCTCCCGGGTACTGGTTACATTGAGCGGGTACGGTACGTTGTAGGTGGAGAAGCACCGCGCGGTGGCGGCGCGCGGCGGCGGCGGGCGCGGGCGCGGCGGGCGCGCGCACCGCGGCAAGCACCGCAACAAGCAGCCCAAGGACAAGATGGCGCAGCTCGCCGCTTACTTCGTCTAACGGGTCTAAACCAGGTTGGTTTCTCACTCAATCACGTTGCGTCAACTATAAGTAATGTATTACTAAGCGCAGTCTAACAACCGCCGTTTCGCTAGTCGAGTTTGCAGTGGACTCGCTAGTCGAGTTCGCAGTGGACCCGCTAGGTGAGTTTGCATTAGACTCGCTAGTCGAATTCGCAGTGGACTCGCTAGTCGAGTTTGCAGTGGACTCGCTAGTCGAGTTTGCAGTGGACTCGCTAGTCGAGTTCGCACTTAATCGAATTCGCAGTGGACTCGCTAGTCGAGTTTGCAGTGGACTCGCTAGGTGAGTTTGCAGTAGACTCGCTAGGTGAGCCTGCAGTGGACTCGCTGATCGAGTTTGCAGTGGACTCGCTATAGTACTTAAAATCTTACATGATTAGAATGACACACGCCAATCCTCGTCGAATAGTGATGGGATGAAAATGTTAAATCGTAGTGTAAGCGAAATTTTGCTTGTAAAAAGGTCTTATTACTAGAAATATTTTAAAAATAACTAGTAATTACCAAATAGCCTAATTAAGTACGTAATTAATTCTGCATTTCGCGCTCGGTTAAATATTCGCAGGTACTAAAAAACCAAATAGTAGTGACACCGTGCATAATTTTTTTTAAATTCATGAATCTACTATAAAAGCTCCTAAAACCTACCAAAACTACTAAACGCAAAAAAAATACGTATAATTACTATTTTCATAGACCTTATGATAATGAAAAAATATCGACTATTATCGACTTAAATAACTCGATTGGTCACATCCTTAATTTTTTTTCATGATGATATAACCTTCTTAGAACGCAAAAATATTTAATCTCATTTTATTGAATAAGTATTATGTGTGTTATTTAATATTAAGTTTTATGTATCTTTACGTTTTATGTCGAAAACATTAATTTTTTTGTATGTATAAATACATTTCATAATTTTAAAATGGTTTTAGTTGTGAAAATGATTATGACTTTTGCTGATGCAAATTACGACACTTATGGGCCGCTAGTATAAAGTTACTTCGCTACTTTTAGTGACACCTGCCATTCTAATCATGTAAGATTTAAACAACTATAGTCGATTTGCAGTGGACTCGCCTAGCTGGTACTGTAAGCATAAGCGTGTTTACTTCAAAGTTGTAATAATAATAACGAATAAATCAGTATTTCATAACTAACCAAATTACTGGCTGTTAAACTGCTACCAATAAAGGGCTCGGATACAAAGGTTTTCGCGTTATTTATTTATTCTTATGACAAACGAAACGCAACCCCTCTCTCAATAGTTATAGTACTGTAAAAGCTACAATTATAATGATACCGGTGTTCGGTTACGAAATAAAGAATGCATTTTATTTTTGTTGCCTATTATGTAGTTTCGGTTGTTTAATAACAATGTTAATGGCCGTGTATTCACTGGGCGAGCATCTTCGCGAGGCAACATTCGACCATTTTAAGAGAACCTTGCTTTACATTCGAGTCAGGTAGTTCTTAGAGACCGATTTTAATTGGCCAAACCCTTGTTTCGTAAGCGACTCGCTCAACGAATTTGCGGCTAATATGAATTATGTTTAATCAAAAATCTTCGTGTGCTGTAGGTAGAGTAAGGAAATGTATATTGATCTGATATTTTTGCCTATACAGGATGTTTCCCGGTTAAATAAAAATACTCGCGATAACAAACAACTTTTACTATGGAACCGATATCCAAAATCTAAATTTAAAAAAATACCACTCCATAGTAAATTGCCGATTAGATTTTTTATTTTGTTTGTGCAGTTATTTTTTTAAGTTTTTCATAATAAAGGTTCCATAGTAAAAGTTCCTGTTTTATTATTTGCAATTAATAGAAACATCTTAAACTATATTCATCGAATATTTGCAATCCTATGATTGTCATTGTAGAGTCGAACTACTCTGCCAAATAAAAATACTTGCCTATAAAAAAATCATGTGTATTAACAACAGCTCTATAAATTCCACAATTGTTTTTTTTGTATGTAATATTAATTATAGCTATATTTAATTGTTGTCACTGCCTTCTTTAATCGCAATTTAATAGCATTTGTCCAATAAATTAATTTAATAGACACTACACAAAATAGCTCTCTCACATTTTATATCCCTTTCTGTCACATGGACAACTTATGTCATTATTCGCTTGAGTGAAAAAGATAGTTAGTGTGACAGGACCTTCGAAATTTAGCGAAGCATCTTTTGTTTTACCAAATAAACGTTTTCACCTGTTAGAAAGGGATAAATACAACGAGGAATGCATTATTATAGAGCTCTGAAGTTTAAATGTATTTTATAATTTTTCTCTTGAGAAATTACTTTATTTACTTTTTACGAGTCTTTTGGATCCTAGTAAGCATCTCTTTCTGCCACATAAGAATCGTGTTAACTAGAACAAGATAGATAGACTGTCGCCTGCTTTGTCTTGTTTTAGCAAATAGACGTAGATTACGTGGAAGAAAGAGATAGATATTGAAAGTGCTGTTCAATGAATTGAGGCGCGTTCTATCACTTGTAGATGTATGTATAATGTACTACTAAATTATAAGTTATATATGTTTTTGTATTTATTTGTATTGTAAGTATAATAAAATAATTTTAACCAGAACTTAACTTGTTTGATTGTCTCCCTCTTTTTTGAATGGTGTTGTCCCATTCGCTCGTTACTTGTACTCATATGAACAGCGGAATCATACACGACGTGAGAAAATTTCTCGTTTTTCGAAGATGACAACATTTTGTCATATGTTTCTGAGTACCACACCTTGCCATAAACCCCAAGTTGTGCAGAAGGCCGATAAGCTTATTTGTCCATTAAAAACTTGATTTCGGCCAATAACAGTGTCTTTAATAGGCTTAATGTAGCGTGAACTATAATGACGTATTCAGCAATAGTTATGTGACGTGATGAAATAAAACGAGCTAATATTGAAGTCTTCATTTTATTGTGAAGGTGGTCACCTAGTATTATGTATAGATACAGTACGAGACAAGCTTACAATGTATTACTGTATTTCATTATATTACTGTTACATTTTGTATGACGCGAGTCATTATATTACTTATAATATTCGTAAAAATTCTGGATTCTACTTTCGGGTATCGTGATATGGAGCATGATAACGTCATATTATTTTATAATGTACATTTTTAAATGTTGGACACGGATCTGACAGCCTACCAGCTGAACAGTTATGTCTCTTTCTATCGTTTTTAAAGAGATATAAGAATGAAAGTGACAGGATATGGTTTAGCTGACGGGCAAAGAGGCTCATGGTAACTGATTTATAAAATATTCATCATCCATATTTAATTAAACTAAAACTTACACTCCTTTTTATGAGATTTTTTAAAATAAGTTTGTACAGATTTTACTTATAATTAAGGACTACATTTTTTAGATATTTTTATCTATTTCTGTATTTGTTTTTTATTCAAAACTTTGCGTCCACGTACAGATGTCCCACGTTTCGTTTTAAAATTGCACACTATAAAACAAATGATTTAAATTACTATTCAGCATGAATCTGAACAAAAGATCTACTCGTTAACATTAAATACTATTTTATTTTTATTTTAATAAAATTTTGAATCCTTAACTAGGTTGCGTTGTTTATATTTTTGTCGACAAATGACCCCAATAGTTTGAAAATATCACGTGGTGACTTTAAATAATATCATTTAGCCCCGATATAAGAAATATATGACAACAGGTAAATTATATTAAACAAGTGCGAATAAATTAATATTGGTATAAGGCACAGGTATTGTAACACCTGTGCCAATAATATGGTATATAAATTCTTTGTAAGATTAAAATAGTAAACATAATTTGACTGTGAAAGATATGAAACATTTCAAAATCTGGGGGTCTTTAGGTATCTAAAGAATTTACAGTACCTATATCACAGATTAAGCCAATATGATTTTTTATTCAAATGTTAGATATATCAGGCCTAAAAAGGAAGATTTTAATTTAAAAAGAAATAGCGAAATTACGTTAAAAAAGATTGACAAAAGAAGGCCCGTTGAAATTATTTTACTTTTAAAAAGATTAAAATTTATTCGTAACTTAGTTTCGGTGTCGTTTGGTCACTTGGAGAGATTTATATTTATAAATGTATATTATATAATATCTATAGTTTCCTAAGTGCAGTACTATTTAGAAAAGTTTTAGTTGTTTTCCATATGGGAGCGGTCGTTTTCTAAGAACGCGCACCTCCCATTGTGACATGACACCCTGTTGTATATTACCAAAAATTATACTAAATGCAATTTTACAAAAATAGGAAAATTATATTTTCTATACTTAAGCACTGATATGATTTAATAGCTTCACAACTTCGAATAAAATCAATTTAACGCCATCAAGGCAGAGTAATGAACATTCCAAATCAATAATTTTATAATTATTGTTATAATTTTACAATTTTTATTATACAATTCGAATATTAAATGGAATGTCATATTTTGGAATGTTGGAGATATAATTTGGACGATTTTTATTTAGTTCATTGGAGTTTATTTAATATGACGCTTTGATTTGGTCCTTTTAGCCGTGTGAAACGTCGTTTATTTACAATTTGTTTAAAGATACATAACACAAGATAGTAACAAATACCGTGTTCCATTTCCATCAATTATAGGTACTTAAATAAAAGAGTCAACTTAAACACTCTTGGCGTTTGTTTTTTTGATAACAATATTGTTGTTCTGCCATATATCCAACTACAAAGTAAACTAAATAAAAAATCGTCCACTGAGATTGCACGGACTTAGAATGAAGACTTACATAATAAATCATTATTATAATTGTTGTGCATTTTATATAATATTATCTTGACCTATACCTACTTCAGTAGTATGCTCTATTCACTAAATGCATATCTTCTAATGACTGCGAGCGCTACGCAAACTGTGCAATTTAATATTTTTCCCTACTTCTTTTATTTATATGAGATTCCTTTACATATAATTATGTAAGAAAAATATTAAATTTACAGCAGTGTCAATGGTTTACTAATCTAATATATTAACTTTAATCTCACTGATTTTTGATACCGTAAATTATATTTCTAATAGCGTCTTTATATACTTAGATTAGTAGCGATTATTTACAATACAGAATACTTTTCCAACAGTTCTATATTATCATTTTGCATAAGCATTTTCCTTTATATTTATTGTAAATTTTTCGCAGAATGTTTTGTTGCCGTGTGATATCTAAAACAATTGTTGTTTTAGAGCAATAAATTATAAGTCATTGATAACTTTTGATAGATATATTTTTTACTGTGTGTACATTTAGTACATTCCAATAAAAAAGCTATAAAAACATGTTATATACCTGCAAATTGTTTTAGATACCTATAAGAAAGATATTCTGTTATTTCTGTGATGTAAGTAGTGGTAATACGATATTATAATACAAATGTTAATTAACTTAGCTAATTAATTTATTTTCTAAAACTAATACGTATTAAAAATGAAATGTAAAATTCGTTTTTCACTTTAAAAAGTATTACATTGGAAATGTGCAAATTAATTGTTGTATTTTACAGGATGGAATGTAAATTACGAACTTTCGAAGTTTTAAAAAAACTTAGGAACTTTCACTATGGGGGCAATATTTAAAATTCACGAAAAACATCAGTTCTATATATCTCAAATATTTTTGCCCGATATTAAGTACCTTTTGTAAGAACATTATGTTTATTTGGTTCCATAGTAAAAGTAGTTAAGTTTCACCTCCCAGCATCGTTTTACATTCCATCGTGTGTAATAAACAGAATTTTTATCCTACAATTTTTATATTGACATTTACCTATTATAATAAATATAATACTTTTACATTAGCTATTTTAAAAAGGGAAGGAAATTAAGACAGTGTTTATATAAACTTCTGCAGGTTTATAGCCAATTGCAAGAAAGGTCAATTATGCTAATGTTCAATTACACCTATAGCTGTCATTGTCATTGTTAAAAATTAGAATGAGACAGCACGATGGTTTAATGGATTATTACCTTATTGACCCTTCATGCAATTAGCATATCCGCCGTGAAAAGACGTGGTTTTCTTACATTTTGTTAGAAGTATGTTTGTAAGGCGCAGAATGAAGTACTTGTTATTATTACAAAAGTTGAGTATTGAATTATGATTTATGCTTGTATTTGTACTTTTGATTGCTTTTCGTGTTATTAGGCCGTTACTAACTAGCGATGACCGATGATTCAGCTTTGATAAAAGTGGATTGTGGATAAAACTGAAAAGTGGACCTTAGTAAAAAATATATGTTAAATTTATACTCTGTTCAAAAAAGAATTGCATATGTAGACTTTTCTTTTTTATTTGGAATGATTGTTCATTTGAAATATAATTATTGATTAACCTATTTCTAGTCAAATAATTTGGAATTAAAACAAAAGTTTAAAGTAAAGCCAGTCGCCAGTTACTAAAGACCCAAATACAAAAGCAGTAAGTAAACGAACTATGACCACTAAAACCTCTAAAATCACTAAATGGTCCGACTTTTATGTAATAAATACAATTTAGATTGACCTGCTCACATTAAGTGCTCGTTTCATCACTCACAGATAAAATGTAACCGACGTCCAGATGTGCGTGGACGGTTATTTACGTATCTTGTGTATGTCACAGTCATCGTTCGGCCTAGTAATTCAATTAAATGTCGTCATTCAATGAACGCGCTAGTCGTTCAATCAAATAGCAGATTCAACCAGATGACCGCGACATATACCTAGGTATTATGTACTTATGTATTCTAGTGCTACAAGGATCTTTTGGCATGTGGGAAATCTGAACTAGCGATATCATCTTGTAAATTGTCATTATTTATTTGCACCCACGCCCCTCCTGACTATGTCACTCAAGTGCCAATGGAACCTTGTAGCGCTATACAAATCTTGATCTTACTGTACTTATTCTTTGTGAAGTCACCCTCGCACTTTTGAATTGGATTCTACTAAAACGGTTCTTGCTTTGTTCAGAACATTGCCTAACTTTATTAGTAGCAAATTAAAAGATAAGCTTGAATATCTATGTTATGAGTTGTAGTTAAATACATTGTTTTTTACTCAATTGAGTATACAAATAATGATAGCTCCACCATAATCCAACACCAAAAATAAGTATGTTACAATTCTTTTTATTGTCGCAGGAAAAATATCTATAAATATTTTAATTTATAATACTCATTTATGTTTGAAAGCTATTAAATTTAATGTTATTTTTTCTATATCTTTATCAATAACGGAGTATGTTACCCATTTTAAATGTTTAAATGAAATTATCGAGATAGGTAAGTTTATGGTTTGATAGTGCACTATTTAAGGCCTTGGACAATGGTATGTAATGATGAAATAATAACGAACGCTTACTCGTTTTGTCCGTTGGTATATATATGATTAAGTACATATAGTAAATAAGCTATGATCATAGCTTACAATATTATATTGAGCCACTGAAGTATATTTAAATTTTCTCTATTTAAAGCTCTTAGTTTTCATTTGTCGCGAGTTCTAATCCCGCTTAGAATCTATACGCCGCCGCACACCACGTCCGGAGTCGACCGCGGTCTGCAAACGGCTCGATATTATTTATAACAACTATTATAAACCAGTATAGAGTGACTAGAATATTAGTTAAAAAATCAAAAGCTTCGCTTTTGGCAATCCGTTATAGGGTAACACTTTAAAATCAGTTTTGATGAAACGTTCTTAACACTCGCTAGAGTTTGTTTGAAGGTCACTTGTTGTCATCACCGCACTCGAGTGTCTTACAGAATTAAAAGATTAATATTCAACACTATTTCATAAGATTTGTTGACGAACATAACATATTGTTCATACCGGCCCTTAAACCCAGCGAACGCAAGCCTCGGACGATAGCGATAAATATAACCTTGAAGAACATATTAAATGGTCCATACCTGAACTTTTTCAGCTATAACACACCAGCTAGCTTGGTCATAGTACGAGGACACCACGTGAAGGCTCTCCACGTACTTCTCTATCAACTGGTCGAGCTCCCCGCGCTTGAAGACGTGGTAGTACCGGTGGTAGGTGACGGCGCCGCCCTCGGACGGCAGGCTGTCGGAGCCGTCGCTGAGCGAGGGCAGCAGCGGCGCGTGCGGGGGCGCGCGGGCGGCCGGCGCTGGCGCCGCGTCCTCGGACACCGACCGCGTCTCCAGCAGCTTGCGCTCCTTCGAGCACTCGCTGCAAGACGGCAGCGACGCTAAACTCGCACACCCTAGAGACGCAGTGCTTCCAGTTTTATCCCGCCGACTCCAGTCGCTGCCCGCTGACGTATCGCTTGATTCTATGGAGAACCCAGACTTCAGAGGAGCGGTGCTAGTGCTCGACCGAGAAGTAATGGATTCGGGACTAATTTCCATTTTGTCTAGGTCACTGGAGTCCGTGGATTGGCCGACTTTCAACGACGATCTCTTGTCGGTGCTGGTGCACAGAGAATCTACGCTGATTTCTGACTCCAACGAGTACCCAGTCTCGAGAGATTGACTGGTGTCGTAGGCACCGGAATCGATTGTTATCTCAGGGTTACCGTTAGTTGACGATATGGCGCTGTCGTCGTCGGGGTTCTTCATATCAGTTGTGTCGGCTAATTTCTCGTCGATAGTCGGTTTTACATTGTATTGGATGTTTGCGCAATTATTGAGATATATGTCCTCGTCACTGGTAACCTTGAGTGATCTCTTCAGTTCTCTGTACTTGTTGATGATAGGATCGACATCTTTTGACCTCTTCTTGCTTTTCGTCTTTGAACCACATTTAGGGAAAAGCTTGTTTAAATCAGTTTCCTGACTGTCACTCAAAGACGCTATGTATTTGGATCGCTCCTGAATTTCTGTCCCCAGTTTATTTAACCCTGTTGATTCTGTTTTATTTTTATTAACATACGGATCCTCGAGGTGCTGTAAACTGTCTGACAGCTCATCCAGAATTTTTTGAGTGTTTCTGTCTTCCTCTTCTCTTTTGAGTCTGAGAGATATACTTTTCTCACTGCTGCTGCTACTTGGTAAGTCGAAATCCTCTTCGTTGATACGTTTGGAGTATTGATCTATTTCTTGTAGTAATTTTTCGCTTAGTTTTTCAGCAAATTCGGTTAAGTGTTGACCGCGGTCTGGTTGGTCTACCCAATCGTCATATTTAGCTATCATATCTGATTTGCACGTGATTAGAGGCTCATTTTGTATTCTATTAAAGCTTTCAGATTTAGAAATTGATTTTTCGGAATCGGTACTGGACATTGATACGGAATCGTAAAGTCTGGTCGGGCTTCGGTGGCTTCTGCTTAGATTCTCATCAAGAGATCTCCCTTCTACTCGATTGGGTGATAATCTAGTTAAACTCCAAGTGGAATTACTAGTACTGCCTAATTTGGGCGATCTATCTTTGGACCTTCTTCCAGGAGAAAGGCGTTCTAAACTCGATGAGCTTCCACTGGAACTCGTGTGTGACGATCTTGATTTGTCTTCTAGTATCCTTAAGTCTCCCGGCGATAGTTTATTCAGACTCCAATTACTACTACTGCTACTACTCGAAGCTCCTTGAACAATAGCCATTGCTTCAGTACTTTCAAGTTTCTCTAAATGTTTTCTCTTAGATCTTGGACTAGATTGAATTATAGTTTCACAAGTCTCGTCTAAGGACTGGGCTACTTCTGCTGCAGCTTCTATTAAGGTTTGAGGAGCCGGTGATACTGAAGGAGACTTTTCAGATGTTATATTCTCTTCTTTCTTGTCTAGATCTGCAATAAAAGCAATTTTAGATTAATATTTTTACTCGTTCGATTTATAGTAAAAGTAACAAGCGATTTTTTTTCATATTTGTTCTAATTACTTACCTTTCTCTAACGCAATTTTTCGTAGTTCTTCAGGCACTACGCTAATAACGCTGTCAACGGAATCAGGTGACGACACACCACTTGAATCGCTGTCAACATCGTCAGTCGCAGGATTGAACAACTCTAGTGACATAAGTTTTGGGTGACTTTTAGCTCCATGATCTTTGTTCGCCCTTACAATAGGAAACGGTGGACGTCTCCCAATATTTGCACCAGGAATACCCTTATTTAACATATCTTTTATTTGACGTATCCTTTCTTTTCTCTTTCTCTCAGTAGCTCGAGAATCTGAGATTTCCGTAGGAGATTTGTTTGGTTCTTTAGGTTTAAATTGAGGTATTTCTGGAAGCTCAGCTACCGTTTGTAATGTAATCTTTGGATAAGGTTTTACATCTTGTAACACTATACGTGGTTTCAAATCATTTGTTTCAGCTGTTAACTTATGTATTTCTTCGATGTCTTTGTTTATTTCTGCAATAAGCTCCCTCGTTATTTCTGTAGGCGTTTCCTCTTCTTCTTCAGTTATTGGTGGAATAGGATCTATATCGTCATAAATTTCTATTACTTCACTATTTATTATTGGTTGAATTTCAGGTTTAACTATCTTTTCCTCTGCTTCTGATTTAGGCGGAGAACTTGGTTGACTCTTTGACTGTGGTTTTATAGGTGCAGTCACTACAGAATTTGTAGTAGAATAATTCTTCAAGCTATATTGAGCTACTAGTATTTTGTTTACTGATCCCGGAGTTTGAACAGCACTTGGTGACGCTGGTGGTCGTATTAATGGGAATGCTTGTTTTATTCTAGGTGAGGGTAGCCCTGGAGAGCTTTTCATTCTAGGTGACGTTGGCACGGATGACACCTTCAGTCTAGGAGACGTTGGTCCAGGGGATAGTGGAGTAGGCGATAACGGGTCACCAGAGCCGTCAGCTTTTGGAACATAAATTACTGAAGCAAAGCTATCTTCCGAATCTACACTCGTGTCACTTTGCAAACTACTATCTTTAGACGAATCCGAGCCATCCTCTCTCGAATGTCGTCGCTCGGGGTACGTTTTCTCGCCCCCCGTATTATTGTCGCTAGGCGTAGGAACTTCCGGCACCGGCCCGTGACTCTTCCATCCTTGAAGCATTCTCACGAACACGGTTACTTTATCTATATTCGTTGTAGACGTTTTGAACTTACTAGTGAGGCCGTTTTTTAACGATTGAAACTTTTTAGCAGTAGTCGCTGATGTAGAGAATATCGAGTCGCGTATTGAGTCCAAGGCACCTGGTCGTCGATATAAATACTCTTCGTTTAAAGACGCTTGTTTCTGTATATTTTTCCTCAAACGTTCCTTTTCCCTCAACCTTTCAACTGACATTAGTTCCTCGTTCAGCGAAGTTTGCTTAAAAACTCCAGGTTTTCTGGATTGTACCTTATGCGTATGGATTTTGAAGTTAGGCATTTCTTCGACCATACTTTTCATATCGGTGGGTTTGTCTAAGTCCTCGTCTGCATCGTCCTCGTTAATAGATTTCTTTTGTTTTACGAGACGAGGTTTCTTCCGCGGTTCTATCATTTCGGGAGCGGGTGGTTCGGGTGGAGGTAGCTCGAGTTCTTCACCGCCTAGGCTAGGCAGACTGGATCTGGATCGGATGAGCGCCCGGTTTTCTAGGTCCGCGATGTCTGTAAGGCTGCGAGACTTCATGGTTGAAGCGTCGGAGTTTTGTGGAAAGAGTCTTGGTGGGAGCGCTTCGTCTAGTCTTCGTAGTTCGATCGGGAGGTCAGCGGCGGGTGGTTCCGGCCGCGGGCAGGGTCGGGACGGCACCCGGGCGAGCCCCCACGACGGCAAGAAGGAGCGCCGTCCTGCTAACCGCTGCAGCGCGCGACGTACAAACGAGTAACACGTCTCGTTGGGTGATGACAGTGATGATGAACCGGGAGAGCCTTCGCGACATTTCCATGGCTCCGCGTTGCTGGAAATAAAACAATAAAAATCAATGAACGCCCTTGTTTAGAAGTTTTGTAGTATAAACTTCTTACGAATTATTTAATTCTGAAATACAAGGATAAATATTACTCACTGTTCATTATCAACTGAGAGGAACCGTGGACCCAGCGTTGGAGGACAGAGCGTTACTGGTCGATGCCATGGGATCAGTACGTCCTGAAACATAGGACGTTTACTTGTTACCTGATTTGCGTTTATTGCTTATATAAGACAGACTCCGAAATATTTTAAGGATAATATGTTGTGTTACAATTTTGGCAGATGTTTGTCTAAGGTAGCCAAATTTTAAAACAAAAAAGTGCTTGTACTAAAACTTTACCTAATATCAAGGAAAAATATTAGCGGCGGTATATTTCCATACTAAATAAACTAGTCGGTGCAATTTACACCTCAGTTATGTTTACCTACCTGCGAATGAAAATTCCGTCCCTCGTGCTCCATAGCCCACACGGTGAGCAGCAACCGGCCCCCGATCCGGGTGACGCGGGCCAGCTCCCGCAGCGCCATCGCCCGGCGCTCCACCGTAGCGAAGTGGTGCACCACTGCGATGGACAGCACCGCGTCGAACGATTCATCGCGGAATGGGAGGCAGAGGTTGTCGCAGACTACCACCTGGGGAACAATTTATTAAATGAAAAAATAACCTCAGCAAAAAACGATTATATTTATGTCATAAAATAAATCTTTTACAGATATGTGATACAGATACAGCCTGCTGACAGACGGACAGAGAGACAGACAGATGGAATACCAGGCCTTAGTAATTGGGTCCCGTTTTCACCCTTTAGGTACGGAACTTTTTTTTTGGCAGAGTAAAAAGGTCTGGCTTTATACTAAAACTGACCTCATTCTGATGGTGATGCGCATGCGACGCGAGCCGGGAGCAGCGGTCGCCGCCCACCGCGAACACAGACGGGTTAACGCTTAGGTACTTGCCGTTACCGCAACCTGGACGCAAAAAATATATTTATTTGTTATTTTATATGACTCCTCGACTGTCGATTTATTACTGGAAGTTTTAATTTGTACTACCTCCAATGGAATAGACGCACCGATTTACGTACACGTGAAACACTTTGACTATTAATAACTAAGTGATTCGAAACAGTATTTGATCAAATAGCTAAAATTGGCTTAAATTGGTAACACGTAGTACGTACACATTGAAAATATAACACATTTGTTATTAATAAACATAAACTTAGAACAAGGTAAATAACAAACAAATAAGAAAGAAAAGTATTAGTAGGCGTAAACTAGAAGTCGTGTTATTTTTCAATACTGCGATGGCGTCACCATTTTCTTTTTATTTATAGTACAAAACAAACACGCGTGGGTGTTACGTAGAATTGGCTTCCTACGTCACGGAGAGCAACTTTACCATCGGTCAATTGCGTTCAATGAGAGCTGTCTGAATAAACACTTTGTTTTGTGACGAAAATAATAATCCAAATGTAATCAGAATAACGGCAATTTACTTTGATATTTCAAGTAGGCAATAGGTACGTATATATTTTTTCTTTTAATCACGAAGTTTTAGCAGCACGAGCAATTACAGCAAGTAGTTTTATAATATCTTATTGTTCTTATAGTTTGCAAACCATTATTTTGTGAGAAAGTACTGTAATAAAAAGCAAATTTCCATGTGCTACGCCGTGCGTAGGTGCGCTACGAAATGGCTACGAACTTCGTAGCTGCTGCGTAGTACGTCCATTGAATGCCCTTTGACTTTTTCATAAGTACCTACTGCTCGTTATTTTCATTGGATTTATCTATTTAATAAGTGTATTTTTATAGTTATTAATTTGACATCGCTCACTTTTATCTGTATTCTAAAAACTACTCTTTTCTGCAGGTTTAAGGTACAAGATACCTATAGTACGAGTATTTTACAATTTCAAACTTGTTCAGTTTTATACCAAACACTGTCTCATACAGCAAAAACCACCCCAGTGAAGTCATCAACATGAATAACAGAAAAAGACAGACACAAAAATAATAAAATTAAAATTCGCGAAGGTCCTCAGGTGTATCCTCGCTTATTAAAATGAAACGAAAAAGAATCTCGAAGTAATATCCTGTAATAAGGAGTAAATGGGCGCTATTTAATAAAAATACTCCGCCCACGCGTGACATTTGTACCGAGTCTTGTTAATTGTTTGTTCTAGGTACCTTCAGCGTGGGCAGGCAGTCTTGTCTTGTTAGAGATAAGACATTACATCTGACTTTCATAGTATTAGGTACAACAACTATACCCCCCCGGTGGGTTCTCGCCTTGTAGTGGCGGGGGGGCTCAGTACCGGCGGACTGGTCATCTGCTGGGAAGCAAAGAGGAACCCGAGGAGGACCGCTCCCCGATGCCTTCCGGTCGAGCTTGGGTTGAGCGGTACTTTGTAGGTGGCGAACCTATTGGGTGGCGCTACTGAGGCGGACAGCCTGTGTTGTATGGGCGGCACAGGCTGTTGAGACGGTGCGTAGGCTGCGGGCCTTATGGGGGGTTCCGCAGCTGAGGCGGGTGGCTGGGCTGTATGGGCAGTCCAGCTGCTGAGAGGTGGAGGCCGCGGTGGGAGAGGACTGCCGGTATCACGGTGCGCCGCTTTCCCTACCTCCCGCGGCCTAAACGGGGTCGCCACCGTTTTTTGATGGCGGACGCGGTGGGGTCGCAGGGGAAGAGGAGTGTCGGTATTCCGGAGGCCGCTCTCCCTATCCTCTGCGACCGTGTGGCATGTAGCGGGGCCACAAATCTGGCTCGCTGCGGGGAGACCGTGAGTGGCGGAATCGGAGAGTCCGTCACTCACCACTGGTTGGTCTGCAAGGAGGTGCGGCTGACCTGTTTGGTGTTTCGACACGTTAGCCGCGGAGAGAGGGTGGGCATTTGCCCGAGAGGGGTCTGCTTTGGCGGACACCGCCGACGGGGTTCGCGGATGTGTGCGGAAGCGTTCCCGTGTCCCCGTCACTTGGCGGCGAGAAGAAACACCGTGGGGTTTTAGCCGGTAGGAGTCCGGCATAACCCTTCGTCTTTCTCCGCGACGAAGGGTATACACGATGGATTTCTCCACGTAAAAAAAAAAAAAAAGGTACAACAACTATAAGTAAACTAGATATTGCTAAATTTTCGTTACTTCTAGTGCGACATTATTTTTATAAAGTACCTAGTAAATAAGTAAAATTACGTTTTACTTAAGTAAGTAATTAGTAAGCTGGTATAATTAAGTAGTCATCATAGTAGCTTATGATCAAGGTAAATGTAAACAAACAGGGGAAAAATCTAGAGTGAGGACCACGGATCGGCAAGCGAAGCGTTTGCGATTTAGACTCATGTTTCTTGGGAAATGTTGTTTAGTTTTATGAGCAGATAACATCTTTTATTTCGGCATAGATTGTAATAACAATCTGTATAAATTGTATTTAATGAGTCTCTTAAAGATAAAATACATCCACCCTCTTACTTTTTAATATTAAACACTTAGCAAATGTTATAATATTGCTCTGGAAAATTCCAGATGTTTTCCCAAAGGTCCATTGTGGGTGTCTGCCTACACACATTTAACCAAAATAATCGCTACATAAATGTTTCCTATGAATATACTAATAAAGGTCATTTTGTTTTACAATTATGGATATATGGATATAAAGTTCAGTGAGTAGGTGTGTTTGTAAAAACTTTATCTTGTTTGGGATAGGTTAGGCATTTACTTGTATGCAAAAACCTATAACGCAAAAGTTTTGTATTGGCATAGGCACTGACTGACTAACATCGCTAACAACTGGTCCGTCAGCCAGTCTAACTTAGGTCGTCTTTAGGGTTTAGTAGATTGTTGGAGTTGAATACCCATCTGGGTATTTATCGCTTCGGGGCCTACTACCTACACTTGTACCTCCCACAGCCTATTTCTTTAAAGGTGTCTACACACTAAAGCCGCCAACCCTTCGGCTTACGGCATTTTCAAACATTTTTGATGACATTATTGACAAATGAAAGCCGGCGACCTTGGTGTGTAGACACCATAAAATGATATTGTCTATGTTTCTGACTCACCAACATCGCAAACCAAGCTGCCAGGTTCCAGCTCGTTGAGGAAGTTGGTGACGGCGGGCGCGGACTGCGTCGGCGCATCGTCGGCCGCTTCTCCCGCCTGCTCGTACACATCGTGCACGTACGCGCGCTCCAATGCCGCGCCGCGCGCCGCGCACTCGCCGCCCCCGCACCCCGCCAGCCCATCCGCCATCACCGCACCGCCATTGCTGTCCACTGGAATAATAACATGGGAATAGGTAATAAGTTCATTAAGTTACTCAGACAATATTTCATGACTACACCGAGATAGAGCCAATATTGTTTTGGAAGAATCAGTTTGGTCAAAGAATCAGTCGATATGCTCTCTATAGTAAATAGATTTAAACTAATTTTAACTTTATACAGCAACGTCCACACGTCTGTCTCTTCAGCAAAAACGGGAACTAATTTTAAACTTAATTCCGTGGGAACAAAAGCCATTTATCTGTAGTAGGCATCACGCGGCTGACCTCGCGCCGACTGTCCCATTTGCAGGGGCGGGCGAACAACGTTGATATGATACGGTTGCACACGTCCAAGTCATTGACTGGTTTTTCATAGCAAATACCTACGCCCTGTGTCTGAATTGAGTATTGACGTTGATCATGTCTCAGTCATTTTAATCGTCCTACAGGTAGGTACTTTATCTGCGGATCAATTAACTGTTCTATCAAGAAGTAGTTCAAACAGCACTCTTTGCGTAAGTATATAACTATTGCAGCTCCTATCCAATTCCCAGTTCTAAAGTCCCCCTAGTACGGAGCTATCAGCTTTTAACCCATAAATCGTCGAGTTCACAGACGTGACTACAGTGTCCGTGTATCCCTAAATTGAACTCACTACGTTTTGTTCCGAGCTACGTACTTCGACGCCGTTTCGTAAAAGCTCCCGAGACGTTTTTGGCTTTTTGCTATATTTGGTACACTTGTTCCTGTGCTTTTTGAAATTAGCTACTAAAGAAGTTATTGTTTTGTTTTTAGTCGCTTCTTAGGGCTTTACGTACAAGCGAGCGTTTCCATAGTTTGATTTTAAATTCGTCATTTGTTTTATTGAATGTACCTACTTAATTGCTGATGTCTATAATAATCGTCACTAGAAAAGCACAAGCGTACTACACAATGCACACGCCGACAAACACCTAGGCAAAAAGTGTGTATGGAGAGCACTATAGGAAGTGAATGATCCTATAAATATAAACCTTACCAAAGTGTAGTCTCTATCTATTCTTAAAGGAAAGAAGCGTGTATGTATGTACGTTAATATATTATGTAGCGAAACTTATCATTCGAAGAATCCTGTCTTAGGTTGTAAGTACATGGGTTGTACTTACAAAACACTAATTTGTAAGCCTAGCTTTAGCTTACGTTAGTTTAGTTTAGTAGGTGCGGCACCAAATCAAACAGTTTATACTAATTTGTGGAACTTAGATTGGTTTTAGATACAATCACGTTAATTCGTAAAGTTTCTGCGTAATTTGTTTTATCAATTGTTAGTTTATAGGAAACAAAAAGTTTTATTGAAAGAAATAAAATTGACTTGCTAACATTAGGTTAAGTATTTATTTAGATTATAATAACCCTCAACAACAGGCACGTTGTTAAATTGTTAATTCATTGCAGAGAAGATCATTTAAGGTAAAGCTCCATTAAATCTAAAATTTAAACAGTATTGTTAAAATTTATAAGTACGATATTCAATGAATCAACCCATAAATGACTTAAAAGTATGCTATAACTGCAAGTGTATGTAGGTAATCAATAACCGTAAAATTTCCTGCTTTCCCCTCTAAAAAGCATCAAACATATTTTGTATGGAGCCTGGCATAGCAATACTTGTCGGTGTTAACCCCTAGGAGCGCCACTATGGAGGGAAAAAATGTTGACAGCTATTGATGAAACTTCAATCTATAGAAAAAATATTATAAAACGAAATTATTCATTGATAGAACGTCGAAGGTGTTATATTTTTGAAAATATAGAGCTATGAAACTTATAAAAAAGAAATAACTATCATTAATTAGGTTAGCCAATTAGGTTGAATGCTCTTTCATTTTACCCACATAATTGAATAAATAGTAAAGTTTAGTCTCATAACAATGTTATAAAGTAATCGAACAGGGAACTGGAGGGGGTCATGGGACGCGGCAGGTTGTCATGGCAACGCAACTGGGGAATCAGGTCGCCGGTCTGCACCCCGGCTTGCTTCACTGACAGGGTATCGAGTGGTTAAATATGTTACGAGTGAATCTTACTATCAACCTATAGGTACTTATGTCTTATTTTATGCGTAAAAAGACATATTTCAAAAGAAAGGGTAGATGATGCAAGGTTTTAAGTTAAATTTGGAATAAGTACTACTTACTACGACCACATGATCGTAGCTACATAATTTTGAAATAATTATAATCAAGTCCTGTCTAGAAAGTGTGTGAGATTGTGACCCATAAGGTCTGTAGAATTGTATACCGATAGATATTACTTAACGTCTCACATCCCACTGACCTATTATAAACCCAGACACAATAGATTTTCTATTGTTCTTTTTTTTCTGGGATGTGAAAAATTAAGTAGAATCTTTAGAATCCTTTTATACATACTACGTAGGTAGGTACTTTATACTTATTTTCTATTCTATAGCCTACCATTTCTTTACGTAGCTCTGTTTTTCTTTTCATTGGCAAGTAGAGCGTGTTCCTTGAGCTAAAAAAAGCAAGCAACAACAAAATGCAATTTGAATCGCGCAACTTTAAATAGTGGAAACAATAAACAACAATAACGAAAGAACGAACTGAAATTGACCTGAATTTAGTAAGGTATGGTTGCATAAAGTTAACTTATTCTCAGTTTGGGATCGCGCCAAGTGGTTCAAGTGATTTACGCGCTGAAGAAACAACTATTTAATGACAATACTCGGAAACTTGAGAAATTATGTTTCGTTGCACTTCGCTGATACAAAATTTAGGGAAATTGCTTTAAGTTTTTTAGTTCAGCCTACTTTAAGAACCACTGTTTTGTATAACGGTTACTACAAAATAAAATAATTTAATTACAGAATAATCGAGAGTGTAACCAACTTTACGTGACAGCTGTCAAATTACAGTAAATAATGAAGCACGTGAGTGTTGCGAAAGAAACATGGCGTCTGTCTATACCCTTACTTTCTCTAGCCATCTCTGACTCTACATACAAAACTGGGTCCAAAGGAAACTTATTAATTCTCTCCAAGATGTTGCTCTTTCACCTACTTTTTATTAAAATTAAAAGTAGTTTTTCTCAAAAGGAAATAGATACTGAATGCATCAGCCAATGGGGGCGCCGCATTGCGCGAGCTAACGCCCTATTGGTGGAGCGGAACAGTTCATTCAACTTTATATCTGCAATTCTGTATTTAGGTATTTGCCTAGTTATTTGTTAATTTGTTCTACATACATATTTTAGACTGTAGTACTTAGCTCTAATTCAAGTTTTTATTCGCATCGTGACAAAAAGCTAAGAGCGTTTACATTTCCGTTTTCACTGCCTCTGTGGTTTGACGTTTGATATTTAAAACGCCGCCGATACCAAATTCAATAGTCTCATGACTTACTATTTCACTAAGTAAATAAAATGCATAAATACCCGAGTTAAGATAGAGGAAGAATATAATGTTTAATCATATCTAAAACTGACTACCTTAGGAAAACACTATGCAGCTAGTTCCAAAACTGCATCATGGCACCATATGGTAGTTACTGGTGCAAAATCTTATTTAGAATGCACGTGAGTTCCCCGCCATTATTTCACACAATATGCTTAATATTATGCATAAAATTTCGAAGCTTTTACCTAAGTTCTAACTTTATTTATCGGTAGGTACTATTACGGCGGTATAAAACCATGCAATTAGGACCGGAATAACGGTAATTTTGTACTTATATAAACTTTTATACGTATTAGAATGTAGATTTTTATGTCCAATATAATAAAAAGGCCTAAAAAAACATACTGTGGCTTAGAAGGTTGAAAAATCAGGTAGCTGTACAAAATTAGGTAACATAACTAACATACTATTGCATTTTTATTGATAGGATAAACAGAAACCTACTTATTTTAGCCTTCGACCTAGATAGGCATTAAGTACGCTTGGGCCTAAGAGTTAAGACGGCTAGATGCAACGGTATTAAGACTTGCAAAGGCTGCAGAAAATGTACCTACAACACATGATGTTTGTTTACAATTTATAGAAATCTAATATCAGATCGACATGGCAACTCTGCTAAAATAACCATATATTATCAAGATTACTTTTTAAAAGCCCTATTTAAATATAGTAAACTCAAAATAAGGATTTGCATTCAGTATAGGTATCACTCAAACAACATGTTCATGTGCGACTAGGTAGACATTTGCCTATGCTAATGACAACTTTATATATTAACTAATTATAGGTATACCTATTAAGAAACAAACATTTAAATATGTATGTAATAATACTAATAATATTTAAATATAAGTATATAAGTAATAAGTAATATAAGTATGTAATAATAATTAACCGTATGGTGGTTTTGGCAGAGCATGTAGTCAAACCGCGTACATTAGTCTTTTTGCGCAAAATTGTATGTACCTAAGTACCCAGCAAGCTACCAATATTCAAACATTGCGTGCCGAAACCTATTGCTTGGATATTTTTCAAGTAAAAGACGGCACGAGTTCGTAACGGACAAAGATAAATACGGCTATTTCCATTATAAGGATGTAGTGAGTGGATTCCCGGCTTCCCGGGTTGCACCGACACGGGAACTAGGTCGCCCGGCCAATGCCTCCGAGCCGATGCGCACTGATCTTATACAGCGTGTTAAAATTGATTTCGAGACCGTTTATTTATATCGATCAAGTTTCTTTTTGAAGGAAGTTTTGATACGAAATACAGAAAAAATTATAAACGCGCTAAAAATTCCCTAATTCATTAAATATGGCAGACGTGATGCTTTTATGTGATAAATAATACCATGCCTCGGCAGTCGATTAAAAATAGAACTTACATAAACGTATTTGGCAATAGGATAGGCCTTTGCGCACAATGTTAATAGTTTTAAGTTTTGTCTGTATCTATTTGTGTGCAATAAAGTATTTTTATCTACTTATCTATCTATGTAGGATTGTCGAAAGAACATTTAGGTAGGTGTACAACTTTTCCGGAGAATTAAACTTCGTTCTGATTTTTGACAACGTGTAACGTGGAACTTTAGCTTTACGTTTCCTCTGTTGTTAGATAAATATTTATTCTTCGATAAAAACTGAAACCCACTTATTTAGTACTTTAACTAAGACCTGCGATTATCCTAACACTCTGTATAAAACTAACATCATTTGTTTCGTAACTAATACCGGATCGTGACAGCCTGTTACCAGCTACTAGACGCTTATAAACGAATTAGAACATCACAAGTACCTAATTGCCTTGAAACAATTACAACAATATGAACTACGTACCTACTTATTACATTGTTTCGTTTTTACCTGAGAGAAGTGGACTGTATTAATTAGATACGGATAAAAAAAATAGGTACCTACTACCCATGTACCCACTTAGTAGCTTTTATAATTTTTAATAACCACCAAAATAAAACAGACAATTGATAGAAAAATAAATGAAATACAGAGTGCAACAGAAAAGGGATCTAAAGCCGAAACACAGTAATAGTTCTCATGAAACTATTGTTCAGTATAAAACGTAAAAAATGGTATAAATCATTTGTAGGATGCTGCGAAGAGTTCGCACAACAGATACAGCCGGCTAGCCTGTCATATCCATCGGTAGCTGGGCTCCTTTGTCTATTAATATTGAAATAAGCATTGAAAAAAGCATGTTTCAGTAACAAGTACATAGAGTTCTATTTTATAAAAGAAATGCTTTTGTTTTAGGATGAATTGGGATGATGGGAAGGATGAAGGATGGCAGATTTGTCGCGAACAGCAAAAGCAGTTCATTTTCTTGGGGAAAACTTGGTCAGTTGTATAAAAAGAAGACGTGAACCTAGATAACTCTTGATTTTCCCATAAATACAGGGTGACTTCAAATTAGTGAACGATAGAAAAGAATATGCATGTACTCGTGATAACAAACAACTTTTACTATGGGGCCAAGGTCGAAATCATTCAAAAAAATTTGAACTCCCATACAAAATGCATCAGCTGATAGTACGGGGGAACAATTTTTTTTGTATGATTTCGAACTTGGCCCCATAGTAAAAGTTGTTTGTTATCTCGTGATAATGAACTCGTGTTCATGCATATCCTTTTCTGTTGTTCACAAATTTGAAGTCACCCTATATTTAGGTACTATTAAATAAAAAATTTACTGTATGGAAAACAAATTGTTCCCAGTTTTCATGTAGAGTTGGTAACAAATCGGCCCAAACGACATTTTCAGTAGATTTTTTATGTGAATGAATGCAACATTAGCGCGGTGGATGCACTGTGGTGCAGTGCGTCTGGTGCAACCTGCCCTACTCGACCTAAATTTACTTACTATGATGACCGTACTATGTCAATGGAAATATAAGTGTGGTACTTAATGACGAAAATATTGTACGTTCAGGAATTTGGTTTTGAGATACGTTCATTGTTAATACTACCTACCTAATAGGTAAGTAGTATGTTATGTATTTAGGTTTTATCTTTATTTTCTTGCGATGATCTTTTTTTATTGAATATAGATACATTTATGATGATTCAGCATTAATTTAAGTGTATCTTCAAAATGTAATGATAAGTGCAGTGTTTTATAAGGACACTTTCAGAAATAATTTGGAAATACTTAGTTCAACATGTTTACCGACTTAAAGTTAATATACATGGTAGCTATACATAAGTACCTATCTGGCTAGGTTTTTGTTTTATGTGAACAAAAAATGCATAGTACCTACTGTAGATAAATTCTTAATTTAGGGCGCTAACGCACTTGCGGCCCTGGCGCAGCTGCGTGAGCGTCCTCATTATGCATTTTCTTCAGTAGGTGAAATAAATTTCTTTATCGTATTTCAGAAATACATTTTTTTACAAAAGTTTCGTAGTTGAAAACAGCGGCAGGCGATGGAAGTTCGCAACTAAGAGGAAAGTTTTGAATCATGCAATGTTGCGAGCTTCAGCAACTGCACTGAAGGTTTGCTAATAATATGTATTTGGTAGGATTGGGTTGTTACGATAGCAGAGAATTATGCTACAATTATGTAGGTAAGTAACGGAGTAAAAAGTAATCTTCTCTAATATAAAAAAGAATCGCATAATGTGTTGGTAATAGCGCATAACTCAACAACGCCTGGACGAATTTTATCAATTCTTTTTTTTAAATGTTCAGGACAGCTATTTTAGTATAAATGTTACGGGCAATGTGATTAATTGGGCATTATGCATAATGCCCGGGCATTATGAATAATGCCCAATATAAGCGGGCAATGTGATAAATACAATGCAATTAATTAAATTGCCCGGGCATTATGCATAATGCCCGTCACCTATTGGGCAGAGTGATAATAAACTTGTTTCAGTACTTTTTTTATTTTACTATGAAACCTTATCTCACCTAAACCTGACTGAAAGTCAAATAAATATGTACCTATTATGAAACTTAACATTCTCATCATTTCTTCATAGGTTAAGTTGAGTTTTAGTTTAGGTTAGGCCATTCCAGACTCTGATTGGTGAAAAGGTCACAGGGTGAAAGGGTGAAAGGGCGGTGGTTTCCCTAAAATACTTCCTAAATTCCTAAAATACTACTTCCCTAAAATATATGGAAGGGGTTGATGGTTGGCACATGCGTTGAGACCTGTGTGAAGGTGCTGCTGTGATGGCCGGTCAATCCGGTCATGTACACCTACCTATGTGGATTCTAATAAGCTAAGCCTCTCAGATTTCAGTTTCCCATTTACTTACCTATACCTTGTTATGGATATTGCAGGGGCAATTTTTTTATTATTTTTTTATTGATTTAAGCTCTATTGACATGTAAATTTTAATGTTTGTGTATGCGTTTCAGCCTAATAATTTGTAAAACTTAAATTGAAAAGAGCAACCCTATAGAGTTTCTTGCTAAGTTCTTCTCTGGAACTTCTCTGGAACTCTTGCGAATCTAGCATTAACTTTAAAAAATGACGAAAGAATAAAAAATGACATATGAATGATAAAATAATAACTTTAAGAAATGAAGGGTTGTCAAACCCAACCTTCAGAATTAATAAAATTTTCATTTTCATTCTCATAACTTAATTGTTATTGAAGTACTTAATAACGTAACATACAAGATGCCAAATTATTTTTATACTCTAGTTCAATAACCTTAGTTGCTAAAAATGCAAAAACCTAGATTCTACCTAAAGCATTGACCTAAAATTTCTAAAAAAAAAATCTCCACTAATATGTCTCTGAAAACGGTTCAAAAATTTGGCGACTTTAGAATTATCGCAACCCACAATTATCAAGTTAACGGACTATTATTAATATTATTATCAAATTGCCCAAAGGTCTTTGGGCATTATTCATAATGCCCGGGCAATGTGATAAATAGCACAGTTTTGATAGTAATTAATCACATTGCCCGATACAGCTGGGCATTATTCATAATGCCCGGGCATTATGCATACTGCCCGCATTAATCACATTGCCCGTAACATAAAGATTAGTCACTATACGGCGTGCCGGTGCGATTTAATGTAATGTTCGAGTCTGTGATCAAATCGGAGAAGAAAATAGCGGGTTTTAACGTAGATGGATACCTACGTTAAATTCAATATTGCCAAAGGAACATCCTTCATTTAAGTAGATACACTCGAGAGCAATGAATCTGGGTCACTAAAAACTCCAAAAAACTTGCGATCCAAAAATGCTAGCTTAATTAAATAAATTGTGTTTAATAAACAATTTCATACTCCTTTAATGTAAGTAATAACATTCATGAGTCACAACGTTTTAATAACAGAATATTACGTAAATAATAAAACTGATGATCTAACTTTAAAACTAAAATGTAAAACAATATTTTTTTTAAACAAGATAACCATTTTCATGAATTTTAACATTTCGCATTGCGTCCTCGTGCTTCGATTCTATATTTGGCATGCTCTAAACCAAAATCAGCAAACGAAGATTTCATTGTTATGACATAAATAAAGAAGTACCTACTTAACTCAGAAGTTTTACATTTACATTTAACAAGTATTTATTGTTTTTTTTTTTAAACTACTATAAACACATTTTATTTCATGAGGCTAGGATTTTTAGTTTACGAGATTTTTTAGGTTTTTCTTTTACCCGACCCGGATTCATTGCTCTCGAGTGTATTTCAATTTTCAGTAGATTTTTAATAAAAAATGTTTGCTAAAGAAATTACAATCAATATTCTATATTTATAACTATAGAACTACTACTTATAATATAATGACATGAGTAGTTTTTACTAACTTATAATTATTAACTTATAATTAGTAACTTATAATGAAAATACAATAAGTTAAGGCAGATATCAATATTTTTCCTTCATTCTGGTTATTTTTTTAAAACTATACTAGAACCTATTTTATATACAAACATGCATGTATCTCTGTCACGCTTTTACTTATCGGGGTAAGCATAGACCACCTTCAACTTCCTAAACATTACCTCCTCCACATGTGATAGGATGAGAAAACAGTTGATTTTATTTACTCAATATTTATAAAAAATTATGAAACTAAAATATGATGTTACAGGCTACCGCGTTCCGCTATTGTCCCTTTCTACTGTAAGTATTATACGATCCTATTTTGATGACGAAGTCTGCATCAGCGGTAGATTTTGCAAGCAAGCTCCTTGCGTTATGACGGACCCTTTCCGGGCGGCCGTTACCGATATTTCGATTGCACACCCTGCTGCTTAATGGTATAAAGATAACCAATATTTTTGTTACAGATGGCAAAATGTCGGTTGAAGAAAATATTTTGTGAGAGGAATGATGACTATTTGAACTAGGTACCTTTGTGAACGCAGCCTGGCAATTCTTTTCTCTGTCAAAACTTAAGTACTACACGTAATTCTACTCAATTGTATACGACATCAAACGTTGCGTTGACAAGTACCTCTGCTTTAGTATCTACTTACGTGCGAAAATGTCAATTAAAGTGGTATTGTCTGACATGGCAGTTTCCTATGCAATGCCAATTTTTTTCAACGATTAACATCTGACTTGAAAACAAATAAACGAGTCTACTGCTTCTTCATAATTCGCAGCATTGCTCTTGTCGTTAAAAAACGCCACACTTATCTATTCTCTGCCGTTTGAGCAACTTATACGACACAACTTTTATTCCCTCTACTTAAACACCCGAAAAAACAATATAAAGTCATAATGTCGTCGCTACGATGCCCTATTTCATAGATCATTAGAAGCGCGAGGCGCGAACAGTTGGCAAAGTTTGCAATGGCCGCACAACTGGAACGCATTTGGCAAGTGTTGCCAACTTTGAGGACCCAAATCGAATATTGTGTTTGTTGAAAATGTTCCCAAACTTGTTTCACTCGGTTCCGCTCTTTAAACTTTATAATAGCGATGTAAAAGTGCTTTATTTTTATCCGTGACCAGTTTCATTGCGCAAAGTTTTGTTTTAAAATTGTTTATTTGGTGACCACTGAACGGCTAGTGTAATGTTATATATATATGTTGCGGGCAATGTGATTAATTACTATCAACACTGTGCTATTTATCACATTGCCCGAGCATTATGAATAATGCCCAAAGACCATCGGACAATTTGATTTTAATAGTTCGTTTACTTGAGAATTTTAGGTTGTGATAATTCTAAAGTCGCCAAATTTTTAAAACATTGTCAGAGACTTATTGGTGGACATTTTTTTTTAAATTAGAAATTTTAGGTTATAGCTTTAGGTAGATTTTTGGTTTTTGTATTTTTTGCAACTAAGATTATTGAACTAGCGTAGAAAAATAATTTGGCATCTCGTATGTTATGTTATTAAGTACTTCAATACAATTCAGTTTTTAGAAACTTTACGTATGTGCTGCATACCTAAAGGAAAAAATGCTCATAATGTCGGCATTATAAGTTTATAAGTTTCTAATTTTAATTCAGATGATGTAAAACGTACTACTTATGACCTACTCAATCTTCCTGTAAAAGGTTAGAAAATTTAACAAAGTGCCTTTTTAATAATAAGGCACCTAGCCTTTTTGTTATTAATAGGGTTAATACTTTTTTTTACGAATCAATTTCAAAATAAAAGTGTAAAAACAACTGTACCAAAAATTTGAACTCAAATTTACGGCAACAAACCGGCGGCGGCGCAGAGGGCGTACGTAAATTTGGGAACAAGCAAATGTCCAAAGTTTATAAAAACTATGAAGTGAGAATGAAAATGAGAATGAGAATGAAAATTCATTTAATCCTGTAGGTTAGGTTTGAAAACACTTAAGACGGATCATTTTTTAAAGTTAATTCTAGACTCGTAAGAGTGCAGTTTTCCCCAGAGAAGAAACAAAAAACTCTGTAGCAAAAAACTCTGTAGGGTTGCTCTTTTCAATTTAAGTTTTACAAATCCTTAGGCATAAACACAGAAACAAACATCAAAATTTACATTTCAATAGAGCTTAAATCAATTAAAAAAAAAAATTGCCCCTGCAATATCCAGAACAAGGTAAAGGAGGTAAGTAAACGGGAAGATGAAAAGTAAAAGGCTTAGCTTGATAGAATCCGCATAACATGACCAGTTATCACAGCAGCACGTTCACACAGATCTCACTCAACGCCTGTGCCAGCCATCAACCCCTTCCATATTATGTTTTAGGGATTTAGGTAACATTTTAGGGAAACCAGCGCATGTCACCCTTTGACCAGTTAGAGAGTCCGGAATATCCTAACCTTAACTAAAACCCAACTTAACTTATGAAGAAATGATGAGAATTTTAAGTTTCATAATACCTACCTACATATTTATTTGACTTTTGGTTAGGTTTAGGTTAGATAAGGTTTCATTGTAAAATAAAAAAAGTACTGAAACAAGTTTATTATCACTCTGCCCAATAGGTGACGGGCATTATGCATAATGCCCGGGCAATGTGATTAATTGCATAGTATTTTATTTATCACATTGCCCGCTTATATTGGGCATTTTTCATAATGCCCGGGCATTATGCATAATGCCCAATTAATCACATTGCCCGTAACATATACGTATAGAGTATTTTTTTGTTTAGGTAAAAGACGCTATTTTATACAGGTTACCTACAGGCTTATTAGGTATCTACAGGTTATTATTGTTGCTAAATAAACATCAAGCCCAAATTAAACCTGTGCACCAACTAATCCAATGCCCCCGCAATATCTTAAGGAAACCAATCGAAGCTTCTGATTAAACCCACTAATTACTGCAAGTGCGGTTGTAAATCAGCGTCAGAAGCGCTGGAGACCAGTGGTAATTGGACTACTGTTGGACGGTCGCCAACGCAGCTGCTGTCGGCAGCCGCTGGAAGTTTTGCTGTAGAAGTACTATTGCATTTTGGCTGTTGAGGTTCTTGATTTATTAGTATTTGTGGTATTTTATTTCTGTAAATGTATGTACCTATAACATTGAGTGTCAACGTAATTGAACGAAGGGAAAAATTCCTAAAAACGGTATGAGCATTAATTGATTAACTCACCACTTTAAATGAACACCACTTATGTGTTATGAATTTATATATTTAATTATATTAAAAAATTACATACATATTTCGTTTTCAAATCTGCCCCGAAATATTGACTAAGTTTGGGCGCCAATTATAAAAAAATGGCGCCCGACAAGGGTCTTTTATGCAAACCTATTGCACGAATAAAATGTAAAACAAAACAATAACCAAAAACGGCAGGGCTGCGATGTCGCGTTTCATTCGATGATGGGTAACTGCAGGTATGTATCAAGGTCAAACTAAAATAGTATTCGCTGTTACCTACATCGACACAAACTATTTTAAGATTCCAATAACAAATTGGATTTTATAACGGAAACAGACCGGATTATTGCAGTGCACAGATCGTGGTAAATGTAACAAAAGAGAAACCGAAATAGAGTTTAAACATTCATTCTAATATGAAATGTGGCACGAGGTCCAAAAATATTCTGCCAAAATTAAATTACAATTTTGATTCATCAAATGAATATCATTTATTAACCTTCTTTTTGAAAATGCCAGTTTTAGGTATAATGTAGCATTAGTTTTAACGACCTTTCCTACATTTGGTTGATCTACTTACTTATTTATAAGATTATCTAGGTAAATATTATGAAGGCAAATCTAGAATTAATATTTCTAGACATCTAGATAGATACGACTTGACAAGTTTTCCCAGCGAATTGGCATCACTGCCAGAAATCCCAGACTTGCTGTCTGCTGGGCTGCCAGTTACATTGTTTTGGCAACATATAATGGGGATGGATGAATTATGACTTTTTGTATGTTTTAGTGTGTAAGTTAGCATACGAGTAAATGCATTTTCTTTTTTTCTTTTGTTTTGTATTTAATTGAACTGAGAATAAGCGATTACTTGATTTTACTTTTATTTTTGGAGAGAGCTCTGAATAATTATTAGTTATTAGGTACCCTAAACCAACATGCATGTGGAATGAGGTGACTGATGAATGTGAATAAAGCGCAAGACCCATTTTGTGTGGTCTCTGCACACCCCGATGGGACATAGGCGTGACAGATATGTAAGTATCTATCTATCATACAGACCTGTGTCATATTGTGTCGTCAGTGTGTTGCTTCTCTGGTCGCGCAGTCATAGCGGGCTGCGCGTGAGTTGCCGTTTCCCGCTCATTTCCGCCGCTATTCGCCACTTCGAAATTCAAACACCAACGTCCACTCTCCACCAATCACGAATCAGTATTTTATATTAACTATTCATTGCACTATTTTCAGATGTTTTTTGTTTATCAAATGTTATTTTTATTATAACACTGCTTTTTTGTTTCTCACTTAGGTTATTGTCGATTAAGACATCCTTTTCTTGAACTGGCGTGTTTTATCTGTTTAAAAACAAATGAATTTGAAGAGCAAACTTAGCAATTGCAAAATTCTATAACAATAGAGAAGCTTAATCTAAGTTTATGTACAAAAATATTTAACGGATTTGTTATTGTAGGTAATTTACTCGTAGTTACTTAGTAAACGCAGCCTTACTCCAACGATAAATATCAGATAAGGTTTAGCAATATATTCCAATTTACGCTACGGTTATAGCTTATTGAAGTCCGGCTTTAAAGGGTCGACGAACAAATCGCTCGGATTTATTCTCAAACCTACTGTAGCAGTTGACGTGCAGTTTCTAACAAAAACGTTAATAATTTCTTGTAATTTCATAGAACACAAGGCTGCAATATCGATCAGTGAAATATAGAGTTCGCGGTATGTCTGCGAGACTTATAAATCTACAAAACGATTCCCATTCTGACGTAGCGCCCGAATTACAATACCTCTACAAAGCGTCTGCTCCATAACGTAGTGTATAGCTAACTCATGATTACTTTAATGGCCCCAACAATTACTCGCACAAAGCAAGACTGCTACAAAAACAATACCATTTACTCATTTAATCGATAACATCGACTGTTATTATCCATATTCAAATGCTATTAGCGCCCTGAATGATGCTAAAGAACCTCTGAATGAACGAAGACTGATTCTTTACAAATATAGACTGGAACAAGTCAAGAATACTTGATGCAAGAGTGATCTAAAAATAATCGACGGCGCCGATAGCAATAGATAGTCGTGCAGTGGACCGTTATCAAATAGACATTAGAAGCGGCCACCCACGTCCCACGTCATCGTCATTCATCGGATTCGACCGCACGTTGCACGCGCGACACGCGCCACCACACCCGTGCCCCACTCGGCAACCTGCCACGACCAGCCAGCCAGCCTCCTGCCAGCCGCAGCTCCTCATAAACCTTCACTCCGAACCCAAATACGACTTGCCCCTACCCGCTCTCACCGACGTCCACCATCTTAATTTCATTCACAAAAATCGCTATGGCATATCACCTATTTGTTTACCGTTTTACGCCTCCCTGAGCACAATGTCACCACTAATATCTCCGCAGGCCGACTCCTGGGATACTTTACACACGTTCTGCACTAGTTTAAGCCGCGGTTCAACGATTTTAGGTAGTTTTTTGTTGGTGATTCGTTCGGTCTAATCGTCGTGGACTCATGACGGTTCACCGACGTGACGTGCGACGTGTAACTGAAGAATGGTGGTTGGACTGCGGACGGCCCCGCGCCGCGCCTGCGCCCTGCGACCCGCCAAAATACACCTCCGCGCATGTATGGGTATGGAAGCTGTGGTTTACTTTCAAAACTTAACGGATAATTGGGGCTAGATTTATTACTTACCACAACTTAATCCGACAGCGAGAAAGATGCCTGAAAAAATTTTGTTACGTTGCGGCTCTACGAAAATGCTACGGCGTAGCGTTAGCTACGACACTAGTTATTTTACGAAAACAAGCGATGAGTAAATATAAATATTTATGTACCTATATGAAAGGTACAACTTTTACAGAATAAATTGATCTCTTGTACGTTTTCTTTTTTTAGTATAGCTACTGTCATATGATTAGATAGGTATGAGAAATCATTTTTTTATTAAACCGAAGCTTGTCTACCTACGTATTTGTAGTTTTGTGAACCAATCTAAAAATAGACGCTGACTCATCTTGCGACAAGAGAATCAATGTGCCCCCTTATAGCTCAAGATCCCCGTTCCCATTGGGGGGATAAGACGTCTAAGCCCAGGCTAGACTACCCGGCGCCTGGAACCGCCTGCGTCGAGACAAGACCTCGTTGTTGTCTAGACCAAATAGTGCTTGTCAAAAGTTGTGAATTGGGTAGCTTAAGCCGATTTTAATAATTGCTTGCACAATAGACGGTGCAATAAAATCAGCTGTTAAGTTTAATAGAGTGTTAACTTTAATGAAGTTTGCTGAAACTGATGGTTTGAAAACTAATCTTAAGTTCAGTGGTTATGTAAGAGCTAATTAAGTAATTTAAGTACCTAACAATAAATAATTGTAAGGATTATAAAGATTATTTCTGTTATTATTTCTGGATCTAGCTGTAGTTGGTATTCAGCATAGAGATTGTCGCCTTCTCACATCCTCAGTCCTGCATACTACAGAGTTTAAGATAGAGACGGCAATAGCGAGAATGCGACATAAACATCATACTTATTGCGATGCCAGCTACATGGCGATATTTTACGATTCTACGAAAACAACTAAAGTATCATGAAGAAGAAGATATTGTTGTGATTAAATAAAGCATAGCTACATAAACTTATTTCACTTCTAAAGATGTAAACACCAATACCCGACATGTAAAATCAACTTTAGGTACTTAATTTTAAATGTAAATAAGAAACAATAGTATAGTACATACTTTATAGGTAGGTAAATAGTTACATTCAGAAGTTTAGCAAACACTGTCACAGGCTAATAAATATTGTTATTGTGAACGTCAAATAATGTGTAGGCCGCTGATGTTGTTTGGAGGTTGCGTCTCGAATAACTTTCAGGGTATTTGCTACTGAGGTTTACATATTATGTATACTATAGCATAGTGTTCCTACACGTTTACGGTTACCAAACGTTTTCCCCCTTAAAATAAAATATGTCATTTTTTGACGTTTAGTCCATAGTCGAAAACATAGGCTGAAACTTTCAAAAATGACATTAGTCCTAGAACTATCTTTAACTAAATAAAACTCGTTTCGTAATAAGGGGGTTTATGTTTCTGATAAGTATGTACTTAAGGAAGTATTTCAATTGGAATATAGGTAGGTACCTGACCTGACATAGCATAGACAATTCGAATCCACGCTTTTACTTTACCAATCACCTGCAATATGTATTTCGATGGTAAAATATCTACGAAATACAAAAGTAGTATCTACCTACAATATTGTATACCTACCTAAAACCTACCTAAATTATCACTACGATTATAAGATACTCGTACCTTCTTACTGTAAGATAAAGAGGTAGATCATTTTTTTATTAAACTTGAAAGAATAAATTACAGGAAAACTGTCAATACCTATTTAAATCAAGTTATCAATCAAACAATGTGAGTAGAGTAAGAAAACAATAGTCTCTACCTAGTCTCTACAGCTTATTTCAAAAGAAATCTATCCATTATTTAATATCCCCGGTTTTAAACTATGTTATTTATTTACAAAACAAAACTGTAATAACCTGATATCGTAAATATCTGTGCCGGTACAGTCGCACTAGCCTGTACATTGATAGTCGAGAGTCAACCCGACCACCGCTACGCACGACACGAGACGCCTACACGGTCGCCAATTTCCCAGCATTCATACCCGCTAGAACGAGACAAAATACCCTCAAATTATCACTAAAGCCTTCGGATAGACAAGGACGGAAACAGGAATCGATCCGTTTGCGTCACTGAAAACGCGTGGGCGCGATGACGTCACGCCGCACCCGCCAATCCCAAGGCGAAGAAAAGGCGCCACGGAATAAGTGAAAAATTGCGAAAATTCGAGCAGAATTTGTAATACTTTGGCGAAGTGTGGTAGCGATAGTTGGAAACTTATATTATTGCTATAGCTAGGTAATGTGTATCCCTTCCTAATATGTTTGTTTAGTTTAGCAATAATATAAATTACCTACATATGTATTTGTTTACGAAGTTATGTAGGTATAATACCATTCACACTATTGTTATTAAGCATTTTTAATGAGTTCTTACACCGCATTTATAAAACGAAAAATTGAATTATTTACAAAAAAAACACACAAAATAACCCAGCGCTATACCTAATTAATTACCTAGTGAAAATTCTTGAAAAGTTAAAAAAAGTTTAGTAATGCCATCTAGTGAGAGGTTAGTTAACTAAAATACTTTAAACGCCATCTACACAAAGTAAAAAGAACTACTATAATGCATAACGCTTAAGTAGTTTCGCTACTCGACGCTAGATGGTGCTAACTGAATTAGTTCAGAATATCAACAATAGATGGCGTCACTTTAAAAATTCCACTACTAGACAATAGATGTCGCTGTTTAAATTATTTACTTGGCATTCTAGTTTAACATTAATTTAAAATAACTACTTTTATATACCTATGTAGGTTTTATTAATTAAGCACGACTTACAAAAAAGATGTTTAAATCTGATTTGTAATTTAACAACACTGATACCTACCTGGGTACCAATTCCGCTAAATTAAGTTAAGCGACAAACTATAGCCACCAGATTCACATTCTACAGCAATAGGTCACAAATTTGGTATTCTCTTAAGTGCCACGATTAATAGTCGATTAGTAGTCTCTAGAGGGCTTTGTCTTTGACGAGGGATTTAGTTGTCGATGTTGCCAATATTTAATAAAATTGTTGTTCAAAGAAATTGATCAACCGATTGATTGATTTTTTCGACCTAGAATAAGCTTAGACATACTTTAAAATACAGAATATTTATTTGTATAAGATTTACATGCATTTTTTGTATAAATTGCACGTAAATTTTCGAAAAAACACCGAAATAGTGTTTGGGTGACCGAACGACTGAACGACTGAACGCCGAACGACCGAACGAAATGCCATTAGAGAACAACTGTCAAATAGCGAAGAGAATACCGTTTGGAACTGCCACTCATGTGACATTGCGGAGTAGAATACCGATTATAGCGTAAAGTAGTAAAATGTACGGCCGATCGTTGTCCACTGTCAACTTATCTGTTATGAGAATACCAAAATGGGTCAAATCATACAATTCACATTCTAGAGAGACACCATTTTTCATTTGGTAATTAGAAGAATACGGCCCCTGCATTAATTTAGGGTAGGCACAGATGAGATCTCCCACGGTTTGTTTAAACGATAATTAAATTAGCACCAGAATTTAGAAAACAAAAAACTTTCATTTGAACGAGTTCTTTTAAATTGTAACTTACTACTGATTTCAACATCTATAATGTTAGGTAGGTACCTACCTACCTTAAATGAAAGAAAAATATCCATATCCATTAGATCCAGGTCATAAAGGTGCGTTACATAAAACATATCGTAACAGCAGTAGGTAATAGAAAAGTAACACGAAACATTGTCTTGAAGTCCCACACTCATTCAGTGTCACCGTTTGATGACTGATGTGACGGCACTGGCGAAATGTACCACTAGCTTTAGCCCGTGAGTTTGTTCGCGTGGCAATTTGGCAATGACTATAACATAATTGGTAACATCGAAACATCGAAATCATTAAAAAAAAGCACACGCAGCTAGTAATTCATCTCCCACTATTAGTGTTATGAGGTCTCCCATCCTTGCTTTCCATCCAATATTACTGTCCGCCAGGATTTGCCTGGGCGGACAATCGCAATTGATCCCTAAAATAGCTCTTTTCGCGATACTTAGATGTGTATGCTACTAGGTATATTGCTTTTCTTTCAATCATTTTAGGTACATATTTAATTGCAAGAATGAGTAAGTAACAAACATCTTCACATCCATCGATACAAACTCTCAAGGTTATAATATTAGATTTATATTGTTTATTAAGTCTCACATAAATATCAGTTTGTAACTCTTTTGTATAGCTGTTATGTAGATTGATAGAATTCATAGACGCTATTATTATGTCGTTAGGGTTTCCTTTTCACTTGTAAAAATCAGGCCAACAGTATAGTCCGGTTGGACTATAGTCTACATGACATTGGTTCTAGCATAAAGTAGATAATATTTATATTGTATAGTAAAGGATTTTTTGCATTCGATTCAATGATTAAGTAATAGCAAAAGATGTGTGTTTGGATCATAGATAGTGGAGGGAAGTGATCTCTATCTACCTGAATGGGAAAGAGGTAAATATAGGTATTTATGTATGTAGGTACTTATCTAGATACCTACTACATACAATACAACAAACACGAGGCGAATTGATTTTGTTTTTCATATTTTAAAAGACACCTAATACTTATTCCAGACTAACAAAAATGTGACTGTTAAATAAATTTACGAGTATCTATCATACAAAAAAAACCTAAGTAATAAAATATTGAAATATATTGTTTAGCGTGTTTTTAAATATTGGCGCGGAGTTCAATCCCCCGTGAGGTCAATAATCAAATCATCAAGGTATTGACTGTGTTTTTAGATAAGATACTAAAAAGTTTATAGCCCCATAAATTAGTTACCTACCATAATCTCAAAGTTAGATAAAAAAGTGTTTTTTTGTTTTTATATAAAAATTATCTATTAGAATATTTTATTTATACATTTGCAGATTTTAAAATTTAAACTGTATTTTTTTATTAATTTATATTTTTGTTTATTTTTATTTTATTCAAATTCAGCTCCGGAGCGGGGTGTCAATTCTTCCTTTTTTTTAAAATACAGGTACAGTCCCCTCCCACTGTTGTGCTAAGGCTTCTCTCCTTGTTCTCCATCCAGTTTAGCTGTAGGTACGCCAAGATTTCCTATTTTTCGGTGAATGAAGAGAGGTCGTTTATTTGTATTCTAATTACATTTGTAAGTATATGGAAAAAAACTTGTTGATTGTCTCACATCATCAGGTTCCTACTTAATTGGTGAAAAACTTATTTAAAACATCACCCAAAGTACCTACACTAACAAAAAGTTGCAAAAAGCATTGTACATTGACCGCGCACCCATCCGTTCATCACGGCCTCACTTTTTACCTTTTACCTTTATAATTTATTGTAATTTTTTTACTCGACCTTTTTATTCGATCTTAATGGCTGCATATCCGATGAAACGAAAACTCATTATTTACTTTAAAAAAAGGAACATAACCTCATCTCTGTTTTTAATAACATTTTTTTTATGAATCAGGTCAATGGCATCCTAAAAAGTGATTTAGGTAAAAAAAATATGTTATCTCAACAAATATTTTAAGGCTCCAAAGCTTTTCAACTTGGATTTGCATATTTATTTATGTACCTATTCGCTTTTTTAAATCATGTTGGGACTTAATAAAATTACAATACTTACCTACAGAAACTGGTCAAAAAGTAGACAAATAATGCCATGATTACAAGTGAAACAAAAAATTAAGCACTTGTTTACACTTGGTTATTGATTTAAAAAGCCAAATATAAGCCATACATGGTAGGTATGTGCATAAAAATGTTAAAGAAATTGGTAAAAAAACTGTATTAGTCTAACTAAATAAAATGTAGAGACAATAAGGCAATAAGAAACCAACCAACTGGTTGCCGCTCGACGGCCACAGAGGTAGAGATCGGCCTAGAGAAGATAGCCACTAGGTATAGGTACGAAAGTTGCTGGAGATAGGGAGAGATGGCAGGAGGCAGGGGAGGCCTTTGACCATCATTGCGACCCAACAGGATAATAAAAAAAACACACTAAAATTAGCAGGTAAATTATGTGAAAACACCAAAGTCTACTTGCTTAGGTATATAGTATTTATTTATCCAAGAGCGATAATTTATATCCACGTGCCTTAACCTTAGTCAGGTCATTGCACTATCTTTTAAGCACCATGTACTAACTATAGATAAATATAGGTGTTCGTATTAAATGAGGATGTATTCGCAATCAATTGACCTCTCAGCGTCAGCTCGGAGTCATGGCCAAAGGGTCGATGGCTCTACCAAAGAGTTCTTAATTATTTTTTTAATAGATCGTGAATCTTTGGGAATTCGTTTTTTAATATATTTTGAGCATGACCATGTTGTGGGTATTCCGAAATTGCGATTAAATTACAATACATCTAATTTTCTTTGTGTAACAAGCTGAATTTTCTTTTTTTTACAAACTCACAGAATAATACTAAAACTTGTTTGCTGATAAATCTTAATTGGATTTTCTTGAATACCTTTTATCAGTCACTTAACAGGAACCTTGATAGTTTTTCTACCTCATACCGTTTTGTAGAACAATTGTATTGCTAAATAAATAATTCAATACTGGGAAATATTTGATCGTATGGGTATTGTTACGTTTCATATAAAGTACCTACTTTGTATAAATCACTGTTAAAATGAAACTATTTTGATTGAACGTTGTTCATTTAGATATTATGTTTTTTATGTGTAACTATAGGTATGTAGGTAGGTACACTTATAATTTCATCAATTTCTGTTGCCGCTATACAAACTGCCAATTTGCAAATAACTCTTATTTGCAGTTGATAAACTAGCTGCGGCATATGTCGATATATGGAGAGAATAATTTTACAGCGGTAATAATAAGTTGGTAAGGTATCTCTATGTTGGAAAAGTTTTCAGAATTAGACTAAGTCGGTACTTACCCACGTAGATAGTGTTTATCTATCTATTTATAATAAACATACCTATACTTATATAAGTGCAATCAAGGCCAAAGTTCAAATGTATTTTATGACGCAAGAACAATCGGTCACTAAATATAGATGTTACAATCAAAACTCATTGCCAGTCAAAACCACTTTTGAGTGCTAAAATCAGTCAAAAGTGGTTTTGACTGAAGAAGTCGGTCAAACCTAACTTTCCACTTTTGACTGCGTTACCACCCGTCAATCAATATCCATAAAAAGTTATGGTGGTAAAAATTACGAGGAAAATCACGTTATTAAATAATTTCTAGGTAAAAATAATAATATACAGGGTATTTAGTAGCTGGTGTATTATGCTAAGACGTATCTATGTCCCTACATACATAAACTAAATTGTGATTTAGCTTTTTTTTTCATATCAAATCGATCAAATGATTGACTCTTTTGTGTGAAGTCGATTGTATAAGCACAAATCACGTAAAAAAGATTGTATGCCATTATTGTAATGATTTTCCTCGTAATTTTCACCACCTTAACTTTAATGGATATTGACTGGTGGTTGTTACAGTCAAAAGTGGTTTTGACTGACGGCACTAGTCAGAACCCTTTTTGACTGCCAAAATTAGTCAAAAGTGGTTTTGACCGATTTCTTCAGTCAAAACCACTTTTGACTGATTTTATCAGTTAGAAGTGGTTTTGACTGGATATAAGTTTTGACTGTAACATAGACATGTAAGTAAGTACATAGAGGAAATACTTGGACCAAATTAAAGTAGGTAAAGCTTTTTAGTGTAACCTTTTTTGTTTACCTTCACCTTTACTAGTCTTGTAAATGGGACAGGCCACGGCCTACGATTGTATACCTACTTATAATGATTTTTAGGTTGGTAGGTATTTGATATTTCAATTAGGTACCTATAATATAGGTAATCTTATCTATCCAATTGGTAGGTATACGGGGTTTACCTATAGGCAAGTCTCAGATTAGTAAATTTTCAAGAGCATTTTTTTATGAAAAATGTTCACAACTTTTGATGTCTTACCGATTTTATGTTGGTAAGTACCTATAAGTAAGTAGGTACTACTACGCTAGTATTATGTAATCTGTGGTACTACTCATTTTAATAAGATGACTGTAAGCTTGTCTTGTAGACTGTGTCCCAGTACCTACCTACCTACTGGAAGAAATCTTTACGTATCTCAGAACCACAGACAATAATTTTAATTCTTTGATCAGACCCTCTAGCTAGACTCTACGCACTATCTACACCTACTCCAGAAGATTAAAGGTGTCCTACCTACTGTCACCTTATGTCATTTCATTTGACAAATGGATTCGACTCTTGTTGACAAATTCAGTTTTATTAGGTAAGTACCTACCTAATATTACCCATATTATGCATTCTTTAAGCTGATTGTATCATAATAACAATAATAATTGTCATGTTTAGTAAAACGTGTAAAACACCATAAAAAAACACAATTTACAATAGAAACATTGTAACTTGTAATTTCGCCATCATGCTCATCTGCCTCCGTGGCGCAATCGGCTAGCGCGTTCGGCTGTTAACCGAAAGGTTGGTGGTTCGAGCCCACCCGGGGGCGATATCTTTTGGCCAGTCCGACCTTTCCTTTTGTTTATAATTTTGCTACCCACCGCTAGATGGCATAGTCAAATATTTTTTTTTTATTTTTGTTTTATTCAGAAATTCCGAGAAAATATACCTAAAACCATAATGTTTTGGACGTGTATGGTGTAGAGTTAGTTACTTACTTGTTTATTTAGGTACTTATTTTCAATTTATAAACTAAAATTAAGTACTTACCTAATAATACTATATATAACCTAGTTTGTAAGTGGTTTGTAACGTGAAAATATTCATGGAACAATAATAAATATTTTATTAAATAATTTTATTTTGTTTGATCTAAGGTCAAGAATGATATTTACAATTTCGAACTGTCAGACATCACCTTCGATAGCTCAGTTGGTAGAGCGGTGGACTGTAGTGTAAACTGACAAAGTCACGGGCATCCATAGGTCGCTGGTTCAAATCCGGCTCGAAGGATTATTGTAATTATTGTTTTTGTTTAGTTTCTTTTTCTTTATTTTAATACTTTTTTTAATTAAATGAAAATTCGGCAAATGTTTCAAGTGATGTAAACAAATCACTAGCTACTTTTGTACATATCTCCCACGTATTATTTTCTAAATTCCCTGTACCTACTTCCTTGCAACACAAGATCAAAAACTGTGGACGTGAAACACTAAGATAGTATTTATAGATAGTAGAAGCGTTGCGTCTGCGCCGGTACCGGAGTTTGATACAATCTACGTCAATCTGCAAGCAAACCCTATCTATAGGCGAACCAAGGTTGTACGCGATTCGCTTCTCATCCGGAATCTATTTATTGCAACAATATTGAAGTGTCTATTTAGATTCTAATCTATAATTTGTACCCAGTAGTTGGATTGGACGAAATACGCTAGCTGTACTTATCAGTACCTATGTGTAATCATACATACAAGTAATAGTATAGATAGATGTAGGTATGTCCCAAACAAATAATGTTAAGATTGTTACCTCGGTTGACGGCAGGTTTTATCAACTTTCAGACCCAGAACACACGGTGAAACACAACCGCATCGAAACTGCAACTGCTAGTTACTTTTGAGATGCATCGAAGTTTCTGCTACAGACTTCTTTAGAAAACCACAACCGACGCAACTTGTTTGAAACGTTTCGTTTCAGTTGCGTTGCAGTTGCGTTTCATCGTGTGTTCTGAGCCTTAAGCTTAAATAAACCTTACATTGCTTTTCATATCGACCTCCACAAATTTATTTTTAGGTAACCTATACATATCCATCACCATTTAATTTGCTTTGCAAATAAAAAATACTTTAATATTAGGTATTTCGATTTTTACCTAATTAAGTAATCTAACATTTTTGCTTGTCACGAAACGGTGTCATTTCGTGATCGATATCTGCATAAAATATTTTTAGCTTTTTTATTTAATTTATTTGGAATACATTAGAAAGGACATAGTGACATGCAACTAATCTTTAAAGCCAGTCTAGACTTTACATCATCTACACTCACATCCTCATAATTAAGTAACTCTCATTATTCAACTGTGGACGTGAAATAATTACAGTCATACATCATTTGGTACGACCTACACAGATATTTTTAAATGTGTAATAATCATTTTATGTGCTTACATACCTACTTAGGGGGAAGGAATATGGCCAGCATTTTGGGAACCATGCGTCGGGGAGACGCCTTTGTTAGACGACGTCCTCTTTTTGTGACATTTTATTTAGTTTTGTAAATATTAACGCTAGTAATTAATTATATTAATAGTCCTATGTATGTATTATTTGATATTCATAATGTCCATAGTTCTATAAGTACCTACTATGACCAAATAAAACATCAAGTTTTATCATAAGTAGGTATATCTAACTAAATAATAATTAAAAGCGCCTTTACATTGGTTTATATCCGTTATTAGCGATTATGACATTTGAAATGAAACCAAGCCAAAAAAAGCTTGTTTATCTTGTTGACAAAGTAACAAACATTAATTTTAATGGCCAGTTAAATCACATAACTAATTCATTATGTATTTTCTCATGTCATTTTCGCCAATTGTTTTTAACATTGTAAGTATTTAGTACTTATAAATTCAACACTTTTTTTGTAAAATTGCGAATGATCTTTTCCCAAAGTTCGTGTTACATTGCTCGTTTGTAATGGATACGTGAAAAGAAATCGGTGTAAAGTAAGCTATGTGTGTGTATTACATCTATAGTGTCTAATTAGTGTGTTATATGAATATGATTACATGCAGTGCAACCTGCATTGACCGTCCTACTGTGAATGTTACTTCAGCTAAACTTTTCAGTTCATAATATCCTACCAAATGTGTAGTCAGTGCAAGACTTTAAAATATTTTGTTAAGAACGATGATTGAGAAGATGTTGTCTATCACTCACTCAAACATATGTATAAAATAAAGAGCTTATTTACTTACCTAACTAACTTAAGACTTAATTCTTACTATTACTGTCTATATTTTGCCTGCATTGTCTATATTTTGTAAGTAGAATTGCAGAATTTAAGTAAAAACAAAAGTATAATTTAAAGGTAAGTATGTATAGCTACCTAAGTATAATTTCTAATTTGTGATAATAGGTAGATAGCTAGGTACCTCATGAAATACAATTTTAAAATACCTAGTGTATTGTAATTTAATGATGCTTGATATAAAAACCTTGTAAATAAAAAAAAGCTGCTAACTGATCTCGCTGAATGAATAGTCGTAACGAGTAGGGGAATGAACGCACGACGCGACGCGACCGCAGTCGCATTTTCGCACGGAACGGCGTCGCCCGTTCCTACGATACACAAATCACGAAAAAAAAAGCACTTTTCGTATGTGATTCGAACATTTCCGTAGTTTAAATTATTCACCGAGAAAGTGAGTGGTGTTAAGTTGGAAGGATTTTTTTGAGTTTGCCTTTTTTATTTTTCGTCGTCTCCCTTACGGTGAGTTTTTTTTTATTACCTAATTTAAAATTAATTTAAAAAAACTTTATTCCTGATATCACCAAAAAGATAGCACTTAGAAAAAATAAAAACCAAAAATATTGGCATTAAATCCTGACATAAAATCTTTTTCGAAAAACCTCTTTCGGTCATTCACAGACTCGAGAGGTTGTCATAATCGGTTATTAATCGTGAATGGGGAAGATGCGATATTTTTATTTTTGTGTTTATTTCAAAGAACTCCATGTAGAATAGACCACAAGTATATTAAAAAATGAAAAAACTGTAATTTACTGCAAAAAATGGGGTTTAAAATTGTCAATTTGAATTTTCGCGCGAAAACGGATCTATAGTTCGTATGACGTCACTCCCGTCTGTCACTCACTGGCCCACGTACTGTACGTCCTCTATGTATTTTATACTTTTGCATTTTTCTCGACTAACGAGACATTTTTTTGTAAAAAATTAAAATGGACTATCCATCAACATCAGGCGATCATAGCTATACTATAGATACTCCGAAAAAAAGCCGTGTTGACGTATGTTTTGTGCCAATGTGTCCATCTACTTCAAAGCAGTTTCCAAATAAATTGTTTTTGACTGGACCTTCTGACCCAAAACTGCGAAAAAAGTGGTTTCAAGCTGTGAAGAGGAATGATAATTATTCCCCAAAGACCATCATTCGTTGCTGTGAAGACCACTTTGACGTTTTTAATTTAGATTTTAATTGCAATAATCCGTGCCAGTTTAATATTCAAAAATGAACCTATTTTTTTTTTACCTTCAGAAGCTGCACAGTCTTCGCATTTGCAGGACTGAACCGAGCCTTGCATCTCATTTATAATAGCTGTAACACGATAACCTTCTTTGCGTACTTTATGTTCCGGAGTAATTCGACTTTTTACGGTACATAATTCTCCATCTCTTTTAATTTGGACATAGCCGATTGCATTATCACCGTAAGATTCTCTTGTTGAGCTGAAATAAGTGCTATATGTTGAATCCGCTGAATGAAATACAAATTTAACTAATGATTTACACATACCGTAGTAGTTTAGTCCCTTTCATTTCTACACTTGAAAACTCTGCACTTTCGACAAAAAAAGTCACTATCATGTCAACACTAACTTTTGGTAGATTCCTGGCGTCTGCTTTGACAAACCCAACTTCCATTTTTATTCGAAAAACGCAATTAATTCTCGTTATAATGTTCACTTTTTTACTACAACTATAATCTCAAATACGTTGTCATAACAGGAGTGACGTCACTGAACGCTGATAGGTGTTTTAAATCCGTTCCGTTTCAAGCTACTTTTAATTCGTAATTATTGTTGAAAAACAACATTATATAAAATATAAACCTTGCAGTGGCCCTTCTTTTATATATTTTTAACATTTTAATAACAAAATTTTCATAAATATTGTATTTGCATCTTCCCCATTAATCGAAATAATTTGATCGCTACATGAGATAGCGTGCGTCATTAAATTACAGTACATTACGTCTCTGGGTTTCGTTTTCTTTCAATCTGGCGCGATTTCGTAATTTTCATCTAATAACATAATTTAAAATTATAGCTTACGATCATGTTTACGTGATAAGTGTATTGATTTTGCTATCTTTGGGTACCTTGTTATTATTGGCCGATGTACAAACATGTAAAGACATACATATAGAACTTTTTATTTGAAAACTATTTCGTTAAGAAAAAGCTAAAATTAATCAACGGATGCTACACGGATGCTACCACAAATGTACAAAAACAAAAACGAAACGAATTCTTCTTTTGCGATTTTTTCAGAAATTTTGAAAAGCACCTCACGTATATTCCGGAATTACTTTTTTTGGTCCAAGCGTAGTAATTAAGTATAATATTATTTCTATAGTTGTGAAATAGATAACAGTAATAGAAAACATAAGACAAATGGATGACGGAATTAACGTAAGTTCATGTTTTTTAAACATTACCTACTAATATTAATATTTTTTATTTGATGCAAAAAAATAGCTTTTGTATTGTAATAATATAGTCCAAAACGTAAATAAGTAATAAAATATTCTAAATACATAATTAAGTACCTATTATGAAATTAGTATGTACGAGTAAAAATGCAATTTAAATTCTAACCCAAATCCAGACAAAACTTAAAATACCAACCTACCTAATTGTATTTAATTAAACGCATAAATATAAACGCACTACTAATTCTTACTTAATAAAAGTAAATGGAGTTACTTAACAAAAAAAAAACAATTTGTAATGCATTGGGGTAATTTGGATTGTTATCTCCGACGGGCATTTTCGAAAATACACGGTAGGTCATTCTTTTTATCCAACTACGGGACGATGCCAAAAAGGAGACGAGAATTATTTCTCACATTTAAGGCTTTCCACAGACGGGTTTTAGTTTTGAGAACTCAATTTTTGAAAGACTATTTTTGCAATAATGCTGTATTCAAAATTACCCAAATATATTTAGATAAAAATTAAGGTTTTTAGCCTATTTCGTCCCACTAAGCCTCAAAAAAAGTTAAAACGATTACGCGCATAGAATAGACATCAACGCGCGATCGGTTCAACTTATGCAATACAAGTTGCTAAGTTACACTTACTTCATTTAGCATACCTACTTTATATGTACCTACTTGTTTATTGAAATGAAAGTACTTATTTTAAAGCCAGTTGCAAGAAAGATTTTTAATTTAATCATCCATTAAAAATGTTTCCCTTTTTTACCCGACTGCGACAGAAGGAGGGTTATGCTTCATGGTCACCTTATAGCTATAATGAAGAGTTAATTTTATTTGGGTTTTCTTTATGCAGCTGTAAGCGACTTACGGGAAGCCATTAACTGTCGGTCATTTTTAACAAATAAAACTTTATTTTAAAAGTAAATACTAGTTATTTCATATTTTTCATTTCCTTTTATTTCATTACATACGCAAACTTAGGACGGCGGTTGACCCGCGGTTCCGGCGCGGTTCCATATCAAACCGCAACCGCGCTGCAACCATATGTGCATACCTTTTACTAAGTTCATGCTGATTTAAGTAACCTGCTCTGGTGTTAATTAGAACGAAACTGTTTACCGTGGTTATGTTAGCTTAATTTATTATGTATGAGGTTTAGCATTTTTAGGACACACACTTCATATTAAATGATTTTTAAAGTAATTATTATAGTGGTTGGCTGTAAATTATCTACTTTATATTATAATTGTCAAAGTTTATTCTGATGGATTAAGGAAGATTCTCCCAAACAGTAACTTAATAATAGGGTAAAGAAACCCCCCTCTACTTGCTACGATCCAAACACACCTCTTCATCAGTCTCCTCATACATGCGCTTCAGTTTACTAGGATACTTTTGACGTGACCTTTCTTTATTTATTTTTTTATTTGATCGAGGTACCAACGTTTTCCTTGGCCTTGAACATCCAAAATTTCCGTCCACTCTCGCTTATTCCGAATTTTCGTTACCATAAACAAACTTTACCTTTGGTTATTTTTCTGCGTGCAACAGATAAATATTTGCTTCTCCAGTATTCGAATCTACATTAAAAAAACCCGACATTTAACACAATACGTATAATTTACGTTTCTTGATAATAAAACTGACAGATTTAGTCCTCACGCGATTAGAAAATAAATAATGTCTGTATTTAGAAATGTTATTAACATTGATCTCGATTACCATTGCCAAGTTAGTATGGTGGTATAAAAAAGTTACGTACGAAACCGGTATTGTATGGCAAACGTGTGTTACTTAACGTTTTAGGGTTCCTTAGTTATTTAATAGATATTTTAGGTCGGAGATTTGATAAAAAGCAAGCGAGAGTCAATTGCGAAAGATTGCCTTAAACTGAATTAACGATTTTAAATATCATGACGTCATTTCTCTATTTTATTTTTATATATTAAATGGATCAACCAACGATGTGTTAAATACCATTGACTATTGAATTCCTTCTAGTTAAGTTGGTATCTATTGATTCGCCTTGACTAGATTAGACTGATCACGAACAGGGCCCAAGTTTGCTAATTGAAAATAGCCTGAGTAGTGTTGGTCGCAATCAGTATAAGCCATTGTTTAGTAGAATACAAAATGTATCTAAAAATGCCATTGACATTCTGCCGACACACAAATGAGGCTATTGTAAATTAGCAGACTTGGGCCCGATTAAAGCAAACGTTTTAAATGAAATAAAAAAATTAATTAGGAATTTGACCAATGAGATATATTTGTTACATAAAGATTATAAATTCAGTATAGTATAATGCCACGATATGCACCTTTTTTAACCTTACATGGAGATTGGTCATAAACACAGCCAATTAAAGACACTATCAATAAGAGAATGCGTACTTTTAACCGTTTTTATTGCTAATTCATTCCTTGGATGCAAATCTTGGTTTTTAACCAATGTTTACGTTACACTGACCGTAAACAAAACAGAAACTTACAAAGAAAGTTATAAAAACGCACTTTCACGTACTGTTTTCATTTTAAACGTACCTATTATTTGATTTTAAGTTATACGTTTAATGAATATTATGGTGATTGATGGTATTTGATGCATTGATTTAAAAAGGTTAGGTATAAATGTTATGTGTACTACATAGAAGCAGAGTACCTTTATCCAAGATCCGGGGTAGGCAGATACCACTTCCCTTCACTTGCTACGATGCAAAGACACTTCTTTCGCTTCATCCACATTCATCAATTGCCTCATACATCACGTTGGTTTGGGGTTCCTACTAAATTTTATAGATTTTATTGAGAATATAATCTTACCTGCGTTCCTAAATTAAAGAGTTTAAGTTTTATTGCTAGGGCTGAACTACCCTGGTTTTTATTACTTGTTTCTGTTTGCAAATAAAACTAAGTACGGAACCTAATGATTAGTTCCGAGGTGTTCTTGACCGGGTTTCGTATAACTTTCACAGAGCAAAAACTTGTTTCGCGGAAGCAGCTATCCGGAAACGGACACATGCGCACACGACCATTTTGTATCGTTCGTTATTTACTTTATGCTTCAGTATTGCTGAATTTTTAATTTATTATAATTAGGTAACTTTATTTTAGCAACGTTTATGTCTTTACATATATTTGTTACTTTATTTTGCTTCGATGGATAATATAAATTATGTAATTGAGAAATAAGTCTTTTAAACTGCATACGAGTACCTAACCATACCTACTTTTCAAATGAACGCCTATGTCATTATTTTCATTCTACCACTATCACATTGATTGGTTTATAACGGGCATTTGTCGGGTTTTACAGTTGAGTGATTTTGACAGGCATTTGAAATGAGAACAATTGGCTGGACAGTTACTGTTCCATTACATTTTTCTTTCATTATCGACAGACAACTTACCTCAATACGATAAAAAAATAAGCCTATCGTATCCCACTGCTGAATAAAGGCATCCTTGCTCTCTATCCAGTCATTCTGTGTACCAGAATTTGTCAGTGTTTACTTTATGAAACCGCGTCCAAACCTCGAGTCAACCGCCTATTCGCGGTTCGAATTTATGGAATCAAACGTCAAACCGCAGATGCGCAAGTGTTTTTTGTGTTGCTATAGGCAAAACTTTTAGTATTCACAAAGAATAGGTTTGCAACACACAGCACCGTGTTGCTAAAGTCAGTATGATCCAATTATGCGAATTCCAAGTGTGTATCCGCCTTGTGGACACATGAGTAAAAGTAATGATATATTACAATCTCTTTACGACCCGTTGCAAAGTAGCCATTGCTTTGTTGCGAATAATTTATGAGTAGTTGTAACGTATCGCACTGCTTAGAAAATATAGACCAGCTGGAATAATCGTAGAACCATTTCTATGGGTCATTCCATGTAACGGGTATTACATTTCGTACACTTTTACTTGGGAATTAATTAATGATGCAAAAAGAAAACATATAAGTTTTATGAGCGCAACACCCCCCTTTTAGGCTTATTTTTCAGCATCAGTATTAAAATGAACAGTTACAGACAGCAATAAAGAAATTTAAGGCAAAATATGTGCGTAACGGGCGTTACACGATTTTGCCTACGCTTTCGTACTTAACCGAAACAAAAGCAAAAGTCTGCGAATTAATTAACTTTACGCTTGTAAAAAATATGTGACAGCGTAGCCTAATAAATTCTTAACATCATAGACCACTCGTATTAAAAGAAAAAGATAAATATATTTTTTTATAGACATTTTAAACTGTAACGGGTGTTACATCTGAACGTAACGGGTGTTACATGTACGAAATTTGACCAATATTTGCAGCAATAAGAGTATTTATATAAAAGTAACAATGAAATAATCATGTCTGCTGCTTATTTTAGCAAGTTCATAGACCACTTATATTAAAACCAAAATACAAACATGTTTTTATGGAAATCTAAAACCGAGCGTACCAAATACGAGCATATGAAATTAGATCAATATTTGTATCAATAAAGGTATTTAATATCAAAATAACAAAGAAAGAATAATGTACACTGCTGATTTACATCAGTATTTTTGGAAAAATGCAGTATTAGGCAAAATGCAGATGACGTTTATAAAAAGGACGTCTGATATTTCAATCTGTGATCCTCTTTAGGAACACAGTCTGTTCACTTCATCGAGAATTTTGGAACATCCCTTAGAACCTATTCTCTCTTTTCTTTTTACTTTCAGAGAGTATTTGCCCCTAAAATATAAAATTATTTCATTCAAATCAGCTCCATATAAAAATACTGGCATCTGTTGATGACAACAATTTTATTGATGTGAGACACCAAAAACGTGTCAGTATGGATCCCCAAATGTTTAAACCTTCAAAAACTAACAAAATAAGCGCAATTACGTTTTCATTAGTTCTTTTTATAACACATTATAGTTCGATGGCACACGTTGCGTAACGGGTGTTACATACCATTATCTGCAAAAATTTCACATATATATTAACCTACCGTCATAAAAATAGCAAATATCAGAAGTTATCAATCATAGCCTTACTTTCTTAAATGGATTTTAGAATGTGTGCAATAATTTAGTCACCAAACAAGAAAATGTCCTTTTTTTGTAACGGGTGTTACAAGTAGGAGGCATAACTTAAATGTTAAATAAATGGAACTTATCATTGAACTTACTAAGTAATATTTGACGCTTATGTTGTTGAAAACTTTTATTTTCGAATGGTGTGACGCGTAATGCCAATCGGGCTGTAGTTTTCTTTTTGCAGCTCTGCCAAATTTGATTAAAATTGAACAAGTATCAATCGTTCGTAGTAAGCGAACTTAGATATGTTATAAAATTATAAATTCATAACTTATTGAAAAAATAATACTGTTTCATTAAAATATGGGGTTTTAAGATTACCTTATCACACATTTTAATTAATAAACAGTAATTTTAAAAAATTATGTTGCGGTAGCGTTTTTCATGGAATGACCCATATACACCTATGCGATCTTCGTTTTTTTCGATTTTGCATCTTGAGAGGCGTTAGGAATTTTTGACGTCATTTTAGACAAACTTAACCTCTAACGTTTCTACCGCTACTGTCCGCTACTCTAAGTAGATACAAAATTTTAATTCCATAGATCCTATACTCAAACATCATTAAACCGGAACAACATGAGCTGCAATTTTTTGCTAAATTTAAAACTTTTTGTTTATCTAGATAAATATCATGACTAGGAAACGCTGTTTCTTAATTTTGTTAACTTAATGACCTAGTATTATCTACCACTGTAGTGCTTAACAATATGTCTATCTGTAGGTACTATTTGAATGCAAACACAAGGTTAAGACAGTAATTAATAAATGTGATTCATCATCAATCATCCATTCATCATCTATCAATCATTTGAGAGCTACACTCTTGTCATGCCGCCGTTGTATACTCCATTTTCCTCTTTTGACTTCTTGATAATCATGATTTCAGTTCTTTTCTTCACTTGTTCCACAAAATCTATGAGGCCTTCCTTGATTTCTTTTTTTTTTCTTTTCCACATTATTGTTATCTATAGCAGCATATCATCTTATATTATAGCAATGAACTTTTTTATCCTATGAAAATATTCTATTTCATAGATAAACCACATTAAATCCAACTTCAAACCATTAAAAATACCAGTCTTATCACCGAAAGCGATCTCGACAAGAGAACACAAGTAAATCATAACGTAGACAATGTAAATTGCTAGGTTTGGTATCAAGCCCGTAGAGCATGTATGAGCGGCCAACCGTTAATCAGCGATTAGCCAATGTTTAACGTCTTGACTGTTAAATGCGATAAAATAGGGGAAAATAATGTATTACTTGTTAATGCGAAACAAGTTGTAAACGTTAAAAGTAGTTTTGGCCCTTTTGGATGTAGATCCAGTTAATGCAAATGGAAAAATGCCTATGTTAATGTAGGTAAGTGCTTACTTGAAATTCAGAAACGACTTATTTAACAGGATTTAACTTTATTTTAACGTTTTCTTTCTCTCGGCTATACAGGTAGTGAACCGGCAGTAGTTTTAGATAAAAGAGTGACATCAAAAAAGTGTAATGAATTTTGCCTATTTTTGAATAAAACACTTTTAATTTTCATAGGGACATTTTACCCGACTATGGCGAAGCAAAAACAAAGATTTATTATTTTCTGCTTTTGTATCGCTGAAATAAAGCGATCTTGCTTTAGCGGTTGTGGTTCGAGGTTTGATACGAAAAACACGGATAGTGGTAGACAGTTAACCTGCGTTTGTGGCGTGATTTCAAACATCAAATTGTAGGTATGTATTTCGGTAATGCGTGAAGGCCCAAACCTTCAAATATACCTAGCCTAACATACCCAGTCTACGTATAACAGGTACAAAGCATTACAAAATATGCGTTAATATGTAATGAGATCACACCGTGTAAACACCTGAATTGAGCCACCTATGTCTTGTCTTCAAGTCTAGACTTATAATTAGGTCAAATCAATAAACTGCACCTTGCAATGACCTGTTATCATATTCATTGTAATGTCCTTCAATGTTTGTTACATTATGGCACATTTTGTAACAAACTTTAACCCCCTTATTACAAAATGAGGTTTAAAGATAGTCCGACGTTAATTCGTTTCTTTTGACGTTTCGGCTATGTTTGCAAATTAAACGAACTAACGTCGGACTAACTTTAAACCTCGTTTTGTAATAAGGGGGTTAAAGTTTGTTGTAAAGGTCTATCTATATAGGAGGGAAAACAATACGTCGTCATGACAACGTGTGTGAACGAATCCAAAGAAAATGTATGGAATGTTATTTTTTCCCTGACACGGCCCGGACTGCCGAACACTGCCTGGATACGTTGTCATGACGACGTACTGTTTTCCCTCTTGACGGACCACGGCCCGGTCACGTCCCGGGCACGGCCCGGATCTGTATAGACCTTTAGTATAGGGGGAAGTGGGGCACATTGATACACAAAAATTCAAACTCCGTTTTAATACACAAATGTCAACATATTTGATCATTTTTTTTGCCGGGTGCATGGCCTAATATGTTAACTTATAATTAAGTTTAAAAAAAGCTGATAGAAACGAATAGGGAAAAAGTTATGGCGACTTTTATAAAAAATGGATTTTGTATCATTCTGCCCCACCGGTGGGGCACCTTGATACAGAGAGTGGGGCAGCTTGATGCGTATTTTATTTCCGTAAATATTATAATATTTTTTCAAAATAAATCGTTATATTACTTAAATTGACCAAATAAAAAGCAAATAATGCTTGGTATCTGAAAAAATCACGTTATTTATTAGTTATTATTCGTATTAACGATAATCACAATCAGCCTAATAATGAAATGAGCTAGGAAATAAAATTGTCATCAAAAATCTAGAATTTATCAAGATCTTAAACATATAATTAAACATAATTACTCAGTAATCAGCCTAAAAGTACTACAGAATTGGGCATAGTGAAATATAGAAATAACAAAACAAAATCCTCTATCAAAATTATAGAAACTTTTTCTTAAAACTTATAATCAAAAACATCACATAACTGAAATCCTAAACGATTTTTTCACATTTCTCTGCTTAACTTTAAAAGTCCGGACCATTTTCTATAATAAATGAGATTTTTAAGACTACTTTAAAATACTAACGGGGCACTTTAATGCACTAAAGGGGCACTTAAATACACTAACGGGGCAGATTGATACGTATCATTCTGCCCCGCGCTTTACTGTATCATAGTGCCCCAAGGGACTATATTCACGAAAAGGTAATTTATTATTTTTTAAATCAATATTGTATTAAATAAACATATTAAATAACATTTATTAAAGTATAAACGTACTTTTGGTAAAATAAAACTATGAAAACAACTAATAATATGGAGCTGAGACACAAACACATTGCTCTTAAAATTTTAGTTGTCGGTCCCAAAAACACGTTTGTGCCTGTAAAAGCAAAACGGCGAATAGGCGGCGAGCATCGTCACAACTATCATCCTTGTTGATGTCCTTGAGCGTTCTAAGGATGTGTCCGTGTGCGTATCGTTTTTCAGTATTTCAAAACAGGTACTGTGTCAATGTGCCCCGAGTATCAATGTGCCCCGCCTCCCCCTACTAATTATTTGTTATAAAATGTTTACTAACGTTACTAAACATGCAATGTGAGAGCACCATATAAAACATGAATTTGACATAAATGTACGGGAATAGGGTTTTATAATTGATTAAAAAGTTTTCATGAAGGTTTCACGTGAAATATATTTTTAAATCTATTTGAAAGGGGCGCGGATTATGCAAAGCAAAGTTTGTTACATTAATTGTGCAAGTAGCTTGCATCTATGTGTTACTAATTACTGTTTTGACAGTATACAATTAAGTTTTTGAAACACATACTTCATTAGTATAATAGATTGAGGTTTATCCAAGACATTTGCGTGGTTAATGTGTTTATGGCATAATACGGGCCGTGTTTGTGGCCTACATCGATAATATTTTATTCTTAAATGACGATAAAGTTTTGTCTAATACCAACCTTAAAAGTAGTTTATTCAATTTAAATAATTTTTATTTCGTGGATGTGAATGGATATGAATGAATGAATTTTATTCACAGTTCCGAGAGGTTATCAAAGAATAAAAAGGTATCTGTAAAATTCAGAAAAAAACTAGATGCAAATGGGCAGTTAAAAATAAAAAAGGTGACTGAAAACTATTAGATATTTCCTACAAAATTATACTAAAAGTTTAATCTTTAAATACAACTACTACAAGAAAAGACAAGAAATGTGTGTGCTTCACGCTCGCTTGCCCGCAATCAAAATTCTGTTGACACAAAGTTTATGAAAACCGTAAGTATATTATATTACGACGACCTTGCTTTGTTTGTAAGAGTTGAGAAATTGTTACAATATCATTCAGTTTTTAGGCGTCTACGCGTGTGTGACTCAGTCCTACATTTTGCATTGTTTCAAGATTGTTAACTGCAGATTTTAATTAATTTTCATCGTAAGAGGTGTTTAGAAGGCATATTTGCTCATTAGACTGCTTAGTAAGTGTAATAGATGAGTGACATTGTTTGTAAAAGATGTTTATGAATGTTTATAGTATTGTAGCTTGTACACCACAATTGTTATAAGCTAATTTAATGACATTTTGTGATTTTTCTAACGTGTAAAAATAAGTGTGAATGAAGTGTAAACCACACGCACAGAAATAGCCAAAAACTAGTTTTATTATAATCATAATTATTGCTGTACTATACGGTAGCACATCTTGCTTCAGTAAAGTTTTCAATACTCTCTCATGAGCGAACTACCACTGAAATCTCGAGTAGATACTCGAGCTTCTATTTTGGTGTCCGAGTAATCGACTGATGTACTGAATTGATTATAGTTTCAAGGTTTACGAGCACTTCATTTATAAATACCGATATCTATAAACATTTACATGAAGTATCTATAGATTTTGACCGGGAAAAATTTAATTGGATCTAAGTACGTACCTATTTATTTATTTTGGTTCCTACGGTTTAAGATATTTAAAAAAGCCATTACATCTCTAGCTATCTATTGATATTGATAAAAATTTAAGTTGGTTTGACTTTTGACATAACCGAAAAAATTGGTTTATCGTTCGTCACTTGTTTTTATGCTGTGTGAAATGAGATTCCAGAAAACGGCTGTAGGTTAAGGTGTTTAATAATTTCTGATGAATCGATTAACGCGAATACACGATCCAACTCAAGTAAGATGTACTAAACGTATAATTTCCTTTCGAAACTTATAATAAGAATATGACATTTATAACGGATCGTGGACGAAAGATATGTCTTCAACCTTCAAATAAAATTAATCAATTTAATCTTTACGATTGTAATAAAAACAAAGGAACTGAGCTTTATTGTAATGTAAAGTGCTACACAATTCTTAATTTAGCCAAATGTTGCGTGCAAATGACAGATGCGACCTCGTGTCTGTCTGTCTTGGACCATTATAATTTAAAAATATATTTTTCATAACATTTTGACAGCCACCTACATATGCGTCCTACACTTCTAGTTTAGTTAATAATCCTTTCTTATGTTTTGGTCAAGGTTGTGAGTTGATTGTTATTATATTTTTTTATTGGTTTTGTAGTGGGACTCCCATTAACCGATATGCGTGTAAGGTTGGCTTATGATTTGACGGAAACGTTAAAGAGAGTCCAGTTATCTAGTGAAAAAACTGTGGGCATTCATTTGACATAGTTGTCCGGTAAAAAAAGGCATACGTATGATGAAAAGAAAAGAAAATTAGACAAAGAGAGATACAAACATCGTCTAACGTTTTACAAACAAAATCACCAGTATTTCGTCAAAAAGGTGAATTTAAAGGTGCCTTGGTGAAGGCTGCAAGTTCATAAATTCAAAGACTCTTCCGTCCAAGACTATTGGAAATCTAAAGACATTCATGTCCCGCAGTCAACGTCCTATTATGTTTTGTAGGTACAACGTATGTTAACAAACCCTTCATAACCCTTCATAACTTAACAAAATTCTACTTAATCACTTTCTCACATCGATTGCATACTACACAATGATTCAGCATGCAAATTAGACAAAAACGCATGCAAATAACAAAGCACAAAGAGGACGGACAAAAAGTGCAAACAAGAACGCCTTGCTAAGCGATTATTCATGGTTACGACATTTTATACTACGCTAGTGAGGCTCGCAACCTGAATCTATGTGGATCGAACTGTTTTGTGGAACTTGTACGAGTACCTATACTTATAGAGTAGAGGAGATACTGCCGGCAACTTCGTGCGCATTTATTTTCTTAACTTGGTTTACTTGTCGTGTAACTTAATACTTTCGCGACATCTCTAAATATGAGTTTTGTGTTATTGTAATATGCAAGCTACAATACTGTAAAGTTTAATTAAAATGTGTTCAGTGGTCTTTGCGTGGAAGAGAACTAGATCGATATACTCCTAGTTAAAGGAGTGTCCTTCCGTATTCGTATTACTCCGACAGCTTTATCAGTCCTCTGCCAGTGAAACTTTGGTCTGTATATCTGGTATGTAAAAGACAACAACCTGACAATAAATCTCAGCTTCAAACCACTTCTGCTGTGGAAATGCGTGAAGCATTGACAATAAGCTAATTTACATTTCATTGTAAATAAGACCTTATACGTGGAAGGTGATGGGAATCGCGTTCGATTGTTTGTCCGCCATTACTGTTTGATGGAATCCATCGTGATATTTATGAAAGTTTTAATTGGTTCTTGGATAGGAAAATGTGTGTTTAAAGCGGGGGATTACACACAACACGCGGGTATATTCGAATTAGAACGAATATGAATGAACGGAACAAGTTTTTTTGGTTCAAACTTAAAACAATCTCCATTTCGTAGAATAATTCACATAACATTTGAAACACGCCAACTTTTTTTTAACAATACTTTTGGCTTTGCTTTAAAACATGCCAGTCAAAGAAACGATCTTTAATTTTGAAAAAAAAAATGCAATTCGTAGTAATAATAACCTATAATAGGCTCTTAGTAAATAATTCATTGTGTTTTTATTACATAAAACCGTTTAGATGTAATTAAAGCTTACGTGCTACCTGTAACTGCAGACTTGCGTCAGATAAGAAGTTAATACGTTTATAATGCATAATTTATTTTGTTGTGAAACATCGGCACGTCAAGATTTTTATTCTAAAAAACTAAAAAAGTGTCATGGCGTAAGTATATGGTTATTTTATTTTTAAAAAGTAACCCGCGTATTAAAAATCCCTCGTTCAATATCACTGCCTAAACCACTCAATTGTACATGTAACCTGAATAAAATAAATAAAATATAATTTGAATAAATAGATTAACGTTTAACCAAAATAACATCTATCGAATTATCTTTATTATGTTAACACGCAAATACAAACATAATTCCAAACCGTAACCGTTACGTTCCGGTCAAGTGACACAATAAAAATAATTGTCATGTCATCATTTGACATACTTGTCGACATGTGACACATTTAGCATTGACATGCAAAGATGGAATTATTGTGTTTTGACAACATTTAACAATTACGATCACCAATAACCTTTGCTTTAAACATCGCAACGAAAATTGCGTTTTTACATATTTATGTCATTCAAAATGTCACTAAAGTAACACAGTTTTGACATAGTCGATTGATTGCTATAACTACCTATAACAGAAAAAAAATATACTTATCTAAGTATTTATTTTTACTTACAACAATGGCCTTTTATTTAGGTATCTATTAAGTTTCAAAAGAGCGAAAATGTAAACCAAACCTTAAACAAATTGAAACAAATTATATTTTTAAAATACGCGTATATGGTTAACCGCATCATTCAATGACATAACTTAACCAATAAAAACTGACCTAACCTACATGTTTGAATAGTATCTCTACCGCAGATGGCATCTTTCTTAAGTAACTTTATAGTCATCATCAGCTGTGGGAAAGCAGGAAAGGGGCCTCACTTAGGGGGACCAAGCGCGTGCGTTCCCATTAATCTAAACTATACAAAATCTATGCTGTTTACACGACACGCGTTGATAATATAAATGTTAAAAGAAAAATTCGATCAGTCCTCATATTGTTACAGTTACCAGTTACCACTTGTAGTAGTCATGCAGAATAGTCCAGTAGAGCAGGTTGCGTCACAACGAACTCTTTGTTTTCTCCGCTTTCGATTTTATTCTGCGCGGGCGCATGACACACACCAGCTGGAAATAAACGGCTAAGATACACAGATAAACGATGCTACGTCTAATCTCGATAATTGTTTTTAATTGTGTGTGACTGTACAACACTTTATTGTTTGTTAACTTGGTATTTTTAATGTTATTTTTCTAATTTAATTTGTGTTGTGTGCTTAGATAAGATACAATTCTTACTGTTCTAACTGTTTATTTAAGGATTTATTTGAACTTGAGCTCTTAAGTGTTGCGAAATTAAAATAAGTTAAGTGATAACCGTCAAAAAAAGTTTCGATCTCGAGAAGAGATGATCTGGATGCATTCTCACTAGAATGGGACGGGACGTGATAAATGGAAGGTCACATGAGAGATGGTCCAGCATTAAAATCTGCAGGTTTGAATCTCATAAAAAGTAGGCACTAAGGTACTTTGTGCATTTGAATACTTTTGAATAATTAATTTAAAAAACTCTTGCTAAAAAAGCACGATAAAACATACAAGCTATCATACAAGAATAAATCAGATACATTTTAAAAGATTGCAGTTCTTGCATCACAAAGTTAAGATCCATTTCTTTGTCATGTTCATATTCAAATTGACATAAAATGTTTGACATATACATGTACTGTGTATCATGCGTGTACATATTAGCATACACGAGATAAAAATCGTTTAAAGATTTCCATAACGCATGCACCTGACAAGACACCTAAGTGTCACGATTAGACATAATACATGTAATTTACATGATATGTCAGCTGTTGTGCGAATGGCTTTATTTACTTTTTAATCTCCGACGTAAAAAGAGGGGTGTTATAAGTTTGACGTTTGTTTATTTGTCTGTGTGTGTATATGCTGTGGTATAGTAACTCCCGAATATGTGAAGCGGTTTTGATTTGTTTTTAATTTAAACGCAGATCATAAATGAGGGTTGATAATTTTTTTGTTAATAAAGAGTTCCGCTAATTAATTTTACACTACATTCAGATTGTCAGTCAATTCTTTAAGAAATAATTAAAACTTTGTACTCAGCTTATTATTATTATTTAAATATAGTTTAAAGTAAATAATAGCCAGTTATTTTACAACAATAACTACATCTTATCTTGTTACGTACCTGTCAATATGTCAGTTTCGAATTTTGAAATTTGACACTTACCTACTTGTCGCAAATTCTCAACCTTCATCTGTCAGTGGTATTTTCACGAATATTTATTCAATGTCATTTTTAATACCTAGATTAAAATAAAGTTTAAAATATAAGGCCATCTGACACGAAATAAAAAAAAATCAACACCAATGTCACATAATTTGAAGCAAATATTCAGGCGGCTAGAAATTATACGCAATGATATTTCTAATATGCATTGTGTGAAGGCGAATATCTTTGACAAGTCGCGTGACAATCTGACATAACTGTAAGTGTAAGTAATGCTTAATGTCATAATTTTGTACATTCTGAGCGTTATCGTTAGATTTCCAATGAGATAGAAATAACTTTTTGAAATCGCATTTCTGCATTAGTTTTTTTTACATTGATTGTTGTTTTTTTAGTTCGCATTATTTGTCTTTAAAAAAACAAGTAAATAGCTCTCATTTAATATATTTATTTGATGTGTATTTGATACAGAAACTGGACTGGTTACTTCATACACGCTATGCTATAAGTAAACGTTGCTTTAAAGTGACCTATATTTATAATTCCGCAAACCAGCTTGAAATGTACTTAGTTCCTATCGATACTTTTACGCGACATTTTGACATGTACTGGCGCGTACGCAACTGTTTACACTGTGCACATGTTCTATTCGTTAAAAAAGTTATGCAAATTATTTATTTTTAAAATTGATTTTTTTTTAAAGTAAATGTAACGTAGAAGTTGTATCTCAACTGAAAAGAAAGATTTCTCTTAAAATCTTCTTTTTTAGATAAAGGCTTTGATTCATTGGCTATTGAAACGTGACTGCCATTTGACGACACAACACATATCGATTCAATCGCCTAACGAGATTAGTGTTTTCTATACAAAACGAGAAACCGCAGAGCCGACAATGCGACATAGGTAGTCACAAGTACTTAGTTCAAAATAACTCATTCAAAATTATGCACTGAATGTACTTGTAACATTTGTATGCAGACAACGGATGTGAAAGCTCTATTATGCACATTGCACTCTGTATTTTGAGACTGCATGACCTTGCATACTATTACATGTAATAACTATGCTAATCACATTTTTTAAATACTCACTGGTTGGTTAGAATCGCCTTTTCTAGGTTATTTAACTAAATATAGATGTATATAATATAGCTACAATTTTAGAGCTTAGGTAATTTTTTGCCGTGACGGTGTGTGGGATTTTTTAATTCTGAAAATATATTAAGAATATTGAAGTCAATCGAGTTCCATTAAAGTCTGTCAATCAAGTATCATAACAGTTTTTTATTTTGTTACTGCAACCACAATAAGTAAAACCAAAACAAAATTAGAAAGGCAGAATAAGGAAGTAAACTTAAGCCGACCATAATTTAAAAAACAAAATGGAATCTTAATAACCTAACCTAAAATCGACTAATTACTTACCTAATTAGGCAAGAAGGATCTGCACGCGTCTGTACAGCATCGCCGTTATATTTTGGTCCGGTTTATTACATAAAAATTACGTAAAACCACGCATGCGCCGGACGTTATGCTATAGGTACTTTAAACGAGTTTCTTTAGAGCTCATTGAACGAAGGCAATCCATTGAGAAGTTATTTGGTCGCCATTGATACCGTTAAATCACCTTTATAGCACTTTGAGCTTAATACGAGCGTTACTAATGACCAATTGGTTTGTTCAAGAGCTAGTTTTTATTGTTATTCGATAGTTGCAAGTCATTTATCAAGAGGTCGTTTTACAATACGGTTTATGTACCTACCTAATTATATGTACTTATATGCTATACTTGCATCGGCCTATTCTAATAGAATTTCAACATGCTATCAACATGATATAGGTACTCGTAGCTTCTTCCTTTTTTGGGTAAGTAGATAGTATAGTTTTGGTTTGAAGTTATGTAAAAAGATACAATATAACAGACGTCTGCAACTAATTTGGGCTTATTTATTTAAATTATCAAAAATTCCTATCTAATTATTTTGAAATCTATAAGTAACATTTCTTTCAAATAAGAGTCGTCTAAATAAACAGATAACCTCAATACTACATTTCATTTAACTGATTACCTGTTTGGCTTTCATAGCAACAGAACAATAAAGATTACTAATGAAAATCGCTGACCTAATAACAACTTTATCAGAAACGACAAACAGTAACAAGTTTAAAAGATTATAAATAATAAATATACTGGACGCTGCTCATTACTTTGTATGCATGTATCGCTATAATTATGTTGAAAAACTTAAACAAAATGTTAAATTAATACTATCCTGGGTTATGTTCTGATGTAAAAGCTACAAGTGCCAAGTTTCATAAAAATCTGTTCAGCAGTTTTAACGTGAAAGAGTAAAAAACATCCATCCATCGGCACAAACGTAGACATTTATTTCAGTAAATTCCTAATGTGTTACTACATTCAGTAGGACTACAAAATCTGCCTCTAATCACCTACATTTTGAAATTACCCAGGTTATTACTATTAGTATGCAATTCTGTGCAATTTATGTGAGCTGAATGAGATGAGTGCCCATTTAAATTACAAATGGAATGATGAATTAGGTTTAGTGTTGTCAAATTGTGCTGCTTTATGTAGGTATCTATGCTATTTTGTACGCTCTTCATTTCATTATGTACAATTTTTGGTAGATGTTAGATGATTGACCAAGTACCACGTTTTATACTTTTTTTTATCTCTGTTATTTAGCAAAGTAAAATGCATTGGGATCTAAAGTGTGTTTTTGGATTTTTCCTCAAAAAATTTCATTCAAAGTTACTCCAATGCACAAAAAATCCTTTTTTGAAACTTTAGGTACGTTTGATATACCTATAAAATACGCAAATAGGCGGTTGAGGAACGGATTCAAGAGCATAAAAGTTTGAATGAAGTTGGTACATGTTGATTCTTATTCAACATGTACCAACTTCGTAAACCGTAATTTTTCACTCGTTTATTATTATCTCGTAATTTTAGATTTTAGGTACATACTCGTAGTAGTCAGAATAAAATCAAAGAAATAAGTTAACAAGACAACAAATAAAGGCTTATTAAAAATCCTTTCCTGAAAGTATAATTGCTAATCTTCCGAGTAAACTATCAAACTGCCATTAAAGACAAACAGACACAATTAGACAACATTAATGAGATAATTGCTAGCAATTGTATTGTATTGTGAACTTAAATCTACATTTTATTACGTTTTATTGTTGTTTCATACGATTTAATTCACAAAGTTTCTAACAAAGGAGGTTTGATGTCAAATAACACTTGACATCTTATATGAAACTCTCAATAAAACATGACTGTAAATGTGAAACTATGAAACAGCGGCTCTGGAGCATTTTTGCAGGACTATTTTACCTAGAATCTTACATGTATGTATTTATTATCTTGAAAAATTGACACAATAACATAAAATAATATAGTTTATATGCTATTTTGATGTGCAAGTGTGTATCTGTAAAGTGTCATTAAAACTGTGCAGTAATTTTTGTGTGAACATTGAAACATTGAAGTTTATAATTACGAGTAGGACTGCAAATTCTTTTGCAAAATCATAAGCTTGGTAATGGATATCTATTACCTTCATCAAGGCTACGATCAAGATTTTCCATCAAGTAACATAATATTATGCTAATTTTCTGTGTAATAGCAATATTTTCTTAACATCAATGTCGACAGAATTACATGGAATAATTACACTTATCACACGTTGTAACCGAGAACCCATCTGATGTATTGTTAGCTGCATAATGTCGGCCAAGGCAATTTCATGGTATCCTACACGTATCTTATTACTGAATGACCCCATCACCTGTAATTAACACATATGTTGTGTTTTTCTGAACTCGTTCCTTTTGTAATAAGGTTTGGGAAACAGATGTGAGTGTTGAATTATTGTGATTTTGTAATTAGAACTGAGTTAGTTGGTGACAATTGCAAATAGTGTTTACTTGTGATTAACTTCGGAGCGTGACTTGTCAGTTTTTGAAGCAGATAATAAAATATACCTAGGTAGGTATAGCAAGAATCCGTAACTAAGATTAAAAAACACATCTTGCAATGTCTTGCCAATTCAAACCTAAATTTTATACAAAAAGAAAAACAATATTTTTCTTCTACGAAACAATAACATTTGCATAAGCATTCAGTCTTATCTGATTGCTACAAAAATCATATTCCGTACCACTGTAATTAATTCCACCATAGGACGGTAGTGGGTACTCCCAACTTTTTATCCATACAATTATTTACTTATGTATATCAATTTATTATGTTGACCTTTGTCAAGCTGTTTGTTACAAGTCTATTACATAGATCTCGTCAAGATAAGTCGAACTTCTGTATCCAACATCCGTACATCATAATTACAGGTTGATCTTAGATTACTAGGTATTAGGATTCCTAGATCACGGATACTTAGGTACTATTTTTAAATTACCACATAATCATAGCATCAAAACATGTATTTTGTTGACGGCACGATATTTAATGGATAAATGAACTTAATGAGCCGTTTTTGCAACTAGGGGTTAATATAAAATGTATTTTTTTTTAAATCTAGGTTATCAAAACAAATTACAACTCAAACTTCAATATTTAAATTTATTTAATGTTTATGATTAAGTCCGTAAACTGTGGTTATGCCTTAATAAATAAAATAAAGTATTATTGTTTATTAGCTTTAAAGTAAAGAAAACGATAATAAACAAGCAATTAAAATTATCTACTAGTTTAACAGAACATTTCCGCTTGTTTCAGATAACTGGACTATACAATCTATTTGGTTCGGATCTTCTTGGTAAAACCTATTTGTTTATACTCTGCAATGTCATTGATCAAGTGACAGTTGATAAACACGCGCGTTTGAGAAGGAAATACGTAAAACCCATTATTTGTTAAATTTTTTGGGGTTTGTAGGACAAAATCGGGCAGTGACTGAACTATGAGGATAGATTTCTTCGGAAAATAGTGTTTTTTATAACTCTGACTGTGATATATTGTGATGGCGTCTTTATTTAGTGTGTTGAGTGTGTGTGCGGTGCTATGTTTCCTTGGTGAGATATCGGGGTTGGACAATGGGCTGGCGCTGACGCCGCCGATGGGCTGGCTGGCTTGGGAGCGGTTTCGATGCAACACGGACTGCAAGAATGATCCTGATAATTGTATTAGGTGAGTATTTTTGTATTTTAAACTTAGGGTGATTAAGTTGACTTTTGTGTATTAAATAGCAACTTAGTATTAAATGTGGAGTTTCCAAGATGGAAACGATATCGCGGAAGACAAGGCGAAAATGGGTAATAGAAGAAATTCCTTGCGCACACTATAACTGCATAGTAGAAAAGAAAGGAGACTTAACTTTTAACCAGAAGTAGGACGAAAAAGACTCTATCGGCGTCAATGAAAACAGGATGCAATCAGAACCTACAGCACTATTTTACTTAAGTACCTACATATAAACTTCACGCATAATTTGGTGTTACCACGTATAAATGAGATATTTTGCAATACTTAACTCTTTCAAACCAAAATCTATAAAAGCTTTGGGCTAAAGCTAAATTTTCTATTATCTCCAAAAAGTATTTAGGTAACTCTCCCTTCACCTGCCTTTGTTAGTTTACTCGCTTTAACACATGTAAATGATGTTTCGAAACATCAGTCTTGCTGACCTAATTCATCATTATATTTAAGAGTTAGACTCCTGTCGGCAGAGCATTCACCATTTACTTAGGCCTATCTTCTACCAGTGCTTTGACTTATTGATACATAATGTTAACCTAGGTATACTAAAATCCTTTAACCTTTCCAGTGACCGTCTCTTCCGCACGATGACAGACATCCTGGTGTCGGAAGGGTACGCGGCTGCGGGGTACGAGTACATCAATGTGGACGACTGCTGGCCTGAACGTGAACGAGACGCCCGTGGACGACTCGTGCCTGATCGGGAGCGGTTTCCTTACGGCATGAAGAGCCTGGCTGATTATGTAAGTTTTCTTTTAACTCTTGAGCGTCACTGATTCATAGGATTTTTTTAAAATTATTGACACTAAGATAAGATTTAGGGAATAGATAGGACGAAACCAGGGACCTTATGACGGAACAGTGTTCCTATCGCCGACTACCGGCTAACCGTGTTTGAGCTCTTGTTACGATGGTTTGCTGAAATATTTTGGGAAAGAAAGGCGCATGTTATTAATGGAATGCAGTGTATACCTAATGAACTGAAGTCTTAAATACTTAAGTCAAAGTCAAAAATATATTTATTTCATAGGCACAAAAAATGCTCTTGAATTTAGATACCCTATTTCATAGCACGTGTCAATAAAATAGAAATACTAGCGTACCTTATTAGCTTAATTAAACAGAAAAATCTAAGCACCGTTACGAAATATATTATTTAGAATGCCATTGTAAAAACTAGTGCAACAAATGGCTTATCGTTAGTTTTATTACCCTGGTATTCGAACTTTAAATACCAAACTGTCTAAATTATATTTATGATTATTACGCTGACAGCAAAAAATAAATTGTTCTATTAACAACTTTAAGTTGAATTCGTAAAATAGCAAACCTGTCTAAATTATATTTATGATTATTACGCTGACAGCAAAAAATAAATTGTTCTATTAACAACTTTAAGTTGAATTCGTAAAATAGCAAACGTTTTATACATATAACGTTTTATAACAAAATATGGCCGAAATGCCCATATATGAAAATATCCTGAATATGTATACTCGTGTAACTGATAATCGTGTAACTGATGAATAAGATTTATATCAACGCAGGTGTTAAGCTTTATTTGGTAAATACCTATCTGTTGAATAATAATGTAAATGTTGTGTTTGTTTGTTACGACACGATTCCTTTGAGAGGATCCACTCCTGCGCAGTTTAGAGATCGAAGAGAAATATGGCATTAAATGTGAGGCTAGTTAGACAGACTAATCCCTGCTAAATGCCTCAATTAGTGAGGAGCTATTGTACACATAAACATTTAATAATCCCTCATATAAATATACCTTTCTTTCATAATCAATTATTCAAAAGCTACTCTCTTGTCGGTGGAGCTTCTTCCATTCCGTTCTATTCTCCATTTCCCTCTTGATTTCGTAATACAACAGGTCATAAAAGAGAACGTAAAAGGTGGAGCATTTTTTAGTCCAATGAATCAATGTTTAATCTTTTAATTATCACTTTATAGTGATCTATATAGAGCAATCACATTTTTCTTTAATCATCACCTGCCATTGAGGTATAATTTTAAAATTCAATCAGTTAAGCAACTGCCATTACTACAATGAAGCGTGACAGACAGACACATTTCAAGATAACTGTTATAAACGACGGTTAAAGACATATATTACAAGTTTCAGAAAAGGCATTTTAGTTATTTATCAATTAAACATCGTGCTGTATTATTTTAGTGTTTAACCGTTTCCTGGTCAATAATGTATGGTAGGCAAGGCGTGTCATTTTCTAATTTTAAAATAAGCCAAGCCATTTATGAAATGGCATCTGCTGGCTCATGGACTCTAGGCGAATCAAGAATATGTGTCTTATGACTATGACACTCCAGGGCACAGATTACATAAATAATCTCTACGATATCCGTATTAATTTGATTCGTAACTTTATACTTCTGAAAAATGAGCGCTTGTTTTTAGATACGTTACATTATCTTTTTGAATACCTACATTGAAAAGGGAGTTAAGTGTCCAATCAAGGTTGTTTTGGAAAGAATTATAGCAAATAATGACACGGAAACAAGTGCTGTTTATCAATCACGTATATATTTTTTGTTACGATATTTCATTTTATTAGTATGTAGATTGTAGCTGCAATGCTGTGCAATACCCACGATTATAGTTGACGTTATTTCACATAATATCATCTCTGTACAACTAAACGATGCAAGTGACAAGGAGAATATGATACGAGAAAGCAAACATATTTATCGACATATTATGCTAGCCCTGCTGGTTACAAACTACTTACTCTGTTTGTTATAAGTAATTAATTGCTTTGATTATTCCATGCAAATAAAAGTACTTCCGAGTAAATAACAAATTCTCAGAAAGCCATTCCATGCAAATAAAAGTACTTCCGAGTAAATAACAAATTCTCAGAAAGCTTGCTTAATTATATTAGTTTAAAACAAAATTGGTCCCGTAAAAAAACAGTTTCATACAACACCAATTTAAAACCAATTTACTCGATCAGGAAATAGTTTGAATGCAAAAATAATGTTAATTTACGAATAAACAGAGCGGTTTGTGGGCAATTATCGAATAGCATCGCACGCTTCGCTAACAATCGGTTGAATGGCATCAAAACTGCTTGTTCGTGGTATTATGTATGGATTACCTTACATTAGTCGGATAAGGTGCTTATTTATGTCTTGTGAGCTGTTTACTTGGTTATTTAAGTGCGCTGACAGTGAGGTTCATATAGGAATGTTTAGTCTGATTTTTGAAAAAGAAAGTATTGGCAACTTTTATGTTGTTTTTTATTAATCGATAAGTGTATGTCGTGTATGGCCCAGAACACAGTTGCAGTTGCGTTTCATCGTGTGTTCTGGGCCTAACTGGCTTCAAGTGTAATTTCCATATCATTAAATTATGCAATTTCAGACAACTAAAAAGCTTTAGCTAATAAAAATAGCAAAAAAAGCAATGCAAAAAAAGCTTTGTAGGTACCTACATTCCTTACACAACACGAAACATCTAGGTACTTAGATGACACTATGGCAAAACTATGGTGCTGCTAGCTAACCTCATCTTGCTCTCTGCTTTCATAATATAAAACCAGCTTAGCTTGTATTTCTAGTGTCTTATTGGAAACTTCTCTTTTCTTACAGCCAGTTGTAAGAAAGGTCAATTAAGCTAATGCTCTGTTACACTTATAGCTGTTACTGTCTTTGTCAAAAATTAGAATAAGACGGCATGATGTTTGGGCTATTATTTTAATGAACCTTACATGCAACTGAGGTATATTAACTTGAAGTACGTAGTTACTTAACACTAGTAACACAACAAAGCATTAAACCCATCATTCAAAGCCTAAAGAAGTTCAATGATTCTATTATGTTACTACCTGTCGAACAATACATCCTAAACTTAACACTATTAGAATTAGAGTCGAAAATCAATTGCGCAAACGACGCTTTTGTTTAAGAATTCTCACGCTAGAGTAAAAGTTGGCAAGATTGTTTGTTAGAGTGAGGTTACATGGAACGGCGACGCGACGCGATATTATGCGACAAATTGGCTTTATAAATACAGTCACGGATATTGTTCATCATCAACATCATCATGTCAGCTTATGGACGTCCACTGCTGGACAAAAGCCTCCCTCAAGGGTCTCCACAATGACCGGTCTTGCGCTGCCCACACACAACGGCTTCCAGCGACTTTAACCAAGTCGTCAGTCCATCTTGTCGGGTATCGTTATTTTGTAATTATGATCTGTACCGAGAATCCTCGTTAAGAATACGCTGTTTATGATTTGAGATTTTAAAAATAAACATGGCATTTTCGTAAGTAGGTACTTAGTCGCTTTTTTTTTCACTTAATAACGTGAAAAAGGTAACCCAGCTGAAACCCAATTGAATTTCAGCAAGTTTACCTCTTCTCTGGACTCACAGAACATAAAATCCTATGCATACGTTATTATGTACCACTTTTTTTCTAGTAATTAAAAAGTAATACTACTCCAGCAATGTCGCATAATGTCGCGTATATGCTAAATGTAACCGAACCTTTAACCTAAACATTGTGTTTCGTGATCTTGTCATTGAGACCGAATGTTAGGTAATGTTTGCTTTGTGTTACATTTCTTGCATAACTGTCGCAGTAAACCTTTAATGGATGTTGTTATGGCATTAGCCCTTACCCCAAGATTTACCTAGCATAGTAGCATACGTAGCACACGTAGCATAGCAAAAGGGTGATCTGTAGTTGAGACAGCCAATCTTAAGTTAATGTTAGAGTGCTGCATTGCGTGCTCCAACTAATAAATATACTTATATTTTCTTTTACAAAAAGTAAATAATCTATTTTTATAAATGGAACACATTTACATATATCAGGATAGAAACTGTTTAACTGAAATTAAAGTAACTTTCTAGCATATTTTAATCCTTACAAACAACAATACAAAATCCTCGCTCTTTTTTTTGACCAGAAATTAATATTGAAGTTTTAATACGAGTAAATAAATACTTATTCTGATACCTTCTTAGTACTTAGACTTATAAGTACCTACTGGTTACAATCTTACAAGATTGGAATGTACGTTAACATAACCGAGTCGGTAAACTCGTTCAGAACTCGTGTTTGAACTCGAAACAGTCTCGTGACTTATTACGTGTTAATAAATTATATCACAGTTTAAATTCGAATCTTCTGATGTAATATTCATATACTCAAATATTTATTACCGTTAGTTAGATATCTAATTACCTAGATATTCTTAAATTACTATTTTTTTATCTGTGATATTATCATTTACCTAGTGAGTACCTACTTATAAGAACTTACCTATAAGAAAATCGGAAAGTATAATAAGTAATATGTATAATATATTAGTAATGAAAATTAACTATAATAATAACAATCAAACGTATCAAGACAACTAAACTGAGTTCTAAGTGCTTTAACCGCGATTATACAACTTAGAGCCCGCGGCTTTTACCATTATAACGGTGTATTATCGACTATAATTTTAAGTATAACATTTACATGCAAAACTAACTTGGTTCTATCTCGCATTTTAATGACAAATACGCCCATTCGTTTTAATATGTTTGTAATGCAAATTGCCTTAAAACATAATAAAATATTTAAGAAAAACCGTTAGAAGCCAACGAACCTGTATATTGCTAAATCTGTTTCTAATTTATACGACAGATTGTTAGAATATTTATGGCCAGTTTAGAAATCCACTAAGATTTCCAAAACTTCACATGTTAAAATCTTTTAGAATCCTGCTAATGTTATTAACGTCTTTGGCGATGGGTGGATGTGAGGATATTTGGTTACTCTTTCACGTAAAACTAATGAACAGATTTAAAAAATAAACTGTGCAACAATTGTAGCTTGTACATCAGAATAACATTTATGGTACTAAACCTAATTATTTTAACATAATTAATATCATATTTTTTTCAAGATACTCTTATCGTAGAATAACATAATTATTATCATTATTTTAGGATGTTTTCCTAGTCTCGGCAATAAATGTGTCCGAAACCGCGGGCAGTCGCTACGTATAAAATAAACAGCACATTATCAAGTAGGTGTCATTACAATCAATTTTACAAGAATCAATTACCTATCATAAGATGAATCTAAATGTAGGTAGACATTAGTGGGCGCCAAGGATTCCTTCATTAACTATGTGCAATATTATGTTGTTCTCATCATAATTTATAACAGCCTACACTACCTGCTACGGTACCTTAAAGGTCTATCTACACAGATCCGGGCCGTGCCCGGGACGTGTCCGTGCCGTAGCCCGTCAGGAGGGAAAACAATACGTCGTCATGTGTGAACGAATCCATAGAAAATGTATGGAATGATATTTTTCCCTGACACGTCCCAGACACGGACCGGACACGATGTCATGACGACGCATTATTTTCGCTCCTGACGGCCTACGGCCCGTACACGTCCCGGGCACGGCCCGGATCTGTGTAGATAGACCTTAGTATGACACTACAACCATACTAGCGTCTGCCCGCGACTTCATACACATTTATTGTCATATCTTGGAAAAAATACATAATATTTTAATATAATGTAGGCTATAAGTTTTTCTGATATGCAAGCTATAATATTGTAAAGTTTCATTGAAATCTGTTGAGTGGTTTTTGCTTGAAGGAGTAACAAACATCTTCACATCCATCCATCGGCACAAACATTGACACTTATGATATAAGTAGGATGAGTAGGAAGGATACTAATTTAATATAGTTAATAGCAGTCATAAAAACTGTAATAGACAAGAATCCATTATAATAATTCAATTTATTTATTAGATACTTAAGATTTTATTCATATGAGCCAGTTTAATTACATGACTAAGCTGGATACGCCACTCTGCTCTATTCTCTACCGTCCGTTTGAGCACCTGATACATATTCTATTCCTTCTTTTATTTGATGTAAGTCTTCCTCTCTTTCGTTTACCTTTTACTTGTCCTTCCATGATGTTTAATTTTTTTTGTGACTAAAGTTTAGTGCATTTTATTCCTGAAGAAGACGGTAGTTTAGAAATAAGCTGGCAATATGGTCAATCGATGGGAATTTCTCTTAGGTAATTATATCGTCATGAACCTATCAGTTTAACTAGTAAATTCCCGCGGAAGTTGCTACTCGATTAACCAGTTAAAACATCGATATAAAATATCTACTCGATTGCCTTTACTCGTCTAACGAGAATCTGTGCCTTTACTACAGGTTTTAAATGTTATTATTGACACGTACGTAAAGTATTATTATAGTGTTTTTTTAGCAAATATTTCTTAGCCTTAGTGAGCAGTACACTAAGCCAATTTTCTAATACATTTAAATTAGGAAGAGCTTACGTTAGAGAAGACAGTCGTGTACAAAACTTGACAATGATGCTTAAATAAAAAGACTATAATTAATTGAATGAATCTAATTTTAACATGATGGAGACTCTAATCTTTAATACGGGTAAAAAAAAACAACCATAGCTTTTTAACAGGTGTAAAATTTTGAAACGCTCTTGAGTTATCTAACTAGACGTCAAATAACGATTCTGGCCTGATGCTTCGCGTTAAGTGAATTTAAAATTGATACAAAGATGCAGGCACAGTAAATAAATAAATAAAAAAACAAAAGAAAATCAAACTGTTTCAGCTAAGCTACTTTGAAGCTTACGAGTTTAATAATCGACTTACGAGTATATTATAAACCTGTGATAGAGTTACAGATAGTTTCCCCCGAGGCTCAGTGACACGTTGCCGTGAAAAAAGTATTTAATCGACGTATAACGTGATGGCAAAAAGTTGGATAGTTAATTGTGTGCATGTCAATACCTACTAGTATAGTGATAGCGTATAAAGATACGCATTTGTTATGTGTGAGCGGAGATGAGATTGTTTTTAACCGACTTCAAACAAGGAGGTGGTTCTCAATTCGACCCCTTTTTTACCCGACTGCGCCAGAAGGTTATATTTTTCGAGAGTACCTATGTATGTTTGTATGTATAATTCTTTGGTACGACCTACAGCTTAAACTGCTTGGTGGATTTAGATCGAGAGGTGTCGTTCGTTGGATTCGTATTTGACACTAGGTACATCAAAATAAAAAATGCGTTTTTTAAACGCAGTTTTTTTTTAATAAAATGGTCAGGTTATTTTAAATAATAAACACGATAGACTGATGTTTACTTGTTGGTAATAATACCTATATAATTTTCATCACACTAAAATATTAGTATCTCCAAACAGATAAACAAGCAAATATAATCCATTATCTAATAATTATGTACTCGACATAGCACGTAAAAGGTTACGAGTGAAGCCCTGGAGCCCATTAATAAGTAAATGAAACACTAGGTTAATTACCTCTTCCCCCCCGGTGGGTTCTCGCCTTGTAGTGGCGGGGGGGCTCAGTACCGGCGGACTGGTCATCTGCTGGGAAGCAAAGAGGAACCCGAGGAGAACCGCTCCCCGATGCCTTCCGGTCGGGCTTGGGTTGAGCGGTACTTTGTAGGTGGCGAACCTATTGGGTGGCGCTACTGAGGCGGACAGCCTGTGTTGTATGGGCGGCACAGGCTGTTGAGACGGTGCGTAGGCTGCGGGCCTTATGGGGGGTTCCGCAGCTGAGGCGGGTGGCTGGGCTGTATGGGCAGTCCAGCTGCTGAGAGGTGGAGGCCGCGGTGGGAGAGGACTGCCGGTATCACGGTGCGCCGCTTTCCCTACCTCCCGCGGCCTAAACGGGGTCGCCACCGTTTTTTGATGGCGGACGCGGTGGGGTCGCAGGGGAAGAGGAGTGTCGGTATTCCGGAGGCCGCTCTCCCTATCCTCTGCGACCGTGTGGCATGTAGCGGGGCTACAAATCTGGCTCGCTGCGGGGAGACCGTGAGTGGCGGAATCGGAGAGTCCGTCACTCACCACTGGTTGGTCTTCGAGGAGGTGCGGCTGACGTGTTTGGTGTTTCGATACGTTAGCCGCGGAGAGAGGGTGGGCATTTGCCCGAGAGGGGTCTGCTTTAGCGGACACCGCCGACGGGGTTCGCGGATGTGTGCGGAAGCGTTCCCGTGTCCCTGTCATTTGGCGGCGAGAAGAAACACCGTGGGGTTTTAGCCGGTAGGAGTCCGGCATAACCCTTCGTCTTTCTCCGCGACGAAGGGTATCCACGATGGATTTCCCAACGTAAAAAAAAAAAAAAAAGGTTAATTACCTCTTAGCGTACAAGGACTTTGACGTGTTTGTTTACATCTTACGTCTTAGATTTATGTCGTAAACTATGGAATAATAGCGTTGTTAGTAAAATGAGTATGGAATATATTTCGAAAAGTCCCCATATAGGGGGAAGAGAAAAGTTTAATCTGTATATATTTTCTCAATATTTTCGATTGGTACGGAGTGATAAATGTTGTAAAAATGCCTAAGTAGATTATTACTTCTTAGGTATAAGTGGATTAGCGATTTAATTTAATCTATATTTCAGCGAATCACGCTACATTTCTTAATTCAATTAATTGTAAAAAAAACATGAATTGTAAATAGGTAGGCACCTACATAATTAACTAAAATAAATAATGCATATTATTAAGCCCACCAGAGAAATCTTATTAATTATATTCATATTTCATAATAACGCTATAATTATGTAAATAATTCTATAATAAACAATTAAACAGCCATAATCATAAATACAAAATGTCGAAACAAATTCGCAACAAGGAAACGTGTTTAACCATAGAAATTATGATGGTATTAAATGAAGCCATCAATTTAAACTGATTAACTAACCGCAATATGAATAAAGGAACATCTTGCTAATGGAATCTTAACCGCAGGTTAGATTTAACTGTGGTTAGTAAGTTCGGGCTGGGAGCGTGAAAGTGCACAGGTCGAGAGATACTGTCTCCGAGGTAACGTTTAAAGAGTGATTGCAGAAAGGGACGTTAATTATAATAATTTATTAAATATGTTGACGTCTTTTTAATTATGTTTTATGGCGAATAACGAACGTTTAATGTAACTTTAACTTTATTTTTTATTGCAATTGGCGTAGGATATCTTCCGCATTTTGCAATATTTAATTCACGACTAAATATCTATACATATCAGTGAAAATATACAAGTTCTTGTATCCAAATAACTGTAAATAAACTTAATAAATAGCTAGTTCTACTTTTCGAATAAAATCAACTGTAATACAAAATCTTCATTGTAATCCACACCATACTACATCCGCTCCGCACCATACTACAGCGAAAATACTATAGTCTGACTGTTTACATTGGAATTTTCACGACTAAGGGCAAATACTAAAATAATAAACATACCTATCCATTCATAACATACCAAAGAAAATCACTATAATGGTCATAAATCAGTGGTATATCGTATATCAATCTCTTTTGTTCACGATACTACTCGAAAATCTATTGGGAAATAGCCCGGCGAAATTGCGAAGTAATTTAATGTACAAACAAACGCACGAGTTCACGAGACTTCTGATATTTGATGTATTGTTATTTTGTTTCGTCATCTACCAATAGGCTTATATTGTTGGATAGGATTGATGGCAGAGACGTGAGTTTTAGCAGTGGAGGTCGTGGGTTCGGTTCTTGCTTGAGACAATTATTATTACCCTTTCATCACTTACAGATTTTATTCTTAGGGTATTTTATACCTGTCACTGTCTAAAACGTCTTGTTTTATGAAATAGACATAGGATTATCTATCAGTTATATTTTATGTGTAAATATTAAAACAGGCACTTATTATGTTTATTAGTTGTTACCCGTTTGATTTGATTATTTGTGGATGTACCGTATGAATTTCTGACAGTATAGATGCTATGTGCCATCAGATAAGTTTAAAATAAGAGTCTTGTATGTCCATCACTATGCCGTGGGTGCCATGGACATACACAAAGACAAACATACAAACATCTAGACCTGAAACAGACACTTATCTTCCCAGCTTTCAAACCCGTCCTGGGTTTGATTGAATCCCAGCTGGGAAGATCTTTTGGCAGATCCTGGCATGGTGACCATTGCGCGAACTGACTCGTCAATTCAATATTCCTTCCCTATATTTTAATATCATGCTCTATCATCGCTAAAGAGATAGAAATAGTACAAGAGTGAAAGTTACCAATGATGTAATACAACAATTGGATGATATAGGGGTTCTGTAACAATCACTAAAAGTTTTTTTACTAGTCTATCGAACACTTTTACTTTTCAACTGTAATTGGCTATTTAGTTACATTTAAGAGAAAGTATTACGGTTTACAAATTGAATGAGTAGTTTTTCGTAGTAGTACACTTATTTAAAGAGTTTTTATTGATAATATAATAACTACTTACTTAAAAGCTTATAAAGTAATTCGTTCTTTTTTACTACGTCTCGTAACTTTAACAAGTGATTTGGATCGTGATTAGAAACAAATTTTGATATAGGTCCTGATAAAACAAATTAAAAAAACTTGGTCAGTCCATAGCACAGTTTTTAAGAGTTTAATAGATGGTTCCATAGTAAAAGTTGTTTGTTATCACCCCCCTTATTACAAATCGAGTTTTAAAGACAGTCCGGCGTTAGTTCGTTTTTTTTGACGTTTCGGCTATGGATAAAACGTCAAACGAAATCTACTTTAGTTGTAATAAGAGGGCACGAGTCTAATTTAATGAGAAAACACTTTATATACTTACGCTATCTGTGAGCGCACATAAATGCAATGCTCATCTTACGCCTCGACAATTACTTATACTCTACTATCATCTTCATCATCATCATTTCTATCATTATCATTAGTTAAATTGACATTGATAAGTATACGATAGTGTTTATTTAAGAGCAAGACAAGTGACGCGATCTCTATCAACATTAATTAAATCCATCAAATGGCATTTTATTCATCTATTTGCACGCAAGTGTGTTGATTCATAAGAGTTATTGTTTATCTTAGTTTTTGAAAATGTATCGAAATAAGCTATGGAATAAAAAGTATTTGGGATCTTTGAAACAAAAAACACGCGGTTGTTAATAACCTAGATTTTTTTAAATCAAAAATTCTTTATTAAACTATATCGGGCTTAAAAGTGCAAAGTAAGTTCTTACTAGTTTCTTACTTGAACAATTTGGCATGTGATGCATTAAAAACTATACATTTTTGATTTAAAATATTTTTTCAAGTTTTATCGTTTTATATCTTTTCAGACTTATATTTTCGTGCTTGATAATGGTTTTGGTATCGATTTAATTTAATCTTTATAAACAGGTATTTGTTGTATTTGAATTCGCTCATTGCTTTAGCTTAAAAACTACGTATAAAATAGCAAAGAATCACAGTATGCGCCAATCTTCACGAAATGCGTTGACGTAAAATTTACTATTTATCAGCGTAAGTGCATATTTCAACGGTTCTCGACCGTTTTATTCGTATTTCGTGTTTACCTTCACTTTGCACTGATGTCTGATAAATATAGTCCGAGTGTTAATGATGTGAAGACATTAATAGGCTTCATTTTACTCGTAAAAATGATATTTAATGTGTTTGAGATAAAGGCTCAAAAAATGGTGATGAGCAATGTCATTTTAATTTCTATATGGACTTATCGTGCCATATGTATTGCAACCTAATGAAATAAAGTGCTTTCCACTGCTTTTATTTAGTAAAGCATAACAGCTCATTGGCAAAATTGCGACCTATCTATTAATATCTAATAATGCACACTTACTGTGCTACTTACTACTCATCAGGAATATGCATCGAGGTGTTATTGGAAAAATAAGTCTCGGTACTAAAGTGTGTCAGCTTATAAAATAATTTTAGTCAATAAAAATATGAACATGAGTCATATTATACGACTAGGGGATCCGATCGCGGTCGACATTTCTAATCCCGGAATTTCGGGATTATTTAATTATTCCTATAGAGAAATAATATAATAATTAATAAAATAGAGGAATAATATAATACGACGCATGTTTCTAGGGCAACGTTCTTCAGTTTAGATCACCGGTACACTCGACTCTGTAGATAATAGTGGTTTCTTTACACGCCAAACAGATGTTATACAAGTACGTAATATTGTCTAATTGTAGTTTACAACGGTAAAAAGCATAACTTTTTCAAGGTACCATTTAAATCAAAGGTAAAATCACATTAAAGACGGTTAAATCACGAAAAGGCGTGACCAACAAAATCGTATTCCTGAAATGTTATTAAAAATCAGTTACGCCTTTTCGTGATTCGACCGTCATATGATTTAATGTTTCGGATTTATTGCAGTCCTAACTGAAAATGAATATGGCGATTGTTTATGTTCCTTTAATCTATTGTTCGGGAAAATATTATTTGTTTATCTTTTGTTTATGGCTTGATTGTTTTATTAGGTTTAAAACCAACTGAAAAGGTCAATCAAGCCAACGCTCCAGAACCATAACACATATAGCCGCCACCGTCAATCTAAATAAGACAGCACGATGTTTAACGAATAAATACCTAATTGAATGAACCTTTTTTTCTTGGGGGCTACGTCAATGATTGAGAGATTAAGTATATTTTATTTATTGAATTCATGTTTTATTCAAGGTAACTACTTTTTCTTCTTCTATTCTTAACTATTACCACTTCATTACCTGTACTTTTATGTACCTATAGTTTTTCTCTCAGCCAACGGCAAGAAAGGACTTAGGGCTCTATACATATCTATAACAACATCGAATAATTTCGAAGTCAAAGAACTTCGAATAATTTTACCAAGTTTATAACAAATATCCTTAAAGGGTAAATATGCCAAGAAATGGTTCAAAGGTTACGATCAGACCTTTAGGCTACGTGTGCACTATTGATATTGCAACACCACGTTGGCAACTCTGGTTGTACTTAACTGGTAACAGTGCAACTGCGCCCGTGTCTATCGGAAACGTGCCCTTTAAGCACCAGCCTCGAGCCACATTAAAGTATGGTTTGATCAGCTCAGTTCATGTTTGTAATGTATTTTGTTATGTAATTTATATCTTAGAGCCATTGCACACGGCATTTTAAGCAAAAAAAACGGGTGTTTATGGTTTTATACACGCGTTCCTGAAAACGCCACGCGCTAATGGCTCTTAGAATCAAAATATGTTCTAAAGTCATTTCAGTCAGTAACAAAAATGATTTAACCAAGCTTCAAGAAAATCTCGTCAACAGCCCTTTAAATGTCTCCACTACACTACAGAGTACGTAATACTCTCATAGGTGGTATCTACCACGCCCAATGCGATTTGGCAGACTTTACCCTTCGGATTTATTTCTCTGGTGAATACAGGTTTCCTCGCTCTGAAATCCTCTGAAAATTACGTTGCTCTTACCTACAGTTTACACAAGATCGAATTACTTACTTGCGAAAAATTGTATTCTGAATTCACATTCAACTTGATCTATGAAATAAATCATTGATTGCAAAACTTCTTTCCATTCTAATTAAATTTCCATACTCGACTGCCTTATACGAAGACTTGTCAAGGAAGCAATCAAATTGTATAAAGCCGAGGAACTATGAGCCATTAATTTATTAAGTATGATGTTTTTTTACGCTTGTAAACTTTAAGCGATGAAAGTTTGTGTAGACATGCCCTAGTTTTATTTCCTCTTGTTTTTAAAATGAATTTAAATCTTACTTTTATAGTCTTACCTAACTATATTCAATCAATTGAAATGAATAGTCATATCGCTTTTAGATCATAAACAGATTTACTTACGAGTACTTTCCTGCCGCACGAAGGCATATTTTACCCGTAAAATGCATTTCCGTCTTATACAATGTTGCACTAACCCAAATAGTGGCATTTGAGGAGCATAATAGAAAGTTCAAGACCACAGAATGCAATTTCTGTGTCACAGAGTGGAACTGACGCATCAGTAGCGATTTGCCATGATCTCCGGCGATTTTACAGAAAGCGGGTTAACAGAGCAACAAATGCAATGGCAAAGGAAAGTTCAAAATATCGTGTTTATTGCTTTTATATTGAAAGGTAAGAGAGTAGCGTTTTCTCTGAATATTGGAGAACTGAATTTTCGATGTGGAAGTAACCAATTTCGATGAAAATTCCATTGTTTTCTCTGCGAATATAGTAAAATAAATCACGCGAGAATGAATTTAAAAGAGCTAGTTAACTGAGATATCATTTACTTAAAAAGTTTTTAAAAGAATCTCATTTAAAATAACCATTCAGCTTTTTAATACATATTGCAAAATCTCATTTATTTATGTTTCATGAAGATAGTTTTTTCAGGATTCCATCAAACTGCGAGTCACAGTTACTTACTTGTGGAAGTTGTGGACCTTGTGGTAGTTTGATTTGCGTTCATTTGTCAAAACATACGACTTTTTAATCTACAAAGACACATTAATTCACACGACCTTGCTCTAGTTTTGAAAAGTTATATAAATAACAGTAAAAGGCGTCGGCCACCTTGACGTCGCCAAAAATCTTATTCTTATTAACCGCGTGTGCTGTGCATTGGGCGAGGTGCTCGCGAGGCAAGGGTTCGGCCAATTAAAAGAGGTCCCTAAGAACTACCTAACTTTAAGGTATAGCAAGGTTCTCTTAGAATGGTCGAACGCTGGCTCGCGAGGATGCTCGCCTATTGAATACGCGGCCATTCAAGCGTGAGTATAAACATTACACACTTGCGTAGAATAGGACATTTCTCACAGAATTGAAAGATAAGCAGTGTGAATCGCTGATTGCATTCTTTGTTGTATGAGATGTACTATTTAGGTAAAATTTACGTGCATTTTTGCACGATTGAGTTAGTTAAACGTATATTGTTTAGTATTGAGTAAGATAGTATCACACTGAGTAAATACGAGAACGAAACTAAGCACAAGTATGTAAACCTAATGTACTAGTCTTACATATGACATTGGACTAGAAGAACTCATTTGAATAGAATTTTTACCGCATTTGAAATACATGAATATTTATTTAGCACATACAGTTACCTATACCTCATTAAGTCGATTGAATTCAAATGGTTTATCTGAAATTTGGATAAATTTAGGGATCATTATTTGACGTTATAAAAACGTCACCATCATCTACCTATCACATAATTATACCGTGGAAGTCTTGTCAATAGGTATGTTTCCATCAGCGCGCTTTCACGTTCATCTTGCGTTTTCATTTGAAGCATGCCCGAAAAACCATAGCGCATACAAATTACAATAGCCCTCGCCTCAAAACATTTCAAACAGTAGGACACAGCGCTTGACGCAAAACGAACTAAAAATCGCAAGCATAACATGAAAACTAAAACGAAAGCGCGGTGGTGGAGGGAGACATAAGTACTTACCTAATCAGCGTTATTCCTTACTCATAGGTTCTTACTAATATTATATCTAATGTAATATTGGTAAGGGGCGTTCATTAATAACAAAGTATTTCTGGTTGTAAACTACATGTTTGGCATTTACATTCAATTACTTGCTGTTATGAGTTCCTATTTGGTTTAATATAACACGCACGATTTGTGCTAAATTAGATTGTAGTTATTTGCATTAGCTATCTTATAATTATGAACATTTTAAATTATGCAATCTAAATCTAATTCTAGAGAGGAGAGTGCAGAAAAACTTTGTTTTGTTAATGCCAGTAGTGTTTTGTTTTGTTGCGTTGAGTCCTAAGCTTCTTTTTTACGACAAATACATTAAAATATGGTGATACTATTATGTATGCATCCGCATGACACAGATACGAAGTTCATAATAAATTAGTAACTGATGTCACCGTGAATCGTATTCTAAATATATTTTTATAGCCGCCGCGGCGGCGGCGTAGAACCCACAAAACCATAAGAGACAAAATGGAAAAGTCAATTAAGTAAACACCTTTTTATTGTAACGCATTGTCTCACTCGTTCTCATCCATTTGTTCTGAAGGTCGCAGTAAAAGTGTAAAAAAATGTTTAAGCCAAAAACCGACTTAACGAGTAAGTGGGTCAAGTCCGCGACCGAGACGAATCAATCTGTAGTCAGCTCTATAGGCAGCTCTATATTAATTACTGACGCAGATCATGTTGGGACTTTTTATCAAGGTGAGGTTGTTTTAATAGCCGTATAAAATTCAGCATTATACGTACATACCTATATGACATAAGTATAATAATAATTAGTAAATATATCACATAATATACGTGTAACTTGCATTATTTTATGGAAAAAAAATGTTATTAAATCATTTCTACGTAAAATAAGGTTATTTAAATATGGTATAATGATTTTTCGTTTAGGTTTAGGTGGTGTATTTACCTATATCTTGGTGCATTTATTTGTAATAAATAGGTACTGGAATGAATGTGTTTGGATCGTAGCAAGTGGAAGGCAGTGGTCTCTACCTGCACCGATGGCAGAGAAACGTGACGGATATGTATGTGTATGTAAATACACGACAACATTAGACAAATTAAAATTTCCAAAGTATAATATTGGAGAAGCAAGAAATGATTATACAAATAGCTAAATTAAAACAGACCGCGACATCTCAACCCGTTTATAGATCTAAGAGAAAACTGCGAAAGAAAACAATTATAATATTTTTTATTTTTCCAATTGTCACACTTTCAATAGTATCTTCTATTCGTTTCAATCATATTTTTCGATACACTTTCGGCTTTGTTTTTGGCACGATCGTATTTTGCCGTGAGCATTTAAATCGAATTACAAAAAGGCCTCGCGGCAGACCACGGAAAAGGTGAAGAACTATAGACACCTTCATGGATATCTGGGTCTGGGTAGAGGCGGTTCTGGATAGATAATCGTGGAGAGGAAGGACAAAGGCCTTTGATCAGCAGTAGTGGGACACTGACGGCTAGATAAGATAAGATAAAAATTTCAAAACATGACAGTTAAAGATCTTGGGTTGTTTTTTATTACTTGCGCATTAATTATATTAACGACTTCAAAAAAGGAGGAGGTTTCTCAATTCGGTAATATATGGATCAAATAGGTTCATAAACGACGAAGTTTTGCGCGGACATACATAAAAAAATATATAATATACGGTCGAATTGAGAAACTCCTCTTTTTTTTGAAGTCGTTTAAAAATAAATTACTTTACTTAAGTTCATTCACTTTAGAAAAATCACTCTAAGCTCTTATTAACAAAAACTTAACCAAATATAAAAACAAAGTAGATGACACCGCAGAACCCATTGTAACAATTGAAAACGTGGTACAGGAACCACAGTTTACAACTAAAATGCAATAATAACATTGTATCCAATTGATTGGTCATTCCGCGAGTATAATTTGAATTAGTTTGTTTTACTAACTTGGAACCCGGATAAGAATTTGTTAATTTGTTTTTTTGTTCCCACGCTCTCCGGCCCGGCATTAACTTGGAAAACCCAAATGTATAGTATTTATAAAAAAATACTTGGTTGTCTTTACAAATTGTGCTTATTAATTCTGCATAATATTAATAATCTTATTAAATTCTATTTCCAAAAACGTTACAAACTTGCTTTTACATTTTCTCGTAAAACACTAAAAAAAACGTCGCACGATATTTTCGCTTCACGTTTCCCTGTTCCGGATAAGGCAATGTCACGTTGTCAGTTGACACCGGTGACATGGCGTGACCTTGACACTGCGACGTGCGCGCGCGCATCTCGACAGTTGACACTTTAATTGTACACTATACAATGGTACGAGGAGAAAATTGCTGAGTAGTTTTTATATCCGCTGTTTTTATGGTCTTGTTGAATGTTAAATTACTAGTGGGTAGTAATTGGTAAGAAAACATTCTTATACCTACATATCTGTCACGTCTCTTTTCCATTGGAGTAGACATAGACCACTTCCCTCCACTTGCAACGATCCAAACACATCTTCTTTCGCTCCATCCACATTCATCAGTCGCCCCATACATGCACGTCGTCGGTTTAGGGTGCTCTTGATTTGTTGAAACAATTTGCTAATACTCATGTTATTGAACTCTTATGATGGCTATGTTTCTGTAAATATTATTTTTTTATGAATGAAAGTCGTTTACTATTATTTCATAGTATTAGCTGCCGATTGCACCGGAAATTTTAAATTTCGAATTCATGAAAAGAATGTCAATTTTAGTGCAACTGCACCTTGAATTATTATAGTTTTTCTAGATAATATATTGTAGAATACTTACGTATGCAGTAGGACACGTTTATGTATATACCCATAGGTAGTATAGTAAGTACCTGATAGTAGGGTGTCTATATGTAATGAGATAGGTCTCGTAAGCTTCGATAGGTAAAGGTGAGCAGCTTTGAATGAGGACAGTCTCAATAAGTGCGAAAATCAGTAGCTATGGTACCTACGTCTATTTAATTACTTCACCAATAGATTAGTTAGATGCAGGTGGCGTTGGACCGGTCGCGTTGAAGAGAAATTGGAGAGGCCTATGCTCAGCAGTGGGCAGCTAAAGGCTGAGAAGAAGAAGAAGATTAGTTAGCAGTGAGCAGAAAAACTTGATTTACTTACTAGAGACTATAATGAATAACTCCAAAATATAAATATTTTATTTTACTTAGTAGGTACTAAATCATAAAAAATGGCGGGTTGCTAGCAATAACAGATTTTATCCAATTAAATAATTGCAGTAACAAACCCGGAACAGATTGTAGATAACAAATAAATTTCATCACAAACTAACAGTTTATTTATATTACTCAATACAAATACTCCTATCGACGGTTAAAGGCTTTACTGTTGACCTTTAGAATCGAAATGAGCGAATTTAATCTCACCAGTGGGTACCAGGGTACTACAAATCATGAGAGGTCAAAACAATTTTCATGTCATAATTCTGACGTGAGTGATTTGATGTTTGAGCAAGATGAAATTAAATTTAAGTCCGGGTAGGTGGAGTTTTTATTGCATGCCAAATTGAAATGTGAAAAAATGTGAGAAAATTAAATAAGGACGTCTAACTTGTTGCAGAAAAAGTGTTTAATTAATGTATTGCTATGGTTTTTGTTTGCTAAGACTATTTATCATTGTCAGAAGATGTTATGATGTTTTGGATAAAGAACTTTGACGGCTTTGGTTTTCTTTTGATTTTAGTTTTTTTGAATCATTGTCATTAACAACCGTAGGACGTCCACTGCTGTACATAGGTCTCCCATAAAGACTTTCTGTACCGTTAATTCGCTGTCTTCACCAAATCATCTGTCCATCTTATTGCTACCTAATCTTAAAGAAAATAGTCCTGAAATAGGCGCGAAGGAACTATTATAAAACATGTTAGTAGACCAATATCACATTTTCTACACCTGCATGATTATCTACGTCAATAATAGGTCAACCACGAGCAAAAAAATTAAAACAAAGCCCATATTATCATAATACTGTCCTAACATTTTGTAAGCTAGACATTATACACGGCCTAAACTACTTACTATATCTAAGTTTTTCCCTCGCCCGTTCACCTTTTACAGTCGTTACAATAGCAACAATCTAGTGTCGAAATACCATAGGCCTGTGGTGATGTGAACTGGTTAACAATACTAAAGATACGTAGAATTGTAATAACTAGAGATACACAGTGTTTTATCTCAGTATCTGTCGACCTTCGTTAAAGGATCAGGTGTGGTTCACACGCCTTCGCCATGTCTTGAATACAAAGAGTTGCAAACGTAGATAGGCAGGTGATGTTGACCTTTTGATAGTTTGCTAAATGTGGCTAACGTGCTACAGTTTCTTTTTGTTTTTTGTTCACAGTCTTCGTTGGGATCAGCCGTTTGCTTATTTGGTAGATTCATATCAGAGATTTTACTGGGAATTAAGCCTTGGTAATATGTTAAAGTAGGTACAGATAAAGTAACGATACAAACTGGACTCATTATGAAATTTTGATACACAAAACATTCAAAATAACTTGGATGACGTAAATTAAAGAAATAATGACACAAGTGAAGGGAGATGTAATATATACATTATCGGTATAAAATTGAGATTGAAAAGTGTGTCAGAGATTTTTGCAAAAAATAATTGACAGGCTTTGAGGTAGAATTCAAAAATTGGCAATTTCAATAAAATCTATACAAATTGGTATTTTTAGTTAGTAATGGCTGCCTCAGAAGCTGCCGCAGTTAATATAATCTCGCGATGAAATGACAGACACGATTTGCTTTCGAAAAACCTGTTCGGTTTTGCAATACTCTGGCCTCGTCCAGATTCGAAGGAAGTTATAAACTTAGTCCAATGCAACGCTATCTAACATCTAGGACTAACGACGCCTTGCCATGTGAATTCTTTGCAGCTGCGATTCTTTGAATTTCAGTATTTATATATTCAGACATTGTTTTCTTATCGGCATACTTAATGGGTGTCTTTAATGAGCTGTTTAAGAAGATGCCTACTGATATGGCTCTTCAAATACTTACACATTTTTTTAAAGTTGCATTATTTTTGTACCTTAACTTGCATTACTTTGAAGTAGTATTGCCGAACTATCGACAAATTAATTTTACCAATAGGTACTCTTGTCGAACTAGATATTGCTCTACCAAACCTCCAGTAACCTAATCACGACAATACACATTGGCTTATTGACGCTGTCCTGTTGTCTTTTAATTAAAATAAAATATATACCTATAATATCACGAATGCAATCATAAATTCAAATACATGCTTTTATTAAACATAGGATACACAAACTACAAAACTAACCTCAATAAACTGTCATATAAATACTTATTACAAGTCTGCAGACATTTTGACCTTTTGTAACATACCCGCCCTTTTGAAGTTCACCCTCAAGGTACCTACACGCCTTTAAGACGAGAACCTTTCCAAAATCAAGGTTTACTCCTTTTATTGACATTTCATAGGTCGTCGTTTGTTTACGTGAGGTTTTTATGAAATTGTTTTTGTATAAAAATACCTAGATCGTATTTTGTTTTGAGTATTTATCAACTTATATGGGTTGGACGGCCTTTGTGGTTCTCGGGGCCAATCAATGGCCTATTAAAAACCGGTGACACAATATTCTTTGAGGCCAGCCTAGTGATGATTGGTTTGGTTTAAACGTCTTGTATGATTTTCGTTCTTTTCCCAAACATTTCCACAATAACTAGCTAGTCATTATCGATATCTGTGTGACTATTCCTAAGAACGTCAAAGTTATTTTCCATTACATTGAATCAAGCTTTATATCCTTAACTGCCTTAACTGCTACAGTATTAAAGATTTATATTATAAATCCTGTGTCCCAAATGGGGGACAAAGGAAACTATTAGAGTGTCGATTACAGTGGCGCATCGTTTCGAAACCGTCGCACGCGCAACGCGCACGGTTCCCACGCGCTGGTGCAACCCGCGCACGACTCTAGGAAGCTAAACGCCTGCGCGATTGCTGTAGTAGCTCTATTAGATTTATACGCGCATCGCATGAGCATATTTGCATCAATATGAGACTTTGATGGATGAGGAAAAATATAGAGAACGATATTATGTAGATCACTTTGTATTTAAGTCTGTTTTGTTTTTGTTATCGACTTTCAAAAAGATATAAGATTTTAAGGAGTGGTTACTTGTAAGAAGTAAAACAAAAGGAATCCCTCAATTCAAAAGTTATGCATACGTAGGTACCTACCTTATTTAGTAGGTTCAGGTAAAATACAATCTCTGTATTTCTAAATACTTTCTCTTTTTAAGTAGGTATATGATAGAGCACTACGCTCATACCTACTAAACATATACATTAAGTTTGTAGGTACCATACTTATCTACACAGTATAAAATATTAAAATAAACTAAGTACTTACATCAATTTGCCCGCATTAACCTCGACATTTACGTGCTCTACCATGATTCAGGACTTTGTCATAACAATTACTACTATTGTAACACTTTTGTGAACTTTATAGTCGATCAGTTGGCCGATCAGATCGAAATTATGATATATGTAACCTTGAATGTTGAGTAGGAGTGAATTACTGTTCTATACATTGTACCTTCCACTATAATAAAGAAGATAATGATCTTTTTGCAAGACATTTCGTAAGCCATAATACTTAGATTATCTAACTATGAGCAAATTTTTATGGAGCACAGTTAGAATTTATGATGGCAACTTTAAATGAGTGTAGATTAGGTACTAGAGTTAAACATATACCTACGTACTTGTGGTTGTAGAGTCTTTGAGAAAGATTAAATTTCGCTTACAGAGTGCCGCGCTACAAAGTAGTGACTCTGTAGGATAGATACTGTCATATTAAAGATATTAACTTTTTACCTAATGTTATAAGAAAGTTGGCGACCGCTGCGATCATAAAAAATTCTCGATAATGCAGACTTTTTAAGAGTATAATGGTGGATCCCTAAAATGTGTCTACCTATCTGTGTTGATTGATCTTGATTACCTACCATCCGTGTGATTAGAATTCAAAAGCATATCCTTGATGACTACCTAATATAAATAGTGTGATGTTGTTATCGATGAAGATATTAAACTGTCAGCTATCTAATCTAATCTAAAATCTGTCCATTTGTGGCCCACTGGTGGGTAACGGCCTCTCTCTTCATCCGCCCTGATTGACGTCATGAAGTTCTCGAGCTACCTCCGCCATGTCACATTTTAAAGATCGTGTCTTCATATGATACACATTAGAGGCCCCTTTAAACTTAGATGATTTTGAACAAAATTCCTAACAAGCTTCTATCTTTATTTCCAGGTCCACAGCAAGGGTTTGAAGTTCGGTATCTATGAGGACTACGGCAACTTCACTTGCGCGGGCTACCCTGGCGTGGTCGGACATCTTGCTGGTGGTAAGTCTCCTAATTGATCTACAACAATTCTCGCAAAGGATGTAGCTTTCTCTCTATTGCCACCTCTGTCTAAAGGCTGATAAAGACAATGCGGGAAAGTGAGAGAGGATGTAGCAAGTAGAAAGAATTTTCTGTTCTAAGTAGTTCGTACTAAATCCAACAAAATTAAATTAACAGTCGCTACTTAAAAGGCGCTTTTACAATATTTGTACCTACTACTTGTAAGTACATACCTAATCTTTACAATGGTATTTAATTGACCAAATAAAAGTAATTCACAACAATTATTCAATTACTATTTTATTGCAATATAAAACCTTATAATTATTAAAATTGAAGCTACACTGTTAAAACGAAATGAAGTAACAAAAGATATAACCTACTTAGGCAACTAATACTGCCGATCAATATTCACTAAAAGTGTATGTTTCATAAGACGTTACCTACTCGACAATAGCGATGTCCAAATGCAGCCTAAATACCAAGTTTACTGGTACAATATTTCACCAGGAGTCAATGAACGGATCGGGCAAATTATCTAGTCGTTAATATTCAGTAGACATTGTCGATTGGCCGTAAAATCTACCTACACGTTTAGTTATGGGCTGTAAAAGTGGTTAGTGTATTTTATGGATATATGTGATGTAGTAGTAGTCTATGATGTAATACGGATTTAGAGCAAATAGATAGATACTTAACGCTTAATGAATGCTAAATAGGTAATTTTTTTTTTGCATTATAACTACTTAGAAACAGGATACAATTTATAATTTACAAATATTGTGTAGGTATAGCATAATATTGTGTTGTTTCACATAAATCTTAACGTAGCTTCTTTAATTTTTGTTCCTTCTGAAAAATAGTACCGACTAGTTCTGAAAGGTATAAAAGTTTTACCTTTTAACAAAATACGATTACGATATAAACAAGACAAGAATCACAATACGATAATGCTTGTCTCGATTTTCTTTTGCCAAGCGTTTTAAGACAATACACCTCTATGAAAGGAAGCTGACGATGATGATAACAATCAACAGTCCTAACAGAATAATGATCCCAATCGAACTCAAGTCTATCAAATGAAAGAACTATGTCGAGGCCCGTTTACCTAATAAAGAACGCTGTAATTACCATAATATGTCGATCAATTCATTCGTGACAGATGACTGCCTCGTATAATTTGATGTTACTATAGTAACTGTAGTTCAGTTTTGCTTATTGCTAAATGGGGATTTCCAGTTCCACTCAATTTTTACTCGACTACTGCAAAGTCAAAAAGGAATTTGACCTGACGGTAAATTATAATAATATATCACACTTTCAGGTTGGCTTAGTCTCTTTAACTAGTTAATTTGCTTAAAGCTTTGGCAAGATTTGACGGACTTTTCAGCTTAAAACGAGAGACGTTAAGCAAATTTAGTTGCTCACAAACAGTTGATTCTTTAATCAATGCTTACTCATATTTATTCAAGCATATCTATTTAAAACGTGTACAATTTATGACTTTTTATGATGATTGACTTTAGTTTTAACTTAACGTTTAATGTCGAACACAAAGGAAGTTGCGTGCTTCATAAACACTAGTAGCATTAGTAAATGCTTCATTGGACCCACTCAGGAAGTCAACTGACAGTTTTAACGACCTGCCCTCCTCACGCGAAATGTTACGTCATGTTAACGTCCGAGCCTGTAATGACTGTTCTGTGACTTGGTTTAATAGAGAAAATCGTCACGTAAATTGCTACTTGTGCAGGAAAAACGAAAGTGTGTTATCTGCTATCGTCTTTTGCAGAACATAATTTTTTCAATTTTTTTCAATTGTTTGTAATAAGATGCTCTCAAATAATACGACTGCGTATTTATATTTACGCCTAAGTTTGCACATACGCCTCTCCCTTCCGTTTGCAGCAATCTAGACTGCTTAAATCTTTATAACTTAGCTTTAAACAAATCAAATATATTTTAAAAGCACTCTTAGATCAACGTTTGGGCTTCGCAAGACTATAGATGCATTTGTTAGATGTCTCTCTCTTAGAGAAATGTATGATATGAAACAGTTAATAGAACCATTTCTAACATTTACAAAATTCTCAATTTTCTCAGATGCAGCAACTTTTGCGGCATGGGGCGTGGATTACGTCAAGCTGGACGGATGCTACGCGCTGCCTGCTGACATGGACCAGGGCTACCCTGACTTCGGGCGCCAGCTCAACCTCACTGGTCGGCAGATGGTGTATTCTTGCAGTTGGCCGGTTTATCAGATTTATGCCGGTATTCAGGTGGGTTTTGTCATCTTTAATTATAGCTACCGCGGTTTTTATAAGCCAGAACATCTAGAAATTTTTTTCAGTCCTTAATGTTGGTAGTACTACATCATTATCATCATTTCAACATATAGCTGCCCAAATTTTCGTTCCCAAAATACATAGTATAGCCATTATTTATTACCTTTAAGTTTTCTGACTGTTAGATCTCCTTCTAATAATTAAGTGTGGTAATATGATTCCAGCCCAACTTCTCCTCTATCATCGAGCACTGCAACTTGTGGCGTAACTTCGATGACATCCAAGACTCGTGGGCCTCCGTCGAGTCTATCATAGACTACTACGGAAACCACCAGGACGTCATCGTGCCTAACGCAGGGCCCGGACATTGGAATGATCCGGATATGGTACATTTATATTTATACATATTTTATTAATTTAAAATGTCTTATTTACCTATATATTTTAACTCAGGTGAATGTATGAGGCGATTGATGAATGAAGATGAAGCGAAATAAGTGTTTTTGGATTGTAGCAGAAGAGAAGTGTGTAGAGCTTTAAAGCTTTAATGACAGTTTTCTTAATCTTTACTTTTCAGTTGATCATCGGCAACTTCGGTTTGTCATACGAACAGAGCAAGACTCAGTTTGCGATATGGGCAATCTTGGCGGCGCCTCTACTCATGAGCGTGGACCTGCGCACGATTCGACCCGAGTACAAAGCTATCTTGCAGAATAGGAAGATTATTGAAGTAGATCAGGATCCTCTCGGTATTCAGGGCAGAAGGATATACAAGGTTAGTTGTGATAGTTTGAATTCTTTACTTGTAACTCGTAAACATCGTGTTCTCATCTCATCCTGCTCCATAACATGAAATGTATTAGAACTTATTTTTGTTGGTTTGAGCGTTATATTTTATTATACCGTATCTTTTTACAGTCATTGCAAATGCTTTTTGCAGAGATAACAATCACGTTTTGAGCCAGCTAATTCTCAAATGTAGTATTTAAAATATCTAAAACATATGTAGGTACAATAGGTACGTTGAAAGAACTTTTAAAGTGAACAATGAAGATGGTTTGACCTGCTTTAATACCGATTAAAGTAAAGAATATGACTTCTTAACAAAACAATACCACATTTAACGTAAGCCCTTTCATCGTATTTCAGCACCGAGGCATCGAGATCTGGTCACGCCCGATCCTGCCAATCCAAGGCTCATACTACTCGTACGCCGTGGCCTTCGTCAACAGACGGACCGACGGCACGCCCTCTGACGTAGCTGTAACCTTGAGAGAACTTGGTCTTAACAACCCTGCTGGGTACAGAGTTGAGGTATGTATGTTGTAGAGTAGAGAAATGTTAGAAATTCGTTATTTTGTAAAGAGCCTGAGTCTATCTTAGCCACAGTTTTTGTTGAAAAAGATCTCAAGTTGTAAGTACCTACACGAAACTTTTGTAAATCGATTCAAAGTTGCAGAAGATGTAAGAAACTAAGAAGAACAGAATAGTCAAATCCTTTTGATGTTAAACCAGTATTTTGAAGTAAACCCTTTTTTGTGTTGATGAAATTTGAGGAAAAATGTTGCAAAATATATTTTTCAAGAGCAGGTAGTTCAAAGGAAGTGCAGATAAACCTTTAATACCCGGTTTTCTTCCAGGACCTGTACGAAGATGTGGACTACGGCGTTCTTTCTCCGCAAACGAAGATCAAAGTGAAAGTGAACCCCTCAGGTAGAAAGTGTCGTACTTTTGTAGTTTGCTTTGGGCGCGGAATGACAGGGGCAGCTTAGGGTATTCACAATGCTTTAGAGGAGACGCAATACGAGCGGAGAATTTAGCAGCAGTGTACCTTTAGGTTCTTGAAAATGGGAGACTCTTAACTAGTACTGGGATCTCTTTGAGCTGTTTACTCAACTCACTGTTGGGGGTTAGAAGACTTTTAGAATCGAATCGAAGTGATAATTGTTATAGTCTTAAAGCAGATTTTTTTAATTAAAATTAAGTAGGTGTACCTACTTAAATGCTTATTTAGTAAATCATTTTGCAAAAAAATAAGTAAAAAAATTGCTACAGCACTTCAGTGCTTAATAGCAGAAGAAGCCGGTCAAAAAACAATACTTATACTGATGTGTTTGTTAACCTCTCTAGGTGTGGTGATCCTCCGGGCGGACGCGCAGCCATCGTACGCTTTCAACGCGATCCCGACGCGGACGCCATACTCGCCGCTCAACGACGTGTTCAGACTCGCCAGTAAGAAGTAGCGCCATCTATACGACGCATCTTGAAACTCTACGTCTTTTAGTTAGCAGCTGGCAATCGAGATTGTTGATAAGTTTTGATTCTGATGTTGTAGTCAGGTTTTTATTTCTTGATTGATCGATTGATTGGTCGATTTCCCTAATGAATGCAGTTATCAATATTAATCCAGCCATCGCGTAATGCCACAACAATTTTATTGTTGTGAGAATGAATTTGCCTATCAAGGGTCAATAATGTTATTGTTTTTCATAAACATTATGCCACCCCTAATATTTAAGTTACTGCTTCCATCCTCGATGGTCTTTTTGATCAGATCAATTTGAGCAAAAATCTGGAGTATTGAAATTACTTCATTTTCATCTGTCTGTCTAATTACTTATATCAAATCCAATTATTGCTGCATAGATAGCCAGTGTAAAACAAAAGAACCTGTACCAATCGGACTACCAACAATCTCCTTTCGCCAGCGATTCTTTTCAAGTCAATCTTAGAATTTTAAAAGTACAATGAACGTTATGGAATACTTATAAATATTATCTTGTTCTTCCCTGCAGTGCCAGATTTAGTTTTTGGACTTTTTGGGGGCTCTGAGGAAAGCAAAGCGTTAGAAAGTGTTATTTGCGTAACTAAATACTTGTTTAGTAATTCTGCCTATGAAAGTAAAATGGGCAAAATTGTGTGGGCAAAATATAATTCAAGGTTTTGAAGCCAAACGATTTTTAAAAACAAAAGGATCACATTAAGATCAATATCTACGAGTTCCCGATATTAATAATTAAGCCTTACCTGGCCTATTTCGAATCTGGCACTGCTTTATAATAATTGGTGTGAAAGAATAGTAGTTACCATCCAGTTGTCTCAGTCTTGCCCGTAGGATACATTTTATTTATGTTTCATTCTCGCTAGTGTGATCAATTTAATGTTAATTCCATGAAAGGAGGTTTTAGGATTTATGACATAAAAAAGCAAAATAAAGTAGGTATCTAATGCATCTAACAAAGAATATAAAAAAAAACTTGTTAGATAGTATGTTGTGAGACCTCATCAGCTTATTTAATTAGTTTGGTGTCATAATTAATAAGTAACAAATTATTGTTCATAAAATGATCGTGTAATATGATCAAAAGTACCTTTAATTGTTTTTGCTCAGTGCCTCCTTCTAGGCGCAGATGATGCGTGTTTAGTTAGTGGGTATCAACGTCTATCTTTGTTCTTTATTCGTAAAAAGATGAAATGTACAGAACATGGCCCGAATCACTCCTTTCGTGGATAGCTCTTAGTTATTGTGTAAACAAAATAAATGTGGAGAATCGTTTTTGCCATTATGTCGTACCTAGGATAAGGATGTACATTTTAGGTGCCTGTTAATGTAAGTTTGTTAGAGAACACAATAAAAATAATGTCTGTATAGTATTAAATGAATTTTTATTGTTCCACTCCCTAGATACTTACAGGAATTAAAATGACAATATTGGGTCACACTCTAGGTTACCTACACCATTACTCAAACGCTCAGAGCAAAAAAAAAGAACGATTGGCGATAAAAAGCGAACAAAAAGATTCAATGTGACTGATTTATCGTAAACATTTGGACGAAATAAATGCCATGATTCTGCTTGTGAAATTGAGTAGGTACCTACCTACCTCAACTAAACATAGGTAGGTACTTATGTACATTAATATTTTTTAGATACTTAAAGGAAATTTCCATAACTAAAGCAAATTTTAATGTTATTAATTTTCGATTCTTCTGAGCAGCAACACCGTCACTCTAATTCGAGCCAAACAAAACTTAAATTGTTTAAAAGGGAGGAAACACATAGGGGAAATCGTCCATACTAATTATATCATTAATTCATTCGTTCAATACAAATTAGTATGTTTGAATCCCCGTACCCCGGCCCGGCCCCTTAAATCCTGTAATTATTTCCCTACTTATGTAGGCACTATTACAAATGAAACGAAGTATTGCTCTTTGACCTCGAGTTCACGAGTACATGTCCGTATTGATAATGTTTGCATGTAAATACCTACAACAGCGGATATTGACCCTCTTGTACAAATATTTAGAAACGCGACTGATACGAACTTTAAAGTTTGATTTAACAATTTCAAGTCGCGAAGAAAAAACAAATGCATCAAGAAAGATCTTACAAAAACAAACAGTTAAAGAAGAATATATAATATCGTATATTAAATGTAAAATAAGTACAAAACAACAATAAAAATAGTAGATAAAAATACAAATACAACTAAATTAATAACCCCACAACTTCAAACTCAGGCAAATGATTCACAGTCTCTCTAAAACTTGGCACTGTGCAGCAAAATGTGAACCCTAAACTCGCATCGTCTGGATGCCAAGTCAACCAAGTAAACCCTCTGTTACCACGACACACGTCCTCACAAAAGAACAACGACCTCGCTTCAGGTACCGTGTAGTATGGATTGTTAATCCCAACATACGCAATTCCGAGTTTCGTAGACGGTTCATACACCACCTTATAAAAGTATAAAGGAACAGGGATCACCGGATTGTTATTCTCATCTGTGTACAGATAAATCTCCACTCGTCGACCGAATTGATTCATTAAAGAGCTCACACCGTATGTGCCTGTGTAAACCACTGTATCATAGCTAGCTGAGTTGACGTGGTTTCGCAAGTCTACTTCAAGTGAGTTCCAGTTACCGCTATTAAATCCGTACCATTGAGGTGCGCAGTTCACGTAATGGAACGTCGCGCGCTCTCCAAATGCAAAAACAAAGTCAGTTTTAGCAGCCAAATGACCTCTAGACAAAAACTGCTGGTTTGTCATATAGTTATCTACAACAGAGCCGACGAGTTGAGCAACAGCTGATCTCTGACCCTTTGGAGAGAAAAGAAAATCAACTGGGATGTATCCGTACACATCATTTGCAACGAAAAATGGCCGATCGACTCTCGTTTGGTACAAAGCGTTGTACGGTTTCTGTGTGTACTTGGTATAGACGGCATTGAAAGTAACTTCGTTGAAGCAAGACTCGTAAAGAGGGTAGAAGGTGTTTTCTATTTTGTATCCTACTTCATATATTTTGCTGCCTTCGTAGCAAGATCTATTAGTTTTCTTACTTGAGTAGTTCGGTGGATGTGAGCATCGGAACGAGGAGAACTGTGCAGGGATGGAAAGCCAGTCTTCGTTTATAAAAGTTTCGCCTCCATCACAGGTTATACTAGCTGTAGTTATGTCTCTGCTGACGCTTGGGTGTTCGATATTCCCAGCCCCTTCGCAACTTAAGATGAGACTTTCACCAAAGTTTAACTCTACATTTCCGTAATTATCTGTAGGTTCCAGAAGCTTTCCATCTCTAAGTATGATAGGAAGGGGTTCTTTGAAGTGTATTCGCGAATGAAGTCTACATTTTTGTCCAACTTGAATGTTTAAAGCACACATTAAAAACATTAAACACTTTTCAACCCACTTCATCCTCGAGTTACAGTACTCAGTAGCATTTCTTTTGTGATTTTCGTTAAAATACACAACAATTTTGATAGCTTTAATGCTGTTGAGAATTCATTATTTTATTTAGGTTTTGATTGAGGTTTTGCAATTTTTGACGTCTATGGGTCAAAAGTTGTAACCAAAGATTAGTAGAGAGTAGACTGAGGGCATAGACCAGTTTCATAAACTGGGAAACTTTTTAGAAAAAAATAGTAAATGATTATTAATAGGTAGGTTAACCAAAAAAAAGTTACAGCAGCTTTTTATACTTCTGTAGGTGAACCTTCTAGAATAGAATCTCTGTCTAAAAGCACAGCAAAAAACACTTTAACAGCATAGGTACTTAACCAAAACGAAAATTAACCCAAACCCAACCTAACCCATAATTTATGCTTGTGCAATGCAGCAAAGATCAATAACCTAACAATAATAAAGACAAACATGCAAACAATTCACAAAAAAACACTCGTTGAACAAGACGGAGAACGAAAAACCTGTCTGAAGAATTTTAACTTATTGACCGCTCTTTTACGTGCAATGGAAGTTTAATAAATACATATATGCTTATGACTAATATTGATTACTAAGAAGAGCATTGATGGATGTGGACTGACGACCTGGCAAAAATTGCTGGAAGCCGTTGGATACGGGCAGCGCGGGACCGGTTGTTGTGGAGATCCTTGGGGCAGGCTTTTGTCCAGCAGTGGACGTCTATAAGCTGACACAATAACAAGAGCAATACCGAGTCGGCCCTGGATAAACGTATCTGTATAATAGAGCATACCTTTAACAAATTCACACGTTACTAATCAAATGTTTTTGCATGTGACTCTAGTTAGCGAGATCTTGCGAAATGCTGACACAAAGGTTCTCCCAACTCTACGTGAACAAAACGATATCTCCGTGTATTATATCTCAAATATTTCTTAGCATCACGTCTTGATACCTGCGATCATGCGTCGGGATTATCGTGTTATGTCAGTACTCAGTAAGTATAATACTATTTAAATTCAATTACCTACAGCATATACGGACCTATGTATTCAACAAATAAAAAATATGATGGCCCTGAGCAGTTATGTTTCTTCCTCTCGTCCAATGCTCTCTGCTATCACATACTGAAATATGGTAGTAGTTTTATATAAGCTTTCGTCCCTGGTACGAAGTACTTAAAAAAAAAGATCACTTAGGTATTATTATTCACTTTTATATTCCCTTTTATAGGTATTGGTTTTACTAGGGTCGATGTTTTTATGCTCGGATAGTTATCTAGGTATTTAGTCAACAAGTCACTCTAATAGAGTGCAAGCTACATACATGCATACTCTGTACTTTAGTCACACCTAGTCACACTAAACTTATCGCACGGTATTGAGGTGAAGTTGCTGACTAAAACCCTAAATACCTAACAAGCTTTATCGGTCCTAAATAGGTTCACAGAGCACTGATCGAAATAGCGAGCTGTTATTTACCAAGGTAAGTTTTTCAGATACCAGTAGCACGCATTCAACATGTTAACAAGCGCCGCCTCCTTGTTTTTGCCATCGCCCAAGATGTTTGCCGTCACCAGCAAGTTCGTACTTAGTAATTCACAGAAATGAAACAATGCTGTTTAGAAACAGTATAGTAAGTGGAGAAGGAATTCACAATCAATGCAATTTGATACGTTTTAGTCCCGCTAAGAACTGATTGTAACTAAATAAGTTTTACGATAACCCAATATTAAAATGCATAACAAATATAGAACTCATATTTTTTAAATTTATTTAAAAAGTGTGGTTATTTACCTACAACTTTGTATGTCTTTTTATCAGCGATCTCTCTTAATTTGAAATAGGTACCTGCATTAACATAATTGCAACATTTTATTTCTTTTATACTTCATTTGATAATATTATTAAGTATATAAGTTTTCTTAAGAATTTTAGTCCTTCTTGTTATACAAAACGAATTAGGTCTAGTCTAGCAAAAAATGGGCAAAACCTGATCTGCAAGCATCTACCTTGCTTAACTAAGCTAAAAATATTCCAATAAAAACAAATTAAGTTTTAGTCCTTTTGTACAAAAAGGTCAAAGACTCAATCTACAATCTTGAGGAAAAAAATAATATCAAAATTGGTGCTTAGGTAGTTTAGGTATATTATTACTTGGGGCCCAAGTCTGCTAATTTAAAATAAGCTGCTATTTTTTTTTATCAATGTGTCAAAAAATGTCATTAACACTCAATAGTCACACAATTAACACTATTTTAAAATTAGTAATTGGGCCCCTGGTTTGATGGGCTAAGATCTACCAACTGGTTGCCGCTCGACGGATACAGGGAGTTAAGTAGAGGTCGATTTAAGAGGAGATCTGGATGCATTAGCAAACTGGCCAGAAGTTACCGGGGACAATGAATGATGGAAAGATACGTGGAAGGTTTTGTCTAGCAGTGGAATATAACAGGGTAATAAAAAAGACATTACACGAAAAAATGTATAGAATTCTTTTCTAGCGGTATAACACGTACCTACCTAGGCTTTAAGTATTACTTTAAGATATTGTGTTTTTCCAAGATATGACGATAAATGCATACGGAGTCGGAAACACACTCTTAATATCTAGCATTAGCTTTCAAAATACTATATCAGGCGATTACAAATTACTACGAATTAAAGATTATTTGACTTTGACTACCTAATTACCTACTGAAAATTAACTGAGAATACATGGTTTACTTACTTACTCACTAATTCATCTAAATAAATGAAATGATCGCACGTGTGTTTGATTTGCCCTTTATACACCATCTAAGATCCCATTCAATTACTCAGTTGTGTAACAACATCCTACAATATTTCTAAATATCACTACAATAGTCAGAAGACAAATTATCAAAACATTGGCGACATTGTTGGGCGAACATTGGAGCCAGCGTTGGAGATAAATTTGCCACTCGCGAGGTAACTGCTCCCGTACACACACGTGTGGGTGTTACATTACATATCGCTTATTTACGAGTGTGTTTTAAGATGTTAATGGAAATTATTAGATTATATTCGTTTTGATATTTATGTTTAGTGATATTCGCCATGAATTTCAAGGTAAGTTAGTGGACAGTGAATGCGTTAAGTACCTACCTAATATTAAGTTTTGTTAATTTATTTGAATTAAGCACATTAATGATATAAATTAGTATTTACAATAGATATAATGATGGGTACTTACCCAAATATCCAACCTAATGTATATTTTTTGTGTGCTATAATTTCCCATTTTTGAGAAAGTTTGATTTGATTGCCATTAGCTTAATGATTTATTGTTAGCCAGTTGTAGAGAAGTTTCTTAAACATGAATTAAGAATTGCGATACTAACGAGGTCTTCTTTTTATAGTAGGTGTAAGTATATCTTATTACCCGATTGTTTAAGTTGTTTAAATTGATTGCCTAATATAAAAATAGATAGGTATTTAAAAATACTGTTTTATAAAAAATGATATTATTATGAGAAGATCTGTTACTTACTTCAGTTGTTTGTTCAAAATTTACCATCCTGATTCTAATATGTTTGTCAAACATTTCTTTTAACATCTGCCTATAACTGTTTGTTACAAATCAGGGACGTTTCTCCTAATTTATGGCATCACTAAACTAGAACAATCGATCGAAGTTATTCCAGGTACGATGGCTGGTCGACGATTTTAGGTAGGTACATAGGTACCTACTTATTATAAAACATTGATTGATCTTAATCTATCCCCATTGAAAAACGTCTTTCGATTGTTGCATCAACACATTCCCGTTATTGTCAACATGCTATAAGTACTTAATGAATGACAGTTGTTTCACATATACAACTCTATCTTCATTCAAGATTTAATTCCTCAGGCTTTTGCCTGAGGCTTTGTACACATACCTAATATCATCATGATTACTTGTGAAACCTGAAAATAAGCCTAGGGTGTGTTATTCTTATGAATAGGCTATAATATGTACTGTAAAGTACCATATATCTGATCAGCGGATTTTGCGCAAAAGAATAATTTCTATCTTAACTCCCTTACGTTACCAATCCAATACAAACATTAATATTTATGATAGTATCTAACTATTAGAAGATTTTTGATACAGACAAGGGAGTGGAATATTTTCAGTAGATACCTAGCTGTATCTATAAAACGTTTCTCTCTTTAAAAATGAGTCACCGAGAAACAAGTGTCAAACGACAAACACGTCTCACACTAAGCTTAATTAGGTCATTGAGTCACTACTACCCGCAATAATTTACTGGAAACTTGAGTCGTATTACCACACATACAGCTCGAGTTTCGAATATTCTTGTAAGATTCTTGTTAACTTTATGGTATTAGTACCCTATCCTTATAATTTTATTAATGTGAAACTTTGTGCCGTTGAGAAAATGTATGGCAGTCAGTCTGTTACTCATTCCATAAAAATCATTGAAAAGATTTTGATAAAATTTTACAATATTATAGCTTAACATACATATTATGCCTATAATATTTCAAGATATTGTGTGATTTTAACTTGCGTGTTTATAATTCTCAATTTTGGTCATACCTATCTCGGAAAATTTACTCAAATTCTTAAAATAATAAGCTCATGTGTTACTCTGATCTGGCTACAATATTGTGAAGTTTCATTAAAATCTGTTCAATAGTTTTTTAAATGAAATAGTAACAAAAATCCTCATAGAGGCACATAGACACTTATAATAGCATTATGAGTAAGATTAATGTAATCTCTAATTACAATTTCTTTTTGTTTCAGTTGGTGTTAATATTAGCAATGGTGATATATTTATCTGAAGATATTCATGGATATTTCCTACCATGGAGGTTAAATAACACATCAAGTGTAGATAATTACGTAGACAAAAAACCAATGGCTGTAGTAAAACAAAAACAGCATTCAGAAGATTATAGAAAGTATAGTTATTTGATTACTACATATTTATAGCAGTAGGTAGATATTCTTATTGGCAAACTTCTTAAGCGTTAAACACGTGGGAAAGTTCGTGAGATCATCTTATTGTAGAAAAAGAGAAAAATGTACAATTTGTACGCTGTAGATGACGTTGCTTAAGATGTTTGTCGTTAGCTATAAGTAAATAGGGAAATAAGATTGTGTTAAGTATTAAATTATGCTAAATAATTTAATTGATATTTTTATTTAAAGATGTTAAAGACTTTGTTTACCTATATTAAAAGTTACCAAAAAACAGCTAAGTACCATGAATAGTATACCTATGTATTTATTTCCTATAGTTTGCACAAAAACTTAACTTTATTTTGTTTATTAAGTACTGATTTTTTTATGTAGGTACCTACTCAATATAAAAAAATTACATAGGTAGATACATATTATTATACTTATAATAAAAATCGATAATGTTATGTTACTTATAAAAATCAGCATTAAATTACTTGAATTAGTATAGACAGACATGTGATGAAAGTAAATTCCACCTTGCTGTAAGAGTGTTATTATTCCGTACATAGGTAGGTATTATATTATACATACAATAGGTGTACGTTCTCTCTATTATCTAGAAAAGATAACTATCTCAGAATTACAGGTTATACTGGGTGTAACAGAAAGGGGGTATAAAGCCGAAACACAGCGATAGTCCTCATGAAACTGAGTAATTTTCCCCAAGGAACATGAGCCGTAACTCGAAAACAGATTTCGCCTCCCCATACAAAATGACCGATCAGCTGATCGAGTAAGTAGGTATGGGTGATCCAAAAATGTTTTCGAGTTACGACCCATGTTCCTTGTGGAAAGTTGTTTAGTTTCAAGGGGACTATCGCTGTGTTTCGACTTTAGACCCCCTTTCTGTTACACCCTATACTATATATCTTTTGCGACTTTGTAGTACAATTTTCGGTGCAATCAAATTATGAAATGTGTAATAAATCAGCTCACTTAAAAATTAAATGTTTTCTCATAATTATCTGTCTACCTCAAACATTACAATTGGGTTTATTTGCTTGTATTTTGGCTTCAAAAATTGTTACATAGTCTTAAGAAAATTTCAGTTTTTCACGCGGAACTAATCTAAAACTGGACAGAACAAACGACAAGTATACATCATATTCATTATAATTGTTAGAAATGAGGTAGAAATATAAGGAGTGGCCCCATTTTTTTTTCATATACAAAATAAGTTTATGACAGCGTGCCAAGGTTGGCGCAAGTTTTTCATAGTTTTCTTGGTAGATGACCTGTCAAACGATAAGAAATTCCATACAAAAAGGTAGCCATTTTGCGCCAGACCAGGCACGCAGATCCAGACGGTATGGCACCTGCTCTTATTAGTATAGGTACTATATCATTATACCTATAGTATTCATCAGATATTATAACAATCCTGTTAATATTCCAAACAAGAATCTCTGTCTGAAAGACGTGTGGGTAATTAATTATAAATATCTACTTACTTACATCACTTTTATGAAGATATTATAATAATATTACTTAGGTTTATTTTATACACAATTGAATAAAAAATATCTATGAGAGATTAATGTGTTTGTTTTATTAAAAGAGTCTGTCCGCAACTTCGTGTGCATTTTTCCATAAATCTTGGAAAACTTACACAATTTCTTAAAATAATATAAGCCTTCATAAGTAGGTATGTTTATTCTGATGTAATAGATTAGCTACATCGTTGTATAGTTTCATTATTTGTTTTTTGCGTGGAAGAGTAACAAACATCCTCAAATCCATCTATCCATCGGCATATTAGTATAAAAATTACACAAGTGTTCTTTTTTTCAAAAAGTTTTATAAAAATATCATCACATTTAACATACATTTAAAAATTTCTTTTGGTTTCTTTCGTAAAAAGTTTCGTCAAAATAATAAATTATGAATTTCATTATGTTAAACAGCAGACTTATGAGAAAGTGTAAATAGTTAAGTACTTTATACCGAAATTTAAGGAGGAAAATTGTTAAGTTTCATGGGCCGGTTACGAACGTCTTTAGAAAATCGTCATAGAGTGAACACCCTTTACCTAAGTACCTATAGTTTTTTTTGTTATTATTCTTATTTCGTTTTTCAACATTTTCAAGTGTAATGTTAATATTTACCTACGAATAAATAAATACTTTTGAACTTGTACTTGCGCTAAGTATATTATTTACCAAGATATTTGAGGCTTAACACATCTCCACTATTAAAAGTTTTGGTACGAACAAAAATGTTAAACAAAAAAACCTACAGAGCTTAGTCACAAAATTACTAGGTAAGTAATTAATTATAATTAGGTACCTCATTAAACATTATGAATCAAGCATTAATTAATCAATAACGTAAGTAAGTACATAATGGTCCAAAAATCCGAACTTCTAACGATCCCCTTTGCTCAAATTAGTAAATTACATTCAAAATTTGTATAAAACTCTCCTGTTGGTGGATGGAACTCTATAACAGATTGTAAACTTGTAATAGTGACATCAACAATAATTAAAGGAATAAACAAAATGAAGAGTGTTCAGGTAAAAGTTTAATTTATTCACATTTATTTAAATATATTATCACTTTGATGTATTATTTTATTAATTTTATAAATGTCTCATTATTTTACTATAATAATTAAAACAAAAGTAGGGTTTGTACCCCTGTAGTGGGGATGTAAAAACAACTAAATGATTCGAACTTAAGGACTACAGTACTGATCACTTACCTACATAAGCTGAGAATTTTTTTTGTATATTAAAGCAAAGCCAATGAAGCCTTTGTCCAGCTAGTGAAATTATTAGCATATTTCAACACTAACAAACTTTTTCGTGTTTATTTCCAGGCTTTAGCTTTCCTATGCTGTGCAACGTACGCATTTGGTGCATCTTTGACCTTCAAGGAACAACCTTCATTCCATCTTCTAGACTTTCTATCTTCAAATGTTTCATATCCGAAAACAAATGACAAACTATTAGACAATGGCGGAATATCCTTCGATACTATAAGCCCAAGTGACTTCTCAGTCGGAAGTCCTCATAACAGTTTTGCTATTGGTCATGTTATCGCAGAAGTGGCCAGGAATGTTGTCGATTTGGTTTCGAAAATGGAAATCTCTGAACAAAGCTTGAAAAGTTTGATACAATTGGCGATACCTTTGATTTCGATTTACATTGGACCGTACGCTCAAGTCATTTTGCCCATGCTGTCTGGAGTCGCTACTGTTTTGATCAAGTAAGTTTTTTTACTTCATTTTGTGTTTAATTTTTATTTTGATTATTTTTATTTTTGTATACGTTTTGGACTGGGATGGAAACAAATAAATATTCAGGTACATTCTTAATTACTTTTAACTGTTTAATTTAAAATTTTAATTCGGTAAGGACACTTTGGTAAATGTATTTTGATTACAAAAAGATACAATTTTATTTATGAAATGGATCGGTAAATATTATATCATATAGGTACTTATGGTTTTCGTAGTCTCGATTATGTAGGTCAAGTGTCTAGTTAATCTAATGTATCAGTTCAATATCTGGAATCTGTTCGCAACAGACATGAGAGTCAAGGTTGACGGAATTTGCCATTGTAGAGTAGTGGAATGATTAGAGTGCCTATAGCATTTTACAAGGTTTAAGTACAATGTTAGTTATATTTAATAGACCTAAATAGCCGGTTAAATTGAGATAATTAAATAGTACGTAGGTACTTACTAAGTACCTACTATGTTATCTGTGGTGCTATGCAATAATCGTGGAAAATTTACTAAAACGAAGTATTTTTTGCAGTAAAAACTTGTTTTGGTACATTTACAAATCAGTTACATACATATTTCATATTATTTTATTAATATAAAAATCACTCTTTCGGAATTAGATTTGACAACATCTGAACTCACGTTTTCAGACGATTAAATACTTATAAAACCGTTTCATTGAGAGAAACCGACATTTTAATATAAAACCTTTTAGTATTTAGTTCAACTTACAAAGTGATTTTCGATTGTTACCAACACAAAACCTAAAACTACAAATAAATTCTTGTTATAATTACGATGTTCTATTTTTTCAGGTCACTCGCTCATTGACTGTGAACAGTTGGTACAGTACAGTACCAGTTGATCGTCACTTGGCATCCGGAGAGTCACATCCAACATTTATCAATTCCCTAGAAGCTACCCGCGACTTTCTACGCATTACGCATTTATTGTCATTTCTCGGAAAACTTACCTACATGATATGAAGTTACAAGGTGCCTATGTGTTATTCTGATGTGCAAACTCCTTGTAGAGTTGGAATTTCATTCAAAATGTTCTGTGGTTTTTTCGTGAAAGAGTATAACATTTTCTCAGCGATCCATCTATCGGTACAAACTTCGATTTTTAATATTTATTAAACTAGTAGATTATATTAGTCATGCGTTTTGCTTATCGCTTTGCGTGTTTTGATTTATGTACCTAATAATTTAATTAACTTGTTGTTTAATAAATTATTTTTGTGTCATTAATTTTAATTTTATTGCCTATTGTAACTATAATTTTAACACCTTATTAAGTGTTGGTGAACAAATCGATTCATTTCATTGCAAGCCAAAGTTTGCAATATTTATGTAGGTAAGTATAAAGACCGATATTTCTCAAGGAAATATGAATAGGTACCTATTTTCGAACAATCTAAAGTCCGATTGTCAAGATTAAGACTAAACTATTATCTTCAAATTACTTACCCCAACTACTTATAAATAAAACGCAAAAATATCTTCCCTCATTATATTAATCGAAAAAAAAAACGTTAACAAATCTAAAGACATGAGTCATCGGCCCGTCTCCTAGTCGACGGCATCGGTTCCTTATATCTTTGCATCGAGGACCAGGAAGCTTTTGCCGTTTTGCTATACGTATCCATATACTCCGTACGGCCAGGGTATTCAGTGAACCACGTGGTTATTGGTTTTGGTGTTACGCCCATGTGGATGGGGCCAGGTGGTTCAATCGTGGGTCGAACTATGGCCGATGGGGTGGTGAAGTTGGTTGGGTCTTTGTAGCATCGAAGTATGCCAAGTCTATGCCCCTCCATAGGTATTGGCACATTCGATTGTGCAGCTGCTTGTATTGCTCTGTAGTCTGTTATTGGAGCAGCTGTGGAAGGAAATGTTTATTGAAGATAAAAGAAGAGCAAATTCAGCATCAGTATATTGGCTCCAAAGCATTTTAAAAGTACAGATTTTCTAATGACAACCCATTAAAATACCTATTGTAACATACTTACATACACCTACATCACCTTTGATCCCTGTCTGCCTCATTTAGTTTCACTTACTTTTATTTACATAAATAGGTATGTATACCTACTTATATTACTGTTGTTTTCCCTTTCGGGTTATACAGAGCTACGGTAGGTACACCAACGTTTTAAGGCTATTAAGTAAGGTAGTAAATAATGCTAGTTTTGTTTGGTCAAAATTGGTCTAAGATGGTGCCCTTCACATCTGCGAGACCATAATCTTTAGGATAGTGTTGGTACCAATTGATCAATCGTCGATCAACGGCACTGATCGATGGTAGAAGGGATAAGTCGTCGATGAGCTGCTCAAACAGCCGCGCCGCTGCCGACCGCTCTCATTTGTCGACCTTACTTACTTGTCTTTGAATGTTGCTTGAAATATCAAGAGCTGCAAGAGTCATAAGTACTCACATCGTTTCTTATAAGTCGCCTGATACATCGTAAGCATTTTGCCGTCCAAATCATCGCAGGGGTGATCTAATATATCGTTGGTAACGTCTACCATCTGAAACAACAAATATCTTTGAAGATTTGCATCTAAGACAGCAATAATTACACAACTAAATTAATAAAAATTGCTTATTGATTGTCTTGTTAAACGATTGATTTCGTTTGTGACACAGTTCCTGCGATAAGGTCTTGTTGCTGTGTCGCATATCATACTATCCCTGTAGGTTACATAGAACATAATTATAATTTCCGACAAACTTCCTGATTAAGTGACATGCTAGGGTAAAGTTCAGACACTATCTTAGTACAAAAAAAAGGTCCAATTTCGTTTAAGTCCAGTCAATGATATTTCTCAAGAAGTTGGCCATCCATTATTAGAGGTAATATACTGAAGACCAACATGATTTATAGCTATGTTAAGTACACTTGTACCACAGCTTGTACTTTATTCGCTGAAAAGTAGTACTTAGGTAGGTATAGGAAATCATCTACGCACGTGCTACTTTACTAACTCGATATCACGAAGCGTGGCATCATATCGTATCAAAGGCATCGACACGTATTTAAGCGTGAGTGATTCATTAAAATCTAACCGAGCAGTAAAGGCTGATTAGAGATTTTCTGATCGGAATTAGATTTAAAACGCACTATAAATATTTAATTGATTCAAAGCCGGTTGCAGAAAAGATCAAGTAAGGCTACATTACTTACACCCTATATCTGACAATGCTGTTATCAAAAATCTGATTTTGAAAGACGGCACGGAGTTTCTGGATAGGTAATTATTTTGTCTTTTCTCATAAGCACAAGCTGAACGGAGTTCTTTGATTTTTGCGAGGTAGTGCGTGGAAGCCCCGTATTAGTAGGTATAATAGACGAATGTAAAGTCGATTTACCAAAGCATTAATCTCTGATCAAGACACATGATTCATTCGCTTGATCTTATCTTATACGAGTTAGTAGTAGATTCATGGCTACCGATAAAAGATTACAAAAGTATTTTATTTTGCAATAAAACCTTCGTAATTTCTGTGATATACCTATTTAAGTATGGTATAGATAGTCTCAAAATGCACTTGAGATTATGATCAAATTGATATTCTAGATTGTTATGTTAGAATCAAACTATTCTAAGGTATACCCTGGGATTTCATTGTATTTTACACAATAAGATCTAAGATGGTAGAATAGTACCTAGGTACTTCAGTAGGTAGGTACCTAATGATTGTAAATAAACTATAAACATAGTCCAATAGATGACTGAAAGTAGACGACCGCTAGTCTGGTTTTAGGTTTTTTAGTTTAAAAATCTATGAAGAGAAGTTTGAAAAAGGTTTTTTACATTTGTTCCGTACTTTCCACGTATGAAGTCTTTAAGAACTAGGTAGGTACCTACTTAATTAAAAGACGTTTCTAAATGTCTCAATAAAATGTAAACTAAAAAAAATTACCGTCTTCCTCAACTGCTCATAATCCTGGCATAGCTTTTGTTCTTTTTCTAACAATTGTTTATACTGCTCTATGCGAGGTGAGTATGAATGAGAGTCGCAATGGCAGTATGGGGCGACGGGAGCGGGACGCGGTGGAGGGGTCTGGTTTGGGCTTGGTGGTTCACATGGCCTGTAAAGGATTGACAGAAAGTATTTTATGATATACGAACTCTTTACGATAGGTGGAGACAAGAAAAGTAGATCTTATTTAGTTAGTAGTTGTGAATATGTTTGCATCTAGATGGCCTTTTTTCCGCGCATACCATTTTACGGATTATGAAGAAACTTTCTAACTAATAAATATTAAAGAAAAAAACTAATAAAGGGTATTCAATTGTAATATAACCAATTATCATCTAGCGGAAATTAAGCACAGCGACGGCCTTTCCAAAAAATATAGCATTAATTATCATGGTATTAAATAAATATTGCTAAGAAAGTTTTGCTAGGAGAAAAATACTTACCTCCCAACAACTGGTTTCGGAAATGGCCATTGGAAATCATTATGTTGTGTTGTACTAAAATCCATTTTTTTTGCTAGTTGCCTGAGAACACAAATAGCAAAGCTTTAAAAGTTGGTACCTATTATTTTAGTCAAGGCAAGTAAGAGCCCTAAAAAGCAGATGTCAAATGAAAACTCACTTTTTAGCTGATTATATTAATATTTTTTAGATTTATAATTACTAATCGCGCTAATTGACACCCTACATAATTTAATAATGCTTTTGAAACAGAAAATTTTAATTGAAGCAAAATTTCTTCGACAAGGGAAGATAAAGTCATTTTGATGGTTTTTGATTTTTTTATTAAATGTTTTTTTTTCTTTTTCCACCTTAAACCTCTTTAATAAGATGGAATAAAAAATAAACCTATTTATAACTTAATAGGTGGTGTTTAAAACCTTCTTGAATACTTATTTTTCGAGTACCTAGGTACACCACAGACGTATGAAATGAAAGCTGCTGTAACTAGCAGCTGTGTAGGTACATACATCGGGTACATTGCAAATAAAAAACAACGAAATCCAAAAGGTCATATAGAACGATCGTATTTCTCTTTTTACTTTCTAAGAAAATAACTTTGTTTCTTAGTCTCTCTCAAGACTATTTATTTTACCAAAATAAATATAGTGTGACAGTTTTATGAGGCTTTACCCCAAATAAAGGAAATATTTTGCCTTAGATTTCAATAAAGCAAAAAATGTTCACCATTCTGGTAATTTTTATTACATTTTTAATAAAGAATCGTTTTTTTAGAAGAAAATAAAGTCCATTAAAACCCATAATTCTCCCTATTTGGTTTTAAACCATATTCAAAATATTTGTTCTGTTGAAATTAAAGTAAAAATGACACACTAGAAATGGCAACATTAAAAATATCTAAGGTTTTTTTGCTCTGCCAACACTGCATGTTTATCTGTCAATGATCAGTCATCAAATCAGCTGTGTATCACGCAGTGAACATGTAATAACAAATGTGCGTATTAAATTATTGGTGTGAAAATGTCCAGTGAGACTATTGACAAAAAATTAACTCAATGTTTATGATAAATTCCCGGCGTAGAAGTAATGGCGCGCCGGCGAGGCAGCGGGATTACGAGCCTCGGATTTAACCAGGATCAAGGTTTGTGTCACTTCCTAGTTCGTCAACCTTTTCTTTGTTCTCAGGTGTATATTGTATTATTCATGATGCTAGGATGTGTGGTTTAGTGTGGATGACACAGGGAATATGCGTTTGTGGGTTTCGTTTTCGTTTCGCGTCGAAAGGTCGACGTTCGTCTCGCCACGCGTGGTCTCCGTCGTACTCTACACACACGTGTTGTTTTTATTTTTAGCGCACCCACGCGCAATTTTCATTCTACCTCTGCTATTGTTTCGGGCGTTGGTTTGTTTTGCGATTGCCTATTGCTATTGACGCAGTAAATATTAATTAAAAATGCGCAATATCTATACTCTTTCCAACTTAAAGTTTCTGGGGTTCATACCTCTTTGTTTCGAACTAATATCAACACGAGTTAGTCATGGTTAAGTTTTTTATCATAAAAAAGGTAAAAAACAAGTTTATTGTTATAGACCATTTGTATGAAAGATGTGGAGCAAAACATAGGTAGGTAGGTATTTAAGTAATTGTATACAGTGATTGGATAAATAGCCATAAATGAGCACCTACTTAATGTATTTATTTAAAAGCAAGGTTATCACAAGTTTGTTCTGGTGATAAATACACTTTTACCATTTGAAGTATCTAAAGTACCTACAGATACGCCAAATTTGATATGAGTACGATCGAAAAAATGTATTGCAATGGTTTTATAGAGAGGAATCCCTTATAAGTATAAAACTTCAGAAGGCTGTGAACTTATTGATACCAGGTTAGGTCTAAGTTTTTATCCTAGAATATATACCTAAATAGTACTTAGATTTTATACTGGGCTTAGACGTTTTAGATCCAAAAATTAAAAAAAACAAAAGTTATTATCTATCATAGACTCAGACTACGATTCCCTGTGCTATAGGTGCCATAGACACATACAAATGTCCTAAAACCAAATACAGAAATTTAAAAACTTCTCAGCGGTGCTATGAACCTAGGACCAGAGTGCCAACTGGGTCATCAATGTATTAACTATTACAGGCTGCTTTACTTGCTGTCTAACATCGGGCCTGCGCGTTTACAATGTGGATCCACTCGTCGAGAAGGCACACTACAGTGAGTTACTTTAAATCTTTTAACAGACTCTATTCTCTACTTCAGTTGATATTGGCAGAATCGATAATGGTACAGGTGATGGGAAATGTATTGAGCTACATTGAAATTGGACCTTTTTGTATAGAGAGCAGGTGCAAAATTTTCCACCACATCACTCAGTGCTTAAAGCCGGGAATTACCTAGTTGCCTTAAAACTTTACTTTAATAAGATATTAGTTCATATTCTTGGAAGTGTGCCTCACTTATTTGATTTTACAGAACAGAGATTAATTTTATAGAGAGATCAACCGCTTATCAAAACTATAAATATTTTAAGCAGTGTACGTAAAGAGGTAACAGAGACAGTTGCTTAAGCATTTATAATGAAAGTAACAGCTAGTCTTTGAGAAGGATTTTTTTTGTTTTTTTTTAATTTTTTTTATTGATACCTCTTCAGCATACACTATGTACTATAAATTATTTAAGTTATCTTTTTGTATAAACATCCTGTGGGTATCTTGAATAAATAAAATAAAATATAAAAAGATGGCCCAAGATGAACAAATAATTTTAAAAAACTTTTTATCTTCAACTGGTCATAAAAAATAAATAAAGAAATAAACAAGCCTTAGCAATAGGCCATTTTCACCATTATACCCTAAACCCTAAAAATGGAACCCTAAAAAGTAAAAAATGTACCAAGAATAACACTTTACTACTGTCCCAAATCAGGCAAGGAAGAGCTGGGCGAGGTGTCGCTATGCGAGATGGTGTTCAGAACCAACTGGCTGCTGGTGGTGAAGGCCCGGAAACCCACCAGCCTCCTACTCCTGGATGACCAGGTGCGGCAGTTCCGCGCCGAGGTGCTCTTCAAGTCGCCCATCAGAGCGCTTACGGCCAGGAAGGACAAGTTAGTATTATCATCTGTATTTATAGTGCTACGCTCATATACACCATCTTTATCTTTTTTCTGCCAAAAATTTGACTTCTTGATACGACACGACGTTAATTTTTCTTTCACTTGAGCGAGCTTGGTCTTCCTCTTTTACTCTCAAATGTTTTCATCAATGATGTTCTTTTATTCGTCGTGTCGTATCAAGTGCCCTATCATATTTCATATCATAGTGTTTCGTAAAGCGGTAGGTACTTTGTTCCCTGAACACTTAAATTGTTCTTGAAGCCTACCTAAGAAAGTAAATACTTTTCGTTCTAGGGAAAAAAGATACTCTTTCTTTCCTAGGTAGTGATATTACTTTTCTGTACTGAGAGTTATATTAGTTTCCTGCCTTAGAGAGCGATATACCTACCTTTTCTGACAGTGAGCAAACTTGGTGTCTTCATCTAATGACGATAACACATAGATATTCTTAAAGACTACAAAGATACCTACCTAATTTATATGTAATACATTAACTGGACATCTATTCGCCGTCTGTCGCTACGAGATTCAGTTCCTTATTAGTTCTGACGCCGTTTTATTATCACGGACGAATTGTTTAAGGTTTCCAAATACAGGAAGCTAATGTTTAAATGCTGTTCCGGCATGATGATTGCACTGAGAAGAATTCTTTTGTTTTATTTAGTTAGGCCATGTTTTGTCTACTTACTTTTTAGTGCTTTCTCATCCCAGTAGGTACTTTTTCTCCCTTGGGAAACGATGAGATGGCTATATTAATCTTTCACATCCCAGAAAAAAAAGCACAATAGAAAATCTATTGTGTCTGGGTTTATAATGGGTCAGTGGGATGCGAGAAGTTAATATGTAGTTGAACAGTAAAATAGAAAACTCAAATTGTACAGTTTTATTTATTAGTAAAATCTATTTGACAAAGACAAATAAACCTAACACTTTATTGAATAAAGCGCAATATACTTAGTTTCTCAGATAAGATAACGCAACCTTAACCGAATGACCTAGATTTGTTAAGAAAATGTAAAATATAAATGTGCTGAATGAATCATGATGGTTTGTGACGTACCTTCTTGGGTACGAAGCAAGTGGCGGCCGTTTAGGTGTCGGTATGAAGTTGTATGGGATTAAAAGCTAGGGACAGACTTATCCGACGTAAGCAATGCATAAAATGACATCTGCCCCATAGAAATAGACCAGCGCTACGCTATCCCATGTTGAAGCATACACCAATTGTCCACTCAAAGAGGACCTTTCCATATATTCGCGTTTAGAAGTTTTTAGGGACCTCTTTTTATTGGTCGAACGCTGCCTCGCGGGGCTGCTTGCCCGTACGCGCCTTATGACGCGCGCTTCCGTTGAGCAAACATGTAAATTTATCAATTACGCACTTATGATTTACGTAGGTAAGTACGTGAGTTGTGGTTCATTCTAAAAACTCGTAGTTATCTTATGGCTTTGTGAATCATTGTGAATGAGTTACTGCAAGTTCTTATGCGAGGTATTTTCTAATCAAATGCAAATAGGTTCTAAAACTGACAATGACTCATGAGAACAAACAACTTTTACAGTGGAACCAAAACTTTACGAATTGCTTTGCTCGTGTATGCAGGTTTCCTCACGATATTTTTCTTCACCTCTAACTTACGGTGATCGAATATTCAATCCGTTCATAAGAAAATAAAATTTAAAGGCTCAGAAAAATCATCTGAGCTCAAAGGTAAACCACGGAACGTGACCGCTCCTACGAGATTGGATACATGCGTTTTTCCAACTATGAACCAGCAGCTTTATTATACTGTGGCGTAACTAAGTTTTTTATTTTTAATTCCAGAGTGGCAGTAGTTCTGCAATCAAGCATCCAAGTGTTGGCCCTGCCGTCTCTCCAGCGGGTAGCGTTGCTGCGAACCCCGTCGACTGCGCGGCCGTTGTGCGCACTAGCCACCGACCCTAACGCGCCGCAGATCCTCGCTGCCCCAGCGCATAGGAAAGGATCGCTGCAGTTGCTGGTAAGAGGTTCACTTATAAAAGTAACGTGATCTAACTGGAGGATGCGGAATAGCAATATTTAGCTGGTATATGGGTAGGTAATGATTTTTTGAAATTGGTACTGTAGTTATGTAGCCTTTGCGAAACGAAAAAAGCAATCAAATCTATCCCCTTTTTAATTACAAGTCGAACTAAATAAGAAGGTATACACACAATAGAGCCTTTCGAAACACGCGTCATTAAAAATCTGTTAAAATTGGCGACTAGACAAGGATAACAAGCACATTATTTTACAGCAAATAAAGTGAAATACTAAAGCTATGACTGACTAGATAATTCATGAATAAAACATCTGCCGCGTCCGAGCTAGGTCGTGTAACTCATGCGCATGACTGTTTAATTTACAAGGTGACACTTATACTCCAATGTCATTGCGCACCTAGTTCAATAATGAGGGATTTTCAAAAGGAAATAAAAACAAAAGCAGTTTTAAATGAGTGGTTCATTATCTACTGACCTGTGAACAGGGTTGAAAATACAACGTTAATAGCCTAGGGATTTAGACTTCGTTTTGCTTGGATTATTTGTGTATTTTTTAGCCCGGATGCAATATATAGACAAGCCTCTCTGTAAATATGTATTGTAATATTTTTAATACTAAAATATGACGATAAAGTAAAATATTTTAAAATGAAACTTGGCATGCAACGCGATGATATCATAACCATCTCTATAACCAACAGCCTAGTTAAGTCGCTTTTACGCTATTGCTGTCTCTATCTGAAGCTTGGTAATGAAAAGGACAGATAGTGGAACATCGGTAGATTTGTTGAACTTCATTTTGTGTCTGAAACTATGTTAAATCACAGCCTACTATTGCAGGACGTTTCCCGCGCTGTAAAAGGCGCCCAATCAAGCTCGCCCGCCGTTATAGGGTGCCACCAGACGGATCTAGTTTGTATAGCGCTGTCGTCTAACGGTGCCAAACTAGCTACAGCGTCTGCGCGCGGTACTATCATACGGATATGGGATACCGCGTCTAAGAATATGATCACTGAGCTGAGGAGGGGATCGGATTATGCTGATGTTTATTGGTTAGTATTTTGTGGATACTATAAATCAAACTTTATCAAATCAATCGTGAATTTTATTTTTATATTTATGGTACCTATATGCCAAAAAATGGCAACATTCAAAAATATTTGTAAGAAAATGTAGTCTCAGACAATGTCACGTTGTACAACATGCTAGCAGCGGAAGGGTTAAAAGTGATTTTCAGGCAAGCATCTTTTTCTATTATGTTTCGCCGTCCCAGTCTGGCGAAGCAAAGATTGGTTTCATTTATAGATCCACTTGGATCAACTTTTCCTTTTAATGAATGTAGAAAGTGCGTTGAATCAATCAAATGAGTAGGTAGGTATCAAAGTATGTGTAACTTTTCTTTTAAAATTATTTGAACAGTTGAAGGAGAAGTCCATTGTGGCGGTTGACCCTAAGACCTATTTCGTCTTATTTGGTGTTACAAAGCTCCCCTTTGTTTCCAGTATAAGCTTCAGCCCTGGCGGCGGGTCGGTGAGCTGCGTGTCGGACAAGGGCACGCTGCACGTGTGGGGGCGGGCGGGACACCGCGCGCTGCCCGCCGCCAACAACCCGCACCCGCACCGCGCGCTCTGTGCGCTCACCGCCGACAACAGCGCCACCGGTACGTACACACACACACACACACCGCGCGCTGCCCGCCGCCAACAACCCGCACCCGCACCGCGCGCTCTGTGCGCTCACCGCCGACAACAGCACCACCGGTACGTACACACACACACACACACCGCGCGCTGCCCGCCGCCAACAACCCGCACCCGCACCGCGCGCTCTGTGCGCTCACCGCCGACAACAGCGCCACCGGTACGTACACACACACACACACACCGCGCGCTGCCCGCCGCCAACAACCCGCACCCGCACCGCGCGCTCTGTGCGCTCACCGCCGACAACAGCGCCACCGGTACGTACACACACACACACACACACCGCGCGCTGCCCGCCGCCAACAACCCGCACCCGCACCGCGCGCTCTGTGCGCTCACCGCCGACAACAGCGCCACCGGTACGTACACACACACACACACACACCGCGCGCTGCCCGCCGCCAACAACCCGCACCCGCACCGCGCGCTCTGTGCGCTCACCGCCGACAACAGCGCCACCGGTACGTACACACACACACACACACCGCGCGCTGCCCGCCGCCAACAACCCGCACCCGCACCGCGCGCTCACCGCCGACAACAGCGCCACCGGTACGTACACACACACACACACACCGCGCGCTGCCCGCCGCCAACAACCCGCACCCGCATTGCGCGCTCTGTGCGCTCACCGCCGACAACAGCGCCACCGGTACGTACACACACACACACACCGCGCGCTGCCCGCCGCCAACAACCCGCACCCGCACCGCGCGCTCTGTGCGCTCACCGCCGACAACAGCGCCACCGGTACGTACACACACACACACACACACCGCGCGCTGCCCGCCGCCAACAACCCGCACCCGCACCGCGCGCTCTGTGCGCTCACCGCCGACAACAGCGCCACCGGTACGTACACACACACACACACACACCGCGCGCTGCCCGCCGCCAACAACCCGCACCCGCACCGCGCGCTCTGTGCGCTCACCGCCGACAACAGCGCCACCGGTACGTACACACACACACCGGCACATACACACATCGGCACGTATACACACACATACACTGGTACGTACACTATACGCACACACACACACACACCGGTGCGTACACACTAAGCTTGTTAGGCAAGCGAAAGCGGGCGGGCGGCACTTTCATGGGAGGGAGGGAGTGATTAAGGTACGGTAGACGGATGAGTTGCACGACGAATCATGGTGACAAAACTTATTGCTCTACCACTAAGTACTTATAAACAATTCCTGCAACAGAGTTTAGTAGTTTTTTTTTAGCTCAACCTATCCTTGTCAGCGTGCGTTACACAAAGACAGAAATTTGCGAAAAATTGACAAACTTAGTTGTGTCACACAACTTGTATTGCCGTTTTTAAGCTGCTTAAGTCGGCGAGCTACTTAAAAATTAGTTCTATGATAAAAGGGATTCGCCGTAGTAGGTACAAATTGGTAAAGGTATAAATAATGTATCTATGTATTTCAGTAATCTGCGAAGACGGCACGTTCCACAAGTTCACATTCTCCGCCGAAGGAAACTGCCATCGAAGTGATTTCGAATACTTCCTACAGGTACCTAAATACTTTGTCTTAATTGAAAATTAACTAACATAATACGAGTATTTTTGTTTTAATTAAATAAACAACACAGCAGCAACAAATTAAGCATCAATCACTAGTCTGTTAAATGCTAAAATGGCCTTACGACTGATCCCGCCAATTCAGTCGCCATCTTGATTTATCTTTTTTTCTTTTAAAATCAATTGCCTTGAATGATTCTGCTGAAGCCTATTAAAAAAATTAATACCGAGTTAACGTTGTTTTAATTTAAAGTTATGGTTGTTCTAAGTTATTTATATTTCTTTTCAGGTAGGAGATGACGACGAATTCCTACAGTGAGTTATAAACAGAAGTTATATTGACATTTTTTTTAAATAATGCTACAGTTAAACCAAGTGACTACATTAACAGACTGCACAATCTCACTCAGTTGTGACGTCATCGGTAACTTTTTAATTAAGATTGTTTTATTTTTTAAATCTTTTTAAAAGTGCCGGCCAAGAGCGGTTGTGTAAACAGCCAATAATTTTAAGACTTAGCGACTGCAAATTGTAATTTAGGTATCATTTTCGATTGTATCAAACAAATTATAAATTAAGTGTCATTTTGGAATATGTGTCTGCTAAAATCTTATAATAGATTTCTTTTTTCGAGGGGTAATTGTAGCTTTGATATTTAACGATTTTTAGGTTATATTATAAAATAGGTATCGATACATACTGTTTTGGGCGCGAAAGAAAATTTTTGTGTCGTTCATACCCGTGCAAGTCGATAGAGTTGATTGAATAGGTTTATATGATATCTTTAGCCGTTGTGTTGGCAACTATAACTGGATTATTAGAGGGTGAATTTATATCCTTATTTTTGGTGAAATAAAAGACAAAATATGCATTTTATTTTAGAAGTATGTACAAAAATAAAATTGGATAGGTAGACCATACCTATCATAAGTCGATGTTATCATAAAATGTTACCAAAATGGTAGTTTCTGAGGAGTTCATTGGTAAACATTTATTCTTGTCTCTTAATCTTACTTTTAAATGTTTGTACTTTGTAAAGTTTAGATACTACCACACCGCCAGCGAACGACAGCTGTTTATGTTATCTACTATGTTTTGATCACTGACAACTCGGTAGTTAGCGGTGTGTAACGAAGTAATACAAAACTCGCAAGATTCGCTCTCTCACTCGCACGCTGGCGGTGTTGCCAGTTTAAAATATCAAGATTTCTTAAATTGCCAATTACCCCAATCTTTCTAATATACAAAACTGTTGAACGTTTCCAAACCATATCAATATAGCTATACTATCATATTATTTTTGGCGTAAATTGTCATCGAAATATTTTTAACTTTTTATTTAAGTGTATATCGCGACTTCTAATATGAACAATTGTTCATGTCGCTAGTATTTTGTTTAATGTTATTACAGAGTTTATAAAATGGTGGTTTTAGAGGTAAATCCTTTCAGTTTCATACGAAATACTAAGCTTTGTCTTATTTACAAGTAATTACGGACATGTACATAGTATGACAACTAAATTACTAGATAAATAACTGTCTGGTCAGTTGGTTGTGGGTTTGATTCCCACTAGAGACAAACATCACTGTAATGGACAGAGATGCTTGTCTTAAGTCTAGGTGTTTGTATGTATTATTTATTTCGTATGATACTAAAAGGCTAAAGAAAAAGTTTTCAAACATGCGAGAGAAGTATATTTGGAGTTCAGTTGCAAGAAGCTTCATTAGAGCTAACAGTTCATTAAGCCTGTAGATGACACTAGCTTCAATTACACGGTACGATGTTTAATGGAAAACTTTTACGAGGCTTCCTGCAACTGAGGTAAGGTAATGGTAGTGTGAAGTAAGCAAAGCGTTTTGGGGAAACAAAATTATGTTATTCAGCAGTTCACAACACGGTTGCAGTATCTGTGCACCTGGTTGGAAAAAGACACCGCTCCCACTTCCCCTTTCACCTCCCCGCGTTCGCCCCTTCGCCACGTGACGTCACGAACCGAGGTGCACAGATATCGTGATCAGTTATGGGTACCTAAGTGTATATTAGACCGGCGGCGCGCGGCGCGGCGTTCTCAGAAAGATAAATCTTTTGGTAATCGCCATTATGATGCGATGCGTATACTTTTGTTTCTCCAATCGCGAAAGTGTTTTGAAAATAGCGCCATTGTTCGCGCAATTTAATGTTTGTATTGTCTAGATGAAAATTTTAGAAAGTTATTGTCGATATCACGATCGATTTTTCGAACGATTCAAATTATTGAAACGTACTTGTTGTTAAAGTACGTCTTACAGAAAGTCGGTGGAAAATGTCGTTCGTGGGGTTAATTTTAGACAGGGGCCACAAAGCACGAAGGACTGTTTAGGTATAGACGGGTACGTGTCCATACTAATTCGAACCGAATGAATGAATGATGATTAAGTGGTCAAATAAGTATGCATGAGTTTCCGAACCGTGAACGGAGCCTTGCTATGTGGCCCCCGCTTTAACATGGACTCTTCTCAGATTGTAATTCGTGCAATTGTATCCAACGGATAAATCGATGTTTATAAAATCAGTTTTTAATTTAGTTTGCCTTTTCAGTTGATTTCGCTTTTTTATTTTAAATTAGTATAGCTTAACGTTTAAATTGTACCTTTTGCATTTGCTCATTAAAAAAAACCTTTTTGTATCGGGAGATATTAAGCGGGGAGATCACAGCATGCGGGGGGATTTGCTCATACTAATACAAATTTGTATTAAAATAATGAATAGCTGGTAGAATTAATATGGGCAACTCTCCAGTAGCTGTAGTCTCTGTGCTCTGAAGCCATCGTTCATTTTAATTATTTGTAATTGTCACACCAAATTTATGATATTCCATTAGTTTTTTTTATATTTAAGATAATGATTTTCATTTAATATATTCAACATGGTAAATAAATATTAAGGTAAACATAATGTGCGGAATATTGTATTTAAATACAACCCCAAATTAAATTTAATGCAAAGTTTTTATGTGTAATTATGTAAATATAATAATTATGATATTGTCATTAAATCTTTAATATTTACTGCTTTTATGGAAGTGCTGTTCAAATTGTAATGGGAATACTAAACTTATAATATTATTATTTTTTAACATTGGCAACTAAAGTGGATGTTTTGTTTTTAGCAAGTCTTTTAAAAAGAAATTAAAGATAAACAATGTTGCGAACTAGGTGAACTAAATAGACTGCTAGACTGCAATATAAAAAGGATTATATTGGTATATAATTAAACAGGAGAACACTGCTCACGGGGCCCGGTGGGGTCCGGTTCGGTACAAAAGCTCGCCCATACTACCCCATTCCTTCACTAAGAATTAGTGCAGGCGAGTCCCCGTACATAACCGGCCCCCGTGCAGTGTTTCCCGCTCTAAAACTGAATAACTTTTTTTTTAAAAAAAAAGCTCTAATAAAATAACTAATTTTGAAAAATGAATGGCATTTTTAAAATGGAGATATATTTAAGTATTTTACCCAAGATAATATATTTAGGCAACAAAAAGCACATTTTCAATGTAAATAATAGAGTTTCATATGACAATTTATTTTTTTAAATCTAATCATAGACTCCACTGTTTTTTAAAACAATTGATGGAGAGTGCGGGTTATTCGGAATTTTAACAATAAATACTTCTTTTTCAATTGATTGTTTTAATATATCTAACTTTACATCTATATACTGAACTACAACACTTTTGGTTTCTTGTACATACATACATATCTCAGATATGATATGTATGTATGCATATCTCAGATATGTATGTATGTACATAGATATGATATCTGTCACACTTCTCTCCATCAGAGTACAAAGAGACCATTTCCATTTGCTACAATAATCCAAACACACCGACAATATATAAAAATGTAAATAATAAAAAACTATGAAGCTAAACCCATATCATGAAGCTCAACAAGCTTTAAATGAAGAATTATGTATGTAATATATATGTGTAATACCAACATATTCATCTTTGGTAATGTCTAAAAGATTGTTTTTTGCATGTCCAACAGGTTAAAACAGGAATTTTTAATAGTCCCTACTTCAAAAATAATCAGTTAATGATAAAGGCAACTTTTAGGATAAAATAACATTTTTATTAACAAACTACATATTTCATAATTTAATTAAGCTAGTAACAATTATTTATACAACATTACTCTTGAGCAGGTTTCTTCCTATCAAATGGGTCTGTCCATATTTTCATATCTGAAACAACAAAATAATTACACATACAGTCAGCCTTTCACGTCCTACTGCTAGGCAAAGGCTCCCTCCTTGCTCTTGAACAAGTTCTGCTGTGTGCCAGGATTTGCCATTCCTTGCTTCTCAACTCATTCAGCAAAATATTAACTAGGTACACTTTTCAAGTTATTCCAACTTCTCAGTAAATTGGTGGAAAAAGCCACTATGGAAAATGTAACCGATAAATCTAGATAAAAGAATTTAAAAAACATTACTTATGTAAATACCTACACTAACTGGCAGTACAACATTGCATAGGCAAGTGTTCCAAGATCTGACGATAAATTAGTATGAAGTTGTAAGCAGCTTCAAGTCTATTCATAACTTTTTTTTTTCTAATTTCCAATTCATAAAACTTTGTAAATAATATACTCACTTCCAGGTTGTATGTCTTCTTGCCTGATATTTTTTCTAGCTTCCTTTTGTATTTTTTCTGAAAAAAAATGCAAAAAAAAGGTAATTATTTTCATGTCTTCTAGATTGATTTTTTACTGCAAATAATTCATCAGGTAACGATAGTGGTCCATGGTAGTGAATACGTCTTATTTTAATGCCAAAATGTGTAGGTATGATTATGGAATGAAAATCTTACACAATTAAACATAACCTATTCATCATATTTTGAAACGCCATTAAAAACTCAAAAACTATTTTAAAAGTCTATGAATATTATGCAATTACCGTTGCATTAGTAAGGAAAACACATAAGATTTAATAAAACACAACTTACTGTATTCAGAAGGGTCAATCATAGGGCTAACAATAATCGGATAAAGGGTCAATCCAATAAATCCTACGAATCCTCCGATAAATATTGCGTAACGTTTTCCTTTCAATAAAGGAGCCATTGTTAATATTATAATAACTCTTCGCTTATTTTATTATAGTATTTATTTCAAGTTTTCTTCATTATTAACTCAACGTAAACACTAAACAGCAAGGGGCACAAATAGAAATTGTCAATTTTGACAGTGACAGATTGTCGTCATTTTGACGGTATTTTTTTTACTATACTAGCAAATAACTCAACTGCATGACAAGTTAAATTCAGTTCAGTGATCAGTCTTTCTTTTCTCAAGTTTACTTGTTTACCTATATAGGTACCTATATTTGTTTAGATTTTTTTGATACACATATAACAAAGAAGATTCTTTATTGCATTCAAAGTGGTTAAAAAAAAAGGAAGCAGAGGCGGCCTTATCACCAAGGTTTTTCCAGAATTTACTTAGTTTTTTTTAGTGAAATGCAATCATTAGGATAGTAGTATTGAAAGCTGCATTAACGATTGTTAGAATATTTAAAGTTATAATATTTTAGATAACATTCCAAAATTCCTAGATAAATAAACTACGCGTGTAACTATTTAGGTACTTAACAATAATACCTATAGTAGGTAGTTAAGTAAAATATTGTTAGAAATTCCTTGCGATGAATGACTCAGTGACATTTTAAACCTTTCGCCTACATAGCATTTAAAAATCACACGAAGTAATGTTATCTCTCGTAATTAATAAGTAGGTAAACAAAACAAAATGATTCAATGTTCACTGGTCAAAGGGTGAACTATATCCGTCATTCAACGATGATTCAGATTTGTTTGAAAACAAGTTGGAAGGAAGAAGTTATCCATTATAAGTAGGTATTATGATCCAAAAGTTAGGCACGTACCTAAGTATTTACGTAGGTACTCTTTAGCTTGAATAGGAAGTCTCAAATGTAGGTAATCTTAAATGTTTGATAGAAGTCCAAAGCTTATCTCTGTTTCTATAATTTTAATGAAAAAGATTACTAATTAACTACCTACTTAAAATTTAAGTTAAGTAGTTGCAGAAAAGGTCAATTAAACTAACACCCCAGTAGGTAAGCCTAAAATCTGAGTGAAAAAGACGACACGATGAACAGATAATTTAATTTAAAATACCTAACAGTGCGCAGTGAGCATTTTCTGCAACAGCGGGTCGCTCGCTGGATGGACACTGCTGAGATGTCCAGGGTAAACCTCGATAGACACCGCCACTACATGCATCCACTATTAAAGTAGGTATTCGTGGTTTAAAAGGAAAGTCTATTAAAATGTAGGTAAAACCTCGATTAAATTAGTAATGTTACTACTAAAGAAAGGTCAGTTCAAACATAGGGGCCTAAAATAAGTCCACCTGGAGCTACCTACTGATGGTCGTGTATGAATCGAAAGATTGCCATAATTAGAAGGGAAATGGTCTTTTGTTTACAATAAACGGAAATAGAGGTAAGGCTGATTCCACCGTTTCGTTCAGATTTGCCATCCAGACCAAAAACTCATATGATTTTAACAGTTAGCTAAAATGTTTAAATTGAAAAAGTTCACGTATAAGTAAAGCTAAAAGACGCATCTTCCATTTAATCGCTAAATTAATTAAATAAAAAAAACCCTGAACAAAAACATGTCAAAATCTCATTACACTCCTCATCCAGATACCCACCCTGAGTTTTCTGAGATACTTTAGTACACTTTCCTACGGTAAATGTTCAGGTTTTTTGTACCTGAATATCAAGTTACACTATTACAATTAATAATTAATAAATAAACATTAATAATTCATAGCGCAATATATAAAGAATCGCACTTAAAATTTTGTCAAACGAAAAACTTCATTCTCTTCCACGAAAATTGCAATCAACATTATAATGTGTTCCCAACCCTATTTCTACTTTTGCCCACGCCCACGTCTCCCGCGCCCCTCTGTCTGTCTAAACAATTTACCGAGAAAGACCACGCGCAGCCACACTAAAAAATATTTCCGATTTAAGTTCTGAAAATCGCTTTTGTCACAGGTTCGTACACATTACATTCCATTGCATTTCTAAGTAAGCTCATGATCAAATTAATTTTATTTTAGATAAAATTATAGCTTGTATGTGGGTGTTTTCATATTATACTTATTAAGGTCATTGCACTTTTAGTTTCGAAATAAATCGAGAAATTCTTCCTAAATTTCATTCCTTTCCAATTCATTACATTCCATTCCCTCCAATTTTTTTGGCGGAGGGGAATGAAAGGTTTTGGAAGTTAATGAAATAGTTTTACGGGTAGTAAAGTAGTAATATAAAACACTAATAAAGATCATGTTTTCGGTATTAACTGACGTTTTTTGTAAAAATAACATTATTAATACAACGTTACCTACCTTAATAAGTATTGTCGTGCCTAAATTTTTATATTAAGCAACTACATACTTTTTCAACTTATGTTATTCAAAAAATACCAACCTATCTAGGTACCTATTTACTTAACGAAATTCAGATTGAAATGTTAATGGTTGGCCTTGTTGTTATTTTTTATACTCTTACAGACCGCAAATTAATATGAAAAAAATTTCTGACAGTACATTTTGCTTAGATTTTGACACGAGTATTCTTTAGAGTTTATGTGTGTGCTGATCTCGAGTACGTGATAGATAAGACAAGGCAGCGAGCGTGAAAATATTCCTGCATCGATATGGTTCCGCTGCATCAGCAATCACGTAGCCTATCACGGCCGCACATATCATCGCACGACCAGCGTCTTAGTATATAAGCGTAGCTTCAAGTCATTACTATTGTCCAGTTGCCTATAGTCATATCACTATGTAACCTTAAATATAATTTCTGCAACAACGCTGTGCCATCTTATTGGCACCTATTTTCTGCCGGGCCGCCGCAGCAGTGGTGACCGCCGCCGATTGAACACGCAACTTCGCTACTTTGAAGATGGATCTAAAGACAATGCAAGTACTTCATCGAGGCAATCTAGTTTCTGCTTTCCATCAGCGGGTCTCACCGACTCTGGATCAAAAAGTGATTCACTATGTACGTAGTTTCGGCCAAGTACAATACCAGCATCTGGACCCGGCGCTGCAACAACTAGCTACTTTAACGATTAATTCAGGTTCCTCAGTAAGCAAGAAATACGCACGAAGCAGCACAAATGGACGAACATCGAAACAGGGTCAAGTTTACAATGAATCACGCTACATTGAAATTTTACTACAATTATTGAAATTAAGACTATCACTTGGACAAACTACGCATCGTTATGGCCACGACACGCACCATTTTTGGAGAGAATAACAAAGGAAAAGGCTCGTCGTTAGATTCGCAGTAATTTTTAGTTTTTGGCAGCAAGAAGTCAGAAGTTCCTTGCACTGCCGTATTTGCGGTATTTTGTACCAGACTCTGCATTGCAATAACGTGAAACAATGAAACACATTAAGAACGCTTGGTGCCCATGAGCAGGATTTGATAACCGCCAGTGTATGCAGCCCACGACTGTAAGAGAAACGCTCGAGCGTGGAAGTACTGCTGATGTTTATTGAATTAATATAAATAATTTGAAGATTTTTTTATGATGAGACTGCGCAATGACCACGATGATGTCCGCAACGCAACGCTCTGCAGTTATTTGTTGTGAAGAAATATTGATTAATGGTAAACGCTTTAGTTTCCTTCGATTACTCTGGAAGAATCATGGGTGCAGCTATTCAGCGAAGAAAGGAGCAACAAGCGAGGTTTTAGCGGCATTTAGAAGTCCTGTTTTCATTTTCTTTTCCAAAGGGGGGAGTACTGTGCGGTCCTCGAGTACGTGATAGATAAGACAAGTCAGCGAGCGTGAAAATATTCCTGCATCGATATGGTTCCACTGCATCAGCAATCACGTAGCTTAACACGTCCGCACAAATCATCGCGCGGCCAGCGTCTTGCAGCATAGCTCCAAGTCATCACTATGTCTAGTTGCCTAGAGTCATATCACCATGTAACTCCAAATATAAGATGTACAATTTCGCCGCGCCGTTATAATTGTCACCTATTAAGCAGGTCGCCACAATGTGAGTTTCTAGTTTAGGTGTTTATACTTTTATAAGTCTATTGAAATGTTCCTAATACGTAAAAAAAAATTGTGTTCATTTTGACACATACAATTTTCATGAATAAGTACGTTTATGAAGAAAAAGTTTGATTTTTTAATCAATTTTTTAATACTGACTAATATTTTTTCATTACCTTCCAAACAACATCATTACACTCTCACGATATTTCATTACATTCCATTGCCTCATTACACTCCAACGATTTCCTCGAAAACTATAAAAAAATTTAATACGTCCAAACTAGTTTAATACATCTAGACGATATACGCATCTTTTTAGCATACCGATTTTCGAAACCGATATAAAAAAAAAAATTTCGTGGAATGGTCGAAATTTGCACGAAACGGTGGAATCAGCCGTAACTAACATGAAAGTAACGTATTTTATGGAATGTAGGACAGTTCATGTTAAGTCAGGTTGTTATAAAATCATAAAAATAAACCATTGAAATACAATACATTTATTAACTGAAACAAAACAATGAATAACATCTTATGAAAATACAATTGCCTAGGTACCTAGGTATCTAACTAAAATCAACAAATAAGTAGTTTGAGTAAGCACCTACACGTATACGGTAAGGAATTATCCAAGTTTTGCTTCACTCAGTAACCAGAACCGAATAAAAATACTTTACAACAGTAAGAATTAGTTTTTACGAGATTGAATATCAACAAACGTAGACAAAAGTACCAAAGTAAATATACGTAGCTTTCTAAGCATTCATTCATTTGTATCAATAGTATTCATTACATCGAAATTGTAATAAATATTACTTTTGACACTATCAGATAAAAGTTGCAGCAACTTTACATAAACCAATTTCGGCGCATCGATGCCCCATAGAAAATCTATGTGATTGAATTCCTTAAATGGTACTATGTAATGTTCAATGGGGTTCAAAAGTTGCACGAATAAATTAGTCACATCTGTGTCGCTCGACAACCAATCGTTATCAGCCCCAAATAGAGCTATTGGCAAAGATATTTTATGCACTGGATAATCTGGAGGTATGACAGAACCGTAATAAAACATATTCATTTTTGGTCCGTAATCAAATTGTTGGAATCGACCGTTGTTGTGAATAATTTGAGCATAATGTACTAAGGTTTTTGTCGAAGCTCCAGCAGGGGTGTGGCTCAAAATCGAAGGCAATAGAGTCCTGTTAAATTGTTTCTCGTCATGGCCACAGATAACAAACATAGAATTCTCGCAAATAGCTTCTTCATATTGATTCATTTCACACGTGTGCTTGGATAGCCATTTCAAAACCGTGCTTTGTGGAAAAAATTCGTTGGCGCCGAGTAATTTTACCAAATATTCCAGGTTGTCAGCGAATTTGGCTAGAATTTTAATTGGACTTTTTATCTCTGTCATATAAGCTACAGGAGCTAAAGCGTAACCGGCTCTTAACACTTTATTATATTGGGTTTTTGTTGAAAGAAGAGCGAAAAGTACTGTTGTCCCCATAGAGTGTCCAATATAGTTTATCTTCACGTCCCACCCTTTGACATCCATCATATAATCAATCACAGCTGGTAAATCGTATTGGCTGACCTCATGGAATGTAAAGTTCCAGAACTCGAATGAATCTATTGGTCTAGACACATGAGCTCTGGAGTATGTATTTCCTCTGCAATTCGCTAGCCAAACATCATAGCCGGCGTCAGACAAAATATATGCTAACCCCTTACCGGGCCCAGGTATGACCCAATCAGCCGAACTTCCGAGTAATCCGTGGTGTAACAACACAGTTTTTCTCGGATCTTCTTTAGCGGACTGATTTCGGATAGGTATTCTGTGAACTGTTAGAAAATACCCATCTTCAGTGAGTATAGTGTGAGATTCAGCTGGGTAACCGTTGTAGGTTATCATTTGCGGTGTAGTCATGTATGCAGTGGGGTCATCGTCCGTGCTATTCAACCCTTTTGTTTTTTCTGTTGTCGTCGAATCAACAGCGTTAAGTTTCGCTGCGAAGACATAGTCTTTGAACTTCCTTTTGATTCTCACTGGTAGATTGTCTTCATTATCCCCAGTTCTGTTGGTATCAAAATACGATGCGATTTTATTTCTGAGGACTAACCCCCGTTCTTTCATAAAGTTTGTGAGCTGTGTCGTTTTATTTGCGAATGTATCAAATAACATATTTGGTAGCCAGAAAGGATTTGTTTTACATTCCGTTTGCACGATGTATAATGTAAACACGATAAATATAAATAGTTTCATGGTTACGCGTGTGATCGCGACGGGAACTCAGTGTTGACTGAATCATAATTTTATTTGAGTCGACACACTGACTGTCTGAGTCTGATTCCAAGAGTTCAAGGACCAATCGACTAAACTAATCTAGTTTACAAACAAGATGTATTGTTAACTTTTAAACATCAACTTTTAATGAATGCCGCTTAAAACAATGTGGGCAATGAGTTGGTCAAAGTTTATTGTTTTATTAATATTTGTTTTGTGATAGTGATGGTTTTGTAAACACAAATTGTACATGAAGCTAATCTGATATTACTTTACTATAACATTAGTTTTTATACGCTAGGTATCGTATCGCAATGTTTTTTAAAGTAAGTATAAAACTTTTATGCAGAGTCGAAATATTACGTAAAAATAGGTACCTATATTTCACTGTATGTCATTGAAATAAATCGTGTAACGGAATTGAAGCGAAAGAAATAAATGTGGATGCAGTGAAAGAGGCGTTTGGATTTTAGCAAGTGGGCGGAAGTGATCTCTGCCTACCTCGATTGAAGGAAAAGAACCGGATACCTACTATGGAGGTAGGTACCTACCTGTAGATGATACTACAAGTTTTTTTAAATTAAAATACAGTTTGTGATTTACTTACTTTAATATAACAACTGTAATTCTTCGCACAATTTATCAAAATCATCATATTTCCACTTATTTAATTCAAGTTCTAAATCTTCACTTTTAAATTTCATAAATTCTGTTTCATCTGTAACAAATAACATTTTGGTATTAAACATCGGGGCTCTGGATTTTACCCGACGACGGCGAAGGCATATAGCCACGGTCATCCTCTGAACATAGCTTCGTCTGTGCATTTATTGGGCAGGTAAAAAGACAAGAATCATTTTATGTTTCTCTCTTTTAGGGTCAGCTGTACACGGACTGCTTCAAGCAGTTGAGACCCGACTGCCTGAAGCTGCGACCGCTCGGTGCTAGCCCATTTATATACTTCTAACTGCATACTGTTTCTATACACAAACCGCGTCCATCCGAGTTGACGCTGGGGCCCGAGAGTTTAAGCAATCTGTGTAAGGCCGCCCTAAGATCGCAGGTTTCAGTTAATTTGAGAATGACAGTGATAGCTACAAGTTATATGGAGTCTTATCATAACACCAATTTCGAGCAATTGGCTGTTAGGAGAAATAAACAATGGTTAATGCAAATGAAGTACCTACATGTACTGGAGTATATGATTGAAACTTGAGTGTCAGAGTAAAGTAGACAATAGGTACTTACAGCAAAGGGCGATAAAGAATGCACATCGATCTTTTGAAACAGACAATCGGGTAATTTCGACTTTGTATAGCGATGTGTGCGTCTCACACACCATGACGTTTGTTTTACCAGTCGTGGTTCAAATCATAACAACAATAACTTAGTTCTAAATTCAAATTCTGATAAACGATTGACCTAATAATTGATTTAGATACATGAAGATTAGCATTTGTTTGTATTCGGAAATGAGATTTTTGCCGATGTGCATTCATTATCGCCTTTTACTGTAAGTGTTTATAGCTTACATACATTATTTATTCATACATTATTTGTTCTAACTTACCATAAATAGGAAACCATCCACTTAGCTCCACAACAGCGACATTCAAAGTCGTGAAGGTTTTAGCACCGGAACAACTCTTTCTCGGCCAAATTACAACGCGGACAATATCATCCTGGCCACTCGAATCTAAACTCTGTCCTTTTGTAATAAAGATGTTATGTGCTATGGAATTCTTTAAGAAGTGTGATGTCAATTTAGTAATTTGTTTACAGGTTTCAATTATCGAGTTTTTTGATTGAATTTGAAAACAAAAGCTAGGTGCTGGGTAGTTTTCTAATGTGTATAGGGGGCCTTTTATATGTTTACATTTCTGAAAATAAAATGTTATTTTAATATCATTGAATAGGGAGCATCTATTGGGTTTAGTCAGACAGTCAAGACCAGATCTATCTTTTTAAAAAGTTGTAATAATGCACTAATGTCGCAATGAAATAAGGCGCACCTAAGGTAAAGCTTGATGTACTCTCGAGCTCGACTGTACGTTATCTGGCTCTACAGAATCATTCTTTCTCGTTCTAGTTAACATTAGTCCTATGCGATGGAAAGGAAAGGACGATGGGAAAATGCGATTTCGTGAGGTCAGTTATCTGCCAAGTTTGGATGTGGCCAAAGTGTCAAATCCAATTCTTATTTTATACAGACGGGCATCATTGCAATATCGCCCTAAATGCAAATGAATAAGGACCCCGTGGCTATGACTAAGTATGGTTGGGTATAGTTCAGAATAAATTAGGTAGGTACCAAAATCACTTACTGCGGTTTCCACGGGAAGTGAGTGTGGCTCAAAAAATAAGTGATAATGCAAATGGTTGACCGAGGCCATACCGCATAGACTGTTGAAGCCAATTCGAAGGTCCCTGTGGAAATAAATGTCTTTTGGTAACACAGAACTGATAAGAATGCGTGCCTTAGGGCTCTTTTTCTGTCATGCGTGTTTTGTTCCGCATGCGGGCGATAGTAAGGTACCTAAAGACCGTGTCGTCAGTACAGGTGTTGCCCGCATGACACGAAAAACATGGTATATAATGATAGGATTTGGGAGTCACGCATGCGGATCAAAACACGCATGTCAGGAAAAGGGCTCTAAGCTATCACCTGCTTAGGGCTTAGGCGCGTTGTTGTTTTATGCGTTGTTAGCAGCGTTAGACGTATGCGATTAGGTTACTCTATACAAAATCGATGACTGCGAGCAACGCATTTTAAAACAACCTTATTTAATGTATGGAGTAACCTGATCGCATGATAAAACAACCGCTCGCCAGGTCTATAGGTACACTTACCGATCTCCAGCAAGAAACATCACTTCGAAGGCCACAACCAAACTCTCTTCTGTTACCACTTGCGGTTGACATTGGTACATGAACGGACATAGTAACGTATGGTACCGTGATATAGGACTTACATTAACTATCAGGGAATGTAAGTTGGATTCTGAAAATAAAACAATGCAACGTAGGTAGGTAAGTATCTAACTTTAACCAATCAATCAGCTCGAGGATGTCCACTGCTGGACGACAGCCTCCCCAAGGATCTCCACAACGACCGGTCTTTCACCAGGTCGTCGGTCTACCTTGTTGGAAACAAGGAACCTATCTAACTTATCTTGATCAAATTGGGGACAAATTAATTTGGGGACAATAAAAAAAATTAGGGACTACATTAAAGAAAAGCCAAGTCAAGAGTACATTTCAGTCACGTCACGCCTCTTTGCCATCAGGGCAGAGACTACTTCACTCCACTTGCTGCAATCAAAATACACTTCTTTTGCTTCATCTACATTCATCAGTCGTCTCAAACATGCATGTCGGGTACCTACCTATCTACTCTTGACTTGGCCTTTTTAAAAAAAATAAGATTTACTTAGTGAAATATTATAATAATTATTAATTAGATATTATTTATTACCTTGGTCATCCTTTTGAATATCAAATAAGACTTCAGTGGGTGATACTTTAGTGAAATTAAATTTACTTTCATCAAACGGTTGATTTATATCATGGATTTGCTCCGGCATCCTTCTTTTGGACCCTCTATCTGGATTCAGCTGAAAAAATTATCAATATTTATATTATTTAACTATAAATATATACTAATCTATCATGGCTCTTTCCACGGAGGCGCTTTCCTATAGGGTTAGGCAGACTTACTACAATACAAACAATCTTTCGCTTTAGCTTCTTGTGACCTTGTATAGACTTGAACATTTCTTTTCTACATCCTCTATTTGATTGTACATTTTCCTTGGTTACTCATGGGTTTAAGTTAAAAATTGTGCTATAATATAATATAGGGACACAGGTACTTCCCTATGCAGGCAATGTGAGAATGTTTGTTACTCTAGCCCACAAAAATCACTGAACAGATTTTGATGAAGCTTACAGTATTGAAGTATGAGTATAATCAAAGGTAGCTTGTATAGTACTTATACCTACTTTTAAATCAAAAGTTGCTTGCATATCAGACTATAACATAGGCTATATTATTTAAAGATATTATGTATTACCTGAAGTAAATATTTCTCATCAACTAATCTTTCCTGTAAATTACTAATCTTGTATCGAAACACTTCTGTGTTGTTGTGAACATTATCCCATTCTTCCTTCAATAATTTCAAGAAATTTGTATTTTTACTATTGCCTATAATACTTTTACATTTTATATAATTGTACATTATTTTAAAATTATATTTTGTATCTTATTTTCTTAGAAATTTGTTTTGTTTTGATGTAATTGGATCTACAATTTTAGGTTATGTTATGACAGTGGTGCGTTTGTTTTGAATATTTTTAGTTCAAAGTACAATTTTAGAGCGAAACCATGATAAACCCATACTAATGGGTATGAAAACTCAATTTCATCCTGAAAATCAGGAAAGCTTCAGGTAGATATGTACAAAAAGAAATAGGGACTTATTTTTAAACTTTGAATGTATCTACCTAATCTTTTAACACTTTGATTAGTTACCTACCTACTTTATAAAAGAAAAAAGATAGTTTCTACAGTTTTTTACAGATAATGAAAATATGGTTTCTAATTGATTTAAGCATGTGTATTAAATAACTCTATATACAAAACTTTTCATAAACAATCAGAAATTAATATTATTAGTGAAATAAGTGAAAAACCTTTTAGTAATATAAGGTTTTAATATGCAAAATGTTTAGTAGTAGAGAAGAAGACATTGACAAAGAGTAAAGTATTATGACATTGATAGAAGACATAGACACTATGACAATATAGGAATTAGGTCTATAGACATAAGTAACTAAAAAGTTCACAACATTCTTCCACACTTTTCAATCTCTTACATAGTCTTCTAAAAATTTTGGTGGTTTACGTAAACGACTTGATCTACGTAACGTTGGCGAAGGGTCCGGTGATGGAGACGCCTCCTCCGTTGTATCTTCCATCCTTGTCTGTTGATCAAGGTCAGGAATTTGATCTTCTGCCGTTGGTGTAAATGTCGGCGTCGAAGTGGATGGTTTCTCAATTATCGGCGAAGTAGGTGGAGTAACAAATGAATCGCCAAGATTATCTTCGGTCACTTGAAAAGACGTACCATCGTCTGATCCCAGGGGTGCTAGGTAGCGGTTCGAAACTGTGGATTCTCGTCCGTCTGAGAACCTCACGTATGAATAGTCTGGGTTACTATGCAGTAGTTCCACCTCCTCGACAACTGGTTGATATTTGTTACTTCTGTTGAATTTTTTAACTAATACTTGTCCTGAACTGGTAAGCCACGTTGGAACGGATACTCCATAAGTAGATTTACGTGGATGACGGAACATGCGTTCGTGTGGCGTGGAATTTGTGGCAGTACACAGTAAAGAACGTATACAGTGTAAAGCTTGTGGTAAGACTTGTTCCCAATTTTCAACAGGTAGGTTTTTTGTTTTTAATGCTAATAGAATCGTTCTCCATAGTGTTGAATTTAACTTTTCAACTTGTCCGTTGCCTTGAGGGTTGTATGGCGTACTTCTACTTGAAGCTATTCCTCTTTCTTGGAGGAACTGTCGCACTTCTGTTGAAAGGAAAGCTGCTCCGCGGTCTGAATGAACATAGGACGGCATACCGAAGAGCATAAATACATTATTTAAATGCTTGATTACTGTTTCCGAGTTAATATTCGAACATGGAAAAGCAAATGGAAAACGAGAATATTCGTCGATCATAGTTAAAATGAATTTATTATTTGAATTAGTTGGGACGGGTCCTTTAAAATCTAGGCTCAGGCGTTCAAAAGGAGCGGTCGCTTTTATAAGTCTTTTATTGTCATTAATTCTTAAAAATCTTGGCTTTATTTGCGAGCAAGTTCGGCAAGAATTTATCATATTACGTACTTCTTCTGTTGAGTACGGGAGATTCTTGCTGCGAATCCAATGAATCATTCGTGATATTCCGGGATGACAAAGAGCTTCGTGAAGTGAAATTAATTGTTCGTGTCTTGTGTCTACTGAAGCACAGACTCTTGATAGTGCATCCGCTGCGCAGTTTTCTTTTCCAGGCCGATATACAATTTCAAACTTATATGTAGAAAGTTCTAAGCGCCATCTTTGTATCTTCTCGTTTTTAATTTTACTCGTATGTTTCATATTAAACATAAACGAGACCGAGCGTTGATCAGTGATTAAACGAAACTCCTTCCCAATCAGGAAATGTCGCCATTTTTTAAGGGATTCAACAATAGCATAAGCTTCTTTTTCAATAGCGGAATGCCGTTGCTCACTCGGATTCAAAGTTCTCGAAAAGAATGCCACGGGCCTGGAATCTTGTGAAAGAACTGCCGCGATCGAATGGTCAGATGCATCTGTTTCTACTGTAAAAGGAATATTACCATTGATAGCATGAATGGAAGATTTCAATATATCATGCTTTAAACTTTCGAAGTTTTTGATTTGTTCATTATTAAATGGAAAAATCTTAGTTTTAACGAGAGAATGTACTCGTTCAGAAAAATTGGGAATCCATTTAGAATAGTGTGCAAACATGCCGAGTGTACGTCTCAAGGAAGGCAAGTCATGTGGCGGTGGCAGATCTAGTAAAGGCTTGAGACGCTCGGGGTCAGGTTTAATAACGTGATTGTTGATATTGTAGCCAAGAATGTTAATGATCTCTTGTGAAAATTTACACTTCTGCATGCTTAACGTTAAATTGTACTTTTTAGCAGCAGTCAAGAATCGATCTAGGTTCTGGTCGTGTTCTTCACGTGTGCGTCCACAAATTGTTATATCATCAAGATATGCGAATGTATTCTGAAGTTTTTCAGTTCTTATGATCCAATCAATAGTTCGTTGGAAACTAGAGACGCCATTAGTAACTCCAAAAGGAATACGTCTGAATTGATATAAGTTACCTGCAGCTTCAAAAGCAGTGAATTTTCTTTCTTCTGTCAGAATCGGTACTTGATGATAAGCACTTTTTAGATCGATTAAACTAAATATTGAATTTTTGGCTACTTTAGTCACTAACTCCTCTATATTTGGTAACGGATATGCGTCAAGCTCAGTGTATCGATTGATAGTTTGCGAATAGTCGATAACGAGTCGTTTTCTGTGAGTTTCATTTTTAGTTATGAGTACTTGAGCTCTCCATGGTGATTTGCTTTCTTCTATGACACCTTCAGCTAAAAGGTTATCTATTTCTTCTTTGATAAATTTAAGATCCTCTTCGCTATGTTTTCTTGATTTTACTGCGATAGGTCGACATTGTGGAGAAACATTTGCGAAGAGTGGTACAGCCGGTACTGATGCTTCAGCTACGTTACACACATGGAGCGGTTCCTTGGGACCACCAAATGAAAACTCTAGAGACGCATGTTCTTTGAGGACGTCATGACCTATAATAATGTCAGCACATAGATTTTTGACAATGAGAAACTTTATGTTAGTGTAGTTATGATTCCCAATCGTGATAGATTGTATCGTTTGGCCCTCAACTTGAGATGTATGATTTAAGGACGCCATAGAAATCGTTTGGTGACAGGGCTTGATTCTTAATCCGCATAGCCTCGAAAAACTTTCATTAATAAATGACACGGAGCTTCCAGTATCTAGTAGAGCTTCTGCACGTGTTCCTTTTATAAAAGCTGGCATAGTAGCGTTTCGCAAGGAAGAAGGTGATGCCGCAGTTATAATTGTAGCAGCGAAACCTTTCTCCGCACTTGCAGAGTAGTGGTTTTTAGGTGAACTTCTGCAGACAAGTGCAAAATGTCCTTTCTTGTTACAAATTTGGCACGTTGCATCTAAAGCAGGACAGTTTTTACGTAGATGTACTTGCCCGCCGCAGAAAAAGCATTTTCGTCGACGAATTTGCGTAAAAGGAGTAGCAGAAGGGGCAGTAGCAGCAGCCGAAGTATTTTCGTCATAAGTAGTTTGTTGAACGGAAGCTTTTTCATTTTGAATAGCATTTACGGACGGTAAATTAAATTGTTGGGCATTATTCTCCGCCGTTTCTAAGGCAAGAGCTTGATTATAAGCTTCATCTAAAGTAAGCGACAAATTTTCCAGTAGCCTCTGTCTTATTTTATTCGAATTAATACCCGAAATGAATGCGTCGCGTATACAATCGTTTTTATTACGCTCTGCATTAACAGCCTCAAAGCTACAATCTTTAGACAACTGTTTCAGTTCAGTGCTAGTAAATATGTATCAATGCTCTCTTCACAGCGCTGCTTTCGCGTGGCCAACATGTGCCGCGCAAACACTATATTCTTGGGCTTTATATAGAGCTGGTCCAGCACCGAGATAGCTTCATCGTAAGTTGTCGTTTCGCTTATAAGGGCATAGATATTGGGCGACAAATGGTTAATGAGAAGTTGATACTTAAATGTATTCCATTGATCTGCAGTGAGGGCCGCAATTGATTGAGTATCTTCAGTTGTAGGAACATTCGGTCGCTGACATGCTATGAAGCTTTCAATTGTTTTCTTAAAATGTTCCCATGCTTGACTTGCAGAATTGTTCGATGGTTCTGTATCAAACCTCTCCGGTCTTAAATACTTCTCCATCTTAATTTTGCATATTAAATTGAAATAAGTGAAAAACCTTTTAGTAATATAAGGTTTTAATATGCAAAATGTTTAGTAGTAGAGAAGAAGACATTGACAAAGAGTAAAGTATTATGACATTGATAGAAGACATAGACACTATGACAATATAGGAATTAGGTCTATAGACATAAGTAACTAAAAAGTTCACAACAATTAGGGTTTAAAGGATTATGTCTATCATAAAGGAGAAGAATTTCAGTAATTTTTTGACAGGCTTTTGCAGCGTTATAGGAATCCATTTCTGAGAGAGTTTTACTAACAATCCTGCCTACATTACCATTATCTGTATTATCTATACCAAAGGCATCATTTTGCACATTTTTTAATACATTAACTAGATTATTTGCTATTGATTGGCAAGTTGAATCATTATCTTCTCTTTCTGAGTAGTTGTCTTCATCCCCTGACCAGGTTTTCTCGTATTTTGATTCATCCTGTAAAAGTTAAAATATATTAATTACTTAGTAGGAATAGGTACCTACTAATATTATACATGTGAAAGTGTGTGTCAATGTGATGTGTTTGGATGAATTGAACCACTTAAGGAATTTAAAATTTTACAATACTGTAGGTATTGGGTAAGTATTTTATGATACCTAAAACAATAAATAAAATGTGCAGTAATTGTAGAATATGCTGGTGTCAAAAAAAATTATTCAATTTATACAATTATTATTGAAAAACTTACAATAAAGTCTTCATCTTCTTTTATATTGTCCGATGCAGAATTTTCTAATTTAACCTTTTTTTGGACTTTCAATAGAAACTGACATGGTTCCCACAAATGCCAGTTAACTTTATATTCCTGTAAAATTGAAACCAAACTGGTAAAGGTAAATAAAACACCTAGGTAGGTACATACTTATTCCACGAAGGCTTGACAAAATCAATATTGCTATCCTCTTCTTAGATCTTGTCGAAGCAATTTTCGATATAAAAACATAATACAAACACTCACTTCAGACTCATTTTTTTCTCGACTAGCCGATAGTTTTCTCAAATAAGTAGCAAAAGTAGATCTTATATTAGTCCACCGATCTTTTACAGCCTGCCCAGTGAATTCATTCCCGTATTTTGAAGCAAATTCACTATAAGTTTGGTCTCTCGTTTCCAAAGAATTGTATTTCGGATGTTTCGGGTTCCAAATGTTAGGTCTACTCTGAATAAACTTTACCAACTTCAAATTCATCTTTCTCGTCCAAAATACTTTCTCTTTCGCGAAGTCTGATAACATTTTACTTAGTTTTAATTCAAAATAAAACTGATTTGCAGTAAATAAATAAACACAATTTTAACGCAGCGATGACATTGACAGCAGATTGACAGTTGTTTTTTTAACTTCCTTGTGGGAGAGGCAACGGCTTTAAAATCATACTGCCAAAAAAGGCAAAAAGCTTTTATAAAGATAAAGGACAAATTCTTTAGCCAAAAGATAACAAGTTTGTTCGTCAAAACTATGCAATTACATAGATATTTAGGCTACTATCTGTTTGTAATAGTAAAAATTATATAATGGCACTTTGCACATTTTTTTTATTATACAGGTATATTTGCATAAATAAATACCTATTTACTTACCTACCATGACTTGAACCCGCAATCGTATGAACGAGCAAATCACACAGGTTTTAAGTTAACTTGTGCGTTTAGTATCTGCTTAGCATCTTTGCAAGATTTGGCACGCAATGCGTAGATTAGTGCAATGCTGAATGTGGTGGGTAGGTAGGTACATTACCTACTCTAGTCCAGTAGATGCATCAATTTACATAGGCACTTACCTACATACCTACTCGTATTAATATAGGTATCTATTTATATACTTATAAGTAAGAACAATTTAGAAAATCTGTATTAGGTAGGTAATTCTGTTTATGTTAGGTAAGTAAAGTAACTAATCTAAGTAGGTACCTACCTACCTAGTTAGTTATATTCTATTTATGTTTGTATTTGTTATACATATCGTATTATTTACCTAATTAAAAAGTTCCTTGACTCAAAAAGAGACAACAATACAACCTGCAAACGACCTTTAAACAATCTAATTAAATCTTTCAAATGGACAAGCGAGCGGAATGCCCATGACTCCATGACCAATAGTACACTCAAGTGCAGATTATTGAGCTTATTACCGCCATATAGTGCTTTGAAATAAGGTGACGTGATAGGTCGCAGCAATTTGCGTAGAAGATTAGGTAGCTATCTACTTGCCTAAATTAAAAGAAGGTAGGTACTTACATACCTACGTTTCTACTCTTAAGTTAACATAAAATGCTGGTACTTAACGTATCTTTCTGCCGTAACTTGCCCATTGCCCTTACTTGCCTAAGTACCTATCTCGTTGCTATGTTACGGTCAGTGTCATTTTAAATAATACCTATCTTCTATTACTTAAGTGTTATTTAATCGTAGGTACCTAATAATCACTAGATTATGAAAATAGGAAAGAATGAATACTAATTCATTCTTTCCTATTTTCATTCTCTTTGCTAACAAAACGTTAACTTTTTTGTGCGCTACCCATTTTAAAACTTTTGCATTCGACTGTAGTAGAATCGCTACGAATCCGGCGCAACGGTACCGGAGTAGATCTGAGCGGGCGCAGTCGTGATCGCGGCATCGGCCACCATGGGTCGTCTTACCACATTCACCGCCTACGCGCGCCCTATCGCCATCAAACACGCGAGGTACTCTTCTACTTGCCCTTTCTTAAAAAGACAAAATTCTCAAATCGCCCCAACAGCGGAACTCACAGAAGAAATCTTTGCAAATGCCCGACCTTACTCCGAAGTGCCTGGACCACGACCTATCCCAATATTGGGCAACACCTGGCGGATGGTCCCCGTGATTGGCCAATACGATATTTCAGAGTTTGCAAAAGTGACAAAACATTTTTTGGAGAAATACGGCCGGATCGTCCGGTTGGGTGGATTAATCGGCCGACCGGATCTGCTGTTTGTGTACGATGCGGACGAGATCGAGAGGATGTATCGACGGGAAGGTCCGACTCCCTTCAGACCAGCTATGCCTTGTCTGGTTAAATACAAATCTGAAGTCAGGAAGGACTTCTTTGGGGATCTACCTGGAGTTGTTGGAGTGTGAGTTGAGTTTCTTTTTATTCAATTTATAAGATAAAAATTTTCATTCTTGGCTAAAAAATGAATTAGAAGAGGGTAGCAAAAATAATTCGGTTTTAATCCTAAAATAATTCTAAGTAAGTAAGAGAAAAGTCAAGCCCGTTTTGCTAATATAGGATAAGTACGTACTAATAAGATTGAAGTGATCTTATATTAAGTATTTAGTCGTCTAGGTCCCAATATTGGGCAAAGGCGGCTTAGAAAAATTTGACTATGACTCGCTACCATACTTGAATAAAAAAATTTTTATCCTACGAGCATAATTCATCAATGATTAATTTCTTAATAAAACATTACGTAATCACCCCATTACCTACCTAATTAACTTTTTATAGTACTTACCTAGTATGCAAAGAATGAGGTCAGATTGCATAGGAATCATGGGACATCATTAGTAGCATACGCACCATAATGAGGTACAGTGATACGATCGTGATTCGTCGCGAAATTATCTAGCTTTCTACTTTCTCTGTAGGGGAAATTTCTATCGTTTTATAAAGGTTGACTTAAAGCTCGGTAAAATACGAAATGGCGTTTCCTTAGACTCTTTAAGTTTCATAACACATGCTCTTAACACTAGTTTAACTAGATACTAGGTAGGTAGATGCACGCCGTTTTAGGGTGCTCCTGACTTGGCCTTGCGAAGGAAGTGTGTTTGGATCTTAGCAGCAAATAAACATAAAATACAACTTTGCACATAAAAAACTTAGATAATAAAACAGAAAAAAAAGAATGGAAAGGAAGACAGAAACTGAGAATTATGGTCTCCACTCAGCATACTGTCATGTCAACAGTTACCCAGAGACATGACGCTGATTTTTCAGTGGAGACTGAGAGAATGATAAATGTATTGCGCTGCGCTATAATACCTACTCAAAATACTTATAAACGCAATCAAAGCTGTGTTGCAAAGCTTGATACTAACACTCCAAGTCTTGGAACAGGTTTAAAATACGGTTGCGAAAGTAAACGGCAAAATAAGTAACGGCATCTTGAATATAAAAATTTTGACGCAAAAAATCTTGACTCTACAAATCTACATAGAAAAAGCACCGTTGTTTTCGTTTTATTGAGGTGCATCTATGTAATACGAATTTTGATAGATTTTTGCAGGCTTCTTTTATTTATAAAATGAACTTTTGACTTTTGTTTTTGAAGATATAGAGATAAAAATCATAATATAGAGTCTGGTAAAAATGTCAACAGTATTCATTGTAGAGTAAGAGACTGATATAAATAAGTCTACATGGTCCCACTACTGGGCCACCATGAGTACCTAAATTACTTTCATAATGTTCTAAAATGCATCTCTTAGATGTATCTGTGCAGGTTGTATACGTACCTAAGCATCAGTATTTTTTATGTGTAGATCACTTAAGTAAGTACAGTCAGCATCATAAGTCGATTAACACATTCAAATTTTCTAAAGTAGCATACATCACTATTAGACGTAAAACCTTAGGTACTTATTTCCCTTATTTTGAACCTTATTGGATGTTCATTTAACTCTTGAGTATTTTTGCTAAGCGATTTTCGTCTAATAATGGTGTATTTTACTTTTGAAAATCTGAATGTGTTCATCGACTTATGATGCTGACCGTACCTACCTATCTATGCCTTTAATAGGTAAATACGTAAATGCAAGTTGCATTTTGCCCACTTAAGCAAATCTGTAATGCAATGTTTTCTCTTAGCAGCTAGGGTAATAAGACTTCTAAATAACCTAGGTATTAGCTTAGTAGAGACTGTCAGTCATTCTAGCCCAAGGCCTGAACGTAACCTAGTACATAGTTGTTAAATAATACCTCACAGTTCAGTGCATCTGATACAGGGCCGAGGAAAGGCCACTGATATGAAGTACTTTTGGTACTTACATTATATTTGGTTATAAAAATTGTTATTACATAAGTAGGTACCTACCTAAATAGGCTATTTATACTATGTCATGAGTAGGTATCTACTTTAGTATTTTAGTAGGTTACCATGGTAGTAGGTTTACACAAAAAATTACTTGTCTTAACTTTGACGCGGCATATTGAATATTATGTTCTGGGAGGATCCGGCAAACCCAGCTAGGGCTGAGTAAAAGATTAATCATGTAATTAGTAGACATTTTTTGTGTAGGTACTTAAATGGTACAAAAATCCCATTTTAAATATCTTTTTACTTCACGTACAACTAACCAAGTTCAATGCTACATCAAGGCCCATTTAAATATTTGACTAGAAAAAATTGCCACATCACTGCGTATACGCTAGAATTGACACTAAAAGTGCTAAAAGAGTTGACAATGATCACGTTAGCTGACCAGCGCCATATTTGTCTCTTGTTAGCGAGTGTAAAGCATTGAATATTCTTGTATTTGTAACATAACATTGAATAACATTGCCTTTTTTATATAATTTGTATAAGTTTGTTAATTTTGAGCAATATGTTTTAATTTAATAAGAAAATTATTTTTTATAGATAAACGCCATTAAGTTAGATATTTCCTTTTTAATTGTGTAGGTAGAGCCTCCAATGTCTCTACCACTGGACCCATTCTTTAGGCGTCTCGTCATTCTCACTTGTCATGGATTTTTATCGTGAGCTGGAGTGGCAGAACAGTTTGTAAAACGCTATTCACACTTGTCGGATGACGCCGCTTATGTAAAAGTCGTCCGATAAAAAATGGGTAGGGCACACGATAAGTGAGAACCAGACTTTATTTAATATAAATTAAGGCTAGGTAAGTAGTTACTTAGAATCAATACTAACGTAAAACGCGGAATAGCAGAAAAATAAATAAAGCCGCCGCCGCCGTACAAAGCTGCTGATTTATTTACAAATGGGCGTATATATACACAAGTAGGTATGAATTTATTTAACGTGGCGACTCTACCATCTACAAATTCTGATGTATGCCCAACTTATGTCAAAAAATTTGCCTAAATAAGTTTAAGTACATTTTTATGAATGTTTTTCTAAAGTCGTTCACAAGATGGATTTCTACTTACCAGAATGCCAGAATCGAAAACGCGTCTCGGAAACCGGTCACGCTGGATTCTCCCATACTACGTTTTTTTTTTAACTTTTACTTGGTGCATAATAGGACCTTACGGCTATCGTTGACCAGTATTTAAAGGAATTTATTATTTTGATGACAGGTTTTTATGATGATCAAATACAGAGATAGGTAGGTAGGCAGATTTTTCAGAATTCTTCATAACTGTTTACCAAAAGTGTGTAGAGAATACTAGAGTATAAAACCGTAATAAGATGATAAATTGAAGATTGTAGGAAGTAATTAGAACCTATCTAATCTTTCTTTAAGATATTCCTGATTAGAAAATTACTCTACATAATGAAGTAGGGTAATAATCTAATAATGATTTGGTTGAGCGATTTAGAAACAGACACTATGAAAATGTTATAAAAGATCATTTTATTATCCATCCAGTTTTAAAAAATAAAGTCGTAATATCATCTTAATAGGACCGCGCCTCTTAGAATTTGAGTCATTCCGTGCAACTAACCACTGTTTGTGGGCTAAACATCACGCTACGAGCCACGCTGTGGGTGTCAGTGCTACTTGGCCTACTTGCCAAGCGGGGCGAAGCGAAAGCGGTCGACGTGACGCGCCTACCGCCAGACAACGGGTCTTCTGTCTCTGGATTCTTGAAATGGAAGTGTTTAGCCCTGATTAAACACCAGATTTAACCAAATTTAACACCAGTTAAGTAGGTACTATAAGAGTTTTAAATGGGGCGACCAAGACAAACCACTTTATGACAAGTGATCTTTCAATAAGCAATTAGGCGTTAAGATGGATCAGGAGGTCAAGCATCCGAGACTTCACTGTGATCGTAATTGTACATGTTCGTTCTATAGCTGAAAAAAAGCTATATCCTTGTTTTCATCAAGTTCTACTAAAAACCAGACTTAAACATTCTTGAAAATGTCATCATTAAACGAAATTCCACGAAAATTCAATCATTTACGTTAATATGTAGGATCTGATACTATTTTTGCAGTTTCTTTAACTGTTGCTACTCTTACATCTTTAAATTTCGTGCTTGCGTGATAAACGTATGCATATAATACATAAAATTAAACATTTAATTGCAAATCAGACCGTAACCTAGTTGTAGGATTTAATTTAAATACTAACTTATTATACTTACTAGCATTACAATAGTGTAGCATGTAAATAATTCACCATACATTTAATAGGTACCTGACTAAGCCACGAAGCCACACAAAGCTACCAAAGAGAGTACTTAAGTGAAAGTAAATAATTAACTTTCTTCTATGATGTAAACATACAGGTACCATATCGAATTTGTCTCGTTAACTGTAACGAATGGAGGCATACGTCAAAAATGTTTGGTCATTCGATGATTCAATAGTGCATTGAATGGACCTACTATCGCGGCCTTGAATACTTGAAGAATTGTCAATTCCACGTGCAAACATGCAAACATCCTTACTGAATGCGCATAGTGTTTGCGATACGTAATTCTTGTTTGTCTTCAAGCTGGTTGAGTCTAAAGGCTCATAATTTACCCATTAAACATCGCGCCGTCTTTCTCTGATTTTGGACAAAAACAGTGACGGCTATAGGTGTAATGGAGCGTTAGTTTTACTAACTTGTTCTGCAACTGGAAGTTAAAGTATTGGTTTTAAGTTACCGTGTTTGTTCTAAAATTCTTGTCAAACAGGATACTCTAGCTTGTCTAAACCGTCGTTTACTATCTCAAGTTCTTGGTGTGAATGCTAATGAATTTCATCATAAGGAATTTCCCAGGATCGCAGAAGTATTTTTTTATAGTTGCTGCGTGCGTTTGCTTATTAATGGGATATTTGTTTTTGGGTTTTCAGAAAGTTGTTTTTGTTTCTTATGCTTTTTATAGTGATTTTAAATGCAATCGCTGGTTATGTGTCAAAATTGTTATTGTGCCATCAAGAATACATATAAATTAAAGTACCTATATCCACAAATCAGTTTCCATATTACATTTGCTAGTTTGAACTGAGGCTTTGGTATTTTACCTTTTAAAAACATTCTTTGTTTATTCTCTCTTACTTTCGAACCTTTCACTTCCTTTTAATGTATGGAATATAACAAATACCAAAATTTTTTAACAATAGTCATCGATATTTTTAAAAAATTTACTTTCCAAGTTTTCAATAGGTTACTTAAAACCTACTTACTTAAAACATAAGACACATAATATCGATGAATGAGCCACCCAAAGTTTAGTCCCCAAATGTGAATGACTTCTATAACGGAAGACTAAAGACGTAAGATATGTATCGCGTGCATTCTCTAGCGTTTACTCGTATTAGACTAATGTGTTAGTATTCACCGCATCGTCTCACGATATGCCACCAGTTACAGTTGCGCTATGCCCATCTTTATTCCAGTGGCGATTTCTTCAATGCTATTCTTTGTTCATAGAAATGTCTATCGTCATTACCATTAACTTCAGATGCCATTTCTATGGTTACTTTGGGGAATAAAATCTTTAATCTCAATCTTCCAGTTGCACTTATTCATCCATCAAACATTATTGTTGTCCTATTTTGGTTTTTAATTATGAAAGTAACAGCTAAGTTTATGTGTAATGGTTTTTAGAACCTGGCTGTTTGTGTTTTGTTTATACCGTTGTGTGTTTATTCTTTGTCCAAGTCTTTGCTTTACCATAACAATATATCTTGCTATTTACCATATGCTATAGTATTTTCAACTTTACGAATTATATTCAAAATTTTACGACTTATAAATTTCTTTTCCTGTTAGTGTCATGCAAATTCGTCTTTTGTTATTACAACGAGTCTGTGTGGTGTCGTTTTGTTACTACGTTTACTGCCCAGTTTTGCTATTCAATGGGCACGTATTATATGTTTACGGCCTGAAATTATTCAGCTATTTGTATTTATTGCTTGTAAATATTTACTCATGGTTTATGTGAGTGTTAGCATTGTTGTTTGTTGAGATATCAATTGAGTGTTTGTTATTTTGATTTATATCCTAGATCATAATAAGTTCTTTATTTTCAATTTTCGGCAGTCTTTTCTTACTTGGGATTTGTGTACCATCAATCTTGGATATGATTTATGTAACAACTCTGTTATGTGGTTTTGCAGTTGTCACAGAAGTACCTACCAAGCTTCTTCCAAGCTTCTGTAGCATTATTTGTGCGATGGCGTTCATTACTAATACACCAAATATTAATCCAATCATCACTTTTTAGCCACTGTCTGTTCATGTAATCAATAAACTGGTCGAGCTGTTTGTTGTTTTCTTCAGTTATAATGGCATTTTCCGTTATATATTCCCATCCTTCGGGTATGCGCTCTCTTGGTAGCAATGGTAGAAGCGAACTAAGAGACACAGTTCTTCTTGTTTCCGAACATTTCGTAAGATTCAATTGTTGAAATTTTTAACAACATGCCTACCTAATGTAAGAGAATTATGATGTATCACTATCAAAATACTTGCAACCTGTACCGGGATCGGTTGCCACAATTATCTGAACATTTTGCTCGATGCAACGTATACCGGTATCAGTTGTAACGAATTCAATTTCATTTTTCGAGTGGCAACCAGCCCCGGTATCCGTTACAACAATCGTTCGGTATCGGTTGCAAATTTGAACCGATACCGGGGCTGGTGGCCACGAACCCGTTGACTCTTAACAATGGCTTTGCAGGTACTTACTTAAATTATCTATCTGTAAAATCTGCACAATTCTTTACAAAGCTCGTAAATGTGTTAATAATATTTTTCCGGCGTTTCGTCGTTAGACTTGTCATTATGAGATTTCTCCTTGAGACCGCTTGCAACATTTTAAAATGTCTGATTCGAGTGTTACAAACTTACATTGCGGTCGCTTCTTGCGAAATTTATTATTTATAACTCTTACGTTCTTATTTCTTGTGGGTTGGATCCAGTGTTTAATCGAAAGGCAGAAGTGTGCATTAGGAGGTGCATTGCTTTTTATTTACCTATTAGGCCTACTTACGCCAGAGTTAACGCGATAAAACTGGAGTTAGCTGCTAACACAGGGATAAATCAATAAGTACAAATTATTTATTTAACCCTGTGTAAGCAGCTAACTCCGGATTTATTTGGCTGCGCAAGTGGTCCTTAGTTGGCTAATAGATCTACAATTTAGGATAGCATGTGAACCTAATATCTAGATCGTGCAATTGCGAAGCACATTAAAATTGTAAATTAAGATTTTGATCAAAAACAGCCTAGCTCGACACAATGACACAATTTAAACTCAATTTTATCATAAACCTGTAACAATTTGGATTTTTGACCAAAAACCTGAACTAGTTTGTGTTTATGGTAAAGTTTTGTTTTAAACATGGGTTTGCTCAATTTTTAGGCAAATTAATCAATTTACACATACATATGCCTCACGCCTCTCTCCTATTGGGGTAGGAGTAGGAATTGGGGTATTTACATGATAAAAATTTAAACTAACCTCTTTATAATCATTACAGACACGGTGAGCAATGGCGAACATTCCGATCAAAAGTCCAACGTCCGATCTTGCAGCCACAGACTGTGAAGAAATACGTAGCACCGATAGAGAAGGTCACTGAAGACTTCATCAAGTATATGGAGGACGCTCGAGATGAGAACAAAGACCTGCCTCATGAATTTGACAACGATATTCATAGGTGGTCTCTTGAATGTAAGTAGATGTTTAGTCTTTATTTATTTATTTTACTATTACAGCTGTTGTTTAAAAAATCTAATAAGTACCTAAGCTAATTGAACTGATTTTTCTTAAAAAAAAAACATACTGTCGTGTGCTTCTTTCACATTGGGGTAGGCAGATACCACTTTCCTCCACTTGTTATGATTCAACAAAAACTGATTAAAACTAAATTTATGCACGTAGCTCTAAAATTGAAAGAATTCCCCAAACGATGCACCGTCAACAATTTTTTATATTATTCAGTATTTGGCTCATGTTTCATAAGAATGTGTCTAGTTTCATTTGATGCTATTTTGGGCAGTTAGTAGGTAGATAGATATTTATTATTGTTACAAAAACAAGTCATTTTCACCTTTAAAGTTATTTGGCAGGAGCAGCTTTTAAGTCTCTTAAATTAATAAAGATGATCGTGTTTACCTTGACTCAAATGTTATATCGACAACTAAAGTTTAAATGGTAGAGAAGGACCAAAATATTTCATAGTTATTATTACTGTATAATGTAATAATTTATACGAGTTTAACTCATCTGGCTCTTTCTTTTGGTCTATGATAAGAGCAATGCAAAATTGATTGTGATTACAATTTATTTGTAAGAAGTATCTTCATATTTACGTGCACCTACCGCCATCTACAGAAAACAATGAGCAACTTTATTATAACTACAGCGCCATCTATTGTTATTTTCAGGTATTGGCCGTGTGGCTTTGGACGTGCGATTGGGTTGTCTGTCATCGGATATTGACAGTAATTCAGAACCGCAACGGATAATCGATGCAGCAAAGTATGCTCTGCGTAACGTTGCAGTGTTGGAACTAAAGGCGCCTTATTGGAGATATATTCCCACTCCGCTGTGGACTAAATATGTGAATAATATGAACTTCTTTGTCGAGTAAGTTTAAAATAATTAATTTAAGTATCCTTCATCAATGATGATTTTAAACGAAAGAAGTTAGGGGGTATGGCTGCCATGATCCGAGCGTACCATCCTTCTGTATTTTTTTCCGATCTTCGATGATCAATATGGTGTCTATCTGTTTCTCGATTCCCTTTTTTTCATCGTAAACTACCAGTGAGTTTCTTTATGAATTCTATATTAATGTTTTTTTTTTCTAGACTGTGCTCCCGTTACATAAATGAAGCGCTAGAGCGGTTGAAGACAAAGAAGGTGACTTCAGAAGATGACCTGTCCTTACTGGAAAGAGTGCTCAGGAGTGAAGGCGATCCTAAAATAGCTACAATTATGGCTTTAGATCTAATCCTTGTAGGCATTGATACGGTAAGATTTTTAAAAAACTTTGCATTAAAAACTAACTCTTTAAAACTTTTTTTGTGACATAAAAATACAATAAAAAATATACAAGCCAGTAAAGGCAGAAAACAACAACTAAGAAAATGTAAACTGGTCAAAAGATGCTTACGGACTGCTTACGTAGGTAGGTACTGGTCTTTTTTTTTTAAATCAAATTCCACCAATAATACATGTTTATTTTCTGCATTCCAGATATCAATGGCAGTATGCTCGATTCTGTACCAAGCAGCGACAAGACTGAAGCAGCAGGAGAAGATGGCTGAGGAGATCAGACGGGTGCTACCGGATCCTAGCAAACCTCTAACCTACGCAGACTTAGATAAACTGCATTATACTAAGGCTTTTGTTAGAGAAGTTTTTAGGTGAGAATAATATTATGTTACCTAATAAGATGCTTCTTTTAAAAAGTTTGGATAATAATTTTTATATTGATCTACAAATCTAAAAAGTAAACAGTAACTACTTTCAAAGTATATCAAAATGCCGCTAGGAGAAATGGCAACTAACGAGAGCACTGCAATTTCGAAAGAGCTTGTTTTGGGTCAACCAATCTATGTCTTGTGAAATAAAGCTTGGTCAACCCTGTGTTGTGGCTTATGGAAAAAAAAAAACAATTGACCCCAAACTATTGGCTCACAAAATTTCCGCTGATCCTAAAACCCAGACTACCAAGTACCTACAGAATCGTGTTGTTTAAGCTATACGCTCTTGTTACAGAATGTATTCAACAGTAATCGGTAACGGTAGGACTCTTCAAGAGGACGACGTTATTTGCGGATATCACATTCCAAAAGGGGTAAGATATTTTACATTCTTATTAACATTCTTTAAAGCTATTCAAGAAATTCTCAAGATACCATGTGATTTCTGGAAACCTGGGATAAGAACAAGATTTTTGAGGCTTAGAAAATACCAGTTTCCCTATTCCGATTAGCTTATTATTAAGCTAGTGCTAGCCTCGAGGCTCGCTGTTTGGACATAAATAGTATGTTTCATGATAAGATCAGCATAGCAAAAAATACAAAGCTTCCTGATTCAGCTATAATAATTCATCAGAATTTCCTCCCTGACGTCTGAAAATCAACAAAATTACGAGTATGAGCTTCTTTAAGTAATTTATTTTAAAAAACACGTTTCCTTAATCTTCTTCACGGTTTCCAGGTTCAGGTTGTATTCCCAACGATAGTGACAGGTAACATGGACCAGTTTGTGTCGAACCCTGAAGAATTCAAGCCGGAGCGATGGCTGGCATCTGACGGGCGGTTGCATCCTTTCGCTTCTTTACCTTACGGGTTTGGGGCCCGTATCTGTCTGGGTCGACGGTTTGCTGATCTTGAAATCCAAGTGCTGTTGGCTAAGGTTTGTTAGATTTCTTTAAATGACCCTCAGTTTTCAATGCTAATTGATCTCTATCTGATAAAGTTCCGCTTAAAGTGAAAAAGAGTTAGTTAATTTCCATCCATTCCTTTTACACCATTCATCATCATTATATTTAAGAGTTAGACTCTTGTCGGCGAAGTATGCGCCATTCGGGCCCAACTTCAGTATGACTTCTTGATACGACACCCTGTTAACTTTCTCCTTCGCACAGTGAAGTAGGTAGTTATTTACGTATTCCTCTCCATCTCTTCCCGTCAATCTTTTTTTCAATTTTCATACCTACTCAAAGTACCTAAGTATTTTAATATTTATTTCCTTTTCTTGCAGCTAATTCGCCGCTACCGACTGGAATACCACCACGAGCCCCTCGACTACGCGGTCACGTTTATGTACGCGCCGGATGGCCCGCTGCGTTTGCGCATGATTGAACGATAACTTCAGTTTTTCTGGATGATCACCTCATACTTGTTTTAATGTATGACAGAGGTTTTGTAGTATATAACGTAATGCAAGTACATATTAAATAAATGAATTATGTGCAGGTGTTATTATACATAACTATGCATTAGAAAGAACCATTACTAGTTTTTTAGCGGAATAATAAGGGTTGAAAATCATTATCCCCCCACGGATTAAGGAAATATCGATGACACTAAACTGACGCAATACTCTTTCAAAAAGATAAAAATCAAAACAAATAGAATTAAATCAATATAAAATACTACTTGTAATTTATATAAGAACTCATTAATCAAATGATATATTTTTAAAAGAATAAATAATTCACTTTTATAATTTCTCATTTCATTGCCCCGTCTTTTCTATGCCCGTTCAAAACCCTAGTCTATTTTCCTAACCCACGATAATCATCACTGATGTCATCATCACTGATCAGTATTGATTTATCAATAGTTCAAATGATCGTTTTCAGTTATCACATTGTTAGATAGATGGCGCTTTATTACTGTGACATATCATACGGTAGATGGCGTTACTATTCATTCAAAATTTTCGATCTCATTGCAATTTTCTTTTGAAACCAAAATGACAGCTATATTAAAGATTAGTATAATTGAGCTTTCTTGCAACTACCTAGTTATTATCACAGAATACCAATCAGTACTAATTAGTGCTACCATTCAGAAAGAATATTTACATTTTAATATGAACGAACTAATTTTTACAAAATATTTATGACCAACAAATGTTGCAACTGAAACCAAAATTTCAACCATAACGATTTTTTCCAATTTTGAATGTGGTAACGTAGGTAATCTGTGTGTTGATGATTATGATCGTTAAATGTCGAGACGCTAGATATTTTGCAATCTCTTTTTGGATATATATAAAATACTATTTTATTCTTTAATTTACTTTTTTAATGGAACGGTGAATGAATCGAAAGTGAAGCTTAGCTTTGTTTAATTAAAACCGATTCAGCTGTTTATATGAAAGGGGGTGAAATCATGAAAGTGGGGATTGTCCATCAAATGCTGGTAAATAAATAATGAGTTGCATATCACATGAATGAAAATTATGGGCATATTACAAATCATAGATTTTTTTTTTAATTTAGGTCTTTTCACTAAAGAATACTCGGAATAGCACACCGTCTCTAAAATGAGTGGGTGTTACCCATGGAAAACAAAAGAAGAGGTGTTACCTGCCATAAAGTTGAAGGTGACACAAGTGACATACCTATCCATAAAACTAATGACAAGACATTATTAGCGGGATGACATGAGACATTCCTCACATATGGGCGTGGTCGCAAATAATTAATGCTTAATAAATATACTTATGTTATTCTTTTTGTTTAAATACATTAGGGTTGCCAAAAAAATATTTCAGTTAAAAATACGGCTAAATATTATTATTTATGCATATAATTAGTAGGAGGGTAGGGTACCAACTAATGTTGAAACAAAAATAAAATAAGCTAACATGAATATTTACAGATTTTTTTTCATTGAAATTCTTAATTAGTGTTGTTAAAAAGTCGCGAAAGTGTAACTAAGTAGGTCAGTGGCTTGCTGCAGTATTTATTAAGTTGCAATCTAGGTAGAAACTAGTTAGAGATACCTGCCCAAATTCCGTTACTTTTATATTACGTTACTTTAAGATACGTTCACTTTTAAGTTTACTTTTATACTGTTCTACCTTGAAACAACTGTTTCATATCCTACTTCGCACTAAGTTATATTGTAAATGACAATGTTTGTGCCTATGGATGGATAGACGAATAGATGTGATGATGTTTTTTACTCTTCCACTAAACTGAACAGATTGTAATGAAAAACGCAATATCTTAAATGAATAGTGCCTATGGCTTATTGCAAGTGTGCAAGCTACAATATTACGACGTTTCATTAAAATCTTTTCAGTGGGTTTTGTGTGAAATAGTAACTAACGTCGTCACATCTAACGACACAAACATTGTCATTTATACATTTTAGTAAAAAGCAGGAGTATGGGCAACCCTAATGTCTTAAGTAAATAAACGCTTAAGCTCAAGGTTAAAGCTTAAGTTGATTCAAAGACAGTACCTATTATTATAAAAGAATTACTTATGCAATATCTTATGACGGTGTCATAACCTTTGGTGACTGCATCGTAAAGATGTCACATGTTGACCTTCAAAGTTCGTAATAACAAAGGTTTTTTTATTTATCTACAATCATGTTTTATTATTCAAACTAATTTAACTAGTTTTCTGTAAAAAGTTTATCAACACTCTGTTTCTGCCGTTTCTGCCGATGGATGGACGGATGTGAGGATATTTGTTACTCTTTCAGGCAAAAACCACTGAACAGATTTGAATGAAACTTTACAATATTATAGCTTGTACATCAGAAAAACACAAAGGGTGAGTACCTATATTACTTTAAGATATCATACCTAAACATTTTTTTAGAAATGTATAGTCATAAATGCCGCGGGTAGCATCTAAGTAGTACCTACAATGATTCTAGATGGAAAACGTGTTTTGTCTGATTTAAAGGGCTCTTCAAACACAGCTTAAAAGGTAAGACCATGGCACAGCAGCTATCGGATGCTTGAGATCTTGACTTTTAAGTTCAGAACCACTCACATTTAACCTAACCATTGGTATTCTGTGACCTAACTTTAAGTAGTACCTACATTATCTAAGTACACAATCCAAATACAAATATGTGCTCAGTTAAAGTACTTTAGGTTGATAAACATGACTTATTAAGCCACATTTGTTAAAATGATAATATTTTCCGGCCTAGTCTAGACTTTAGCTTGCTTTACTGCATGCTTCAGTTTACCCTATCTTTTTTGCTAGTCAAAAGGTCTCACATCAGATCACGGAAAAGGTGGCGGGATGAACTAGAAACCTTCATGGATGTTTGGGTGGAAGCGGCTCAGGATAGAAAATCGTGGAGAGGGAGGAGAGAGAAGGAGAGAGAGAAGGGAGGAGAGAGGACACTGACGTATAGATAAGAAAAGATTTATTGTTAGGATGAGGTGGCTTTCAATTTGTCTCCAGCTTAGTAGAAAAGTCGGTAGCATTTAAATAACCTATAGTTAGGTACAACTTGTAAATAGGTAGATACTTAAGTATTGTACAAAGCTGAATGGAAAATCTTGTGAGAACACCGTAAATATTTCAAGTAGGTAAATAAATACTTTAAATAGATAGACACTTTTGTGGGACTATTGTATGTGGATGTGTGTTGACATGAATTTTCCGGGCGATTACAAAACCGCTCGTGCGTGCTTTGTGGTTTGTTTATGTTGCTGAGAGGCAGCGGAAATCAGGTACATCGGATTTCTTTGTAAAAGCGAAAATGTTATTTGTGCTTATATTTGCATTCCCATGTAGAAGTTTGATTGAGGTTCAGTTTTAAGGGCGTTTTGTGAAAAGAAAATAGTGGTAGAATTATGCCTAGCTCAAAAATCTATTCAGTGGTATTTCATTCAATTCTTTCATCTTTCAATCGTTCGACTCTAATTAGTATCTACGGGAGAGTCCACGTACCGTCCCCATATTCGCATGTACCTAAATTACTATTATAATACCCACTCAACTGTATAATTCAACTTTTTGAATGTACTGTCAACGACATAATTTTTATACTACTGAAATTGCTTTGTATTTAGTCGGGTTAAAGAAGTAGAGTATGGTCCACTCTCTGATATTTGCTACGCTACGTTCATTAGCTACAAAATAGGTTGGCACTAATATTTATTCTCAAAACAAGTAAGTATGTATTTGGAATTCTTTTGTTTAAGCAGACATTGTTTACATGAGCTCTTTAAAAGTGTATATTTTAGTCTTGTTTAGAAGATACATAAGAGTTAATTAGTCACCGTTGTTTTACAAAAGCTTAAAATTAAGTAGGTACGTGTCCTTTTCAACGATACTCATCTCATAATAATCCAATGATGATGTCCTTTCAAGTACCTTTTATTTTTTGTTAGTTTTTAGTAAGGGGTTAATGAATCAATTCTGTATTGTTTTTAGGTTGTAGGCAATGACGTTAATTACTCATACTAAAGACATAAATCGATAAGCGATAACGCTTATCGACTATTTTGCTAAGCTGACAAAAGACTCCGTAACTACCGCGGCCGTCATTAGCGCTCGGTTAGGTCTTGGACAAAATGATTTTGATTGTAAGTTGCAGGTTTTGACTCTAATTTACTCTACAGACTTCTAATTCTACAGAAAAAACTAAAATATGATTATTTCGAATGTTTCCTAATATTTCGAATAGTAAACTGTAAATAGGTAATAACATAATATTTGCCAGCAATTGCAGGATGTTTCGTAACTGGCATTTTGCTGTATTTTGCTGCGATTACATAGATAATCTATACTAAAACACTTAGCTACGCTAGGTATATCACCAAGAATTTTATAATTTCTGAGATTAGGTACTTTGTAAAAGTGTCTAGCTGAATTGCTTTACAGACACCATAGAGAAATATAGTAAACTTCTTGCTGCGACCTCATCTCATCATCATGTCAGCAGGACGTCCACTGCTGGACAAAAGCCTCCCCCAAGGATCTTCACAAGGACCGGTCTTGCGGTGCCCACATCCAACGGCTTCCAGCGACTTTAACCAAGTCGTCAGTCCAACTTGTTGGAGGCCTTCCCACACTGCGTCGTCCGGTGCGTGGTCGCCACTCGAGAACCTTTCTGCCCCATCGTCCATCGGTTCTGCGAGCAAAGTACCCCGCCCACTGCCACTTAAGGTTTGCGATTCTTCGAGCTATGTCGGTGACCTTGGTTCTTCTGCGTCTTGGTGCGACCTACTTATTACATTTATCAGTGTTACATATATATCCATGATAAAAATAAAATGACACAATCTGCCTCTGGAACTTAACTGAGACTAGATTCCACCCACAACAGTAACAAAATTCAGTAGAATGGAAAGTCAGTTTATTTTTTGTATTCATTGTGATTAAGGATTTTTTACACATTAACTGCAAGGTTACATTTTAACTGACAAACCGCGTAGACTTTACCGCTAATGTGTAAGAAGCTTAATGAGCGTTAAATGCCGGATTTTACGCATTCATATCTGTTCCTATTTCCCCGTCAAAACAATTAGCTGTTTTATGTGATTCGCCATATTGGATTTAGAATTTGATATAAAGCGATAATTATCTAGTTTGGTAGTTTGCACATCTCAAATATGTGTGTACATACATAAGTGTAAATATATTGGCAAGATTCCTGGTATGTTGATAAACTTCCTGTTACTATATATAATGAATAAGTAATGACTGAGAGTTTTAATTAACCAAGTATGTTTTTAGTTTCAACGGACTACTTATAACTTTAATAGGCTGGATTTTCACACGCAAATCCGACACAAATGATTTAAATGGAAGTTTACGAAGTAAGTAAATCAAATTAGAAGATTTTACTTCAAAATTGGAATAAAGGTAAAATTAAACCACATGCTTAAACGTTATTATTATACAGAATAAAAGTCAGTGACTAAACTCACCCATTCATGAAATGACCATGCAATACGTATTGACGTAGAAATGACATAGTTCATTGACACTTCATTCATTTTCATTCGTGTTTACAATCCATAGTCTGCACTTGCTTTGCTATTCGCACTATGATACTAGAAAAGAAATTGAAAGTGACTACTATAGCTTTTGTTACGGTTACAAGTGAAATATGTATTTATTTATTAGTTGTTTACTCTACAAACGATAAATGAGTAGGTGTCACTGAATTTTGAGACTTTTTAAGAAAACTTTCAGTAAAGTAGGTAAGAAAACTGAGCGTTAAATATTATTATATTTTTAAAGAAGTTTTAGCTTCTTAATGCTGCGAATTTTATAGTTAATAGTTTTATCCACCATTAATTACACTAATTAACGTCATAGAAGGCCTTATTATTTTTTTTAAATTCCGCAAGAATGAGAGAAAAGCAAAACAATCTCGAAAATGATTCGGGCACGATTGTAAAATGCACCAGCCCCTTCTCTTGCAAAAAAATGCAGTGCTGCAAGCTCGGTAAAGGTTAAGAAAGTTAACCTACATGCAGGTAACGACTTGCATTTCGTTTTATGCAGTTTTTAAACTCGTTTAGGTACTTACAGTTATTTTTTGGCGTGCCGTTGTTTGTAGGTGTACTTTCGTTTTGAAAGTTGCTGAGAACGTCGAAATATTTCGAAATACCTAAAAGAGACTTAAATAAGTACATAGGTAGTTAAAAAAAGAAATGAAAATATGTCTCTCTACATTAATATATCTACTTACCACCTTTTTATAAGTAAACATTTAGTTATTATCGTACTCTTAGATTAGGATCATAAGAAAAACTATATCCTTATTTATATGTATGTTTTTAATTTCACAAGGACACAAAAACAGAACAAAACAAAGCAAACAATAGCAACAGTTATCTTTTGTAATTTCTGTTAAACAGGTCAAAATGAAGAATAAAACAAATGCCGGTTTAAGTTTGCAAAAAACAAAAGAAGTTCCAAAATTCGAACATAGAACGTTCTAGAACGTACTTTCTTCATAACTGCTTTCATCGCGATACGAAATGATAGTGTTACCGCATAAATAGAACATTATTGTGTTACACAAATTTCTCTTCAAATCATTAGTGCGTACTTTCGATCTCGTTTATTTGATACACGCTACCGAGGCGGGTTTCCATTGTTGCCTGTCAATTTTGCTAATTTTTATTTGTTTATTTAGAACCAGTCAATAATACATTACAATAATCTTTTCTATAGACTAAGAACAATAAGTCAATGCATAATCTAATAAGGCGGTTGCCTTATTAACTAGCTTTAACAAGAAACAGTATCTTTGATATACTTATACAAAATTATTTAATTGATTCAATCATTCAAACCCTAAACCAAAATGCATTAAATATGAGGCGACTGATGAATGTGTATGAAGCGAAGAAAGCGTGTTTGTATCGTGTAGCAAGTAGAGGGAGGTGATCTCTACCTACTCCGTTGGGAAAGAGGCATAACGGACAGATATGTATGTATGTATGTAAAAATTGAAGCCTTCATTAAGCCTTCCAAATCCATGTTCTAGCGCCTTATGTGTGCTTCCGCTCCGGGTCCTCAGTGCTCAAACTATAAGTCCTTAACGCCTTTCTCGGAGAGCTGTTAAATCTTACCTTACTAACATTAGTTTACACTACGCTCTCAATAAACCTCTTCACAAAATGCAATACCATCCCGTGTCGTGCCAAACAATGGAACCGTACAAAAGACCGCCGGCACCTCGCCGGTGCGTCTAAGGTTCAGTCTGTCGCGGGCCATAACACGGCGCTAATCAAACATAAACGCGAGTTATCTGCAGTGTGCGAAAGGGTTTAATGAGAAACAGTTTTATGTGAAAATATTGTGTTTTGTAGGAAATTCAAGGTGTGTTTTCTTTGTTGTATTTTTGTGTTGTTATATGTTTCATGGATTTTGTTTTGTTTCAGTTTATCAGAAATTTTAGTTGGAAGTAAGTACCTAGGTACTGAAATTTTGAGTACCTACAATAAAACAACATAGGTACATAATTATTAAACCTACTCATTAAATACTTTGTAAAAAATATTTTTCAATTTTTAAATGAGAATCCTTTTTGATTTTAATAAATAGAATCAATCAACAAAAAGTTTTTAAATAATGCTAAAAGTAGGACCCTTTTTTAGCTTATTGCAACAAAAAAACTGAAATACTTACTTAAAGCAAGAAAGCTTAAAAAATATTTTATTCATCTTTAAAAATATATCTTCTTTTTTAAAATAAAAATAATTGTCCAAAAGACCAAACTTGCTCTGCGGAATTTGCGGAACTGGTTCTGAGAGCAAAAACTTGTATAAAGCCTTTAAGAGGCGGAAAGCAAATTATAATAAGATTGAATTTGGTTTCGCAGGTGTTTATTTAAATTAATTATATCGATAAGTATATTGATAGGTACAAAGTTAGCCTATAAAAAATATAATATATATTTTTATAACACTCTGAAAATTGAAGTCACTTCGCGAATCACGCAAACCTTAAAAGATTTTTATAGAATTTGGTTCGTAATTGAAGAGTGTATGACGCAAAATAGATTGGAATGGCGTGGAGTCTACTGACAAGTGCATTGCTCTTAAATTGGATGATGATAGAATAGTAGAAAATGTATTTGTAGATCCCTTGAAACAGAGTGAAAAAGGAAAACAAATCTGCGCAATTTGCAACAAAAATACATACCAACACTTCTAAAATAAAAAAAGTAAAGTAAGTAAGTAAATATTTATTTCCAGTCCAATAAAATATACAAGAACAAAACAAAATTAAAACACAAAATAACAAAATTAAACGTAAAACAAAATTAAACACAAAATAAAATGAAACTTAACTTTAAATCGATTATTCTAATGTCCTAACTACTATGACCGAGGTTTACATACATAACAAGCCATATTTTGAGGAAAAATATGCATAATAGAGAATTAAACTAAGTTCTTAGTATAAATAACAATAGCTACAAGTAGGCAAAGTACTTTTTAATTTACATTTTAAGCAACTTCCTAATTAAAATACAATAATATGAAGAACTTGTTTTTAAGATAAATTTTGGGGTCGTTTTTAGAAACTTTGCACAATTGTCAGAATAACTTTTTGTTTGCCTCGCGAATGTTAGTTTTTAACCCCTCCAAACCCAGCTCATACCTTGAATGTAAAGAAACCCCGTCCATCAGGGGTTGAAATTAAAAACTATCCAACCAAAATAGGAAGTGTTCCTAATTCAGATGACTCTATTTTTCGTTACCTATGTCGATGTTTTTATTTGTCGGACGAAATAAATATGTATATTCTGCATTTAATGTATAAAATACTAATAAAGTAAAAAGCCTCGATGAAGAAAGTGGTTCCCAACAGGTCTGTTTCACTTCAGAACAAGTAATTATACCTACATTGTAATAATTATATGCCTGCTTTGTAATCGCTGTAAATGAGATAGGTATACTGATCACTTCAAGAATGGGGTTTTAAGTCACACGTGGTTTGAAATTAGCTTATTCAGGTCAGTTCCTCTCCTAAAACCATTATAAAATCGTTTATTAATAAATGCCTGTAGTCTGAAAATTATGTTCTTTCTTTCTATCTATGTCACCATTTTATTCACAACAATTGAAGTTATATCTAACAACATGATGAGAAGATACAGACTTTCCAACAAAATGACCATACCTAAGTGTATGTTGGAATTACAACACATTACAATTTTATGTCTGACAAAAAGCAACAAGATATTCTCTCACGTTAGAAGATTTCACTTTTCGTTTAATATTTTAGTTGAGTACGTGTCTAGGATTTGCAAATAGGGATCTTACGTACATGGTTGCGGTAGTTTGATGTAGATAAAACCGCGACAAAGTCGCGGATCGCGTTTTTTTTTCAAGAACGTATTATAGAGTAGAGTATCAAGAAGTCGAAGCACTGGTAGAGGATAAGCCTAAATGGTAAATGCTCCACTGACGAGAGTCTAACTCCTAAATGAAATGATGGTGATTGTCCCTTAGCGAACCGCTGTATTGAAACAGTAGTGGTTTTGGTAGAAAAATTACGTTAATAAATAGTACAAAGTGTTCCAATTTTGAATAAATCAATTTTTAATTTAAAAGCATTTTAAAATCCTTGTTTGTTTACAGGCGTAGTTAAAATGAGGAATAAACTGGCTGCGGTAAGATGGCCCCTCAAAGGATTTCCGGTACGTCATACTACGACTTCGGTACCGCAAGCGCAAGCGGAAACTGCAAGGAAAGAGATAGGTAAGTGTAGAGTAACTAGTAAATAAGTAGGTAACAGTCCAAAATTATATCATACATAACAACATCAAACACACAACTAACTAATTAACAAACAACAACACAGACATAAACAATAACATATCAACAACAACACAACAACATATCCAACAAATCCTTTCCTATGCCAACATGTCTATGTACTATTTATGGGAATCGCAAAACTTGATTTGAAAAGAGCAACTCAACAGAGTTTCTTGGTAGATACTTCTCTGGGGAAAACTGCTATCTGCGAATCTAGCGTTAGATTTTAAACAATACCATTGACATATTTCAAGAAATAAAGACATTTTGAGTTCGGAAACAAATTATGTAGTTTCACATATTCTTTTTCTAAGATAAATTAAATAAAAAGCAGGCTTTATAACTTATTCAAAGCGGTGTTATTTACTCTAGTCGTTATGCAATAGAGTGAAACGTGATGTAAGGTATTGGTTGCTAATATTGGTTGTCAAAGTCACGGTCAACACTTAGCATCTCTATATAAATTGTATAATTTCCTTTGTGTTGATAGTTGCTTGTGTTATTCAGCTTATATTTTTGTTAGTTTTAGCATTCACCATCAATTATGTATGGTTTTATTCTGATTTATTTCGAAAAGAATGTAAAACGAATGCAGGCGAAGTGCCAAAAGGTAAAATTCAGGCGATGATTGAATGTTCGACATATTACTAGTAATTAAACACGTTTACATCTTCAAAATCTTTAGTTAAATGTCTGGAATTGCTTCATGAGGTTTATAGGCTTTTGGTAGTAAAAGTCATAAAATACGTAATATATGTGTTCAGAAATGTCACGTAAGACACATATCTAATCGAATTACTTCGGTATGGTTACACAAGTAATTTTAAAGTCTAGAATTTTCAAACACACGATTGTGAGGTAATATTCATTGTTTTATATTTGTTTATGCAGTCAGCATGACAAAAGATATGCATCTATATACGTGTCTGTCGTTTCTGTGATGTAAATATGAAACTGTCATTCTAAGATACTTATTTCGAATTCCTTTTGGTTTTGTTTCCCTGTATGACTAAATCAAGGGATGTTATCTGCTTAAGAAACTGCATAATTTTCTCCACAGTACTCGAGTAGAAGTACTATGTTCTCGACCATTTATTGTTGTACCATATTCATAAAAACCCATTATCTTTCATCCAGGAATACCGCGGTCCTGTCCAGCAAAGATCCAAAGAGCTCGATCCACTGCTGCCACATTTGACACCTCAGTCTTCGAGACGGTCACCGGTGTTAAATCCTGGGAGGAAGTTCCTGGACCCAAGCCTTTACCACTGTTGGGGAACACTTGGAGATTTGCGCCTTTTATTGGTAACTAGTTTTATTCTTAGTAACGTTAGGGATGTTATTATGTACCAGTCGTCGAACCCACAATGATGGCGTTTTTTTTCTCCCTCAATTTCGCATAATGTCATGTTAATCGTTAAATTGATTTACCGGTTCAACAACTAATTTGTAAACATCTATAGCTTAGTTAAATTAGGAACAAAGATGAAATCACTACTCTTTTAGACCAAAACTTTTTTGTTCTATTTTGACATTGACTTTCGCATTAGATTACTGATATTATAATAATATCGACCTTTAAATTCTAGCTCTCGGACTACACTTTAATTTTAAATAGATTAGACACAAATAAAACAAGTTCTAATCACTCTCTGTATGAGAGTAGGCTCGTGCCCCTCGGTGGGGACATATATGGGCTGATAACGACGAAAACAAGTTTTGAAGGCGAGGCAAGATTTGCAAATGAGATGGCCAAAACTTGTCACGAAAATGGCAGACAGGCAAAAGAGTATCCGGAATAGATATTGGTGTTTTCAAGGTTAATAGCCCATGATCGTATACAATTTATTTATAGGTTTATATGTTATATCACCTTCTAGATAACATTGATTAATATAATAAGGTTGCATATGAAACGGTACGAAAATTTTACCGTTTTGGCACGATGCGACTCTAAAACAAGTTTTACAATAGAAACGTTAAGGCACAGATCAGAAAACACTGTTATGGTTAAAGTCATTTATTTTGAAAATTTCTTAATAATACATTAGTGAAATTAAAGATAGACCTGCCAAAACTGCCATAGATTAGGTAGTTGCTTTTTAAATAGGTAATTTTGCTAAACAATCAAAATAAAATTGTCTTTTTCATTAAATAAAAATAGGTGATTGATTTGACCGACTTTTATCTACAAAAAAAAGCCTTGCCTAAGAAGTTTGGCGGTTCTACTGATAGCAACTAAGCAGGTTCACAACACAAAAGAGTTAAATCGAGATCCCATCAGTATGTGTCATCATTCAAGCTGTGTCCTAATTTAACTGTTTCTGGGTACGTGACCCTCAAAACTCAAGGTCGTGTTTACGAAAGATTACAATAGTACATTTTGTAATAGATAGAGTCCTTATAAAGAAATTCATTATATATGCTATCACGTACGGTTCATTGTGCCCCATTTGTGACTATATTTGTAATATTATGTTATTAATTTGATTACAGTTCTATGTGTTGAGCATGTTAAGTTTAGTAGTTTTTGTAAATGAATCGGTGATTCCTTATTTGATTTCAGTGCAGGTTTTAAAATTTGGGTACATTAGCTTTTGGTTCATAAAGACGGATTACGTGATGTTTTGTCCAACAAAACAGATAGCTGGCAATTTCTCAGTCGGTTGTCTGCATTTTTCAATGTACTTAGTTGTTTCCAAGTAAACAATTTGCATTGAAAGACATCTTTTTGTTTTTGTTTTGAGTTTAGAAGTTTGATACACACACATTTTTGTACAGATCCATCCAAGTTCAAAAATAAAGCTCTTGATAATTGATATTTTATGATATTTTTCTCTTGATAGCCTAAATGTCAAATCTGTATGAAAGACTATGAAACTAAAATTATTATCAATAAAGAATCTGAGCCAATCCAAAATCTAGTTTCCAAAATTTTTCGAAAGTAGTCAGGTTAGGTTTCTTTTTAGCGAACTAAATTCGAGGTTGAAATATTCTGGTTACGCCTCCGTTGAGTTAATATTAATGAGACGTTGTACTGTTATTTGACAATGAGCTTGAAGAAGGAGGTGTGTGTAAGTAGGTGGTAGGTATTTGATACCCTCTCCGTTGCAGATAAGTCCATTAAAAAGTTATTAGAAAATAGCCTTTAGGTGCAATTTTTAAACTCTAGTCTTAAAATAATATACTCGTAGACTGTGTGATACTGAAAATTGGAAGCAACACAATCTGAACTCATTTTCATGAATCTTCACGATTTTGTTTTTTCATGAAAAAAACGTTTCATATGTTTCGTAGAACTTATATAGGACATAAAAATTAAGCTTTCATTTTTTAACTAGCCGTAACTTGCCGTAACTAAATCAAGTTCACTGCACAAACTTATCTATTTACTTTTCTTTATTAGAATCACAAATAATGTGTATTTCCACAGTTTAAACAATGACACCTATTAGTAATCATAAAGATGACATTTTTATGGCAAAAGTACCTGCGAATAATCTTTACACATACATAATTGTAGTGAGTCTTTGTTCCAAAGTAGGACAAGGTAGCAATTTGGATTCGCTGCACGTTATTTTGTTTTTTTTTTATTCTGACGTCAAGGAGATCTGTCAAAAAAGATTTCATCAGTTTAATGTAGGCTGTTTATAATTCTAGTGCTCTTGTGAATTGCCGAAGTTATGACAACCAGAAGTGTTTGCAAAAAATATCAAACTGTAGGGTACCTATTTAAAAAAAAATGAATCTTTTAAAAATACGTTATTTTCTATATGTGTGTTTACCTTCTTATTTATGAATGTTTAATTTTTACGAAGAACTAAAAAAGTAATCTATTTGCTTAAATTTTTTAACGACTTTGTTAAGACGCGAGCGCGTTGAAGTCTTTACAATAATGATTCAGTATAGATAGGTAAACCTCTCATAATTCTGTGATAAAACGGAAATTGTGATCAAAACCCAGGTTAATTGAAAGCGATTTTTTTTTTAATTTAGTAAGAACATTAATCAGACATTTGAAACTGGTTAAGTTCTTACTTAAAAATTGCCTAATATGAAAGAAAATAATAACTCATTTAATTAATCTAGATTAAAACTACAAACGTGTGATATAATGAAATTATAAACCTGCAACAGAACATGCAACAAATGCAAGCGTGTTGCAGCTACGCTTTACTGAGTTTCCATTCACTGCGGAAACTTTAATTGGAACTCTATTTCCTTAACTGAAGAATATACTTTAGTAGTTTAAATTATAGAGTTTGTTGGTACTTTAAGATTGTGTTCTAGGTTCTAAAATTACTAGTCCTTGGACTATGATAGGTATCATGTTTTCTAATGTAAAATGTAACCTATGTTTCTAATGTTATTTTTGACTAAGTCCGTCATGGTGACCATCGCATGGCCATTGCAATGGCCCAACATGTACTAGCGCTATTATAGATGAAACATTATTCGATTGGCAAGTTGGCATGGTAGTTCCAACCCTGTTGGCCATGTGATAATCGCCATTTCCTGTAACATTAGTTATTTATAAGTAGGTAGTATAATTAGGAAATCTTAAATAAGTAGAAGAGAAAATGGTTTAATTTTTTGCAGTTTCGATATTCAAATAGATTAAAGAGGTATGAATCTACTGGCGTAATAAACGATAATGACGTTTAAATGTGCGAAGTGTAATGTGTGAGAAAGCTGAAGTAGTTAGGTATACTGTATTGATGTAAGTAGTTTAATCTATATTTAATGGCAATTCCGGATTTAAAGAGAGTTACAGATACGTCCCACTGGTGGGCAAACGCCTCCCTCCTCATTCAGCGAAGAATGCAGGCCCTGGCGCACAGAAGGACGGAATGGTAGAGATAGTTTATTCTAAAAAAGGCGATGTACAATATAAATCAAGTAGTGCTACAAATCAATGCAGGTAACGCAAGACAAAGCAAAAAGGAAAATAATTACGTTGATAGACGGTCGATTTGGAAGTCAGGTTCTATTGTTAGTAATTTTAAAAGAATAAGATTGCTATACTGCATAATACACGTAAGTAAGTTAATAGTACCTTACCTATACTAAAGAACACTTATTTATTACTTCGTAAAGAAATGACAATCATCTTCCTATTGCGACGAGGCAGTAAACAAGATAGTAACACCGGGTGTAAGCCAATGTTTACGCACAAATTGGCGCGTGTACAGACGCGTACGCGCAACTCTGGCCATACAACATGAATTAACTTGTATATTACTGAAATACTGGATTGTATCGCATAAGGTAACATTTCTAGAACCTAATAGGCAAGTTGAAAACTGGCTAAACCAGCGCGTGGTAATTGCAAGGGAAATCGCGAAGACGTTACTCTCGCTTGCAGATCGTGTCTATGGGTTGGCGGTGCGATATCTAATGTGCAGGCAATTTCATCTTTCCATATTATATGTCGATCAACTGATCGGGCAATCTGTTTATGTTTTGTTATATTTCGATCCATATTTGCTGGGAAAGTTGTTGAGTTTGATATGCAGATTTTATCTTTCGATTTTAGATAAGTAGACTGTTTTTAGTTTTTTTTTTAAATGGCAACTACTCTTGTGGATTCTGCCAATATTAAATGAAGTAAATGTTTACTATGATTACTTTTATAGCTTACTACAAATACATACAATATACACACAAACACACCCATACTAAAGACAAACATCTTTGTTCTTCACAGACATAACTATATTTCTTATTACAACATTTTGTAGTCTGTGAGCAAGAGAACGGGCCGTATTCTTCTAATTACCAAATGAAAAATGGTGTCTCTCTAGAATGTGAATTGTATGAATTGACACATTTTGGTATTCTCTTAACAGATAAGTTGACAGTGGACAGCGATCGGCCGTACATTTTATTACTTTACGCTATAATCGGTATTCTACTCCGCAATGTCACATGAGTGGCAGTTCCAAACGGTATTCTCTTCGCTATTTGACAGTAGACAAAACCCTCTAGAGACTACTAATCGACTACTAATCGACTATTAATCGACTATTAATCGTGGCACTTAAGAGAATACCAAATTTGTGACATTTGCTGTCGAATGTTTATCTGTTGGCTATAGTTTGGACGCTTAACTTAATTTAGCGGAATTGCTACCCAGTCAACTTGTCACTACTAAACACGTCTGTTTACGTTTGCTATTATGGTGATTACTTATTAACCGTGCGTGATTAATAGTGAAAAGACGTGAATGATTGTTGTGCCACACGCGAAATACGTAGCCAGTTGTATTTAGCGTCTCAGATGTAAAACAGGGGCGGTTAATGGGGCGATAAAATTAAATTGTTTGAAATAATGAAGAAATCGTTTATTTTGATATGATTGAAAGGTATTTTGCAAAGTTTTTCAAGGCATGATTTTTAATGCGTAAAATGTCATAAATGTCCGCTAGGTAGAGTTCAATCGAAATACATCTCTGCTTTATTTAATCTTACTTTCTTCACACCTAGTGTAAAAGAAAAGGTGTGAAGAAAAGCTGATAATTAAGTGAGTAGCCAACCGCGAAGGAGACAGTTTTTTAAACATAATCTTTATTTGAATGTGATTAGCTGTTAAATACATAGGTACCTTATTTGAATTGCTTATTTATTTATGCCAACTTTTTAAATTTAAACCCCCAAAAATTGAATCGTCATCTCTTATTCTCATCGTCATATCTTGTTAAACTAGAGTAATATCTTAAAATAATATTATAAGTATGAGAAATTGAGAAATATCGAATGGTTGTGCTAGTCTAGTGTTAATTTTTTTTAGTTATTTTTATTGTCCTAAAAACGTTATTTCCTTCAACAGGTCCTTATTCAGTGGAGCATGTAGACAAAGTATGTTTGTCTCTTCGAGAGCAGTATGGAAACTGCGTCAAAATGGCCGGTTTATTAGGCAGGCCTGACATGCTATTTGTTTTTGATGCTGGCGAGGTGGAAAGGGTATTTAGGAGTGAAGATGCTGCTCCTCATAGGTAAAAATCTTTTTTGTTATTTTATTTTGCAACCAAACTTTTTCGAATTGAAGACTTTACGATACCAAAAAGTATGCATAACTTTTTTGCAAACTTTTTTATGCTGGCCATTTTTGTAGGTTTTTTATTGTACAAACTTTAGTTTGGTAATAAAAATTAATTCAACGTGGGTATTATAAAGAACCTTAAACACTGGCCATTTTAAAGAAAATTTTCGACATTAAATTGCCATATAATATTTTAAAAGTAAAAGCTTATAGAACGTAACTGTGTTACGAAATGTGACGAATATAAATTAATTTATTTATTTTTGTTTAATTTCAGACCTTCAATGCCTTCACTGAATTATTACAAGCATGTTTTGAGGAAAGATTTCTTTGGTGCCGAAGAAAATTGTGCGGGTGTTATTGCAGTGTAAGCGAATTTTTATTTTTTATGAGAACTTTCCTAGTGTTTTTTATCTGATTAAAATCTAAAGTTAGTCGGTTTATTGAACGTAACTGTAATAAGCGAATAAGAATAATTTTTATACAAATAATTTTTAAAGAATCTGGCCCTCAATTTGCTGAAAACTTTTTTTTAGGAAATGTAATGGTTATTTTTTTTTCAGTCATGGCGACTCATGGGCTGCGTTTAGGACAAAAGTATCAAAAGTAGCGCTTAGTACAAGCGCGGCTGCACAATACACTTTACCAGTAGCCGAAGTAGCAGACTGTTTTGTTAACAGGTAGGTATAAGTATTTTATAAAAAGTAATGTAGGTATGTACGTACGTGCTATACGTTTAAACAAGGACGCGACTGTCAATGCATTCTTGTTCCACGAAATTTAACTTGTGCACTTTTTGCAAATGTTGTGTCTTTTTTTATACTCTTACATGTTTTTGCAAACTTTTTTTAGGATACGTCAAATTAGAAACAAAAATTCGGAGACTCCAGACGATTTTCTGAATGAAGTTCACAAATGGTCTTTGGAATGTACGTAATTGTCGTCTTATTCTTTATTAAATTTATTGATATTATAATAATAATAATTTATTAATATTAATAACAAAACCTATGATTAAGGGCCCACTACTTACAGATAACATGTATGTGTCAGATATTTTATACCTGTCACTCTCTAAAACGTCATGTTTTATGAAATAGACATAAATATCAAATAGGTTTATCTGTCAGTTAAATTTTATCTGTAAGTGACAAAACGGGCCTTAAAACTTTCATTTTATAATTTCAGCCCTAGGACTCATAGCACTAGACACCCGCCTAGGCTGTTTCGAAGCAAGCGAAGGCTCAGAAAGCCAGCGGCTTATTGATGCGGTGAACACCTTCTTCATCGCCGTTGGTCATTTGGAACTAGAAGCCCCTTGGTGGAGGATCTACCCTACCGCTACGTTTAGGAAATACGTCGCCGCTCTTGATACTATCCTCAGGTAAAAAAATAAGAGTTAATATGTATTTTGGCTCTAAAACTTTCATTTGTTTAGTACTATTAAATATTACTAGACCTATTACAGATGTGCATAGTTAAAGTGATTATGTATGTCTTCCTCTGTAACTTATCCTTTCTTATCAGCCTTTTTGACGTTCCCTCTACAGCGGCACGAGCTTACTCTCATACGAAAGTAATATACTGATATCATTCATAAACTACATAGACAAAAACATATGTAAACATAGCGTGTACGAATCAACGCAAATAAAGTTTATTTTATTAAGTAGATATATTATATAGATAGGTAAGTAGTTAAATAGGTATAAAATTTAGATAGGCAGATATTTTTTAAACATATTCTAATGATAGTGAGTAAATACAGACGTCTTTATCATTCTTCCAGTGTTACTCTAAGCCACGTAGAGCGGGCATTAGAGGAATGCAAAGTGAATGGAGAGAGCAAGTCTCTTCTTCAGGACCTGGTGGCTGCAGCAGGTCCAAGAGTCGCAGCGGTAGCGGCACTCGACATGTTCCTTGTTGGAATTGATACGGTATGATATTATAACATACATACATGATTATCTGTATCGCCTCTCTGATCGAGGAAGGCAGCGATCACTTCGCTCCACTAACATACGTATACCAATGTAATTTTCTTTGTTTAGCTTCTTTCATTAAACGTAAATAATTTTTATTTAGGTAGGTCTAGGCTTTTAGTTTTAAACGAGTAAAATTGTTTTTATTCCTAATTACCTTTCCGTTAAAAAATTAAATTTGCAACTTATTACCTAATTTTCTAATTATATTTTAGAATAAAACACAACCAACATAATTATAAAGATACCCAAAACACTTTTCTCATTACAAAAAAAGCTCCTTACAAAAGTATAATAGCAAAGAATCTTTTTAAAAATATTGCTTGTTAATTTCCAGACGTCAAACGCAGTAGCATCCACTCTCTATCAACTCTCTTTGCGGCCACATATCCAAGAGAAGTTACACGAAGAAATAACTAGAGTCTTGCAAGGAAGGCCCATGCAGAAGGGGGATGTAAATCAGATGCCTTATTTAAAGGCTTGTATCAAAGAAGTTTTTAGGTTGGTACCAAATAATAAAATGACAAGTAACACAATTTTTATTTTCCTAGTAATTTCTCTTCTGAATAGTAAAATTGATGTCTTCTAATAGAAATAGAAAGCACTAGGTACAACTAGCCCTTTAATCTTACTACTCTTAAAAATGTATTATATAAATATATAGGTATGTAATAGTTCTAATTACCTACATTTTGTTTATTTTGCAGGATGTTTCCAGTTGTAATTGGAAACGGACGTCAACTAACCAAAGATACAGTTATTTGCGGTTATAATATTCCAAAAGGGGTAAGTAACATAATTAAAATTGTATTCTTAAAATAAGTTACAAAAAACATTAAAAAAATTATGAGTTTAAATTCAATCAAAAACGTAAACAGTTACATTCTATTTTCCCCTAAATGAAAAATTTTGATTAGATGCTGTCAAAACGCAAAAAAAAAAACAAAAGAAAATACATCCTCCCTCCTGTCAAAAATAGGCGAGAAAAGAAAAAAGTTGCGAAAAAGTTTTCAGTTCTTGTTTAAATTATCGATTTATTTTCTTGCAGACCCAAGTGATATTCCAGCATTACGTGATGGGCAACAGTGACGAGTTTTTCTCGGAAGCGTCAGAGTTTCGGCCTGAACGTTGGATGCAGAGGTCTTCGGTACAAAACCACCACGCTTTCGCGTCTCTACCTTTTGGATTCGGCAAACGCATGTGTTTGGGAAGACGGTTTGCCGAGCTCGAAATTCATACTGTGATAGCTAAGGTAAGAATATTATACGTAGGTATAGGTTCTTTGTATTTTTCACTTACTTCATTATTGTTATGGCATTATCGAATTAGGTAGTAAGCATATCGATTGTGTTAAGCTTTAGGTCCTTTAATATGACATTATGCAATAATATGAATCTGCCTATCTGACCAGTGGGAACCTATATAATGAAAGGCAATTATAATGATGGTATTATAGTTCAGCGAAAGAAATGAAAATGTAAGCACACAATGATTATAATTATAGACCTATTTATTAAGTTCTAGTTCTTATAGTAGGTATCCTAAAATAAGTGTGTAGGTAAGTTAGAATAAGCGCAATTTAAAGTTCTTCGTTTAGTTTAATGTTTTATTATTTAACTGCGAAAAAAACTACTTTACTTATTTACTTTTTTAATTCCAGATGGTGCAAGCCTTCAAAATGGAGTATCACCACGAACCTTTAGACTACCACGTACACCCTATGTACACTCCAAACGGACCTATCCGGCTGAAACTTATCGAGCGATAGACATTATCCAATTTTTAGTTAGGTACAAAAAGGATGAGCAGATCACTATTAACAGTAAATTCCATTCAAAAGTGCGCGTGAATGTTTAAAGGATTTATTAATTAAATGGGCAATTATACCTACAGCTTTAGATTTATATCAGACTAGACATCTCAGTAGTAAAGTAGTTTATTAGTTACTTAGGAGCATCGTTTGTGTAATTTAAGGAGTAATTGTATAGCTTACCGTCCAACATTATTTATTTATAAATATTTTTGCTGATCTTTATATGTAGTAAGTAGTTTGTAGTACTTACTTATGTATCTAAATAAATAGCCTAAATATAAATAAAATATGTATACAAACACATCTAATTAGAGCCAGTGTAAGTACTCATAATGATTTTGGAATAAATGCTCTGAGATGAGACTCAAAAGTTTTTGATTAAGTTTGACTGAAAAATTACCTATGGAATGGAATTTTATTAAAATAGGTTGATAATTTACTATTATTGAAAAATCTTATACTTAAATAATGTGTTTAATTTACTTTTTTGTAAGTAATTATATTTTTTAATAAACTATGTTGCTTTTTATGGAATTTTATATTATTTTAATTGTCCTATTTATTAAGTTGGTAAGTAGGTAGGTATCTACTATTTACGTAAGTAATGTTAGTGCATTTGTTTCACTACTTGTTTTTTTCGGCCATTTTTTAGACTAATCGGCAATTATAACGTTCGAGATTCAGTTTTAGCGTCTTTTGTAAATCGGGCACTGATTTCAGTATTTCAGATTTTTTACATATTTTTCAAGTGTAGGGTATTTAAGCACGTGAATTAAGATAAAAATAAAACAACCATTTGACATTCATAGAATGTTTTACTTAGATTGACTTGAAAAGCAATCTTAAACACTTAACACAAGATTTAATTTCAGACCATACATTCTGCGTTGAACAAGTGAATATTCCAAAAAATAAAAACATATTCGTCATAAAGTAAAAAAGTACAACACAGAACGTATACAAGTCAATACAAATAAAATATATTCGATATTCTAAATGGAATGGCCACATTAATGCACTGGCATATTATTTACATTAAAATATCACAAACTCCTACAAACTGAGTATTGTTACTCAAAAGTATAAAAAAAAAGTAAGAAGTTAAATAAAAATTATACATTATAATACTTATACATAAATATTATGACTAGGGACATACATAATAATATAAAATACGTACTGAGGATGCATAGAAGTACATTCAATGATATATGGCACTATTTTATAGTATAATAAAATAGGCATCCTAAAGATAAACCTGGAATATAAAGCTAAAAGGCAGTGATAGTTTCAAGTATAAATTAATCTTAGCAGCCATTTAAAAATATATAAAAAGTTTTAATAGTAACATGTTTTCGATATCACATGCTCAAATATAAAATTGTTCTTTATAATTTTAACCCTGATAAGGTTTACAATAGTTTGCAAAAACAATCTAAATAATTTAGTTTACGATTTAACAAAGGCTCTGATTTTTAACTTCGGCCTTGATTTCTATGGTCCTATTTCTAAGTTTTCTGTTGTTCTTGTATAAATAGACAGTGAGTGAGGTACATAAGACCAAGAAAGCAACTGATGCTACGGCAACATAGAGAAGTGCAGACCCGTTGCTCGCCTCAGTTATGATTCCACTGTCATGGCTCACGTCTCTGACAACTCTAGTCCTTGGCTTGGTTCTACTGAAGGAAAAGTTATCTGCAAAAGAAAAAATAATTAGGTTTATATTTCTTCTTTTAGGAAAACTATCAGGTTAAAATATTCAATTTATACTCACCAACTTCTGACTGAGAGTCGTCATAGTAATCCAAGTTCTTTGACGCCAGTCTACCAGTTCGGGAAGACTTTATTTCATTGTCAGCTGGGAAGGGTGGTAAGTATGTCGAAGGCGGGTTAGTACTACTTGGAGCAAACGGCTGCGGGCATTTCGGATTCTTTGATCCAGGGTAACAAGAGCTGGGAGTTGGGCTTGGTTGGGGACATCTCGGGTCAGTGGAACCTGGGAAGCATCTGGGCTGCTCTGGTGTAGTGGGTTTAGGGCATCTTGGATCATTACTACCAGGGAAGCATCTAGGTTGTTCAGGTGTTGTTGGACGTGGACATCTTGGGTCGTTACTACCAGGGAAACAGTTGGGAGGAGCAGGAGTGGTGGGTTTCGGACACCTGGGGTCTGTAGAGCCTGGATAACATTTAGGTGGTTCAGGTGTTGTAGGTCTAGGACAACGCGGGTCGTTACTGCCAGGGAAGCAATTGGGAGCATTAGGAGTAGTTGGACGAGGACATCTAGGATCCGTTGATCCTGGATAGCATCTAGGTTGTTCAGGTGTAGTTGGTTTAGGACATCTTGGGTCTGAAGAGCCAGGGTAACATTTAGGTTCAGTCGTAGATGGTGGAAGATAAGTAGGTGGGTTTAGTGTCGTGGGTCTTGACGGTTGAGGGCAATTGGGATCAGGTGATCCAGGATAGCAAGCTGGCTTAGGAGGTTGCGTTGGTCGTGGGCAACGTGGATCAGTAGATCCTGGGTAGCATTTTGGTTGGGTTGTTGTTGGTTTGGGACACCTGGGGTCATTGGAACCAGGATAACAACGTGGAGGGGATGGAGTTGTTGGTTGCGGAGATGGTGTAATTGGTCTGGGACATCTGGGGTCATTGGATCCAGGATAGCATTTGGGTTGTTCTGGGGTCGTTGGTTTTGGGCACCTCGGGTCTGTTGAACCCGGGAAGCATCTTGGTGGTTCCGGTGTAGTTGGTCTGGGACACCGTGGATCGTTACTACCAGGGAAACAATTGGGAGGAGCTGGTGTAGTTGGTTTCGGGCATCTAGGATCTGAAGAACCAGGGAAACATCTTGGTGGTTCAGGTGTAGTAGGTCGCGGACATCTTGGATCATTATTTCCAGGGTAGCATTTAGGACTAGCTGTAGATGGTGGTAAGTATGTGGGCGGGTTCAATGTTGTTGGGCGAGGTGGTTGTGGGCAGCTAGGGTCGGGTGAACCTGGATAACACACTGGCTTTGGAGGCGCAGTTGGTTGTGGACATCTTGGATCAGTAGAACCTGGGTAACATCTAGGCTGAGATGTAGTTGGCTTAGGACATCTAGGATCATTTAAACCAGGATAACACTTTGGTTGAGAGGTTGTAGGTGGTGGTGTTGTTGGTTTTGGACAACTTGGGTCGGTACTACCAGGGTAGCAGCGTGGTGGTTCAGGTGTCGTTGGTTTAGGGCATCTCGGATCTGAGGATCCAGGGAAACACCTTGGTTGATCTATTGTCGTTGGTCGCGGACATCTGGGATCATTACTACCAGGGTAGCAATTAAGTGGTGTTGGCGTTGTAGGCTGAGGACATCTAGGGTCGGTCGAGCCTGGGTAGCATTTAGGGGCAGCAGGTGTGGTTGGTTTAGGGCAGCGTGGGTCATTGCTACCAGGGAAACATTTTGGTCCCGAAGTGGTTGTCACCAGATTTGATGGTGGTAAATATGTAGGGGGACTTAAGGTTGTAGGCCGAGACGGCTGTGGGCATCTAGGGTCCGCGGACCCTGGATAACATACTGGCGTTGGTGGCTTAGTAGGCTGGGGACATCTAGGATCATTTGATCCAGGGAAGCAACGAGGGGCAGCAGGAGTGGTTGGTCGAGATGTTGTTGGTTTAGGGCATCTTGGGTCTGTAGAACCAGGATAGCATCTAGGTGGTTCAGGGGTTGTAGGCCTAGGGCATCTGGGATCTGAATTTCCAGGATAGCAATTAGGCTGCGATGGTGAAGTTGGTCTAGGACAGCGGGGATCAGTACTTCCTGGATAACAGTTAGGTGCCGCGGGTGTAGTGGGTTTCGGGCATCTGGGGTCAGTACTTCCTGGGAAACACCTTGGTGGAGAAGGCGTAGTTGATCCTTGCGTGGATGGAGGCAAATATGTAGGTGGATTCAGAGTTGTAGGACGTGGAGGTTGCGGGCAATTAGGATCAGGAGATCCAGGGTAGCAAGCTGGTTTAGGTGGTGTAGTTGGCTGAGGACACCTGGGATCGTTTGAGCCAGGGAAACATCTCGGCGGAGCAGGAGTAGTCGGCGCTGGTGATTTGGGACATCTTGGGTCATTAGAGCCAGGGAAGCAACGTGGTGCGGCAGGAGTAGTTGGCCTTGGTGATGTTGGTTTAGGACAACGGGGATCTGTGGAACCTGGGTAACAGTTTGGTGCAGCTGGGGTAGTTGGCTTAGGGCATCTAGGGTCTGTGCTACCAGGGTAGCAATTTGGTTGAGATGGTGTAGTTGGTCTTGGACAGCGTGGGTCATTGCTGCCAGGATAACAATTTGGAGGAGCAGGAGTTGTGGGCTTAGGACATCTAGGGTCGGTGCTTCCCGGGAAGCATCTTGGCGGTGAAGGTGTCGTAGGCCTCTGTGTTGATGGTGGTAAATAGGTGGGAGGACTTAAAGTCGTTGGTCGAGATGGTTGTGGACAAGATGGGTCTGGTGAACCAGGATAGCAAGCAGGTTTAGATGGCGTGGTAGGTTGCGGACATCTAGGGTCATTTGACCCAGGGAAACATCTTGGTGGAGCAGGTGTAGTTGGTGCAGGGGGTCTCGGACATCTTGGGTCATTAGAGCCGGGGAAACAACGTGGTGGCGTAGGGGTGGTGGGTTGCGGTGATGTAGGCTTTGGACATCTCGGGTCATTTGAACCAGGGAAACATCGCGGAGCGGATGGAGTTGTTGGTCTTGGACACCTTGGATCATTGTTACCTGGGTAGCAATTGGGCGCAGATGGTGTTGTTGGTCTTTGTGTAGAGGGCGGTAAATATGTTGGAGGACTTAAAGTAGTTGGTCTGGATGGTTGTGGACATGAAGGGTCTGGTGAACCAGGGTAGCAAGCCGGCTTTGATGGAGTAGTAGGCTGAGGGCATCTGGGGTCATTTGAACCAGGATAGCATCTTGGTGCTGGAGGTGTAGTCGGGGCTGGGGGTTTCGGGCATCTTGGATCATTAGAGCCAGGGAAACAGCGAGGTGGTGCTGGAGTTGTTGGCTTGGGTGTCGTTGGTTTGGGACATCGAGGATCATTGCTGCCTGGATAGCAGTTTGGTGGGGCAGGAGTAGTTGGTTTGGGACAACGGGGGTCATTACTGCCTGGATAGCAGTTTGGTGGGGCTGGAGTAGTTGGTTTGGGACAACGGGGGTCATTGCTGCCTGGATAGCAGTTCGGTGGGGCAGGAGTAGTTGGGTTGGGACAACGGGGGTCATTGCTGCCTGGATAGCAGTTTGGTGGGGCTGGAGTAGTTGGTTTGGGACAACGGGGGTCATTGCTGCCTGGATAGCAGTTTGGTGGGGCTGGAGTAGTTGGTTTGGGACAACGGGGGTCATTGCTGCCTGGATAGCAGTTTGGTGGGGCTGGAGTAGTTGGTTTGGGACAACGGGGGTCATTGCTGCCTGGATAGCAGTTTGGTGGAGCAGGAGTTGTAGGTCTTGGACAATTAGGAGCCGTAGAACCTGGATAACACTTCGCTTGCTGTGTTGACGGAGGTAGATACGTTGGGGGTGTCAAAGTTGATGGTCGAGGTGGTTGTGGGCAATTAGGATCGGGGGAACCTGGATAGCATACGGGCTTTGAAGGGGTCGTTGATTGCGGGCATCTAGGATCATTAGAACCAGGGAAACATCTTGGTGAAGCAGGTGTAGTTGGTGCAGGGGGTCTTGGACATCTTGGATCATTAGAGCCTGGGAAACAACGTGGTGGCGCGGGGGTGGTGGGTTGCGGCGTAGTTGGTTGTGGACATCTCGGATCATTGGAACCTGGGTAACAACGTGGTGCAGCAGGTGTAGTTGGCCTAGGAGTTGTTGGTTGTGGACAACGGGGATCTTTAGATCCAGGATAACAATTTGGTTGTGGGGGTGAAGTTGGCTTGGGACATCGTGGGTCATTATTTCCTGGGAAACAGTTAGGTTGCGATGGCGTCGTTGGTCTAGGACAACGGGGATCAGTACTTCCTGGATAGCAGTTAGGTGCCGCTGGTGTGGTGGGTTTCGGGCATCTAGGGTCCGTACTTCCTGGGAAACATCTTGGCGGGGACGGCGTAGTTGATCCTTGCGTGGATGGAGGCAAATATGTAGGTGGATTCAGAGTTGTAGGACGTGGAGGTTGCGGGCAATTAGGATCAGGAGATCCAGGGTAGCAAGCTGGTTTAGGTGGTGTAGTTGGCTGAGGACACCTGGGATCGTTTGAGCCAGGGAAACACCTCGGTGGAGCTGGTGTAGTCGGTGCTGGTGGTTTCGGACATCTTGGGTCATTAGAGCCAGGGAAGCAACGTGGTGCGGTAGGAGTAGTTGGCCTTGGTGTTGTTGGTTTAGGACAACGGGGATCTGTGGAACCTGGGTAACAGTTTGGTGCAGCTGGGGTAGTTGGCTTAGGGCATCTAGGGTCTGTGCTACCAGGGTAGCAATTTGGTTGAGATGGTGTAGTTGGTCTTGGACAGCGTGGGTCATTGCTGCCAGGGTAACAATTTGGAGGAGCAGGAGTTGTGGGCTTAGGACATCTAGGGTCGGTACTTCCCGGGAAGCATCTTGGCGGTGAAGGTGTCGTAGGCCTCTGTGTTGATGGTGGTAAATAGGTGGGAGGACTTAAAGTCGTTGGTCGAGATGGTTGTGGACAAGATGGGTCTGGTGAACCAGGATAGCAAGCCGGCTTTGATGGAGTAGTAGGCTGTGGGCATCTGGGGTCATTTGAACCAGGATAGCATCTTGGTGCTACAGGTGTAGTTGGCGCTGAGGGTTTCGGGCATCTTGGGTCATTAGAGCCAGGGAAACAGCGTGGTGGTGCTGGAGTTGTTGGCTTGGGTGTCGTTGGTTTAGGACATCGAGGATCATTGCTACCTGGATAGCAGTTTGGTGGGGCAGGATTAGTTGGTTTGGGACAACGGAGGTCATTGCTGCCTGGATAGCAGTTTGGTGGGGCAGGAGTAGTTTGTTTGGGGCATCTAGGGTCATTGCTGCCTGGATAGCAGTTTGGTGGGGCTGGAGTAGTTGGTTTGGGACAACGGGGGTCATTGCTGCCTGGATAGCAGTTCGGTGGGGCAGGAGTAGTTGGTTTGGGACAACGGGGGTCATTGCTGCCTGGATAGCAGTTTGGTGGGGCAGGAGTAGTTGGTTTGGGACAATGGGGGTCATTGCTGCCTGGATAGCAGTTTGGTGGGGCTGGAGTAGTTGGTTTGGGGCATCTAGGGTCATTGCTGCCTGGATAGCAGTTTGGTGGGGCAGAAGTTGTTGTTCTGGGACAACGGGGGTCATTGCTTCCTGGATAGCAGTTTGGTGGAGCAGGAGTTGTAGGTCTTGGACAATTAGGAGCCGTAGAACCTGGATAACACTTCACTTGCTGTGTGGACGGAGGTAGATACGTTGGGGGTGTCAAAGTTGATGGTCGAGATGGTTGTGGGCAATTAAGATCGGGGGAACCTGGATAGCATACGGGCTTTGGAGGGGTCGTTGGTTGCGGGCATCTAGGATCACTAGAACCAGGGAAACATCTAGGTGGAGCAGGTGTAGTTGGTGCAGGGGGTCTTGGACATCTTGGGTCATTAGAGCCTGGGAAACAACGTGGTGGCGTAGGGGTGGTGGGTTGTGGCGTAGTTGGTTGTGGACATCTCGGATCATTGGAACCTGGGTAACAACGTGGTGCAGCAGGTGAAGTTGGCCTAGGAGTTGTTGGTTGTGGACAACGGGGATCTTTAGATCCAGGATAACAATTTGGTTGTGGGGGTGAAGTTGGCTTGGGACATCGTGGGTCATTATTTCCTGGGAAACAGTTAGGTTGCGATGGCGTCGTTGGTCTAGGACAACGGGGATCAGTACTTCCTGGATAGCAGTTAGGTGCCGCTGGTGTGGTGGGTTTCGGGCATCTAGGGTCCGTACTTCCTGGGAAACATCTTGGCGGGGACGGCGTAGTTGATCCTTGCGTGGATGGAGGCAAATATGTAGGTGGATTCAGAGTTGTAGGACGTGGAGGTTGCGGGCAATTAGGATCAGGAGATCCAGGGTAGCAAGCTGGTTTAGGTGGTGTAGTTGGCTGAGGACACCTGGGATCGTTTGAGCCAGGGAAACACCTCGGTGGAGCTGGTGTAGTCGGTGCTGGTGGTTTCGGACATCTTGGGTCATTAGAGCCAGGGAAGCAACGTGGTGCGGTAGGAGTAGTTGGCCTTGGTGTTGTTGGTTTAGGACAACGGGGATCTGTGGAACCTGGGTAACAGTTTGGTGCAGCTGGGGTAGTTGGCTTAGGGCATCTAGGGTCTGTGCTACCAGGGTAGCAATTTGGTTGAGATGGTGTAGTTGGTCTTGGACAGCGTGGGTCATTGCTGCCAGGGTAACAATTTGGAGGAGCAGGAGTTGTGGGCTTAGGACATCTAGGGTCGGTACTTCCCGGGAAGCATCTTGGCGGTGAAGGTGTCGTAGGCCTCTGTGTTGATGGTGGTAAATAGGTGGGAGGACTTAAAGTCGTTGGTCGAGATGGTTGTGGACAAGATGGGTCTGGTGAACCAGGATAGCAAGCCGGCTTTGATGGAGTAGTAGGCTGTGGGCATCTGGGGTCATTTGAACCAGGATAGCATCTTGGTGCTGCAGGTGTAGTTGGCGCTGGGGGTTTCGGGCATCTTGGGTCATTAGAGCCAGGGAAACAGCGTGGTGGTGCAGGTGTAGTTGGTGCAGGGGGTCTTGGACATCTTGGATCGTTAGATCCTGGGAAACACTGTGGTGACGCCGGGGTGGTGGGTTGCGGTGCAATTGGTTTTGGGCATCTCGGATCGTTTGAACCAGGGTAACAGCGAGGAGCAGCAGGTGTAGATGACCTAGGAGTTGTCGATTGCGGACAACGTGGGTCGGTACTTCCTGGGTAGCATCTAGGTGCAGATGGTGTCGGGCCTTGTGTCGATGGAGGTAAATATGTGGGGGGGCTCAATGTAGTCGGTCGAGACGGTTGTGGGCAGTTAGGATCTGGTGATCCAGGATAGCAAGCTGGTTTAGGTGGTGTGGTAGGTTGTGGACATCTAGGATCATTTGAACCTGGATAACAACGAGCTGATGGTGTTGTCGGTTGTGGTGTTGTCGGTCTAGGACATCTTGGGTCAGTGCTGCTAGGGTAGCAGTTTGGTTGAGACGGTGTCGTTGGCTTAGGACATCTAGGGTCAGTACTGCCAGGGTAGCAGTTTGGTTGAGATGGTGTCGTTGGCTTAGGGCATCTCGGGTCTGTGCTGCCAGGGTAGCAGTTTGGTTGAGATGGTGTTGTTGGCTTAGGACATCTTGGGTCAGTGCTGCCAGGGTAGCAGTTTGGTTGAGACGGTGTCGTTGGCTTAGGACATCTCGGGTCAGTGCTGCCAGGGTAGCAGTTTGGTTGAGATGGTGTCGTCGGCTTAGGGCATCTTGGGTCTGTGCTGCCAGGGTAGCAATTTGGAGAACTAGGTGTGGGTTGCGGGCACCTAGGATCATTACTTCCTGGGAAGCAATTGGGGCCTGTAGGAGGCAGGTACGTAGGAGGAGTTTTTGTTGTAGTCTGTTGGTAACATTCTGGGTTCGATGATCCTGGATAACAAGCCGGCTGAGTTGGTCTGGGGCAACGTGGGTCATTAGAACCCGGGTAACAGTTTGGTTGAGATGGCGTTGGGCTTTGACATCTTGGATCGTTTGAGCCCGGGTAGCACTTCACTTGAGATGGGATTGTCTCGCAACGAGGATCTGTGGATCCTGGGTAGCATTGTTGCGGTCTAATCGTAGTTGAGATTTCTGTTATGTCTCCTCCACAGGAAGAATCGCAATTGTTGGTACATAGCTGGAAAAAAAAGTATATTATTTATATACCTTTAGATACGAAATTAAAACGAATAAATAATGAAAATTAAAAATTATTCTTACCTCCACATTACAGGTCAGATAAACTTGATCAGTCTCTGGAAAACGGAAAGCGCTTACTTTGCTGTAAGCAATCAGTGTTGCACCACTTTTACCGGTATTTGTCGATTTTTGGAAGAGATCAATCAATTTTCTTTTTCTGAAAACACATTGATTCTTTTGAGCGCCAGTACATATTATACAGAACAATTACGTATAGATACTTGACTTTCAAAACTTTATTTTGTAAACTGTGAAAGAATTTCAGCATTTTATTTATGCAATATACTAACTTGGGACATCCTTCCTTATCAGTCAGCTGTATTTTATTTGTCTTCGGACTATCGTAGCTGTCACTGTCATAGGCCCAGCAATCATGGATTTTAAGGTTAAATTGGTTTCGTACATCTTTCAGGTAAACCAGTATAGTTAGGTACTCGCCAATCTTAATCGACTGTTGTAAAGGAGAAGTCTGAAAAGAAACATTTCAAAACATGAAAAGATTTATTCGTTTAATTAACTAACAATTGAGTTAGCCTGTGTGTAAATTAATAACTTGAATAGGTACTGATGTGTTTATTTTCTCAAACTAAGTTCATGCTATATTATTAGACTCATATCATAAAACGGAACAAAACAATATTTGCTCCTCATCAAAAAGCTTCTTGAACTCACGTTCTTTATCAAATACCACTTTTGTTTTCTTTTTGCGTCATAAATCTCAAAATCATACATTGCTGATACGGTCGGTGTTGTTTTAAAGAAATAAACTCACATTTGGGAAGACTCCTCTTTGGATATCCATCCAGCATTCAACCCCACCAGCTGGTCCTTCAACAGCGACTACATCTAACATGTCCACCATGAATGGCTTCAGCTTGAGGGTGTGGGTTTCCTCTTTACGGACTCCCGTTGATACTTCCAACGACGTGCGCGCGCATGACACCTGAAAGTTATTGTGTTTATTATTACTACCTATCTATTATTCTGTTAAATGCGCTATTATGGTTCAACATTTTTTCTTGCGTTCTTTTTATTTTGAACTACTTTGGAACTACTACATTGTTTTGTCGTTAATTCTCTTTTCTAAAGTTAAGAAAAGTTGTATCTAATTACAATATTTACTTGCTATTAATTTCTCAAATTTTCTACACAACTACTTACATTAACCTGATGTAAGAGATACAGTATTACGATTAGCTTTAAAACTATACGAAATGTTTCTCTATTCATACAAAAGCAATCAACTATGTTTTCAACTTATCGACTGAAAAAGCTTATTGGAATCACAAAGCCATGGACACTATAACATATGAAAAAAATGAACCCGAAAAATAAACTTACCTTTCTAGCAAAGTCAAAAGGTCCCTGCACGAAGTCATCAGCTTGGAAGACGAGGACATTGTCGGTGGTACCGCAAGCATTGCACAGCGGACGTGATCCACATTCGTTTAGCGGCACTTGGAATGAGTACTGAGATTTACTGCCACCGAGGGTTACATATCTGAAATATTACGTAACAAGAAATGTTACTTTGGATATAATCAAATAATAATTCGTCACATCTCAACAATCATAAAGAATCCATCAAAATTCAAAATAGAAGTGTAATAATATGCATATACTTAAGTAGGTATTTATAAGTAAAGAGGGAAATTCTGTCTTCGCCTTTATTCACGTTATTGTCATACTAATAATATTAGTAGTAGGGTACTCACTTGCACTTGGGATCATTCAAAAAACCTTTACTGTAAATAATTCCGTCGTAAACATCAGGAAAGTCTACAGTAACTTGAATGAAGTCTCCTGAACATTGTACGTTTATATCTGGGGACAGTGGCGAGTCAGCTGCTCTGGAACCTCTGATGAAGTTGACCCCAGTGTCTTCAGCGCTGGCCTCGTAGAACGGAGACAGGTCATTGCCAGCGAGCTGATGGTTCAACTCCGCCGCGGTGAGGGTCTGGACTGCAACATCTGAAACAGCTGTAGCGAGCGACAGCTACAGCGATACGATCACTTAAGTGAACAGATAAAACTTAGTCACGGATTATAAAAGAAACAATAGAGAAATTAATAAACACGACAAAAGAAAATAGTGAATAACAAACGACGTGCGATTAACGCTCTTGAAATTAGAATTTGCTTTATTGGATGTCAAAAAGTTTACCTACTTCTACGAGTGTAATAATCATTATGTCTGTGCGTATTTTCAAATGGATTTCTATAGACCACTTCACCCCTTTGTAGAAAGAAATAGTCATAATAAGCAATTACCTACGTGACAATTTGGGGTAATATTTTTCGGAGGACAAAGTGTGTGTAATCAGTCAATTACTGAACTGCAAATTACGAATGTACTTCTTATCTCTCCTCCAAAGTGGTAAGTTAGTCTTATCAGAATATCTGTATAACATTATTGTTCGTTCACACAATAAGTTTTTTTTCCTCTCTCACGTAATATTTCATCGGCCATTGAGCGTTGTGAAAAATTAACACACGCTCTATATTGTTCTGGTGTTATTCTAAACATTCTTGTTTTATAATTCTAAGTTTATCAGACTGAATTACGTATCTAGTTTTGTTATACGTACCTACATTACTACAATTAAATATAATTTCACAATAGTAAAGTTATTGTGTTGGCAATTTATGATCAATAACTTTTGAAGAATTTATTTCGTGTTTCGCACACTGACTAATGAATGCCTATTTTGGTCATAATTAAGTTAACTCAGTGACCCAATCGAAAGAATACTCGTAAGTACTTTGTTTTTTAGTTGTTGTACTTTAAAACATGCTTGATGAACACATTTACATAAATTGTAGTTTCTTTTGAGCACAACAGCTAGTAAAGAATGTAGGTAGGTACATACCTAACGAAAATGTAAAAGAAAGCAACATTGGCTATATTGTGGGCATCATAATAAAATAAATATTTATCACCTAATAAAAATACCTTTTGCATATAAAACTACAAATACGACCTTGTTCCTATACTTATAGTTGAGTAATTCGGCATGGTGTTTGTGAAATTACAAAAGTATCTATTTATATTCTAAATTATAGTCAATTTGATGCACTCTGACCTCTGGCGAATGTATGCAGTCTCGATTAGGCAATATTGATAAATATTTGATGTTGTTAAAAGTATTTACCTACTTGTTTTTACGCAAAACTGATTAGGCGTGTCAAGTCAAACATTGGGATCTTTGGATATTTCAAATTATTTCGAAAAGTTAGTTTTACGATTATGGGGATCATAAATTAAAATCATAAACAAGAGATTTCAAATAGGCAAAGAAGGAGTAGTTGCAGAGGTAAAAGATAGCGGAAAGAGCAAAATCGAGAGCAATACTTTCAGGATCGAAAACTTTAAGTACTGCAAAACAAAACAAAAACATCAAAATAAGGCATAAAAATAAGGTAGGTATGCCTTGTTTGGGCTAGATTGCGTGTTTAGTCTCAAGATATTGTAAATATGGTAAAAAAAATCTCATTCATAGTAAGAATGACCATGAACTTACCTGCACGAGTGCAATCAGTGCCGCTATGCGCATGACAGCCGCTTCATGGGGCTCTGTAACAAAACAAAATAATACTTTACAGGCATGAAGAAATATTAATTAAAAATAAGCTTTTGAACGACTTATGATTTGACCTGATTCTAAAGCTTATTACCGATATTTTCAGAAAGTATAACAATTTTTTTTCCGATTCGAAATGTGAACTAAATTTTCATTTGAACCATTTGTGACTTAATTACAAGACAAATAGTGATTCAAGTGTAAAAAACAAGCATAACTTAATGTTTTAAGCACATTTTTACAGTAGGTAATTCTTATGTTGAAATGCATTTCCGAATAGAAAATAAGTAGGTACTAATATTGTTTGCTCAGAAGAAGATAATTTCCCATTCAATTGAAGATTCTTTAAATTCCCACATTGCAATGGCATTTTAGTATTGCACAGTATTACGTTAGTTTGATCTTATTGCCTGGTCAAAGATCGTACTTACCATCAAGATAGAAGAGTCGTGAAATGTAGTCTTTTGTTCGGATATACTTTTACATAACTGTTCGATATTGATGTCAAGCAAGGCAAGGTAGGTAAGTGATAAAATCTGTGTTTGTAATATCTTTACAATAGGTGTCAAGTGGCTTTGAGACTTTTGAGTGTCGGACTTGGGTGGTGCAATGCAAATGTGGACAAAAATAGGTACATACTTTAATGTTAAAAGTTATAAGTACCTTTTCACTTGTCTTATAAGTCAAATATGTGTTTTGGTATTTGAAAAAAAACTTGAGAAACAGGAAAAAATTAAGATAAATAATTATATGATATGCATACCAAGTAAAAACACATTTTTTACAATTGTGACACAATGAATAAAATAAGTTTATCGCTAACTAATACAAGTTACATCAATGAATTGATCATTTTCAGTAAGTGACTTGCTATCGCTTAGTACCTAAATGATAAATTATTATGCACTTGTAAAGTAAGTATTGCAAAGTCTAATGCAGTTTACTTAGCACCTGAATTGCCTCAACTATCCTTTGCAAATGTCATATTAACACAATTAGGTGCAAATAACATATTGCAAGAAATAAGTCGGTGGTCATACATATTTCGATTCAGCGTAATTTTGCAATATTGTCTGACAAAACGCAGTTTTCAATAGCTTTTCGTAACATTTTCTTCATGTTGTGGTATATTATACGTTTAGTGGAAGAAGGGACAATAAGTTATATAAAGTATTGTGACATACGACCTTCATCGGCTTACAAACAGACCGAGAGACTCCGCGAGATGCGTGGGAGTTCAATTCAATGGGCTTTTTTGCATGTTGGGGGAAAAACTTGCGGTTTTATTCACATTGACATATTCACTTGACAATGCATGATTAATTTCCATCGATTAATCACTTTTATTTGATGTATGACTTTATCTAACCTTATTTCCTTTTATTGTCAATGATAGTTTTATAATAGATGCAACAATGTGATAACAAGATTCTGATATCCCTAGTATTGATACCAAAATATCAGCAGCAACTGAAATCAAATGCACATATGCCTAAGATAAATCTTGGTTTCACATCTTCCTCACAAACATTTAGCAATAGTTAAAAGAACCTCAAGTAAAAATACTAGAATCATGTCGAAATAGTCCAGTGGCGTTTAATTGAACGTATTTCGAAACGCGATACGGAAACACTAGTGAAGTTACCCGGGTTCACTCGTCTGACCTCACGAATGCGATGCAACCTCGCATCGTGACCTGCCATTTATAAACTATTAACGGAATTATTTTTTTAACATCCTATTATTTTTATTCACATCGTCACGTCAAATGATGTGTGCTTATGGGAATGAGGTGGCATTGAAATTATTGTTTATTGATATTTTTCGACATTTTTACGTGATGAATTGGACCTTCCGGTGATATGTTGTTTAATCGATCGATTCATCATTTAATTGGTGAAGGGAATAATAGATTTGATTGTTCACTAGTTGATTGGAGTTCATTAGATAATTTTAACAAAGATGTGTGCACGACATGTTGACCTGCTATTAAAACAATTTTGTAAAACTAGTTTCGAAATCTTATGGATCTAATAAAGGCCTCTTCTTTGTACCATACACGATTACTAAATTAGATAAAAAGTCACTTAAAGTAGTTTATTTTTTTATTCAATAAACCAATATTAAACTCTCCTAGATACTTAAGAAGTCGAAACATTACCTAATGTTTGTGTAATGTTTAAGATTCGATATGATAAGTAGGTACAAGCAATTCGATTCCACTATTTATAATATCTTCTGACGATTAAACTCTTCATTTGTTTATCTACCAGTCAATCAGATGACCCCACGATGACTCGATAGAGATATAAATTAGTAAGTAGCTTAACGCATTTCATTTAGGTAATTTTATGATTGAATGGATCGGGGTTTGATTTAAGATATTTTAAAATAACAAATAACATTACAAATTGCGCTACTTTCGGAAACAACTTCAAAATAATGCCTGTTTTGAAAGACTTATTCGATTTTAATTTAAAATTAATAATCTTATTCAAATTACTTATACGAATTTAAAATCTTATTAGAATACCTACGAAATCACAAAAACAAACAAAAAAAAAACTAAAAAGCTTCTTATTGTTAGGAGCCAAAGTATACCTAGGCATACGCTTTGCTCTTTTTTCTCTTTTCTTAGTAAAAACTATCCATAAACGTCTCTTATGATTTTGGAAGAGCAAATTCTGAACCACTATTTGAAACCTTGCAAACTCACGTGTGAATTAAAGAAAACACACGCTAATTCGTCACAATTAATTAGAGATTACAAAAATTCACACCAATTTCAAAGTCTCAAAGCCGTGAATGGCTCATTGAAGTTTTAACTACCTACATTAATAGAACTAAGTATAATGCTTGCCCGCGACTTTGTTTGCGTGATTTAGATACTTTTCTAATTTCCAGTTTTTTCTTTAATTTCTTTTTAGTTTCATCAATAAATATTTATGAATGGACATTTTGAAATGAAATACTTTCACCAAATTCGACAAAAATCTGATCATTTAACGTCTAACAGACATTTCAACTACGAGTACCAACTTATATACGTTTTTATTAGTTAGGTACCTACCACCAACAAATACGCGAATTTATCGTCTAAATTAGGAATACGTACTCACAATATGAATGAATGAATGAATGAATGAATGAATGAGTTTATTTGCATTGCATAGGGTACAGTACAGAACATAGTAAGAATAGTAATATCACGATATAAGATTCACCTACGCAGCCGTTTTAACATCGGCATGCAAATTAAAAGTTTAAAAAAGAAATCCAAATTTAGTCAACATGCACAATAAGTAATTTCTGTATACATAATTAGTTCTCATTTTAATACTCGTTAAATAATACTTTAAGAAACAATATTTTATTACATTTGATAGGTGGGCTCAATAAAATTAAATATAACTAAAATAAATTTTGTAAAAGTGAAGCTGAACACAATAGGTACATTAGAAACATACATGATAATATTTGCATTATTAGGTACATAGATTAGAATTTAAATTTTAAGAATTCCTCTTGGCTATAGAAACAGTTGGCATGCAAAATGTTGAACAGAACCGATTTAAATTTATTTATAGACAAGTTTTTTATCGATACTGGGAGGTGATTGTACAGTTTGATAGAGGCATTATAGCTGTTCTTTGCAAAGCAAGTACTTCCAATATATTCTGAAACCAATCTTTCTGGATATCTTGTTGGGAATCTACGAGTATGTCACTTAATTCGAATGTACCGAACAATAGGCTCTATTCTCAAGTTTTTTCGCAATCCATACATTTTGTTTACAAGTTCTCATTTAGTATTGTTTAAGCGTCAATGATATACTGATAGCCAATTAATTTGTGATTATCCTTCAGTCAAGTGCGATGGAGTGTGGAATACTAAATACAATGTACGTATGTGTACATACTAGGACATTGTTCAGTGGGTATCTATGCAATCGAAGAGTTGTCTCTCTTTGAAGGTGACAATGGTGAGAGGAAGAAACAAAAGACAAATGCGTAAAAAATATAGCGTGGTTTAAATAAAATGTTTAAGGAAATTCGTAAGAAAAATGGTATGGGTAATGGGCGATCTGATTTTGAATTGCGATTGTTAAATGATAGTGTAATAATAATACTTGTCATTAAAAAACATTAATTTTACACCAAAAAGTAAGTTTGTAAGTAGCTCTACTTGCAAACTGTGGATTAGCCAATCCACAGCTAGATTTAAGATGAAAGTTATGCGAGAGCTCAGTCCTCTTGTAGTCGTGCTCACCTATTTTTTTGTTTTTAAATGTTTAGGTATTCCAAATTTCCTAAAAAGCCACAGGAAAGTACTTACATACCTGTTAACAAATACTTAATCTTCATTTCGTCTTCTAAATTACTAAACCTTTGATTCACATCTTTTTATCAATGCTTAATTATCAAATTAATGAGTTTGACATTTATATTAGCCGCACGTTTACCATAGAACAATGGTTGGTTATATGAAGACTCCACACCTCGAGGCATTCCCGTCCTAAGGCCTTGCATCATTGAATTACTTAATAAAAAACAAAACAAGATTTGTGTACATAAATCAAGCTATCATGGCCGTTTCATACGTGACTTATGAATAGGAAAATTATTTTCGCAATGATTCCCATGATTTAGAAATACCACAATTATTTAAAGATCAACATTTAATCACCATTTAAAAAGGCCAGTGCTAGTTAAATCGACGCCTTAGTTACTAATTAAGACAAAACTTTGTAAAGTTCAAGGGAATTACATTGTATTGTGATACAATTGTTGCTATTTATCATTAACTACACAAGTTCACTTGGGTGGTTCTGAGGTTACAGTTTTTAGGATAAAACGAGCTCAACATAAATCAATAGGTAATTCGAAATTTAAATTATTTGATGATCATTATTACAACAATTGTAAAACTTCTTTCCTACATGTAAATTTTCCAGAACTTTTTTATCGAGAGCTTTAAGCTAGTGGAAAAACATTTTGTAGTTGTTCATGCTGGGCGGGTGACAGCGCCCATATTCCAAAATTGTCATCGGATAAAGAACCGGCACGGCAAGTAGGAATCAATCCTAATAGTCCATCATCTGTTAGTAAAAACAAAATATAAAAAGTAATCAAAAGCAATCAAAATCTTCATTGACCACCAAGGATGTAATGTAACCCGGATTACAAACAAATCAATGTTATGGGTTGGTCTCATCGTCTGCAATTGATGTCAGGGCCACCGTGACATCAGATCGTAAACCCTTGCCCTACACCGGTTTGACAACATATTACATAAACTCGCGAATTTGTTAAACGCCCGATTATTATACCGTCTTAATCGGTCCAGTGACATTGTAATTGTGTGTCTGAAGTCTGAACTGGACCGAAGTTTATGTGGCACACTTTATGTGACACATAATGGGTGGAGTCGAGATGGATGCTCCTGATTTCAAAGTACGAGCCGATCTTTCTGATTCCTTTGTTGAGTAAGAATTTAAACTTGATGATGATTAAGACGTTGGTAGTGATGAAATGCCACTACAAGCCAATTTAAAAGTTAAGAAGATTACATTGCGTACAAAAAAGTTGATTATAAAAATAAAAAGCTGATTAAAGCAAATTACGGAGAGATGCTGTGCAAGTTAAAGATACTTACCTAACTGATGATATATAAAAAGAAAAAAAGGAAAATGTTAATGTTAAAAGAAAGATGACAAATATCAAGCAACCTAATCCTAAAATTAAATATTTTATGACTAGAAGTAAATCTTTCGATAAGTTCTCACTAGCACATTAAAATAAGCACAAACATTACATAGATGGTTACACCTGTGAACATAATGCGGACCAAAAGGTCATTTACCCATATCAAATGAGTAATGGCAAGTAAGCGCATTACCACCTTATTGCATTGAAAAGTTCAAGTGATCCGCCCAAGAGTTTCTTTACATTTTTCGTAACAATACATGTTTATGGAGATTCCGAAATTCACAGCTGTGTTGTCTGTCGACTATTTAAGGTAGGTACCTAATTAATACAGATGAGCTAGACCAGAGTATAGAGAGCTAGAATACAGAAGAGCTAGATGAGCTAGAAGTATATGAGCTGCTTCAAACTTTATTCCCAGGGCATTTTGTCAATGATTATGCATGTCTATAATTACATCGGATATGCCCTTCTGTTTAAAAATAACAATCAATATTTTACAGCAATCAAGAAGAGAACGGAAAAGTAATAAAATATTATAAGTATTTTGTTTTGACGTATGCTGAGATCATCTGATGAATATGAAGGTCTATTATGACTTGATTTTAATATTATTTTTATATTTTTTGTTTGTCTAAACTATGTACCTACTGAATATAATTATAATACATATTACATTTCTAATAGATTAATTATTGATTTTATCTGGTCATTTCTTCGTACAGGTTCTTGTTAGCTTTATGAGATCGTATTACAAAAGAGCACTCAGATCAGCTCAGCTCATGAATCTTTGTGTGCATCTACCTTAATTACTGCCAGTCAGTTCAGGCCCTTAATTCGTAAGCCTGCAATTTGTGTTTCACAACCTCTTAGGGCAATGATGGGTCACAGATAATACTCAGCTTAACAAGAAATGACGTCCTTCGTACTGTGGTTATTAACAAATAGTTTGAGTATAATAATTACAACATGGATGACACGACGGAGAAAATTTTAGATGTTTCGTCTCGAGACGAAGGGTCAGGAAAGTTTGCTATTGTGTGACATTTAATTGTTCTTTTGAAATAAGTCTGTGGTGTAATAGTTATTATGAACTACGACATCGTAGAAGATTGCTATATGGGTTGTTATAAAGGTTGTCTGTATGATACCTACTTAAGTTAATCAAGGAACATAGAGCAACAAAACAAATTGCAAGATGCAAGAGCCTATAAGTACTTACAGAAGATTCAAGCAAGGAAACTCTACACCAAAATCATTTATAAAAGCGTCAATATGCTTTCAACTTTTCAATGAGTTGCAAGCTTTGATCAAGTTAGTGGCTTATAAGGTTAAGATGTAACATTTCATCGCTTCTTCCGACAGTTTATTATTACATAATCATTGATTAGGTGAATATATCATGAATGTTATTCGCACTCATATAATCATCAGCCTGCGTACACTGCATAAGTATAAAAATGAACGTCTGTCAACGTCACAATGTTCATACTACCGGCATTGATTTGTATTTAGTCGGGTTATGCAGTTGGAGCGGTGTTGAATTGACCCGGTGTACATGTGTCATATTCTCTGAAAGGGCTGACCTGTGTTTATGTAATGATTTAGATGGTCATGTATAATTTTGATGCTGTTGACTGCTGTGTCGGGACGTTGTGTAATGCAAATCATATTCATATAGCGCAAATCAAATGTATGTACCTAAGTAGGCATATGTAAAGATCCTTGTTGGAATATTAAGATACCTAGATGATAAAATTAAGTAAATATTTATTGATATCTACAGTACTTATAAGAATACATATTATGTATACAAACACACAGACTCAAGACAAACATCTCAGTAAAACATAGTTGTAATTATCTCTCTTGGGGATCGATACCACGACCTACGGCTATCGACCACGCCGACTAGCCAGTTAGGATTTAAGCATTTCATATCAAACGTCACACTCACAATCACAAAATACAAATGTACCTAATTTGCCATTTTAAAATCGGAAAAAGAACTTTTTTGAAGCCCATATAGCCATCAAACTGTCCATCTTGTAACGATGTTTGCTTCTACATTTCATGTAATAACCATATTGGAATGTAATATTAAGTGCGGTGACATCGTTTGCTCAGGTGATGGTATAATGTGTCTAGACTTGCTTACGAGAATCTATGTATATTGCAACATGCTCGTACTTTAAAGTTAGGTGCGGTTATTTTAGACAACATATACCTAGTTATAATTTTAAAGTTTTTTTTAACGATATGTCTTCATAAGTTTTTATTACAGAAGAATGGAAAAAAGAATAATACAAAAAAATAAAAAAGATTTTTTAAAGAAAAAAGTTTATGTAATTATTAATGTTAGACCATCATTGGATGATGATCCAGTCGCCGTGTGTTTGTTCGGTTTTTATCGAACGATAATTTTTATATAGGTAGGTATCCAAACGCCGTCACCCGACAAGTGTGAATAGCTTCATACAAAATGTTCTGTCACTGGATCTCACCATTAATGAAAAATCCATGATAAGCAGAAACGAAACATGTTTAATAGAGTCTAAAGCAATATTTTCAATGCAAAAAATATAATTCTAAAGTCAACTTTCCAATTAAAATTTAACAACATATGACCTACCTTTTTTAAACAAGGCGAATAATAAAAAAGCTTATTAATCCACGTCCGATTTGAAATTAACAGTAGCAAACAACAAATTGAAGGTAATAAATAACGTATTAGATGAGCAAATGCCTTTCGTAATAGAAATAAAAGAAGTAGCTTGTATACCAATGAATGGAAACCATCAATCACATGCATATTAGCAAGTAATAAATTGATAATTGACAGATAAGTCTTTGGTAAACGAATTACAAGTTACTTTATTGTTTTCTTTGTTATTATTATATTTTGATAAAAGCATAGGTTACTAATAAGGTATGTAATAAAAGGTTAATATCTTCTTCGTGGTAGTAAAGAATGACATTTAAAGTAGCAGGTTCTGATTTTAAAAGTGTGAAAAATTTAAAATCATTGAAAACTACGTATTTCCTTTACATTGTTTAACATGATACCGAGAAAAAGTAATAAAATTTAAACTTTTAAGTTAATGTTTACGATAAATATAAAAAAGTATTGTTATTTTATTATTTCAACTCGTGAATTAAACTTCGCCGATTTCGTAATTCACAACATTCTCGACTCTGATGATTGCTTCCAAAGAATACCGAATGAAATTACCTGTAACAAAAGGAAGCTTTTATTAGTATGTTTATTAAGTACAATTTAAGAAGTACTTAGTTTGAATAAGATGATTTAAATAAATATTATTTTGAATGTAGCGAAAGTCGTATGCCTGGTTGGTAAAACGTGAAGGAAACTATCTGCCTATCCTGATGGGAAGGACGTGTAACATATCTTACATACAAACATAGACAAACAAGATACAAACATTAGTACTTAATATTATTTAACTCTCCTCTTTTTCATTTAAGTAGGCAGAGACGACTGCATGTAGGTACTTATTTATTAATTTATTTTAATTGTAAAATTAGTTACTTTATAAAATTCACATGCAATAATGAACAATAAAAATAGTATACTACCTAGTATAAATAGTTCCTACCTAGTATAATAAAAATAGTACCTAGTTGTGTATAAGTATAGGTATCCAACTGTATATTAAGAAGTGTTAAATAAACAAAGTCCTTCATAAAAGGAACAACATAGTCACGATTTAACAAACATAAACACAAGTATTTAATGAGAATGTAAAGTATTAAAATGACTTCAACTTTATGATAGTGATGAGTCAAGTTATGGAGGTAAAATGTATAAAACTCAACGACATATGTTTTGGCTGGTGAACGGGAGAATTCTTTACCATTTAAAGATTTTAAATACTTAAAGATATGTCCGAGACATCACAATGGGCCTTAAAAATGCAGAGATGATGTTGATTTCTTTATGAATAATAAAATATTCATTGACCTACTGGATTTTTGACAATTACCTAGGTACTACATAAAGCTAAGTTTGACACTGTTGCTTCATCTCCAAAAGATTTTCATACTATTGCAGAAGCTACCTTATAATTTAATATGTGTTTTTTTTAAAAAAAACGAAGGTATTAAATTTCTTTTGCTATAAAGTTGTAGGTACATAATTTTTATTCCAGTATCCAACCAATTATTTACAAAAATTATAATTATTATATTTATAATTCTGTAATTATAGAGTAAGTAAACGTAAGTCAGTAAACCATGCTTATTATTATGTTTTTTTTCAATAAGTCATACAAAATTGTTTATATCCATAAAAAAGAAGAAAATGTAGAGTTTTTGCCACTGCATAGTAAAGTTTATCGTTAAAATAAAGTGGCTGTATATTGATAAAATTTAATAGAACATTGTTACTAATTCAATTAAAAAGCTTTTCTGGGTTTGCGGTCGTACAGTCTTCGCGGATTGACGTTTGAGCCGACTGATTATCAAAGTCAAAGGATCTTTATTTCAAAGGAAAATTAAAATTAATTATCGTTAATATTAATTCAGCGGTCCAACTGCAAAAGCGTAGAGGCTTTAATTCGTGCCGGCTTTAACTAGCTCCAATGGTAAGTAAATGGCTTGTCATCGCGTTTTAGAACGGCCGATGGAAGCGCAACCTTTGCAACGGGTCACATCGTCACGCAGCCGGTCACAATCTCTTTGCTCGTCTCATGTGTAAAGAGCAACTTATAAATTGAAGATACGGTTGGTAATCGAACGCTTACCATTATGTTTTATTAAATGGAAATTATTTTATTTACTGCTAATAAATAGAACTTTTAGGTCATTTGAGTTTCAGCATTTCGATTTTCTCCCAACCTTTTCATTTGCTTATTATTATATTTTGTTTATTATTGAACCCGTATAAGTATAACATTTTAGGTCAGTTAGCAGTTTAATAACTCATAAAAATAAATTTAGTAAATAAGATTATTTTTGAAATTCCAAAGATAGAAATCAACATACGTAGGTAAGTAATTATACCAACTTTAAGATTATTTATTAAACTATAAAGCCTACAACAAAATTCAGATATTCCTAAATCTTAATGTACCTATGTAATAAATTTAATATCACATCAAAAAGCTTTAAAATACCGCATACAGAGTACAAACATCTTACTCAATACTTTACCGTTCCCACGGTGGTACGTTCATTAGCTAATGCGTATTTTCTTTAACATTTTTGCTCATCTAAGTATAACTTGTATTGGTCCAAGGTCGCCTTTACCTCTCATACTAGTAGCATACACAGATAAATATTTAACTGACAGATAAACATATGTGTTACTAAAACGTTTTAGATAGTGAAAGTTAAAAAATATCTCACGAAATAAACATTATGTAAGCTAGTAGTAAACGGACCTTAAATTGAACATCATAAATTGTTTTTAATGAAAATTGAATACTTAGTTCCGATATTTATAAGGACTAAAGCAAAGAAGTAATTTGATTGCAGTCCGAGTTTAGAAAACATAAATATCCACAGGCGAAGAAAAAGCTGCTGTAACTTTCAGTTGTAAATACCTAATTAAAGACTACACACTAAAATACCCAACGAGCTTTAAAAAAAAAAAACAAAAGAAATAGCCAAATTGGATTTTTATTGTAATATTATATTTGTAATGATCAAATTAGCAAATTCATTTTATGAGGGACGATCGAATAAACAGAACAATAAAATCAATAATTTATGTTAATGGGTTTACTCATAAAACCATAGTGATCATTTATTATTATTATACAAAGATAAGATAAGATACACGTTTGAAAGGATCTGAAGGAATAATAATTATGGTACCTTCTTTTAAAATAATATTATATATGTGTAAGGCAGGTTGTCAACGTACCTATTTCAGGTTTTTTTTAGTACCTGGAATATAAATAGCACATTACAGACGGTTCATCGCACTTTTAATAAAATACCTCTTTATTTTAATTAGATAGCTATTTATATTTAGAAATAGTACCTAATATAGATTTAACATAAAATGCTTTGCATTCGTGGGCCAGCCTCCACGTTTTGACGTTTTGTCATTTTGTATTTTTACTGTGTACCTAAGTATTTTCTATTCACGATATTTAATCTAATAGCAGAATTTTGTTAAAAAGTACGTAAAAGGCAATAAATTGTGTGTGTCTATTAGCAAACACTGTCAACAGCTAAAAGACTGAGTAAATTAAGACAAAGTAAGACGTAACCCTCAAATTATCAATTTTGGCGTATTTAATCACATTGTCCGCGATCCAAGGGCATGTAAGTTCAACTTATTACCATGTAAAGCAAAGACAATAGCTCAGTTAGTTGGGTAACTGGGTGTCATTTCATAAAATCTCCATAAACAATAGAAGGTGCTAGTGTTTTCTCACAGAGCCGCTAAGAAGTAACGCATTGCTTGTTGCGACATTGTTTGGTCAAGTTTTGGAGGAGTTCAACCGTTTTTTTTTTGTAAATGAAGCTAAATATTGTCCTTTTTCTTTCGAATAGGTTAAAAAGTTTATTCAAATGTTTTATAAATCACTAAGATACCTACCTACTTATCAATTTGTCCGCAATATTAATTCAATAAAAATAAGCACTGTTTTTTCATTACAATAATAATCAATCTTAATTATGGATAAGATAATAAAATAAACCAAATTTAATAACTCTTAAGAAATTAAATAACGCTACCACGATAACCACATGTAATAAGAAGTTAATTGGATAAACACTTCGCAATTAGCACATCAATAAATAATTAACATACACTAATAAAGGTTAATATTGCAATTTACAATTATTACTCAACGTTTGGTCGGATGTTTTTACTTTGTAAATACATTTTGTACATAACAAGTTAATATACTCGCTACAACAACGACACTCATAGGTCTTTTTTTATAGTAGGATAATTAATAATTCATTAATATAAATAATTAATTAATAAATACATGTTTTTGGTTTAAAAAAAGAGGAAATGACGCGTAGTTTTAAAATTATGGCACCTGTTTTGTATCCGTCACGCATCATCCACACTCTTTATTCTCATACATTCATGAAGGTTTAGGGTAGGTACCTACTCCTAGCTTTGCCTTTCCTTGACAAGTCTTGCATTAATGTTTGCATTCAAAAAGAAACTTCAGACCACCGTAGTGACAAAATTGCTGGTAAACGAGAGCCTTTATTCTACTTAGATCGCCTTAGAAATAATGTTGCAACAATCTTATAGGAAATAATGATGAGACCATCTCGATTACACTGTTAAATTAAATAATATTGCTCTTAAATGTCAACCATCTATAAATGGTAACTAATCATATTTTAGTTTGAATTTCAGTGTATAGAGTAAAGGTTAGGTTGGGAAGCTGTATTTACTGTGCAACCAATTTTAGTACAATCGATTTCCAGTAAATTGGAGTAAAGTAAACCCTAATCGCTGCTTAATGCACCTTGAAAGATTGCAAATACAAAGAAATACCAAAGTATTGAAAATAAAGGGCGCACAAATTAAAACCTGAAATATATAAAGTATTTTCAAAGATCTAGCTAAATTATGTAATACGCTTGCAATTTGCGTAGGCGCACATTTACATAGTCACCTTTGACATGCCACCACAATTCAATCAATTTTTATTGCCACAAGCTTATATCTAATATTCATCCGCCGCGAATATCTTCCTCAATTCTTATTAATTAGATGAAAAGAACTAGTTATTCGAATATTTTACCTTGACATTTACAAATATCCTATTTGTGTATTATTTTAGACTTTTTATTTGCCTCAAAAAAAGGGTGCGTCGTTTGGCATAACGAGCAAAATATTATTATTGTCTTTTTACTTCACTAATTTACGAGATTTGGTGACAGGTATACCCAAATTAGGTCCGAGAAATATGTTGATAAACATGTTTTTAAATAGGACTTTTTGTTGCCATGTCCACTTTTCTTGTTTTAGGTTAAATGATTTGCATATATTTGATATCATCGCTTTTTACTTGTTTAAAAACAAAAAGAAATGGGTTTAGGTTATATGGCTGATAAATTTATATACTTACATTATTTTTAAAAATTCTGAAGTCATAATGATTGTAGATCTTGTGTTTTTGTCAAGCGAAAAATCATAGGTTCATAAAACATTTTAAATTTATGAGCTTACCTACAAAACTAGTCGCTTTTCAACAATTTGACCTCTCACCTTAAAGTTTGTGTAACGTGTTGGTATCATGATTTATCTTATTTTTTGTGTTTTTTAATATTAAAACAGAATGTAATTAACCTAATTCTAAAGCTTTTAGTTATGTCATTTGCGGATTATAGATTTGTAATAATTCAAAATTACTTCATAACACCGGATTAGCGTGATACAGTTTTGATATGAAAATTAATATTTAAATATCTCGATATTTTTTGTAATATTGATAAATATATGTAGGCTGCGGTCTAGTCTGCAGTCTATGGTTATGTAAACGTGACTGAGACTTCAAAAAATATGAAGAAAAGAAGGTACTTACTAGGGAAGCATTATTTTCTAGCCGATCATAAAATGTCCTATTTGATCTTAAATAAATAGAACTTGCATCTAATAAAAATATAGACGATCAAATTGGTACATGAATTTCACTTTTGATCACTCAAGAAAGGTACAAAAAGAGATTAGTTGACCAACAAGTCACGATATTTAGAAAAATCCATTAACGATGACAATAAACGTAAAAAATATGGACAGCAATTAATGAAGAGAGGTGCTTTATGAGTTTTAAACGCTCGTTTCTAAATTGATAGATCGGATTTATAGAACTACAGACATTGAATTAATGACTTCTATCTTACATTTATGTACTTTTAAATAAAAGGTAACTTAGTTTTATGTCTTTAGGGCAAAAATGGCGATATTTGGAAAGAGTATACATAGAACATATTTACTAATATCTACTTGCATAGTACTTATGCTTACTTTAAATTTTACTCACTTTAAAAAAGGTCTTTAAACGAAACTGGCAATGTTCGGAACATATTTTTACTTACGATCGTACTTAGTACAATAGTAGGAATTTTGCAGTTTCTTACCTGAAAAGAACAATAGAAGTTTAGTGAAAATTACATAAAAATAATAATAATAAGTATAGCACTACAGAATGAATATTAGTCGTTCGTTTTCCATTGCAAATAATTTAAATTTTATTCTAGTGCATGCGTCTAGTATGTACCTACAGTTGACTCATCTCTGTGTTTCTTTGTACGCTTTGTATGTATCTATGTCATTTAAATGAAGCCTTTGGCAGGTGGCGATAGAGATTATCTAACTGTTTACTCTTTGAAATTTGGGAATTACTTAGTGTGACTGTCTTTTGATGGCTATTTGCTGACTAATTTTTAACACGGTTCTGTTAGCATTTGTTGCGAAGTTTCTATGGATTTTTATCGTGAGCTTTTAGTGTTAGAATATTTTGTATGAAAATGTTCACACTTATCAAGTGATTTAGCTACTGCAGCTGATATAAACCAAGTCGAAAAAACCTGATCCAGCGGGGACGTTAACAGATTTTAACGAATCTTTACAATATTGTAGCTTTCACATCCGATTATCACGTGGGCTAGATATTATTTTATGACATTGTGTACGTTTTCCAAGAAAAGACGATAAATGCGTACGATATCGCGGGCGGCCGCTAATAATAATAAATTTGCAAAACACACATGTGGAATTCACACAAAATCGTCGTCTTATCATCAAAACCAGACGTAGGCGTTCAAATGTCAGATTGGAAAGCTAGAATCAACATTACAGATGCTATTCAAGCAATTGTAGCCTATTCATTCATCAATGAGGTTGCATAATGTTAATAAATGCATTGTTCGCATGATATAATCTAAGTTCACATTGTGAGATATGATAGGTTAGTCTAACCGGTTATGTGAGTATATGGGAGGAGTATCAGTAGCTTGTTACTTCTGATTTGTCGTGTTCCGATTGTTATACTCGTAACTTGATTATTGTACGAGTTTTGTTTATTAAACGTGTAGGTGTGGTTATGGACAGGCGACTGATGAACATGGATGAAGCGAAGGAAGTGTGGATCGTAGCAAGTGGGGGGAAGTGTTCTCTGCCTACCCCGATGGGAAAGAGGCGTTTGACAGATATGTAATGTAGGTGTGGTTACTCTAGGGGGCGAGGATTTTTTATTGCTTTGGAGATAAGTAATTAGGGCTTTTTACAAACCAATGGCCTGTCAAGTGACTTCATCTTGTTATCGAATAAATAAAACAATAAATTGTTCAATAAACACATAAAATTGTCTTTTAAAGTTTATGTCAAAATAACAAAATTCACAATTGAACGAATGAGGAACCAAATACCATTACTTGTTACGACGGAGCTTGCAGCCAATAACATTCGGTGCGCATAAATAGAATGAACAAATGTGTCAGTATTGCGGAGAGCAAAATGAGCAAGATGAAAAGGGAGAGTTTACAAAAGAGATAAGTATAGGTACCTAGGTGTGTTAAATTGAAAAAAAAATATGATTTTATTTAAACTTTTTCACGACTGTACCACTGTTCAGGTTATAATCTATCTAACTATATAACCTACTATATACCTAAATAACTATATAGCCAACGACTATACAGGTTACTATAGTAAGAGACTTTATGTCCCTCTGGTTGTGGCACGTACTGCACCATGCGTGAAATGGTTTCAAAACAGTGGCTATTTTTTTTTCATGAAAAAATATATTTACCTACCTATACCTACATACCTATTTTGAATTTCAAGCTTATTACTTACAAGTTTTTATCATTTTCATAAAATCTTCTACTAAAAAAAAAGATTGCTTAAATCTTCTACTAAATAGTAACCCAATAATAAAGGAGTAAAACTGAAAGTAAGTAGGTAACCTATATTTTGTCTTCTTGCCTATCTTTTCTGTTGACTGTACATATTGTATAGGTATTGTGTAAATGTACCTATATGAAGCATAAATACCGTAGTACTAACAGAAGGTACTTTACTTTCTCTCATTCGTGATCTACGATTTTGGTTCCGATCGAATTGTATGAAGAGTTAAACGGTTTTATATGATCTCGGTTTACAAGGAATTTAGGTTAGCAAAAGCCAAAAATATGTAAAATTACACGTTTATAGCACATGTGTTTCAAGTCTATGTTTGAGCTAGCCTACTTAAAATACAAATTATCAGCTGATACAGTATGACACCATCATTTTCTTTTTCTATATTTTGAGCCTTTACCTCTACAATTTAGTTCACCCTGAACAAAATAATGAATATGCAGTTAATTAACCATATAACATTTTCCATTTAAATCCTCTGAGCCCATAGATGTATTATATTAATTGCCGGCAAATAGTTTAGGACTAATTTAGATGTTTCACAAGAGATATTTTTCTGCATTACTTATAAATGAGTGCTTGCAAGCTATTAATATAATATTAAATACATAACTATTAAATAAATGCTTACGCATTTCAATGTGTGGTAAATAGACATAATTATTTAAATCCCTTTTGCATTATTCATTAGTTATTCCTTTGTTTATAATATCATGTTTGTCGATGATTTGTTGTACTCGTAGATTATTTTACATTTTCTGTAGAATGGTTTACGCCCGTTATTAATAACCTATCCTGGGGGCTTAGCACGGCGTTCCGCGACAATTATCTCACGTATGCTGTCCTTATCACATTTAAAACTATAGACAGAGACGTAAGCGTGACAAACGCATGACAACGTCTTGTCACGGAGTGCCATGCTAAGCTAGCTGATCCGTTTTTTACCAAATCGAGATTGAAAAAACAAAACACAATTGTGTTCTTGACATGTTTTTGGTACACAAGTGACAATTGTGTTTTGTTTTTTCAATCTCGATTTGGTAAAAACGGATCAGGATAGGTTATTAATAACGGGCGTTAGGCGATTCTAATGGTGCTCCCATATTGCATGTCATAAAATGTTTACTTACATTTTATAACAAACTTTTAGCATACAAAAATGTTTGTAAACATTTATAACAATTTTCTATATCTACAAACATTTTATAACATGCAGTGTGGGAGCTTCATTATAGGCAGTTGCGATTTCACGTTTGGTATAAAACAACGCGATCTACGGTAAAAAAAAAAAAAAATGTCTGAAGCACGGGTAAGGAGAAGTAAATTTTACATGTCTGAAGCACCAGTCTAAAGCTAACACTAGTTTATTATAAGAGAATTGACATTATTGTGTAATAAATACAATGAAAAATCATTTAATCCTGTAGGTTTTGATAATCCTAGATTCGCAAGAGTGCAGTTTTCCCTAGAGAAGAACCTAGCAAAGTGAAACCTATTTCAATCGATAAAAAGAACGAGCTATAAAATTAGTAACCTGTCTGACAAGCATTATTATTAGCATTTTATTAAAATATCATAGACATTTTAGATCAGCAAAGAAGTATATTTATGATCCCAAAAAGGAGATAAAAGCTTATTCTAGATTTGGTATTATAATGCCAACAGTTTTTAGTATCGTAAAGTTTAATTATAAATCGATGGTCAAATGTCAAATTCTTGGTTGGGCTTTATAACATTCTATAAACTTAATGGTTATTTTGTTAACTTCCAAATGATTGTGTCAAGGCCGAACATGTTAACACTATTAAAATTTCTTGAGAGAATAAAATTGATATCAATTTTATTTTTACAAATTTTATATTAAGTAAGTACTGGGTACTATCTGCTACCTTCTATTTATTACTCCTTTTCACTAATACCTAGTTCCGCTTTGTCATTTGCTGGAACCTAAAGTAACAACATTTTATACCCAAAATATCCATTTAATTGTTCAGTCATTATTTTGTAAGAACGCACAAACAACACAAAACAAACTATGTATGAAATAGCAACGGTCTTATTACTTAAGGTATCTACACACCAAAGCCGCCGGCTTTTTTGACAGCTGCCATTCGTATGAGGAAAAGCCGCTGGCCTAGCCCGGCGGCATGCCGGCGGCTTTGGTGTATAGATAGCATAATGCTAGGTATGTATATAGTAGGAATACTAATAATGACAAACACAAGAGATTCTCATTTACTCTACAGCCTTTGTAATAAAAATAACATAAACAAAACACTTATTTACAGCCTATTTGTCATAAAAAAACAAGTTCCGTCTTTATGAAGATTAATAGATGCACTTAGCACTTTTTTAAAGACAAAATCTTCTTATTTTGAAGGCACTATAATTCAAGGTTATGTCATAGTAAACGGATATAGGTAGGACCTGTTACTACTTACCTACTTCTCTAAAGGAAAGGTCAAGAATAGATGGTCATATTTTTTAATCTTTGTCAAGTGGCTTTTGACCGTGGGCGGACGAGTCCTTTTTAATTTATTACTGGTTATAAACTAATGAATCGAGTGTTTTTTTATCGAAATGTGAAGAGCGACAAAAAATTCAAAGGTTACGTGCGTTATGCCATTTAAAGTAGCATTTAGAGAATGGTCAATTAATCTTTGATCTATTTATAGATTCTATGTTTTATAGAGGTGTTGTTTCAAATCAAATGACTACAATCTATACCAAAAATGATGTGACATAATCTGCCCGTGAAACTAAGCTGAACAACTTTTAGAAGCATAAATCGAAATACATGTTGATTTATTTATTTCAATATTACAGCCAAAAACATCACCATTACAGGAGACTATCCCAAATCGATGGTGTTATATTACTGGATATACCTACTTCACATTCAATTTATAAGTTAAAATAACACAATAAGACCCACTAGGGCAGCCAGCGGAGTTACCTGCTAACACAGAGTTAAATAAATCATTTGTATTGATTTATCTTGATTTAACTGTGTGTTAGCTAACTCCGGGTCTATTGCGTTAACTCTGGGCTGCGCAAGTGGGCCTAAGTAATAAAGTTCCCAAGTGCCTGTTTCTCACCATTTATAAATAAAATTTATTTGACAGATAAACCTATGTCTATTTCATAAAACATGACGTTTTAGATAGAGACAGGTGTAAAATATCTGTCAGATAAATTTTATCTGTAGGTGGCGAAACGGCCCCTAATAGAATAAACTAATAAAAACTTCCTCACCACTATAATCTCCATAAAACTTTCAATTTTAATTTAAAATTATCCATCAAGACGTATTTCCGTCCAGTGGAGGTTAGAAAATTGCTTGTATTAGCATAACGTAATACTTTTACTGCGTTTTTAGTGCTAAACTGCGTGTTGCGTGTGCGCAAGTTGAAAGTGTAAAACACCCAACTGTGACTTATGATGGGGCTATATTTGAATGAAGAAAACTTTATTCCTCATTTGGGTATACTTAAAAATAAAAATGAGATTCAAGTAGACTCATATAAAATAATTTTACCTTTATAAGATTTAGAAACTACGTGCACCAATTGATTCAACATTAAAAAAAATAATCTCTGCAAAACTTTCTGCCTACATGACCCTCCGTCTATTAATCGGCCACGACATATAACAAAATGACAAAGAGCTTTTTACGTTCGCATATTTAAGAATGAAAATGACGCTTATCTGAATTTAGATTATCAAATTAATTAAGTATTCATTAAATGGACTCATCAAACCGAATATAAGTCAAAGTCAAGGTCTTAAATGTTTAAAATTTCACGCTTTCGGCATTTAATACTTCTTTTTATGCACAAATTATATGAATTTTTTGTTTTGTTTTGCTTTCAAAAGAATAAAGATAAAGTAATGTGTTCTTCGATAAACTGACGCTTTTTCCGAAAAGATCCTATTACACTTATAGCTGACTCTTTCGTTATCCATTATCAGAGACAGACGGCATGATTTTTGACTAATAATTAACAGTTATAGTACAAGATCACCAATTTTTCATTTTCTAATGTTGCTAGTAGACAATAGTACCTACCTCTACAGGTAGTAGTAAACCATAGTGGCGACCATCACATGGCCCACGCGATTGCCCAACGTGTATTTACACTATAACTTATTTTCATGATGAAACTATCTTATACTAGTTAAATATAAGTGTCATGTAAGCCTAGTCTTACACTATTTATTAATGAATGATTCATCGATTGCGCTAACGTCAACGACGACCACCAGCAATGTTTGCTTTCTCCAGTTGCAGAAAGAACCATTAAATTAATATATCCATTAAACATTGTATCGTCTTCTTCTAATTTTTGACAATGACAGTGACAGCTATAGGTTTAATGGCGTGTTTGTAGTTATGGAGTTTTCTGCAACAAACTATCCGTGCAAACCTATCAGATGACAGTTATTCTGTAACTGTGTTATGGGCATTGCAAAACGACCTACGTGCTTAATAAAAATGCAAATATTTTGTCATTTTTGTGCGAATTTTTCGCATTGGGTGAATTTGGGTGTGGTAGAAGATACTGTTTTGAAATTGATGTAACTAAATACCCAAAGATGTTGCCAGCAATATATATTTTATTAACATAATATGCTGTTACTCAATGTAATATAAGGACTTATAATAGGTACTGTAACTTATAATAACAGAACTACAACATACGCTTTTTATACGACTCCAGACTAAAAACATCTTTATCAGCCCATATCTGTCCCCACCGAGGGGCACGAGCCTACTCTCATAAAAAGAGTGAAAACATTAAAAAAAAAAAAAAAAACATACGACCAAAAAAAGGAGGTGGTTTTTATTTGCATCAACTGATTTGGTAAGATTCCTTCATGAATATATTTTTAATTTATCGTGTCAATTCAGGATTTACCAATAGATATGGCATATAAATTGGTATATAAAATAAACCAGAGAATCTATAAATACAAGATGACATTTTGATGATAACGTAGGCTTTTAGAATCTAAATACCTACTTGCATTAAAGATATTTAATTAATGTTAAAGTTTCCACGCTTGTCAGTTAGATAGAAGATCGAATATGATAATTTTACAATATTATAATAAAGATTCGACTTATTTAAAGAAAATGTTTTCCTTTATATTTTATTTATGTTTGGTAAGGAGGAAAACACGACCAGTTTAAAACACAATTTAAATTATGAAGTTCAAACTGAGAATAAAAAGGTATGAAAATTAAAGTAGGTATTTAAATTCACAATGATAAAACTACTTTAAAATTAAATATCATATTATAATTATTATTATTTTTATTATAGGTATTCATGTTTTGTCAGTAGTTAACATATTCAATTGGGCATTTTGCATTGCTATCTTTTCACACACGATAGTGTAGGTATCTATTGAGTATAGTATAGTTAATAAAAGTTTATTATTACCTAGTGACATAAGATCAAAAGAAACGGTGCTATAAAAAAGTGCTTACCCACTTCAAACCCTATGATCTATCTCAGACATATGTTTACGGCACTCTTGCGCAAGTTTCTTGTGGCCATATTGTTATTTTAACAATAACCATTGTGGCTAGCTGTATTTTACGATAGAAACACTTGTTTTTAGTCTATTTGGTAATCAGACAACATTATTACAATATTTCTGGCATACTGGTGAGAATTCGCTAAGATTCGATTCAAACATTTACTTAATACATCTTAAATTTTATAGCTTATCACTTAGAAAAAATACAAACATATCGTGACTTACAATAATAACTGAATACAAGAATACAAGGTGAATTACTTAGCTTTGTCACTCGATCTTCCGCTTAGTACCGGATTATTATCTCATACAAACTTTTTCTCTTCTCTTCTTCTCTCAGCCTATAGCTGCCCACTGCTGAGCCTCCAGTTTCTCTCAAACGCGTCCGATTCCATGCCTACTGCATCCAACGAGACCCCACGATTTTCGCTATGTCTCATACCCACATTTTCTCAAAAACATGTATGTACCTACTCAAAACAACGTTGACATAAAACAATATCAAATGCAAAACAAAACGCAATAATTTAGCACCAATCAGTATCACTTACAACAAAACGCATTAACTCAGCAGTACAAATAAATGTTACATCAAAACTAACTTATGAACACACGTAAAGTCACGGTAATTTATAACTTGACACTCAGGAACTACGCGCGATGATACAACTAGAGTGTCTTGCGAGCTGTAAAAGCGAAAGTAAGCACGTAACTGCACCCTAATACGTTAGCATCTTTTAACACCAATTTGTAACCGTTACTAGACATTTAAAGATGTCACTTGCTAAATGTTTGTAGTTGCCAATGTTGCCATTATAAAAAAAAATGGATTGTTTTTGTTGACCCAGAATCGAATTTCGGGAAATATAATTGTGTCTAAACTTCGTTGTGTATGTGTTATGTTATTCCATTTTTAATGTGTTTATGTGAACGCCGATAAAAAAGCGGATCTGATATTATTATGTACATAATATGGCTTCAAATGCTTCACCTCTAGAGACTCCGACAAATAATCGGATCCAACTTACGACTACTCGGAACTACCTCACCTTACAAAGTTTTCTTTAAAACATCGGCATAATTATTTTAATTACAGCCCAAGAATTACATTGTCATAATATGTGCCTTCAACAAACAAAAGAGAAAGCATATTATTTGATTGTCGGTCTAGACATGTGGGTATGGAATGGACAATTAAAACATTACGAACTAGAATGTTTGAAATAAAGTTTTGTTTTCATCTGCTAGCCTAGACATTAATGGAAGAGATCATCTGGGGTAACTTTGATGCTCTGTATCTTTGTATTTATTTATGTATTTGATCAGGTAAGAAATGTGTTTCAAATATTTTTTAATAGCCTAAAAGACGGACTAATTATTTGTTGAAGTTTTGAATGTAGTCGTCATCCCTATTCTACTAATTTACAATATTCTTAGTTGTGTATCGGCAGAGTGTCAATGTCATTTTTTGACATATTTGGTCGCAATCATTGTAAGTAAGTAAGCCATTATTTAGCAGAATACCAAACGTGACAAAAATGCCATTGACACTCTGCCGACACACAACTGAGGCTATTTTAAATTGGCAGACTTGTATGTCCTCGTACGCTATCCCAAATGATAAGCTGCGACTTAGGTAATATTTGATCTATAATTCCAGAATTATACAATCTATTAAGATGCAATACTTCAACGAAAATTATGCCAAAATGTCAAGGATTTATTAATGTGAAACGATTGAACCCTCCCCTTATTTATTCACACATAATCGCAACATTTACCTACACTGTAATCGAATCGATTATGAAATCGATATTGATCGATTATTAAATTGCACGATGTTTGAAGATTTAATGCGATTATATCGTAATTATGGTGTTTTCGTCTGATAAATTGATGTCTTTTAAAATTTTTAAATGTTAGGAACTATTATTAAAGAATAAAAGATTAAATAGGTATTAAAATTTCTTAACTTTTGTAAGTATTGCAGAGTTTGTACGTATTTAACAACCTATTAAGATAATAATTTAGGTATTGAAGAAACTGGTAGGTACTCTTGTTTTTATAATATTTTGGATTTATCTATTTCATACAGTTACCACAAATGTAATACAAGTTTAAAAATAAGGGATTGTAGGTAGGTTACTTAATCGGAAAAAAATGATTTTTTGGCATATTGGTGTTGAAGTAGAAATATTAAATGATTTAAACTAAGGAGTTTTAATTCGTTAAAGTTTATAATATTATTATAAGTATCGCGAATAAAATAAAAAATCTTCTTTGACCTGTCTACGTTACTAAATACTTTTAAGCCGTCTCTATTTTGATCAACATAACCATTTAAAAACAATATAAAACTAGTACAATTTCATTTTAAAACTATCTTGAGTGGTCCAAGCGTGGGATTTTATACTAATTCGTTAATAATGATCGTTGCTTCACAGTTAGAAGTTAAAAAAAATAACTCAGATTGCGTGATATCTCTCTGACGGATGGTTTGCTTCAAAATGTCAATGGTCTAGTGTTTACGATTTTTACAAATTAGAATGTAGGTTGGAAGGATTTGTCTTCGTCAAAACAAACAATACAAGCTGCTTTGTAATTTGCCAAATTTAAATAGCTGATTTTACAACTCTTGTGTATTCAGCGATTGGATCTTTGTAGGTAGGTAGCTTAACGTTTGTTTTGAATCCGGATACCGTTTTTCATTTCTTCATATTTAAATTTAGAAAAAAGATATTCAGCAATATTAAAGATACCAAAATCAAAAGTTATTTTTAACTAGCATACTAATAATGTCATAAAATAAAATAAAGGTGGAATACAACCACCTATTGCCGCGGGAAAGGATACAGCTTTAGCTTTTAAGGTTATAAAAAAGAATCTACACAAAAATAGAATTACATACAAAATAAGCAAAATATTTTCTAACAAAATTCCATTTATTTATTTGTACGATTCCCTCAGAATAGAAACATAAAGAAGCAAGATTCACAACTTATTGTATGCAGCGTTTATTCTCACGGAAGGCACTTCGACACACTTACCTACTTACTTTACAGATGGGACAATCGAGACTAAATCACACTTTAACTTGATCAAAATCAACTTTATTTTCTACAACACAAAGTCGTAAAGCCAGATAACTTTAAATTAGAGGAAATGAAAAATTTAACTGTCATCATAATTTAAAAAGTTGTAATTAAACATAGTATTTTTTATCTATGTCTATTTTGTATAATACATTACTACAATAAGACTACAATGTTTATAAGAGTTATTTCATTTACAATTATGTCCATGCTATTGTGTCAAAATTAATTGATTACACTTTCGTCGTAACTCGTCGTAAGGAGTCGCAGCAGTATACTGAGTTGGATGGCCCTTTCAGTATCGATCGAGACCGTCTAGTGTTAAGTCCCTTAATGTACTACTTATAACCTCTCTTGATTGGTACTGAATAAAATATTTTCTATTATATTCTATTCTAATGAAAAGTACTGGCAAGGCTAACGTTAGCTTTAAAAAAAATGACGTTGACATTTCCAAGTAAGTAAATGTGGATTATTTGCTTTAATTTAAAGGTTTTAATCAAAAATCACTATTACAATTTTCGAAGTAGAGATTGTTAAGTAAATTCAAATTATTTTTATTAAAATCAAACTTCTTTTGATTGTTATCTCCATTATTACCTTTTTAACGACTTCATGGTTATTATTTAACAATAAAATAAACACTAGGTATGTATGACAGCAGTTAAAACATTCATTTGTCAATGACCACAATGTTCTACCTAGTGACCCACTGGGCGTTGAGTACAGGTGGACACAAAAATACGTAGAGTAGAAGTTAAAGATACGCTTATAAATTCTCATCTTTTTTACAAGAAAAGGAATGCTTGTTAATCATTTATTATATAATCAAAACTAAATATTTATCCCATTCAGAATAAATTCTGACACATCCAGACAAAATACAAATTTAAAAAAATTGGCAAAAAATAATATTATTTAATTTAATTGGTAAAATTAAATATAAGTAATTGGTAAACAACGTATCCCATTCATTTCGCCACACTTTTAACTAACATCAAACTGAAACCAATCCAAACGAAAGAAAAGTTAATTCTTTATTATTCTGTTTTTTTTTTTTACAGACGGATCTATGACCTCGAATCTCGTAGTTCACTGTACATCTAACACACCAGCGACAGTATGAGACGGCGTGACGTAACGATAGTGTAACCTCTTCACTTTCTCACTCACCTTTGACATTAAAGTAACTGTTAGCGGTTGTATCGATTTACTGCTTTATCTAGGTTACCGTAGTTAAAATTGAGGTATGTTTTTAAAACGTTTAATTAATTTGCTATTAATTAGGACATTTTGTTCATTGCGGAAATGCGAAACGCTAGGACTCAGCTGCAAAGCGTCTTTTTCTCTCGTAGGTTTATTTATCAGACCCGTACCTACATAATCCGACTAAATACAAACCAATAGAATTACTAGTAAATTATATCGTTGATTGGCGTTTATTTAAAAAGTTGGGTTATACAGTTGAGTGATCGATCACTACAGTGATTTTATGGAGAGGAACTGGCACGCTACATCTAAGTCGCGTAGGTAAATAAGTTTTTCTTTCACTCACAAGCGAGCCATAGATCACTTTTACTCTCCATCTACATAATCTTTTACAGCCGTTCCCAATATTCTAAGACAGGTAGCTATCCGAGACCGGCAGTACTTAACTGTCACGTAGCTGCCACTTTTGATTTATCCTTCAGAAGAATCCCGTACATGTTTTGACAGCGGTAGGTTTATAGGGACAAAAAATTCTAAGACAGATAACTATTTCTGTCTAGGTCAAAACCAAAGATAGATAGAATATTGGGAGCGGCCGTAGTCGTTCTGATACTGTCGCAATACAACGTCTAGTCTTCAGGTCAATCTTATAAAAAAGTTACGGCTACTGGGTCACTCGTTTTTGGACATATTACGCTTGCAAAACATACTATTGTATGTAAATTGTAATGGTGCCCAAATAAAGGAGAGATGGCTTCAAATTGATTCGTTTCAGAGTTATATTGCTAATGTGGTTTTCCTTAAAAATACTGAATAAGATGTAGATAAGTGTGAACGAGCTAATATAAATAGCTTAAACTGATACAAATGTATTTAACAAGAGACAGTTGATTAAGAAATTTATTTGAATGGTTAGGTTGACCAATATTTACGTTAAACCAGCAGTTTTTATAATCAGTACTTTTTTTCCAATTTTCGTTTACAATTAAGTAGGTAGGTATTGTTAAAAGCTCAACAGACCTAACTTTTTAGAGTTTCGTACCCAAAGGGTGAAAACGGGACCCTATTACTGAGACTTGGTTGTCTGTCTGTCTGTCTATCTGTCCGTCCGTCCGTCAGTCACCAGGCGCTGTATCTCATGAACTGTTATAGCTAGAGTAATGAAATTTTCACAAATGATGTATTACCGTTGCCGCTATAACAACAAATACTAAAAATACAATAATAGTAATAATTAAGGGGAACAAACATGATTTTTTTGCTTAATATCAAAATAGAGAATGGTACGAAACCCTTCTGCGCGAGTCCGACTCGCACTTGGCCGGTTTTAATGTTTTTTTTATATTTTTCAAACTACCTGCATTAATACAAATGCAGTTTATACAGTACAGTCATTTCAAACGAAAGGAATAGCTAGTAAAATCAAAGTCTTGTCACGATGTTTGATTTCTATTTTCAATTTATATCATTTGTACGGACATTATCTCAAAGTACCTTGATCTTGCGTCCATCAGTCATAGCTGCAGGGTAGTATGTCTTCCTGTCATCCTAATCCTATTATTATTGCACGTTAAGTTATATCACTGCAATCAATATCTGAGTAAATCGATAGAGCCTGAGGCTTGACGTGCTCTATGCCTTTATTTTATTACTTATGCTCGATGGGGATAACTTGTTTAAAGTGCATGTGATAAATTTTGCTTCAGAATAAAGAGATTTCTACTATTTTGGGTATAATTTTCTAATATATTTGGATCTTGAAAATTAAATAACGGGGTAATTCATCTCATTTAAAATCACAGTTAAAACTACCCAACTGTAGAAATCAACTTTTTAAATAAATATCTGTTAATGCCATAATTTTCATATTATTGTAGACATTTTTTTAGATGTCAGGTTGTACAGGTACAACTGAGTGGTTTTTAGCCAAATTAAATTTAGTCTAAAGAGTTTAATAGCTTATGGTACCTATAGGTACGTTTTTTTGATTTAACTATTCGTAACGTTTGATTTGAAAATAAACTGCAATTAAAACCTACCTACATAATGTATTGCTTTGAGAAACACATGAATTGAAGACCACCTACATGGCTTTTTGAATAACTGCTTTGAAATATTGATTAACACGATTTCATATTTTGGTGTTTTTGTGCAATAGAAACTTACAATAAAAAACCGTAGGTAGTATATTACTTTGAACAAAATTATCAAACAAAGTTTAAATAAAACGAAGAACTAGTTGTAAACTTAACCTTTTGTTTTGTATACTGAGTATACTTGTTTTTCCATACGAAGATTTATGGTCAGCACAAATTAATCAATGTTTTCGTAACCAAGAACTTTATAATTATTTTATAAAGTAAGTTTAACATTCTTATAGGTTTAACATTTTTATAGTTAGGTACGTGTTATTTACCTATTAACTACCTACTACCAATAGTAACTAATAACTAGGTTATATTATTATTTTCTTACTGCACAAAAAAGGGGTTAGGTTATAGTTAATAATGATAAAATACAATATTATGTACTTTAATTATTTTCGTCTGTATTTATAAAACCTGAAAGATTATTAAAACATACATAATCTGCTTTTTCTGAAAACCGCGACTTGCCACTCTTAATACCTTCGATATAAAGCACCAAAAATAAACATAATTGTCTATGTAATCTGTACTGCTGACCCTACTTATATACATACCTTATTTACCTGTACATAAAGGCCCTAACAAAGCATCACATTACAATTATTCGCGTATAGCATCGCGATTGAACACGAGTGGCCTGAATCGTAAACCACCTTGTTAGACGCTTCTTTATTAAGGTAACCGCACACTGACGGGCTTATTTATGGTACAAATACCGTATATGTATAATTATATAAAATTTTATAATTAAATACAAATTATAATATATTATAATAAATCATATAATTTTTTCAGAGGCAGATTAACTATGATTAATTTAGCTGTCTACCTGAATAAGTATTTTAGGCAATTATATGTTAAAGAATATGCATAATTAAAAATATTGTTCTGCCTATGTTTGCGGGAATAAAAACATGTTTTTATATTCCAATAGAATTCACGTAGACAGTATATTACAAAAGAAATTTGATAGCGAGTAAAGTTTTTGAATAACATTTTCCTTGATTTATAAAAAATAGTTATTACAAAATTATACCATTCAACTGTTTATACCACCCGTCTAAAAAATTATACCATCCAACTATTTATACGAGCCGTCTTAAAAAATTATACCATCGGGGTTTTTATACGAGCGGTCTACAACCACCTCTAGCCCACATCGGATATAGATCCGCGATACGCCGACAGCGACGTAACAATAGCGCAGTAGCGCAGTAGCCGTCTCTTTGATGGATGCACTTACCTACCTGCTTTGTTTTATATCAGTACATGTAAATTGTAGCGGTTTGGTATTGAAAGAAGTAAAATAGGATTTTAAAACTAGGGTTTGGCCTTGGATGTAGCCTTATCTTAAATCTCTATTAAAAAACAAATACTCCGGCCTATTTTTTATTTGAAGAAAGAAAACCTATCATAACTAAATACTTTTAGCTCGGATACAATCAGCCATGACAAGAAGTAACAACATTTTAAGCAAGAATATGAGCCTGAACTCGACCACAAATATCCCTTGATTTTTGTCAAGTATACTTATAAGTAATAATCCTTCTTGTTTTTCCGTAGTCGTGTAAAAAAGACTAACAGCCTGTATTAAGCTTCTATGATGTATCTAATGCTGTCTACACACCAAAACCGTCGGCATGCCGCCGGGTAAGGCCGGCGGCTTTACGTCATACGAATACCAGCTGTCAAAAAAGCCGGCGGCTTTGGTGTGTAGACACCATAAGGTCTAAAAGGAAAAAAGCTTGATGACATATAAAAAACTGTTCCCATACTTATTTTGGCGGATTACGGCCTAATCACTCTCTGTATGAGAGTAGGCTCGTGCCTCTCGGTGGGGACATATATGGGCTGATAAAGATAAAGATAAAGATACTTATTTTATTTTCCTCATTTATACCTTCGAAGTAAAAGTGTAAGTAAAATACGTGTCTTCTAGAAACTAGTAACACAAGGGTCAAGAGAGGGACGTGCTATCGACCCTACGATTTCACATTCGGTAAGGTTCTCTACCTCTTACTACATTTCTTATTTCTTAGATAATAAACAATGGCTTTTGGCTTACTAAATGTGGGCGGAGCTCGCGAGATTACGAGTTACTTGTAAACAATAATTTTTCTTATTTATTTTGCATTCTTTATGACATTAGCATTTGAACCATTCAGTTGGTAGTTTCCATACCAAACGTCAAACGTGAAGGCAGTTAAACCGCTAAAATTTAAAGGTTAGACTGTCGTTTATGTTATTTTTTTCATATTATTAGAATATCATTTTATTCTATTTTTCATTTCGTTAGACTGTCATTTCATTTTTTTTTCATATCATTTTTTTATTACCTTTATTTATAATGCTATCCTGCATTATAAATAAAGGTAATAAAAAAATGGTGATAGGTAGATACATATTTTATTTAGAAAAAGAAAAATGTCTTTTGAACTGTTTTCGAGTAATTTAGGTCAGGTTTTCTATTTTATTTGTTTAACATCTGCTTTTATACCACATAAACCTGACAAAGGTTGAATCTTTGCGAGTTATCTAGGTCCTAACTATGATTGGTATGTTGGATATTAAATTCTATGGCACGTAGTTAATATGTCAAAATTTTGTGCGATGCCAAAGGTGATCAAATTGACCTTTCTGATGTATTTGCTGTCTGTAATACGAGTATGTGAGAAATACCGAGAGCTTGAGCATCTTCAACATTTATGTAGCCTTCAGCCTTCATCTATTGCAGCTAAATAAAGCTATAATTCTAAGAATATTTCGTTAGGTGCTTGTGTTTCTGGAACTTTGCAGCAAACAAACTTTTTTGTGTGATCAAAGTTTCAATTGATGTTATGTTTTCCATTAAAAAAAGTTGTTGTTCGTAAAAGCTCTAATAAGAGTCAATCAATTGACTAATCATGGTAAAAAATTACTTTCTATGTGATATACGTAATACTTATTCTCTAAAATCACTTCTTACAATAAATTAATAAATAATTCAATATTCAGAGAAAACAATCATAAAAAAATCCAAAATATTCTTTTACAAATAAGAAAATGAACTCAACATTTTCAACGCACCATCCAATTTTTAATCAATTCAATTGAACTTATACATTCCAAATTGATCAATCAAAGTGACACACACATGTTCACCTGACCTGTATTCTACAGGTTATATTCACACGTTGGGTACATGTCATGACATGACATATGACAATTGACAGACGATTCTTAAAAAGGGCATACTTAGTAAGATTTATGCGTGTTTCATTGCGATATGAGGTATGCGTTACTTAAAGGTATGCTAGTTCAAAGGTTAATGAGTCTAATGAGGTGTATTTTACAAGAATAATACAATAGAGCTACGTTACTATGATATTTTTTTTAATTGACATTGATTTTATATACTCTGATGAAAATTAAAGGTCTCTATCTACACACATCCGGGCCGTGCCCGGGACGTTGTCATGACGACGACGTATTGTTTTTCCTCCTGACGGGCCACGGCCCGGACACGACCCGGATCTGTGTACATAGACCTTTAGGGTTGTTATCTGCTCATAACTCTGAAAAACTTTTCCCAAGAAACATGGGTCCAGCCCAAGTAAATCTCAGTTTTCGTACGAAGCGCCAAATCAGCTGATCGACTTTAGTCTATTTAGTAGATTTTTTTTATTGAATTAAGAAATAATAATGACATAATGCTTATGATAAAATATATAGTACAAGTATATGAAAAAACTGTTAGACTTCCTTCTACTCTACAGTGATTTGAACAAAAAATTCCGATGTAATCATACACGACACATTTAAATAAAAACTATTTATATAAATAGTACGTATCTAATTTAAATTTTGACTATATTTTTTTGCAAAAACAAATTACATCAAACTACGGGTATATACATTTAGCCATTTAAAATACGCAAATAGATGCGTAAAACGCCGCTTGCGCATAAGCGGCTTTGCACTGATTATGCGTTGATGTATTTTTGATGCGCCCACCTCTCGTTCCATATTCAAATTTGCATTATTCTACATTCAAAAATAATGAAGGTTTTTTTAAAGAAAGTGACAGTAATTTTGATGATTTTCTAAATTTTTTTTTTCTAAATAAAATAATTTAAAGCAGTATGGAGCGCGTTGAAGTCTTTTGTATGGAAATTGTTATACGCAAGAAAACGCAAGCGGTTTTGTTTATTTTATTCTTTTAAAAATATCTCTTAATTAAGTTAGATAGGTATTTTATTTGTTTATGTGAATTATTGTTAAATAATATTTTTGACATGAGTAAAAAATTAAGTAATTTTCTATATCATTCCTTTTATTAGGTACTTTCTTGTACATTTAGGTAGGTTACCTATAAACTTTTTATTGCTATATTTTAAATTGCTTTTTAATATTATATTATTATCTTTTTATTTAATTGATAATTAAACTTATCCTTTTTAAAAATAAATAAATAATTATTAATTACAACATAAAAAAAAAAAAAATTTTAATATATAACTTTTATAACAAATAAAAAATAAATCTTACCTGGCACAAAAGAAAAAATCACGACACAACGTCACACACACAATTTAAAAAATAACGGATTTCAAAATTCAAATCGCGAATGTCCGTTTCCCGCCGCGGCTGAGGTCAGAGTGCGTGTCGACTCACGCGCATCTCAATACTCGGGCGCTCGCTTAGTGAAAGTGTTTATATAGCCTTTGGGATGCATCTTGCATCTGACGTCATGTGTGCATTGATTGAGATGGAGCGATTGAACGATTTGTTGGTTGACTAGTTGGGGGTTGAAGTTTAATAGACGGTAATATTTTGGTAAACTGACCTGAGGTTTCCGGAAATAGGGAGGCATGGAAAAATGCGGGGTAGGCCTTTGCCCAGCAGTGGGACAAAATAGGCTACAAAAATATATATATTTTGTATTCACACTATTCATACTTGTCGGGTGACGGTGATCTAAACAAAAATGTCGTACGATAAAGAAACCGGCCCGATATACGATAAATTTAAACCCGGAATTAGTTTTAAAAAAATATGGTATTGAACCATCTACCTACCTAAGTAGTTTTATTTTGTGTTAACTGTGTGTTAGGTACTAGGCAAACTGGCCAGAAGTTGCTGGAGATAGGGAAAGATAGAATGATGCGAGACCGTTTCCCAGCAGTGGGACACAATAGGCTAGTAAAAAAAACTGTGTAACGTTTTCTTGTATATTTTTTAAATTCTTTATTTAAATTTAAACTGGGAATAAAACACTTTTTATTTTACGAAACCCCAGCGGGATATACGAGTAACATTTGTAACCATAAATGACCAAACTGACACAATTCTGTGATAATTCTATTGTGTTCTACGATTACTATTTACTATACAATAGTGAGGATCCATCGTATGACAATTAATCATTTGGATTGAATCACAAGTCGGATTAGTTTTGTTATAAATTGCAACGAGATGATATAGTGATGTAACACTATTGAGACATTTTGAGTTCATAATTATAGAAAATTCATATCTAAGAATAAATGTCTATCTAAACATATCCGGGCCGTACCCGGGACGTGTCCGGGCCGTGGCCCGTCAGGAGGGAAAACAATACGTCGTCGACGAATCGTTTTACGACGAATCGTTTACCCTCCTGACGCGCCACGGCCTGGATATGTGTAGACAGACCATAAGTCGACAAGATACATTATTTTGTTATTCAAATACAAGCAAAAAACAATTGTGATATACTTAGGCTTGGTTTCCACTAGTATATGGATATGATTACATAATATACGATAATGTTCTCGTGCTGTTACCTGACGTTTGTGAATAGCTTTATACAAAATGTTCTAACACTTGAGCTTACTAAATAAATCTTATAATAGGTAAATATAATACGTATAGACAGAATCATTTATTCATATACCTATGTATTTAAAAGCCAGGCTGTTATCGGTGAAGTAATTGCCATCGTTGCCTTTCTTCTGACAATGATTTGATTTCTTGATACATCATAAAATCAACTTTTAATAACAACACAGAATACCCATTAGTACCTATAAGTATAAAGGTACATATACATATCCATCACGCCTCTCTCCCATCGGGGTAGGCAGAGACCACTTCTCACTTGCTACGATCCAAACACATCTTTCGCAAGTGTATTTTAACAAGTATAACAATGAAAAATCATATCATTGAACGCGAACTACGAATTAAAATCACACTCAACGCTACAATTAATAAACACTTCTAAAACGAATGAGGTCAGATTTACACCAAAATTATATACAAACGATATATTAAACATCGGAACAATAAAGTAGGAAGCTAGGTGATGACGTAGAGTGAGGTAAAAAAGGGTTTTAATCATCGATCATGTTCTATCTGCGATCACGCATCTATCCGGAAACTGGAGGTAACGTTTATATACTAAGGTACGTGTGTTGTTGAGTAGGGGAAAAACTTTGGTCATGTTTATGGTGCTGCAGAATTTTTATATTTAGAGTTCCTGGATATACTAACATAATAACTAATATTTCTGTCACGCCTTTTCCCCATTAGAGCTGAAAAAAAAATAGGTAAAAAAAACTTTTTAAGTTAAACGGTTTTATGTTAAACATACATTGCAATGTTTAAGATAAATGTACTAAAAACCAAAAAATAATAAAATAGATACAGTCGTGGGAATTATGAACATATGCATAGACTAGACTAAAATAAAACCGTGGGGCACGTCAATTGTCTACAATCGTTGATTAAAATGTTTTTTTTTTTGTAATGTTACACTATCTATAGGTACCTAATTAGGCAGTTGTTCAACCGACAACGATGGACGTGTGATAATAGACAATTGCCGTGCCCCACGGTTTTATTTTAGTCTAGTCTATGCATATGTTCATAATTCCCACGACTGTATCTATTTTATTATTTTTTGGTTTTTAGTACATTTATCTTAAACATTGCAATGTATGTTTAACATAAAACCGTTTAACTTAAAAAGTTTTTTTTACCTATTTTTATTTTCTAGTTTTTAGTTTTTATTTCGCATTCTGTTTAATTCATTTAGTGCTTCATTATTGCAAGGTTTCTTGCCCGTTAGTTTATTGCAGTCCAACTCCTCTATACGTAGTCCCTGCAAAGATCTTACTGTACTAAGAGTCACGTAGGCTTGACCTTCTTCAAACAGTTTCGCACCTAAGTATATTTCAATTTTGCATAGTAAATTATATTCTACTTGTTGAGACCTTTCATTTGATACCCATGTTGATGGGATTGATAAAACCTAAGTTATCCGCCATTTTGTAGAGGCCGCCATCTTGGATTTTAATTTTATATAGTGCATTGAATTCTACTGGTTGAGCACTTTCATTTGATACCCATATTGATGGGATTGATAAAACCTACGTTATCCGCCATTTTGTAGCGGCCGCCATCTTGGATTTCAATATTTTATAGTATATTGTATTCTGCTTGTTGAGCCCTTTCATTTGATACCCATATTGATGGGATTAATAAAACCTAAATTATCCGCCATTTTATAGCGGCGGCCATCTTGAATTTATAATGATAATGAATAAACATAATTGTATTGTCACCAAAATCCAAAGTGTATACAAAATTTCAGATTAATCGGTTGACAGGAAGAGGGTGAAATTTGAATTACTAAATTTGACCCAAGAAAGAATAAAACAAACGGGGTGAGCTAAATAAAACCGTTTAAAAAACCAAACGCAACCATTTGCTGTTATGTAGCTAAGTAAACAATATTTCAGTATGAAGGCTTTCACTGTAGATTCTTTTAATCTTTGAAATTAATGCTTATGAATATTTTTTATAGATTATTTTCGCGTTATAACCTTATTATTATTTTTCTTTTATCGTTACTCTTTATACGTTACATATTTTATTTACAAATTAATTCCCCAAAGTATTTAAATCTCACCAGTAAGGACCAGAAGTCCGCTTAAATATTCTAACATATTTTATGGCCAACCCCTCCTAGGTGAAACATAAGAAGATCGTGTGATGATGCTACGCCTCAAGTGCATACCTTTGATAGGTATGTAGATAAATATACTGGCTGGATGTGGCTTGTTTAATACATAATATATACGATAGATATATCCTAATAATACCTATATTATAAATATCAATATTTGTGCCGATGGATGGATGTTTGTTACTTCATCACGTAAAAACCACTGAACAGATTTTAATGAAATTTTACTATAACTTAGCTTAGACATCAGAGTAACACATAGGCTATATTATTTGCAGATATTTTGTGTTTTTTCAAAGATATGACGATAAATGTGTACGAAGTCGCCGGCAGCCTCTAGTACTTACATAAATCAGAGAAGACTTATCTACATAGATCAAAACAAAAGAAGGAATAGAAGTTGTGTCGTATCAGGCGCTCAAACGGACGGCAGAGAAAAGAGTAGAGTGGCGAGGACGACAAAAGCAACGCTCTTAAGTGATTATGATAAATTACATATCTGTCACCTCACACCTCTTTCCTATTGGGATAGGAAGAGATCACTTCCCTCCACTTGCTACGACCAAACACATTTCTTTCGCTTCATCCACATTTATCAGTCGCCTTATATACGCACGTTGGTTTGGGGTACACTTGATTTGGCCTTTTTTAATAATTCCAGCATTTCATTGAGATAAGTAGTAAGATACTACTTATAGCTACATGTGAATATGTTATAAATACTACACTCTAATAAATAAAATATAACCACTAAACTAAACTTAACCTAACTTACACTAATCCGGGAATAACCCGCCCCTGGTCTCTCCTGGTGCAAACGTGCCCATCACCCCAGCTGCGTTTCCACGCTGGATAGCGATAGACAACCGCTGCAGCAGAAAAGACCCGGCGCGGGGGTCACAGGTCCTCTCCCTCAGTCTACCAGCTAGCTCTTTGGTAAACATTTTGGCTTCCTTACCAAAGCACCCGGTCGTTTCCACTGCAAATGGGACGAATACATATTGGCGAGAGAGGTCCGCGTACTTCTCATACTAATTAGTTTAGTTTAGTGCTTATTATATTACAGCGATTACCTACATGTTTAAATTGATATGCGTTTCCATTGATATTACATCTTTAATAATATACCTTTATATTTTAATACCGGATCGATTCAGCCTGAGGCTTACAATTTTTATACATTTCTTGACACACGACAAGTGTACGCATCCGTAAAGATTTCCTATAAACAAATCATTAGAGGATAATGTCCATTTATTTGTAATTCAATTGTTATTTATACCAAAGTACCTATTATGTAATTAATAAATAGGTACTGTTATTGCAATATAGGCTATCTACACACATCCGGGCCGTGTCCGGGCAGTGCTCCGTCAGGAGGGAAAACAATACGTCGTCAGGACAACGTGTGTGAACGAATCCATAGAAAATGTATGGAATGATATTTTTTCCCTGACACGTCCCGAACACGTTGTCATGACGACGTATTGTTTTCGCTCCTGACGGGCCACGGCCCGGACACGTCCCGAGCACGGCCCGGATCTGTGTAGATAAACCTTAAAAATGAGTTATAAATTATGTAAAATAATTAATTAGGAATTAGGACTTGAATATGAAAAGTTTTTCCAAGTGAAGAATTAAGGAAAAACTTAGGCTAGGTTTTGACTTGCCCGTGTGGGTCTAGGTTTTTATCGAACGACAATTTTGATATAAACTCCATCGCCCGACAAGTGTGAACAGCTTCATACAAAATAATCTACTACTGGAACATTCACTTATACAGCCTCTAAATCCGCTTGTTGGTAAATGCCTTCTTTGCCTCTCTTCTGCCAACAATTTGACTTGAGTAACAAACCACTGGAACACATGATTAAACTTCGTGGAAAATGTACGACAAGTGGCCACAAAGCCTACCTTTCTCTCTAATATAGGTGTGTTTTAGTCACGTGCGCATCCCGAGCATCTTCCACTTTTAAAGATAATAATAAACTGAGAATAAATACAATAAATGTCATCCCGAGGATATTAAATCACGAAACCGGATTTCTGCATTTCAATTAACTTATCTATTTCTTTTTTTATACTGATTCATAGATCAGTTGGTGTTTCTAAGAGTCTTTGTATAAATACAAGAAGCTGTTCTCGACTTCGATCTTCAACATCTATTCAGCTAATAATATAATAAAATGTCAACCGCGTTTGATACATGATCGGTAAAGTCACAATTTCATTTTTAATATTTAAGCTGGTGCCAGACAGCCAACGTCGCCGAGGTAGGCCCAAAAAACAATGGAGTGACGACCTACGCTCATTCAGGGAAGATTGGTGGGAAGCAGCTAATAACAGGAGTGTTTGGAGAGGCATGGGATAGGATTTTGCCCAGCAGTGAGACAAAATAGGCTAAAAAAAGCTGGTTTTAAGATTTAACAATTACTTAGACAAAAAGGCCCTAAGTGCTATCATATTTAAAAAAAACAACGTTCCGGTCAATTGATTAAACATAAAACAATTGATCTTGAACCGAAATCGTTAGTAATAGTAGAAAAAATTGTAAAGCACGGCCATACATTCATAGCGATGTACGTAAAGCAATTTGTAAGGCAACCGTTTATTACGGTCAGTAATAGCTTTTTTAACAATAAAATTATAGATAACTGCTTACTTTGAGATTCGATGCGATAGGAGCATTAGGGCGTTTTCAGACTAGCGTGTTATACGTGCGTATGCGCATGTTCTTTAAAGTGCGTGTACGCGCGTCTTTGCTCGTTCGAGCGTTAAAGCGCGTATAAAATGCGCGCTATGTATGAAAACGTCCTTACGCACAAATGATCGATTTTTATTTTTTAAAGATTTGATATAAATTTTTCATTATTTTTTTATCATTATAATGTCGTCCACACCGTGTCCGGCGACGGCGACTCCAGAAAGGTTTACATTTACGATTGTTGTTGAATTGGGTGTTTTTATACCAGTGTGATAAATGTTTGCCAAGATTTAAACATGGAATTAGAACGTAAAATAAAGACTATTGTTTCATAACACCTGGATGGAACAATTTGCAATTATCCTTCACTAAAATGCAACAGCAATCACCTAGCCAAGAATCAGTATACAGTGTCCTCTAAATTCGAAAAATTAAGCATTCAATGACATCAAAACTATGACCTATTGAACTAAAGCATGCACCAGACGTGACCAAACATCAACACATGTACGGAACGCCCCCATTGAGTAACAATTTTAGCAAAGATAGCATCTTTAGACAGTCAATGCGTTTTCAATTATCATCTGGCCACTAACCGAGGTTTATTTCTAAACAATGCCAATGAAAACAGACAAAAGGTTTCGAAATAGCGAACTCTGTGTTAAACAAAAACAAGTGAATGACATATTACTTGGCTGTTAACAAAAACTTTATGTGTGGGCTGTGTTATAAGTAATATTTTAAAATTAATTTGACTAGAAAATTCAGTGCCATTTAATTTTTATTTTGAATAGTTTACTAAGTAGGTATTATGTGCTTAAGGCCGACTTGCGTACTGGAGGGTTAGCTCAATAGGTATACCCGGAGTTAGCTGCTAACACAGGGTTAAATCAAGATAAATACAAATTATTTCTTTAACCCTGTGTTAACAGCTAACTCCGAGTTTATTTAGCTGCGAAGTGGGCCTTAAAAGATTAAGTAATAATAAACTTGTCTAGTGTCCGTCCAGACACTTAAACCTAGCTAAAGATTTTCATGGCGTTGACATTATTAAACCTATAGCTTTTATTTTGAAAAAAGAACAACTTTGGACTAACTTGTACAATCGAAACTAGATACCGTATTATTAAATCTTAAAATTATAATATTCACCATGATTTTCCTTATAGAATATTTCGTAACATGCCTTTTAATGGATATAGCTATATTATATTACATTCACTTGAAGGTCTCAACCGCGCCCATATGTCTGCGCCTGCGTTGATGTCCTACATACTCTAGCTTCGAATCATTTCCTTTGGACATCTTTTGAATTTCGAACATAAAGTGTTGCGTAATAATCCAGCCAGGAATGAGCTGTTGGAATAAAAACTAAATTAAAAGTTTTAATAAATAGGTACTTACTTTTTTAGTTTTTAAAACTAAAGAAGTATGTACCTAGGTACTAGGTACCTAGGTTGCCTAGAAGATATTGCTACCTAGCAATAAGGCCGCCTGTTGCTTCTTATATTCTTGTTTGTCTCTGTACCTTATATCTTTTTGTGCAATAAAGAATATTTGTATTGTATTGTATTGTACCTATTTATTAAATGTTTAACCACGTGACTGTTTAGATTGTAGTAATTTATTTATTTCTGTGTCATTTTTTTATTGCTATCTTTATTTCATAACTATCTCATATGCACGGATGATTTATGATGTGTGTTTACATAACTCACTCTTAAATAGTGTAGAAATATACTCATAAATACTCGTAATACTTCTTTAGCCATATAAGAAAATCACGAAAATTTACTTAAAGTTTTAGGTTAGGACTTTTAGGTCTATCTACACAGATCCGGGCCGTGCCCGGGACGTGACCCGTAAGGAGGGAAAACAATACGTCGTCATGACAACGTGTCCGGGACGTGTCAGGGAAAAAATATCATTCCATACATTTTCTATGAATTCGTTCACACACGATGTCGACGACGTATTGTTTTCCCTCCTGACGGGCCATGGCTCGAACACGGCCCGGATTTGTGTAGAGAGACCTTTATATGAGACATCAGCAACCACGCCGCCGTAACTACAGGTGCATAAAGTCCCTATATTCGTCATCTATTGAGCACTCAAATACTTGCACTTTATTCGGAATGTTTATATAATAAATACAGTCAGTTAATAATAACATCATCTTAATAAATCACCAATGACAATCAATAGTACAAAAAACCTAAAGAATCTCCGCTCTAATTGGTTTGAGCTAGTTGTATAGAAAAATGGAATTCCTTCCTTCGATACACATCTGATGTCCTTATGTGAAACAAAGGCAGATTCTAAGCGAATAGTGACGGAATGGGTCACTACGTACACTGTGATATTAAGTACATACGTCTTTTTTCTAACAATAGAAAAGAAGAGTTATTCGTAACCCAAAAAAAAAACAAGCTGACGAATAAGTCGAATAGAAAGGATTTGGTCACTTGGGATATGTCAAAAAAAGCAGCAAATTCATAAGAAACTACTATGAAGACCTTTGTCCTCTTAAGCCAGAATGTATTCGTTTTAAACAGATGAAAGAGCAATCCAACAGAGTTTCTAGCTAGATTCTTTTCTGGGAATGACTATCTATAAAAGAATGTCAAGTTTCAAGTGCTATGTAAGTATATCTGAGTGTTAAAACAAATTGTATATTTTTAGCATAATCAAATATCTAATTTATTATCATGGACAATAATGCATATTTTTATATTGGTCCACCCATTAAGAAATAGAGAACAAACATGTGATTGTCCTGCTGGTGCATTAAAATGTGTTACAAATAAATAAAAACGATTTTTTTTAATTCTTGTGTCCACAGAGTCTGTGGTTAAACTTCCAATACGCATGTGTATTTATGAAGGATGGTTCAACCGTAATAGCTTCATTGTGTACGCACAAAGTTGTATATATCTACTATATGTGGCATTGTCAATAATTACAATTTAGCAAACGTAAAATATCTATTGCATTTTGTGGTATCTAGTTTTAGCGTCTAGCAGTTTTACGGACATTCTCCTGATGAAAGTAAGGACGGAAATTGTTCTCATCGTCATTATAGTTTAAGAAAAACTTGTCATCTTGTTATGCGCACGCGTTTTTTGAGATATGATTTTATTATTGTAGATGTACACAGAATTGCAATACATCTTCGTGAAATAAAGAACTACAATACATCGCAGGATATAATAACTAAAAGTGATGATGACGTTTAATGACCGTCATTCTTTTTGGGAATTTTTAGGGAATTTTCTGAAGATTGTCCCTCTAGCTAGAGTCAATCTTTCGTGTGAGTCTGGATGGCGGGTGTATGTGGGGGATTTGAATATCTCGTATCCCACGGGAATGTACCTTCAATGTACCTGAATGTACCCCTTGAGTACCTCTGTCAGTACCTCTGAGTTGAAATTCAAAGATGAATGTGGGGATGTTCAACCGAATGTTGCTAACTAAATATGCTTTCGAGTTGAGCATCAAATAAAAGGAGATATTTCATACATAACAATCGGATCGGAGTCTTTTACATTTTTGTTTTATAATTTTATTTAATAGTCTCAATATTTACAAATTGAGTAAGTACCTAATTACCTTAACAAAATATCTCAATTTACACATATTTTTAATTACTATTTTTGATATTATGATTGCCATGTACAACATATACGAGTACAGCACAATCCGTCTCAAGCTAACTCAATAATTAGCCATCGCAAAAACATAATGATGATCTAATGTTACATTATATAAGTGTAAATAACGGATACGCTTGTAAACATTGTACAATGAGTTGGAAAAGTGATTGATTTGACATTTGTACAGGTCTTTAGTCATATCTGTCGTTCATTTCATATGAAGAAAGGTGCTCATTATATCGAATATTATCTGTGAAGAATATATTTTAATAGAGTCTTTAGTAGATATTACAAACTTGCATAAGTCATTTTTTATTATTAAATTGTATAAGTATACAATATAAAAACTAGTTTTCTATGTTTTAACTAATTGTTAATTGTTCCCCATAAAGAAAAAAATATGAAATCGACGAAAAGTACATACTTTTAAAATAAGTATCAAACAATGTGACATTGTCTGTCATGGCATGTCATGTTACCAGTTGTTAAGTAGGAACTTTATATTTTCCATAGAAATCTTAATTTTTATTTGGTAGAGTTTAACTAGCCTGGCTTTACCTATACCCCGTTATAACAACACGAGATTTAAATGTAGTTCTCGAACAACTGTCATATTCATGACGTTTTGTCTATAGCCGAAACGTCATATATCTGATTTCGTTCTAGGACCATGTTTAATAAAGCTCGTTTTGTCATAAGTTCAACATTATTTAAATAAAAATGATTTTTCTGCCTGACGCTACATACTTACCGTATCTTTGATATTAAACTGAATGTAATTGAGTTAATCCTTCCTCATTTAATCAACACCTTTTTTCAAATAGATCGTGATTTATAAACTGTTTTTTTTTGAGTTTTTATTTTAAATATCTTTTTAGCTAAACTCACAAAGGTAATGTTTTCGTACGTGATTGATTTGTGGTTTGAACTGTTTTTTTAAATTTATTTTTTTACACCCGGATTTCGCACTAATCAGGTAAGTAATATTATAGTATTAGTAAAAAAAAAATATCCTTCGATCCTTAATTAACTCATTCTTCATTCTATCATTCTGTAACTTTTTGCAAACGCAATAAAGATTATTATTACGAATTCAAAATAGATATTTACTATTCTTTTTGTGATTTTAAGTCTATTATTGATTTATAGATTACAAATAATGTAGATTAGCTAGACTTTTATAGATATTTCATAACAATTTTCCAATAACGAAATTCCATAACAGAATAAAAAAATAATAAGATCCAATAAGGATACCATTACATTAAACGTTATAGCTACTTATAGCTGTATTTCCATTTATAGAAGATGATACGTAGTTGATATCACCATTATAGCGTTTATTGTTTTAAAAAGTAAGGTTTCCCATGTCAATCAATCGAGTGCCATATAGTCTGCAGTTGAAAGGGCACAAGTGAAGGTCGTATGACCGCATCCGCTTCTCTCTAGTGATGGGACACTTGTCGATAAAGTGATTAAATTACGGATGAGCAAAGAGTGAAACTTATACTTATATCATCTACTTTTTTTTTATCGAACTTTAACCTAAAGAAAAACGTTCGTTCGCGTCCGTTACATATTGTAGCAAGTGATAAAAACGTAGGTAAGTAGTTTTGTTGTAGGTACTTACGTTTTTACTGATTATTGGACTTGTTTGATTCTATTTAATTAACTCGTATTTAAAACTAAATAAACATGCCAATTGTTTACGAATTTTATTTGAAAAATAGTGTTTTTTTGACGTTCGTCTGTCTTATTTATTTTTCATTTACCCATTTGTAAATGATTGACGATGAAATCAAAAAGAACTAAAAATAAGGCTGCAAAGTTTTGATTTTGTTCATCGATGTCGATATTCGCAAACTGACATCCCTAAAAAAACGGTTTTGTCTAAATATTTCACATCGCACTCAGTTAATATTATTACAACTATTATGATTATGTTAATAAAACTGAAGGATAATGGTTTGGACATTATTTTTTATATTTTTTTCAAACGGTATTTTAGCTAGGTACCTATATTGTTTTATTGTTGTGTTTATAGGTATCACTGGCAGAAGTACCTAGGTATATATATATATTTATTAATTTCAATTTTAGTACCTAAACATCTTAGAAGCTAATCTTTGGATTGATTTTTAAAAGGCTTTATTAAAATAAATAATACAAACATAGAATTAAATATTTACAGGAAAAAAATATATGTTCCAACGCGTCCCAACGAGGCAAAGTACCCAACAAGCTGGCAAATAAATAATTACTTACTACTTATATTTGTACGTACGTATATAGTGTATTATATATTTATATTAATTATAATATATTTTATAAACCTTTTATCTAAACACATAAAAAGTTATCTATATTTACTGCTTCATTTTTATGCCTTAATTTTTTTTATATACTTATCCAGCTTGATTAAATGATTTTTACCTATATATAAGTAACCAAACTTACATTATCTTTTGATAACAGAAGTAAATATTCTATTTCTTTGATTTTAAGGTGTTTGGTGTCACGACACACCTTCGTAACGTACGGCGCCGAACGTTCAGCGGCTGAAGTAAATGTACCTATGGGCTATGCAACGTAATTTCGGCTTATGTGTCATAATGATATGTGACTTGAAACACAGCTTATTTAACCGAACGTTCAGCGCTGTTCGTAACGCAGATGTGTCGCATCCCTTATCTTAATAACTTTATTTATTTTACACCGCTCCATTTTGTAAATGTGAGAACATTAAAGCTTGCGCGAGTCAAAAGTCATCGCATTATTATAATGCACTTCCGTTTTTTTTGCCAAGGTTAGTTCTTTCGACAGATTATCGATGTGTTACTACATATTTTGGCTGAATAAATAGCAACAAAAATACATGGTTGTATTACCTACATTGCTAAAAGATTTTGAAATAAATAATTGTTTTCAAATGGATAAGTAGTGAGTGTTTGCCAAACATAATTAAAAGAATCAATTTTATATTACAATAACGTTTGGTAACATTATGAATATAGTTTTGTAAGTTGTGCTTGCCCATTAACTTCGGCAAACTATTGTAATAGTATAGTATTGCAGATTACGATCAAAGATGTAATAATTTGATTTATTTTTTAAAAGTTTATGTTTGTTTTATAAAGTAACAAGATAGAGGCTTTAGAGTTCTTATGTATTAGTGGCGAAGAGCCTGTGCGTTTAAAAGAATGATATGAAAATGGAACGAAAAGTAGAAATTAAACGGAAAAGAGGGAGACCGAGGAAAACATGCATAGACCAAATAAAAGATGTGTCTTATGTGCTCAAACGGACAGCGGTAAATAGATCACAGTGGCATAGACTCTACCGACAAGAGCAATGTTCCTAAATATGTAGAAACCTGAAAAACTGCAACGCGTGGCGGGTTCGCAAATCAAATATCAAATTATGGCATCACAATGTTCCCTAAAAACAAACCTCTACTTCTATCTGAGGATTCATGCTGCAAACCAGAAAAGACAATGTTTCTGGTGACGGAAACCGCGAAGGCGATAAGTTCTACCACAAATCTGACAACAGAAGTTTTTTAAACACAAAAGAGGAAATCTACTTCAACATGTAAGCCATCGCAGGTATGATCTGGATGAGCCTAAAGGTCGCCACATGTCCGAGTGTGTCGTGATACCTATCCACGGCGCATCACGAGCAAATTATTATTGGAAACATTACGACATGACCTAGACAGTCTTTTGTTTAGCTCAAGCTAGATTGGTTATCGATTTAAAAGGTTATACAACTGCATCAGTTAGTTGAGACTTGGTGAGTAGACGCGTTGGTACTGTTTGGGGTTCTAGTTCACAGATTAATGTTTCACTCTATAAAGAAAATAATGGCATGTAATCTGCTCATGAAACTGTACAATTTGCAAAAATATTTTTAATAATTCAAGTCCTCAAGTTTTATTCAATGAAATTAATTTTATCAAGTTAACAAATTAATAATTATTTTGTAATACGAGTATGTTACAAAAAATATGTAAAATGTAATAATTACATAGTTTAATAATTGTATAAACCATCAAGCAAATATACCTTTACAGGGTAGGTAGTTACTATTTAAGATTTTACTAAAATTAATTGTAATAAATAAATAGTTAACTCTCGTCATAATTTATTTATATTTTGCTATAAAACCACGAACAATGAAAGATCTAACAGCTACTTATAATTTATAACCATTAAAAGTTAAAATGTATCTATTTACAACAACAAAAATTAATAGGTGTTAATGTTGTTGAACTTTTAAACTATTCTCGTAAAAGTCAGTCATTTAATTTTGATGTCATCATTTAGCTTTATGTTATTGAAAATAAACTTTGTAAATGTCAATTGTAACATTTTTTTTTAGTTCGACATTTAGTTAAGAATGTGCAGTTGCTTTGATGCGAAGTGTCATCATCGCATATTAATATTACATTTTATAAATTCAATGGATCTTTTTGAAAAAGAGAATGCTCAAAGAATTACCCAGGTCCGGCGCAAACGAAAAGTATCTCAGTAATGTTACATAGGGGCCATCGTCCAAATCGGTGGCTATATTATTGTTTCTTACTTCATGAGAATTCTCTTTTAGTTTTCAAGAAGGTACCTAGGTATATGTTGAAAATGTTTAAAATCTAAAATTTGCACGCGACTACTTTAATCACGCATAGTGTAATATTTAAACTTCAATTAAGTACAAATTTCTTGAACCAAGGGTCAGTATTTACAAGCAGCATGTTTTGATTCGACGCACTTCTGCTAGCTAATTTCATATTCACCTGTAGGCAAATCTATTGTGAAATCAATTAAAATCAGACGTTTTGTCCGTGACCTCAGGACCAAGTTGCTGATAAAAGTCGATAGATTTATCGATCTTTTGGTATTTTGATACTTCATGTCTCATTTTTCTCATGAGTACCTACTCTACAGCGCGTGATATAGGTAGAATCTTCAACAAATACACTGAGCAGTATATTCCATACCTTTTTGATCATCATCAATATATTTAAGAGCTACACTCTTGTCGTTGGAACGTTCACCGTTCAGGCTTATCTTCTACCAGTGCTTTGACTTCTTGATACCTTATATTGTCTTCTTATATTCTTCTTCTTATATAGTCGTACTATATTACTAACTAAGTAGTATGTAGTTCTTGGTACATTATACCAGTCGATGTCTTCTTTTAACATCACTATTCGATAATTCAGTAACCGGATAAGACGTTTGGGAACAGAATGTGAACTTGACCACTGATTACAATGGCATTTATTGATCACCAGTTACCTCATTGTTGGTGAATTATAAATTGCCTACGTCTTATTTACGGAAAAAGCCTAGGCCGTTTTTTGAAGATTAAGTTTGACGTGAGCAATATTAGACGGGCTAAGGTGTTTTTAACAAGCTTTTATTAGCTTCACTTATAACTAAGTAACTGACTATGTATGGAAAAGAATCTTGGAATCTTAATGTGACCCACTTCCCGGTCTTTGAATAGGATGAAATTTTGTACGCTCTCAGTTCTGATGACAATACAATAAATGATACTTTCCAAATGATCTGAGAACTGCTTGCTAAAAGCCAAAACACACCGGATGCGTATGCGTATGCGTTGCGTACGCGTAAACGTATGCGCACCTCCGAGTTGTAATGTATGGAACTGTCACCGCTTGTGTAACGTAGACGTACACGTCGACGTGACGCGTAGCCTGGTGTCACATCGGGTTACACCGTAACTACTAACTAACTTACTTATACGCATCTGGTGTGTTTCGGCCTTAAAGAGTGTTTTTAGTTTATAAACATAATTTTTTTTTTTTTTCAAAATATCAAAGCATTAGTAGATGATAGGCCTACATGGCGAACTCATAGAATAAATGGAATATTTATTATCGTTGTGGATGTTCTAAGTGTACCGAGTTTTAGTATAAACACTCCAGATGTAAACCTAATGTCAATGCCATAACCTTCACAGTTCAGTGCAGATCAATTGTTATTATCTTCTTGAAATGTAATTTGTTACATCTTATAATAATATATCATTGTTGTTTAACATCGCTTTGCATCGAGGTCGAGTTCAATTTTGAACTTTTGTGAGTTGAATCTTCATTACCAAACTTAGGGCAAATTAGCCGTAACATTTATTGTTATTTATTTATTTTGACAGACTTGGTACCTGTACTCGTAAGGAGCATCTGTGACAGCGTGGAGTTTCTTTTTAAGTTCTACTTCGAAATTTTATAATACAATACAATGTTTTCTTCTTTAAGAAACAGGGTAAAACACGGATGTGTGTTGATAACTTATGTATTGGTAAATACGTAATAATAAAAAGTACTTAGGTACGCATTATTGAAAAAATGCGTGCCTAATTTCTTCTCAAATATCTTTCACAGGGACTTTCATTTTTATATTTTAAAGAATAATAATCTCTAATTATAACTAGATTTGTTTTCTAAAAAGCCAAATATTTTACATTAAATGGTCTCATTAATTAAATGAAAATTAAGTATTCCAAAAATATGATAACATTTTAATTGCTAATAATCATACAAATCATAATCATACAAAATCACGTTATTCGACATTATACATATTTTTCTCTTAAAATGACAATATTGGACAACACATTCACGAATCAGACAACCAAACTAACATCAGGTAAAAGAGCAACTTCATGTAGTAACTTTCTTGGTCCTTTTCCAAACAATCCTTCATAGCCAAACGCTCTTTCGAATTCTTCTATACCACAACAATACGTGTAACCTTTCCTTGCGTCTCGCCAAGAAGGTTTTGTACTAGAACTCCTAAGCCAAGGGATATCGTTGCATACATCTCGACAGACCACGTGGCGAAATGAATCAGCTAAATTCATATCTGGAATGTTCAGTTGGACTATTGCTAGAGATGATTTTGTTTTTGGGTCTTGTATCACCTGAAATATTAACATTCGTGATTTATTTATTAATTCAAAGTTCAGAAGTAGGTATGTATTCTTAGGTAATTATCAACAGCACACTTGAATAGGTTATGTTATTATTATAATTATAAATTATAAAATTTGTGAGATATTATCTACATTGCAGACATTTTAGTGAAGATCTTTTTTGTTATTTACTTACAATAATGTAAAAATCAATGTAAACTTGAAAAGATAATCTTTTCTTCATAACAAAAGTTAATCAAAAGGTTAAAGATGATACCGTTAAAGGAATAGGTAAAAGTTGCAAACAATTTTTCAGAGACAATATTTTCATCAGGTTATAAGTACTCGCTGTTTCTTTTTATTTCCTATCTATTTATTTTACTCTACTTACGATATATCTCATCACTTACCATCACTTATGGCATCTACAAATCACCAGTCTTTTTTTACGTCCCCTCTAATACAAATCTACTCACGAAACAGAACATATCATCTTACCTTCCACAAATATTTTGGAACTGTCTGTAGTCTGCCCTCAGAGTCATCTAACTTTATATTCAAGCCAGATATTTGCAGCTGATGTGCTGTACCTGTCCACACGTGCAGCCCATCGACTGAAGATTTTGCTAAAGCCCTCACTCGTTTCTCCACATTATTCCAGTTCTAGAATTCATATTGATAAATTATTATTTTACAAGATACCTGCTACAAATCCTTTACAAAAATTTGGGATCTGAGCGACATGTCCCTGTGACCAGATTAGTTCATCAACTGGTTGCTCTACCAAGATGCTTTTAACTATTTATTTCTACCAGAATACAACGATCATGAACAAAAATCATATTGAGTAAAGCATGAAGTTAAATATGTTATATGTAGAATAAAATACCTCCTTAGATCAAAATAAAGCCATAGAAAATATAAAACGTGAAAATATAAGTGGTATGAATGAATACCTTTGTATTACAAGTACTCCAATGAGCTACTACATTCAAATTACTATAAGTAGCAATCTGAGATAATCCAGGTAACACATCTCGTGGATTAACAAGTTGTCTTTTAGCAAAACAGCATTTATCATCTGTGTGAAACAGTCTTCGTAAAACATGAGATATCGTTTTAGTTTGCGCATCACAATTATACAACTTGTCATAGTTGAATGGAACTAAATCATTTTCAAACCATTCGTCAATCTTTGGCTCCATATCTGATAAATAATTCTGCATTTTATGTTCCGTGTAAAACGGTACTCTTTCGTTTGTATCCAAACAAACGCTGTATACTTCCAAAAAGTTTTTCCTCATTGCGTACCCAATTTTGACTAACTCCGAATTACGTTTTGATGGTAAACACATTTCCCCAGTTCTTCTTGCAATAGGTGTGACTGTTTCTTTACAATGGAAATCTAAGAACTTATGAGTCCTTCCTTCGTATTTGAAGTTTGCCTCGCGTTCGCAGGTTGCTAATATTTCTACGGTTTTAAAGTTTCTGAAGCGATTTGGACAGTATAGTTTTATATGATGTCCTGTAGGTATATTTATATAGCCGTTATATGTGTTTAATACTGGCCAATTAAGATCTGGAGACACTATCAAAGGTTGATTTCCTATTAAGTCTGACTCGATGTTAATTAAACAATCTGAAAGAAAATATACGAACTCAAATATTATCATCCAATTCTATTAGCCTATAATATCTTAAAAGTTATCAACAAATATTACCTCGAGTTTTTATGTCGAATTCACGAATGATATGACCAAACTCATTGACGGCGACGCAATAATATAGACCTCGGTCTTTCGGTTTCATGTTCAATATTAGAGTCATACTTTTAACTGGTAATTCATGGCCTTCATGCCACCAAGAAACCTGGAAATAGAAGACAGGACGATGCCTCTTGGATTACTTTTATTTTATCACGCGTAAAACCACGGGTACGTAAAATCTATAGTCATTAATTTATAGACTCGGTTAGTCAAAATTATAAAATTTCTGTTGGTCGAGTCATCCTATAGATTGATCAAATTAAGGAAGGATCAAACAAAGTGCACTTAGTATGAAGTTAAATTGCAGTGAAACGACATTTATGGATAGGTAAAATAGGGTATAATACATACATACATAGATACATATCTGTCACACCATGTCATCGGGGTAGGCATGTAGGATCACTTCTCATCACTTGCTACGATCCAAACACACTTCTTTCGCTACATACATTATAATAGTATTCATTATTTACCTTCGGAACAGGATATCCTTCGGCACTACAATCCATATAAGCATCTTCTCCATATACATAATCTATATCATGTTCTTCATCATACAGGAATCTGGGTTTCAGTCCAACAATCACTTTAATGTGCCCTGACACTGATCTAGCAAAGTTGCTAACTCGGCATGTGTAAATTCCTGATTCGTTATATCTAGCACTGCGTATTTCATAATCTGGGTTCGTCGATAGTAATACTCCATCCTGAAATATTTATTCATTTTCTTTATTTTAAGGTTCACTATCAGCTACGACACTTGTTATATAAGGCGACTTTAAATTAGTGAACGATATAAAAAGATATGCATGTACTCGTGATAACAAACAACTTTTATTATAAGAACAAGTTCGAAATCGTAAAAAAAATTGTTCCTGTACTATCAGATTTCGACCTTGTTCTCATAGTAAAAGTTGTTTGTTATCACGTGTACATGCATATCTTTATCTATCATTCACTAATTAAAAGTCACCCTATATAATAATCATCACTACAATATCTTATTAATATAATTAATGTCAATATGTGTACTGATGGATCGGTGTATGGATGAATATAAGGTTGTTTGAAACCCTCCCACACAATAACCTCTGAACTAAACAGATTTTCATAAAACTTTACAACATTCTAGCTTGCAAATCATAATCTGGATAAAATTTATGTTGATATATAAATAAGCTTTATTATTTTGATATTGTGTAAGTTTTCCAAGATATGATGATAAATAAGTACGAAGACACCCGCGTCTCTATTATTATTTTATCAGCCTCCATTATGATCTCATAAACTTGGTGCTAACGTGAGACTGTCTATCTTTTGAAATAAATAAGCAACTTGAATAATCAGACCCATCCAACAATAAAGTTAAACCTTACCTTAAACCACCGCACAGAGTCTGTTTTTTCATGGCGTATATTACATTGAAGAGTTTCAGGGTGACCTTCTTCAATTTTTATAGTTAAGGTTGCAGGACCTGTTGGTGGTGATGCTAGGAACAAAAAATGCTACGTAGGTATAAAAGCACATTAAACTAATTAGAATTTTAGCTTGTTACACAGACATTAATGGGGATTAGCATTAAAAGTATACTAGTGTTATATAAAACTGAAGCAAACGATCCATTAAATGAAAATATTTTCACGAATAAATAACTTTGCCAAATTTTTTTCTATGTAAAATATTGTTTATAATTTGGCTTTGACTAGAAATCTATCATCTGCCTTTGCGAGAATAAAATTAATTTGTCATCATCATCATTTAATTAAAGAGTTAGACTCTTGTCGGTGGAGTGTTTGGCATTTAGGCCTATCCTCTGCCAGTGCTTTAACTTCTTGATACGACATGACGTTAGCTTTCTCTTTCACTTGAGTGAAGTAAGTACGTCGCGGCCTTCCTCTGCCTCTCTTCCCCTCAACCTTTCCTTCAATGATGTTTCTCAAGAAACTTTCAAAGCAACATCTTACTTTCAACAACAACTTCATAAGTTTCAGTATCGAATCCCATTACATTTCTCGCCTCACAAGCATATATTCCTCCAGATTCTTTGTCCACGTTCTTAATTATAAGTGTGCCAAATTCATCTATATCAAACCATTCGCTTCCTGCAATAAAAAAGACCTCATCATCTTTACGAACGTTATTCTGGTCTTCGTCATTCTGCTCTATTTTCTAACGAACGTTTGATAAAAAAAATCGTAATATAAATTGACATATCTACATAATATTATACACAAGTATATAGCCGTAGAATGCCTCGTATTTACGCAAAATGTGTCATCGTAAGAATTCGGGAGATTTTGTTATAATGGTAGTCAGTTGTAGACGTTACACCATTATTATATCACGCAATCTCATTTCAACATATTTCCAAAATGTGAACATGAGACGATATTTAAGTACATTAGGTTCTACCTACGTATTATACTTTTTGTCCAACGCATAGATCTCAAATGCGATAGAGGGAAATGGAAATACGTCTCCATGTGTCTTATCTACTTGCGGGTATTAGATCATTGATTACAAAATGACGTTTAGGCATCACCTGCAGCTACGTTAAATGTCCCTCCTTGAGTCCAAGTAATTTCAGGTTTCGGATTGCCTCTCGCCTTACACGGAATTTTAAGTGTGACGTCACCAATTACAGCCTTAAAGGTTTTCTCTGAATGAACGTTTTCTATACTCGGAGGAGCTGAAAAGTTAATATTGAGCTGTTATGTACCAGCTTTCAGACTATAATTTATTCCTAGCTGTAATGCTGTCTACACACCAAAGCCGCCGGCATGACGGCCGGCTTTTTGACAGCTGCCATTCGTATGACGAAAAGCCGCCGGCCCAGCTTGGTGGCATGCCAGCGGCTTTGGTGTGTAGATAGCATTAAGATTCTGAAGTCAAAACTTCGATATCAATAAATATATTACCAAAAACTCTAACTTCATAAGTAATGTTGGTTGCACCACCGACATTCTTCGCTACACATGTATAGTATCCTTCTTTATCCACTTGGACTCTTGGTAAGAAGAGTTTCTTAGATGCTCTGGAATTTTAGAGAATTCTTATTTTGAAAACTTAAAAAATGAGAATCGTCTTCTTAGTTCAAAATTCGGTCGAATTGAGAAACGCCTTCTGTTTTTCGGTTAGATTGTTTTTAATTTGAAGTCGGTTAAAATACAGTAGATTTTAATCTGCATCTTTCAAAACATATTGATACATAGAACATATTGATGCACAGAAGTAACAACGGGCAGCTTTATTGCAAGGTAGCAATGTCTTACAGGCAAGTAGTGTAAATCGGAGAAGTGTACTTGAAAACTTGACTAGTCAATCAAATGTTAACCTGCCATGCAGCTGGCATACCATAATAAAAATAAACATTAAACGTGTTGTAGTAGGTATGATAAGTAGGTACCTCAACCGTTGCGGACGAATCTTCCTATCATAACTGAAGAATATCCAAGATATCTCAGGTTTAGGATTCCCATCAGCAATGCAAGGAAGTGAGACATGATCACCAACCTTTACATCTATTACACTTTCTTTCGGTGGTTCTATAGTGGGAGGATCTGTTAAACAAAATAAATTTAAGGGCACCTCTGCAGTAACAAAGAAAATGAAAGAATCAGGGCCAGTTTCACCACTTGCAGATAAAATTTATCTGATAGATTTTATACCTGTTACTGTCTTAAACATCATGTTTAATGAGATGGTTTATCTGCCAATTACATTTTATCTTTTAGTGGTGAAACGGTCCCATAAAACATTGAATAAAATCCGATGATTGAAAAATAAATGAATAACAGGAGTATACTCACTGTTGACATTAAGTTTCATAGTAACCTTAACAGAACCGTGTATATTTGTGGCTTCACAAACGTACGTCCCGAAATCATGTTTTGAAGCTTTGAAACTGGAATAAAATAATAATTTATTTTATCAAGTTTTGCTCTGTAATACACACAAACACACCTATGTCACTGTCATCGGGGTAGACAGAGATTCCACTTGCTACAATCCAAACACAATTCTTTCGCTTTAACCGCAATCTTCAGTCATATGTTACATGTTCTATAATAGAATCTCCAAAAACTGGACTACAAAGAGTAGGCTCGTGCCCATGTAGCAGGGCCGTTAAAGGGCTGATAAGGAAGTAATCTTCTAATAATTGATTCAATATAACTGCATTATTAAATCAGAAACAACGAAAATAATGTAAAATTACAAATACCTTAAAATATTTCTATAATAGCGATAACGACTAGTTGATGAGACATCAATCTCAGTGCCATTCAAGAACCATTTGACAGTAGGTGTTGGTTCCCCTGATACGACACATGGCAACTTCACTTTCGCACCTTCTTTTGTTGATATAATTGATGCCACTCTTGAAATCACAGGTGCATCTGCAAGTAAATACATTAAAAAAATTAAATTAAAAATTAAAATAACGATGAGATCAAATGCTGACTTGCATTTGACCATTTCAAGAACACTGAAATGTCAGTTTGCTGCATAAAACTGTTGCTGTATGTTCTCTCTTTGAAGCAAATCAGATCTCTTCTGTACCAATTAATGTCTCTGTGTGCTTCCACGGAGTAAAATGGATAATTCAGAACCTGTAATTTAGCATAGCTTGTAACTAGCTTGACTCATTCAGCGAAGAATGGCAAATCCTGGTGCGCCGCAGAATTGGATAGAGAGCAATGAGGGACGCCCTTGCCCAGCAGTAGGGTGGGAATATCTGGTATTTACTTACGGTCAAGAAGTAGTGCAATATTATGATAATCTTCACCAACACCATTCCTAGCTTCACAACGATACGTTCCAGCAAAATCTTGGTTCACGTCATCGATATAAATTTCCTCTTCTGTTTCATCAATTTCTGTCTCCGAATGGTCTGACCAATGTATGAAGTACCAATACAGTCGTGGCTTTGGCTTTCCTTTGAGAATCCTTTAATTAAAAGTTTCGTTGATTGAAATCCCATTTCAAAAATCTTTCGAATATTGTAAATGACAACGTTTCTGCCGATGGATGGATGGTTGGGAGGATATTTTCACACAAAACTTTGCAATATTCTAGCTTACACATCAGAATAACACATAGGATCTATTTTATTTAAATATTGTGTAAGTTTTTATAAGATATGACGATTAACAAGTACGAAGTCGTGGGCAACCTCTGCATTGATTATACGTATTTGTAGGTAGGTACTGCCTGGTTAAATTGTGTTACTTACTTGCATTTTATAGAAACATCTGACCCTTCCTTTGCGCGCACTTCAGTTATTGTTTTATCAAGCTCCGGCTTTTCTGTAATATAAAACTTATTACATTGTTCTTTGTCGTTATTTTTTGTAAAATAAAAATCAGTCGAATTGATTCCCTTATTTTTTTTTGGATGCTTTTAAGTATTCTATTCACTTACCTACTCCAGTAATTTCTACGAGAAACGAAAATGTTTCCTTTACTTTTTTATTTGATGCAACACACGAGTATCGATCAGCATTTTTCGGACGCATCCTTTTTATAGTTAGCACAGAATTGTCCTTCGAAAAGTGTAGGTTTTCATCTGGTAATGATTCCAAAGGTACATTTCGTTTGTACCATTTTATTTCTGCTGGTGGATTTGCATCTATTTTGCATTCAAATCGTGCTTCATTGTCCAGCTTTATTTCTGCACCTGGAAAATAAATTTCATATTTCAGTTCTTTGCTCTTTTGTTTTTCTATCTAACTCACAAAGAAATACTTACTCATCGGCTTCGACAAGATTGTAAAATATTCATTGTTAACAGTTACAACATCAATTGGTTTACTATTTTTGCCAATTTCATTATCAGCTTTACAAGTGTATGTGTTATTGGTTGTTATTGAATCTAATTCAAGAATACTTAAGTAGTGGCCTGGTAACTCGATTAGCGATAGCTGAAAAAAAACGTCGTTTTGTCTTTGAAGACTGATTTATCAAGATAAAAGTAGAACTGAACAACTTCAAGAAACATCTAGGTGTAAATACGACAAAAAAAACTTCTCATTCTAATATCAATCAGGTGTCGACAGAATTTTACGAAAGGTTCATAAACGACTCATGTTTTTGTTTTTTTTAGAAAATGTTGTCTAATGTCAAGAGTATCTAGACATTATGCCTTCATTTTCATCAGAAAGTGCATAAACGTATTAACAAAACTGAAATAATCAATAAAAAAACATAATATTTAACTATTTTGAATTATAAAACGCCAATTCCCTTACCTTCGACGGAATCTTAGTTCCATCACTAGTCTCCCATACGACATTAGGTTTAGGAATAGCAGTAATTTTACATTTCAATGTTAATGGTTTGTCATAATCTGCATTAACCTTATTTGATCCAACGATAGTTACTTCAGGAGCTTTGTTAGGTGTTGATTTATCTGAAATATAATGTTAGGGCAGATGCCACTAAAATTACCAAACTTTCAAATTATGAGAAAGTATTAAAGATAGGTGAGGAGATGGAGAGTAACATAGACTAAATTTTGATATTTTCACCCCCCCTCCACTCCCCTAAAATGTTAGGTAGAACTTTGTGTGGAGCATTAAATAAAATCCAAATGTAATACGGGGAAAGCCGCGAGCAAAAACTAGCAGCTTCAGATAAAAATATTAAATATTCTTAAAAATATTTACTGAAAGTAAACGAGACTATCAAATCCAAACTGAATGAAACTTGTAGAAACGTGTAGAAGAAATTAAATATCAAATATTAATAAATAGGTAGGTGTCAGATAAACTTTTTATACAAGATAAATTTTGTTTATTATGATGCGTCAGAATAAGAGATAAATTAAATTAGCACGAATTTATGATTAAGCTTATCTGTTTGGTAAATTCTTAGCAATTTCAAGCACAGTATTTGCATATTTTTCAAGTAAATCTTTTTCTTTATGAATTACGAGGTACTTATGCTTTTAAATGTCATAATTAATATTTATAGCTACCTACCGAAAGTTTGTGGCTCGATTGGTGTTAGGCTTATTCGAGTTATGATGGCACCAGTTACTGGATCTTGGCCCTTTATCTAGAAACATAAAATTTCTAACTTTAATACAAAATCGAATTAAAGAGTTCGTGTGTGAGTGGATGAAACTCTTGATTTTAATCAAAATAATTCATTCATCTCATATTGTGCTCTCATAATTATAATAAGATCTTGAAAAGAGCTTATTTTCTTTGGTACATTTTTACCTATTTCAGTTAGAAATATCTTTTCACGATGTCGTGCTTTAGCTTAGTTTTGGATTTGTATTCCTAACAAAGTAAACCTAAGTAACCTTTTACAACAAAGTAAATATGTACCTAATTACGGATCATCTTGAAAAAAACAAAATAGAATTGAATTAAATTACCTACCGCAATTTTAAAAATATGGTCTGGGGAAACAAATGCGTCTGTCGTGTAGAAATTATCCTTCATGTTTACGGGTTTTAGTGGCTTTTCGATCAACACTTCATTTTCCATATTCAAGATTTGAGCTGTGATCAGGTTGATATAACTATCATCTTCTGTTGTCAATTTTATAGATAAATGTGATTTTTCACCTAAAAATATTATTTTTAATTTCATTAGTAATATAAATGTCAGTGTTTATGTAAGGCGATTGTTCAAATTCGTTTGAACGATGGATGGTTGTGATTATTTTTTTTTTATGTTTGTTGCTCTTTCACGCAAAAACCACTGAACAGATTTAAATGAAATTGTATTTATTGTGTTTAATTCTCGAGTGGTATGACAGTGATTTTGAACTTTAAATGTAAGAACTTTAAAGCTGCAATATTGTAAAGTTTCATTAAAATCTGTTTATTGCTTTTTGCGTGAAAGTCCTTCCATCCATCCATGCATCCATCAGCACAAATATTAAGATTAATAGGATATTACCGGGTATAGGTCTTGTGACTGTATCATCAATACTTGTTGCCTCAAACGGACTGTAGCCATGTTTGAAATGCAATGTAGTATCTGCTTTGACGACAACTGTAGAATCACTCGTGCTGCTTACTTCCGCCGTGTATATTCCGGGCTTCACTTCTTTCACTTTTACGATCTAATAGAAAACAAAAACTCGTATTAACTCCTATCTTATATTAAATGATTTAAGGATTTGGGCAGCTCAGGCAGCGCAGGCGCTGCCCACATCCTGAGCAGGACCGGTCGTTGTTGTGGAGATCTTTGGGGCAAGCTTTTGTCCAACAGTGGACATTCATACGCTGATATGATGATGATAATGAAGGACTTAACATGACATTGTGTTTGTAGTTCGGCACCCGTAAATCTCAGTTTTATATGGAACTGCAAGGTCAATTTATGTGCCAAACTTTAGAAAAAGAGTAATTGAATAGAAAATTTCAAAGCGTCGTCGACGCCGTTTGTTGAAAAATGTTTATTTTTTCTTGGTCATCTCGACACTTTGTCTTTATACTACTAGTTTTCCAAAAGGTGCCAAGTTAACTTGTAAACTTACAGCAACACTCGATGTTTTCATAATTTCTTCCGTAGTTGGATGTTCTCCTTCCGGATCTGTTACTTTTATCGAGGGATTATCTCCGGACACTGATATAACAAGTTCTTTCATTTTGCTATCGACTTCGTACTAAAACATTAATAGAAATAAATAATTAGGACATCGTACTGGGGCCCAAGTCTGGCTTGCGTTATCATGAGTGACGAAAGATGAAGATAAATATCCAAACTCGAAAAAAAGAACCCAGGAACCGGTGAATAGCAGTGCGGTATAATAACCGTTGAGACCACTAGGTTGTGGGTAACCTTTTAATTCAGTAGCATGTACTTATAGTCCAGTAGGGTAAGGTTTCACTCTGAAAACTGAAGAAACCGGATCGTATACGTCTGACGCTGCGAGAAACGCATATCAACGGCGCGCTTTATTTCTTTATTTTTTAGGCATGGATTGTCTTTATAATTCGGAACCTCCTACGTATTTCTTAATACTTAACTCTATTCAAGCAATCAAATTTTTATTTAAAGCCAATCATTATGTAAAACTTACAGAAAAGTTATGCGTGCCCGGTGGAAATTTTTTACGTGCTATAGTCGTTTTTCTACTGTTTATTTGTGTCCGTACATATCTTAATATCTGTAATGAAAAAAAAACATTCAGTTAACAATTTATAAGCTTGTGGTCTATGCAAAATAGTACTTGAGTTACCTAGTACATAAATATATATTACATAATCATTCCCATGAAAAAGTAAAATATTTGAGGCTGGCCGCGACGTTGTACCCTTCTATCGTCATATTTTGAAAAAAAAATCATGATATTGTAAAATTTCATAAATATATTACTAACAATTATCGTTACATCTATCTTTTTACTGGCACTTAACATCATGATTTTCATTTATGAAACTAATCCAAAAGGACTTGATTACACTTACTTTTGGAACTTCTGATTTACTTAAATGAAAAACTTGTCCATCAGTTTCGTCTGCTACATTATAATATACCTTTTCATCTCCATCAGAACAATGATCAGTTAGGACAAAGACAACCTGAAAAAAACAGATAATTTACAATTCTAAAGTATGTATTTGTAGGTAACTCAAAATTACACTTGAATTTGTCGAAATTTCGATAATTAAAAAAATATATTTCTCAGAGAGATTCCTCAGAGAAGAATGGAAACTCTATAGGTTGCTATTTTTAAAATATTGGTTACATTCGCTTACTTAATTGTTTCTGTTTAAGAACCAGTTATAAAAAGGGGATGCAAAAATGTATAATTAAACCTATAGCTAATTCTATTGTTGTATAACAGAGAAAAGTTTTACTTGTATTTGTTTCTTGTGTGCAAGTTGTTTAACTGCGTCATGTTGACCTGGATCTTTCGCACTCGCGTCAGTAAACACATATACTAAGGACTCTGGCTTAGACTTTTCTAAAGCTAATTTAATTCCATTCATAGCCATTTCTGGACAATCGCCTCCACCGTGAACATCTATACTGGCTACAGCTTTTTTGAATGAATCCTTATCTGTAGTGGTTATGAGATGCTTGACTCCTGTGAGTAAATAAATATCAAAATCAGCTAAGGTGAAACGGGAAGTCTTTGAGTACAGGTAGGAAGTAATGTGTCCAATATTGTTAATAGATAAATTATCCAAAATGCAATATTCATTATTCAAAAATGTTTTAGACAAAATTGGGACATTTTTAATAAGTACATTATTTGACGTTATACCTAACTACTAGTAGTTTTAGACAAAAAAAAAAACAACGATAGAGAAAAAAAGAGAGAGATAGAGATAGAGAGTTTGGAACTCTATCCCGTTCCATTGTTATTATCTGAAATTTGAAAAAAAAAACTTGACATGTTTAATGACGATATACCGTTTACACTTAATTTATATAAAAAAATGAGTTAAGAAACGCCTCTTGTTTTTGGTTTGAGTCAATTAAAAACTAAATAACTTACCAGGATCGTTAAACGTAACTATCACAAAATCTTCAATCTGCGATACGTTTGATTTCATCACTGTATCGAATATATCGTTAACACTTTCTCTCACTGCGTTTATATCATTAGTCATTGATCCTGTGTCATCTATAACGAAGGTTAAACTGCTTTTTTCTAAAGCAGTAACAATGTTAAAGGCAATTATGAAAAAGAGACATTTGACCGTTTGAACGGACATTTTGAAGGCGCGTCGAACTAGACTGATCGATGTCGAGACAGTTTTTAAATAAATATAACATGTACATGTAAACATGCGCACGCCACGGTGGTGTTCCCCGAACAGATAAATAGTGTTGATTACAATATTCGTTTATAAAAGTAGGTATTTACAGATTCCAACAAGTAACCTACATTAAATTCCCCGTCCCAAACCACTACCTCGATAGGTATTTATAAAATTAGTGTCAGACAATTGAATAGGTAGGTAGGTAGTGAATTATCCTTTTAGATAATAGGTACTAAGAATAGCTGTTAATAACCTAATACCTCGGTAATAATTATTTTACCTATAACGTTATTTTGTAATTAGTTACTTATTTGACAAATTCTAGCTTTTTACCGTGACTTCCTACGTGTGACCCTTTGGCGTGGCCTTACTTCTTTAAAGTCATATCTCGTGAAAAATCAAAATATTTTGAAAAATAACTATACCTAACTAACTGATACCCCTTGACCTACCGATAACTTGACGCGGCTAGGAGTTACTGCCCCTGATCTGCTTAATTTTGTTCTTAGCATAGGCGAAATTCTCTTATTTAAAATTTAAAAGTTTCATTACAATCTATTCAGTGGCTTATGCATGAATTCTTTCATGGGTTGAAATACGAAACATGTCACATTCCTATAATGATGATGTTAAAATAATTTTAATTAATAATATATAGTCTCTTCAAATTACTGGGGATTCCCCTGCATTCATACCTAATACCTATCTATATCTAAATTGAATCCTACTAATAAGTACCTATTTATAAATGTCAATGTTTGTGCCTGTCGATGGACGTAAAGATGTTTGTTACTCTTTCCCGCAAAACTATAGAAAAGATTTTTATTAAACTGAAAATATCAGGGCACGCTTACACGTCAAAACAACACGTTGCTAATTTTAATACCTACATAGGCTATATTTTAAGATATTGTGTAAGTTTTCCAAGATATAGGAAAAACCCGTTCAAAGTCACGGGCAGACTGTAGTAATCATTTAAAAACATAATCTCTAGAACAAAATTAAGCAGACTAGGGGCAGTGACTCGTAGCCGCGTCAAGTTATCGGTAGGTCAAGGGGTATCAGATATCATTGCAACTCTGCAAAGTGTTTAAGGCTCATTTTATTTAGGTCTATTTGATTCATTGGATAAACTTATTTAATTTATAATAATATAGGCTATCCGCGATTTCATATTCGTTTATCGTCATATCTTGGAAAAAGGCAACATCATAAAATAATTTACCTAACTCTGAATGTATTACTCTGAATGACAACTTAAATACTGTAAAGTTTCATTAAAAAGTTTAGTGGTTATCGCGTGAAAGAGTAACAAACATCCATCCATGCATCAGAACAAACTTATTAGTAGGACGAGACCAACCCGTGCCAATATAGGAGAAAGAGAAAACAATAGAATTTCTGCTTGTTGCACAAAATTTAGAATTATCGATTAATAAAAATACTTTTTCGTATTTCCAAAACATTCATGCTACAAAGTTTCGTCAGTCCTTGAATAGGTACCTATTTCTCGAAATATGAGTACGAGTAATGTACCTACGGAAGACAAAAACAATGTGATAACATGTCGTTGTTCTTAGAACAAGAGATCTTCACAAGTAGGTAGGTATTTTTAAATTATCTGCAGTCAAACATTAAGGCGTCGTCGTTCCTACTATGTCATGGATTTTTAATAGATTTTAATCGACATTTTAATAATAAGTTATTCATCCCACGTCGTTCATGTAAAAAAATGTCATACGACAAAAAACCGAATAGAAACACATCAAATGGGAATCAAGGCTCAAAAATCTACACAACTATTGATCCTTAATTCGCAACTTACTAATACAATGTACTTATCGTACATGTGCAAAGTAAATGATAAGTAAGTCTCTCACCCTTCATTGCAGTAACAGTTTCCTAACAAGATGTACTTCTTGAGCCAACTGTTAGTATTTCTCTTTGGATTTTCAACGTGTTTCTGTAAACGTAGTTTTACAATTTTACTAGATACAACAGTGTCTATGCAAGATGAAATAGAAGAGATTAAGAGCAACATTGGCCCATTAATGAACGAACTGAAGACGTCAGATTTGGACAAATACATTTTGGTTCCTTTTAGTGATCCAGGTATGAGAAATTACTTTTTAAAGACATGATAGAACACTTGATACATGACCACTTAATAAAAAAAACATTGAGGAAAAAGTTGAAAGGAAGGTCATAAAAGCAAAAAGTAGAAATCATATCATTTTGTTACTCTTTCACTCAAAAACCATTGAGCAGATTTTAATGAGACTTTACAATATTGTAGCTTGCTTAACAGAATAACGCATAGGCTACATTATTCTATTATATTGAGTTAATTTTTCAAGATATAGGAAAAAATAAATCCGTAAGAAGTTGGGGGCAGCCTCTACTAGAGTTAATTTTCCAAGATATGAGAATAAATACGAAGTTGCGGGCAGACTACTTTATTTCTTTGGTATAATTCAAATTCAAAAATTTGCATTCTTTATTTCAGATGTAGGTCCGCCTTTGTATTCAGAAACGCCTGAAGGTTTAATCAATTCCTTAAATACTGTAAACGTAAGCGGCGGTTACGATTGCCCAGAAAATTCCGTATCTGGTATGCAAAAGGCGTTAGAAATAAGCGATCAAGATTCTTACATATTTGTTTTTACTGACGCCTACGCTAAAGATAGTAGCCAACTTGCAGCGTTGCAAAATTCGTGTCGAACTACACGTAGTCAGGTGATTATTTAAGTTTATTATGTAAATAATAAGGAGATAGGTCTATATACACATAACCGGGCCGTGCCCGCGACATGTCCGGGCCGTGGCCCGTCAGGGGGGAAACAATTCGTCGTCATGACAACCGGACGCGCCGTGCCCGGGACGTGTCCGGGCCGTGGCCCGTCAGGAGGGAAAACAATACGTCGTCATGACAACGAGTCCGGTTGTAGATATGTGTAGACAGACCATAACAAAAGAGATATACAAAGCAAGAGTGGATGGAAATGTTGGGAGGGGAAGGCCAAGACGAACGTACCTCGATCAAATCGGGGACTTGCTCAAGAAAGGCCAAGTCAAGAGTACCTTACCGACGGGCATGTATGAGGTGACTGATGAGTGTGGATGAATGTGTTTGGATCGTAGGAAGTGGTATCTGCCTACCCCAATGGGAGAGAGGTGTGACGGATATGTATGTAGGTATGTATGTATTATTTAAATTACTGTTGCATTGCAGTTGGTAGGTATATAACGCAATAATAAATCAATCTTAATATTCATAGAAAAACGATTCTTTTAATAGGTACCTACAATACAATACAATACAATACAAATATTCTTTATTGCACACAAAAAACTTACCTGACCTACCTGTACCTAATAAACTAGTAAGTAGATACCTCCTTACTTGTAATTAGAAGAAAAAGAAACAGACGATTTGAGAACCTCCTCCTACTTAATTGTTTACTTAAGTTTTTCGTTTGAAATCGGTTAATAATCTTTACAACGAAATATTTTCAGATTATTATATTTCTGAGCGGTAAATGTTACCCAGAATCTGTTGGAAGTAACATCAATGTGTACTTTGATATTGCTAAATCTTGTAGCGGAGGTGTGATTAAAGTGGCACCAACTAACTTGACACAGGTATCATAGATATTAATATTAACTGAAATGTCAATATTTGTGCCGATGGATGAATGTTTGTTACTCTTTCACGCAAAAACTACTAAACAGATTTTAGTGAAATTTGGAAATATTGTATCTTACACATCAGAATGACACATAGGATATATTATTTTATAGCATCTTGATTTTTTTCAAAGTTATGACGATAATTGCGTACGAAGTCGCGGGCAGCCTCTAGTCTTTACATAAGTCTACAAAACAAGACGACGAGACAGTTGTTTATAAACAACAGGGTAGCAATTCCGCTAAATTAAGTTAAGCGACCAAACTATAGCCAACAGATAAACATTCGACAGATATATGTCACAAATTTGGTATTCTCTTAAGTGCCACGATTAATAGTCGATTAGTAGTCGATTAGTAGTCTCTAGAGGGTTTTGTCTACTGTCAAATAGCGAAGAGAATACCGTTTGGAACTGCCACTCATGTGACATTGCGGAGTAGAATACCGATTATAGCGTAAAGTAATAAAATGTACGGCCGATCGCTGTCCACTGTCATCTTATCTGTTAAGAGAATACCAAAATGTGTCAATTCATACAATTCACATTCTAGAGAGACACCATTTTTCATTTGGTAATTAGAAGAATACGGCCCCTGGTATAAAGGTTTTACGTAAGTACCTATACTTTCTTATTTTTCAGGCTTTTACATTTATGAAACAAATCGTCCAAAATGATTGGAATTCTATAGTTAACATTGAAGCTTTTGATCGGTACAAAGATTTTAGGGTAAGGTTTTTTAAATCTTTATCTTATCTTATGCTATCTACACAACAAAGCCGCCGGGATAAGCCAGCGGCTTTACGTCATACGAATGGCAGCTGTCAAAAAAGCCGGCGGCTTGGGTGTGTAGATACCTTTTAATCTTAAAAAAATAAGTACCTAATCACGCTGTTACCGCAGCTGCGTTAGTTACGTCCCTTGGTCTTGAAACTCATTTTGAATTAGTGTTACTTTTTAGATTGCAGTAGATTCATCAACCACAGAGATTATGGTAGCTGTATATGGTGAATCTATTACTTTGGGTATAACCGATGAGCAAAGAGGACGTCCGAGGATTGATAAGATTACTGACTCGAGACATTTGAAGGTGAACTTTACAATATGTTATAATAATATAAAGGTTTTAACAGAAAGGCGGTATAATACCGAAACTCAGCGATATTCCTCATGACACTGAGCAACTTTCCCATGAACAGGGGTCGTTACTCGAAAAAATAAATTCGCCTCCCTATACAAAATGCCCGATTAGCTGATCGAGTAAGTATGGACGATCCAAAAATTATTTTCGAGTTACGACCCATGTTTCTTGGGAAAAGTTGTTTAGTTTGATGAGGACTGTGAAGGACTGAGGAGGCTGTGTTTCGGCATTATACCCCCTTCTCTCTTCTCTCTGTTACAGCCTGTATAATATAAGCGTGGAAAATGCAATAACAAAAAGAATTATAAATACTTACATAGGCTATGTTATTTTTGAGAAGTACGTGTAAGATTTTCAATGTACCTATCACAATAAATGATAGCCAATTCATTTTACAGATTTTCCGCATCATGGATCTGAAAATAGGCCAGTACAGAGTGGACGTTAGATGCCGTGGAACTTCAGCAGCAACTATTTATTACAAAAGAAACAATTTTCCTTTCAAATACGGGTTTTCGACGAGGTTTCCTAAAAGTTTAAAGGAGACTACTCTACGACCAATACCTGGTAAATAATTCACATGTTATACCTAATCTAATCAAGACATTTGTGTTCCACTGCTGGGCATAGATCTCTGTCCTCATCCGCCATGACTTTCGGACTCGAGCTACCTCCGCCCAGGTATTCCTTCTTGGACACCTGTCCAGCTCGTCCCGCCACCTTATCTGTGGTCTCCTCGACACCGTTTGGCAGTTGGTAGCCTATTCGACAAACCATCTTTTTATTCCATTAACCTCTCACATCCCACTGACCCATTATAAACCCAGACACAATAGATTTTCTATTGTTTTTTTTTTCTGGGATGTGAAAGATTAATCCTACAACCTGCTGATATGACATAATTTATAACAAAGAAAATGGAACCTACTTAAATTTAATTTAACTTTTTCTTTAACTTTAGGAAACACGAATTACTTCATCATATTAGTACCAGAAGGCTCTTCAATAAAATTAAACTATTTAGAACTAATCAAGTTGCACAACAATGAGAAAGTGACCTTGGCTTTACATGAAAGCAATTCCATGAAGGGACTGTACTATACTAGTACTTTATTTGAACCGGATACGACGTTTCAAATAACGGTAAGTGAATAAACACAATAATATTACATTTGAAACATTGAATGAAATAAACAAAAGGTATAATGTATCTAATGTTTATACCTATTTTATTTTTCAGTGGTCTTTGTTGAATTAGAAAAAGTGTCTATTGAATATTTTAAACAAGCTAATAAGCTGTGAAATTTAACTATATAGGTTTCAGGTAAAGACGAAACAAATGGTGAAGACGTTGTAAAATCTATCAGCAGACTATTTACGCAAAACAGAGGTACGTATAGTTATCGTTTTAACGTTGTACGTAGTAATTAAAGAATAAAATTGACTTGGCCAGACGATTGGGCCTCAGGTTTTTACAAATGAAATCATTGCTATAATTCTTAAAAAGATAGTGACCAAGTATAAAATAATTATTTTATGACAAGCAATATTTACTTATAATCGTAGTAGAAATGTAGAAGATAAAATCAAGATTTGTATTTCAGCAAAAACATCGGCATGGACATCTCCTGTAGTAGAAATGTTGGAATCGGAAAGTTTAGTAGATTTCGGTACTAATATTACCGTTGTTTGCAAAGTTACTGGTTACCCTACACCGACTATATCGTGGGAGGATCATACTGGAAAAGCATTGCCATCTGAAGTAAATATTTTTTAATAATTACTAGTCTTCTTTATATAAAGGTTCGCCTCATATGAGGCAATTATGAAGCCTCGTCCTTATTTGTTTTCTTGCAAAAAACTCAACACAACTCAATTTCAATCTTTGTGATGAAAAATATATAGGTAGGTACCTTATTTTTAAAGGTCTAATTTCCTCTAGCGTTTTTTCTAAATTTATTGGCATTCTTCATTTTTACAGCACTATTATTGATTACCTCTAGAAAAAATCCTAGATCAAATTAATCGAACTGCTCATCTCAACCCTGTGGTTATTACTTTTTATCTTTCAGAATGTACTATTAGAAATACCAAACGTATACATAAGCTATGGCACAATAGATTACGCTGATACAAATTTAACTGTATATTGCAAAGCCAAGAACTCCAACGGTGAAAATCATCAAACTTCACAAATATTCGTAAAAAGAGAATTAAAATTCAATGTCATACAATATCCGATAGGTAAGTAATTATTTGTGTGAAAAACTTAAGGAAAGGAGAAAAATACTTGATTTATTAGTTGACAGATAAATGTAAATGAATATGTAATGGTATCTACACACCAAAGCCGTCGGCTTTTTTGACAGCTGCCATTTGTATGACGTAAAGCCACCGGCCTAGCCCGGCGGCTTTGGTAAGTAGACAGCATTATGCAAAAGAGGTGTGATTGGATAGCCAAGTGGCGGTAAGTGATCTCGGCCTACTCCAATATGGATATCTTTATACTACCTACGTATGATGATGACTGTCTTGAAATAAAATCAAAAGATTACGATTCACAATATTTCGATAGTTTAGAATATTATGAGGTATTCTAATGGGGACGATGACTACATTCGAAAATTCAAAAAATAATTAGTCCGTCTTTTAGGCTATTAAAAAATATTTAAAACACGTTTTTTACCTGATCAAATACATAAATAAATAAAAAGATACAGAGCATCAAAGTTACGCAGTGGGGCGTATTGACGTCACTCCTCGGTAAAATTCGTACTAAGGCGTGACGTCATGAGCAACTTTAACCCAGTATATCTGTGTCATTTTTAGTTTAAGAGAAAAAAGAAAAGATACGTGTCGAATATTTTAAAATAATCTATGTATGGACTAAAAAAATTTTTTAGTCATCATGCCCATTTAACAGTATTTATAATCTCAGTTACATAAAATAAATTATATTTTTTTCAGACACAAATATTGCTTATGGTAGCGAGGGCAGATTATATTGCGAAGCAGATACATATCCTGAAGCAAAAATAACCTGGTATCACAATGGAACGTTAATTGATTATTTCACCGATAACATTAAATTGGAAGAAAATCTAATACTTATTAAAAATATGAGCTTGCAAGATGTCGGGGAGTATAAATGTGAAATAGCAAATGATATTGAATCTAAAGTTTATACTGCTGATGTAACTATATCTGGATTAGGTAAGGTATCACATGTTTGTTTGGCAAGCTGAAATAATTTAAGACTACTAAATACTCATTCTTTCTAGTATGACTATGTATGTTTTTTGTATTTATGTTTCCGGCGTGGTTGCCATTTGAAGTTCGTATGAAAAATACGACGAATTATTTTACAGCTCTTATAAATAAGATAGATAATGTACTAATTATATGCAATTTATTTTTAGAGAAACAAAGTGTTGTATTAGAAAAATCGGAATTAAAGTTAAGGCCTGGAGATTGGACCGAAATCGAATGGTAGGTTATATTTTTTATCACTATCATTAAATAATTGCAGTTCCATAAGGTAATAAATATAAAAAAATAATAATATTTGTGACACATTGTTTTTAATTAGCAATTAATGGTGTCTGCACACCAAAGCCGCCGGTTTTTTTGACAGCTGCCATTCGTATGACGTAAAGCCGCCGGCGGCTTTGGTGTGTAGGTAGCATAAGATCCTACTGCTGGGCAAAGGCCTCCTCCGCGACTTTCTATTTAACATTATCACAACACATTATCCAAATAAAATATTTTGTTTGTAAAGGTAATATCAAATAATAGGAGATACCACTCACTATCAGCTTTTGCTCGCGGTACGACACTACTTCTATTCCCTCTTTTATTTAATCTATTTAAGTTCTCCGTGGTCTCCATCACTTTCGATTATCTTCTGTGATTTAATTTTAGTATAACAAAAGGACAGCCAGAGCCAGAAGTCAGTTGGAAATTCAAAAAGCACAACGAAGACTACTTCAGCTCCTTACCTTATGGAGTCTACTCTGAGAATAAAAAAATAAAGATAGCTTCATTAGAAACGAATCACGCTGGAATTTATAGGTGTGAAGCTGTTAATCTATTAGGATCAGCTTATAGAGATGTTGATATCAAAATTCAATGTAAGTAAACGCTAGCGGTTGCTGTTTGACGTTTGATGTAAAAACGCACCGACACAGTTTACTAAAGACGAGTAGCTGCCCACTGCGGATCGCATTTTTCATAGCAAGCGTCAAACCGCGCCGCGTCAAAAACAAAAGACTGTTGAGCCGCTGAATTGCTTATAAAATATTGTGGGATTTGTTATCCGACTATTATTATAAATGTCAATGTTTGCGCCGATGGATGGATATTTGTAACTTCATCACGTAAAAACTACTGAACAGATTTGGATGTTTGGCAATATTATAGTTTATGTATCAGAATAACACATAGGCTATATTATTTCGATATATCATGATTGTTTTCCAAGATATGACGATATATGCATACGAAGTTGCGGGCAACCCCTAGTTATTTTATAAATATCAAAAATTTCAATGTTTGAGCCTATAGATGGGTGTGAGAATGTTCGTTTCACGCAAAAACTACTGATCAGACAATAATGAAACTATGCAATGTTGTAACTTCAATAAACCAGAATTCTTTTTTGAATTTCAGATGCTCCAGTGATTAGCAACGTGGAAGACACACTCATAGTGAATGAAGGTGATACAGTAGTGTTGAGATGTGATGTGGATGCATTACCACCAGCGCGAGTACGCTGGGAAATGTATCAGGATGACGTCATCATTGTATTTGACGATAGGCACACCACAGACGCTCACCATGTTCATCGGTACATGTAGAACCGTACTTTAAGGGCGGCCGTGCACGGATTGCTTCATGCAATTGAAGAAGACTTCAAGAAGTTGAAGCGGTCACGACTGGTTGAGCAGTCGCAGTTGTGTACGGCAGCGAATGAATGTCTATAGTTTGCCGCGCGGTCGTGGCTTTAAGTAAGCAGATCTCATCTTCCAGGAGCATTCTGTGTACGGCCGCCCTTCTATACTTTTCAAAGTATTTTTTTCAGAAACTTTTCAAAAAGATAAATCATGAAGAGCCCAAATAAAGTTTCAGTGTTGATCCACATTAGACCAAAAATAATCTATTAGATTAAAAATATAGGTATTATATGATTCAAAATTTGTTTTAGATTCGAAGCCCTCTGGAAGGATTCAGGAAAATACCTGTGCGTTGCAGAAAACAGTGTAGGCAGGACTGAAAAAACTGTCACAGTCAATGTTCTAGGTAGGTAATCAAGGAAAGCTATTATTAATATAAGATTTTAAATTTTAATTATTAATATAAGTGTACCCATGCGCGAACACGTGATTTTCATTTGTTTCTAAAGTTATTTTTACGTGGCGCGACCTATAAGCAGAAACCACTTCCCTCCAAATGCTACGATCCAAACACACCTCTTTCTCTTCCTCCACATTCACTAGTCTCATTTTCTAAGTCTCTGTTTTAATGTAACAAAATTAATACATTATATTTTTACATTTTTTAGTGCCCCCGTATATAGAAACTCCACCTTCGAAGACAATCACAACAAAAGTTGGGTCGACCATAGCCCTCGTATGCAATGTGCTTTTTGGGAATCCTGTGCCATCGACCTTATGGGAATTTATGGCTTTAAACTCGACTTCAACTGTACTTTTAAGGTATTTATTACCTTCTTATCTTATCTAGCCATCGGTGTCCCACTGCTGGGCAAAGGCCTCTCATCTCCTTCTCCACGATTCTGTATCCTGAGCCGCCTCTGCCCAGCCATCCATGAAGGTGTCCAGCTAATCTCGCTACCTTTTTCGTGGACTGCCGCGAGATATTTAGGCGGTTTGTTATCAATTGACGTAATATGCTCAGCTCATGTATTTTAACAATTTGTCTCAAGATCATTAGTACAGTCATTAGTTTTGTTACTCATTGGTTTAGTTTGTCATGTTACTTTTTATCGCCTCATAATAATGTCGCTTAGCTAATAGGGCGCTTTTTATGAATAATTAGTTTTTTTTTATACATTTGACCAATATTTCTTAGAAAAAGTTGTTTTACTTCAAATGCAGATTACGTTCATTGATTATGTTCTTTGATAGGGTAGTGTGAATGACACCCCCGAAGTTAAGAAAATATAATAAAAATCTCAAACATTTTTGGTATTAATTGAGAAAAGTTGGTAATGTTATAATCGTCAAGTCAGCTTATGGACGTCCACTGTCGTACAAAAGCCTCCACCAAGTATCTCGACAACGACCGGTCCTTGCGCTGCCAACATCCTGTTGTTATAATTACCTGTCTTGTTTTATTTACCGAATTCAAACTAAAAAAGGAGGTGGTTCTCAATTTGGGTGTTTATTTGCAGAAGTAATTCTACTACAACTCTACGTTTGACAAACATTCAAAAAGGAAATGAGGGCTCTTACATGTGTATTGCAGATAACAAAGTTGGAACTGACAGCATTAAAATCGATGTAAATGTTAAATAAACTACACAATACAGTACCAACTTGTTTTAATATTTTGTTTTATTTTACCAACTAAAAATATATAAACCCATTAAATATGTATTTTGTAATTAACCACAAGTCAAAAATAAATGAAGACAAACATCTCTGCATTAACGTACATACGCTTATCAACTTATGACGTAATAAAAACAAAATACATTAAATAATTAATTGAATACATTATAAAATACGAAGAAGACTTTAAAGTTCAACTGAATCATCATAGAGATAAAGGTAATATGAATAAATAGTCAACTTATAGCTCACTTTATGACAGTATTACGTGTAACTCAATAAGTAAAGATATCTTGTGTGAGTGATCATGAAGATATTTATAATAATAGTCTCTATTTTAATATTACTTCAATGTGCCCAAGAGCTTGAAGGCCGACATACAAAAAAAGTACGAAGAAGCCTCGATATAATCGATACAATAAAAAACAAAACAAGATCTGTAATAAACTATGTGAAGAAAACAGAACAAAGCATAGAAAATTTTGCAAAGAACACAACACATAAAACAATATCACTGATAAGACGGGGTAAAGAATATATTTTTAATAAAGCAGAAAATGGAACAACGAAGTGGAAAAAAACATTTTCAAATTATATCAAAAAGGCACAGGTTACCGGCAAAACTATATATGATAGCATTGGTCCTGAACAAGTGGATTATGAATGTTCAGATGATGATCCTGCTAATCAAATGACAGCGACGGAACTTATAACATTACATGGATACTTCGTAGAAACACACACAGTGCTGACGGATGACGGATATTTGCTTACTCTACATAGAATACCATATTATGGTGTTTCAAGAAAAGCAATCGCAAATAAAACAATTCTTCTGCATCATGGTTTGCTTGGAAGCTCTATCGATTGGGTGATACCAGGAAATAAGAGAAGTTTAGCTTATATTTTGGTCGATGCTGGTTATGACGTTTGGATGGCAAACGTTAGAGGGAACACCTATTCAAGAGCCCACATATCGCTAAAATCTGATAGTCATGCCTTCTGGAACTTTTCATTTCATGAAGTTGGATATTACGACTTGCCTGCTGTCATAGATTACATAATCGATTTAAAAGGAGACGTTGAAATTAACTATGTTGGTTTTTCAATGGGAACGACTGTGTTGTTTACATTGCTTTCCACAAGACCGAAATACAATGACGTGTTAAAAGCCGGATTCGCTCTAGCTCCTGTCGCCTACATGAGCGACATAAAAAGCCCTTTTAAAGTTCTTTCTGAATTTGGAAGTAGTATCGAATACTTTATGAAGTTGTTTGGCGCTAATGAGTTTATGCCACGTAACGCGTTAGTTCGGTATCTATCGAAGCATTCCTGTAAATTAACTGACGTTGAAGACGCTTTGTGTGAAATATCAATATTTGTTTTGTGTGGACTTGACAAAAACCATTTTGACAGATCTTTGTTGCCAATGATAATGGGCCACGTCCCAGCTGGTGCATCGACGAAAACTCTAGCACATTTTTCGCAAGAAATACACAACGGGGGTGAATTTCAACAGTTTGATTACGGTGCTGAAGAAAATATGAAGATATATGGGAAATCTACGCCTCCTAAATATCCAGTTGATAAAATTACATTGCCAATAGCTTTGCTTAATGGTCAAGATGATTGGCTGTCGAGTATGAATGATGTAATAAGATTGTATAATCAACTAATTAATCCAATGGAACATTATATAGTTCCAGATAAGAAATTCAATCATTTAGATTTTTTGTTTGCTCGTGATGCTCCAACTCTTGTTTACGATAAGTTGTTATCGTTACTTGAAGGATCAAATTCTATACCAGAAGTTTTTTCAAATAATGTGGAATCATAGTCTTAGTTTTAAATCTACAAATGCATGAGGTATCTATTTCAAATAGCATTTAGTCTAAACTTTTTGTTTCTTATTCATCTGACTTCTTTTTTGACAGGAATAAAAATATTATTATGAGATAACAGAAATTATTTCGCTCAAGTGAAGGAAAAAATTAACGTCGTGTCGTATCAGGAAGTCAAATTGTTGGCAGAAGACAGACAAAGATGGTGATTACTCCACCGACAAGAGCCTGGCTCTTAACTGTATGATGAACAGAAATTGAAAAGTGTTTCCTTTAATAACCTAATTCATTGTAAATTAAATTAAATTAAATTTACAATTGATAATATTTTTATTAAACATTTTAAAATATAGATGGTTATACTTATTTAACAACTTAATTATCATTTAGGTATTCATATTATGAGGTAAATATATTTTATATTGATGTTGATATATACCTATTTTATTTAGTAAGAAGTCACCGATTACAATCACTCTTAAAATTTTTATTAAAGCTCATAAACTACATATAAAAGAAAATGTTTTGATAGTACAATGCTAGACTACCAATCAATAGGTATAATTAATTATTATTACAGTAGTACAAAAGGTTTGATCTATACTAATGCGTCATAATGCGAGACAAATAAAAAAATGCTATATGCCATAAACCACAATGGCGTAAATCATTTCACATTGTTTTAGAACAGCGTCACACACCACACAATGTTCCTGATGTAATTCGTAATTTGTACAATTCCTTTTCAAAAAGAGTCAGAATTAATAATATAGGAGATAGAAAACCAGTTGCAACAACGGTCGATTAAACTAATGCTCCATTTAACCTATAGCTGTAGCTGTCATTGTCAAAAAATAAAACAAGACGGTATGATTTTTACATAATTATATCTTACTGCCTGCCTGTATAATAATGATATCCTATTTTATTTTTGGTAATTTACCTAGCAACACCGTCCATTTTGTTCTTTATTACCGTTACCGTGTATTCCCCAACCCTGACACTGGCAAAATTGTCCCCGATGACAGAAGCCATGTTATAAAATAATAATAAGACGGCATGATGTCTAATGGGTTCTTAGTGCAACAACTAAAATCTTAGTGTTAAAGTGTTAAAATCTTAGTTAGTGCTAAAATCTTAGTTTTAATCTTAGTTAAAAAATCTTAGTGCAACAACTAAGCAATAGATATAAATTTTGAGTTTTATTTATCCTGAACAAGCCTTACGTAATAAACCACAGACATGATTTCAAATTCAATTCAATTTATCCATTTATGAAGATAGTATTTGAAATAAATACTCGTCGTTATTTTTGCTAAATGGCAGACGAAAAACCACTTTTAGCGAAGTACCTAGTACCTACAAAGTGAAGGCAAGCTCTGTAAAACAAGTGAAGGAAATACAATGAAAATATTAATACTGATACTGTCATTATTCCTTATAATTCAATGTATTGAAAGTCAACCTGTTCGACAGAAACGATGTATAGAGGTTTTAGATAGAATGTGGAATACTGTGAAGGAATCGGCGAACGTTGTTCACAATGTCATAAAAACGGGGTCGAAACTTAAAGATTTCACTATGCAATTTATGAAAATAGTAAAAGACCATCAGAAGGAGGCAGAGGGAAGCAGAAGAAAGTAATGATACAAAGAAGAAATAATCAAGTACCTAATAGTAAAATAATACCAGAAGGAGGCAGAAGGAAGCAGAAAAGTGTAATGATACTAAGAAAAAACAATCAAGTAATGTTTTTTAAATAAATTGGTTACTGAACACCAAGTACTGTCTCACCAAAGAATCTAGAAATATGCAATAAAGAAAATAATTTTGGTTAGTACCTAGGTATACCAATGAAGCTGCCTGCTGATACAACTGTCTTTCTTTATATAATACCTAAATCTACTAATTTTAATAAATAAATTGAATAATTAATTATAAACATTTTTTATTCATACCCTATAATATATTCCTATGAGAAACTACTTTACTATGAAATGAAATTTAACATAAAAAGTTAAAAGATTTAAACATCATCAGGTACGTTCAGTATTTTTAGGTTTTAAGATATTATTTAAATTAGTTGCCATTTTTAACATTCGAAAACAAAAGTGACATATTGATACATTTTTTGCGTATGCGCATGATACAGAAGTAGGTACGTTATGTCAAGAATTTTGGGTATTAACTAACTATATGTATGTATACCAATTAAGTATTATGCCTAAAGTGCATGATAGTCGGTAAATTATTGCGACCGACAACCTCCACCGATACCAATTTAATTCCGTATCTTGGAATTACCAGTAATTGATAAATTTATTTGCATTCAATTTACTTATCAAGCGTTCGAGATAAATGGTCTAAGATCACAGACACAAAAATTTATGTCATTTTGGAGAAGTCTATTTAGTTTTGTAATATAATGAATAGATTCGCCAACGTCCATTATTTTCGATAAAAGAAATATATAAAACCCAAACTCAGACATGCCCATTTTATTTTTCGTTTGTGATGGATGTCGCACTGCTGGGGAACTTCCGGCCAGTTTGCCAAGTGTGCATCGAAATCGTCGCGCCATCTCCATTTAGGCCGACTTCTTCCTCGGTGGCCGGCTACGAAAAATAACCTGCCAAAGTGCCCAATCATCATTATTTAATTTAAGAGTTAGACTCTTGTCGGTGGAGTGTTCGCCATTTAGTGCCCAATACCTATGCAAAATAAAAAGTATTACTTATAAATTCTAGTAAAAGTAAAAATATTTTAAAGAAAATACAATTTATAAGTTAATGATATAAAAACTTGTAATTTATTAAAATTTAAAATATTTTACAAAGTATTTACAATATGTACAGAAAGTAAACAAAAATATTAAATTACTTACATCTAACTATAAACTAGGTACCAACTACAATCTAATCAAACAAGCCACCCCGAATCGTACCTACCGCGAAAGTGCCCATAACACTTGCGCTATTCCCGCGCTGTATGGCGAGGGCTATGCGCTGCACTAGGTACGATTCAGCGCGGCTTTCTCCCGAATTATTGCGCAGACGCTTACCCAACTCCCGCACGAAATGTTTTGCCTCCGCACACCAAACACCGCTCACCTCGACGGCGAAAGGGACAAATGTATAAGTTTGCTTGAGGGGGGCATATTTCTGGTGCTTTTGAGTTGCGGCCCATTCAGCAGCCGCCCCAGCCACACGGGTTGTTCGTTGTAGGTGGGAGAGTGCAAATGTGCTCACGCATGTGGCATCCCACACTACACATCGTCCTCTTCCCCAAGGAACTAAGGTTAACCCGTCTGGTCTTTTGCCATCCGTACGGCTTAAACCAGGGGGTTCAAGGGTACTTGGTACGGCAACGGTCACTAAAGCTCGTCTTATAACCTCGTTCAGCATGTGGTGGCGTGGAAAACGTCCAGCAGATTTCCTGCAGCTCAATCCGTGGTGTCCCTTACTGTCTGCCTGCGCGCCACATACACAGGTATGAGGCTCACAGACGTCACTACCCAATCGTAGCGCTACGGCTATTCTTAGTGACACGTCGTCCAGTACCGTACCCAGGTGTGGAGATGGAAGAGCGTGTAGCCATGCCCCCGCCTCTGGACAAGCTGCAGCCATTAATCGCGCGGTGTCAGCCCCTACAGAGGCTTGAACCAATCGCTCGTATTGAGTTTTGCAGATGAGTTCATCCCACTGGCGTTGCGTACTCCTATTCTCTGGCGGTGAAATGGTGGGTGACATAATCGACCAAGACCTAGAGGCATCATCCATGTAGGGAATCACCAAATTGTCGCCGTGTGTATTAAGTATCTTAGCGACTAATTCCTGAACCCCGTATGAAGAAGCCAAGTATGCCGATATGCAGGTATCCAGCATTCGCCTAACGCCTAAACCTCCAAAACGGACAGGCAATGAAGCCTGCTCCCATTGAGTTCCATCCAGGTGTACATTTAGTATTGTTTCCAGAGTGATCTTGATATTGTCATCAACTCGCGCAATCTCTTCAGGAAAGAGCCAGGTTGGGGAGGTTCTCATTATATATACTAATTTAGGAGTAGACAAGCAGCTACGAAAAAGTGTGAGAGCCACATGAGCGGGTAATTGCTGTAGGTGTTGTCGGGTCCGGGTGAGCAACGCGTCTTTCTGTTCTAAGGCCAATGGTACAGCGTCTTCGAACATTGGTGAACTTAGGAGTGAAAATGACTGGCGATTCAAAATTTTAATATCCTCTAGGGCATTTTGAAAGCGTGCGATATGCTCGTTGCCTCCAGCACCACATGTATATAGTTCACACTTAGTGCTGTTAACAATTAGGCCCAATTCCTGAAGTCCAGGAATCAATTTAGCGAGATCCCTGGCAACGACATCCGGTGGTCCACCAATTGTACCATCATCTAAGTACCAGATATTGAGCGGTGCTTCCAGTGAGGTTATCACTTTGTGGATGGTTAAACTGAATAACAAAGGCCCTAGTGGATCGCCCTGCTGAGCGCCGACTTGTGATGTAATCTTTTCGCCATTAAAATATAAGTAAGTTGGGGAGGCATAACATTGAGCCAGGAAAGGGCTAAGTATTGGGATTTTGTCCTTCACCTCGCTCAACATGACATCTCTCTCAACACTGTTGAAGGCGTTTTTGATGTCGAGTTTTAAAATAACGTCGCCGTCGTGTTGTGGGTCCATAGAAAATGCACGAACGGCATGTATGGCAGCTTCGCATCCGAGCGGTGTGCCAAAACCAACTTGATGTGGGCATAAAAGGCTTGCCATTGGTCCTCGCACAGCAGAACAACCCAGTTTTGCTACTAGACGGCGCAATACGCTGCCTACTGCTATTGGCCTTATGCCTCCATCTTTTTTATTAAGCGCGCAAAGAGACGCGCCATACAAAAAAGGACAAACTTCCTCACTCAGCTTGCCCTCAAGGAGAAAACAGCAGAGCCTGGCTAACGACTCCAGTAACAACGGACCATTGTCACCGGCGGCGGAGGGCGTAATAAGCTCCTTTAAGTGTTGTGGGCGGAGGCCGTCTAGTCCCGCTGCTGAACTTGCAGGGAAAGAGTTAATGGCACCAGCTACATCTGCAGGGGTTACAATAAGGTGGTCGAAATGTGAGTCCACAACTAATGGGCTGACAATGGGTCTTAGGGGGGCCGGATGTTTATCGCGCAGGTTAGCTAAGGTGGCGGCGTCGGCAGGGGCCAAAGTACTCTCCGAGGTAAGTAATCTAACTGCACCCCTGAGGACACCATCGTGAACCTTGGTTTCGATTGCTTTGTAAAAAGGTGTGGGGTGTCTTGAGTGTTCGCTTGGAAAATTACTAATTACACCTTGTTCTATGTTTTTCTTGACTCTGCTAGTCAAAGAGTTTTTACCTCCGTTATCCTCCGGGACCCTAAATGCAACATAGACAAAAGAAAGCAAACTGTACCAATCCTCGACAGAGTTGGACTGCATAGACTTTTCTATGAGAGCCCGTAATTTACCAGCAGCCAAGTTTCTAGCGCCTTTTGGTATGTGTTTTAAAACACGTATGCTAGATCTGTATTTGCCAAGGTTATCCAAGCAAGAAGAGATCGAAGTTGTTAATGTGGGTTGCCCGGTAGGGGGTACCGGCTCGGAAGTCGTCCCTAACTCTGCTTGCTGTATAGAGGGAGGCTGCGACAAAACCGGTCTTGGTCTATGTTTGCGGGTAATGTGAATAGTCAAACCGCGTCTGGTGAAACGACGCATGGAGTCCGGTGGACAGTGCGGGCAGATGAGTTGAGTGTCTGAGTTTAAGTCCATTATTCTTGAAATTATATAAAATAAAACATGGATCAAAAACCATAATTAGAGAAACAAAACAAAATTACTTAAAATTAACATTTAAAAATTGCTTGTAAATATTAAAAATAACAATAATAAAATATATATATATATATATAATTATATATATATATCTACAATAAACAGAATGTTTTCTTCTTTCCAAACAAACACACAACGGAATCACGTAGCAGTGTTCATTATCAATACCTATGTATAACTTATAACTGTGCGTTTATCAGTCGTTAGGTATATTTTATTTTACCTTTACTTAAATTAATTTATTATACAAAGAAAGAAAGAAAAAAAAATATTTAAGCTTATCATAAACAATGTGGCTAAGCCTTATAAATATCCTTTAGCGCCATCTATTTGCCGTAAGAAAGTTGTTGTGGATGATTGATGGCTTCGATGTGTTGTTGTAGTACTGGCGATATCCGCTAGATGGATTTGTTCAGGAACTTGAAAGCATTTTCGTTGATATCAAAATATGATAACAGAACAGTTTTAAGAGCAGCCAGCGGCAACAATAGTTAGGTAATTAAAGCATTAGTGAAAAGCTAATTAGTAACATAAAGGAAACACAACACCATGCTCAGCTGAGTCCTGTTATCTTGCATAAGCTCCGCCCGCAAGGCCAAACGCTAACGGAATTGTCTATCCGTTTACCTCAAGCCAACACCAGACGGCAGCACACAAAGAGTGATAGTGATAATATTCAAAACTTTGTCGTTATGAAAAAGTTAAATAAAAATCAAAAAGCACTGGGTTTACGTATTATTCCAACACCGCCAAGCTGAGAAGTGATTTGCATGGGACATCAGGCTATTTTCAAACACTGTTTTCGGTAAAATAAAGCTTCTGAATAACTTGCAGTGCAGTTTCTTGAATTCCTTGAGGTATTATCACGGTATTATGCAGATACCCGCCGAATAACAGTCTCACTTTTGAAGAAAGGACACATTTAACATTGGACACTAGTTTACAGTAGAAAATACGTGGTTTTATTATTTTAAAGTTAATTTAAAGACGGAGGTGATGTTTGGCTTGGAGCAATTTTTTTTTTTTTTTTATAAGTACTTAATTAGTGTTTTGTGTTACATAGAGACTTACATAGCAATATTTCCCAATTAAACTTTTAAACAAGTTACTTATGACATTTAAAAAAAATCTTGTAAAAACGTGTTTAAAAATTAACCATTTGGATCCTATACTATTTTTATACCTTATCAAGACCGCAACATTGATTTACGTAGTCTGGAAAAACCATTGAATCTGTATAAAAGAGCAGTGTCAATTGTTATCAATTTACTTACAATACATATGCACTAAAATGATCCTCCGGTCGTGTTTCATAGTAGCTTTTTTAATTCAACAAAATGTTTACGCGTCGAACAAACGACAAGGGAGTTTGGCTCTAGTTATTGACGACACGAAATCTATGCAAAAAGAAATTAATCAAGTGAAAGATGCTGCTGTAAATATTATAGCAAAGGTATTAAATGGAAGTGCAACTCAAAATGTGGTTTTAGTTACTTTTAATGATCCTGGTAAGTAACATTTTTTGTTTGGGTTTTTGAATGATTTCGAACTTGGTCCCATATCCCATAGTAGGTAAATGGTGTGAGTTAAGATAGCAGGTGAAATCCCCATTACACCTGCTATCTTGACTAGATTTCAAATATGTCGTATCCTAAGTACATAAATGTAGGTACCTGCAATGTACCTGAATGTACTTTTATTGAAGTTCAATGTACCTCTTTGAAAAAGGAGCAATTCCGTTTTCAAAGTCAGTGTTAGGTTAGTTAACACGAATACATGCATATTCTTTTACTAAGTAAAAGTCACTCTAAAGTCTAGAGTTAGAGATTTAGAGTCTAAACATTGCAGTTATCGTGTTAAATCCCATTGTAAATTCTATTTTCAGAAAACAGAGTAAAACTACTAACGAAAACAAGAAGTGTTTATAAGTTGAAAAATAAATTAGAAGAAATTAATGCCAATGGAGGAGCTGATTGTCCCGAGTACTCTTTGACTGGAATAAAAAAAGCATTAGAGAACAGTTACGATAACTCATACATATTTGTATTCACTGATGCTTCGCCCAAGGATTATTATCTTACAAATAAAATTAAAAGTCTCGCTCAAGCTAAGCAAAGTCAGGTTGGTAATAAAACTAATTTGGTAATAGATCAGCAGACTTTTTGAAGTAATTGACGTAAGTTCTGTAAAAAAAAAACACTAGGTTTGGATGTTCCATTTTTGAAAACTCGTAAATAGCAAGTATTAATAAAGAAACGAATTTGTAGCAGTTAATAAACAGCCAGTTGCAAGAAAAGTTAATGAAGCTAATAGATACTCAATTACGCTTATAGCCTGTCACTGACATTGACGGCACGAGCAAACACCCAAAAAATGTGGTTCTCAATTCAGCCATTTTTTTACAGATCAATTTCATTTTGACACCAGCAGAGAGATCGTGTAGGGAAACAGATTTTTCAAGAAGATTTAAATATTATTATGATATTGCTACGTCCACTTTTGGACAAGTTATCAAATTGGATAATAAGGAACAAATAAACCAGGTAGATACATAACAAAGATAAGTAAATACATTTTGCTTAAAAAACTGCACGGTTCAAAGTTCACCTACATTTTTTAGGTATTGAATTTCGTGATCGATATAGCTTCCGGAAATAAAAATATATTAGCCAGCGAAACAAATCTACCATCAAATGTCGTCACTGATGTACCAGTAAGTATAATTTTATTAAACCCACAAAAATATCATTTTTTATGATATTTGCGACCAAATGTGTCAAAAAATGCCATTGACACTCAATAGTCATACGACTCAGACTATTTTAAATCAGACTTCGGCCCCTGTTCAAACGTCACAAGTTCACAACACAACGAGTGTATTTTTTCATAGATCTACTTATTGACCATTTAACAATTACAGACATCTTTTAAATAATTTTATTTCTTCTAGGTATTTTTATTTTCATTTGTATTTTTTTTTTTCAGTTTACTGTAGACGATCAAACTGAATACATAATAATATCAGCTTCCGGCCAAGATGTCGACGTTTTCGTTCCCGGCACTTCTACGCCTTTTGAAAAACTTACTTGGATACCAAATGCCAAAGTAAGTTAACGCTTTAATAATACATACATATCTGTGACGCCTCTCTCTCATTGGGGTAGGCTGAGACCACTTCTCTCTACTTCCTACGACGCAAACACTTCTTTCGCTTCATCCACATTCATTAGATATATCCGCGACGTTATATCATGTAAAACTAACATAATATAGCTTATTTATGACCTACAATATTGGAAAGTAGCAAAAGAAGTTGTTTTTATGTGAACGAGTAACAAAAATCTGAAACTTGGAAGGATCTCGACCCTTAACCATGTATATATTTTTTATTAAGTATATATTTTTTGAATTAATAATTTTAATGGTGTCTTAGGTGCTGAAACTGAACAATCCTCAACCTGGATCATACACAGCTTCTGTCATAGGAAGTAGTAAAACATCAATCACAATATTTGGGAGAACTGACTTCAATTTCCAACATGGTTTTTCCGAAGAGCTCGAGAAGGAATTCAATAATGATGTCAAACAACCTGTTTATGGTATGATCATTTAATGATATTTGTAGGTTCTAATCTCAGTTTTGTGGAAGGATAGTAATGCATGTATCCCACGGGAGAAAAAACAATCAAATAGGTATGTATTTGTTGCCATTAAAATTACATCAAGTTAAAAAAACCTCCGTTCTAGATTAAAAAATACACCTGCCATTTAAAAAAACTAGAAAACTCCTTTTTAAAAATATAATTCACTAACTAATACCTACTCTGCCACTTTTGAAAAAGATGATCACTTTTATAAATACAATCACTATTCATAATTAGACTTGATAATTTTGTTTTATTTTCCAGGAAAGATGTACCACCTTCTCATATCAGTTGCTGATCCTAGCGATTCAACATTAGTACAGCAAGCTCAGATTTTAGACAAAAACGGCAACGTCATATCAGAAATGCCTTTGAGAAAGATCTCAGCAAATTATTATGCAACTGATTTGTTTGAACCACCAGATTCTACGGAATTTTTAGTGCAGGTAAATAGTCCAGGGGCCCAAGTCTGGTAATTTAAAATAGCCTCAGTTGTGTGTCGGCAGAGTGTCAATGGTAATTTTTGACACATTTGGTATTCGGCTTAACAAGGGCATAAACTGATTGCGACCACTTTTAAGTTTTGTTTTGTTTATTGTTGCATGATTTGGTCGAGCTATTGCTTGGGCCCATCTGAATGAGAACACATCAACTTAGACCAGTGTGACGTCAACTGGCTTCCCTCGAGGCGAGTGACTCCCTTTTATCAAATAATGACATTGACACTCGCCGACACACAACTAAGAATACCTATTGTAAATTAGCAGACTTGGGCCCTAGGTTATTTGCGTGGTGAGACTCTATTCAATAAATATCATTGATTTAATTATAATATTTACACAAAACAATAGTTATAGTTGTTACCTATAATAGTTTTTTTTTTCTTTTTTTTTTAGCCTATTTCGTCCCACTGCTGGGCAAAAGCCTCTCCCATGCCTCTCCAAACACTCCTGTTATTAGCTGCTTCCCACCAATCTTCCCTGAATGAGCGTAGGTCGTCGCTCCATCGTTTCTTGGGCCTACCTCGGCGACGTTGGCCGTCTGGCACCCAATTTGTGGCTATTCTTGCCCAGCGCTTCGAATGCATGCGACTTACATGGCCAGCCCAGTCGAACTTCAATTTGGCGGCTTTTCGTCCAACATCTGCGATTCCAGTATTGGAACGCAGCACAGTGTTCCTCACCCTGTCTATTCTTTTCACACCTAGTATGCTGCGCTCCATTGCTCTTTGGCAGACCTATAATAGTTTACAAAATAATTAATTTTTATTTTATTTAAGATAAAGGGACACGAAAGATCTTCTGGTCGGCCAATCATCCGCAAAGCACGAACATTAATTAACGTCCGACCAGAAAACAGTGGTAAAGTATTATTAGCCAAATGTCGAATATCTCTTTTAACAACAAAATGAGTCATCTTCAACAAAATCACGCTAATTTGACAGAGACAAGTGAAAATCTTTGCGGCTTAAGTCCACTAGTGGACGTTCTACGGCTGATAAATAATGATTGTAGAGCAAATTTTAACAATACAAAAGAACGTGATAGTTATTTGGATAACGATATTAGAGTTTCAATTAATTGTCCATGTAAGTAATATATTTGACCCAAGTATATATAATAACTATCATTGATTTGACCTATTTATTTCAGACCCGATTATAACAATTGAAGAACATGGAACAAAAGAATATACAAGCAAACTGTGGTTAATTTGTAAAGTGAAAGCAAATCAGAAACCTGAAATAATTTGGAAAGACGATAATGGAAACATTCTTAGTAATACGGTAAGATAAACATACTACATATTGAATAAAATATTAGAAAATAAGAATTTTATAAATCTGTTCTTAAATGACGGAGTTTTGAGGTACTGAACGTAATTGACAAAAAATATATACCTACGGTCGAATTGAGAAAAAAGATCCAAATTGAAAACCATCTCATTTTTTGGTTTGTTTTAGACCCAGAACACACTGTGAAACGAAAATGCAATGCAACTGAAACTGCTAATTACTTTTGAGTTGCATCGCAGTTTCTGCTATAGACTTCCTTAGAAAACCACACACGACGCAACTAGTTTGAAACGTTTTGTTTCAGTTGCAACTCAAAAGTAACTAGCAGTTTCAGTTGCGTTGCAGTTGCGTTTCACCGTGTGTTTTGGCGCTTATTTTTACTTGCAAGCAATTACATTACAGACCACCACAAGTGCAAATAAAGATCATTATGAAAATGAACTGCTCATCACTGAGCTGAAAGAGTCTCAGACATTCCATTGCTATGCAGAAAATGATCAGGGTCAAAGCACAAAACATATTAACGTCGTTTTGAATTCCTCAGTTCCTGTAGAAGACAATAGTAAGTAGTCATTTTATTTGAAATTTTAAGCTTAGTATAGCAGCTTGAATTTTGTAATATTACATGTTATTTCAGATATATTTTCTTATATTCAAAGCCACAATTGTGCTCGGAAATTATCAATTCCTGGATTCTCATTGTCACTGGAGTCTTTGCCAATCTACTCTATTCTCTCTCGTTCATGATCTACATTCTTAAATATAAACTATAGTTATTTATCTGAATTAGTTCTAGAACTACTTATATTTAGACCTCGTTTTGTATTAACGGGGGGTTGTTTTTTTTCAGATGAAACAGGAACGGCTAAGAAGGATATCAAACACTTTACGAATGAAGTAAACTATGGAAGTAACATTGAATTGATCTGCACAATTACTTCGCAATCGACCCCGATTATACACTGGAATAACAGTAAAAATGAAAAACTTATTCCCTATAAGGTTAGATGACAAAAATAAGCTTTCGACCGTGCTTTTTTACACAGACATTTTTATACCACAATTTAAAAAGATAGACGTACTTGTTAGATAATCGTTAGGTACTCCATATATTTTTCATATTTCGAAAAAGTTCTTTAATTTGACAAGTAATCACCCCTATCTTAAGGTCTGTCTACACACATCCGGGCCGTGTCCGGACCGGGACGCGTCAGGAGGGAAAAAAATATGTCGTCATGACAACGTGTGTGAATGAATCCATAGAAAATGTATGGAATGATATTTTTTTCCTGACACGTCCCGGACACGATCCGGGTGTTTGTAGATAGACCATTAGATTGTAAACAAAATATTATAATAAACAAAAGAAAATCTGACGAAATTCATTTTCTTACAGCTGGAAAATTTAGAACCGCATACATACAAAAGTTATTTGAAAATTTCCAATGTAATATTGTCTGACACTTACTTGTGTGAAGCTCATACCGATGTAGGACTATCGACAACTAAAATAGACGTGCATGTCAAAAATCCTATAAATATTAATATTCATAATTGTAAGTACAATTTTATTTTAATTGAGTCTACAATAATCCAACATCCTAATCCTAATAATATTATAAATGTCAATGTTTGTGCCGATGGATGGATGGATGGATGGATGTTTGTTACTCCATCACGCAAAAACTACTGAACAAATTTTGATGAAACTTGGCAATATTGTAGCTTGCACATCAGAATAACACATATGATATATGATTTTGAGATATCATGATTATTTTCCAAGATATGACGATAAATGCGTACGAAGTCGCAGTCACTAGTGCTTTGATATTACTTAAATGCTGTTACTTAATTAACTAGAGTCAAACAAGCCGCCTCTTTGCACCGCGAATGACAAGGGGCAGCTCGTTCAACAATCCAACTAAATAAGGTGGCTCTCAATTTGGCAGATTTTTTATTTCCAGATGTTAAGCAGGTGAAATTTGGACAAGAAGCCACTCTTACTTGTAATATAGCAAGTAATTCACCAATGAAAATAACTTGGTCTCGCATCAAAGAATCTGGTGAAATTAAAGTTAATGATAATTTTGATTTTACTATTTCTGAGGACGGAAAGACGATTAAAATTCACAAAGTGATACCTGAATTAGAAGGAAAATATATATGTAAGGGGTTCTCGTTGGATAATAAATATATACCAGATGAACATATATTTACTGTTACTGGATCAGGTAAGAAGAAAAAGACAGTGGTATATACAAGGTCTGGTTTTTACTGTATGGCGAAAATCAGGGCAAGTAATATAGATGTGAAAAAGAATGAGCTACACATCTCATTTGAATTGGTCGATCATGCAGATATTTATTTCTCGTACTTTGACAAATGTTACTTAAGGATATTTGATCAGTTTTTGGCAGGCTACGTAGTCTCTTGATTTTCATCAGAGTCACAGGACTTATATACCGACTTATAGACTTAAATAAAAGTATTTAAGTTACCTATATAATGCAACAATATGTTTTCTTAAACCTAGTTCCACAAATAACAATAGAAGAGAAAGGATCCAAAGAATTCAATGAAAAACTGCAGTTGACATGTAAAGTGCAGTCATATCCTCAACCTAAGATAATTTGGAAGGACGACGATGGAAATGTTCTTTCTGATGTGGTGAGTTTTAATATGTATTTTAAGACAGCCGTGGACTGCATCAAGCAGATGAGGCCCGACTTTTTGAAGCTGTGACCGCGCCGTAAACTATAAAAGGTGTCTGAGCTGCTCTAGCAGTCACGGGTAAGGCAGCGAATGAATGTCTATAGTTTACCACGTGGTTTTGGCTTCAAGCAGTCGGGTCTTAACTGCTTGAAGCAGTCCGTGTACGGCCGCCCTGAGGCCTTTCTTCTGATAATGCTTTGATTTCTTGATACGATACGATGTTGCAATGAGGTAGACCATTCGCTGCCCTTTTTCTAATGTGATTCTATTTCCCCACAATTAATTTGTTTTACAGTTTACCAAATCTTTAGGCGACAATAACTATGAAAGTGTTCTCACTATTGAGAAATTTAAGGGAACTCAAACCTATTATTGCTATGCAGATAACAATCGCGGACAAAGTACTAAAGGCATGGAAGTGAATGTAAAAACACCTTTTATTGTTGAAAATATAAATACAGATGGTAAGTCTAATATTGTTCTAATCGGTGGAGTTACACCACTCTGTTCTATTCTCTGCCGTCCGTTTGAGCTGAGCACCTGCCTGATACAACACAATTTGTATTCCCTCTTTTATTTTGATCTATGTAAGTCCTCTTCTATCTTTCTATCTTTAGTTTACCTTATAATTTGCCTTCAATGATGTTTTTATAAAGTCACCGGGCAACCTTTTCTAAAACTATGAAAACAGGAAATTAGTACCTACTTACATTAAATAACGAATTAACTCATGAACTATTGCATAATTCTTTGCAGCGAATGTAATTTTTGATACTGAAAACACAGCAATACTGCATTGCAAAGTTAAATCAAAGTATCCTATACATATAGACTGGTACCAAATCTTGGATCCTCTGAGACCAAAATATAGAAGACTTATTGAAAATTCTGATAAGTATACCATAAAAAACGACGGGGCTGAGCTACGGATAGATGCCGTTAATAGAGAAGATGGAAACTACCTTTGCAAAGTATCTCTAGATGAAAATAGAAATATTAACACGAATATATTTTTTGATATGACAAAGCTGCCACCTAGTAAGTGATTACTTATCATCAAATCTTTATAACATGGGGGCTTAGCACGGCGTGCCGCGACAATTATCTCACGTATGCTCAGCTGTCCTTATCACATTTAAAACTATAGACAGAGACGTAAGCGTGACAAACGCATGACAACGTCGTGTCACGGAGTGCCATGCTAAGCTAGCAGGTTAACTTAACGAATGCAAGTAAATATTAGGACGCTTTTATAATTGCGGGTACAGCCGGCGGCGGCGGTTTGACCGTAACTACATAAGAAATCGCGCGGTTCTATATAAAATTTTCAATTATAACCGCAGTTGTGGAAGCGTATAAATGAACTCTTTCGGAGGAACTTAAATAATTGCAAATACTTAACTGTTTATCAAAAGAATTCGATAAGATATCATTAACTGTAGGGGCTAACCACACGCATTTCCGGGTCAGGGCTATCCGTGTCCAGAGTTGTCCGTTTCAGTATAAACGCTAGACACGGAGCTGACCAAGTTATACAATTTGTATGTAACCAATTTTTGCCGTGTTTCCTCAGGGAAGCGTTCCCGGAAATGTGTGGTCAGCCCTTTATTGGGTAAGAAATAATAAAAGCTATATTTTTTAGGAGACGTCGCAATGGATAAACCAGAATCTATTCAATTAAAAGAAAATGGGTCCGTTATCTTAAGATGCAAGTAAGTGTTATTATTTATTTAACCGAAAATATGGCAACACAACAATTAAGTACATAGAAAATAATGTCTTCACCAATCACTGAGACCTCAATTACAAAATATAAGGGGTAACGGGGAACGAAAATGGGGGAAGCGCATTCCAGCAAGGTGCACAGATATTTCTGACGGGTTATAAGTTGTTGTTGTTAGCCCATATATGTCCCCACCGAGGGCCACGAGCTTACTCTCATACAAAGAGTGATTAGGCCGTAATCCACTACGCTGGTTATAAGTAAAGTAACTAATATACTCTTGTACGTTATTTTCAGAGTAAAAGAAGAACACCCTCGACCTGAAATCACTTGGCACTTCAAACCTTACAATAGTAGTGTTTTCCAACAAATAAGCAATCTTAATGAACTTCGAATTGCGGAAGCGAATCTACGACATGTCGGCGTGTTTAAATGTATCGCGCAAAGCAGTAAAGGGATAGAATATCATTTTACTGAACTTACTGTTTTAAGTAAGTGTTTCAACGTATATATTATACCTTTAAATGTTAATGTTTGAGCCTATGGATGGATGGACATATATGGATATATATAGGATAGCTTTTACCCGCGACTTCGTCCGCATAAGTTTTTTTGTTTTCTCCCGGCTGTAAGTCCCCCTGCAACAATGTCCCTCTATCGTGTTCCGGTCCTCAACTTCACATCAAAATTTGTTCAAAAGCAACCTAAGCACATAATGGAAAGCTCCGAATGTTTCCTTTAGTGAATATAAAAAGTAAATAATGTAAATCGGTTTAAAATACTACTAACTAACCTACCTGCCAAACCCCGATGTATACAAATCAGATCCATAGTTTTGGCGTAATGTGATTCTAGACAGAGTTTTAATGTTGTAGATAGGTAGCTATGTATACGTTCCTGTGGGAATGAGATATTTTCCCGAAGTAAAAAGTAGTCTGAATTTTGGTACCTTCCTACCCTATAAGTTAAGTAGTGTGATGGAATGTCGCTAAGTTTCGATCCAAGTAAAACTGTTAAATAAAGACAGTTGCATCAAAATTTTATCATAAATTCCATAAATTATGGCGCCTACCTACCCTCTAAGTTAGAAAAGTGATTAAAAACTAACTTGAAGTCTTAGTAACACTCAGTTTAAAAAAAACCATCAAAATCATTTCAGTAGCTATGGCGTCATGCGCTTCTTAACACGATCACGCTAGATTTCCGCGGGAATGAGGTATTTTCCCGCCGTAAAAAGTAGCCTATGTCCGTGTCTAGGATTCTATCTTTAAATTAACCAAGTCTTATAAAAATCCGTTCAGACGTTAAGGCGTGAATGAGATAAACTTTTAAAACAAACGATTAAAAATCACTAACTCAATTCAGTTTTCTGCCTACCTTCTACCCCCTAAGTACGATGACGTGATTATTTTGATCTTATATCAGTTTTTAGGTAACCATCTATTACCTTACTAAATTTCATCAAAATCCGTTCAGCCGTTTAGGCATGATAGAGCAAAACTCCCAGCAAAAACCATAAAAAAATCACTAACTCAATTTAGTTTTCTGCCTACTTCCTACCCCCTAAGTACGATGACGTGATCATTTTGATCTTATATCAGTTTTTAGGTAACCATCTATTACCTTACTAAATTTCCTCAAAATCCGTTCAGCCGTTTAGACGTGAAAGAGCAAAAGTCCCAACAAAAACGACAAAAAATCACTAACTCAATTTAGTTATCTACCTACTCTCTACCCCCTAAGAACGATGGCGTGATTATTTATAGCCTATGACCATTTCTAGGTTATCATCTATCACCACACCAAATTTCATCAAAATCCGTTCAGCCGTTTAGGCGTGAAAGAGTAACAGACAGACAGACAGACAAACAAACAGACAGAGTTACTTTCGCATTTATAATATTAGTATGGAAGTATGGATTTAGTATTAAGTGCCTAAATATAAAGTTTCATGGTTTTATCTTTGAATAATGACGATCTCCCATACTAACTTTCATCCCTTATTACCACCCCCTTAAGCCTTTTTTCGCGACAAAATATAGCCTATGTCCTTTCTCAAGGTCTAGACAACCTCTCTACCAAATTTCATTGAAATCGGTTCAGTAGTTTAGGCGCGAAAGCGTAACAGACAGACAGACATACAGAGTTACTTTCGCATTTATAATATTAGTATGGATGTTTGTTACTCTTTCACGCAAAAACTACTGAACAGATTTTATTGAAACTAGAATATTGTAGCTTACACATCCGAGTTAATAGAAAACTTATAAAAACTTACTTACTTATAACTTACTTTTTTCTTAGATATGACGATAAATGCGTACCCACGAAGTAGTGGGCAGCCTCTAGTTTTTAAATATACCACAAAAACACTCATCAAGAACTAATTTTGACATTATTGGTCAATAAATAAGAATTGCTACATTTTAAAATATTATCAACTCAATGACATAAAACTTTGCAAAATTTTAGCTAAACCCAAAATAACCATACTAGACAAAAATGAAGAAGAATTAAAAACTAATTTCGCTCCTGGAAGTGATATTGTAATGGTTTGTGAAATAAATTCATTTTCGGGACCCGTTTTTGTATGGAGGAATGGTGACAATGAAAAACTTCTTTCTAATAAGGTAAGTCTTGTTTGTGTCTGTACCTTATATCTTTTTGTGCAATAAAGAATATTTGTATTGTATTGTATTGTAAGTTTATACGGAGTGCATGCACTACCTATGCATTAAGCCCAAATTGTCACGATTCATTCGCTTTTCATATTATTATCCCTCGAGAAAACTATGCAGATGTCTTCCTACTTATTATGGTAAATAGTACTTACATTGACATAATGTCATCGAAAATGTTTGAAAATGAGTAAGACCTAGAACACACGGTAAAACGCAACTGCAACACAACTGAAACTGCTAGTTACTTTTGAGTTGCATCGAAGTTTCTGCTATAAACCACACACGACACAACTAGTTTGAAACGTTTCGTTTCAGTTGCGTTTCATCGTGTGTTCTGGGTCTAAGCCGTCGGGCCAGCGTCGACTTTGTTTTGTAAATACCATTATATCCACATCGTTTTCACTAGTTTTTCCATTGTATTCCGAAATTCTTCCTGTGTACGTCAATCACGGAGATTTTCTTCTGACAATGAATGAAAGCTAGTTTGAATAAAAATTGACTTGTTTCAGATCGAATTCGTAGAACCATTCACATTCAAAAGTTACCTGACATTGACAAACGTAACTAAACCTGAATCTTATTCTTGCAAAGTTGGAGGTGAGGTAATAAGGCCGATAGTAAAAAAAGTTAATGTAACTGAAGAAAATACTTCCCATTTAGACGTCCCAATCAATAAACGTGAGTATTTCTAAGATAATAGATAATTAAGTTAATGCTCTTTTCTACAACTAATTGTAAAAAAGTATGATTATTACGTGGGAGAAATGGGAAGATAATAAATAGGAAAATGCAATACTTTTTACACCCTCCATTTTTGTGCACCACCACATTTATTAAATCAATCTGGCACAATATACATACTACGAAATCCCATAGAAAAAAGTTAAAAAAATACATAAGAATAAATAGGTGCAAATAATTGATTATTAAAGCCAAAATATTTCAAATAATACATTTTTGCAGCAATAATATCGATCGAGTATGAAGGAGACAATACACTCAAATGTGACGTAACTAGTGAAAACCCAATGAAAATAACGTGGTTCAGAACTCTTGGGACAACACGAACAAAGATAATAAGGAACTCAGACGAGTTTTCTTTATCTGAGGATGGTGCTAAGTTGATGTTACAAAATGTTGAAACTGATTTAGATGCTACGTATAAATGTGTAGCGTCTTACAATGAATTGAAAGAGGATGAATTACCTCCGACAGTTGATTCGGCAGAATTAGGTAAAAACTTGGTTTTAAAGAATTCAATTCAAATAAACGTTAATTCGTATAATAATGTACAATCACTTAAAAGTTGAAATACGTCGGTTTTTTCGCAAGGTAGCAGATTTTCCTGGTATAGCTATAAAACTAGAAAAAAAAAACACTAGCATAAAAGTGTATTGGATACATGAAATGAATAAATAATGAAGTAATGCAATCTTGTTTCAGAATTCAGAAAAAATAAACGAAAGACTCTACAACTAGTCGAAAATCAGTATGACAATATAACATGCAAGTATGTACCTCTATGCTTCGTAAAATAATATTGAATTTAATGAAAAAAATCTAACATTAAGCCTTATATGAGTATCCCACGTACTCATTATAAAATATACACCATTATATAGGACCTAATAAATGTAAATATACATACTTCTTAATTTTTCAGTGTCAACAAAGAAGATTATCCTCATTTAAAAATTACATGGCTATTCAAAGGTTTTAATAGTGATCAATTTCAAAAGTTAGACGAAAATACTACAGATATTTTTATAGAGAATGTAAAATTTGATAACAGTGGGGTATACAAATGTTTAATAGAACATGCTAAAGGAATTGTAGAGCAAGAAACTGAACTGACTGTTTTTAGTAAGTATTCAACAAATAAGAATCTTAATAGACAGCAATTTAAATTTTGCAGTAAGTATACAATATCCTAGTAATATTTGTCTCATACATGTGAGATATACGCAAAACAATGTTTGGACAGATAGATGCAAGGATGTTTGTCTTTCACTCAAAAACCACTGAATTGGTTAACAAAAACTTTACAGTATATTAGTAGTTTGCACATCAGAATTACACATGCTAAAATAATTCAAGATATTAAATATTTAAATTTCAAATTATGACGATAAATGCATACGGAGTCACGGATAGCTTCCAGTAGGCTTAAATAAGTTTGAAAACAATTTAATAAAATCCTATAAGCAAATTTTAAACAGACTTATTTAAGAATTACCAATACATTGTTTTAGCTGCACCTGTAATAACCATGATAAGCACTGAAGGAGAAGAGAGAAATAGCAACATAGATCACGGTAACGATATTGTATTTGTTTGTGAAGTAAAGGCATATTCGAAACCCAAGTTTGTGTGGACAAACAGTATCGACGAAGAGCTGAAACCAGATAGGGTGAGTCTAAACAAATTACGCAAACTAATGGAAATTATTACTTAATATAATGTTGACATTCAGAAACGAGCTTCATGGTGTCTACACACCAAAGCGGCCGGCCATCATTTGTCAAAAAATTCATCGAAAATGTTTGAATAATTATGATGTACATGTAAGCCACTGGGCTGGCGGCTTTGGTGTGTAGAAACCTAAAGGGAAGATTGGTCTTCATGAACGTGTTATTGACACCTGTCAGACAGAGCTGACAGGTAGATCGAAGAAACTATGGGATACAGAGACCCGGGCACGGATACGCGGAGATATCTAGTTAGGTATTAAACATGCCTACACCACAGATTACTAAATAGTTACTAACGTATCCTACACTGTGCACGCTCCAAACAGCAGCAAACGATTTTAGTCAAAATACTATAAAAATTATACTTTCATTTTCCAGATTGAATTTAAAAAACCGTTTACATACAAAAGCTACTTGACAGTAAGAAACGTCACACAACCTGAATCATATTCCTGTGAAGCTGGTAACGAAATACCAGTTGTTGAATTTGTGCATTTAAATGTAAGAAAACGTAAGTAATTCAACGTATACTGTCCTATCCAACTGTTATTATAAATGTCAACGTTTCTGCCAATGGATGGATAGATATAAAGATGTTTGTTAAGTAAAATTTCCTGCAAAAAACAAATGAAACTTATACAATATTATTTCACATCAGAATAACATCTAGGCTTTATTTTTAACTCCTTAAAATCTTGCTCATGTGCGAAACTATGAGTAGGTACCAATTTCGAAATATCGTCTATATCAATTTGATACATGTTAAAGGATAACTTTTATTCCAGTTGCCAATATAAAAATTGAATCAAACGATGAAGGGATATTGAAATGTGAAGTAACAAGTGATTCCCCAATCAGGATATTAAATATTACCTGGTTAAGAACTACTGAAAATCCTAAGAAAACAGAAGAAATCAACAATTCAGAGAATGTCTCAATATCTGAGAACGGTAGAGAGTTAAAAGTGCATGATGAGGTGACTGATTCAAAAATAGAATATACGTGTAAAGTGCTGTACAAAGATGACGAACAAAAAGTGCAGACTGATAGAAGAAACGAAACATTTACTGCGGAAGGAAGTTTCGGTAGGTATATTTTTTGATTATTATTTCCACTTATTTATTCTTTTTTTAAATTTGTTTACGTTTTAAGGCTAGTGATGTCTCATTTATTAGGCTTAAGCTTAAGCTTAAGACATTAATGTTGTTTCTTTTAAGAAATCACAAGAAACATTCGGAATACTCTACGGGTAAATGAAAATCAATCTGCCACTTTGAGATGCAAGTAAGTACCTACATCTTATATGCACCTATTCACGGGTCGATTAAAAAAGTTAATTACTGAATACAACAAGTCGCGAGTTTGCTTAATGCTTAATTAGATCATAATAGAACTTATTGCCGAAACCCAAATCGCAACTCATATTTTGTTCAATGTTGCAGTGTTAAAAAACCTCATACAAATATTACATGGCAGTTCAAAGGTTTCAATAGTGATAGATTCCAAATAATACCGGGAAATAGTAAAGAACTTATTATAAACAAAGCAAGATTTCAAAATGGTGGCGTTTATAAATGCAGAGCACAACATAATAAAGGAATTGTTGAACATGAAACGGAACTAACTGTTTTAAGTAAGATTTCTAAAAAAATACTTATTTAAAGCTACATTAAGATATAGGTACTTGATATACTAAAATTAATAATACTTTTTTCAGCTACACCTATAATTACCATGATAAGCACTGATGGCAAAGAAATAAAGAATAACATAGATCACGGCAGCGATATTGTATTAGTTTGTGAAATAAATTCATATTCGAAACCCAAGTTTGTGTGGATGAACGGTAATAAAGAGCTGCAACCAGATAAGGTAAGTTTGAAAGGGAAAAAATAGAGACAGCTGATGGTAGCCTTTGCCAGAATGGCAAACCGATGAATAATTTTGAATAGAAAATGGTATTTACCTAAATATTGTACATTGGTATCAAGTTACCCAAAACCGACATGCTTGTATGAGGTGGCTGATGTATGTGGATAAAGCGAAAGAAGTGTGTTTGGATCGTAACAAGTGGAAGCAAGTGGTATCTGCTTACCTCGATGGGAAAGAGACATGTCATAATAATATTATCTTTGTACAGAATCAAGAGTATTAATTTAGCTGCAAAAGTGACGGATTTTTTTTTGTATTTTTCAGGTCGAATTTGAAAAACCGTTTACATTCAAAAGCTACTTGACAGTAAGAAACGTAATGAAACCTGAATCTTATTCCTGCAAAGCTAATGATGAGAATGCACAATCTGTTCAAGCTGTAAAGGTTAATGTAAGAAAGCGTAAGTACTCTTCTACTACATCTTATCTAGCCTTATCTAGTATCCCACTGCTGGACAAAGGCCTCTCTCCTCCTACTCCACGATTTTCTATCCTGAGCTGCCTCTGTCCAATCATTTGTGAAGGAGTCCAATTCATCTCGCCACCTTCTACTACATACAACAAAAATGAATTATCGAAATCGTTTCAGCTGCTCCCGAAACTTGGGCTTAGCAACACTTTCTGCGATTCATTTTTATATTATAGCAAATTATGTTCCGAATATCTGCATAAAATCTTTTCTTATTTTTCAGCCCCCAAAATGAGAATTTCCAAAGATGGAGATGGTTTATACAACTGTATAATAACCAGTGATACACCGATTAAAATATTCAACATAACTTGGTATAGAACTATTGACTATTCCGAGCATATTGAAGTCATTCAAGATTCCGATGAGTTTTCATTATCTGCCGACGGTACTGAGTTGAAAGTATACAATGAAATGGCAAATCCGGATAATGTAATAAAATACACGTGCGAGGCATCGTATATGTACTTTGATGAACTGTCCAACATTGATCAAAGTAAAATTCATTTTACATCTGGACTTGGTGAGGACTTTTTTTAAGCCTGTGTCTACCCATTGTTAGGCAAAAGCCTCTCCCATGCTTTTCCACAGATTATGTCAATGGCTGCTTCCCACCAATCTTTCCTAAATGTGTTGATATTATGAAAAGAAAACTTTGAAAACGTTTCAGAAAATATATTGTTAATATTATCTATTATTATAATAACATTGTTAATGTACCTACCTACCTATTATTTGTTGCTGTTGTGTTGCTTATTATCCAATTATCCATTGCTTCTGTCATCAAAGTTACCTATTTTTTTTAGATACGCCGAAATTAACTATATTTGACTTTCATGGAGACGAAATCAAGGGTAAGGTGGCCCAGGGCAGTGATATAGTGTTAGTTTGTGAAGTCGATTCAGATTCAAGACCCCAGTTTGTGTGGGTAAACGGAAATCATGAGAAATTACATCCACAAACGGTAAGTCTGACCTGTTTACAGTCCAAGCAATTGCAATTATATAATCTTTTTTTTTATTTATCACAATTTCTCCTTTGTATTGTATTTAAATACGTAATATGATGATATACATACTTCATCATCATCATGTCAGCTTATTGACGTCCACTGCTGGACAAAAGCCTCTCCCAAGAATCTCAACAACGGCCGGTCTAGCGCTGCCCACATCCATGATATACAATACAATGATGTTAAGGTACTTTTCGTACCTTTCTATATGATTTTCAGTCCGGATTATATGAGTCGTCGACGTATAAAAGCTACTTGAAAATAACAGACATCTCACGGTCAGACTCTTATTCCTGCAAAGTTAGAGCCAATGGAATGCAATCGGTTAAAACTGTGGAAGTCAATGTAAAAATACGTAAGTGCATCTAAATTTAAGTACATTAGTTATAAAACTGTAGCGTTATCTTTATTTAAAATATTTCAAATAAAAATAACGCGTCAGTTTTATAACTGGGAATTCATAAGGGTTTTACCCGTGGTTTTACCAGACCCATATCGTGTTTACCTATCAATAATTAACTTCTCACATCCCACTGACCCATTATAAGCCCAGACACAATAGATTTTCTATTGTTCTTTTCTTCTGAGATGTGAAAGATTAATAGGATATGCGGGGCGGCTGTTCAAGCAGCTCGATCGACGTCGATTATTCCATTCAATAATCTATTGATGCCGTCGATCGACAGTCGATCTATTGGTGCGGTAACGCCATTGGGTAGCACCCTAAACTAAAACTTTCATTAGTTACAAACTAAAACTACATGGGTAAAACAAAATTGGACTCTACTTTGTACCTACATAAAACGTCACTTTAGTTGATTACACGGGATAAAAATGCTCCCTTAGTTATTCATTTAGTAGAATATGATAATCATTTATGTAGTTATTAAGTATATTTATAATAACTGATTTTTTACTAAAATCTTAAAATTATCTACATTAATTATTTACTAAAGAAATCTTTTTACAGCCGCCAATGTAGAGTTGGAAATAATTTCTGACGGTGAAGGAACATACACTTGTTCTATAAGTACGGATATACCTATAAAAGTGTATAAAATAACTTGGTATAAAACAGACAGATACGGAAGAGAATTAATTAAAGAATCAGATGTTTTCTCACTGTCTGATGATGGCAGCCAGTTGAAGGTTTACAGCAATGAACCGGGATTTCAACAACAATATGAATGTGAAGCGAATTATGATGAAGTTGATTAGCTAACGTAAAATTTATGGTAAGTTTTGTAGTGAGAGTTTTGTCTTATTTAGTTATACCTAAAAAGTAGACAGAAGTACCTAGGTACCTTAACGTATTTTCTACTATATTATTTTTATATGCGCGCGGAGACCATTTAAAACTTCTTGGTAAATGTCAATGTTTGTGCAAATGGATTGATACTGTTTGTTACTCTTTCAAGCAAAAATGGATTTTGATAAAAGTTATTTTCCAAGTTATGGCGATAAATGAGTAGGTACAAAGTCACGGACAGCCTCTAGTTTTACATAAAATGAAAGAAGGTAAACAAATATGATTAGCTAGGTACCTACCCTATAGAGAAAAAGCCGCCTTTTTATTACAAACGGGTAGCGTGCGTGTAGCTAATCGAGGCATGCAGCACACAGTAACTTATCTTCTAAATAATTTTAAGAAATTCAAAAAATCAATTGCGAATGTGGTAAATATTAATTTTTTAAAGCACGCACTCAATTTCTGAAATAAAATTGTTACTTACCTACCTACATTTGTTACAGATTGAGACTTCCGGAAAACTGGAGGCACGTTACGAATTTAGAAGTAGTTCTCCACTTATCTACTTACCTACCTACTCTAAAAAATATTTTTTTACTATTTTTTCATTGTATAATATTCACAAAAACTTATTTATTTGTATTACTTGGACACCGTTTTGTAAATTAGATTTAACTAGTAATTTAACTATGTTATTAATTTACCCTCATTAAACTTTTTAAATTTGTGTTGTTTTTGTTTACACATGGTGACCTCTCCTCTTGCAATCAAAGAGTGCGGCGAAAATTGGGCGAAAAAGTTTTTGTTTAAAAAAAAGTTTGAGTAGATTGATTTTGAACATAATAGTTTTGGACTAAAAGGTAGTTTCACCAATCCCAAACTATATAATTTAAAAAAAGTATAGGTTCCAAAACTTAGCCCGTGGGGATTTGATGAAATATATAAAATATTAATTGATTATATGATGCGAAGTAAATATTTCTTCATACCATCTCCAATTTATGATGATGATGTAATTTTAATATTGTTTATACTTTTTCTGATCAAAGCGTTAATTTAAATAATTTATTTTGTAGCTTACATAAGTATAAAATAGATTTTGGAACACACAAACAAACGTCAAACTTGACATTATGGTCTTGTGTTTGACAGTGACAGACAGTGTGTGTTGGTCTTTCTCACTGTGACTATTTTATTCTTCATTAAAATAAAGACGGTTAATTAAAAGTGAATTACAAGTATATAATGCAATAAACAATGTCTACTACAGAGCTTCCTCCTTACATTTTGCAAGAACTGCCTGACATTACAGAATCTATCAACTATCCAATTAGAAATGTTCAACGCATAAAGGTTGGTTTATAAGTACTTATTTAGCTTTGTATTTGGCATTGGATCAAAATAATGTGTTTAACTAGATTTCTATAAATACTACGTGTTGTATGAACTAGATTTTATGTAGTTTGTATGATCAATGAAGCATGCGCAAATAGGTGCATTTCCGATTTAGGTACCTGTTATTCGTAGCAATTTGGGGGCGTCGTGGTAAAGAATCCTTGAAGTAGCGACCAAATATATAATTAACTTGACTAAAATGACTAATTAACTGACATTAACTACTGTTCTAATCAACATTATCTAGCCCTGTAGTCTAGTGGTCCCTTTAAGAATCCTTATTGGGCCAGGGGGCCACCCTAATAAATAAGTTAACAGTGACGAAATGTGGACCTACAAACTAATTAGATACCTACCTATGTCTGAAGTTATCACTAGCGTAATCCATTACATTTTGGTATGAGATGTCTCAACTTCAAAAAGCTAGATTTTTATGATATAATAATGAAAATTACAATATAATTTCCAGTACACATGTTTTGACGTTTCAAAAACACTGATTGCATTTGGTGCCACGAGCGGAGGAATCTATGTGTTTAACAGAAACCCTTGTGAGTTTGTGCAGTTGATTCCTAATAAGGTAAGAATTGTTTTTATTGATTAACTAAACCAACTTATGAGGAGACTTATGAATGAGGATGAAGGGAAAGAGTTGTGCTTTGATCATAGCAAGTGGAGCTACTATATTAGGAACATCAAAATTTGTGTTGATGGATGCCAGGATGTTTTTTACTCTTTCATTCATAAACTGCTGAAACATCTACTGAAATTTAACAATTTTGTAGCTTTTTACATTAGAACAACACATAAAATATAATACTTTAAGGTATTGTGTGAGTTTTCCAAGATAAGTCAATGAACGCGCACTTTGCAGACAGCCTCTAACAATTATATTTATATGAAAACATAATTTTAAACTTAAAAAGAACTACTTAACATTACAGGATGGGGCAATCACTAGACTAGCAATATCAGCGAACGAGAAACACATAGCCTTCGCCAATGGACGAGGCATAGTAACTGTAACAGAATGTGAGCAATCTCTGAGTGGTAGTCACTCGAGTGTGACGTCTAAAGTACATCAAGGTAACGAAGTGACAGCGATGGTGTGGAGCGGGATCAATCTGTTCTGTGGTGACGATATCGGAAAGATATCCGTTTTGCAGTTGCAGAGTTTTATTGTAAGTATCTTTTTTATTTAGATTGCTTACTGTTTAGTTTAGGGATTTTTTCTGATAGGCCTTTATTTTTATCATCTGCTGAAGGATGTCCTGTTAGACCGTTTGATTGTCCAATTTGCAAATGCCAAGAACTTGCAGCAGCAGACTAAAATTTTTAGATATTTGCCCAATAAACTGAATGTCGATTTATTATCGGCAATAAGCATTGTTTTTCCTATATAGCTGGGTTCTTATATTGCAGCTTCTACCAAAAAACTTCAAAAACTTTTGCCAGTGCATACTTATCTAACCTACACACTTTTTTTTATAGTCAGTAGGTAATTCAATTGTTAAACTGCGTATCACTAAATTAACTTTATATTTTATAAAATTCTAGGCAAAAACAATGTTCCAGAGTTCATCGCAGGCAATAATGAACTTGGATTCACGTATTTGTCAAATAGACGTAAAAGATTTCATGCTTCTTGTGTCTACTCTAACCCGATGTTACATTTGTGACACTTCACAAGAACAATACAGACAAATCGGACAGAAACTCAGAGACGGCGCATTTGGAGCGTGCTTTGTCAACCAAGAAAGAAACGCAGAATATAATACAAACGAAACAGTACAAAAAATTTCTGAAGCGAAAACTTACAACATTATAAACGAAGAAGAAAAATTTGCTATCGGAAAAGGTTTAGAAAATATTCTTATTTACTGTGCAAGGCCGTCGTCAAGATTGTGGGAAGCGACTATAGATGGAATGGTGAAAAGAACGCATCAGTTCAAACAGGTTTTGGCTAAAAATCCAATAAGTGTAATTACGTTAGATTCATACAATAATGAGACGTTTCGTTTAGAAAATTCGACAAGTGTTAACGATGGACAATCTGTGAACTTTTCTAAAATATTCAACATAAACAGTGCCATATTTTCGTTCAAAAGAGATGCTTTATATTTTTTAGATATTAACGACGAAACTAATTCCGTATGGTTCGATTCGTACAAAGATATTATAGATTGTAAATTGTGTAATGATACTGTGTACTTATGGTTATCCACTGGAGCTGTAGTTAGCTTGAAATTTATGAAAATTGATAAGTTTCTATTGAAATGTTACGTTGATGAAAAGTATAATATGTGTGCTGAGCTTTGTGCCTTGTTTAGTGATTATTTGCAACGTAATCAAGTATCTAGTAAACTTAATATTTTGGTAGGCTTACGGCAAAAGATTTCTGAAGAGTTACTAAAGAAAATCGAGGGTGTTTTGCAGAAATTTGAAAGTCTGAAGGTTACAGAAGCTACTCAATTAAAATCTGGTATTGTTACTTTAGATAATACATTTAAAGCACAATCCAGTTTGGATGAAAATACTGAAGAAAATAAACCAAACGATGACCACAGGTTTGGTACATTACCACCTGATGCAATGCAAACTTTGAAAGACTTAAGTGTATCAGTGTCAGATAAACTTAATTCAAGTAAAAAGATATTGAAAGAAAAGTGGGGCGATTTCGAAGATAAAATGAAACATCTGAACGCAGAGAAACAGATTGTACATGATGTAAAAGTACCTAAAAAGGTGGTGCAAGAAAGTACAGAGCAAATGAAACCCATCGAATTGGATAAAACTTATATCGTTTATAAAGAATCTAGTCAAAAAGCCATAGAGGTAGACAATAATAGTTTAGAAGAAGTCAAAGTGTGCAAATCATTATATCAGTACTTTAGATTAAGTCTAGTTGGTAAGGAAACAGAAGAATCGAATTTAGTTTCTATTATAGAAAGCTATAACTGTGATATTACAAAGATCTACCAACTTATGTTATCTTTAGAGCAATATTGCTTATCTGTTAATGCTTTAGAAGAATCTAAGTTCGTGCCGAACAATATTTTTCTTAGCTACATTAGTATTTCAGACCGAAAGGATATTTTATTAGAATCTATTATTCAAGATGAAATATTATATAAATACTTTGTGGATTCTTGTATATCTGTTAACATGAAGACTCAGAAGTTATCGAATTTGGGATGCGAGTGTGGTTACCCCCTTCCGTTTAACAGAACGAATCAAACGCCCGTGTTTTCTGAATTGATCGATCAATTTATCGACAAACAATGGGCGAGTCAAACGAGAAGTCAATGTTACGAAGTTTGCAAAAAGATGCCATATTTGTGGAGGAAAATATTGTATCTACGAAGAAACGAAGATTTGATGAATGTTTTACGAATATTGTTACAAATGTTGGATGAGAATCTGTTGCATTCGTACTTACCTCAGTTCACTATAGATACTTGGGACCGAGCGTTGCAGTTATATGCAACTTTACATGCGAATAAATGTTTGAATTGTGGCAAACAGTTTGATCATGTGTTGGTCAGAGATATGATGAGCTGGGACGATATAGGAGCGCTGTTGATCAAATCTGTTGGAGGCAGAAATGCAATTAAACTGATGGAAAAGAATGCATGTTTGATTAATGCTGGGGAGCTGTCTATTAAGTTTTATCACACATGCTTATTAGTTTCAATGTACGAGAAATATGATGGTACTATAACAAATCAGTTGACGGATGCTCTCTATAGTTCTTATGAATTTCAAGACTCTAAGGAACAGGTAATCCATTTTTTACAGTACCTACCAAGTATTTTATAAAATCTTTTAAAAAAACTTACCTAAACGTAAATAGCCAATAAAACTGAATATCGTCCATATATTAAACAAAATTACCAACTTTCTGTGTAAATTTGTCAACATTCTGTATTAACTTGTCATACCTAATTCTATGCTATCTTGTCTTCATTCCAACATATTAATAATTATGTACTTACTTCCAGATATGCAGTCTCCTTCGAAGCACAATAAACGGACAAATCAAGAACACAGCCTTACCTATAACAGTAGCTGCTAAAACTATACATTGGGGCTTAACACCTCTTACTGAAACCATTACAATAGAAACTGACAGCGAAAATCCAGCAAACAAAGTACGTAAAATAAAAAATATAACTCTACATGATATTATAAATAATTTATTTGATATTAATAATGAGATTACTGACTGCTTTCTATGTGGGTTGCCATTACAAAATGAAATTCTGATTGAGGACGCTGGCCTCTGGGTGTTTAAATGTGGTCACACTTTTCACGGCGCCTGTCTAGATTTGAATAAAATAAAATTATGTCCGGAATGCTCAGTTAAAATTTAGCAGTTTAAAACGCTTGTATTTTTGTATTTACGGGTGAAAATCTATAGAAAATAAGTTATTTATTGAAATGAGTTCTAAACTAACACACGCAGACTAAATTCTTATTTAAATAAGTACTTGCAAACCTCGTGTTTTATATTTAAGTAACAATTAAAAGTACCTAAACATTTTGATATAACAGTTTTGAACTTGAGCACAATTTTTTGTTATACTAACTGACGGATTAAATATATTTTTTAAGCACCTACCCTAATTATACCCATACTTTTGTCAGCATATCTTCAAATTTATACTTAACCAGAGTGTGTCCTAAACTTTACCGATATGAAAACATAGTTAATTTAATGCGCGCGAAAAAGACATGCATTCGCGCGAAAAAATGAAAAATATCAGAAGTAATATGTGAGTTATGCTGTTGAGTTAAAATTGAAAGTAATATGTTCATTTTTAGAAATTTGCTTCGACTCTGCCCTAGTATAAAGTGACCCTTAGTTGTGTTTTAGCCACAACGCCTGATATTTTGTATAAAGATATTATTTATTAATTATTAGATTTATTTAAAGTAAATCACATAAGTTTGATCCCAAAATGTACACTCACTTTTGAATATTTTTGTTTTAAATATCCATCATCGAAAATTGCTTCAAAAATTCATATTTGTAATGAAGTTAGACAAAATATTTCTTTATTTTTGTAAATTTATGTAAATGCAAATATATACTTACGAAACTACAGGATTTATGAAGATTTTCTTTATATACCAGCCGATATAGCTTATTTTACGTATAGGGTATTTATACTATTTATTTATGCATTACATTACGGACATCAAGGATCAATCAATACCCATAAAACTAACAACTTTCCCCAAAAAACATAGTCCAAAATATTCATGACCAAAATCTTATCATAGCGATTTCAAATCAAGTTTCATTTACGAATAGTAAAATCAAAGCTAGTACAAATATTTCCTAATATCACAATACTTTGAACAACTTTGTACTCTGTTGTTCTCAAGCTATTGTCGTCTCTGTCTAAAGTCAGTTAGTGACAGAGATGGAATGCGAGACAGTGATTTTTGTAAGCTAGGTTTTTTGTGTTCTCTTTTTATTATAAAGGGGTAATATGTAAGGAAAAAAATTAATTGAAACAAACGAAATATTTTTCTTTACTTTTTAATATACTTTTGGGTTTTGGCACAATTTTTAAATAATGTGTCCTGGTTTATACTAGGTATTAAAACCTAAACTCTACTTACTTTTACATTTGAAATAATTCAATTGCTAAGTCATGCTGGCTATTTATAAAAAAAAAAAACAACAAATTAACCTCAATCGAAGAATAGTTTTTAAAAGTTTTAAACTATACAAAATAACAACGTTCCTTTTAACGTAAGTACATTATTATAAGTAAAATTGAAAGTTTGAGACTATAAGTACTCAGATCTATGGCAAGATGTTATTATTACTCGTATTTGATAAAATTGAATATAAATAAGTATAGCGAATATCGACCGAGATCTATGCAAGTAGCATACTTAGGTAAGAAGACGAATTTAAGTATCAATCATTTAAATAACCACAACTAGTTAATTGGAAGGGTCCAGAGCTATTCTTACGCGGGCTTTTAACTGTTTTAGAATGTTTTACAGTTAAAACATTTTAGATAACAAAAATGAGTAGAATAAGGAATGCCTTTCCTTTCACCAGAGATTATGCTATGTTACGTTGCTATGGATGAGTTTAGCATAGCACATCTCTGGTGGAAAGGCAAAAATATATAAAAAGCAATAATATCCTATTTATTTTTCAATTGGTTTCGATGTGGTTTCTACTTTTCCTGACGGGAAACTGGCGTGATAGATGTGTATGTGTGTAAATCTTTTTTTGGAAAGTTTACTGTTTTGACCCGCGTTTGTTCAATGCTAGTATCCGCAGTCAAAATAGCCCTTGGTCACTTCCAATCAAAATATCATCTATTTACAGGAATTCAACATAAAAATAAATAATTTAACGACACTGTCTAAATCCTTACACATTTACTAAGAATAATACACAATATTACTTAACCTATTAACATTTAAATGTCACATGCACTTTCAATTTATTTATGCACTTAACCTAATACTACTTTGAAGTCGAAAATTACTGGCATACAGTATACATCTTAAAAATGAAGGAGGGAAATGGAAAAACAAAACAAATATATTTAGAAAAATAATAACAAAATAAAAAATGGCGATTAACGTTAAGTAAAAACAACCACTGATTGTACTCGAAGTTCTATACAACTTTTGTCTATTTGCTATTTTTAAATTGGGTTGTATTAAAAAAACAAATCTTTTCCTCTATGTATATTCGTCAAATCCAGATTAACTGCATAACAAAAGCAATACTTTTTTTTCACAACATTTTTTTAATATGACCCTATTTATGAAGTTACGTAAATTACAGACTACAGTAGAGCTTACATCTATTTCTACATATAAATTGCACGGTTCTTTCGATAAAGCGAATACCTTTTTTATTTCATAAACCTTTAAATGGATAATCCCACAATTTCCTCGGTGGGGTTGCTAGCAAGAATTTGTATAAATGAATTGACGAACAGTCAATTGACGACTTGAGTCCATAATCTAACTGGGCAACTACGTAATTTAACATTAAATTGCTAACAGCTTGTTCCAGAAAAGGGAATTAAAGCTATTAAAATTTTATCTGACATTAGCGCTGTCAAAAATCAGAAAATGTTTAATGGCTAGTTCAAATAAGTAGCAGACGCAGTCATATTACTAGCAAGTGTGGAGCAAACATCATTTATCTCGCCCGCACTTACACTGGTTTATAGGTGACGTCACAATATAAATACATAAGTTTGAGCGAGATGATAATATGTCGCATTCGATCCTAATATGACCAGGGCTTCCACTAGTCTTTAGGAAAAGTGTAGCTATTTATTAGACAAGCGAACATCGCGTGGAATTTCTTATTTAATTTGGAAAACGATAAATGTCAGGAGTCTTTGAATAGTTTAGCTTAATTGCCCTTCTCTGCCACTGGGTGTCAGACAACTGTGTTCGCCCTACTGTTAAACATTTGCCAGAACATCTGGTCATCTAACCAGCTAGCTAAATACAATTTCTATACCAAATCACCTATCCTATGAGTATTCATTTACTACAATCATTATGCTTTATATCACTGGATTCCAACAAACATCTCACGTGTTCAAAACACTTAAATTTTCAAGCATTCCGCTTTAAATTTTTGGTTTGATACATTTTTAGTAGCTTACACTAGGAGCTTCTACAAAATACAATCTCGTTCTACATGTTACGTCTATACATGGCCACGTGACAGTCAAGATTCAAAGTTACAATAAAATATGCTAAAACTAACCTCTGAATCTTAGGACTACAAATAACCAATAGCCAAGGAAACTAACTCGTAGGTATTATCTACAAGATTATGCTTTATTTACATTACATTACCAGATCTAGAAATAACCAGTTTAAATATTGAAGGAAACCACGTAACCTAATTTATGTACATTTTTACTAATTGTCTACTTGATTTTTTAATACAATTTTGGCACTAATGACGCTTAAATAAGTGCCGCACTACTTTTAAAACATCAAGTTCTAGAATACATAGGGGTTAACTTTTAGAAGACAAGATTTATTAAGAGTTCGTCCTAGTGCTTAATTTACTAATGGAATAATCTCGTAATAATAATATTTAGAGATCCATTGCGACAGCAGTGGTATTTTAGTACCTTAAGAATTCTTACCGGCGAGAAAATATGGATCATTTTTGTAAAAATCGCATCCCAATTCCACCAACCGCAATCATTTCTTACACATCAAAAACTGAATGCAATTCTTATAAAGACGCCCATTGAAAACGACAGCTACACCAAGAAAAAGTCGCAAGTTACAACATAGTATTCCTATTCAAGAGACAAATACCAGTAACCCTTCATAGACAAGTCACACACCAATCAAATCTCGAACGTTCTGGAACATTCTGGAAGGCTCGATGGGGTCTTACCAGGGGTGGTGGGAGGGGGGCAGCGGCAGGGGCGCGGCGTGCGGGTACGGCCAGCCGCGCACCGACACTCAGTCCTCCTCACGCGGCGACAGCGGCGGCGAGAACGCGGGGTTCATGTAGTTTCCACCATTCGGCGGTGGAGAAGAATTGGAAGGTCCTGGTGATGATAGGGAAGGCAAGAACCCAAGCTCGCTGCCGCCGTCCCGGCACCAAAGCTGCCTCATTTCGTTTCGCCGTGAACGCATCAAGTTCTTGTACTCCGATATCCGCATCTTCTTGCCGTCGACGATACAAGTCCGCTTTGGTCGCGGTCGGTATCTGAAATAGGAGAATAAGATGTAAATATCCTGAAAGATCGGTCGGGGCATTATTCAGACTACTTTCTGGTCTCGGTAGTACCATGGAAAGCAATGGGACAGTGAGAAATAAGTCACCTATTTGTAAAGGAAGGTTAGACTTAACTGTAGGTACACTTGTATCATTTTGGTCAAAATATTTTAGAAATTCCAGTTCAGAAAACACAGAAAATAAATAATTTTGCCAAGAATCTTACCTATAATCGGGATGTTTCTCCATATGCAACTTGGAAAGTCTGCTCTGCTCCTCATAGTACGGCTGCTTCTCCGCATTTGACATGGACTTCCACCTGGCTCCGAGGATCTTGGAAATGTTAGAATTGTGCATATCAGGGCAGGCTTTTAGGATCTTCCTGCGCTCGTCTTTAGCCCAAACCATGAACGCGTTCATTGGTCGCTTGATGTGGGGTTTCCCAGCTTCGTCCCGCTTCGGCTGACGAACTATTTTGGCTTTGTCGGAGTCGTCTGGCGGTGATTGGGCCCAGGATGATGCTGGAAATTAGAAAAATGGGGGCTTTAGTGATGTGCAGATATTTTGTCAAATTAGGGACTTGTTCATCTACGTTTGTATACCCACACAAAAGTAAAATGAAACTAGAAGTACATTAACCTGCTGCCTACTCATATTATACGTTTAAGTATATTATGTCAAAGTTGTGCCGATGAAAAGGTGGATGTGAGGATTTTCATTAGATACTCTTTCACGACAAACACCACTGAACATGAAACTACAGTATTGTATGAGTAGATAAGTTTCCAAAGATATGACGATAAATTCTTACGAAGTCGCTAGTCTCTAAGTAGTTTGTAGTATAAATTACCTACTTATTTTTATAGTGATTAGGCACGAGAATAGCGGTGTATCGTCAAATCTTATTTTAACGATTGTTTTACGGCATATCTCTGACCGAGATAATTTATAGCGGATTAGTGCGGCTTCCGATTGAGATCTCAATTTCCATAGGTACCTTTTTAAGGTGAGAGTGGCAGTTTTTGACCAGTCTATTAAAAAAAACCGTTCATGTGCGGGTCGGACTCGCGCGCGAATGGTTCCGTACCATTCACAAGCTTAGTTAAGGTTCCTATTCTTAGAATTCGAGTTTCTACCGTAGCCATTATTGAGACCGAACAAAAATTCACGCTTTTTGTATGGGAGCCCCCTTAATTAAGTATTTATTATTAATATTTTAGTAGTTGTTGTTATACATATTTGTTGTTAATCATTTGTAAATATTTCAACGCCCTACCTATAACAGATTGGTGACAGACGGATGACGGACAGCAAAGAATAAGGTAGGTAGGTACCCACATAAGCAATTTCCCAATCTCCAATCATAAAAGTGTCCGACAATCACCACTCTTACCTTATACAATACGACAGCACATTAACTAACATTTTAAGATGTTTATAAACGCTAGAAAAATTCATAGCACGCGGTTTTATGTCCATAAATGTGTTACAAATGAAATGGAATGCTTAAGTTTATGATTTTACATCGGAATTGTGAGATTAGAATATGTTAACCCATTGTTATGTTAGTGAGATTACGTTTTTTAAAGAACTGAGAACGTTTTGAGGCTCCCCACTGGGTTTCGGAGATTGTTTCATTAAACTGATTTAAGGGCTGATTTACATCAACTTAGTGTTTAGCAGAATTCTTTAGGGATGTATGTAGGTAGATACTTTCGTTGAAGCATGTAAACGCTAAAGTACGGATTTAAGTAATTAACCAAAGAACTCGCCTTTACACTTTGACTAAAATGCTCTCCTAAACACTAAGATGAAGTAAATCGGTCCTAAGATGGGTGTAGATGATAAAATATGTACCTAGATATTACTTTAGTTTAAAATGTAAGTAGACGATGGCTGCCTGCGACTTCGTAGGTATTTATCTTCATAAAGTACACAGTATTTTAAAATAAGTAATACCTACATAATATAGCCTAGTTCATTTTGATAGATATCAGCTAAAATATAAAAAAACCTACTTCTTAATAAGTGCAGGTACCTATGTATTTCTGATTGTGTATTTTATTAATTTTTAAATTTTTGCCATCGCAAAATTGATGAGCTTTCTGTTATTTGAAACTGACACAAAATATTTGTATCTAAAACAAAATCACGCAGGATAAAATCTCAAATGAAGTGTATGAAGGTCATCTTCAGTTTTGGTGGAAAAGGTATTTTTATAGTTGAATTCATTAGAAAACATTATAATTAAGGGCCCGGATCAGTTTGGAATGCGGTTTTTAAGTGTCGCCCGTAGATTGTTTGTCACATTTCACAGCTTTGATTGTGAATTAAGGAGGTTTACAGTGATTTATGTTTTTATGTAGAAATTGTTACGATAGAAAATAGCTGAGTAGGCAAATAAATTAACAATCCTTCATTAGGTACCAAGTACCTGCCTATCTAGGTATATTAAGTACACTTAAAATATTATCTATCTAGGTAGGTAGGTACCTACTTAGTTTATTTAATGGGGTAGTCATAAAATAAGTAAAACAACGATAACACATCCAAAACCAAAATATTGACAAAAGCGAGAACACAAATCAAATTCAAACATTTAATTCATTTACGTAATTCTGAACGCACCCTGGTTAAACATGTGGGTCAAGCCGGCACATCCGCTATGCCTGACGGATTCGCGAGCAAGTGTCCATACAATTAATAAGCTTACGTACGGAAACATCCACAGGCAAGGCATTCCTCGAATTAATTTGACACGCTGTTAGATAATTTATAACATCCTACGTTGGTTGATTCGCGAGAGATACGCGGTTTCAGAACGCGCGGACAAGCGCGCGGGAAACATTTTAATCGCCATTTTGTAATCTTCATTTTGAGGTTACATCTTTGCTTTATGAAAATAATTTGAGATTATTTTGTTAGATAGATGCGGTATTTGCTTTAGTTTTGCAGTTATTTAATAGTTAACCATTAGTTACTAAGATAGAACGACCAGTTTCAATTCACGCAAGTAATATAAGTAGTAGGTAAATAATTTGTAGTAAGTACCTATTGGATTGTCATCTCGGTAATCAAATAGATAGGTAGGTACCAAAGTATTTGTATCATTGGTGATAGAGATATAATTTTACACTTATATCTCTACATAGTAAATAGTAAAAATACCTAAATTAATCATTTATTCGTAGAAAACTCAGCAAATTCATTAAAGAAATTTAGAACACACGTGCATTTTGTATTTTTATGTCGTGTCTCTATTTGTATGATTATAAAGTCACTTTTTATTGGCCATAACTACGATATTAATATCTTTTTAATTGTGGCTTATATTAATTTGGGAATAAATTAATAATAATTTGAATAAAAATTATAAATTTTAAGTTACCAAGCTACTTTACTTGTTTTACCTAATTAGATAACGGAGCGGTATTTTTAACTATTTGAATAAGGTTGTCTTTAATCATCAAAATTAGCTACGTCTACTTATAGCCTATATTTTTGATGATTTTCATCTTTTTAGATTTTGACAACGTTCAACGTTCAGTTTGGCTTAATTTTATGGGGCTATTTATCAAGTACCTACCTACATAAGTAATTATACTTAATCTGACACGTATACCTACCTATCTACCCTAGGAACAATTCTAAGGGTACCTACTTCATAACTAAATTAAGCTTCTACCTGCCTAAAGGTATAAACTAGGCACTTACAAATTATTCAAATAAAATACAAACTTGCGTGCACGCATGTACATCATGGCCAACGGAAGTTTGCGTCTTGAGCGCCATCTATTTCGCATCTCGCGATTTTCTCTTGTTTTAAAGGAAGCGAAACGACACTTATGATTTTGTAACCATTTCGGTTTGGGACGACGCCAACTATTTAAAGTACCAGTTATTCATATTATTGGTGGATTATTATGCACTTAAACAGCTTGTATTTAATGGTGATTGTATTGTTATTTATTATAGTAAACATGGGTATCGGGTACAATGAATTTGAGTATTAAGAAACATTTATATTATAAGTAATACGAGTAGGTAGGTACAGTATAGTGAATGAATTGAGAATGGATTATGATATCTACCTACTTACGTAATTGTAAGTACAAAAAAGAATGAAGAAGAATAAGTAGGTAGATAATTAATATTTCTTTTGGTTTTTACGCCTTTACACAAAGAGACCTTTTAACAAAGATCTGTAGATAAATCAATCAACTACGCATTAAAAATATCTAGATTTTAAAACCACAAATGGAGTACAAAATCCTCCAAAGAACACTTAATAAGAATAAGTAATAAAATCCAACCGACAATGGAACTAAACCGTCAAGACAGGAATGTCATCAACTGACCCAAGATGCAATAAAGTGGACGTAAACAAATAAGCGGACAGATACGTATCGGGGTAAAGAAACCTTATTGAAACAAGTATTTGTTTAATTAAAATACTCGTAAATAACTTTGGAAATGACATCGCGGCAGAACTAAGCGAAAATGGCGAGACAAGCTCGACTTATTCAGCAAAGTGGCAAATGTAGAGCAACTAGGGAAGCCTTTGCTTGCTCAGCATTGGGATGTGACAGGCTGACCGTATCTGTTTCTAATAAGTTATCTTTACTTTTGTAAAGATTTGATATTATTTGTTATTGGACTCAAAATTTATTTAAGTACCTTAGAATTTTAAGTGTCTACCTATTCCATTTTAATGCACATTGTAAGTAAATCTTTACTTATAAGTATGAAAGGATAATAATAGTAAAGATACTTAGATATTTTTATAAGCACCTAGGTAGGTACTTACATAAAAACTTGTCAATAATACCACATTTAGATAAAGGAGTACTTAAGCTAACACATACCAGCAGGTTATATTATTTTAATATTATAATGTAGGTAAGTAAGTTTTTCAAGATATGACGATAAATGTGTCCGAAATCGCGAGTAGCCTCTAGTATTCAATAAATGGATTAACAACTGAGTAGGTACCTCGCTCCCACAACAAAGTGTTCTAACTCCACAATCGTAATGTCCAAAAACGAAAATAAATTCAGAAAACTGGTCTAAAGATTTACAGGGCCATATTCAGATGAATATCTTTTGTAATTAATTCTTGTGCTTAAAGTTCACCTATCTCTCAATTTAGTGCGGCGGCTCTTTAGATTTTTATCCAAGTGGGGACACTGACTGATTTTGTATCATAACATAAAAAATGTTTTAATGCTTTTAAAGAAAGAAGATTTTTGTGGATGGCAATGTTGCTGGAAAGGTTGTTATGGTTAATGTCCCATTAATTAGGTGGGTATATTTATTTCGAAATTTCGGAAAGATGTAAAACCACTATTTGACCTCAATAGTAAACATATTTTCATCCCTCCTTACAAGAATGCTGCTTGCTTAGGTATAATTTTGTTCTCAGCGAAGCATTTATAAATCGTCACAAATATTTTGCAGCAAGTATTAGATTTATGCACTAGAAACCGACCTATATTAAACATGATATTACTGGAATACATCCCGTCACAGAATACAAGATGAATTAATTATATTTAGCAATTAGATGAGGGACAGCGAAATGTTTGTAGGCGACACGGCACATTTCTTCACTTTAACATTTCTACGTAGGCACGATTTATCTAATACTTGCTTATCTATTTTATGCTCAGTATATATGGGCTGATGAAGAAGAAGATACTCCTTCATTTACGTCTAGTTTTGTTAAACGGTTTTTATAGGTAGGTATCCAATCCAGTTTACTTACCTCTCATTCAATTTTTCTTTCTTAATTCTATAAATACTCAAACTCAAATACCTACCTAACCTTTATTTCGTTGGCAAATATAAGTACCTACATCTAGTACTTGAAGTTTAATAAGAAGTTTTTCTTTGAGAAGAATCTAGCAAGAAACGTTGATGAATATGGCACGTCTTAAGTACTTTCTTACGCTCTTAGTAGTAGGCACCTTCCTTTTACTATTTTTTAAGTTATTTTTACAATTAATTTTGCCCAAATTAAATCCACGTTTTAAGAAAAATACAAAACGTAATCTTGTGGTTAGTCATGATCGAAAAATTCTAAACAAAATACGATCGCGAAACGGATCCACGCTACTCATTCAAGAGTGAATCACATTGAAAAACAATTGAACCGGTTTTCTGACACATTTTCTAAAGCGAGAACTACTTGCAAAAACTATCTTAACACTCGAGGAGTATAAACGCGCATCAGAATAAATGTCTAGTTAACTATTGCGATTTACGTGGTACTCATACTTTGTTTGAAGCGTGTTTATGCTTATTCATGAACATTGTGAAGCAATTTTCATTGAGATCAGTTTGTAATACCTAATTGTACTATATCTATAGTTCTATCCATCAATTTTATCTGACACATAGATCAGTGAATAAATAGATTCCTAGATAGATAGATGGAAGCACTTTATAATTCACATGACAATAATTATACAGTAAGTTGATATTAATTGAAAATCGTTGATTTTGGTATCGTGACCATAGATCAACATCTGATCTAATGTCAAAGAAACATTACCTATAAAATGTATAGGTATAGATATTGAAACAAAATATTGTCGTGTTATTAAGAATGATCCAATTAAAACTCGAATAAAAAATGAACCTAAGAAGGTAAGTAAGTAATTCTCACAAAATGTTTTTCTTATAGAAATTCAAAAGACAGAGAAAGGGTAAAAATCCGCGGAAAAAAATCTTCATCACCAGCTGCAACACGATTTCTCAATTAATTTTAATAGCAAATCACCAAAAGTTGCAGATACGTTAATCAAAGATAATGCTTCATTAAATAAATTGAAACCTGATTTATAAGATTTTCAATAGCTGAGGACACCTCCTTAAGTGGCAGATGAGGAGAGAGGCATTTTTTCAGCAGTATGACTCAAAAAGCTAGATTAGAGGGTATCTTTATATTATTTTTATGACATCTAATATATTGAGAACTAATTTACCTTGACAAATAGAAACTGCCGCATCTAAAAGAGTTACAGTCTATGACAAATCTAGCCTGAATCAGGTGATGACGTCAACAAACGTCATGCGCACGCACGATCTAAAAATATTATAGAACGGCTGTCTAATTTAATCATTTATTACCCTTACCTCTGTTAACATATTAGCAGTGACAAATATAAGGGATCAAGGTCTTTTGATTGATTTATGTTTTGGTTTACAGCTTATTTCCGTATTGTCAAATCATTTCGAACAGTGAAGTTATTGTTTGGATTACGGGTGATGTTACTTTGGTGTGATAAACTTCGATTGCGGTCAAATGCCTATTATAAATAACAAGAGAAAACAAGGTAAAAAGGGTAAAAGGTAAAAGATTGCGTATGTGTGTCTCGATCACAAACATTTATTATTGTGTACCCACTTAATATAACAAGTCTAGTGCACATTATTTACTTTAGAGAAAATATTTTTAGAAAATCAGAAAGCTATCGAACGTAATCCTTTAAATAAGGTACCCTTGGCATTTACATACTCGAAATATTTATTTATCTGCACAAAAAACAATGAATACTCACCATTACACGCAGCATTAAAATCATCATCCTTCTGCATGCTGTACTGCCCACTCTCCTCAATGGGGGGGTAGGGCACAAATCTGGGCATCATGAGGGAAGGTTGCGCAGGCGACGGTGACCGCTGCTTGCTCAGGTTGAGGGGAGCGTCCGGGTCCTGTGGAGGGGGGCTGCGCGCGCTCGCTGTGAGCTGCGCGAGTTGCGCAGTCGCTGGCCATGGGTTTGTTGGTACCACCTAGAACAAGGAGTACCTATAAGTATTTAGGTAGGTCACAATCAGGTGTAGAAATCTTTAACGTATAGCTGTCACTATAATCATTATTAAATCAGAAAAAGAAGGCTCGATTCCTTTTCAACTAATTAAAGGAGAGGGGGAGTTCGTCAGCTCGCCACCGGTAACATCTATTTATTTAAAGTTTATGTACCTATGTTCGTAAAAAACATTTCAAGTACCTACCTAAAGCTATTTCAATAAAGAGGATAGGGCATTCGCCCAATATTGGGACATCACAGGCTAACTGTATCTGTATTAGCGAATCAGACCAATTTCCTAACTTCAAAACGAACTGTAATTTTACAAGACAGATTACAAAACAATTAAATTTCCCACAAATCATTGACTTTCAAAACGGGTTTCGTAAAATAGCGGAAATTGCCTTGTCCGTCGGTCGTCAAAGAAAACTTTTATAGTCCACAACTGGATGACAGATGATAAGAATAACATCTAATTAACATTTTATGTAACACCAGTTCGTAATTAGATGGACAACTTTCAATTTTTGTAACGTTATCTTGAGAAATTTAGAAGGCGATGAGACAAACAAAGTTAAGAGAGAGAGACTTGTTATTGCTCAAATTATAGATAAATAAAAGACTATGATAAATAATACTTATAAAACCTGGTTAGGTTGTCCTAAAAAGCCAATGCCTCCTTAGGGTTATCTACTTTTATTTATGCTTCATTATAGAGTGAAATGTCTGAGACAAAACCACTTTTATTCATTGTCAGGTTTACCTTTTAGACCCAGAACACACACGACGCAACTAGTTCGAAACGTTTCGTTTCAGTTGCATCGTGTGTGGTTTTCTAAAGAAGTCTATAGCAGAAACTTCGATGCAACTCAGCAGTTTCAGTTGCGGTTCACCGTGTGTTTTGGCGCTTAGGTGACTTTGACATTTGCAATTACTGTAGATACATATTTTATCTCAGATAAGATAAATTTATCTTAGATTTTAAACTAAGATCCGTCCCTAAGCAACATGTTCAAATTCAATACGTAGACAACATTTGATTACCTACTCCTCACGGAAGTTAGAGCGGTCTCAGTGAACTTTAACTAACTACAGTATAGTACACAAAGTTCAAATTACGTTGCCAAAGATATACTCGAAATCTATAAACTCCAATCATAGGTGCAGTCGTGTGCAGATCTACGTTTACATCATTATTTCAAGCATTTAAAAGAATTGCTAATGTGTAAAGGTTTAATTATGTACACTTGGATGTATAGTTAAAGAAATTTTCCTATTCACTTTGCCGCGTCCGTTGCATTACGCCATGAATTCCAAATTGAGTAAACACTGTTAATTATTTAACACCGGATGTTATTTAACTTTAAATAGATATTAATGTCTAATTTTCTAATTCTATTACGAGGTTAGCAAATCAATGTTTATTACATCTTCATTTTGAAGTAGAATGACTGGTTTGTCTATAATCATTGTATGAGTAAATACTTTGCTCTCTTTCAAAATATGTAATTTCAATCGAATTGTAGCAAAATTAAGATCACAAACAAAATAAAGTGAAAAGTGAGTCGATGTTTTTTAGTAGTTTTGACCGTAAATTAGTTTTAGAAGTATATAACACGAATGTCGGTAAAAAAGAAAGGAGCTTAATAAAGCCAAAGATAAAAACTCTTAATAAATTATGAAAATGGATAGATACAGTTATTATTTACAAAAATAGTTAAAAAAGAGATGGATAAAAATAAAAATAACATACGTTTTGTGGCCCCTGAGGAGGTTGAGGTCTCATTTGTTCCAACAGCGGTAGAAGCGCGAGGGGAGGCCCATGGTAGAGTCCATGTTGACCTCGTCGCACCATCTCCTGTCTCCTCAGCTGCTCCTGCTGCAGTCTTTGCAGCTCCAACTCTGCTGTCACATTGCCAATGTTCTGGAACCAAAGAAAAATTATGTGTTAGAGATTGAAGATTCAAAATAAGTACAAGATCAGACAGCGGTAGATGAAGTTTATGACATAAAACAATAAAATTGTAACGAATTACGTAATGAATTACGAAAATTACGATTCAGTATAATTGGACACCAGCAAAGGTAAATTAAACAAAATTAAGAACAATAAACAACACATGGACAACAACGAAAAAACACAGAAATATTTATTAACGCGTCGTTGATGCACCTAGGTCGGCAGTAAAACACAATTACGAGCTATTTAACAACATAACAAGTGTGCACAAAAAACCGCAAAATGAGAAGTTGCAAAGAAAGAATGCTCCCACAACAACCGGTCCTAAAATTGCGGGACTTTCAACAATCAGTCTTAACGAGAGATGCTTTCTGCGCAAAATTTGTTCCTCACGATATATTGCCACACTTAAGCTCCATCCACGACAAAGAATAAGCTAAAACGTGAGCACAAATCAACTTGGAAGGCGCACACTAAATCTCCGCGCTCGTAAAGAGAATACCCAAAAAGAATACCCGATTAATTGCCTGGGAGCCGTGACGAATTCCACTATATACATTTTATCGGCTCTTCATTTAGAACCAGCGCATTGAATTGTTAATGGTTGTACGGAGTAAGACATTATAAGGTGATGATTTCGAAATAGCCTGGTGAAACGTATTTCCGGACGGAGAAGATCAAATTCACGGAGATATGAAAGAAATCTGAAGTTTGAAAGTATCTCGCAAATGTGCATAATGTGCTTCTGACAGTGAAATACATTTTAAGTGAAAAATGGTCATCGAAGATAAAAGAGAAGCGCTAATGGAAGACAAAAGCGAATGCATAAATAAACATGACATAATCGCACGAATAAAAAGAGCGCGCAGAGTAGCGTGATAGGACCTTACCGATACGCGGGCGCCAGCGCCACTGTAATCGACCAAGTTTTTCCATCGGCCTGACAAATTGCCGTCATAACCGAACGGATTAAACTTTTTATTAAAAACAACAAACTGAGCATAATGTATGGGCGTAATCGGCAAGGGACAGATGTTCCCGAATAACGTACGCGATTTATCTAATGTAAAAAGACTTTTATTTAATAGCTCTGCGGATATGTCCTAGCAATTGGCGCTTATATTTTACAGCCGACCGTCGTTTTGGCATTTCGACCGCGTTTTGATAGCATTATTAATGTTCGAGATGATATAAAAATGAGATTTTTGATAGAGGAGACCAGCTGCGTTGTAACAAATTATTGTTGTTCCAGCGCAGGTGGGCAGCACCGTCGTAAATAATATGGAATTGGAAATGGAATTACACGCGATACACGGAAGGTAGAGCGTCATAGTTCCATGTGTGATCATGACAATGGAAACTTTGCCAATAGGAACAGTTGGGCGTGATTTGGCGACGTTTCAATCAGCACGACCCGATGTCTGATCAATAAAGATGGCGGGCGATATAAATAGCTAAAGAAAACATGGCCCATATGTCACTAAAGCTTTGATGCTGAATAGATAATTTGTTCACGACATCGCCACTCTATAACCTGATAATCTCAGGGATTGTGAAATTTCTTTCGAATCGAATGACAATTTAATAAATCCCGATTAAGCTATTGTCAGTTTGGTAGAGAATTACAAGACCACAGATTAAGATGAAAGCGGGATATGTAGATCAAAAACGGCACTAAACTAAGGGGATATATCGCAGTAGGATCTGACAAAGAGATCAAGAGCTGACGACCGGACATACCATGACATAATTTATAAAGCTGGCGCCGATATCAAAATAGTGTAATCCACTTGTGATGTGTTAAAGAAGTAGGGGATTTTCACCTTACTGCGTAACTGGTTAAGGTTGTTCTGTGTTAAAAATTGTTAGGTAAGATGAAGATATACGGAAAGCTGTATAATGAAACCGACGTCACATTGACGTAAGAGATGCAAGATCTTGGGTGAAATCATAATATTTACTGTCACTGAGTCGACATGCTCTCGTTTCCAGATAGATTATTCTAGTCAAGGAATTTAGAATATCACTATTAGAATTATTTTGTAACAGCCAACATACTAGTTTTGATGTTTCGATTAATCTTTGTGCTAATAGTTTTGTAAATATCATAATCAATGTCAAAACAAGAGGTTTTGAATTGATGTAAGTATTTATACAAAATGTAAAAAAGATTTTATTATACGATTCAGTTCGAAATGTGTAAGAAATTGTGACATGAGTTGAAGAATAGAATTTTATTATAACTTAGGTAGAGATAAACAATGCTGCAAAAATTATGTATGATATAGATTTAAGACCTACAATAACAATCCAATAAAGAGTTGACAAATAAATATCTACTGAATTTCAACCATGCTTAAAATTCGAAATGTCTAATAAGTAAAAAACTAAATTTAATAACGAAAATCTAATTTCATAGAGCACTCAGTAGCAAATAAAAAAGCACTTAACAATCACTTATTAATGGTATCCAAACTAACTAATCCCTAGTCATAACAAGTTTTTTTACAAAGGGTGCAAATACTGAAGATAAAAAGTGTTGATAATTTAAATAATGCACAAAAGAGGGCGTTGTAGGGTTGCCGCAAAGGGCATTACCGACGCGATGACATATCAAAATGAATCGCTAATGTATTGAATAAGGAAAGAATGGAGATTCTTTGTTAGAAACTAAATTCTAATCTTGTTTGATAATAACTAGATTCAAACTAATCTTGATTTTATAAAATTGATGAAAACGAATTTGGTTGCCATGGTATCTAACCTATGCTCTAAAGGTATGTTATCCAAAACTTCTCGATGATTTTATAGAAATGGCCAATTACCCTAGCTACTTGTTACTTTGTATTTTCATGTCATTCAAAGCAATATTCGCAAGAAGAGAAACAAAAGGCGATCAATTCTAAAGTACCACAAAATATCTCTCTAATTCCAAAGTTTTTTGTTATTCGAAACAGTATATCGACTCGTATTCGAAATAATAATAGTAGAGGTATTCGCTACGTGCGAAGTACATGGTGGGGGTATAGTAAAGCGATCGCAGCGCTTGCCGTGGTAGAAATGCGCAACAATTCGGGAAAGTAAAGTCAATGTAAATAAATAAAAATGAATTGTTGTTCGTTAGTCTGATTAAAACTCGAGAACGGCTGGGCCGATTGAGCTGATTTTGGTTTTAAAATGTTTGCCGTAGTCCAGGGTAGGTCTAAACGGTGAGAAAAATTCGAATAATTGCCGGGAAAGCCCTAAAACAGACCTTTTCTTTTTCCCATACAAATGTTTTCTTACTAAAATGTAGAGTCAATTTTAACTTTATTCCTACAAAATAAACTTCATTCTAAGGCGTGACAAAGTAAAGCTCTGGTTATAAACACAATTGCATTTTACCCAGTGACAACACGAGAATCATTGATCTGTAATAAATAAATTATAATTGTTAATTAAAATAGGTACGTTACCTATCATAAAATACTACAGTCTGTGCGGAAAGAGAACCGTCGTGACCTTCAAGTGCATAAAGAGTCAAAAAATATTTACTATGATAAACTTTTATCATTTCCTTGAGACAGTTTGAAAATTACTTATTTAAGGTTATCAGAGTACTTACGTTTAAACTCGTTACATAGGGCGTTAATGTCACCGATGTTTGACGAATGATGTGGGCTCGTATTAAATAACTATTGCCATTCTTTCGTAACTCTTCAACATTTCTTACATGTTGTGCTAAAACTAATTTATTTCCTTTCAACAAAGTTTGAGGTTGGAACCTAATATTGTGTTTTACACTTTCAAAACCAGTTTTTATAATGACGTCCATTATTTTATGCACTGTTTTAACAAATTCCTCTAAAATTACCACTTGTCGTCTTTCTATTTATCTTTTATTTACTATATTTATTAGAAAGCAATAAAATACTGTTATGTTATTATTTGGCATAATCCCGGAAAGTTGCGCATGCTAGGTGGCGCTACTGTCGTGCACGTAGCGAATATCGACTATCAAAGCTTGAAATTTTGTAAAACAACTTCGACTCCACAGTTTCCGTCAAACAGATTTAAATGCATTTTAATATCGACAACAGATTGCACAATAACACAGGGAATTAATTATAACACATGCTGAGTTGCAACTATAAGACTTGTTTCATGTTTTTACTTCGTAATCGACCAGTCGATCGATTTGTTGTGATTTTTGCAGTTTGATCGTCATTTTGAAGTTTGTTTGTTTGAAATCTCATTATGTTTTTGGTATTATTACTGTAGTAGGTAGGTACTTATTTTTTAACCCTAATTTATGAGTACCTATAAGAAATAAACAGAAAGTCATAATTTTTCAGTAGAAAATATTTTTATAGTTTTTATTATAAATATTTAGTAAATAAGGACCTTTTTAATTTAGTATTATTTTAAAATCTTAATTAGTTTAAAAATTATGAAAATTGAGTTGTACCTATCATAATGAAATTTTATTATTTTTCTTTTCTTATTAACAAAATAAACCTCGCTACCTTTTCTTAATTACTGAAATATTTTTTCCAATTATATTATTATTCTTTTCTTACTTATCAACATACACTTCGCTACCTTCCCTTACTTACTTATTTGAGAACACAAACGTTATAGTAATGCAACATGAATCGCAATTTTTAATGGCCGCTGCAAAGATCTTATCTGCCATCAACGATGCAGTGATTATGCATTTTGTAGCAAATTTAATGCACGACGCCATCTTTTTTCGCATTATTTGTTGTCTTATCAAACTCTGAGATAAAGGCATTGTAATTTATTTCAGCTCGCTTGTCATCATCATCAAAATGTATGGTTGTATGGGATTTGTATGGAAATTAGGTATATTTTGGTGGGTCGTTTGGTAATTTCGATATTTTTTTTAGTTATGTACCTACCTACTTTTTTCGTAAAAATCAAAGAAACAGGTTTTAATTGTATTTGAAAAATGATTAAGTGATATGACTGCTTTGAAATTTAGTATCTACTAGTAAGTTTAAAAAGCAATGTAAGTATTGAAAAAAGAAAAAAAAAAACATCTGTACTTTAGCAAAATTTACTTACATATCTAGGTAGGTAGGTACCGCATGTTACCTCTACAAAATAATATAACAAATAAATAGGTATTATTTCGTAAAAAGAATGTATCTATTGCCAATGAAACTACAAAAGAAACCACAGCTAATTAACATCAGAAGTACACACTGCAAGTGTTAAACCAGTCATCAATACGCCACGTGACCGAGACGCCGTCAGATCGAAATCACCCACTAATTTGAAGAAACCACAAAAGGGAGACCACCGCAAAACCAAAACGACCTAACTACAATACGATTTGTATGAAAACTTGATATTTTGAATGTTAGAAAGGGCTCTTGAAACACCCTCTGAAGTTTTGTCTTCTCGAGTGCTGTTTTGAATTTTAGACGATTGTTTATGATTTTTTTTTCTTTTTTTTTGATGAGTTACTTTTCTTTTTTTTTGTTTGAGGACTTTCCTATGTACTCTTGTTGGTTAAGAGGGGTTGATTTTTGAACGTAAGTAGATAGGTATCTAAATTATGTATGAAATCTTTGATATTGATTTTTTTTTGTAAAACACGCAGGATATCTACGTTGAAACTATGTGCTCATAATTATAATGTTTTAAACAATTATATTTTTAGTTATTTTAACCTTTAGACGTTGTTGTAAGTAGTATTAGGAGATCAGGGCGCTTAGCGTACGTGCCGCGACAATTATCTCACGTCAAGCTGTCCTTATCACATTTAAAACTATGGACAGAGACGTAAGCGTGACAAACCCATGACAATGTCTTGTCACGGAGTGTGTGCTAAGCTAGCAGAATACAACAGACTAAACAAAATCATCAGAATGCGGTATAAGGAACAAAATGGCGTAGATTCATCCTACTATTCCACTAGTAAGAACGAACATGCTCCTAATTCATAATTTAGATGAAAAAGTGTCACTTAAAACGTTAAAATGGCTTTATCTAATTCAAAAACTTATCTAATCTTTTATTTTTTTTATAATCTCTACAAAATCATTACGTATAACGCAATCTATTTTCTCTTTATACAAAATACAAAACTTCTCTTCCTTAGTTAAAATATCAAAAACATATTATGTAATAAATCAACAATTAAGTCAGAACGCCACATCAATGGAGGCGGCTTTGTAAAAGTAAGTTTTTTAATAAAGAAACTAATAACAAAGCAGTTTTAATTTTAAACTTCCGCCGTGACAAAATGGTGGCTTATTTGAAACACGTTTTACTTAGTTGAGCAGCTATTTTTGACTTTAAACTCAATAAAATTGGGTAGACAATGAGCTTTTATTATTATAAAAGAACTTTTGTATGTTAAGGTTGCCTTACATATTAGCAAACTATCAATAAATAAATAACATTACATTTTAAATGAAAATGCTGATGAATTGCGATGTTTAATGTTTAAATTACTAAAAAGTTTTCTCATTTCCGTCCCTTTAAAAATGCCTTTAACAATTTCGAAACTAGCAACACTTTTCAAATCGATGTAAATTTGTGGTAACCCTATTTGCTGGAAGGAGGACACCCCCCGTTCTTGCCCCCCTCACCCCCTTTCTCGCCTTCCACTCCCGGATGCTCGTACCTCTTCAACTTTCCTTTTATTCCTCACTCTTATGTTTATTTTTGTTTTCCGTTAGCCAGTGGAAATAATAGCGTTGGTTTTGTGTGGATATGCTTGTAATACATACCTACCTATTTATTTACTTAAGTTAAACAAAAAACAACTATTTACTTTTTACAAACTTATTTTTTAACTTAATAAAAAAGTCACCTCAAACATTTTGCTTATGAATCTTTGTAAAAATGTTCTAGCCTTTTATTTACAATATAATTTTTAATTTACTAACCAAAACCGTCCGTTTGAGACTTTATAAGAAACAAAAACAACTCAACGGAATTTAAAATACGCAGAAAACTTTGATATTTACAGCCTGTTTCTGAACAAAAGAAACTCATAAAAAAACCTGAAAGGCACCTGCCTATCTCCATATACCTGCCTACAAATTCAGGTCACATCCACGCAATTCTTTCCCCTAGCAAAGATAACCTTTCGTACAGAAAAGAGACTGTGGAGGCGTCATTATTCCGGCTCGTATTCATTCTATAATTTACCTCTATCTTAAACAAACAAGCTCCCATGAAATTAAATAGCGACCATAAAATAGGTACTTGACTTTATTAATTAAAATCTAGAATACTTTTCCAGCTTCGTAAGAATATCTCTTTTGTTTTAAAAAATAGGCGGGGCTTCATTGTGTAGGTACATAAAGGTATAGTTTGTTTTATTTAGTACTGATCTTTTAGACTGTGGTTAATTTTATTGTAAGCAATGAAATATGGGTAGGTACTAAGTCCTTTTATTACCGATTTATTTTTTACGTTTAGCAGTTTTAATTGATTTTATTGTGTTTTTTAAATATTTTTAAACGTGGTTTTTCAATGATTACTTACACACTTGTTTTTTATTTATTTTTTACGTTTAGCAGTTTCAATTGAATTTCTTGTGTTTTTGAAATTGTTATATAGGTTGTTCGTAAAAAAAAAAAAAAATATTGAATTGACCACATTTTTCTTACGTAGAAAATATTACTTAATTAAAATTATGTTTATAACTTTTTTTGCTTGGCATTTGTTTTCTTTGCATTGTGAGGATAACTGAATAAATTCTACTTTTGTATAAACTACCAGACTTTTAAGCTATGACCTCCAAAAACCCGCCATTACTCCAACAAAACTATAATTCCCCGCAAAATCACACAAAAACCCTCTTTGTCTAACCTCCCTTAAGAGATTCCACAAAAATGCGAAACCGTAAAAGAAAAGATTAATAAAGCTTAGAGCACACCCACAACACCTGTCTTTGTCGCTAATGGACGCCAACCCTAATCTCTGAGGAAAACGGGGAAAGAGAAAAGTACCTATAGTGTTTAGTTAAGTTGGGTATTATTATTTGGGACTATTCATTTTTGTATGATTTTCGTAAAGATTTTAGAACTTAGACGGGCATGTCTGAAACGATTGATGAATGTGGATGAAGCGAAAGAAGTATGTTGGGATCGTAGTAAGTGGAGGGAAGAGACCACTTCCCTCTGTCTCTGCCTGTCTCCCCTCTGTCTCTGCCTACCTCGACGAAGGACAGGCGTTACGGACATGTGAGATTTTTGTGACGTTAGGTTTTTCCGAAGTATCGTATCAGATTTTAACATCCATCTATTATTCCAGTTCAATTTAGCGCTCTTACGCTAGATTCAGCTGCTAGACTCCCTTCTAGCAAAGGTTCTGGATCCTACGCTAGCATAAAAGCTTAAACTTGCCATGAATTTACCAGTATTTCATAAGTTTTTAGATTTAATTTTGTAATATAACCGCCAAGGAAACGAATCTTACAAATGTCTAAATTTCTGTGAACAAAACTTCCGTTTTCGAAACACGACAGAAAAAGACGTCAACCTAAAAGCACTTTAGGTAGATACTTCTTTCTTCCCTAACCTCAAAGAAAAGCATATCTATCATCAAAAACTTACATTAAAAGTAACATTCCATCCGGTTTGAGCTAGAAATAATTGAAGGAGACTCAAGTTAACCGGCCGGGCCTAACAAGCGAGGCCGGGTAAAAGGCATAACCGGTTAACAAGCCGGATGAATCGGTATGCACGGGTTTACCCGGGTGTAGGCAAACCCGGGTGAGAGTTAACGAGGATTCAACCAAGCAAGCGCCCTTGAGATGTCTATGTTTTGTTGGGTTTCTTCTGTGTTCAGATAAGTAGCAGAAGGAAGGTTGCTATTTTCGCGAATTTTTGCCTCCTCTGTCCTAAATTCTTGTATAGGAGACGTAATATGTTTTCTATTTTTCTTATTTAATTATTTTTAGACCTAAGTTTTCACCTACAAAAGTGGTCCTGGTATTGAGGAGGAATATCTGACTAGAATAAAAAAAGAATCACTTAAATAATTCTTTTAAAAGTAAGTAGGTAATAGTATTTGTTTCTTTAATCATAAAAATTTACAAGAGCCTATCTAACATACGACTAACTCTATGCAACATTGTCAAGTAAACTTTTTGTGATGCGAATAGGCTAAGTGCTTGGATTTTACAATTTTTAACTTAAGTTTTCTATAAAATTAAACCGCACGCTCTTAAAAACACACCCACATACATATCAAGAAAAACATACTCATATTATATATAGATAACCCGCATTTCCATTCCAAAAACTCATTATTCTTACTAAAATAAAGAATAAAAATTAATTGCAATCGATAAATCCGCAAGCTTTTACACAACTTGCCGACAGATGATCTAGTGCGAAAGTTACACGAACTAAGTTTGACAGCTGTCAGTCATTGCTCGGTCGTGCGCGCGCGCATTTATGTTATTGTTTATAAAAACAATGTAATGGCCGCGCTGATTGACAGACACACTCACAGGCGTTTTGTGTAAACTTCAGTTTAGATTCTTATTTGATTTTTTGGAAAAGTTTTCTTTTTGTGGTTTTCTCTTCAAACTAAAATGTGAGACGTAGGGTGGGAGGTATTTTAAAACTTACAGTCAGTTGATGAAAATAGCTGACGTTTCAGTATAACTAAAGCTGGTACAGTGATTGGAAAAACATAATACTACTACTTTTTTTAAACTGGATGTTTAAACTGCATGCTTATATATTGAAAAAAAAAACACCCTGTCTATTTATTATTTTATCCAGTACTCTTTTCGCTCTACTTGGCAAAGGCCTTATTTTTCAGCCTTCATGTCTTCATCCTGAACCACCTCAACAAACCTACACTTAAAAAAAAAATTCAAAAACATAACTCTATAAATGAAAACAGAACGCAAATGCGAGCAACACATTACTGCGCCTCATTACTTGTTCTTGTTAAAGTGGTAATATTACAGATTCGAGCTTTTGCATCAAAAACCATATTATTTCCTAGAAACACTAGCAACCCAATTAAACGAGCAGTTTCCTCGAAGCCAGCTATCATGTCCCAACGGCCTTTCATCTGAACGATTCACAAACAGACAACTGGACAAACACTTTATTTTAAAATTACTGAAAATGTAGTTTTGTTGAAGTGTTTTTCGAATAAAAAAATTTGGTGCATTTTGCTGTTGGAAAAATGTTCAATTGAATGGCAAGTGGAGGGAAGTGGTCTCTGCCTTACCCAATGTGAAAAAGGCGTGACAGATACCTATGTATAATGTAAGTAGGTATGACAGATATGGATGGCAGGTTATATAGGTAAGACCCAGAACACACGGTGAAACGTAACTGCAACGAAACTGCAACTGTTAGTTACTTTTGAGTTGCATCTAAGTTTCTGCTATACTAGACTCCTTTAGAAAACCACACACGATGCAACTAATCTGAAACGTTTTAAAATGGTTGCAGTTGCGTTTCCCCGTGTGTTCTAGGTCTTAGTATTGTCAAATGAAAATCTAGAAACCTTTAGCTGCTTTACAGTTTTATTTGCAATGCCTTTGTTCTTTGCTGAAATTTTACCAATATCACAAAATTAAAAAACATTTCATCAACGTATGCCGATTCAGCCAGAAATTAAATAATCGAAACTTAAAACGTGTCCTAAAAACTCTGAAATTAAAATCACCTTTTTTGTCGAATAGTTTTTAGTTTCAATTTAAAAAGCCCTTCCACAAAAGCAATACGTGTCCTAAGAAAATCTAAAATGAAAATTTTCTACTTTTTTGGTCGAATAGTTTTAAGTTTGAAGTCGATTATAAACTCCCTTTCACAAAAGCGATGATAACTCAATCATCAGTACCACGTGTTCTTATTTACAAAGATATTAACCTTTTCCCGACAACAATGTACCTGACGGTTTGATATAAATATTTGTTCTTTCAATCCCACGGAAGGAGCTTAAAATAACCCTCGGATTAAGAATAGTGTTCGTATAAAAGATCGTACAGAGCACAAGCCACTTGCTTTTTAAATAAACAGAGTGATCTTTGTGATGTACTACAAATACTATAACTACAAATCCTGCTAATATTATAAAAATCAATGTTTGTGCCTATGGATGGATGGACGGATGTTTGTTACTCTTTCACGCAAACTACTGAACAGATTTTGATGAAACTTGGCTATATTGTAGTTTATACATCAGAATTCAGAATAACACATAGGCTATATTATTTTGAGATATCATGTAAGACAATTAATGCGTACGAAGTAGCGGGCAGCCTATAGTATTATAAATGTTAATGGTTGTGCCGATGGATGGATGTTTATTACTGTTTCACGCAAACTACTGAACAGATTTTGATGAAACTTGGCAATATTGTAGCTTGCATATCAGAATACCACATAGGCTATATTATTTTTAGATATCATGTTTTTATTCCAAGATATGACGATAAATGCGTACGAAGTCGCGGGCAGCCAATCTATATATATTATATTATTATTATTATTATCTATATCTATATATATATAAAAATGAAACCCGTTTTCCGTTGTCACGACATCACGCCTGAACGGCTGGACCGATTTCGCTAATTCTTTTTTTAAAATGTTCATTGAAGTCCAAGGATGGTTCTTACGGTGAGAAAAATTCGAATAATTGCCGGGAAAGCCCTAAAACAGACCTTTTCTTTTTCCCATACAAATGTTTTCTTACTAAAATGTAGAGTCAATTTGAACTTTATTCCTTCACAATAAAGTTCATTCTAAGGCGGGACGAAGTTCGCCGGGACAGCTAGTTATCTATATATATAAAAATGAAACCCGTTTTCCGTTGTCACGGCATCACGCCTGAACGGCTGGACCGATTTCGCTAATTCTTTTTTTAAAATGTTCATTGAAGTCCAAGGATGGTTCTTACGGTGAGAAAAATTCGAATAATTGCCGGGAAAGCCCTAAAACAGACCTTTTCTTTTTCCCATACAAATGTTTTCTTACTAAAATGTAGAGTCAATTTGAACTTTATTCCTACACAATAAAGTTCATTCTAAGGCGGGGCGAAGTTCGCCGGGACAGCTAGTACTACAATAAATGTTCGGAGATACCAGCACTTAATAAAATAACAAACAACAGGGACTGGTCAGTGTTACTTGGATTTAAATACTTCTTTCTAAACAGCGCTAAAATATATATATAATAAATAAACTAGCGCTTTTGTCTATCCAACACTCCGATGGGTAGTTAAACATTACGTTTTGTGGAAAGATTTTGTATTATTACAAACAACCATGAAGTGTTTTAACACTCACTGTTCTTTTATTGAATACATGCAATAGATTTATATCTGTCTGTAACTAAAAAGCAATTTATCTTCATATTTGGAGAATTTACAATTTCTATCTTAAAATAGGGATGACGACTCAAAAATTCAAAAAATAATTAGTCCGTCTTTTTGGCTATTAAAAAATATTTGATACATAATTTTTACCTGATTAAATACATAAATAAATACAAAGATACAGAGCATCAAAGTTATGGAGTGGGGGGTTTTGACGTCACTCCTACGTAAAAATCGTACGTAAGCGTGATGTCACAAGCAACTTTAACCCAGTGTATCTTTGTAATTTTTAGTTTAAGAGAAAAAAGAAAAAAATACGTGTCGAATATTTAAATAAAAATAAACTATGTGATGGGCCTAAAACATTTTTTGTCGTCATGCCTATTATATAAGCTAGTGTTTTGTTCTAGTGCAGTGGTTTTCAAAATGTTTGATATTGCGATCCTTTTACGGGTTGAAAACTTCTGGCGACCCCTTTTTTATATTGGTACATACATTATTTGTCAAGATTACAACCTTCATTCTGCAAAAAACCGCGAGGGTTTTGATAGTTATTACAAGGTCAGTTGGTTAATCACAAAAATTGTGTTTTGATTGTACTTAGTTGAGAATTTTGCCATTTTTTTCTTTGCTGGCGACCCCCCGAATGACCCCTCTGGGGGTCGTGACCCACAGTTTCAAAAACACTGTTCTAGTGTCTAATCTATAAAATTGTAAAGTTACATTAAAATCTGTTCAGTGATTTTTGCGTGAGACTAACAAACATCCGCACATCCGTTGGCGGCACAATCTTTAACATTAATAATATAAGTTGCATAAGATATAATGTTTTATCGTCGAGGATTAGCTAAACGTCTGAGTATTGTGTGCAATTCGTTTAAGTTCTATAATATTGTTATTGAGTAATAAAATTCTGGCATTTGATCTGCTCACACAAGGATGAAGTAATAAACCTAGATAGGTCTCAGATTGTTTGAAGTTCTAGATTTTGATGCTCATTCTGTTATTGTCAGTTTACTAATTCGTATTATTATTATAATTGATAGTAAATAGGTATTTTAATTATTATTGGACATAACGTAGGGCCCTGTGCCGAAGGTTTCTTGCTTTCTTCCTCTCGGCTATATAGGTAGTGAACCGGCAGTAGTTTTATATCAAAAAAGTGACATCAAAAAAGTGTAATGAATTTTGCCTATTTTTGAATAAAACACTTTTTCATTTTTGAATTTTTCATTATTCCTCTTTACTGACACAAATTAAAATTCACATTCACTCTCTCTCTCTCTCTCTCTCTCTCACACACACACACACATACACACACACGCACACACACACACACATTCACATTCGATTCGTTTTTTAAAACGAAAATATCTTCTGTCAACGGTTCGAATGTCGATACCTACTCATAACACATCTTCTTCTAATTTTGAACAACATAAAGTCACTGATAGAGATGAAGCATTATTACTAATTACCTCTTTTACAACTAAGTACAAACAAACAGAATTCAATTTCGGATTAAGTAATTTTCTAATTTCAATATTCGAAGTCTAAAAATGTAAAGAAAAGTTATTTATGCAAAACTGATACTTTCAAACGACATCCTTTTTTCTTCCGTTTCTTTTAATAACGGTATAATATCTTCCTTTCTTTATCTTTTGAAATTTTCTTCAAAGCCACTTTATTGCCAGTCTGACCAGGAGTTTCACATCCTGACTTGTTTCTTTGATGTAACCGAGCTGCGATTATTTTATTTTATAGTCTATTTTTGGTTGCTTTAGGTTTATTATTCATTGTAGGAAGACGGTTTATAGGATCGATTGATTTTGAAGCAATAAATTAATAAATTAAATATTTTGGTAATAATTTGGAGAATAATAACGTTCTTAGTATAAATTTTACCAATATGGTAAACTTTTAAGACCTTTTTTATATTACTAAGTCTGGAATTAAATGAATCCATTTTAATATACCTAGGTACTTAATTTATATGTACCTACTTACTACCAGGTCGTCCGCACTTTGTACAAAATATTTTAAAATAATTTAAAAACACATCCAAATGTATAGAAAATCACTTGACCGTTCACAATCATCCGATAAAACGTAGGTATTTTGCGTTAGATGTGAACCGAACCTTATTGTTTTTTACAACCACAGAATCTCTATCCTTTCAATCTTCACAAGACAAGAACTCAACAATAAACTTGTCCAAGGTTTCAAAACGTCAATCGCATGTTTGTTATACATACTTAGTTTTAGTATAATTTCCACAAACGTAATCTAACAGACAGGTACCCTGCATTGTGAATCAGCATTCGGCCGTAAATCGGGAGCCATTTGGGGATTGCGTTGCATGTTATATGTACTTGTAGTGATAGCAAAATAAACATACTTTAATTTACAAAAAGCGAATAAAAAACTGAAAAAGGTACACATTAAAAATAGTCCATAAAATAGAGAGTGATAATAAGATCTCATAGATATTATGTAATAATAAGTTCTAAAATAAAATAACCATGTACTACTTAGATAATTATGTACTTATAGAAAATACTAAACATGATACCTATCCTTATTAAGTAATATATTAGATTTAAGTTATGTTAAGATTGTAATTGCAGTGCCCTGTTCAGGGTCCATAAAAGGTACTGTCAAGTATTGTAATAACATCTTGTAAAACCTATGGTGTGCAAAATAAAGAATTTGAATTTGAAATCACTATACCTACGTATCTGTTTTGTTTAAGTAATTCGATCTTTCTTTCAAAATTCAAAATGCACAAAAGAGGTATGACGTCTCTGGGTGTGTATCTTCCTATTGCATTGTAACTCCCGAATGCGAGAACCGATTTTGATTTTAATGTTTTTTTTTGCTTTAATCGAGTCTTTTCTTAGCTTTATTTGATTAAAATCGGTCAAGCCGTTTCTGTGATACTAATAGGAGAAGAAATCACGAAAGTGGGGATCAAACAATTGCTTCTTACTAGGTATATAAGCCCGATTTGGGTAAGTAAAAAAAAAGTAGAAGAGGGTGTTTTAATTTTTTTTTAATAATGGCAACTACCACCAAGCATTCTGCCAATGTCAAGTCAAGTAGAGATTACAAAATCAGAGAGAATGCAAACTCGATTACTTTTTATGCTGACCGTCCAACTTTGCATATAAACAGATTGACAAGTGGTCATTCCATTGATAGATGACGATAATAGCGCACTAAATAATCCATTTGTAATAGTTTTACAGTGGCAGATGTAAAGCTGTATTGTTTTATGTTTGGGCAGTAAACTAACAGACTTAACAGAATATAGATTTAAATATATGTAGAAATTGGGATTGTTCGATTTAGCTTTAAGTAGGTGCCTACCTATTGACATGGTTATTTTTGACAAATGTAATATAGACTTACTGAATAAACTAGGTAATTTATTGTAGGAACGAGATCTCTACCTCTTGATTTAATTAGATAAAACACTCTCTTCTACCTTTTGATTTCTTTATATTTAAGACTCTTTTCCATTAGTTTCTTTTTATTTTCCTATTTTAAAAACACTGTAAGCCATTTTCAAAATTCCCCCTTCTTGCCCCTTTACTTTTCACTCACACATTCTAAGTATTGTTTTTAATAATTATGATTAATCCTCACAAGAAACTTCATATTTCGAAACCAATTTTGACATACTTAAGCTACATTTTTATAAACTTAAAAGAATCATATATATTCAATCTAAAAATAAAGAAATTACAAATTAAAAAGTCTGTTATGAAAACCGTCACGATAAAATACATTCTCAAAGAAGAAAATCATATCATTATCTCAACCTGAGCACATCAAAAGAGAATATAAAATAAAAACTGTCAATACAAAATAGCCGATCTTTTATAATGAAATCTCTTTGCATTCATAATGGGACACTTGAAAGAAAAAAAAGAAAATTCCAAATTAATTTCTTTCGATCCCTGCTAAGCACAAAAGGGAGCTAAGATACTTTGCATTGAGTTTAAAAATGGAACAAGTGGTCAGCTTATTCTTAGGAGATCTGAATCTATTGAAAAAATGATTTGTGCGAAGAAAAAGTATTTAGATAATTCAATTTAAAAATGTCTCTGTAGATTTAGATATTGTTTATGATTCTGTAATTAATTATATATTTAAATATCGAAAAATGTTAATGTTGAAATTGTTTTTTTTTTTAATTGTCTTGTAGGTTATCATTCTGCCATTGCAAATGAAGTAAAACTTACTTAAATTATATTAAAAAAAAACTAAAGACGAAGTATCATTTAAGCAAACGCGATTCGCAGTTGGCGGTATATTTAAGAGAGATAGGTAGTACACGAGAAACAAGTCCTTTAAAGTCCTATGTGTCTTATATTAAACTGAATACCTCTATAAAAAGGTAGGTACTTACTCCACACACGTACATTTCATTTCCATCTCTAATGGCAGCCTCAAATTATACGCATATCCTACTAATATGAAACGTAGAAAGATATACCTTTATATACATTAAACATTGAATTTCAAAGCACTCCAGCCGTTTGGTTGACAGAAAACAAATAAACACAAGATGTTAATTCGCAAAAGCTACTTATCGGTACAATCAAAACATCAATATGGAACTTGAACGCCTTTGATTCGCAAATTATTATGTACTGAGTGTTAATAAAGTAGCCATTTTATATCGACCTACCCTGCTCTCCCTACCTGTTAAATTTACAGGCGACGGAGGGGAAGGGAAGTAATATAAGGAGGTTCTAAATGAATGTCTTTAAATCAAGGAAATGTAAACAGACACTCAGTATTTTAAAGGTAGGATTGGAAATAGCAAACAAGAAAGGAGGGGGAGTAATTTGACAAACGCCTTCGAAATACGAATCGAAAACGTCGATTGAACTCGAATTCTGTTTGAACTTCGAAATTAAATTGGTATAAGATTATTATTACTTGTAAATAAGTTTGTGTTTTTTTATTATTTTGAAGTAGGTAAGTAGGTTTTTATATAGATGCCTAAACACGCATTTTTTAAATTAAAATGTTTAAGTTTTGAATTTTTTATAAGAATAATAACAATTTGCATATTATTTTCAGACAGGGACTAAGTATATTTGTTTTGTGTTTGAAAAGGATGTAATTAAAAAAAAAAGAAAATTGTCGTTTTACTTTTGCGCAGTGGAATAAAAAAAGGTGTTTTACAGTACACGCTTCCAGTTCCAAAATTACGCAAACAAAAATAATAAAGAAGACAACAAACACCCTAACCGCTTTGAGATTAGTAAATGTGATCTGTTTTGTTAATTATGTACGTTATCTTCTATTTTAAACCTTACTTGTAAGCCCAGGAAAAGGTTACGTTGACTTGTATTTACTTTACCCAAAATAATTATTAAGCTTTGTTTTTATCAGAGAAACGGGCTCGGTAAAGAACCTTTTTTTTTAAAAATAATGATTCATTTTAAACGATTTTTTCATTTAAGAATGGAAAAGCGTAGATTCAAATAAATATGTTATTATTACATAGATACTTTAGAGTGCAGAGCAGAGTGGCGTAGACTCCACCGACAAGAGCGAAGCTCTTAAAAATGATGATACAATACATGATGATACAATCAATAAAGTATCTAACTTTATTGATTAAAAAACTTTTAATAGAAATTAGATATGACAATCTTTCTACTAAAATAATAATCAAGATAAAATCTTATAATTACTAAGTATACGACGAAATGATGCGTAAACTATGACAGTAGACATCTTCTATCATAAATATGATCATGACAATAATAAATGATGATATGACACGTCTATTATCATAAATTAAGACGTCGTATCAGATTTTAGACAGAGGTATTCATGATATCTCAGGACATAAAGCGTGACACCTGACTTAATTTTCATCACATTAGAGCAGTGAAGCGTGGATCTATTCAGTTTCCGCTACGGGTTTCAGACAAAGATAATTTGGTATATTCACTTAACATAATATCTATGTACACGTAGAAGTAGTAATAGTCGTTCCTGCGTAATATTTGGTGAATAATATCTCATTTATTTGCTTAGGTATTTCTAGAAGGCTGAAAAAACAAAAGAGGAATTGAAAGTTAGAATTAAAGAATTATGCGAGTTTCTGGCTGGGCGTTTGAAATTTTATATGGTCCTTGCAATTTGAGTCAAAATAATGAAAAAATAGGCCTTAATGATAAAATAAGATGAAAATTTAATATTCTCTAGATCCTAGAAACCCTTTCCAATAAAAACAGAACAATTTATACGACAAGATAAGTGAATCATAATTTGCATAACAGCAAAAAAAACCTGTACAGATTAAAAATAACGACCGTATTTATATTAATTTAGACATTAAGTATTATTACATAGAAAGGGATGCGCTATTTGAATAAGCACAAATTGTCAAAGAGATTTTATCTGGCTAAACAAAGAAGACGCTTATGTTAGCTTTTGCTCCTGTTCAGGGGTGCCTATTTAATAGGATCGGCTAATACTGTAACCCCCTAATAAACACAAAAACACTGCCTTTGTGTATGCGTCTCTTTCTTTAATTGGTTGTTTTATATAAGAGTGAAAGGGATAGGAGAAGTGATTATGAAAGTGCGGTCGGATTTGTTCAAGCAGCTTATGATATCTTTGTGGCAAAGGTTATTATGTTTTGGATTATGAAGTGTTCAGTTGAAGCAGTGAGATAGAAATTTGTTCCAACTAATTTATTTTAAATAATTTTTCTTATTTTTATCGATTTTTATTAATTATAATAGATAATCAACGTTCTGCCTTTTAACAATATACCAATGTGCAATACAAAAAAACACTTTTTTTAAATTACAAAATCTATTGTCAATGTTTCATCTAGCATCAGAATTCTTGGAACTTTGTGATATACTTATACTGCCAAATACTTGTAAGTATATTATACATTTCTTATTCTTATTTCTTACCTGCCTAAAAATAGCTAGCCTAAACAATACAGTAGCTAATTCTTATTTATAGGTAAAGTTACAAGAAAAATATCCATACGAATTGCAAATACACGCGCCCCTCAAAACTGTTAGTTTCTCTTCAAACTAACTTGAATCGAACACACAATCATCAATCCCAATTAAAAAACCATCAATAGGTTTGTGAGAAAAATCAAACAAAACGGAACCAACGCGATTGCCCACAATGTACAAACATACAGCATACAACCATCCCCCTTTTTTAAACAACTTTTGTCTCCCACGTCATGATGAGCGGAACATTTTTGCGTCATTAGCCAAAACGCTACGTCATTCGGCCACGATTTGTCTATGGTTATCTGCGATTTTTTTTCGCCATGTGCCTATCGCCGCACACATACAATATGCACAAATTCCGTGTCAGCTAATGTGGCTGAGGAAACTTTTAAGATAAGCTGTGAAAGCGACTTTTTGCGATGTTCAGTTTTTTCTGAGGAAAATTTTTGTAGGACAGTTTTTCGAATTAGATGTAAAAAGTTATCAATCAAATACTAAGGAGATAACTAGTAAATATGTCACAGTTTTTTGCTAAACGATAACGTCTATTTTTTAAGTAAAGTGATCACGAATTACTCATAAATCAACCAGAATTGCATGAAACCATATGAATGACTTACTTCTTATTTCAGAACACTGAAACCGATCTTTTAAAGGAACTTTACAAAGATAACAAGTAAAAAGTTTAAATATACCTACCAATTTATGGCCAGCAACAAACACCTCGCACAACGAAAAAAACATTAAAATTCAAAAAATGGAACGCCGTCAATTGAAAAACAAAAGAACGAGAAGGACACGCGTTGTTGACTCCGCGGCAAAGGCAAAGGCACGAAGCTTCTTCAGCAAAGATTTTTAAGCCGCTGGATGATTTTCAGAAGACACCGTGCAGCGCTGCAGTTTTTTATAGGAAAATGAGTAAAGCGGTTTAAGCGGCTGTATTGGATGTTGTTGTAGAAAAGAGCACTTGTAGTCTAATTGTTTGCGGAAAGGGTTGTTTGAGTATTGTTCAGGAGTGGTGTATGGTCAGCAAAAGTCATGCATATTAATTATTTATCATTTAATTTTACTAACAGGTCTTTCTGAAATATTTATAATTTTTGTAGTCATCAATCTACGAAATAAACACGACTTCTATGTAAGCATTTTAACATGATACGCGGACGGGTTTTTTGACATGTCCTAGTGAATTTCCTTCGAAATGGATTCAGTAAGTATAAGCCCAATTCATAGCGCTTCTACCAGTTTTATCAATTCAATTCTCAATAGAAGATAGAAACGCTATCTTGTCCCACTGCTGAGCAAACGCTTTGTGTTAGGTATACAAAATAACAAGTCAAAAATATTCACACATAACAGCAACCGCTTTCCAACCTAACCCTACATGCGCATTTGACGGCGGCAATTTTTCTCTAATTAAAATAATTCTGATTGTCGTTATGTGCATTTGTTGTGGTCTTTGACGCGTGCCATTTGAAGCCCACTCATGCTTTTTAGTGCCCGCGTTTACCCTTCGTTTTGATTCCAGAACTTTCAGTGGAATAATGGTTAACTCGACTTTTAGTTTACAAGGGTTATTTCGGTACTAGTGATGTTTTTTTTAGTAAAACGTTGTTTTTGCGATTGCATTTCAGTATTTTCAGGTTTTTTGTATTATTGTACACACATCCTAACATATCTTTTAACTAAAATATAAGAATAGTAGGTAATGTTAAAGAAAGCAATAGTCAATGCTTTTGACGTATAAATACGCCGCATAAACTGTATGTACTATGTATCTAGGGTAACCTGTTAATAGCTTACATCTATATCTATATTAGTTTTAAGTTGAAATGTAAAAATACTAAGCAGTTGGTTACCTAAATAAATAAATAAATTGTTTTGTTGGTTTCGATTTTGTTTGATATTTTTGGGTAAGCTGCTGTAACGTCTAGTAGCTTATGCAGGCTTTTAAAGAAAATATAAAGAAATAAAAATAATAATCATTAAACAAAATATTTAAAAAAGGGTACGAATAAAATGCATAAAAATATAAGGTTATTTATTAGATACCTAAGTATAGTTCGATTTACGTTTGTAGATAGGTATCTCATACTTTTTCTTCTTAGTACTATTTAAAAATAACTACTAACTGTAAAACCCAGTAGGTACCTATCTACTTCTTAGCTATGACTTGATTAGAGGTCCCATGTAATAAACAGGATATTACGTACTTACTCTAAACCTCCATTAACAGAACAGGTTAACATTAAAAGTAAGTAATAATCTTGTTAAAAAGTAGTAAATTGCCGATAAAGAAACACATTCCATAACGACGCGGTCAAAGCTATAACAAAACGTATTTTATAACAGAAAAACGACATCTAATTAACAATTTCAAGTTTTGTCTCATTTCCCACTTTATATGTAACATGATTCTAGGAATTATTATCTTACTAATGCCTCTTCTAAATGCTAGCTCGTTATTTGTCCAAGATATGGAGCCCAAATCGTAAACAGTTTAACAAGAGCTGCGTAAGCGTACAATAGTGATGTAATCAGAGCTCAGAATAACTGGTAATAACGTGTTCCTTTTGAAAGTACCTTTTCAAATGACATTCCAACTTCGAATTTATAGAATGCGTTATCTTTGATAAGTCATCGCAAGCTACTAATTATTCCAGTTCTTGTTTTGTCCAGATTCAAGCTTTTAATGTAACGCGATCCTTTTCATAATTAACGTTTTGTTTTGTTATAACGCGTTTTTTTTTAAATGGCGTGGGAAATAAAAAGGAATTGTCGTTATGATAAAAAATCTAGAAAATTATACCTATTATATTTAACATCACAGAACCGGTAGATTTGTGACAATTTTTGTAACATGTTACCTTATTTTAAATAATAGGCAGTAGAAATTGATTCCTAAAGCCTGTCTTAGAATTGTTTGTAAAATATGCGTTAACAATGCAAAAAATGCAAAATTAGATTAACGTGGCATTTATGGCAACAAACAGGTTATTACTTTAAATTCTATTGTAAAAATAATTTTATTTAGACACTTAGATGTGCAAGCTTACAGACAATTTATTATTTTATTGCAAGGAGAGAGGTTACAAATAAGATTTTATGCAAAATATTTATTGCATTTTACGTTTTCAAATTGCGTATCTCTATCAACTTTGCACACTTTGCACACACAACAAAAAGATACCCTTCACAAAGGTAGTTCTTATAATTAATTCGAACAGGCAACCCAAAGCCAGGATCGTACATTGTAATTATAGCATGAAAGTAACCTGCTTGTATGATAAATGAGGTAAAGCTGAGTTTCATTGTCTCGCAAATGAAAGACCTTTTGTCTACGGTCCAGACAAAACCGCGTTGTCTATGCTCCTCTCGCGTCTTTTGTCGATGGCCGCCGACCATTGTCGTGAGGTATCATTAAACTTATTTAAAAAGAACGAAAGTTCTTGCAAATATTTGCGAAATTCTCACTCTAAGGGTTTGCGTAAATAGTATAAATGTTTTGTGGGTTGAAAAGTGTTTTTATTGTAAATATATTATGATTTATGTCGCTTACTATTGTTATATAATTTACGTAAATTTTGTGTAAAAAACAGAAGACTTGTTTATAAAAGTTAATAAATTCATGTTAAGCCAAGATACTTAGCATTCAGGAAACATTAAGATATAATATCGAAGTATAAATAAGTAGGTTATTAAGCAAATCACGGGAGAAAATGCTACCATTTAGTTTGTAAATAAATTGTCAACTAAATGCAATTAATAAATAAAATATTAACTTCTTATCAGTCAATTTCAATTTGAATAAGATTGGCTTCTTCAATATGTTTTTTTATATGCCAATAGAACCGTTAGACAAATAAAATATCCAAAATATTTTAAAAACATAATTAGTATATCTGTCATCTATCGATTTGACTAATTAATATGATAAAGGATGTATCGAAATGCTTCCAGTTTTGCATTAGCCTCTAAACAGGTTTTAATCGATATATTCATGGGAAAACTTTAGAAATATAAAATCTAGTCAACAGAACGGTATTCTTTAAATCCATATTAATTAACATAATAAACTCAAACTCAAATTATCCTTCTTGGGAAAATATACCTAGCACTTGAATTATGTCAATGTTTTTTTTTTTAAGTTAACGTTTCGCGAGGTAGCTTTCCCCAGAGAAGAATCTAACAAAAAATTAGTTGGGTTGCTTTTTCTTTTTGTTTATCTAATTAATAAATAAATGGAAAAGGTTATCTTACTGCCAATTAACAAAATAACTACTCGTTAAATATTTAACCATCTCGCTCTAATTTATGGCAACGAATGTGTCAAATGAAGGCTTAATTGAGCATTATATCCCTTCCAGCAACGGACTGTTAAACAGGAAAATAGTTTAAAGAAGAGTACGTTGGCATTGTAAGGACATGCGCGCGTCGGTACAAAGGCGTATTGTGTTGTACTCGTATATGGGAAAATATCGCTTGTTTTGTCATCTCTATTGTTGCTGACAGACAGACGGACAACTGAAAAGACAGCCTTTGAATACTTATGTAAGCAGGAAGAGGTTTGAATACTCAGTTTCGAGATTATGTAAAGTAACTGCGACGACGTTGTTAATGTTTTCCGTCTAAACGTTTTCTAAGGTTTGTTCTAAGTATGCGTTTTATTGTAGCGTTTACACTTAGATCCAAATACAGAAATGTTCAATATGGATCTTTTTGTAAGGTATTTATCTGCTTATACGTTTAGTAGCTTGTAAATATAATTTGAATAAGATAGGGAGGTTATTTTAGAACGTGATTTCCTTCTTCTTATTTGTACAATCCACATTATCTTAAGCATAAGAAATTCTACGCAAATTCTAGTGATAAACTTGAAATCTACATGCAGAATCCAATGGGCATAAGACTTTAAAAATATTTTTCGTAAAAACTAACATAAAAGTTGCGTTTCATAAAAGAATCGATCTTTTTACGAATTCATAAAAAATATATGTGGCGCAACCGACTGTTAATACCTATACGAGTATATTTACAAAATAACGCTTCTTTTTCTTAAAAAACACCGCGCTACTTTCAATTAATTGATTAATCTGTATTTCATTACTTAAATCTTCAGCTATTACGTATGCTAATGAAGACGAGTTTATACAAAAAGTCGTGATCGGAACGGTATTAAAAAATCTAATACCTCATTAGTTACCATCAGATTCCTAGATAAAAGAAAAGCGTCGCGACATAAAGCAATCAAATAGCCAATAAAGTATCGAAAATATTTCATTATCAGAAGATCTCTCCTATTCTTACGCGTCACGAAAAAATGCCCAACGCTAAAGAGTAATACTTCAATTAATCACAAAACCCGCTTAAATAGAAACTATTTAACGTTGATTGTAACACCAAAACATTCTTTTTCCAACCTATTAACTACAATCCCAACAGCTCACCGATTCACTAGATATCATATATTTTTCTTCTTATTAGAATTAAAACGCGTTGGCAACCATTAATATGGACAGAATAGTTTATAAATCATATTAAATATTATTCTTTCTCCCAACAAGTTATGACATAGGATTTTTCATATCTCTAACTGGATAATTAATAGACGAATAGCTCGTTATAGTTTATGAAGTGGGCTGTGAACTGTGATGGTTTGACTAGAGTGTCATTGAGGCGTGGGACTCGACAAACAGTGTGAACATCAATTACCATTATTTATTCTTTTCATTAACAACAGCTATTTGAATATTTTATCTAACTTATAATAATACAAAAAAACCTTTATTTATATTGACGTTTAATGATCAAAATCGATCAGTAGGGATATCGATTTTTATAATCTTTTTTATATCTCGTAATCGTTTTGTCGCGCTAGTAGGTCCGTTTTATTGTTCTATAAATTTGTTTGGTAATGTCCTACGCTTCGTATTTCGGTAGGTATATGTTAATAGTATGATAATCGTGTTTATTGAAAATCAGGCGAGAAATTGTGGTTTAAAATACCTCGTTTTATGACCCAGACTTTTTTAAAGATCTTATATTAACTGTCTGCGTAATCTTCGTACGTATAATGATAGTAAAACTACATTTGTTACAATTTCAAGTAATTTTTGAATTACTTAGTTATTATTTAGAACGTTTTTTTTTCAACTAGGTATCACTAAATAAGCAGTTAGAAATACGACTGATTTTGGAGTACAAAATAACTTTTTATTAAGCTAAAAAAGCTAGATATCAAATTTCAAAGACAAAATAAACTTTAGACAATAAAAACATAGCTAAGGTTACGTTAGTAACTATTTAGTTATCTGTAGCTAAGGGGCTATTTCACCATCGCCAGATAACATTTAACTGACAGATAAACCTATGTTTATTTCACAAATCATGACGTTTTAGACAGAGATAGGTATAAAATATCTGTCAGATACATTTTATCTGTAGATTATAAAACAGGCCTTAAGTGTTCAATATTTGTTTACATCTAAGTACATCCAGTTTCATAATCCTTTACAACCTTGCTTTATGAGTAAAGTCTTTAAGAAACATTTTAAAAACAAGATGAAACATTGTAGCGCGTTATTAAATGCCGCCATTAAAAGTAAAATGCTTTTAATCTTCAGTGGGAAAATAGTTTTAATGAGATAGAACCACTTGAAGTAACGTTTGATAACTGGACTCTTTGGATCTAATCGCTGCTAGAAAAAGTAACAATATTTTATTGAGATTTTTATCGTATTAAAGGAGGTTGTAGTAAAAAGATTCGTATATGTTTATGTTGGATTTATTAAAACCAATGATATTATATATACGGTATAGGTAGGTACTAGGTGCAGATATGCTATATGCGCGCACATTTTGAAGACTGTAAATAGACCTATTTATGACAACTTGTAGCTAGTCTCAGTTAGTCTGAAGACATTTGGAGTATGATTTGAAGTGCTGTCATTAATGTCATTGTAATCATTGTTCACAGATTTAAAACGCCAATCACTATAAAGGTAACATATCTATACCTATAAAAAATCATTGAATATTGTATTAAGATTTTTATCGTATTAAAAGAGGTTGTAGTAAAAAGATTCGTATATGTTAATGTTGGAATTATTTAAAACTAGACGCTGCCTGCGATTTTGTACACATTTGACGTCATATCTTGGTAAATAAGATAGTATACAAAATATCGTAAAATATGCCTGATGTGTTATTCTGGTGTGCAAGCTACGTTTTGAAAATGATAATGAAAAGCGTTTTCAAAAATAGGCAAAATTCATTACACTTTTTCGAAGTTACTTTTTTGATCTAAAACTACTACCGTTTGAATACCTGTAGATAAAGCAAGAAACCTTCGGCATAAGGCCCTTTGCGTTTTTCATAAGGTAGGTAGGTACTGCCAGGCCTCCGTCACTCTATGTACTTGCGCGCTATAAATACCTACCGCTCAGCGGGCCGCTTGCGGACCAAGCGAAGCGTGGTTGTCAAAACGAAGCGCTCGCACGTTGTTCAAATTTTGATAGTTCCATTCGTTTTTTTGTTTGTTTTGAATGTTTTATAATTTTTAATAATTACGTTTTTTTAACGAAAAACATAATTATAACCGAGAATTAAGAAAGGTAAAAAAACATTAAAAATTAAAAATAAAAACATGTTAAAAATAAATATATTAAAAACGATAAAATTTTAAACTGTAAGTCGGAACATATTCATAGTTCTCAATAACATAGTCGCAAAACGTTTTGTTAATTTAATTTTATCGAAGAGGCAGCCCCGCGATTTTTACGGATTCGCGCGGTGCTAAGGAATCACAACTATACGCTTGAGTATTTAGGCACATTTTAGCATGCAGTGGTATCTGACGTGACAGTTGGGCTATTGCGCACTGTTAAAGCAGTAGGTATTGGATATTTTCTTCTGAGTGAAGTATCTGTTACGTAGTAACTATTAGGTAATCTGTGGTACTGCGTCGCGACCGTAAGTGCGTAGTGCCCTAAAATAACCATTAAGCAGGTGACATATTATAGTCAAAATAAAAATACCTTTAATTCCTATAATACCAAACCGCATCCTTTTCTGTTTATTAATTAGGTACTTACTATACTGCTACTTTAGATGACATTTGGCGATAAGAGGCTTCTTACCTGTGAATAATAAAAAAAAAAAATTGAATAATTGCTCGAGCACAAACATTTATAGGTATTTATGTAAAGTAATTACTATAATGTGGGTAGGTACATATTTTTTACCCGACTAAGGCACAGCCAAAAGGGGGGGGTAATGTTTTTTTTTTATTTGGTGAAATATGTTAGGCCTTATTAGTTACAAATTCTTAACAGGTGATGAGACTCATGCTAACAGACAACTTTTATTATAGAACCATTTTATGGCTTATCTACAGAAACTCTTATTTTTTTTATTTTGGGATTTGGATAAAGGTTTCATCATTAAAGTTGTTTGTTATCATAAGTTTAATCACATTTTTTAAATATTTCTATGTATCTATTAAGAATATACCAATTTTCGAAATTCTGCCAATATGTCACGTTACATAACGCATAGTTCTCCAAAAGCAAAGCGAAGTAAGGACCCACTAATGAGCATAATATTGTCGCCTCTAAACAGTCTTGTTAACTTCATACAGGGCGTTTGTGTAAGGAGGGACTCTATTAAATTCTTATGCTGTAGTGTAGTTTACAGGAATTAGCGATTTTGAAGAAACTTTATACTTTTTGTAGTTCAAAACTAGAATTTTAATAAAATATTTTATAATTGAAGGCTAACTGTTAGAATCTAGATGCTGAAGAAACTCTAGCACTAGTCATTTGTGTCCCACTGCTGGGCAAAAGCCTCTCTTCTCATCCGCCATGACATTCGGTGACCAGCTACCTCCGACTAGGTATTTAAGAAGGTACCCAGCTTGACCCGCCACCTTTTCCGTTGTCTTACGCCGTGTGGCAGACTTAATAAAAAGTTTTATGCTAATTGTTATAATCTAGATGTTCAAGAACCCATGCACTGTTGCAGTCCACTGCTGGATATAGGCCTCTCCTATTGCACGCCACTTTGATCTAACTTCGGCTGCCCCTATCCAGCTCCCTCCAGCCATTCTGCATAAATCATTACTACGCCTGATGCCAGAAGGAGGACGTCCTGCTCTACGTTTGTTGCGGTCTCCATAGATACATAGATAGAAATTCTTTATGGCACACACCAAATACAAAGAAAAACAACATCAAACAGAAACTACAAACTAAGTAGGTACGATGTGTAAAAAGAAGACTATGCCAATGTCAAAAGCTTACTAAATTCAAAAAGATGTGGCAAAGCAATTGGCAAACACAAAACGTTCGTACACAGAAATAAATATCTTCTATCACTTAAACCATACCATATGGTCGCATATTACTCAAAGCACATGTAGCCTGTATGCACAAAGACGCATAATAATCAGGTTCGCAATTAAAAAATTTAAGGCACTTTGTAAAAGAACTACCTTTAGCAGTTTACTTCCTAACATTTTAATGCAACGCTCTTTTCTAAAGAGATTTTTTAATTATTATGTAAACTTAGTTTTTTTTTTTTAGTTTTTTACTTTTAATAGTTGCTGTTGAGCTCTGAAAGGTTTTATGTTAATGTAGAGTTTGTTTCTTGTTTATATTTGCAAGTTTAGAGAAGTAGATAGAAAACAGGTTGTGTTGTAGTTATTTTTTTCTACAGGTGCAGTACAGACAGCCCATCACATCCCACTGGTGGTTAAATGCCTCGCCTCTTGCTTTCCATCAGGTTCTGCTGTGCGCCAGGACCTCCCATTCTTCGCTGATTTGATTATTTATTTCTACTGTATTAATTTCATTATTAGGTAATTAGAATATGTTCCATGAAGTAACTATATTAATTTATTTATCATTACTGTGTTAGGTAGTTATAGATTCTGAAAAACTCACTCAGGGTACTCTTGACTTGGTAATTCTTTAATAACTCCACGATTTGATCAAAATACGTTCGCCTTGGCCTTCCCAACATTTCAATCCACTCTCGCCTTGCCCCTTTCGTTAATCTCCGTTCGCTCATACATATTTCATGTACACAAAAAAATCAAGCTTATCTAATGAATCTTTTACCAGTTTTCAATTAAACTCTTTCTAATTACAAATACATCACAGCAAAGGATCTTGTGGACATATTAACTTCTGCCCCTCTCAATTGCATCTGTCTGTCACATTTTTCACTTATTTATGGCTTATTTTGCTTATTTATCGCTTGTAGCGTCAGCAGAAGCGTTGACAGTTGCTATAATGGTTAAAGTAGACAGATTTGTGCTCGTACCTATTAAGGTGACATGGAAAACTGTGTTTTCTGGACGGGACATAAAATTTTATTGCTTATCTTTTTGAGTTACGTCCAGGAATTTTTGTGTGGGCGGTATTATAAAAATATGGTTAAGTATAATGTTGTCTGATTATTATGTAACGTAGTACTTGTTGAAATATTTAAGTTTTCTCTTTAAGAACTATAGAATATAATAATATGTATTTAATTTACAATTCTCAAAGTTCTCAAAAATATCAATATGACAAATGACATTGTCATAAAATTACATTGGTCAGTATTTGTTTGTTATCGCATAAATATTCGCAAAAAACATCTCATTAAAATAAAAGAAAATCCTTGAACGTAATAATTATTCATTTTTTCTACGTTTTATGACACTAATGTCATTGTGCATGTCATCTTCCAAGATGGACGTTAACAAATTATTTTTTGCGTGAAAAAACTGGAACTTTTTTATCAAACACTTCAAGATCATAGTATATACCTAGATAGTTAGTAGTGGTCTAGAATAAGATAAACAATGAGGTAAGAAAAAAAAGGTTTTGTTGTAGTTGGGGAAAGATTTAATGATAGGAAACAGATGAAGTAACTACATATCAGTGACCAATTTCTTTAAAAAAAAAAAATATTTACCCCGCGTCACTAAAAAGCATTTCCTAAAACTTCCCACATTACTCATCTCCTCGCTCATCTCTAAACTTTTTAATTTAATCCGAACCATAGAGTATAAACAACCAGAAGTGTCAGTTCGCTGAAACTGAGAGAATAAAGCGATTGCCTTTCGCAACTACTTGGAAACATTACGATCACACAGATACAGGAAGGTATGTACCTATTTTAAGGCCAATGGTTCCCAACATGTAGTCCGTATATTGTTTTGTAAGTGTATGAGCTTTTGTTTATTCAAGAGGTACGGTAGTTATTTATTTTTTGTAGGTATGAAAGACTTATTTGACATTTTACGTTGACTATTGCAGTTTATTATGTATGTAGTTTTTATTTTAAACTATCCAGAAAAGTGGTTCCAATGGCCAAAAGTAATACAAAAATTAAAGACATATGAAAGCATAATTATAATAAATGATTTTCGTTTAGCTTTGTAAATCACAATAAAGACTTATTATATAAGTCGCTTATACGAGCGTTACTTCTCGCGATAACATCAAGCATAATGAATATAAAATTAGAGATTGTCATGCCTTTTCATTCGCTGCAGTACTGCCCCCCGTTTCAAACTGTGCATAAAACTTTGGGAACCACTGTCCTAGACGGATGTAACTCCCTCTCTCTTTATTATTCCAATAACAATCTGTAATGAGTGCTCTGGTCAAACGTAAATAGCAACTTCATACATTTGAATGATGCCAATGTAAACTCTTGTTCTTTGGCTACTCTGTGGCTATAGGGTTGTCAATTGTTATTCTTAAACATGGATGTGAAAACTTTTTGTAGATTTTATATTTTTTTTTAAATAAAAAGCTTAATTAAATTACCTTATTCACTTCTGTTTCTATTATTCTTGTAAAAATTATTGTGTTTTTAGTATTACCTACCTATTAGAAATTTTAGAATTATTTCATTAACTTGAGAAATTAATTTTAATTAAAAAATATTAGTTACGTATTTGCTGACATTAGAAGTAATTGTGTTCTTTGATTACTCATTTGTCCCGTATTATAAACATAGCAGTCAAATCAAATCGAAATTAAATACTCACACAAAAATTACAAAATGTTTAATTGATCAATATTTAAAAAAAACATAAAACGATCAAATATTGTTAATAAATAACTTCTCATAGGCTTCAATAGATGGCATTTTCGAAATCATAAATTGTATTAATAGCCAATTGGAAACTAATAAGATAATATTCTAATGGACACCTACACAATACAGTTTAATCGTTGATTTATAATGAGCAAACATTTATTGACAGATATGACCTTATTTGCAGGTGTCACTAAAACTATTTTGGCCTACGCATGTCCAAATGTATAGGCATTAAATGTAAAAAAATGTCGAGTAGCACTCTGCGGGATATTTGACACATTGGTTTTGCCAAATGTAGCTATATTTATCTAAACTATTTTTTTATAATTTTAAATATTAAATATAATATTTTAAATCATTTGGAAGTGACCCTTTAATAAAAGTACCTTAGTAAGAAAATATTTATTGAAATAATGTTGTAAATTAAAACAGACGAAACCTTTTTATAATTCTAAATAAAAGTCATTTTCCTCCAAGATTAATTTAATAAAACGCTCAACTAAACAAAACACAAACAAACTTCATTTGAAACACCACATCCTGTTTAGAATCTGAAAGAAAAACTTTTTGAACTGATCTTTTTGCAATTTTAAAACTGAGATTCTTTTTTTAATTTTTTGACATCCCTATTCGTACGTCGGCGAGATCAAAGAAGCACCTCACAGGCTAGTTTACATTGTAACCTCTGTGCACGAAGCGTGTTTATTCTGTCACTATACTACTGACCTCCAAAGAGTGCTACACACTTGAAAATAGACGCGTCATTGTCAAGACAGTCAATAAGTAGCTGCAAGTTTGTTTTTTGTGAGAAAGATTTTGACCGCATTTTAAAAAAGCGATAAGTGTTAAAAAAAACTTTGTAAGAAATGTTCTGTAGAAAGGAGGGTTTTGTAGAGCATTTTCTTATTAGGAGAATATAAATAATAGCATACTTAATTGTGTAAAAATCTTTATTTAATAGTGATTTAAATGACATAATGATTATATTTTAGCAATACCTACCAGTAGATTACAACCTTTATTATTTCTACTGCAACAATGACACTTCCACGTTTATCGTACCGTATATAAACGGAGGTTGCAGTCACACTGCATTTTGAATGACGGTATTCACATATCGAGTCCAAGTTGAGTGTCCAAAATACAATAAATTTATTTACTACAAAATGTACCAGGTGAATACAAACACAGCTCTACTAGGTATCGCCTAAATGTCTCGTCGTATCAAAAACATGCATCTAAAATTAATGTAGAACCTCCTTTACAACATGTGTACCGACACCGGAAATCGATTGTATTTGACACTTGTGATGTGAAATAGAGCAACCATCAATTATAAGACATTCAAATAGAAATCGTAGATTGTTTATGACGTTTTTGGCTGATGAAACATATTTAAACATAATTTTAGTAAGATTTGGAATGTCTATATAACTAACTAAGCGCGTTTACGCACTTACGGTTGCGGTTTTGTCGTTTTAAGAGGATTCCGTACCCAAAGAGTGAAAACGGCACCCTATTAGATACTAAGGTATGTATGTCTGTCTGTCCGTCTAGACTCCATCTGTCCGTCTGTCACACATGCCTATTTTGTGATACTATACTTTTAAATATCAAACGAAGTCAGTCAGGTTATGAGTCCATAGGAATTAATTTTATTTTAAAGAAGAAACAATTGAATAGGAATTCAAATTTAAAATTAGAACTCGATTACTATTCCCGCGCAATCCAAGCAAAGCCACGCTAATGGCCGCCAATGAAAACGTTTGTTCAATAAATTGGAAATGCGATCGAGACTATTGCATCTGTTTGTATTACAGAAAAAGATTCGTAATTCTATACGCGGTCTTTCATCTCTCTATTCATTCGATTACTTTGATTAAATTACACGTTTGTACAAAATGGCTGAAAAGAAATTGCTTTCTTTAGATGTTTTAATGTTTGTAGAAGGAAAAAATATTAATTAAGTAAAAACGTGGTTTAGATTCCTGTGTCATCATTTGTAGTAGAATAAATACTAAGCATTCTTGGTTAAGTTTAATCAAATATCTATCCAGTGCCAACTTATTTTGTCAAATAACTCCGATTTTTAAAATGCAGGAAGACAGAAAGGGCTAACTGCATCTGTATTTAAAAAATATCAATAGACAAACAATAAATAAACTGGCAACCCCAAACCTGAAAATTAAAAATAGATAGGAAAACAAACGAGGCGCGAAATATAATAAAATGTTTAGTTCACAATAGCAAAGTTGGCCCGTAAATCTGTCTCGGGACGGAATTAAAATCTATTCAGATGTGAAATTTGGTATGAAACGAACGACGTGGCGACAGACAAATATCGTTGTAGGGTTACGCAAGTTAAGGGGACACCTTTTTTAAAATGGCTACTGTTTTATAGAAAGGCAAATTTTCATCTTTGTTATTAATTAAGAAGTCTAGATAAATGTAATTATGACTTTAATATATTTTTTAGGTTAACAATTATTAGAGAAATGTACAAGGATGCTGGGGAGGTATTTACCCAGCAGTGGACTACAACAGGCTATTAAAAAAAAAAAAAATTATTTAGTACATTAGTCCGTTCATTTCTAAACTACTGTTAATTCTTTTGCGCCAAATAAGATGATGCATAGGTAAGTATTTATCTATCTACATAGTGGAGCTATATTGGAAATGACATTTTGACATTCCGAGCATTCGAAACAGAATCTGGAATGGCCAGTTGTTGGTGTGGTAGTGATCCTGCTTGCCATGTCATGTGTCGTGGGTACCATTCCCACTAAACACAAACATTGCTGTAATGAAGCTGTGATAAAGAGATACTTGTCATAAGTGTGGGAGTTTTTATTGATAATATATTTATAAGTATGCTTATTTTAATTATGTTAAGCTTTACGTTAATTCATAGGCAGAACCCATAATGGTAGTTGCTATTTTAAATTAAAAAAAAACAATGTGTTCGATTTTGAAAAAAGTTGTTGAGTCGAAACATTTGAACTAATATAATAATTTCTTTCATACTAAATGAAAACTCTATGCATGGAATTTCAAGCATAAATTAAACAGTCTATACCTTAAGCAAAAAAAAAAAAGCCTACTAAACTTAGGACAAAATCGCGTTTGTCTAACGGCCAGTTAGTGATAGCCACCCCTGACATCTATTATATAAATCGAATCGCGGCGAAATCTTGGCAACCCTGTCGATTGATATACAGAAGCGTCCGCGAAATTATTGTTCGTTTGGTGTAAATTGTAAAAGAAAGCGGGTAACAAAAGAAAGGAGAAAAAATTAAAGAAAACAAATTGTAAATGAATAATTTTAAACGCTAAAGTATGATTAAAAATCAGATAAATAGGCTGCTCTTTGTCTTAAAAAATAATTTAAAAATATTCGAAATAGGCAGGTAGGTAATTAAATATTGTAATATTTGTAGTGAGCTGAGCATTAAGTACGATAAGGTAATCTAATTACAAGTATATTTTACTTTTCCATAAACCTTTTATGGTATAATGTTTTTATATGGGTAACAAAACTAAGTATCTAAAATTTTATTTGTTTTACGTCAAATCAAATCACAAAATTTTTTCGTTTCATCCGCCATTTTGTCATCACTCAAAGTCCACAGGAAGAGCCACTGTTGTTTTGTCGCGGTCACGACAATAGCCCGACATGTTTATTTGTCCGGTCCATTATAACCCGAGAATATATTGAATCTGGATGTAGTGGGCTGTGAGAAACATTAATTGTCCAATAGACAAGTAATAAAAACGCTATTTGTCAAGAAAAATTTAAAGTTTTTTAGGTTATGATGATGAAGACATATTTTTTTTGCAACATCGTTTTTTCTGGGGTTCAAGATTATTTTTTTCTGATTTGATCATAAGAGAAATTAAACTAGATTTTCCATTGAGAATCAATGTGTAAATTAACCCTTTGTGTATAGAATATATACGGAGGAGCCATACCGTCTGGATCTGCGTGCCTGGTCTGGCGCAAAATGGCTACCTTTTTGTATGGAATTTCCTATAATTTGACAGGTCATCTACGAAGAAAACTATGAAAAACTTGCGGCAACCTTGGCACGCTGTCATAAACTCATATGTATATGGAAAAAAAATGGGGCACCTCCTTATACTATATTCTACGTATACTCAAAGGGTTAATCTACTTAAAATTTTGGCTTCACAATAATAACTCATTAAATTACTCGTACCTTCCTATCTTAACTTATCCTTAAAATCATTGCCAAAATTTACAAGTCACGAATGTACCAAGAATTTACTTTCAACTTTTTAATCATCACGATTAAATAAGTGAGTGTCGGACAATAAATCTCAACTAAATCCAAAATGAACAATAAAAGTGATTTATTGGTACTCTTTGGAAGAATAAAAACAATACGATATGATTCGGTTCGGTACCTCCTTAGTCTTTATTTCTTTTTAAATTTATTTATCGCTGGGTTTATATGCACTTATAACCTAATTACCGAAATTACTGCACTTTTATTGAATTGAAATCTTTATATTGTAAAGCTAAAATCCTAACAAAAATGGAAAACCAGCTGTTTCACAATTTTTAAAGAAAACATAATAGTTCTTTTTTTAATCCGGCTAATCTCAAGAAAAAGAAATATATCAGGAAGATTTCCAAACATAGCAACTCGACCACCCAACAATAGCTGGCAATTAATAAAATAAAAAAATGTTTAAAAAGAGAAAAAGCGCGGGAGAAACGCATCTTATGTCAAACGTTGAAATGCATCACAAAATAAACGCTCATCCCGAGACTCCCAACGAGATCACGTTCCACGCATTATTTTGATGAATTTGAATTTGGAACGAACCACACATTTCGTTGTTTGTGTTTTGTTTTTTATTTTGTTTATGTCAATTTACTCTAACTGGCCGAAATGACAATGCGATGGGATGTGAAATCTTTTTTTTGGGAATCACTAACGATAATTTAAAAATATTTTTTGAGTTTTTAATCTGAAGTAAAAATCTTAAATGTGAGCCTGTCTACCATTTTATAGAATTAAGATTTTTATCAAACAAAGTGAGCGGATAATTAGACGATTTTATATTAAAAATAAATATAGACTCAAACGTGGTTTTGCAAGGAAACTTTTTAATGTCATGAAAAGAAAATGGCGAACAAAAAGCTGAAACTCCATTCAAAATCAGAATACAGAAGACTTTTGTATATTTGAAAATGTAGAAAGAAAATGGAAAATCCGATTCATCCAGCCACTCGTAGCTCGGAGTTCTATTCAGTGAAAAACTTATTAAATAAATTAACCACAAGTTGGTGGAAAAGGAAATCTAAGGCGTTCTCTTTCGCTCTGGGTGAACAAAGCGAGTAATTCCTCGAAATACAGGAGTGTTCTGTTCATGGCTCATAGCGGGAAGAAAGCCCGCGAAATAATTGGAAAGTGACGGGAGCAGTGTTGCCGTTATCTCGACAAGTTATCGACACGCTCGGCCGCACTCGATTTCGCATCGCTTCAAATTAAATTGACCTTTGTTTTCGACGTAACTGTCAATTCGAAAGAAAAATTTAAATAAGATATAGTTACTTACCGTAAATTAAACGGAGAAGGTACCGGATAATTTCGAATTTGCATTTTTAAATGTTTACTTTAATCAAACCGTTATAATTATATTTAATATACCTACGGTGTTTACGCTTTACAGTTGGATAATACATTAACAAATTAAATATTGCCAACATCAAATTTTCCGAAAATTACCTTATTGGCTTTTTTCTTAAACAAAACAATTTTTGACCAAACAAAAGTTCATACAATAAAGTAATAAGTACAAAATAGTTTTGAAACCCCTCTCGTTTTGTAGTCAGGATATTTAGTTATGTATGTAGCTATAAAGTTTAACTACGATGTGCTCTAAACGTGTTGTTTTTGGGGATGTATCTACTTTATTTATTCTCACATGTAACTTAAGCTATTGTTATTAAAAAAAATCTAAACATTTTCAAAAACATCGATAAAATAACCGCAAAAATATAACATCCCTACCTCACTCGCCCTATATTCCCAAGTTTTCATCACTCCTTCCAAGTACATTGTAGCCGTGGGAACCTTTATTGCCGCTATAGAATTCCGTGAAAGCCTTAAGAAAGCATTTGTGTACCTTCCCCTGAATGGGACTGACAAAGAGCCGTGTTTCAGTCGCGATTCTAAGAGCTCGGTTTGTTCAGCTTCAGTTACCTACTTTTGTAGCTTCTAGTTTATTATTAGTGAGGGGATTTTCGGATTTATTATTCGATTTTTTTCTCATTGTATTTTATTATTTGGTTATAATATAAATACTGTATTTTTACGTAGAAATATTTACCAGTTACAGATTTTTTATTTGGCACTTATTAACTAATTTATTATTATTGCGTGTTTAAAATTTGCTGATTCAATAAATATTTCGATTAATTTAAATAATTAATAAACAAAATCCCATTATCTGTAGCTTTGTAAGCGCAAATTACATTTTCTAGAATTAAAACTATTTTATAGATATCATCACGTTAACGTGAAAACAAAACAGACAAAATAAATGAAACATGCTCAATTCAATCAATCACTTAATTCCCGAATATATTACGGCGTAAACAATTAAAGAGCTCATAAATTATCTGCAATTACAATCAGCTTAACTCCATTACAATAAAGTTTATTATTTCTGGAACCGGTTTTGTGAATTCCTTTCATACCGTATTCGGTATATTTCGATCGGCCCTCATTCGGCCACGGTCTTGTTTTGTACCGCTAAATGAGTTTTGTACTGGTAGAAAGGTTAATTTACTTTTCAGTAGGTTTTTGTTAGCACCCCTTGACGTGAAAGGGTCCCTTTTATTTTGGGAGCTTTTAAATAAAGGTTGTATTTGGAAGGTTTCGTATTTTCATTATATTGTTTGTTTAGGGCTGCAAGATAATGTTTTCGATGAAATTCCTTTTGATGGGCGGTCGAATTATTGAAATCTTGTTAGGATAAGTAATGTTTTTGGAAATATTTTTATTGCCGTGCCTTTTGCTTGTAAAAATACGTTTTTTCACATCCAACTATCGTATCATCAAGGTCGAGTGTGAACGGTCGAGTATTTTTCTATACTTTAGTCCGTTTTGGCGTTACGCAACCGACAATACGCAACGGATCTTCCGTGACGTTTGAACGGACCCTAAATCGATTATCATTTATTTCGATTACATCATGAATATCACTTTATAATACTTATAGTTAGGCACTAAAGTTATATTATAACCTACCTTTATACATGAACACATCTAACATGTGAGCAATTAGTGTTACCCGTCGCAAATATAAATTAATACTATTGAAAATAAGCCTGCTCGTTTAACTACCTAATTATGACCAAACATGGCTGTCTCTCACACCGATGCGAGCATTCCTGGCAATATTGGCATGTATTTACACCGCAACAAATTCTCGATTAGTGTCGTGACAGCACTATCAGTCTTGTTCGGTGATTGGCGTTGCTATTTTGTTTCAATGTACACGTTCATTTATCACTACTCTTACGTATTAAATGGTTAAAGGTTTGAGGGTTTTGCTTGTAGGTATGTAAAATAATGAGGAAAGGAAAATTTTATTTAAAATTGTATAAAATAACTAAATAATTTTGGTCATGAATTACCAAATTAAAGAATAGAATGATTGAAAAATGTTTTAATTTTAAAAAAGGAATTATTTTGAACAAACAGTCTTGATTTTGGATTCTTATAGGTTTAGGTTCCTTTTTTTTCTAGCCATTAAGATTCCACTGCTGGGCAAACACACGAGGTACTTATCATAATATTGTTGACAATCAAAATAATCTGCGAACATTTCAAATAAATCAACAAAATTCTCACCACACCCATAAACACAATCACCTAGTACTTATTTAACTAGTATTTGAACTAGTTACATCATGACAACTTGCAGTACTTACGTGTTTACTCAAATTAAACGCACTACGCACTATCTTAACAAGAATTTTAATGTCGCTTAGACAAGTTTCCAAACACTAAAGCCTGAATATATTATCTTTAGTGGTGTGAAATATGTCGATATTTTATGTAAATTACTATTCTGTAGCACTTACATCATTAATTTTAAATGTTTTGTTACATTATAAATTGTGTGAATACGTGAAATGGAATTATTTTATCAAAATCATTTTTTTTTTTTATTCAAGAGAAAAGTTATATTTTTTTCCATTTTCGACAATGTCTTTGATCTTACCTACATGCGGTTACCGGGTTGAAATATCGATATATTTTTAAATACGTACCTATTATTATTATAATATCGATACCATTTAAATAAATCTTATTCTCATCACTATAAGCAAAGCAAAGTTATAAATGGAAGAATGTTCTTGCAAAATTTAAAATGAAGTTTGTGTTTATGGAAAGCCGGTTTAGGAAAATCATTACAGTTGTTATTAAAATCTAACTATTTACGAGTTACGCTAATTTATATCGCGATCATTAAAATAGACTTAGTGTCCGTTTCACCATCTTCGGATAAAATTTAACTGCCAGATAAACCTATGTCTATTTCAATAAACATGACCTTTTAGACAGAGACAAGTAAAAAACATCTGTCAGATAAATTTTATTTGTAGCTCGTGGAACAGGCCCTTAACCTACATAGCATTCGTATTAATATTTCCATGGCACATGCGCAGTAATTGTCTATAACAATGAGTCGAGTCCACGAATGAAGGAAAATCGTAGCCACAAAGGCGCGCCCATTTCCACCGATCATTGTGGGAGAACGGGCTGGGTGTATACGCCCGTCTCGTTCCAACAAAGACGCCGAAACGATGCGCAAAAGAGATAGGCATCACAATAGACAATTGTTATCCCCACTCTAGTCTGTTCTAGTGAAAGCGCCACGCGACTTTCACTCAATCATCTTTCCAAAGATTGTAAATAGGATGTAATTTTGCTTGTAGTGTGTAGCGTGGCGATACGGCCAATAATTTGATTCGGGCTCTATCATTGGGAAAACAATGGTTTGCAGTTTTATAGCTATACGTTTAGAGGTTATTGTTGGTTGTTAACGTAGGCGGTATGAAGCAATGGGAAACGACTTTTGTTATTAAAAACACATGACTAACGCCCGTTTGGTCGGTATCATTTTAATCGACTTCAAGCTAAAAACAATAAAAGAATGAGGTGGTTTTAAATTCGGATGCTTTTTTTTAAATATGAAGAGTAAGTATCAGATCAATCTTTCCTATTTACTGTTAATTTATAGAAAGTCTGCTGCTATATCCTTTGGTGAAAGACACGTTAATGCATTGAAATACCTCTTAGTCGTGCTTTTTAACAATTAGTAGGTATTTAAAAAAAACTATGATCAAATTAGGTGAGTGCGGTACATAATTTGGTTTATCTAAATGCAGTTTCAATAAAAAACTAAACACACGGAATCAACACATGTTAGTCGGTAGTAGGAAGTAGCCTAGCGTAACTTTTTTAATCAAAGCGTTGTCAACACATGTCCGTCCGTGGCTCTCAGTTTTCTTTCACCGACTAATTGGTCTGACACCGCGACCCCTACATATATTTTATTCATTTAACAAACTTTTTTAACATCCAACCGACGGTTTTTAGTGAAAATGTCAACTTAAATATGTAACGCGAAGAGGGAAAAGTTGTAAAAAAATATTGATGTTAAAATTCATGGCCCATTTAGTGACACTAAAGAGTACGCGTGTGCGACAACGCTGGCCACCCCGGTAATTTATTTGTTTTTAATTTTTAAAAACAGAACACGGAAGCGGTCCAATGAGACGCGTCCCCCGACTGATTGTCAATTAGTGACATCAAACGGGCTTTTTGCGAATTAAGCGCTCGCTTGTGTTCATTTTTTGTCCGGTTCGCGAGTGCGGACGCTTGATGCGTTTTTCCGTTTCGACATTTCATTTTCATATTTCCGTTTGTCTGTCTGGGGGGATGGGGGTTACAATGTGGGGTCGTGTTATATACGTAAGCTTTATCCGCGAGATACGTACTTAATTCGAATGAGTGCTTTTTCAGACAAAAAAAAAAATCATATTATTTTTGACAGTGTCTCAGTGAAAACTGAATATCTTTGTCTTTGTAAAGGTCTTTGTATAATAGACCCAAAACTCAAAAGAGAAAAAAGAAATGAACATCAATAGAATTTCCATTCCGAATTCAAATCAAAATGATGCATATCGGAATCGAGACAGATAACCGAAACAAAACTGTCTGGCTGAAAAGCGGAGACAAAACCAACAAAGTAAATAAAAAAGAAAAACCCAGCCAGTATTGAACCCATTCGGGATGGATCCGGAGCGTCAACAAAGGGATGTTCTCTGTTTGAAAAAAAAAGCGCGCGAATGCTAGGCCCGCCATTAGCCGTTCCTATTGGGAGCAAGCGGAACACATATAGACAGCCTCTTCAATCCGTATCATCAACAATTGTAGGGTTGGCAATTACAAATTTGTTATTTTTTCTAAATCACGTACTTAAAGTTTTCTTATTGATAGTACCTAATAACATATTTAACGGCACCACGCTTGCTTCTTAAATGGATTGATTAAACTGTTATAAAACGATTACTCTATTCATAAACTACATTCAAACAGATTTTAATTGTGTGGGTATCTATCAGTTTTTAAGAAAATTGAAGAAAAAAACCAATATACCTGCTTACAATTCTAATATTGATTAATATTTTAGAAACGAAAGAAGAATGTCAGCAAAAAGAAAAAGATTACTTATCATCAAAATAAGCAAGTAGCAGCCCTGAATATACCACGTGATCGAGAGTTTCGAGTTTTTATCGCTGATTCATTAGTATGAGAGTGTCTTTGTTGCAAGCACTGGCGCCCCGCGCATACAATAACCCATTCAACATGAAAATTGATTCGGGATGAAAGGATTCCCAATCCTTTGTACACAACTATACAGCCAATGATGATTACAAGAGAAAACATTTTCCCATTAAAACGAAATTGACTTTTGAACGACGTTATTAAGCTAACCAAAGTTATGACTTCGTTGACAATAAAATTGTTGAAATGTTGTATAATGAGTTATTAAGTATTTACTTCATTAACAAGTACTTTGTAAATGCCTACAGTTTAATTAGAAAAGTCAATATTCATAAAATAAATGAGATAGTTTTCAATGAAGTAGAAATTAATGGAAAAGTTACAAATGCTGTAGAAATTGGAACGCTCGTAAAAACAAAGGTTCGAATCATTGAAAAGTTTTCAGTCTTTTAATGTCTGACAAAGTTTGTATAAAGGAGTTGAGTGCAAAGGATAATTAGCTTAAAGAAAGGGTAGACAAAAAGGAGAGGGAAGTGATAGGAATAACAATGTAAGAAAGAAAAACTATGGAGTCAAAGTTGCTTTCTCAGATTTGATACGCATTTCTCATCATACCTCGGAAATTTTACGTATTATCTTAAATAAATGTAGCTTGTGTGTTATTCTGATGTAAGCTACAACAGTGTTTAACATTATAATCCGTTCAGTTGTTTTTGACGTGCCAAGATATGATAAAGTAACTAACCTTTTTCATGCCCCCACTACAGGGTTACGAGTTTTATCAATCTTTGCAGTAATTAATATAACGAAGAAAATGACACGTGTGCATTCACCTCACAAAAAAACCCTGTTAAAACATCACACATTCGATGTCTTAAATTCCTTCCACAGAAAGCATACATAACAAATAGCCAACACAAAAAAGGCAGACGGGTGAACATCAGACAAAGTTAACAGACTCAATAGATGAAACCCCGACGGAACAATCCCCTGTCCTTTTGTATCGTGACCTCGCATGCAAAACAGTTTATCCTGTATCTTGGACATTCAGGGATAAAGAAAAGGGTCGGTTACGGAAAAGTTCGCTTTCCGTGATTTGTTTGCTTTGATTGCATCAATATTGAGATATATGTAGATTTTTCACTGTTTTATTTAATTGAATGATTGTTTAGGCATTGTTGGTCAGTTTTATTCATAATACGACTTTTTTGTCGGAAAATTTGATGCTTTTGCTGTAATTTTACTAGTAATCCTGTTCTGAATTAACAGAAATATTGTAGAAACATTTGACGATAATTGTCGAAAATAAAATCAGTCTTTCTTTTGACGGAAGTAGCACTTCTTTTAACCATTGAAACACACGGAGATGAGCAATTATCGACTTAATAACTAAATCAACGCTGATAGCATGAAAATTATGTAATATAAAAGCAAAAATATTCATTTGCTTTTACAATTTAGATAGTGATTATAGAGGAGTGGTAATATCTGATTATTTTCAAAACCTTACCTTAGCATGTTCTTGTTGAGCCAGCAACTGCTCTCTCACCATCTGTAGTTGGAGAATCATCTCGGAAAGCTGCCGTTCTTTCTCCAGTACACTCTCACCAGCCAATGCTTGTAGAGCTGCTGCGTCTAAGACTCCTCGCCGGTCGCTGGGGGAAAAATATTCTGGTTAGGTATCGGTCTCTAAAATTTCATAAATTTTTCTGTTAGGATTATTTCTGTGGTGAGAACTGGGAAGGAAAACGCGCGACAGTTAATGCTATCTTTGCCACGCCGCCGCGCGTCTTCCTAAGACGTGGTACAGTGGTATCGGTCAAACTATAAAGCTAGTAACAGATTGACCCCACGTGTACAAAGTACGCAATGTAGGTATTATGATCTGCTCCATAGAAATATTATGTCCAGGAACACATTTGCGTACAAATGTGCATTGCGTACGTACGTGGTGGGGCCAGTCTGGGCCTAACCTAAATCTTTCTATTCTGATCATTTCACCCAAGAACATCTAATTCACGGATATTCTGTACTCTTAGGGCCCGTTTTACCAGTAACAGATATGTAAATGACAGGTAAAAGTATGTAGGTACCTCATCATCATAAATTTAAGAGCGTCGCTCTTGTCGGTGGAGTCTGCGCCACTCTTCTCTATTCTCTGCCGTCCGTTTGAGCACCTGATACGACTGTTGGCAACACCAACAAAAAGTAAAAAGTAGTTTTATATTTATTTTATGTAGCAACACTTTTTTCACTTCTCTTAACTCCCGCTCTGCTACGAATACGTGCGCTTTGTAACTTTTTGGTGTGTAAAAATTAAGTGCAATAAAAAACCCAGTTCGTGCCAATACTTGAAGACTTTCATTTATTTAATAACCAGCCCCAAGATCTGCTGCCTACAACGACACAACTTCTATTCCCTCCTTTATTTGGTCTATGTAAGTCCTTCGTGGTCTCCCTATACTAGGTACCTATACTTCATAAAACAAGACGATTTAGATAGTGACAGGCTTAAAATCTGTCGGTTTTTTTATCTGTAAGTGGGGAAACGGGCCTTAATTGATGTATTTCAATAACAACACCAAACTAAACGCATCCAAAGCCATATAAGTACCTACGTTTCATAAAGGAAGAACACAGTAGGTTATAATATTCTAGCTTCCTCCAGTTGGATGTTAGTTTGTGAATAATTCATGACAACAGCGCTCCGGCGTGCTAGTTGACTATGATATCAACAAAGATGGCACATGGCGGAACTTTGCTACGGGCTAGCGTGATGGTACTAATGGAACTCGATATTTGAACGCACGCGAGGAGATTTTGTGATTTTTGTATGATAGTTATAGAGTGCATGTATGAGGCGACTGATGGATGTGGATGAAGCGAAAGAAGTTTGGATTGTAGCAAGTGGAGAGAAGTGGTCTCTGCCCCGATGGGAGAGATGCGTGACAAATATGTATGTATGTAGTAATTAAGTCATTGTGAACGAGCAGGGCACCCATTCGCTCCACTCGCTACAAAACAAACACACTTCTTTCGCTTCATCCACATTCATTGATTCTTAATTTTTCCTCCCACTTTTTTCCTAAATAAGTTTTACCTACTTCAGACCAAAGAAATAATTCCAATTTTTTTTTATATCCGTTACTCGCAGCGCGCTCACGACAAAACTCACCAACTTCTCACTCATGAAAACTAGCAACAAATGGTACCTACCCGAGTACTACCGCAAACAAATGCATCAGAGGTCGGTCCTGAATTATTAATATCAGCTGTAGCAATACGCTATGACATAACAGCCACTTTGTAACCCTACTATTTATTTAGTACTTGTTTTTGAAAATAGATGGCGCTACGTGTAGTTCTAAAACGCGGTATTGATTGAGTAACTAAGAACGGTAATTAGTAAATATGATAATTTATAAATGAGTTTCAATGAATGAAAATTGACTTAAGAATTAAGGCAAGCGGAAGTAAAAAATGTATACTACTTGCTAAAAATTAGGTTCGAAATACTAAAATAGGAACAGTAGATGTACCAAAGATGTGCACAAAAACCATAAAGAAATTCATTTGTTAAACACAAAAAGACTTTACAACATAAAAACTCCATGCTTGTGACCTCAAAAGACGAATATAAATTTAAATTGACAGGTTCAAAACCGGCCCAATTTGATCGTACCACGTTCAAAAACCTAGTATACCTCATTAACACCACAACTGGAACAAGTTTGGTCATTTTCTCACAAGACAAAGAAATTGACCCGTTTTCAAAAAGAACCAGTTTGATTGAATAAAACGAAAGGCGACCGCTACGAGAAAAATCTTTCAAGAAAAAAGATTAATGAACACTAATTAAAGTGTTTTTTTCGCATCTTTACTTTCAAAATTGTCTCAAGTTAAGATTATTTGTTGTTATGAAGCTCCATTCACCGAATAACTGTAGTGGAAGAGCAAAATGAAAGCTTGTTTAACAGTTATAGATAAATAACTTAAGAAAAATCGTTTATGAATAAATCGTAGTTAAAAAAATAATATTATTACATTTATTTATTTAATTTACTTATTTATTTATTGGAAAACCAACAGCTTCAATATACAAAATAGAAAATTATAAATTAACAAAGGAGCCAATTACAGGTTTTCACAAATAGAAACATAATAAAGTATTGACAAAGCACTTATGCATTGATTATGTGTGTAGTAACATAAACACGCACGCACCTACACGTCATAGTTGCCATATTGTTGTGTTTATATATTTATTATCATCTTAAACTACATTTACATTAGAAGTTTGAACGCCGAAGAAGTTTAGGTTATCGTGACAAATCCGTCGATAAATCGCCCAGCGCGGTTGGCATATCTTTACCGAACAAAATGGTTCCCCAACTCAAACGCTTACCTAATGCGTAAAGGCACATTTGTAATGAAAAGGTTAAGTCCAGTCATTAAATATCTCAAATCTACATTTTACCATGAATCAGACATCCGAAAGCTAATTAAAAACCGTACATCGCGAAGTGCAAATAAAAACAAAATAAAAAATCCGACTTCAATGGAAATCGCAATCGAGTTTGAATTCGAGATAAAAGTAATATCGATCTCTCGATTTGCCGCCTGTCGCGATATTCGACTCTGTTTATTTTCCTGTTCATTGAACAATACGTTTCGACATTTTGTTTACGTTTGTTGCGGCTAATTACATCAAAAAACATTGCTATATATTGTAATTCAAATGATTTTGCGGAAAAATAATATTTTGTAAGTGGAGCGTTTTAACTGAAACATTTCTTGAGTTCGATTGTGATTGCAGTGAAGTGTCATAATATAAATTAAATACAGACAGCAAATAGAGAGACGCCGCCGCCATAAAAGTGAATCGAAATTTTTATTTTTTGTCTAATTATTACATCCTAGTAGGATTAGTGAAACAGTTTTAGAATTAGTCGCGTTCTTAGATCCCTTACAAAGTATAAATCTAATTTGAAACAATTGCCAGTGAAAACCCAAAAAAAAACCTGAAGAACAAATAAATAGTGTACAAATACAAAAAACAAAGTAAAGTGAACTCTAAAACAATACATTAAGTAGTAACTAAGTTAGTGGACCCCCGAGGGGACATAATCGACCGCTCGACCTCTCGATGACGACTCATTCGATTTATCTGTTAGGGGGAACTATCGCACTAGCTTTTGTTTTTTAGTGTTTGAAAATCGAATTTTGAAATTGGGAGTCAATTTGTGTTTGTTTTGGGGAATCAGGAAAAACATAATTGGATTAGTGCATTTTTAAGGAAATCGGTGAAAATAAATTATCTTTATAACGTTTTTGATAATTGTAATAATAAAATTGAGTATATGTAGTTATTTGTGCTAGTAAAATACCTACTTATTTTCATTCACATATTGCAATAATCTTCTTTACTAATAAAAAATATCTAACAATCATAACTAATTACGCTTTAGCCCACACCTATTTTTCAAAACTTCAATAAGTTACCTACTTACGTCAATAATACCTTTATAAGTAGGTACCTGTCTCCAAAGAAAGATTTGCAAAATTGCAAAAAATATTTTTCAAGTAATTTTCGTATGGTAAAAAAAAACAAAAGCCATGATGTATAGAAGGGGATGTCGCCTCGCAAGGGTTACGTCTGAGCTAGGGTGATGTCATTAAAATGTATGCAATGGTACAGGATGTGTCTTTGTTACACTTGCCAAACACTATCTACCAATATTGTTGAGTTTACTCTACGAACAATTTTACCTAAAGTTGCAAGTTGACTGGACTGATTCAGTCATATATTTAAGAGTCAGGCTCTTGTCAGTAGTGCCATCTCTGACTTTCTTAGTCGATTTCAAACTAAAAACAATCAAAGAAAAATAATAGGAAGTGGTTCTCGTTCTCATTTCTCACTCATTCTCAATTTTTTTTCTGCCAATGAGTTGATTTCTTAATACGACACGACGACGTAAAATTTCTAAGTCAATTAACCAAAGTAGGTACGTCACAGCTAAAATAAGACCTTTCTAACAAAATGTTTAACGACAACAACCGCAAAAACACCTTGTCAACAAGCAAAAACAACTTTATAATTTTCAAATAACCAAATTGAGATTCCCGTCAGCTGCAAACTTCCAATAAAAACTTCAAAAACAATCTTTTTTTTATGAAAATTTCAAACTCCCGAACGGCCTGTATTATCGAAACTTCGATACCTTAAAGGAAGTCCCAAAACGCCTTCGACATTATTACACTGTCGCGCCCAGGCCTCGTAATTGTAAAAAATATATCTTTCCACCTCAGATTAAATATAAAGTTCAAATAGACCTTTTCAAATACAAACTGAGTGGTGATTTTGGTAAGAGAACTACTAGTAGGTAGTAAGCATTTATTCCTAATTAAAAACAAATGATAGACGACAGAAAAATGAAAGTATGTGATTCGAATAATTGCGTATCCAGTTTAAAAAAGTATTTTTGTTACATATTGACAACGAAACTGAAGCTGGCTGCTTTATTAATTTATGATGGTGACAGTCAGGCTACAATAGTAAGTCAGTCATTGATAAAACAGTGCCCAATGTCTTTTGGAAAATCGGTACTTAGAATTGTGACTGGCAAAGGTACTATATTTGAAGTACGTATTTAAAACCTAGTTAGAATAACCATTAGCAATGGCAATAATTAAAAGTAATCAATCCACCCATCTTACAAGCCGTACCGAAACCGTCACTTTTTATTCATCGCATTACATCTAGAGTATTTAACAGATCGAAGCTTTTCACAAGTTTGTTCCTTTATACTTTGATTTCCTCGATTTCGATCAAAATTCTTTGCGTTCTTTTGATGGTTTTTGAGATGGTAAATGAGAAAATAATTGCCAGACGTTTGTCGATACGGCTCCTCTGAGAAGTTATAAAATGTATTGAGTAACATTTTTAATTTAGGATTATTTTAATTGTTAATTAATTTGCTATGATGATGGATATTTTCTTTGTTGTGGCGTTTAAATTGATTGGGGTTCGAAATTAATGGGGATAGATTTTTTTTTGCTTATTCTTTAGGCTATCTTTGTTTTCATTATAATTACGTTATTTTGGTAATCAGGCTTCTTTTCGAAAAAATTTATATCAAAACAATTCAATGAAAATATTGCGTAAATTGTCCAAGATATGACGATAAATGCGCAAGCAGCCTCTAGTAAACTATAAAATCTTCATACACAATGAAAAAACACTAAAACTACAACAACATCAACATATGGACATCCTACAAAAGCTATTCGTCTTTCCTTACATTTGTACAGCATCAAGTATGCAAAGCTAGGGTAACCACACGCCACACAATTTGTGTCGAACAATAAAAAATCCCTTAACGCGAGACAACGGTAACTGCAGGGTTATTCGTCTTGTTCGCCCCTTGTGACAGGTACGAAAGAATTGAGTGGATAAGACTAGGATATTTCTTGGAGGTAGAAATTGGTATTTTAGTAGCTTTGCATTTACAAATAAAAATAAAGTCCTAAATTATATTGAAAAGTTTTTTTCTGTTCTTTCGTCAATTAAAGTGCGTAGGTAATAGTTTAATGGAATTATAAAACTTTGGATCTAATGACCTTTTCTCTTAATGGCAGATTTAAAATTATTGTGTTTAACCTCTCACATCCCACTGACCCATTATAAACCCAGACACAGTCTTTTTTTCTGGGATGTGAAAGATTAAGAAACAAATTACCGACTTCAGTATAATGAAGCCCTTCAAGAAGTACATAAACACTTAATGAAAACTTTTAAACTAGGTACTACATGTAGTCATTTGCACAAAGACAAAGCGACTCTTTAGTTCGTTTTAATACGAGTATAGTTTCCAAAGCCTTATCCATACAATTCCCATAGTCCAACAATGCATTCATGATTATTTTACAAGCATCGCCGTCAGTCATGTCGTTGCGTTTTTATTGAGCTTGGGACGTCGCGGGGGGCAGGGGGGGGGCGGTGATAGCATTTTAAATCAGGTTAAGGTCAGCTCTAGATAGATACTTAGAAGAAAAACTTTGACACAGAGAGAATCAAGCATGACTCAATACCAATACATTGTGCACAAAGACGGCCTTAGTACTAAGAGTGATCTTTTCCAGACTACCTTTGGAGTAGGAGTAGTTTAAAGAAGATTGTAGAGTAGTGAAATCCATAAATAAATACCTATACTGTACATAGATAAAAGAAATACTTCTGTATTAACGTTTGCGATGATGCTTAAGTTGCAGGATACTTGAATAGCCTGTGAGTATCGTAATGGGAGAAAGGGTTTCTTTGAGTATAGTATATATAATTATGGAGGAGCCATACCGTCTGGATCTGCGTGCCTGGTCTGGCGCAAAATGGCTACTTTTTGTACGGTACTTCTTATCGTTTGACAGGGCATCTACGAAGAAAACTATGAAAAAACATGGCGCAACCTTGGCATGCTGTCATAAACTCAGTGGGGTCACTCCAGTCGATATTCCTTCCTCATTGAGAGGTTTCGAAACGTAGCGAAACGTGTCGCACAATGGAATCTTTTAATAGTCTGTTAGATAACTTTAAAAAGTCAGTAACCTAAATGAAAACACCTCATTACCTAAATAAATTCGACACAAATAATGAACAGGAACAATACTGATGATTTCTGGGGTATAGGTTATCATGTTATTTGGCGACGGTTGGGCCAACGACCACAATAAACAGCATAATAATAACTTTGTTATTGATTTCGGTGAAATTGTTGATATAAATGACAAAGTAGATATAGGTGAATATTCTGAATTCACATATTTTTTGAAACTTTTGACAAAGTCTAAGATTTTTTAGTAAAATTGGTATTACAATTTTATAATTATGTTTTGTTTGCTACTAGGTACATCTTTTCCTTTGGTTTGTACTTAATATGATCAAACTTATCTATTTCTATATATTTGTTATTATTTCTTCATGAAGAAACGTATACGGCTTAAAAATGATTTAAATTAGTTTAAAAATCATTCATATAAGTGAATATTAAAAAAAAAGTTTAACTATCAAGCTTAAAAACAGGAAGAAAAAACAAATGGTTCCCAGCATTAAGGTTGAATAAATATCAAGCCGCACAGGAAAGCAATCTAACTAGAAACTCGATCTATTTAACATAATTTAACACAGGTTTTTCCAACCTCTCTAATCTTTCCAGTCAATTATCTCATCCAGTCGAGACAGATACCTGTTTCAGATTCCATTTCGATTGTGCAACGAGAAATTATCTTCATTCCTAGTCTATTACATTGCAAAAGAGTTTCGATACTTTGTCGCCAACGGTTTCCCGCCTTCGTCATTTGAAATTGGAATGCAACGTTAAGCGCAACACTGTGATTGGCTCATACAATATTCAGGGCGGCCAATCGCAGCGCGCCTGTGTCGCCAGTGCATCAAAAATTCCATCTGAATATACCAGTGTGGCGAGCACTAAAAATGATAATACCCTAACATGGTCATACAATTTGGAATGAAGTATTCATGGCCAGTTCTCTTTTATATCCGGATATATTTTTGTTGAACGCACAAACTGGACAGGATCAGCTATCCGTGCATTTTATGGTGTATTGCTTCTATGTTTATTGAGCAATTTTGATAAAACGACTTTTGTTCAGTGTTTTCTATCAAATATTTAAGCGGGTTCGTATCGTTTGGCTAGTATTGAATGGTCCTAGTCTAAAATACAGCTTGATGGATATAAGGAAGGTATTTTTTTAATGTATGTAAGTATTTAAAGACTATTTTTATAGGTAATTGGCTATTATCTAAAAATAACATTCAAAAATATCCCAATACAAGCATGTAAGTCCCGAAGACTTGTCGCCACGAAGTATCTCACATACATTTTAAGACAGTGTCGCAGACTAAGATTCTGGTATAATGTATGTGAGATACTTCGCGCAGTCTTAGATACTTGAATCGCCTGTGCGTATCTTAATGGGAGAAGGGAGTAGGTAGCTACGAGTAATAAGATACCATAAACTGCTACCCCATAATACAAAACGAATTTTTAGTAATTATAGTCCTAGAATAAACTCAGATAAATGACGTTTCGGCTATAGACAAAATGTTAAAAAATTACGTTAGTCCTAGGACATCTTTAAAACTCGTTTTTTAATAAGGGGGGTAAAGTCCTAATCGGCTAAGGGCGCGTACTCATTAGCGAACTGAAACGTAACCGTTGCATACACTTATCTAAGCATTTTTACTAAATAATCATCCTATTAATATTATAAATGTCAATGTTTGTGCCGATGGATGGATGGATGTTTGTTACTTCATCACGTAAAATCCTCTGAACAGATTTTAATGAAATTTTACAATAGCTTGAACATCAGAATAACACATAGGCTATATTATTTGCAGATATGTGTTTTTTTTAAGATATGACGATAAATGCGTACGGAGTCGCGGGCAGCTTCTAGTCATTAAAAAAAAAGTTCAAGGTCATTCATTAACACAATTAAAGTAGGTAAATATACTTATCTTATTAAATTGCTTAGATACTAAATGTTACTAGGTTATCTTTTGTAGATAATACCTAAATACCTATAAAGTCTAACACTATTCTGGCAGGCAGATTAATCCTACTATTACTAATATTATAAAATATCAAAGAAGTCGCGGACAGCCTTTAGTCTAAAATAAAATATGAATCTGTCAAAATATTGAACTGTAAATGATCTAATAAGGCTTTATTAAAGACATAGATTAAGTAACTCTAGAGGTGCTTTGAAAGACACTTATTGAATTACAAGTTATTTTTTCAATTTTATCTGAATCTATAATAAACATTTATTTAATATAACTAAAAAAATACACAAAAACACACAATACATACTGTTATGTATTTATTTAGTTGTAAATTAATACCTTAAAATAAAATGATTTTACAGTGAAGCTTCAAGAAATCCAATCCAACCAACATGCAAGAGTAAAAAAGTCTTTGTCTACAAGCTATTACTAAAATATCGATTTCTCGTCAAATACAACTCTAACACCCAGAACACATAGTGAAACGCAAATGCAACGCAACTGAAACTGCTAGTTACTTTTGAGTTGCATCGAAGTTTCTGCTATAGACTTCCGAAGAAAACCACACACGATGTAACTAGTTTGAAACGTTTGGTTTCAGTTGCGTCGTGTGTGGTTTTCTAAAGAAGTCTATAGCAGAAACTTCGATGCAACTCAAAAGTAACTAGCAGTTTCAGTTGCGTTGCATTTGCGTTTCACTGTTTGTTCTGGGTCTAAGGGCCTGTTTCACTACCTACAGAAAAAAAAAAAAAAAAAACGAGAAAAAAAATGGTGACACAGGCTCTAACTAGCGTATCCTCTGTGAATAAAGATGTAACCTTTTTGAGATTGATTCAATAATTAAGAGCGGAGGTTGATTTATTTCAGTTGTCTTATATGGATTGTGTGATTGATGGCTCGAAGATGACCTTTTATCCAACTAATTTAGGCAATCGTTACGCTCTTGTACATTTAAATTGCAAGTTGCGAATCGGGTTTATGATTGTGTAATTTATTTGCATTTAGAACTAATGCATTTGTTTTTTTTCTAGTTTTTTTTTTGCTTAAAGTCTTGGGTAATGAAAAAGTTTGTTTTGTTTATTTAAAAAAATAAGATACTAAGTGATAAGTAATGTAGGGTCATCATTATGAATATTGCAAAAACAAAGACGACAAAAAATAATAACAATTATCTAACGATGAATATACTAACATTGGCAGAATTCTGGTATTTGACAGAAGCCTTAAACCTTTATTATATTTAAAAAAAAAAACAATTGAATGAACAATGACACTACATTGACACAATCTATAGTGGTCACCATTAATACTAAAAAAATACATCAATCAGTTTTTCGTATCTGCAATCTTTTTTTTTTTCTTGTACCTACTTCCTACTTTTTTCAAGATTTCAAGACAATACACAGATAAGTATCGTGCTATTTAGAAAGCAAAAAGAAAAAACACTGAACAATTAAAACAATTTAAAACGCTAACAATCACTCAACACATCGTATTTACTTATACATAAACGTCAAAATAGACAATTCACTAATACAATACCTCCTTTTGTAGACAGATCCATGTGTGCGGCAAAATCATTGCAAAATACCACTTTGTCATAACCCATAAAGAGTTATTGTAGAATACAAAGACACATTGTCCCAAGTCCTTGTCGATTGTCTACTTATGACATGTGTCATTGTGTCATATTTAGTTATTAGTTTACCTTGAATGTATGTGTTTGTTAAAGAATGTTTCAATTTATCAACTTTTGTTTTGCTAAGGTTATTCACGTTGTTTCTTAGTTGATTTTGAATTTTAAGTTATTTTTATGAGCTATGTTGCTAATCTAAAAATAACTCTTTTTAAATTGACGACTTAGTTGCAGCAATGGTCATCATGTGGGTTTGCTATTCAGAGGGTCGTAGGTTTGAATCCCAGCTACGCAGATAATTTAACTTATTGACACAATTTCGATACCTAAAATATTTTTAATGACATGATAGTTTTTTTAAGAAACATCATTGAAGGAAAGATTGAGGGGAAGAGAGGGCAAGAAGACCGCGACGTACCTAGTTCACTCAAATGAAGGAGAAAGTTAACATCATGTCGTATCAAGAAATCGAAGGATTAGCAGAAGATAGGCCCCAATGGCGGATGCTAAATCAAAAAGAGTCAATCTCTTAAAATTAAATGAGTAAAATGAAATTTATTAAAACAATAAAACCGAAACTTGGAATATAACATTCAAAATCCAATTTGTCGGCAATTTCACACAAGAATTGTAACAAAACGGAGCTCCCAAAATCAGTAATAACTGTAATGCTCTCATGAAACGAAAATACGCGCATTTCGAGTAAAAATCTCATTAAATAATACAAGCTTTCATATTAAACTGTAATATTATAGCTACCGTATTATTAGCAATCGTTTTCTTAACGATTCACTTGGACATTATGACTACATTAAAATTTGTGTGCGCATTTCGGCAAGATTTTGTGTTTCTTTTTAAATTATTGTTTCGAGAGTTGCAAATTGTCATTTGTAGTTAATTGACATAGGAGAAAAAAGGTGTAAGTGTTGATAAGTTGATAATGTCTCTGGGTAATCAGTGACGTAAGACGTAACTCTATGCTGAGTGGAGACCATTTCCTAGTTCCCGTCTTAGCCTTTCTATTCTTTTTATTCTATTTACATAATATTTATGAGTTTGCCACGGCTTCAACTATCAATTGATTAATTAAGAAATTACGAGTAATACTACGAGTAATGCATTCAGTAAAAATCTACGATTATGAGCAATTCTTCACCTCCCTTTTTAACATTACACATCTATAGGTATATAGTGATATACACAATAAATAGGTAAGGTAACTAAATGAAAACCAGAGATCGCAATGGCATTGCAAAAAAAACGTAAGTAAATACCTTAGTTGATATAATACTAATAGGGCTTAAACACCAAATATAGAGCCAATTATACTGCTCTTACTGTGTTTGGAACTTAACCATAACTAAATAGTTTCATAAATAAAACTACCTAGATATTATATTGATGTGTATTTGTGTTTTCGAAGATTAGCATCATAGTACTCATTCTTGAGTTATAACTGGTGAGCAAAAGGCTCTTACAGATTTTAATATAAAAGTCAAACTAGTTTGAAGTTTGAAATGAAAATCGCTAAACAAGTTAGACAATTAATCGACGGATTTGTCGCGATTTGTTTGTGTGGCGATTCAACAACGCATTAGGGGCCTTAAATACTCAGCGGGTGTTTAAAATTAGTTCAAAATAATGGATAAAACTTCTAATCAGTTTTATTATTGAACCGCGACTGCGAAAATGTTTCATGAGTATTAAATCTACTGTAACGCTACACTGTTATGTAAAATATCTAGCAGTGCCATCTCTTTAGACAAAACGAATTCCCAAAATACATTGAAAAACAAAACAATGACGAAACAACAATACAAAAATCTTACATACTTCAAACCTATTATTCTCAAGCATTGTTTAAGAGAATCGCCTCAGGCGAGTAATCATTCAAAACAATAATAAATAAGATATTCACATTAACTAATGTTTCCAGTCTTTTATAATTTGGTACACTTAGAATGTGCTCTCGAAATATATATCACCGCACAAATTACGACGTGGTTCATTGTTAACGCTTTGTTTCTGGTTTGTGGTATAAGGTATACGCTTATACCACAAACCAGAAATATATAATATTATATATTAAAATATAAGAAATAGTGTTGTAAAGAGCGATAAAGAATCGGAAATCGGCAATCATCGCATATCCGAATACATAGTAATTTTAATTTCCATGATATCAAATATTCGATTAATCGTTCTTCAGAATTTGAATTAAGAAACAAATTATTTATGGTTATATTTTTTTTTTAAACACTACTGATAAAAGAAACGTCGCGTCGTCATGGTGTGTGCGATACAGATATCAATTAACGAAGTCGAAATTAGCCGATTGCCTCTTTCTGAACATCGATTTTTTAAAATACTTTTTATACCTTAATATAAACGATTACCTAATGAAAAATTAAGTTAACTTTAAAAACCCTTTAGCTAGGTTAAAAAGCATTCTTATTTTTTACGAGTATGCCTACCTAGAAATCCTACGATTGTACAAAAATCTTATAACTTAACCCACACTCTCTCGGCCACGCTTAAAGCATCTCCATAAAAGAGATGGATCGGCCTACATTAGAGGCTCGTCTTAATCTGAACCAGTGGCGATTAACACAGCGTTTAATTAGTACTGCCTGAGGACAATGGGCTTGCATTCGTCTTCATATAACGGATATAGAATGTTCTAGAAACCACGTTAAAACAGCAAAATTTCTCAAGAAACTGAAGTGGTAGATTTAATAAGAGCGTTATTTGATATCGATTTGTATTCGTAATTCAAATAGGATTGATTTCATAACAGTCAGTAGCAGTGTTAAAAAATACCGAGGTACAACACATGATGTTCTTTTGAGGGATTTATAGGTATTAATATTCACTTTTCTCTCTAAAATATGTGTTCATACAAATAAAAATATTACGAATTGTTTGAAAACTATTCTTTTCTTGAGAAATTGATCGGATTTTCTATGAGAATTGAGCATCATCATCATCAAATTTAAGAGCGTCGCTCTTGTCGGTGGAGTCTACGTCACTCTGCTCTGTTCTGTAAAAATTACGTTTTCCCGTGCAAATTGTCCAGTAAATAATATTTTGGCAACGTAATTTCATAACACCCTGTAGTAGTATATGAATACGAACTTTTGTTGCCGACCCATCATTTCCTTACGAAGATCTTTGTGAAAGATCATACTTGTATTTCATCATTATTTTTACAGTTATTACAACTGTAAATCGAGACACTGTTTTCGTGATCATTATTTCTGTAAAAGTAAATTTTGTTTTGTTGATTTTTAATTACATATTTATGATGATATTGGAAAGTAATGTTTTTGTAAATAAACAAGCTTTCTTGTGATGTAAGTAATAACATGTTAACGTGTACGTTTGTTACAGTTACTTCCGTACTTTCGTCAAAATAGTATTTTAACTTTAAGTACCTACTTTAAAAAAATATCATCTTTAGACTTACTTTCTTGCAGAATTACTTTTTGCAACAAAAATTAGAGATAGCATCGATCGTGTAATGCATAAACCATGTACCTGAGTTCCTTATTAAGATTTTATTAAGAAATATTTGTAGTGAAAAAACTCATTAGGCTCGGCGCAAATGAGCCACCGACGATCGCTGTCGCACGCTAACGCCACAATGTCAGAAGCGGGCAAGTTTCGCGCGAGCGTGCGAGTGAGCGAGCGAGCACTTCTGTAGCGAGTTGTCGCCACCGTTTACACGTGTGCGGCGCCGTCATATAATTCAAATCAAAAAGCGTGTTAGGTGGCTGTGGTTGGTGGCTCGTTTGCGCCGAGCCTTACTCGTACCTACACAAGATAAAACCTATATCAAACAACAATATAATCACATAGTAACAAATAGGCATTATTACATCCGCGAGAATAATTGCAATGATATTAGAATAATGTAAACAAAAGCTATTTAATTACACAGATAACACCTAAGCGATAGACTGAATGTAAATACAAATATTGACATAGATCGAGTTTGACATCACCTTAACCCTTCATTATCAGCTCTATTATTATACATTATCTAGGTATATCTTATTCATTGTAAGCTTAGCTAATGCAAAATGAATTCTAGTTTTTACAACCAATATACTTTTGCAGTAAGAAGTCCTGAGGTCCTATGGGGATGATGACTACATAAAACAATAGCATGTTCGTTCAGTCCGTCTATTAGACTGTTCAAACGTATTGGACACATAGTTAGTTACCTAAATACCTGATCAAATAAATACAAAGATATTATAGGAACTTTACCGCAGTGTATTCTTGTCATTTTAGTTAAGGATTTTTTGAATTATGAGTATTTACTTAATTGCATCATTAATGTAGGTAGTAAATACATACACCAAACTAAATCGATGATGTAAACATTTAAAAAAAGTCTGGACTAAACAATTTAAATCAATCGAAATAATTGCCCAAACATCAGAGAATTGATACAATTGATAGAAAGGGCAATAAAAAACTAGTTCCAAGTATATTTGTGTAATAAAATCGAGTGGTTTTAGTTTTAAATCGCAAATTGTCCGTAAAAACAAAGTTTTGAAGCAATAAAAGGCCAATCAAATTAAAATGAACTTCAATTTCAGGGATTGTAAATCTGATGAACTAGAAAACCGTTTTCAAACGGTACCATACTCTGTATAAAACTATACGTTTATAGACACCTTCGATGTATTTAAAAGTGGGATTGAAGTCACGTTGCATAAGCTGAATTATTTTACTATGATCATCTTCATCATGTCAGCTTATGGACGTCCACTGCTGGACAAAAGCCCCCCAAGGATCTCCACAACGACCGGTCTTGCGCTGCCCACATCCAACTACACAATATATTTTACTATGATACATTTGGTAAAATACATACTTACATACATATCTGTCACGCCTCTTTCCTATCAGGGCAGACAAAAACAACTTTCTTCTAAGAACCTGCTGAGATCCAAACACACCTTTTCCGCTTCATCCTCATTATTTAGTTAGAATATGATAAAATGTTAAAATTATCAAAATTCGCAATAGAGTCATCATCTTTCTAATTTCATTACCTAAGTTTGTATATGAATGTCATCGACCTATAAAAGCGTGTTCAGACCTAGCGTTGCATACACGTGTACACGGTAGTTTTCAGCAAACGCGCGTACTTATACGCTTAAACCGGTGGCTTGATGGTGTCGTGTCAGTATCAAAATGGACTATTACGAGCATAGAACTGCGTCAACTCTCATAAGAGTAAGGCCGTGGCCCCAGTAGGCAAACTGTTAGCGGCCGACTGAGTGAGCCGCAAATTTGTGGCGAACTGAAAGAGTTAGCTGCAAACTCAAATCAATGAAATCTAGCTGACTGTGGACACTCCATTTCAAATATATGGAAGGGCGTACTAAATCGATAAACCGCAAACTAGTCAGCACTCACAGTTTGCCTACTGGGGCCACGGCCTAATGACGCTAGTCTGCAAACGCCCTAAACCCGTGTACGTTCCCAACATTTTCATAAGCAATGATTATTTGAAATAGCAACAAAATGTGGTCAAAAATAGCGTTCGAAACACAAAGACATTTTCTAATTTCATCACGTTTACAAAACGTCTGACCTGAGACATTAGGCAACCACGAAAACATTCACGTTTCAAATTACCGTACATTATGCTCCGTAATAGTGGAACATGACAAATTAACTCTTGTTTTACTACGACATTAGCTGCGTTATAACAAACACGGGAACCTACGAACAATGGTTTTCTTGTAATACTAGTTGCAGGAATCATGAAACTCTTATTAAGTTAATCCATTCATCGTGCCTTCTTCTTCTAATTTTTGACAATAACAGTGACAGCTAATGTAATGGAGCATTAGTTTAATTGACTTTTCTTGCATCTGGCCGACAATTACTTAAATTTAAATTTCAGTTTTGATTTTCGGTGAATTTTAACAAATGAACGTCGCCGTCACAGGACAAGGTGTGAATAGATTCATACAAAATCTTCGGCCACTGTAGTTTACGATTAAAATCAATGAAAATCTACGATAAGTGGGAAAGAAGTATAACAAGCCTATAAAAATACCTTTAACGGTGTTTTGCTGTTTCAAATTTAATGAAGTACTTAATTTCAAAAATAATTACCTAATTTACTATGGTCTATGGTAAGCCTATAGTAAATTTTAAAATAGTAACTTTAGAAATATTTAGTGCTCTACCATCAATATCCTAAGAAAACGCTGGTTAAATGCAAAATGGTTATAAAAGCGTAACTTAGGTGAAATATTTTTATAGCTCATTTAGGTTTTTATGCATTAGCGTTTAAATATTGGTTAGCGACTGACGGCAAAAATATTGAGCAATTTAGTTGCGCTTGAACAAATAAAATTGGACCATATTTCCATAATAAAAAGGTACACAAACTTTACCTCAACAAATGTTCAAAAAGTTTGCCGTGGCCAATTTCCTTCTTTTTCGTACAAGTAGGTACTCTAACCTACAATGTAAGTAAGTATAAGTAAAGATTCCGAACGTGTCCAACAGTTTTGCGTCCCCAAGTCGAATATCTATAAAATACTAGTAAAACAGCGATTAACGCTTTAATGCTGATTTTGCGGTGGTCCTCACTTACTACATTGTCTTTAACGAGCCATTATACGGCCAATTAAACTCTGGAACACCACAGAAATAGGCTTCAAGACGGGTTTTGGACTTATTTTAACGGAAGGGCGGCGTTTTACGTACACTGTCGTGATAAGGCTCAGAATTGGACTAAAAAAACGACAAATGTTTACATATTGTGAGTTAATAAGTCAATAATAGCAATAGGCTACTTAAAAGTTAGTTTAAATAACCTTTTCTAAACTGACTTTGTACGAAATCGAAGTAAACAACTAGAAAACTTTGGACTCTTTGCAATTGTACTAAAACAACATAAGTCAGTAGAATAGATAAAATAATAATCACAGTTATCACAAATTGTATTTCCGTAATAAACATGATAATATGAAACTTTGCTTTTATCTGTGGTCACCTTTGCAATAACTGTCAGTTAAAGATGACCTTTCAAGGAATTTCTCAACTAAAGGTCGAAAATAGGTAATTGATAAGATGATGTTAGTGATGAATGAGACAACAATAAATACTTTGATGAATTGTTGAACATCTGAAATAAACTAGGAACGAGTAATATTTGAAAAACTGATTCTCTATAAACTAAAAAAAAACTATTAAAAATTTGAAGTTTAAAATCGAAATTGTGTTAGATCATTCAGCAAACCTAACCAAACCCTTTGCCAAATGTAACTTTAGTAAGATGCAGTGACACTATACATACTAGTGGTCCTCCTCTAGTTCCTCTACCCTAATTGAAGACAAGCGTGTTTATAAATCTGTGTGCATATAAATTGATATTACCTTATTTATGAGACAGTTAATAAAATTCACTTACTTGTTCTGCTTAACCGGCGTCGTTGACGGCGTGGGCCTTTTCCTGTCTTCCTCTTTAATCGTACTGTTATTCATTTTCGAAGTTAACCTCTTTAGAACATCATCCATCGACCGTTTATGAGGCGGCGCTAGAGACAATGCACTGTTGTGATTCAGCAATGAATTGTTATTGTTACATAAGCCAAGAACTTTCGCATCAGCGCCTGGACTACTGCATTCTGAGGAACCACGTCTTCGAGTTTGAAGATCATTGACTTGATGAAGACTAAGGAAAGATGATGGGACTAGAAGATTATTTGTCATGTCTAAGTTTTCGAATCTTTGTTTCTTTGACGGTCTCTCGTCTTCGTAAGTTGCTTCCTCTTCGCTAATTGAGCTTCTTGTTGAAGAACTGGGTGAGAATTTGTAGAAATTGTGTTGGTCGTCTGATTCGTGGTTGTCTTGGAATTCCAGGTTGGCGGGACCTGCCTCTGGTTTGACGTCGGCTGCACCTTCTTGCAATTTCGACGGCGGCGACTTCCGTTTAGATGACATGTTTCTGTGGACAAAGAAAAAATCTCATTAGTCGAGAAGTATTTGATCAAAATTCGTTTAATAAAAAACTTTGAGGAACCAGACAGTTAGAAATCTCCGTATCAAATCCAGAATCGTATCCACCAACATCTTAATCTTATAAGCCGTGACTTTATCACTAACTGGCTATACAAACAGACATAATCAAACTGTATCTGATCCCCGGGTCAGGCGTCAAACGTTTATTTGTCACCAAACTCTCGCTAGTTGCGAAGTCGCTTCGTTAAAGCACCTAATTGGGCTCTACTAATTGTACTAATTGCAGTTTCTGCCTCCTTTGGACTCAAGGTGTCCGTTATTGCACCAACCAGTATAAGCAGACCTTTCACCAACCTTCCCCCTACGTTGCTGATATCTATTTTGATAAGAAATTAGCAGGGGGTGGTAGTTCAAATAATTCTAGTTTTGTTTGGTTAATTGTAAATAGAACATTTAGATCTCGATCTACAATTTAAACTAACATTGCTTTATATAAATATTTGGTTGGTATTTATATTTTTTAATAGATAAATTGATTGATACGCATCATTTTCATCATCATTACCTAAAATACGAGAATTTTCTTATATATCCTGCGCCTTTCCATGATTTCAAGTTCCTACTCACTTACATACCATGTAGGTACATCTTAGTTGTGATTGCCTTACACAATTAGAAAAGCATACAAATCAGAGATGTCTACGGTAAGTACAGTGAGGGTAAACAAATGAATATCTTGAGCCGACTTGACTATCTCTTTGAAGTCGGAACTATTGACTCTGAATTTGTGTACTTAATTTGTAATTGAGAGGGGTTTTATTGCTTTTTATTAACTTTGTTTTGATTTATTTATACTTGAAGTCTATAGTGAAGTTACCTAGTAAATAGTCTCTTGAAAGTATCATTGAATTTTAGAGATAAGGGTTAGAATTTTAAAGTAAAAAAATGAGAACTGATGATATTGAGAATCAGATTTATAATATTTGCTTAATTTATCTTTTTAAATGATAAACTGTGGATGACGAGAAAGATGTTTATTTGTGGTCTTTGCTTACCTCAATGAAAAAAAAGTGTTGAAAATAGGTAAGTAAGCATGTCAATTCCGTTTTCAAAATTCAACTAATAATTTCATTTAAAAGAAACAACTAAATAATACCTGATCACTGAAGAAGAATCTATAGCATAAACAACAATGTTACCCAAGTATAGAGGAATAGAATTGAAAAATCAATAACGGAGGCACTAGAGCAAAAGGGCGAAGATCTCCTTGCTATTAACACCGTAACAGCATAAATTGTGTTACTTTAACAGACAATAGGAAGAACATGGATGTTTGAAAGATAGATGAGCTTTAAATAAACGGGGTTTGAGAAAAGGCCAATAAACAACAATCCGGTAAATAAGAATGTAGTGTAAAAAAAGTGCAGGTAGTCTAGTCTAGTGTGTGTGTGTGTGTGTGTATGTATGTGTGTGTGTGTCTATGTGTCTGTGTGTGTTTAGTGTAGTGTATATGTAGTATAAAAGGAAAGAAAAGTAGCTCCTTGTAATTGTTGCAAATATTGAATTAAACGTTACTTCAACCAATTTAGAACATACTCAATGACCTACCTACAAAAAAATAATAATAATAATACCGACCCTACCAGAGCCTAAACATATGAAATGAAAATTAAGTCAGTTGATCACGACAAACTCTTCTAAAGTCTATTTTGAGTAGAGATGCGTTGACATAAGTAGAGATTGAGACATGGTCATAGTCAACGTCGATGTCAACGAAAATCCTCAATCCAGAAACCGGACGTAAAATAACAGAGAAACGCTGAACAAAACAATTCTATCACAGAGGAAAACAAGATTAATCTTGAAATCCAATGTTCGAAGTGGAAACACCCTCTAAACCTCGTATTGCCTTCCCAGTGTGACGTCATTGTACAACTAATGAAAAGGAAATTAATAGTTACATTCGAAAACACTATTCCTTATTGTAGTCTTGTATTCCTTTACAATAACAGCTAAATTCGCTTGGGACGATTTGATTCAATAGTCACCCATTCTACTGTATTTGAAATTTATTATTGTCAAGTGTTGTTATTGATTTACGGTTTATAGAGAGTGTGTTCTATTTTTGAATTTAGTGTTAGATTTTAGTGATTGTTGTAAATTTAAACGGATTTAGAACTCCCTAAATTCGAGCAAGTTTGAAACGATTATTGAGAAGCATACTTATACATACATAGGTACACAACTGTCACGCCTCTCACCCATCGGGTTGGACCGAGACCACTTCCCTCATCTTGCTACGATCCAAGCACATTTCTTTCGCTTCATCCACATTCATCAGTCGTCTCACTCATACATGCATATGCATATGCATGCGTACGACGAAAGTAGTTGTATCTTCATCCTTTTTTCTAAATCTTTTATTCTCATGAACGTAACAAAGCAAAAAATGCGATAAAAATATCGCACGCCCAATAAAACAGCTGATTGAGTTCCCCTATACAAAGGACAATGTCGTAACCAAATTGGAACAAAATTGTTTTGTTACGAGAAACGCGCACCCTACCGAATGCCGATTAATTTGATTTCTATTTCTAAGAGTAGAAATTTGCTTTATTTGTGATCGGAGAATAACTTTTGGAACAATTGATAAGAAATACATGATACAAAAGCTAATTTTAGTTGCAACATTTTGCAATTTCGCTTACGCACTTGCGGGTGACCGGCAGTCGGTGGGTGAACCGTTGAAACGCGGATCGCCCGTTTTCATCAGGCTTGGCACAACCGCCTGAATAATTTTGATAAAACGCTAAGTGCGTTAGGTACCCACGATAACCTACGAAGACCCGCCGCATCACAACCGCAGGTGCAAACATCTAAAACCGACATAGTGCTCTAAAGATAGTGATAGACTACTTTATTTTCAGTTTGATAGCACTGCATTATTTTCTTTATTTTAGTTACCCAATTTAACAAAATCTAGTTGCAAAAAAGTTTATTAAACTAGCACTCAAATTCAGAAGACGGCACAATGTTCATTTAATAACGGCATCAACCGTATTTTCTTTAAAGGGGTAGATAGATAGAAATACTTTATAGCACACAAAGAGATACAGACAATACCTACTTAAAACTATAAGATTGTGCGCAAAGGCGGCCTTATCACTAAAAGTCATCTCTTCCAGAGAGTCTTTGAAACAGTTTAAGAAGACTGTAGAGTAGCGCATGCTTTGAGTATAGAATATATAAGGAGGTGCCATACCGTCTGGATTTGCGTTCCTGATCTGGCACAAAATGGCTACCTTTTTGTATAGAATTTCTTATCGTTTGACAGGTCATCTACCAAGAAAACTATGAAAAGCTTGCGCCAACCTTGGCACACTGTCATAAACTCATTTGTATAAGCATGGCGTAAATACGTAGATATATATACTGGTTCTAAGCTAAAGGTATAAGCTAGATAGGGAGCTAGCCTCCCTCCCATCACCTTAGCTAAATCTAACATCCGCAGCTTAACACCGTCCGTCCTACGACTTTATCTAAGACACGGCGTCTGCAATTTCCTTCAACTAATAGATTCGAAGGCAACATTCGTTATGGCCATCGCTGATTAATTTCTAAACGGATGTACATGTTAATATGAGTTATAAATTAGCTAGGTGAGGCGACATCTTGGGTATATCTTATGTGAGAGTTTCTTAATGTAGTTTTATCGTGAGAAATTGTAAATTGTTAATATTTAAGCAAATAGTAAACAAATCACCAAAACCTTCTTTTTTTTTACTCTAAACCCAGAAAAAAATATTAATTCCTGCCACTGATCAAACAAAGTACTTATCTGACTAAAAAAACAAATCAAAGCAAACGGTACAATTTAAACAGATTTATACTGAAGGAATCGAAATAGAATTTTCCACCCAACAAAGTGACGTTGTTAAAATAAAAAATAAATAAAAAGAAAAACTGTTTCGAACGATAATAAATGAAATAAGCAACGCTGAGTGCCAACTGTACAATGAGAAATAAAAATTTTATAGAAAATATTGTGAAGCACCACTCTAATCTAATGAATCGAGAAAACGTGGAAAAACATTTTTTTATTCGCTTGAGAAAAACGGAAAGTTCCTTTGGAAATGGGGGCGATAAGCGAATTATTCTATTCTATAATAAGTTTATTTACAATAAGTCGATAAGGAATTCCGAAGCGACGTCCAATCTGGGTAGACAGAGACCACTTTCCTTCACTTTTTACGAACCTACCAACTTGTGAAAAAAAAATGTGTTTGAACCTGCAATATAAAATAAATAATAATAACCTAATCGCAACAAAGTACATTTCCCTTGCAATCAATGTATTTTAAAAACGTAGCGGAAAGTATGAAAAGAAACCTCAAAGAAACCAATAACATGTCAGAACAGTCGTGCATTTTGACAATTACCCCTATTGAGAAAGAGGGAGGAAAATTATTGGCGGATTATAAGAAAAGTCCCTTTACAGAACTCGTACAAAACATGTTAAAATAGATTTTACTAGATGGGGTAAGGAGACAAAAAATGGAAGTCTACGTTTGGATACATTTGATAAATCCCTTTAGAATGCAGCGCGGTTGCCAGTGTTTCTAATGTCTGTCTCTAGTAGGAATTGAACCAACAGCCTACGGCCAGACAAGCAGGGTCAGATGCACCAAATGGCCAGTCCCTTAAAAGGTTGACCCCCTCGATTTTGGCGAAGTTTCATGTCAAACGCCGTAAACTACAGGTGCATTAACGACTTTATTTTCAAATCTTTATAAGAAAAATATTAAACCCAAGACGTTATCCGAAGAACATTTAAAAAAGTTGACAACAAGATTCTGGACATTTCCAGTAAATCCTAAAACTCTGTAAATATTTCTTTGGGACTGACAATGGGCGAAATTACCCATTGGGTGAGCGACAAGAGGAGCAAGTGGGCGTGAGTGTACAATTCTATGGAAACTGATTCTATTTTTTATTATAGAGGTTAGAGTCTTATCAAGACTTGTTACGTTCTATGTTATAAATAGCTAAGTATGTAAATGAACGAAAGTTTCTGATATGATTTTGAAAAGTTATATTGAGATTTTTCTTTCGGTTTTGTTATAATAATAAATAGCTCATTTAAGTTTGTTTATTCTTAGTTACTTTAAAATACTTAAGATTTTTGTGGTCTAACTCCTAATTTTAACATTATTTTATCTTAATAATGCAGATTTTAATTTCACTGTCATATCTCGAGTCACAGATTACTAAACAGTGCTGGAGCACGCTGGAATACCGAGCTACATTGCTACGCCACGCCGAGTTATTCGTCATCTCGCACCCAAAAAACTCGCATCCAGGTTTTTACCTTGCTTTGCTTTGGTGCGACACGACGAATAAACCGCCGCGCCGCTGCTTTCTCCGAAAAAATCCGTCTCCACATTTATATAGCAATCTTACCCTAGGCTAGGAGGGCAATGAGACGAGGTCGTCGCAATTATTTCGTCGCAAACAGCAGTTAATACCCGTGAACAATAATCTTAATATCCGTGAACAATGCCCAATCACCGGTGAAAATTGTTCACTCGCTACTTATGCGCATTCTTTTATAATATCTCATCTTTCGCCTTAATGCTTTCATTATTAAAGACTTAAGTTGTAATTATTATGGTGCTCCCTAAATATTTCAAAGTTGGTATCAGATTTTTTTCTTATTTGCATTGGAACCAATTAAATGTCTCAGCTATTTAACCATCAAGACCTACCAACAACATTTAAAAAAAGTATAATTTCTGATTTTTGTTTCTTTTATGAAACATTCATAACCTTTGAAATAACAACTTTTTTATAAATTAGAAGATCTAAGACAGAAATTAGAAGATTTAATGAAGCTTTATCGACTATTTCTACAACTACTTACACGTAAAATATAAACAGTAACTATAAGTACCTACTTAGTAATTAAGTTAAACAACACGTAGCTAAAGCAATGCTGGCTGCATAAAATTGTATTCGTTGCCTCGCAATTCATCGCGCACTGACCTAAGGATAAGTATACAATGGCGCACTCATCAAGCGCTCTTGTTTAGGGAAAATCGTAGCGTTTATCTGTATACACCTTAATGCTGATCTTTGTATTAATGTTGCTACGTTTTTTGTATAAAATTGTGGACTTTTGTAAATAGCTGTTGGAGTTGTTGGTAATAAGAGAAAAAATAATGAAAGAGACATTTAAAAAAATACAAGAAAAATTTTATTATGGTCAAGCCATGATTAAAGAAACGAAAAAGATGCCTAGAATATAAAACCATTTTAAATTGATCATGTAAATATTCAACAAAAAGAAGAAAATAATTTGCATGAGCCAATAAGTAGCATTGTTTACGCTAAGAAGAGACCGCCTCATTCCCCTCACCGCGTCATCATAAAGTACACAAGTGCACATCCTTTGACAGAGCAATGCAAACAATCGTCCAAATCATAAACAATGGTAAAACAACTCAAATATTATCTGTACTCTAAGTATCCCTTCGTATAACGAACCATTCATACTCCCAAACAAACTTCAACCAACCATATGCAATAATTCCGTACGACACAACACAGAACCAAACTGCTGTAAGCCCCTATCAAATTACAAAGGATACTCAATCCAAAATAGAAGACAGTAAAATAGAAAATTAAACGATTGACGAAATAGATGTACATCCTTGAGTGACTGACAAAGAACAGAAGCGATTTCACGACATCAAAGTGGAACACGACATATTACGCTTTAAAATAAACATCCGAGTAGATAAATACATCGAAATGTTACCAAATATTCGTGGATAGGGTGATCATATTCTAAATTATCAGTTAACAGAGGGTAGTTTGTGAACCCTTTCAACGTCGGGGATTAATTTGTTGTTTGTGCATACGGCTGTCTTTGTTGCGGGATTTCCAATTAATACAAACGATATATTCAAATATGTGAAATTATTAATCCCGTCGAGTATAAATGTCGCACAATTGGGGCTCATATAGAACTTTTCTAACGAACAGAAATTGTTCACGGTGCGCGCTCTGAAACCCGAGCCAGTTTAAAAATGGTAGCCTATAATTTGCACATAAAACACATCCTAATGCTCCCGTACGTGATCACTTATTCGGCAGATTCACAAAGCGAGACATCTTCATCTGAAAGCAGACTCTGATTTAAATACATTATTCTTGTAATAACGGCAGCGCCGGACGGAGGGATCCCATTGAAGTTGTAGAATATATTATTTTAATTCGTACCACCTCTTTGTGACCCCATCAGGGAATTAATGGATTCAAAGCCTTCTCTTCCGTTCGACAAAGAATAATTTGCTAAGTAAATGAACGGGCAGACAATCCTGTTAGGCCCAAGTTTTGTTTCGATGGAAGATTAAAGAGTGGCGAATCAGTAAAATGGGGTACCTTTCAATTCGTCCCTTTGTGCGCGTTATCTCTGTTAATTTTGGAAGGTCAATGAATAAAGTACACAGTACAATTTCATTATTCATCTTTGAGTTTTTGGAATTACCTTTGAGCTGAATGAATGTAATCAGCGCGATTATTGTTCATGTTTTAATCAAAGTCTGATTTTTAAATAAATTAATGAATCAAAACAGATTATTTTAGACATATTGATGACAAATCTATGAACACTAAAATTACATGTATAATTACTGTACAACCTGTTAGTTTAAGAGGTATATTAAGCTGCACTACAGAACAGCAACGAAGCAATAATCTAAATTGAAATGTAGGAGCTTGGTTCCAATTCAGTATTCATTGAGAGGCAATAGTGGAGCTATCGAGAATTATTGTCGAATCTCGGGGGCATTTCGGACTGCTACCTCAAAGTTGCGATCCGGATTGTGGATGTGTACTACGTATATGTAGTAACTTGAATGTTTTGAACTACAAAGGGAGATAGTTTGTATTCAGTTCCTTGATTTGTTTGTTGTTTATGTCGTATGTATGTATTATGTAATAAATGACGGAATTAACCGGTTCGTCATTAGAATTGATTATGGATTTAATATTTAAAGTTGCAAATTCTATAAGAAATCAGAAATTGCTGAAGATGCTCAACGTTTACTCTATAAAAGCTCTCAATATAAATATATTGTTGTAGGAAAATAAACCGTAATAACACAAAGTTAGATAATATTTCCACAAAAAGAACAGTCTATTTTAAGACGTATATATTCGAAAACAGAACACTTCAATTACTAGAGAAGTCTCTGAGGGTAACTGGAGACGATCGCGACCACCTCCCTCGGGAACTCCGCCACTTATTGTTGCATCGACGCCCTGTCCAGACAACCCGACATCTTAACTCAATATTACGTACGTTGGGTATTGCTGAATCAAATAATCGAGGCGAAACCGCTAGGATCAACAAAATATTTCGCTTGACCTGTCACTAAAGGAAATTATCAGAAATTTTTGAAGATGACCAAAAAAGTCTTTTACAAAAACAGTTACTAAACTGTGTACTTTTCGTAAGAAAACACTGAGTTAGCATCAAATAATATCGAATGATTTATATATTATTCATAAGGCCGCCTCGGGAAAGCCACTACACCTTTGTGAATAATTTAGATGTCAGACACATATTATTTTTGCAAGACCCCGCGGTCTGGCCCAGTGTTTGTCCTATAAAATATCATTTGAGGACATGAAAGGGCCGCTCCAAATCTTCACGGTTAACCCGAGTAAGACCCTTGTTATTGTATTTTTCAACGAGATCTTTTATCCCTTTTTGCGTGTACAGAATCTGTTTTACATTTAACTACGTCTATCGTTATAGATTACGTCATCAAAGTCGTCTTGTCTTTGATAAATGGCGGGTCGATTGTCGCTGCCCTTTTGTTTCGGAGTAAACCGCTCCACACATTCATCCGACCGCCTTGTTTATCCTCACTCACAATAGCTCAATCTGCGTACAAGAGCGGAGCTTTCTAAGTGAATTACATCTACTGCCGGCACAATCCCACGCCATCAGCGCCTTTATTAACCCCTTCAAGGAGTCACAATCACAATTTGCGGTTATTTGTCAAGAGCCGCGTAATGCGCTGAAACATTTCGTTTAACAGCTCGTTCCAACTTAGAATTTCGGCTTAATTTTGTAACGTTTTTGTAGCGCTTAGTGTTGCGGTGGGGTTTATGATGATAATTGGCTTGTGAAACGCTTGTTTGCGGTCGCCGTACAATGCCGCCGCTGATGTATTTGTGTAAATGAGATTACAAGTTTTGATTGCTGTTGTTTTCACAAATTGTGATGAAGCGGTTAACGGTTTAATCAATTTTGAGATGAATCGTTTTGGTAAGAAGTGAGAAAATATAAATTATATTTCGTTTTCGTAATTTCATTGGTGAAATCGAAGAAATCAATGAAATACTTTTCCTGATAGATTTGTTAATTAACATCCACATAGAGGCCGCTCACGATTTTTTACGCATTTTATAATACTCCAATTCCGATTTCTGATGTGCTATCTACAAGTTTAATTAAAAGTTCAGTGATTTTTGCGTAAAAGATCCTCACATTCATCTATTCATCCGTCCATCGGCACAAATTTTGAAATTTTATAAGTAGGAATCACTTGAATCCTAGCTCTCTCCCTACTCAATAGTCTTTCTAATAACAACAGAGTACCAAACAGTGAACACATCGAGTCTAATTCGAACTCTCCGACTTGTAAGACGATGAATCGAGACGCATTACCGGAGCTCCCTTGTTTGTCGGATCGATTATTCCACTTCATCTCACACTTATTGGGTTCAAACAAGGCGGTGGTTAGACGCAGACGAGCGATCATAACGCTTCTCAATCGGTTAATTAGGTGATTTTGTTGTTTTTTTATTCGGTGTTCTAGTGTTTTTAGTATCATTGTCCTAAAGCTGGTATTTAACACATAATTGAAGATGTTTGTGGCATTACCGCAACGGCAAGTGTTATACATATTTAATTAATAGTTTTAGATGCTGCTTAGCCTTCAGTATTTCAATTTTTCATTTTGATTAGGTACCAACTTAAAAAAAAACTTTTTTATTACGTAACTCCATACTTAATACTAACAGATTAATAAATGATGTATGAGAAATATGAACTTTGAAAGTTCTCGAATAAAAAATCTGCTGAATCGAAAACCACTCCTTATTAGTTGAAGTCAGTTAAAAACGAAGCAAACACTATTGAAGGAATGTAGTACAATTTGTATAAAATTTATAACACAACTGCAAAGATTCTGCAATCCCGTCTACAAATAACTACTACAATGTAAGGAACACTATAGAAGTCAATAACGTAGCATTAAATTCTGAAGGCGGTGAGAGCTTATTGTTCGAAACACAATTGTTTATTAATGAGGTGACGCGTGCTGCGAAATTAGATGTCGTTCAACAAAATCGACATACGACAACCTGATAATAATTTTCGTGAATTTACGTCGATATCGAGTAATATTTCTGTATTGGGTGGAATTGTCGCATTGGTACATTACATAGGCTTTTAATGATTCACTACTATAACCAGAAATACCTACTTATTGCATGTATGAAATTTATGGTGGATGAGGAGAGACGTCTTTTCCCAGCAGTGGGAGATGAATCGCTAGTTTAGACGTACCTATATCAAGATAATAAATGTAAGTGAAGGGGAGATGTAAGTAGGTATGTTTGGATCGTAGTAAGTAGAAGGAAGGTAGTCTCCGCCTATCCGGGATGGGAAATAGGCGTTATCTTTTTTAAGTTCTTGTCTTTATTTCTGCAAACAAATGGCTTAGTTACTCTCAAATTTGAAATGTATTTACCATTACTATTCCTTAAAGCAATCCTTTTATAAGTAAGCAGGATCATCTATCAATTACACAAACAAAATTCTTGTTCTTTTGATCTCACACAATAGCACATGTGTTGACAAATATTTCATTGGTATAGTAGTTCATTTCTTCATATTCTTTAATATTGTGGCGTATGTCCAAACCCACTTAATATCTGGAAAGCTTTATAATGTTTACTCTCACGGCTTTTGACATCAAACAGTGTATTTTCTCCGATAGCCATTGATTAGTCTCTCTTGTCACATCAAAGGCCCAAGGGGCTATTGTAGCCAGCAATAATGAGTATATTTCTATCATTTTTCCTCCAATCTCCTTAATGTATATTATACTAGTGACGGGCTTCTTTCGTCGGTATTAATACGATAAATGTACTTGTTGTATTGATAGCTTTGACTTTGATAATGATGGATGCTTTTTTTAGGGAATATTTTTAGCCTTTTGTTCGGTCTTTGGAAAGGTTATTCGTACTGTGTTATATAAATGTAGCCCTAATGTGGAAGAAATGTTTTCTGATAAAATTACAGATGATAATATTTATGCGTAATTTTCTATACATTCTATTGAGGCCATGAATGCAAGGAAGGAATAATAGAAGGTAAACGAAAAAGAGGACTTAGGTGCAGATCAAATAAAAGAGGAAATAGAAGTTGTGACCTATGAGGCGCTCATACGGAAAAGAATAGAACAGAGTATCGTAGACTAATCCAACAAAAGCGATGCTCTTAAATCCATGAAGATAATGATAATGATAATGATTCTCAAGACTGTATCAAATAGGTAGTAACAGGTTTTGCTTTATTCCTTCTATTAAAACACGTTTCTAAGATATTTAGCGCACTGGCGGTTGCATCGTTATTTTATTCCTTAATACATTAAAAAAAAAATACATTTTAAAAGATAAAAGATTTCTTTTTTAGCAAATGTTACTCGTTCATTGATTCCAAAGCCCAATTAACATGGTTTATGCACAAAACGCATCGTTATTTTGTCAAGTTGTTTCTTTAAATGCCGTTTTTTAGATTCATTTTTAATGAACTTCAAAGATGTCAAACTGAGGATATGTACAATTGGACAGTATTAAGAAGCGACAGAGCGTAAAGTACGCAAGAGCATGCCAAACTGAAGAAACATTGTTAATGCGTCATCTCATTATGGTAAGATTTACTGCTGATTATTCTTGAGTGTCTTGAAATTTGTTTCAATATCTTTTACTACGTTATACCGCTTTCTATAGGTTCCTACTTGCAACCAAGCTTGCTTGCTTTCCTTGGTTTTATCGATGTCCTGGAACCACTTTATGAAAAATCTATAGTATTTTAGCACAACACAAAATCAGAATCGATGAAATTGAATTGCTTTATAAATAAGTAGATACCTTCTTACTCTGTCAAGACAAGAAGAAGCTAGCTTCAATTGATATTATTTGAAATGACGCTTTATAATTAATTTCATAATGTTTTTTTTGTCGTTGATGTGTTCTACTGTAACCTCGACAATTACCTAAACCTGCTTTTTTGGCGACAATTAAATACATCGAGTAGATACTAATCAATAATAAGACCAATAACTTATTTACAAAGCAAATTCATAACAATACCTACATAGAAATTCAGCAAAGAATCAGATGTGAGCCACCATAAATTTAACACTATATTGACGAATTCCTTAGCATCAATTCAACTATGTATTTTGTTTTCTATCTCCTTCTATATTGGTTAGTTTTTTTTATTGAAATAGATTGCTTTGGCACTATTTTGAAAGGATAAATTAAATGTAAGATTATCTGCAGTCTAAACATATGAAAGTCAATTCTGTACTTTGTAAGAGAATTGCAACCACGTGGGTGTGATATTGCAATTGTACTTACTGTTTCTAGGTATGTTACATAATGGTATCTACACACCAAAGCCGCCGGTTGTTTTGACAGCTGCCATTCGTATGACGTAAAGCCGCTGGCCTAGCCCGGCGGCATGCCGGCGGCTTTGGTGTGTAGATAAATAGCTTAATAAATTTGTCTTCGAGATTTGCTTAGCAGATATACGTGAGTACTTGTTTTAGTAAAGTAAAGAAATTTATTTATTCCAAGTTCAAAAACACATAAACCAATAAACAAAATCAGAATTTAACTATTTTGTTGTTTTTTCCCGTAATATTTTTGTATTTCTCTGCGTGAAAAATATTAACAGTATGAGTTACTCATAAGCTATAGCTAAACTTTTAAAAATAGAGTCTTTTTCTCTCATTAAACTGCTTCAAAAATACGAGTAACAATCTCAACCAGAAACTTTCCTACAAACACCAAAAAAAAAAACCGTTTAAGAATTTTACAGAACATGTTATTATCAGAAACAACAAGATTTCACTGCAATAGGAAACGGATGTTGATCCATTTCACTTTGTCCATCTGTCTGTTTAACTTCCAATAAAACTTGCCAGATATAAAAATATAATAACCCACACTGCGTCGGTAATCGTTAAATTATACCTTGAACTCATTGTTGATGCCCATTTTTCTGGAAATGATAAAGATAGCATAGAACCTCATTGTTAAGAACAATATATTACAGAGTAGTTTATAAACAATGGCGGTAAAACAACAGATAAAAATAAACTAGTGTGTGATAACCTCAAAATGAAATTAAGCAAAGCAAATCAACGGCTTGATGTTATTAATTATTTTGAAGGTTTTGAAAATATTGTTATTGAAGAATTGATATCATTACACTGTTATCTATACATTTATATAAAAACCAATTATATCTACATCCAAATATTGTGGGCGTTCTTTCTAATTTTAATAAATATTTAGACACGTTTGACACATTTCTTCACAAATGCATTGTTTACCTCCGTTTAGTAAAAAAATAAATAACCAAGTTATCAAGTTAACCCAAATAGGCAGACGCAATTTGTTTTGATAAACTGACCAAAATGGAAACAATAAAACAATTCAACTGTTAAAAGTCAAGTTTATCTGCGGGTCAGCGATCATACTGTCTGACCCATATCATAATTTTTAACACAAATAAATTAAATATTGGATTTCACTGTTTAACGTGACAAGGTAGTAAACACACACAATTTTTATGGTTCTGATTCATTATGCACTTGCTTTGATTTTTTTGTTAGAACAGAAGCTCGTTCCTATTTGGCGTAAATTGAATGCGTGTGGTTGTGGCAGAATATTTTATATGAAGCTATTCACACTAGTGGGATCTAAACTCATTGTGCGTCGCAAATCTTAAATACTAAGAATTGCTGGCATCGTGGATGTATGAGTGACGCCCAAGAGTTTTGTGGCGGCACTCTACCTGACACGACACGACAGATGACAAGTGAAAAAAACGTTTATTTGACGAAGAAAAGTAGCGAAATTGGTTAACTTAATTAGAAAAAATTGATTAATTAGAACTTAATTAATAATACTTAATTAGAAAAAATAGATTAAGAAATAGATAATTCTCTAAGTACAAGAGTACAATTGATAAAAAGATTGCGCAATAACTTACAAAATCCATCTGGGAATGAATGGCGGAAAGGCACAAATACAGTAGCACAAAACAAGTACATGCAAGATCCGACATGAAACAGAATTCGTTGGAAAACGTTAAAAGATTGTAAAGCTGACAAAAAATCTAATCGGCCAGGACGTTGGCTTATAAGAATTTCGTCCAACAAAAGCATTGTGAAAGAGACGTAGCATTAGCGCTTTTGTCCACACCGGAGCACGTGTGAGAGGAACTACCTATTTGCATACCAACTGGTTCCCTATACGATATTAATCAAAGGTTTTATTAGTGAACATCAAAGAATAAACACAATGCTAAGATCTCTTATAAGGTACCCTCAATACCATTGTTACTTTTGTCGGAGGTTGATTTACGAGCGGCCACTGTTGTTGGACCACTCCGTATTGTGTTGTCAGTTTTTGTTTGGACCTCGCCGACATTGTGTACTACCCCTTCGCTTTGGTCCAGCTCTGTCTTTATTCAAGTTGATCTCACTTTGATGCTTCTAACCTTGCGTTGCGTACAATGCTCTGTGACTCACGGGATTTTCAGTTTAGGGTTTTGCATAACTTGCGTAATACCTACCTATGAAATTTTGACCAATTTATAAGGTAGTTACCCCTAATTTGCTCAACGATTGTATCCTTGACAATAACATTGTTTTCAGCTTCAGTTTTAGAATGTGTTTGTACAAAAAGTTGATAAACATTTTTAATTAAAAAAATCATGGGCAATATTTAATCCTGGTATTTCAGTCAGTACCTGCCTGACACGAAATCTATCTTAAAAATCGAATTAAAATCAACAAAATGTAAATTTTGCAAAATCTAAACCTTTGTAAGCTACAATAACATTGAATTTTTCATAACTCCCAACCTAAAATCTTGAAGTTGCAACCCTTTGTCCTTCACCATCAAGTCCTTGACCGAACATTGTGTGCCCACATTGTGCAACACAAAAGAGCGGCGCGATTGAGCTCAGTTGTAATTTTCATGCTTCGCTCCTCACATTCACGCGTCTCTGTACATCCACTCTCTTCCGAATCATTACGTTCTTTACCACTTTTGTGTACATCCCCACCTTTATTACGCGGTAATAATTCATTGTACACATCTTATTCTTCACTTTTATATTGTTCACTATTAGAATTCACGTTTGAAGCTCCTGTAAGTTGATTGGCTGTTTTTTACATGTCTGTTTTGAGTTTGTTTGCGTCATCAATACTAATGATTGCAAGTAACACAATAGTTATTGTTGTGTTAAGTTTTTTTTAGTTCGATTCTCTTATTGATGGAATTCACTTCGTCATTACATTTAGTTAGTGCGTTTTGTGGTTTGGTAACAATAACATTTATGTGTCGTCGGATGATTTGTTTGAGTTAATCCTTTTTAGCTGTTGTATTGTTAAAATGAGGTAGTAATATTAAATTGTTTAACATTAAGGTTCTGTCTGCAAAATTGAGTAGTTAAAAATGTCTTAAGATATAATGTAAAGCAACTTTCACCTCGTTTTCATAATTCGAGTACTATAAAAGCGCTATAATTTGGATGGATCTCTATTTAGGCATAACGAAATTGAAGTCATAAAAGTTTCATTATAATCTCAAAGATAGCATGAACAGTCGTATGATTGAAGACTACGCGTAAAGTGCGCACGACCATCTTAAAATGGTAAGAGACTTTCACATTGAACGGTTACTCTGATATTTGAATAACAGTTATTTAAAAAGTGAATAAGAAAAATAAACTGATAGAACGAAAAAAAGACGATCTACGGTCAAAAATAACCTCATGTCATGGAAAAGATACGCAATTTTTTTAATTTAAAAAAAGCAAAGGCAGAATGAATATGATTTTTTAATACATAGCAAGAAGACATGGTGAAACTTATGACAAGTAGCCAAAGTAGGCAAGATGTTTTTAGGGTAACCCGCTGTGATTTGTGTTCTAAAATTAATGTAAGAAACAGAAACAAACAGGCAAAGGAATTAATATTAACAAGCAATATAATTAAATTTAAGATCAATAATTAAGACCTATAGAATATGTATGGTTGTGATTATTAAAATTTATAAATTTCATCCGATTTTAAACATCTAAATGTTGGTGACAAGTTTTTATATAAAAGGAGATCGCGATTGAAACATGCGTCGTCGACCACTTTAGTTGAATAATTAGAATTGTATAAGATTTGTGGTCGCAGATAGCTGTTGGCCTGCTATTGCGTAAACATCCGCGCGGTTCCATATGAAACGATGAAAATGATGAAATTAAATGATGACCCTAAGAACCACAACCATAGGTGTAGAAGCACCTTAAAAATAAACGCTATAAAAGAAACATGCAATGTAAAAGATCCTCAAGTATATTCTAAATCCGAACACAATCCCGTCATAAAATATGGCCCCAACAATAAAACAGGAGTGGTTCGTTCCACTTTAGCACTGGCGAAAGTGTTCTATATTCTACGAAGAAGATTTTAATGTCCATCGCTGTTTAATTTCTTTATTACACACGTCCGTAAACCGTACGACAGGCGATGGAATGGGTTTGTAAGTAATTCTATGCTTTAGTTAGTGCTTCTTCATTCATATAAGCAGGATATTAAGTGATATTTAAGCATTATTTGTAAAGTAAATTGCTGTTGGATATCTTTTAATACATTTTTATCACATTTTATCACATCTTTGTCACAAGTTAACTATTTTGTCAAAATTAAAAAAGGTTTTAATAAAAAATGCTACCTACCAACTATTTCCTAGTAATTCATTTTCTGTTACACCAGGCAATCAGTTTTCCTAATTTTCAATTAACATTTGTAACTTTAAGCACATTTTAAGAAGCATATAGACTGTTTGCGGTATTGGAAATCATATTTTTTTAAACTTGAATCTGCTGTCGAATCTACATTATTTTCTGGTGTTCATATTGCCATTTGGAACTTCGTTCCAATATTCGCCTTTTATGGTTCCAAAAACTCCAAAAATTGTCTGAATAAGGACTTTACTCGATTCTGCATTAACTTGCTGTCTCAATCCATGATTGATGTGTTAGCGGTTCTTTTGGAATACCTGTATCCTTATGTCTTAATTTGCTTTCTTTTGCAATCACATAAAGGTCAGCAAGTTTACTGTTATTCTTATCAATGGAGATCTGAACTTGTTACTATAAAGAACAAGCATCTATATTTTTAACATTATCTCGTGAAATCTTCATTAAGATAACCTATTCTTTAACAGTTGCAGAAAGGTTAATTATACTAATGTTCTGTTATATATTTATAGCTGTCACTATTATTTTCAAAAATCTGAATGAGATGGCAAGATGTTTTATAGATTTATTAACCTAATGAGCCTTTTATTAAACTGATGGTAAGTTGTTTTTTTTGAAACACGTTTTTTATCTGATCAAATACTTATATAAATACAAAGATACAGAGCATCAAAGGTACGGAGTGGGGGTATTGACGTCACTCCTACGTAAAAATCGTACTAAGGCGTGACGTCATGAGCAACTTTAACCCAGTATCTATGTCATTTTTAGTTTAAGAGAAAAAAGAAAAAATACGTGTCGAATATTTTAAAATAATCTATGTGATGGACTAAAAAACATTTTTAGTCATCATGCCCATTATAATAAGAGTATGTTTTATTACAATAGCTTCTTAGAATACGACCTAACAGATATTAAAAGCATCATTAGTGCCCACAGCAGGTCCAAAACTATTTAAATGCGCGTTGTCTGAATACCTATCTCCATCATCAAAAACGTTTTCTTTACTGTCATGTGAGCTACTAATATAAATCAAATGAACAATGTTGTTCTGAACCAAATTACCCCTTTATTATTGTTTTTTTTTATGAATTATCGTCTACATCTGATCTCTTTTCTTTGCCGGCACCGGTAGCATCCATCACAGTCGCGTGTTATTGTTCTGGCATGAGAAAGAAAGGGAGGAGTGAACATTAGTCATCGGATTTGGTTTGTTCATTTAGTTTTGTTTCGTAGGAATAGCTCGTTTGTGCGGATTAAGACGTTGATGGTGAGATGAATTTTGTTGGATTCCATTGTTGTTCTTTTCCGATGGTTGTGATGATGTGTCGATCTTGAAGTGAAAGAATAGCGAGTGATTGATAATTGGATATTAAGTGTAAATATAGAATTTGTATCTTTCAAATATTTTTTGGTATCATCAAGCTCTATATACCTTATGTTGGAAATGAAGACGTGTATCTTACTTTTTCCTAACCTAACCTCGATGGTGACTTTATCAATTGATACAAACTATCCGAATATTTCTTAAAAATCTCTAGTCGATCTTATTTATGACATTATTAGATCAGAATTTGAATCCAGAGACAATAAGAAACAATAACTTGAAATTGAACATCAACGCAAAATAATTAAAGTAACAATTATATAGCAACAAATAATTACATTCTAAGGTTGCAGCTGATTTACAGCACACGATTATATCCCACAATCAGTGTTAATAGTCTCGTTAAACACTTGAACTATGTATAGCATAACCATTTTTAAACAATTGATACATACTCGTAGTAGGTAATGAAACAGATATTGTTATTCAGTTAACACTAGCAATCATTTAGTCTAGAATATCCTTAGTGCAGAACATACTTAAGTCTAACGCTCGCAAAAAAAGAAATGTCGCAGAGCATTCATTAATCCACCCAAGTAATATCGAAGACTGAATCCAACTGAATGAGAATCTGCGTTATAATATTCGCGTCCACGAAAATAAACCAAAACTCGAACGGAAACGGCCGCTTTATTATTAGACACAATTCTATTATTTTTATTCGTAACTCTGAGGTTTGCCCATAAATCTGGCATAGCAGTTGCTTCCACCTTAATAGCTAAGATATGGTGGAAATGGGCATTCCTAGAAACCAAACCCTCGGCTCACACCTAATTAGGAAGCTTGGTAATGTCACTTTTAATATTAATTCAGAGATTTTAACTGTACACTTTATTGTGTTATCAAACCTGTCATGTCTTTTATGAGTAGTTTGTAATGTAATTTATGCAGCTATAACACGTATATTTATATTCTCTAACTCTAGGCTTAGCGAATCGTTTAGTTGGATGTCAATGTAGAATTCTCTTTTATAATTATTGGATGATTCGTTCAAAAGACTTCAAGAACAAAACACTCATTTATCAGAAGTCTTTACACATGTTTGAATTTATATTTCAGCAGTATCAACGTGGCCATTATGACTGTGGACATCTTTCATCCGAACGGCCACGCATTATTTATCAGAAACACCATTCTGTTCATTGTTTCATAATAAAACATTAATTTTGTCAACGGCCTCTACGGTTGGATAGCCAGCTCCAATATTAGAACTTCCGTTCGAAACAAAAACTCGCTGAATCGATAAATCTAACACATCTGCCTCTTGTGTTCTAAAATTCAATGTCAATTATCATGTTGATTCCATCATTAAACTCAGCACACATGCAAATTCGACAATCGACAAAAACAAAAAGCTCTAAGGGATTCAAACAAAAAATAAAACTACACGTGCATCGAGAATAGAAGCAAAAAAGGTCAACAATATGCCTAATCTACAATCCATGTCACAGGCTAAAGGTTACGGAAGGTTGCACAAAAAATCAACGGAGATGTTGTTTTGATGAAATCGACCGTAAGATCGAATACATTTAGAACATTATGCTGTTTAAGCGTGTCAATTTAAAGTATATTTTCCTTTGTATAATGTGTGTCCTCTACAGTATTGTTCGTACCTTCAAGAGTAGTGACAACAGATTTTTGTCTTTTTTTATTTTCACATGTGGCATCGCAATCCTGGACGATATGTGACACATGTGTCGGTTTTGGGTTACCCTACAAAATTGACTGCCTCTTCAAAGTTTCTCATATTTTAGACTTTTGTTGTGTTTTAGGTTCTCACTAATTTCTACGTCTGAGAAAGTCAATGCACTTTCCTTTTGATGTTATGTTTAGAGTTTTTAGTGGAACATGATATCCTTTTTTCTTGATTTCGTCTGTTCGTCAACAGGTGATATATGTTTATGAGTTTTCTTTCCGCTTAATTGAGAGACAGGTAACATCGTCTTTGCCATTTTGGTTGTTTCAGTCACTGACCTGTGGTACTTCGACTTAGGTGTCTATAGCTTTTTTGGGAAAATCATTTAGACTTACTTCAGGTACAATTACTGTATTAATAGTCGTAAATTTATTATCATTCAAGATTTTTGAACTTGGCAGACTGGCTGTGATTAAACTTGCATACAGCCCATAATATAAATTCAGGTCGGCATTCATTCGAATTAAACAGTGTTTTGAAACTATAAAAAATACCAGGCTGTTTTACTGTATGTCATGTGTACCAGAAAAACGTCAGCGTCTCGAAACAGAAAAAATAAAAACCAACAACTAGTAACAACATTATCAGTCAATATTTTCGAACATCCAAAACAAAAGCCATAAAACAAAAGTAACTTTCAAGCTCGCTACTGAAACGTATCTGGCCAATAAATTCTGAAGCCATAAATAGAACTATAAAAATTATTTTACGATATACCAAAGAGATACATTAAGACAATGTTTCTTCGTTCCACAATGGGCACATTATGGGTTAATTGATTCGGCCACAATACGCTTTATATAAGTTACGAGTGGTTACAATGATCTGATTGTCTATGCTTGCAGACGTCTGGTAGCACTTGACCAGAGACAAAATGGCTTTGTAATGTTGGAATGGGAGGCGCCATCCGTAATTCAATATGCATTCTAATTAGGTACTTAGTTTTATTTTATGTGGTGGAAAAATCTTGTGAGGTCTTTTTCTCTTCTTCTATATTCAAGAAAGTTGTTCTTGACGGTGGAGTCTACGCCACTGTGCGTGACTCTGCTCTATTCACCACCGTCCGTTTGAGCACCTGATACGCCATAACTTCTATTCCCTCTTTTATTTGATCTAGGAATCCTTTTGTGATTTCCCTATACATTTATAAGGTAAATACTACACTACTTACGGTGTAATCACATGATCACATGTCCTGTAAAACTGGTAACCTTTTCTTGAGTACGATAAAACTACTTATAAATATTTACGTAATACTGTCTCCTGATATGAATAACTCGGCCTTACCTGTAACAAGAAGAAAACTTAATTGAATATACGTAATTTAATTAAAAATTCAGAAGTAAATCAATACAGTAGGAAACTGTTCAAATAATAAAAGACAGATATACTTGAAAATAGGTTTTATAGGTACATATGTTAAATCCATAACCAGGGGCCCAAGTCTGCTAATTTAAAAAAGCCTCAGTTGTGTATCGGCAGTGTCAATGGCATTTTTGACCCATTTGGTATTCAGCTAGCTTAGCATACACTCCGTGAGAAGACGTTGTCATGCGTTTGTCACGCTTACGTCTCTGTCTATAGTTTTAAATGTGATAAGGACAGCATGACGTGAGATAATTGTCGCGGCACGTATGCTAAGCCTCCTGCTAAATAATGGCTTACACTGATTGCGACCAAATATGTCAAAAAAAAAATGACTTTGACACTGCCGACACACAACTGGGAATTTTGTAAATTAGCACACTCAGGCCCACTTTGTGGTAAAGACCATCTTTACTAAAGCAGAGCCTTATTTATAAATAAATATTTGATACCTAAAAAAAACTGTAGCATCACTTTGTCTATCAATAAATTGCAAACAAACATCCCGCATACAGCAAAAAAATTAGCGGAATAAGAATTTAGTTTAGAAATCCGATATTTTTTCTCTCTCAATACCAGATGTGTTAATGCAGTGCATATGTCAGTTTATCTTTCAGTACAATGCGCCTGAGTGCATGCTACCATTTAGTTGGTCGATTGTATTTTTAGAAACGATTTTGTTTTGTTTTCATGCGTTATTGTTATTTTATTATTTGTAGTTTTTTTTTTACTATTTGTTTGGATTTATCTTCTTTCTTTTCTATATTATCAGCTCATATATGTCCCCACCGAGGAGCACGAGCCTACTCTCATACAGAGAGTGATTAGGCTGTAATCCACCACGCTGGCCAAGTGCGGGTTGGCGGATTTCACATACATTCATTCATTTTTTTTTCATTTTTTTTCTATATTAAGGGCCTGTTTCACTAAGTACAGATAAAATTTACCTGACAGATATGTTATACCTGTCTCTGTCTAAAACGTCATGTTTTATGAAATAGACATAGGTTTATCTGTCACCTTAATTTTATCTGTAGATGATTAAACGGGGTAACAATAACTAACAATAAATGTACATATGAGTAGATATGTATACAGGGTGTAACAGAAAGGGTATATAAAGCCGAAACAGAGCGATAGTCCTCATGAAACTGAACAACTTTCCCCAAAAAATATGGGTCGTAGCTAGAAAAAAAAATTTCGCCTCCCCATACAAAATGCCCGATCAGCTGATCGAGTAAGTATGGGCGATCCAAAATTTTTTTTCGAGTTACGACCCATGTTCCTTGGGGAAAGTTGTTCAGTTTCATGAGGACTATCGCTGTGTTTCGGCTTTATATACCCTTTCTGTTACACCCTGTATAAGCAAGTTCTTACGTCAACTCTTGAGAATATTGTAAGCCTAAAGATTAGGACAACAAAACACCATTGCAAGAAAGTCAAATCTTAATAACTGCTTAAGATATGTATGATTTTTTTAACCCTTTGTTGTGTTTTGCTTATTGGCTTAATCTATGACAATTATCTACTTAAATAGGCACTTTAATTTATGATACAATACAAAATTTACTTACCTAACAGAACACAAAATAATGTTCAAATCGATAAACATTTTCATCATTTCTTCAAAAAAAAAAAGCTACATGTAAGTTTCCCCAAACTTTGGTTACCTTATAAAGACTATTTAACCAAACCACGCCTCTAACATTAACCTAAACAGTTTAACCAAACGTTTTATTTGTGGTCAAGCCATTCCTTAACCGAGTAAGAGATAAAACCATAAGAAAATTTAACGAGCATTACATACACGGCATGAAAACATTTCATTGTTCAACACTGCATCCTGTAACTTTTTATGAAGTTCGATGCGTAAACTCATAAAAGAGTTTTTATTATAAATATGAAAGATAGTTTTATTTTATGGAAAAAACGTTACAAAAACAATCGAGCGCGTTTGTTTGTTACTTCCGTTGTTTTTTGAGATGTAAGATGTAGCTCTCTAACTAAGGCCTGTTTTTTTATCAAATGATACTTATAATATCTGCGCTAATACCAGAAAAGTGTGAATAGCTTAAAATTAATCCGTTACTGGTACTTACGACAAGTAAATACAAAGTCTTTGTTTTACAAAAGTTTAGTATTTAATGTATTATAAAAGTTTATTATTAAAACAAAGTTTATTAGCTATCTACAAGTATCTATTGAATCTTTATCGGACGATGAAACCTAAGGTAGGAAATAAAAGGCCTACACTGTACATATACCTAGTTTTAAGAAAATAGTACTCGTTACTAACAAAACCATAGCCTCAAGTTCATTATTACATTCCTTCACAACAAAATTATCAAATTACAAACTACAATAATAGAAAAAGAATTGAAGATACTACATTAACCATTTTATGACCTAGATGACGTACTTATTTAGCGTCTGTCTTAACTGTCTCTCAATTTAACGCTCACGGGCACCATTGTCACGAATAGAATGCCTCTTTTACTCTATATTTAACGACCTTAGCTACTGACATGAGCCCTCGAAATTACTTTGTTGAAAATTGTAACAGTGCCGTGTCAGTCAAACTGGCAAAAATAACCTTATATGAATGGATTTATGTTTAAGTGGCGGGTTTGAATTGTGATTTTGCGATTTTTTTTTTCTTAAGACGTGGTCTGTAGGTTGAAAGTACGTTTTAAAGACAAATTAATACATTACAAATACTAAAATATAGAAAAAAATAGGTACTGAAATGATGTTTGTGGATGAAGTTTAGTGAAAGGGAAAGGAAGTGTGGTCTTCGCCAGCCTCGATGAGAAAGAGGCGTGACAGTTAGTAAGTAGGTATGTAAAGAACCAAAGTTCTGAAATTTAAAAAAATATATAGCTATTTACAAAATAAAACTGTGAAATACTGATATAGGTACCTAAAGAGGCGAATTCAAATGAATATAGTGGAAAAAAGTAGGTAAATTACAATATCTCTTTAGCCTATTCTACGAACCAAACTAACGTCAACAACGAAGTAAAGTGATATCGCTCAATCAAAGTAATCGACCGTGTTATTTTCAAGAATTTTAATTCGGGATTCAAGCAAGAATTTTACGAGTAATATTCAACTATATGTCTTTTTGGTCTAAATTCGTTTAGATTAATTTGCAAAAGGATTATTTAAAAACTTTGTCACAATTTCTGTCACACTTGTCGTGTGTCAATCAAGATGTTTGATATGTCAAAAGAATTGATTTCTGTGACGTGACCATCGTATCTCCTAGATCCAGTAAGTAGGTAGGTAGAATTTTTTAAAAAAGTAGTAAAAATAGAAGAAAATTATAGCTAAGTATTTTTTAATACTCAAACGTTTATTGCACACTATTTACATCTAATCTAATCTAATTGAGCCATTCAAAGGTGGCGGGACGAGCTGGACACCTTCTTAAGTAGCTGGGCGGAGGAAGCTCGAGACAGAAAGTCATGGCGGATGAGGAGAGAGGTCTTTGCCCAGCAGTGGGACACAAATGGCTAAATTAGATTTACATAGGTCTTACAATCATAATTATAGTACGGTACTAGCTATGGACCCTGAATACCTATAGCTATTAGAAAATCCTTCATTGTCATGCCAGGAAGTATGGCACGATTTCTGCCGTAGTAGGTCTAAAACAAATAATCAATTCCAGTACATTATAGGAATTTGTTTATTTCTAACTGTCAAAGATGAATTTATAAGGAAATCGTATTCCGCAGTTTGTTTGAAGGGATCTAATTGAATTTGTATGTTAATGAGACATGACATGACATAGAGGTCTTGCTCATTTACGGTTGGAAAACGCAGCAAAAGCGCGTTATGACCGCCTACCGCAGATCGCGTTTTTCAACAATGACACTCTAAAATAAAGGCTGATTTAGACAGCGTAAGTGCACAAGTCACCTAATGCCATCAATGTCTGCTCCTAGACTGACTTCCAATACCTACTATTGGTATGCGAGTTTACCGCTGACTTCCCGCTACTGTACTGTCTTCAAATACTTAAAACACGGGGTTTTTCCGTGTCAGCACTGACTTATATCTCGATTTCGGCGTCAGTTACTTACCCTATATAAATCAGCCTTAAACGTAAAAACCCTCAGTTGCAGAAAATTTAGTTATGGTACTAACTTATCCAAATCGTGTATTCTTTTATTTTCGTCAGCAAATGTGACTACAAGACATTTAATGAAGCATTTTCTTTAACAATCTTTCCTCCAACGACACACAATCAAGCGCCGAAACATTACAAAAACATTCACGTAATCTCATCATAGTATACTCATACTATAACTACCTAAAACCCTTTAAAGTAAAGCCACGTGTGTTCATTGTGCAAAGGTATTGTAAGCCGTTTCCTTGTTATTCAATTGTACGGGAAGCTTTTTGTCTTCGCAATCCTATGGACGAGTGAGATGGCACGTAAAGTACCCATGGATTGGATCGGTTTCCATGTCAGTAATGTAAGGCAGGTTAGATTGAACATTGATGTGTTGAAAAATGCTTTTTTGATCAGGATACTCGTAAGTTTGTACAAAATGGTCGGGTCTGGTCACTTTGTATTGGTCTCTGCCTACCCCGATGGGAGAGAGGCGTGACGGATATGTAAGTATATGTGTTGGTTTACTAAAATATCTTGACTGAGATGGCTTGTGGTGAGGTGACTTTGCGGTTTGACGTTTGGTATGAAACCTCGCCAAAACCCGGATCAACCGCTTACCATGGCAATAGCAGGTGGATGTGCGCCTGTTTCATTACGGAATCTATCGCTACACACCGTTAGCCTATTGTTTTTGCATACATACATATTCTTCACACCTCTCCCGCATCGGGATAGACAGAGACCACTTCCTTCCACTTGCTACGATCCAAACACACCTGTTTCGCTTCATCCACATTCATCAGTCGCCTTATACATGCACGTCGGCTTAGGTAACTCTTGACTTAACCATGGTTTAGGGACTGGCTTCTACTAATTTGATTTAGCATAAAGTCACTGGAAATTATATCTACGCATATAATGATTGATTAGATAAATAAAAATGTACTTCCACTTGACAAAACTTTCCCCACAGACCAACAAAGGAGCACTTCCTTCGCATTCCCCTAGTAATTGTCGTGTAATTGTACAATAAAACACGTGCTAAATAAACAGAAGGGGTCGCACAATGCACAATACACACCTACAGTACTACCCTTGGCGATAGATTTCTATTTGTTGGTCTACGGTAGAAGAGTAAGCGATTTGGAAAGAATCTCAGTTAAAATATAAGTAATAAATATTAAGTAAGAAAATACAAAAAAAAAAAATCATATAAAAACCTGATCATAATGCGACAGCGGGCATGTATGAGGGGAGTGATGAATGTGGATGAAGCGAAAGAAGTGTGCTTAGATCGTACCGAGTGGAAGGAAAGGTGAAACTTACCCCGATGGAAGAGAGGCGTGACGGATATGGTATGTAGGTATGTAAGTTTAACAAAGAAGTTATAGAGAACTTTTACAGTTTGTATTGTAATAGAGAGGAAAAGATACTTATTAACTGTTGCGGCGACAAAAAGTCATCTATACGCTCACAACCACGCTTAGTCAAAAGTAACGCGTTTTACGCGCGATTGAGGAAACGCGCGTAGGCATATGGACGCGACATACGTAGTTCGAATATCTCGATTAAGCGCGAGTGTTTACGCGCTTATGGAAACGCGCGTAAAACGCGTCATGTGGACAGGCTCTTAAACTTGTACCAAACAAAATCCATTGTCCTTTTCTAAGACGATCAAATAAAAGAAACGGAAGGATATTGTCTACTGGAATCGACAGAATAGCAAGGGGTTTGATTTGAAGGGCATTCTATTGTCACCAACTCGATTTAGTTTATTTAGCATAAAATCAGAATACGAAATTGTAAGGGTGTTATAAAATAGTTTAGAATGTCGTTGCTATTGTTAAAGTGTAGATAGAGTTAGTACAGTTTTTATTGTCATTGGTATTATAATTATTGGGGATTTCAGATCCGATTTTTAATATCTAGTATCACCTACCTAATCTCTTTAAATAAAATAGTTACATTTATTACAGTATGAAGAATAACTGAAAACTAATTTAAAACACTGAAACTAATTCTCTCTGAAAAATAGAAAAAGTACTGTTTTAAAATTCAAATATAGATCATCAATATTGATTAACTAAGTTATTTATTTTACATGTTTTAACATAAGTACTTTTATATTAACATATCTCGCAGATTATTTGTATAAAATAAAGTACATTCGAAAACCTCAGACAGAACTCCAATAAGAATCCAACCGCATATAGAGCCTGTAAGCAAATCCTGCACAGTGCGCCATCAACAAAGCAAAAGAGGACATAATACGAAAATACCATTCAATAAGAATACGCATTACGTATTTCTATTACACATGGTATTCACAATGGGACGAACAAAGACTTCCTCCAGACGTGCTAAGAATTAATAATAAAAAAGAAAAAATGTCGAGGGCAAATGTAGGGTGGTGATAATGCTGCCGAGTTGCGTGAATTCGATGTCACAATGGTAACGCGAGACGTGATCGACCTACTTAATTTGGTGGGGTATCTTCGGAGATTTGTCGTGGAAATGTTATGGGAGTGTCGAAGTCGAAATGTGTGAGATTTTTTTTTTAAGATTATCGTGTATTTACATTTTAGTTGCGCAATGGGCTCAACTAAGAAAAAGTTCGGTTTCATAAATTGATTGGTTAAGACACTGATTTAACATCAGTGAAGTTTCTAGCAGTTGTGTATAGTTAAAAATAAAGTCTAGCAAATTTATTATATTTTTAATAAAAGTACCTACCTACCTAGATATCAAAGGAATCACACTCAAAAACTGAACAATTACTTATAAGTCACGTGTCCTCTTTGCTCCAGATTTTTAAATAATCTTAACCAACATTACGTCACAAAAAGCCACATTTCGCAATGAAAACCTACTTTTAACAGTCAATAAAATAAAATTATGAAATTTAAATATTTTACTATCAAATTCAAACCACGGTGTTTAAGTTACAGCTTACAGCACAGATCAAGACAAAACCACATCCTAAGGATTTTTAAACCATCTATAAATTTGTTATTAAAGTGAACCACAACTCGAGTTTATAGATCTTTTAGGTTATTCAGTACCTAGTTTATGAAACTGGTTGAATATTTACTAGTTACATATAATAATTACATTTTTTTATAACATTCATTACATCCGGTGAAGTGAGTTTACATTCGATTGGATTTACGACTGCTTTCATTGCGGGCTGTGTTTTATATAAATACGTGACGGTTTCCTGTTGGTTAACATTAACAAAAAATATATATTTAATGAAAACAATTAGTTTCGGAGGCTAGTTTTGAAATAATTTATGTCGTAAACCTAGTTTAGTTTTGTCAGTACATTTTTATTTAAAGAATACCTTAATGTTAATGAAGAATATTTGTTTGGGGTACTTAATTGTAATAAGTGTGAATTAAACGACCAAGTCTATATCTCGATTAAATCGGGGACTTGCTCAAGAAAGGCCAAGTCAAGAGTACCCTAAACCGATGGGCATGTATGAAGCGACTGATGAGTGTGGATGAAGCGAAAGAGGTGTGTTTGGATCGTAGCAAGTGGAAGGAAGTGGTCTCTGCCTACCTCGATGGGTGATAGGCGTGACAGATATGTTTGTATGTAAGTCTTGTATGACAAATGACCAAGTCTTGTATTTATAGGTGACTGGCGAATGTGAATGAAGCAAAAAAGGTGCGTAAGAAAAAACTGTGTTTTTTCCTAATACAACTTATGTATTAGATTCAAAATAAAACAAGTGTTTTTGGATCTTAGCAATTGGAGAGAAGTGGTCTCTACCCCGATGGGAGAGAGGCGTGACGGATTTATTCCTATTACACCTAATGTACCAATGTACCTATGTACCTATGCTATGTTAAACATAAAACTTACCAAAAAATAACTTTATCAACATCGTTACAGCTTTACTAAAAAACATGAAACCCTACCATGAGCAGTAGGATCTAATTGATGAATGTCACCACAGCTCGCCGGAGATTCGCATTAATTACGCGAATAGACACGGGACTCGACAAAAATAACCACTAAACCGAAATAGATGTAGGTATTCACACTAAATCTGAGGAAATGATCTGACTTATTTCAATTTCATTATTTATTAATTATAATTTGGTAGTTATTTGTACATAGATGAAAAAAGTGTTTTTTGTAATTGTTTTTGTAAGGATCGATAAAATGAATTTGATTCAAAAGATTTGGGCACATAGTAATACAAAAAATCCTGTCAAATTAAACAATTTGGATGTTTTTTCCAATCAAAGGTTTTTCCTAAGTATTTAAAGCCTACAATAAACACATCAATCATTCTTTATGCTTTAATTTTTTGCTAGACTTGTAGGTAAGTATACTTAAACGGCATCGCTTTGCAGTTTTTAATAATGCATCCTTTTTTATGACATCAGGTCATATTGTTTGTGTGACCCTATTAATATTATAAATGTCAATGTGTGTGCCGATGGATGGATGAATGGACGTTTGTTACTTCGTCATGTAAAAACCACTACACAGATTTTGATGAAATTTGGCAAAAATGTACCTTATACATCAGAATAACACATAGGCTATATTATTTTAATATATCCTGATTATATTCCAAGATATGGCGATAAATGCGTACGGAGTCGCGGGCAGCCTCTAGTAGGTAGGTAGGTACCTAATAAATAAATGAGATCTAAAAACCTGAGGTAAGTAGTTTTTAAAGTATTTCATCACCGTAGCGGAATGTGTAACACAATGTATGGAATGATATTTTTTCCCTGACACATCCCGGACACGGCCGGGACACGTTGTCATGACGACGTATTGTTTCCCTCCTGACGGGCCACGGCCCGGACACGTCTCGGGCACGGCCCGGAGCTGTGTAGATAGACCTTAACAATCAACATCTCATCTTCCAATTCACACAACGTTATTTAACTAAGAAATCGTTTACAAATTGACACGTTTTTATTACCCAAACCTTTTACGCCATAAAAATAAAATTTAAAAGGGAAATAAACTGACGGAGTCAAAAGTGAACAATCTAACAGGTTAATTCAAGATAATTTACTACCTACTTAATTTAAATTTAAAAGTGAGATAGTACCTAACTGTTTAGTGGTAAATGTTCTACTCCGTTAAGGCTGCCTCTCCATTGGAGCGGAGCGATTTGGTGGAGCGGAGAAACGGAAAAATATTAACCAATGAGATTGCAAAAAAACTCCGCTCAGGTGTACTGCACAGGACCCATTGGGTTACCTATATTTATCTGTTTCTCCGCCCCGCCAGCTCGCTTCGCTCTAATGAACAGGCAGCCTAAGACTTCTTTATGTTATTGGTAAATTAAGACAATTACCTATTGGAAACCGCCTGCGACTTCTTACCCATTTATTGTCATATAAAGTGAATACCAATCAATCAACCAAACCAACCTTACCTAATCTAATCTAATCTAGCCATTTGTGTATCACTGGCTGGGTAAAGGCCTCTCTCCTCATCCGCCATGACTTTCTGTCTCGAGCTTCCTCCGCCCAGGTACTTAACCTAACCTTTATTTTTGAAACAAATCCCTTTTGTTATTTAGATGTACCTAGAATCATCTTACAGTAAATACGACACTTAATCACCAATCTTACGACACCTCTCATGCTAAAATCCATCAATCCGTTAAGGCTGCAGTTAGAGCGAGCCAAAGAATAATATACTTACATACTCTCGAAAAATTCAACTCTCCTTCTGGCGTAGCCGGGTAAAAAAACACAATACTTATCATAAAATAAAATACTTAGCCTATGTTTTAATCTGATGTGCAAGCTAGTTGTTTTTCAGTGAAAGAGTAGCAAACATCCACACATCCAACCATTCATCGGCATAAACATTGATATTTTCTAATATTAGGTACTTTAAATGACTTCCGTTAATGAAAAATGAAAAAAAAAAAGTTAAACAAAAACAAATGAAAAATCAATTCAAAAGTCTTCAGTAACGTCAGAAAGAATTCACAAAGTAAGTAGGTAGGTAGGTATTCAAAATGTTAAACCCAGTTAACGATGTCGCAAAAAAAAAAAAAAAGACATACACTTTGCAACTCTTTTGCAGATATTGTATTGAAAATAGTGTGAAATGTGAAGTAGCACCTCTTTTTATCCGACTACGGCAAAACCAAAAGGGTAATGTTTTTAACACATGGGTGTTTATGTAAACCATTGAAAATTAACTTTAATTTTGAAAGTCTTTGGTTACTTTTTAACCGTCTTTAAAATATTGTTTTATACTTACAAAGGGTCTTGTTAACCCTTTTAAAGATAAATGGTTTCCTTAAGGCAGATATTATGTATGCTATTTAACTTTACAAATGATTGTCAGACCAAAACAATTACAATTATAAAGCAATTTTATTTGCGACAAAAAATATCTACAATTATCTTTTTGACAGCTACTTACTTTTGTAAGTATTTATTATTTCTTATTTTACAATGTTGTCTTCTTTTTTCAAAAATATTAAGTGACAATAAAAAGGAATTGTATGCATCAAAACATTACACACCTGTTCATAATTTTTCATTTAAAATTTAATTTTAAATTGTTCAATTACTTGATGAACATTGACCACAATGTATAAATTTTGCACAGTGGTACTACATTGTTTTTTACGAACTTTTATTAAAGGAGATATTAAAGGTATTAGAATATTTTTTGATAAAAAAAACTTAAACATCCTTTTCCGTTACATCCATAGGTAGGTACATAATCATATGAAACGCCTCTTTCCCATCGGGGTAGGCAGAGACTACCTGCCTCTGCTTGCTACGATCCAAACACACCTCTTTTGCTTATTAAGTACGTTTTTTCGATAAAAAAAAAGAAATTGCATCTAGGTACAGATATAATGTAAATAATCTAAGTAATTGTAAAGTTTCATTAAAATCTGTTCAGCGGTTTTAGCATGAAAGAGTAACAAACATCCTGACATACCTACATACGTCCATCCATCGGCAAAAACATTGACATGTTATAATATTTATAGGACTAGGATTAGGTGCATCTTTTAGAAGAAATAGGTATGAACATTACCTATTTATTGGTACCTACCTTAGGTACTGTAGATACCTAGGTAAGTATATAATATACCTAAGTACATCATAATATGAAAAACATCCACAGAAGAAATTGTAATTTTACTTAACCCGGGCAAGTTAAAAAAAAAACGGCCAGTGGTTCGGTAGCCAAAAATAGTGGACAAAATTTTATATCCTATTATCAAAAATATATATAATGAAAACTGAGAAAATAGCTAAAAGTCATAGGTAATATTAAAATAAAAAGTATTTACCTTCAAATACGTTATCATTGTTCTTCTTGTTTTCGGAGACATCAGAAATAATCTGCATACGACATCAAATGGACGAAAAAATAAAACAACAAATAGAAAAACTAAAAAAACTAAACACGCATCGTCCAATCACATCGATTCTTTGGCATTATTTTCTCCACAAACAACAGTTTTATAGTCCAAAATGTCCACAAAAACCGTAAAACAAAATTACAACACAAACAAAAACACAAAATTAAAACAATAGTCCGGTAACAAAAATGTAAATGATAATGAAAAATTACGCGGAGTTCGCGCTAAAATAGTTCGGGATACCGTTGCGCGATCGAACCGCGATGATTTCAGTGGAACGAACTGCACGTCTTGTGAACGCGCGTCGCCGACACACAATGCTGGCAGATCGAAGCAGACCGACAATACGCGCGCGCTACAATAACCACCGCCCCCCGCTCCCCGCCCCTTGCACGTGCGACAAGGACGCACCGACCTAATGTCACTGCCCTGCGAACAATGCCAGCCTTCGAAGCCTTATGCTCCAAGAACTTGAATCAAACTGCATCTCGTACAAGCACAATTATATTTCTAATCCTATCACCTATCGTTTTATGAAAAAATACAGCACTCTTCCATTTAAGACTGCATTTACAATCAATTGTCTATGCGGAATAACAGCTTTCATCTCTCGGAATCTATACAAAGCCGTTCATCCCATCCTTTTCTAACGGGCGATGTGTGCGTGACCGAGCAGTACGTTGCCTCCCTTTCGTGCGTATTCTTCGCGAGCTAGGCGAGCTTTTGTCTCTCTCTAGGCTCCGCCCAGGCGAGCGTCTTTGAGTGTGGCGGCCGCTGCACAGTGTGCGTGCTCCGATGAATAGCGGGCCATTGTGAAACGATTTCGCACACCACAATAAGGTACAGGTGGGTGTGCGTTCAATCTATGAGGGCGTTTAAAAAGTCAATACAATCGCTGTTACATTTGTGGAGAAAATTTTCTTTTGATTGTAGTCGTGTGTATCTGGGCGTGTATTATGCCATTGTGTCGTGAAGGCGTGGCCAGAGGAAAACGGTCTATTGTGTGCCCCGTTCCGATTGTACGATTGGCGAACTCTATTGTTACCAAACGGACTTTCCCACCGAACTTGTTTCGACGAAACGAAATATAATACCGTGGTCGGATATTTTTGTAACATCACTTTTTTGTCGCTCAAATTTGCATATTTTATAGCGACAAAAGAGTAAAAAAGGCTATTATGTTCTGATGTTATTGTTAAGGTAGCTATTTACTCTAGAAACATGGCTTTTGAATAGAACCGTTCATATAAAACTTAATAAAATTGGCTATGCCACATTTCCAATGTCAGGAGGAAAGATCTAAATATAAAATTTAATTTTAGATATCAGCTGAGAGAGTACATTCACATAGCGCATTAGTAACACACATCTAAACCGTATCTGCATAATCTTAATGAATATTTGATTAGCTTTAATTAATGCTTGAATATTTATATCTATATTTCGTCATGAGCTCCACGAGTAGGCTCAATCAGAAACTTTGAATTCACGTTAAACTTCATTAGACGATCGTTACATTGAAAATCTTCTATTTTACGCATGAGAACCGAATGAAATGTAATAATTTCTATAGATTATTGGAAATTGTGAAGCTAAGCGAACAACAAAACAAAACCGAAGACATTTTGTAACGATGACAATTTTAAAATTCCAAAAACAAAGCCAAAGACAAAAAGACAAAACAGATGCCACTTGGCCAAGTTATAAAAACTCTTTAACTAACACTACTGCGTAGTGTTACATACTCCCCCTTTTGACCTAGTCTGTGCCCTCACGACAGGTCAAACTTGAAGACAACAAGCAAGAAGAGAGTCAAACCTGCAAGCATTTATAAAACAACAAACAAGAAGGGGAAAGGAAAAAAAACTTTAACAAATGCTAAATTCAAATGGAAGCTTAGCGTAACTTTCGCGGACGGCCACGCCTCCTCTTAGGTGCTATGGGAACTACCCTTTGTGGTTCTTGTCCATTGTCATGAGAACGCTCGTGGTAGCGACGAAGATCCATAGCATGATACTTCCCAATAACCTCGTTGGCCGGCTCGCAATACGTGAGCTCGTAGGTTGTGGGACTTAGCTTTTTGGATATACGGTAAGGCCCGTCTCGTTTTGGCACAAATTTAGAGCTGATACCTTTGTTGGCATTACTCAGCACATGAGTCCTGAGGAGTACCAAATCACCAGGAATGTACTCTTCTCCATTTCTTCTAGTCTTGTCCTTTATAATTTTCCTTAAATCTTGCTCTCGCTCGATTTTCTCTTTAGCAGTTTTCAATGTATCAGCAAGCTTAAGCAGATAAGGCGTGATCTGCGGTACGTAGTTCTCAGCTTCTGCAATGGCACGGAGATCACTCTGTACAGCGACAGGGGTGCGTAGCTCTCGTGCAAACGTAAGAAAGCAGGAGTCTGTCCAGTGCTACTAGTACAAGCAGTGTTGAGTGAAAAACGAACAAACGGTAGGACTTCCGGCCACTTATTGTGTTCGTCTTTAACTAAGATGGCGATCTGTGTCTTGAGGTCTCGGTTTTTCCTCTCCACAGGATTAGCTTCGGGATGATACAGGGCCACCAAATTTTGCTTGACACCCAGGACAAACATAGCGTGCTGCATGACATCTGCAACAAATTGTACGCCGTTGTCGGACACCAGCCGTCGAGGCAAGCCGTAGCGTAGAAACACGTCCGCTATAAGCGTTTTAGCGCATGCTTCAGCCGTAGCTTCATTAAGAGCGAGAACCTCTACCCATTTGCTTGCAGTATCTTCTACGATGAGGATCCATCTTTCTCCATTGGACCCTTTAGGCAAGGGCCCGAAGAGATCAACAGCTAATACTTCGAAGCGTTGAGCAGGGACTGGTGTTTGTATGAGTCCTGGTGGCTTTTGGTTAGAAGGTTTGTACCGTTGGCATTCTACGCAGGATTTCAAATAATCTTCTACGTAACGCCGCATGCCTGGGAAGTAAAACCGTTGAGTAATGCGATGAAGTGTTTTTTCTACACCACCGTGACCTGACGTAGCAGCATCGTGACATTCCGCCATCACCTTCTGCCTCAGGTTAACAGGAATAACAAGCTGCGGTTCCTCACTTTCAGTGTCAGTATAACGGTAAAGAACGCCCTTACTCATATGATATCCTCTTTCAGTCCACCTTTTAATAGAAATTTCTTCGTTACCTTCCAGCTCCTTTAGAATTTTAGCTACCTCGGGATCAGCGAGTTGATCCTCACGAACGGCCGTAGCACTCCAGTGTGGTAGTTCGGTGATGACGGTGCACAACCCGCAGGCGTCACGTGTTTCACCTTCACAGGGTGGACGGCTAAGGGTATCCGCGATAACATTCGCCTTTCCAGGTGTATAACCTATGACGAGGTTAAAGGACTGCAGCTTCATGGCCCAGCGAACCAGCCTGCCAGTGGGCGACTTTAGGGTAAGTAACCACTTGAGCGGTTGATGATCGCTGGCAACGCGTACCTCGTGTCCATCGATGTAGCCGCGAAACTTTTCGGTGGCCCAGACGACGGCCAAGGCCTCGCGCTCGGTGGTCGAGTAGTTGCGTTCGGCTGGCGTCAGCAGACGACTGGCATACTCAATCGGACGTTCGGTCTGCGGTGACTCCCCCTGGAGTAGCACTGCTCCCAAAGCGTAGTTGCTCGCATCAGTCCTAAGAACAAACGGAAGATTATAATCTGGTTGGGTAAGTATAGGAGCGCAGGTAAGTAGATTCTTTAATTCTTTAAAAGCTTTAACTTGATCATCTTCCCATTTCCATGTTTGGTCTTTCCTCGTAAGCAGCGTCAGAGGTTGAGCGATTTTAGAAAAGTTCGGAATGAACTTTCGAAACCACGAACATGTTTGCAAGAACGACTTCAGATGTTTCAACGAAACCGGCTCCTTCATTCCTGCAATAGCTGCGACCTTATCAGGATCTGGTAGCACTCCTTGTGGAGTGATAATATGACCAAGGTACTTGACGTTGTCTCGCGCAAACGTACATTTCTTACGATTGGCTCTGAGGCAAAAAACACGAAAGCGATCGAAAACGGCACGCAGATCCTGCAAGTGCTGTTCGAAAGTCGCCGAGATCACGATGAGGTCATCGATGTACCCCAGGATCGTAATGTCTTTGAGCGTAGAACCAGATCTAAAACGGTCGATTAAACGTTGAAATGTCGCCGGAGCATTGCAGAGACCGAACGGCATACGTTTGAATCGATGAACGCCGAAAGGAGTGACGAAAGCAGTCTTATCCCTGTCTGCCTCTCTAACACCAACTTGCCAATAGCCAGATTGGAGATCTATAGTAGTCATAAAACAGCTTTTACCTGTGTATTGTAGCAAATCGTCTATGACTGGCAGTGGGTAGGCATCCCTTTTCGTGACAGCGTTGAGTTTGCGGTAATCCACGCAGAACCGGAACGTGCCATCCTTCTTGGGTACTAGCAGAGCCGGCGCGGCCCATGCAGACTCGCACTCTTCGATGACGTCTTCTTTCAGCATTTTCATCAGCTGTTCCTCCACGACTTTCTTCTTAGCGGGTGTTAACCGATAAGGCGGCGACGCGATCGGCGGGCTGTCGCCGGTATCAATGCAATGTTCGGCAAACGGCGTGGGCCCTGTCCGTTCTTTGAAGATGTCTTCATATTCCTGCAGCAAATCCGCTAAGCTGGCTCTCTGTGGCGGTGACAGCATGGCACCTTCGTCTGCCCTCAGCACGTCGGCGGCGGCACACCCGACGTAGTTACGCGAAGCTTCACATCGAAGAGGGTGAACAAGATCAGGGCGATCAGCTGTAAACCACGTGTTACTATTAATGTTTAGAACAATGCCTGCTTTACGCAAAAAATCGATACCTAACAGCGTATCATTTAGCACTGCATCAGGAAAAATCACAAAAGTTGTAGGTATAAGCCTACCTTCGAGACGAACATCAACATCGGCAAGTTTGACATACCTTTCAGATGCTATGCCGTCGGCAAGTTTGACCCTCATAACTCCCGTGCGGAAAGGATGACTATTTCTTCGGAGCAAATCGTAAAGGGTGGAGCCTGCAACACTACGCTTTGCCGCGGTATCGACTAAACCCGTTCCTTTCTTATTATAAACAACGATGCTCAACACGGGACGTCCCACGAGATCCTGCACAAACTTATTGTTTACGTTAATGTTAGGATCGGCAGTCAACGTGTTAAAAGAAATAAAATCTGTCGAAGTCGACGTGTTAACCGATAAAGCAACCGTTGGAGTTAACATGTTAAGAAAACAAGCATTTGACGCAGTCGATGTGTTAACAAATTTAACATTAGACGCAGTCAATGTGTTAATAGGTGACGTCTTATCGAAATTTGGAGTTTTACTGGTTAAGAGACTGTTATCAATCGTTAACGAGTTATCGGACAAGACTTTCCTATGAACACAGGCTGAGTTATCATGTGAAACAACATTCGGAGCACACAAGTTAACAGGTAAGTTATCAGTAGGAATCAAAACATTCTGTGTAACATCGGTATTTGGCAAGCTACAGTCTCTAACGAGAAGGTCCGTCGGTACGAAGTCACATGCAAAAAATGTTTGTTTATCGTTGCAGTTATCACAGTTTGATCGAATCACACCTGCCTTTCCACAGGTATAACATGACGTGGTAACACTTTTGTTCTTAGTGAGCTTCGCACACTCACTTTTGTTATGACCGCTACGTTTACAATAGACACAGAAACGTTTACCTTGACTGTCCGTGTTGGGCGTGGCGCTTACCACCTGAGACGGATGCGAAGAAGACTGCAGGCCCGCCGACGACGACGCGCTGCCAGCGCTGCGCGTAGATCGGCCGGGTTGCTGAGTAGGGGGCTCCGCTGCAGGCGCGGGCGGTAGCGCGGGATTCGCGCGTGTCGCGTCGCGCTGCAGTGCGCCGGGTGCGCGCGCAGACTGCACGCTCACAGCGTGTGCGGTCTCCACGCAGCTTCTCGAAGACGCCTTCTCGTCTACCTCCGTCAAGGTCTCCTCCACGCCGCGTGCCTTCTCGATGAGCTCATCCAGCGTCGATACAGACTCCCTCGTGACGCGCTTGCGAATGCTTCGATTAAGCAAGCCGTAAACGATGTCGAGCTGCATCTGCTCCATCATTGGGTACGGTAACCAGGCGATGTGCGATCGAATCCGTGCAACAAAGACTTCGGTTCGAACTGTACCTTGCTCGGAACTGAATATGTCACGGAATATCTTATGCGGCGGGCGTGGCACGCCGAACATGGAACGCAAACGCGTGAGCGCGTCATCCCATGAAAAGACGGATGCCTTTATACCTCGCCACCAAATCGCAGCCTCGCCTTCTAGTAGCATGGATAGCCCCTTGAGTGCATGAGCGTCACTGACGTTGGTACATTCTTTGTATGTCTCTATCGTGTCTATAAAAGTTTCTAAAACCTCCGGTTCGTTTGTTCCGCCTCGGAAACGAGATGTGCAGCCGGAAAAATTACCGGCGGGCGCCGCGAGTTGCGGCGGCGAGCTCGGCGAGGGGCAGTGCGAATGCGAGTCGAGTGCCCGCGCTGCGACGAGGGACTCCACCAGTTGACGATTGGAGTCAGCCTGCATGCGAGCAAACGACCGCAGCATCGCCTCCATTGCCGGCGGCACACCTCCGTCTTGTGCTTCACTATATTGTTCTTCAGTCCGTTGTGCACTTATACTACGACGTCGACCGGATCGCATTTTGTACGAACTAATGTTTTAAAAGATAACGAAAGCTAGCAATAGCTGAGGTGGCTTCGGGCCACTAGTTGGAGCGCCAATTTGTGAAGCTAAGCCAACAACAAAACAAAACCGAAGACATTTTGTAACGATGACAATTTTAAAATTCCAAAAACAAAGCCAAAGACAAAAAGACAAAACAGATGCCACTTGGCCAAGTTATAAAAACTCTTTAACTAACACTACTGCGTAGTGTTACAAAATTCAATAAATTTGAGGATTTTAATAACCATAATGCGCCTATTTTAATGATTTGATGGAATAAATTAAACAAATAGGATATAAACGGGTAATCAAAATTATAGACTGTAAATTATAGTTTGAATAACTGTTCTTTTTAAGCATTTTGTCATGAATTCCAAATACGACGTTTTTTTTAAAAAAAAAAATAAATAATCTGTTAAAAGACAGTTTCAGAAGTGCTCTTTTCATTCGTTGGTACTATAAATAGGTAGATACATACTTTCCTTTAAATGTAAGGACAATATGACCCATATTGGAGCTAGCGCAGGCGTGGAAGAATGTGTGTCTCGAGGCATCCCCCCTTTTCTCCCCATGTGGGGTATTATTTAGCAAAGGGGATGAGGGGCCCCTTAGCGGTATTTCTAGCTTTTATTAGCCCGGTTTCGAGCGAAATTGCTTTTTGTTTGATGACTGCGCGGATGAAAAGATACATTGAGTTAGAGTTACAGCTTTTGCTTTAAGATTTTATTCATTTGCTAAGTTTCCTATAATTATTTGTTTATGTTTTTTGTAATTTTTAACGGTTGGTACTTAATGCATACCTATTTCATATAGGCACTACACTTTTTAACATTAACAATTATATTAACGCCACTTATATGTTAAATGTTAAATTAAACATATAAATCAATACTTACCTGATTTAAAGTACTTAAACGTATATCCATCCAATTAAGATTTCATAACGATTCTCACCCAGTGAAACTTGAATAAACACAATTATCGTATACATTATATACTTATTTCGAAACGAACAACAAACCGAGACACCGACTCCCTCAGGTAAGTCCCCCTACCCCACCCTCCCCTTTGTCGTCTGTAATGAAGATTATCGACGGAGGAAGAGACGCAACCGATGCTTGGGGGCAGCAATTACTTGATTGGTTTTTGGTGTTTTGTTTGAGAAGGGAATGAGGGATGAATTTGTATAGCCCAAGTTTCTTAGTTTCAAAAGATGAAGGTAAAGAGATTTTAGATATGAGCTCTTTTGATACAAAAGCTTTGGTTATCGGTTGTTTCGACAATTAATTAATTCAGAGTAACGCAGTAGATAAAACATTTCGAAAACTTGATGATTGTAAAATTGAAAACGAAAATACAATCCAATTTGGGTTAGTACCAGTTTCCCAATCACCTATCAAATGAAGAGATGAGGCAGACAATAAAAAAACAACTTCAGAAGCTAATTAAGGGGATGTCGTAAAAAATCAATTGAATGAACGGCCAGAGGCGGAAATGCCACAATGCGACGCGGGCGCGCGGATTAGATTCAAAGCGTTCGACGATCTTTAAATAGATAGGCCGACGCGCTAAGTGATGCCAATTAGCCTCAGGCTCGCCCTTAACTGACACCGGTTAAGGTGCAGTGAGTTTCAAGCCGTTTACACAGTTTGATTTCGTTCTGGGTCTTGATTTTCGATTTGTATTTTTTATTACAAGTTAAAGCTTGTATTTTTTAAGAAGTTATACTTTTTGCAGAAGCTTTTTCTGTTGCGATTATGTTTTGTTTAAGTAAATCCTACCGATGAATAGATGTACGAGAGGATGATTATTGCCCACTGAACATATTATTTTTATGAAACTTTATTATTAAAAAATAAAATGCTTTTTTTGCTTTTTAATTTTTTTTTCTTTTTTTTATTTAACTTTATAAATCAAAATAATACAAATACTTTATTATTAAAGATATTGTTTATTTTTTTTTCTAGATAAAACGACACATACGTAAGAAGTTGCGGACAGCCCCTGGTTAAGGTACCTATACAGAATTTATTTTAAAAAGTCACACATACGAAAGCAACTTAATATTAGGTATATCTATCATAATTTATCTCCCCTGTTTATTGAGCAAACCATAATTACATATTAAAAACTTTCCAAAACGATAACCAAAGCAAAGCACACTCGAGGATTAAGTATATTTCGCTAAAATCACAAACATATTTGCCAACTATGGGAAAAGCAGAGGCTATTAGTATATCTATCGTGGCTGTATTAATCTGGCATAAAGAGCGAAGTTAGCAAGATACATCGAAACGAAGTTGTATAAGTAAGGGGAGAGTGTTATCTCAAAAGGGGGTTACTTCTCTCGCGGAACAATCTCGACGTTTGCAAGTGAATTAAGTTTTAAATGAGTGGCGGTATGTTATGGAGTTCAATTCAGAGATTGATTCTTGAAATAGGTATTATATTGGGTACCTACTTGTTCTGATTACAATAAAATAGGAAGTGACACGGTATAAAAGCTGTAACAATGATTTTAGGTTTAAGTAACGATCGATAAGGATACGAGAAGACCAAAATGTAGGTACCGTACCTTTATTTGGTCGGTTTTTTCCTTTTTAATAAATGATTTATGGCTTTTGAACGCCACAAATAGGTAATGCAGTATGAATACACATTTTTTCTTAATTTACTTTAAACATGTTATTGAAAATGTATCTATAGGTATTTATCTGCTGTAATGTATGAAAATATTAAGCAACTACCTATTTACTTACATATTCATATAATATTTGATGATAAGCTTCACACTGGCAATTTCAACTCTTTGATGTCACAATTTCGACTGTGTAATTTGGTGTTATTAAATTTTAGTGTCACTAAGAGAGCATACAAGTGTCTTATATTAATAATTAAATATCTTATTACTAAGGAGATGTCAAAGAACGAAATTGAGATGTGTGGTATGGCGTGAATTCACTTAAAGCCTTTGCTCAGATCATTTTAGATTTATCAACAAGGAAATTTTGAATTTGATATTTACGCAGCATTTATAGTACGTTGTAAGTCATGTTAATTAAATGTTTAACAAGATAAAATCAAAGAAACTGCTCTTTCTACAAAGATTAAAACGATAATCAACTTAACATTCTCACGACCCATAAAATCAAGCATTTACTTAACGGAAAGCCACTCGCCCTAAATGTAGACATTTTAACGAAACCACGTAAAAATATTGCTCCTAACTTACGCAAATGGAACCATTAGGCGAACTAATCTTCATTTGTAGCGTCAGTAGCTCCCCCTACATTCTATCCATGTATTTCAGTCGTAATGATGTCCGTTTTCACTTAGTTTTTTAAATGATGCTTTTACGGAAAAAATAAGTAGCCGCCATTTCCATTTGGGGCACTTAGTCGAGACGATTTTTTTTATTTATTTCATGTTTTACGTCCCATTTCTAAAACGTTCTAATGTATTTTAGGCGGCTTTTAAAATATTGGTGCTGTTAAAGGTGGGAGAAAATAAACGTTTTTTATGGCTCGCGTTAGATGAAAAGCGAACCACTGGGCGGTACGTTCGCACAGGTAGCTACGACAATAGGCTATTGTGTAGTAGGCGTGGCCCATTGTGCCCCTCGACCAATCAGCGAGCGCCGTTCAACAATAGCGCACCGAATTGGAATGCTGCGTCAACTCTATTGTCGGATTGGTGTTGTTCGGATGTTCCAAATACAAAATAAAATTGTATTCCGTTCTCTTTTATTCCCATACTTTGCAAAACATTCCAAATTCAAACAATTTAAAAAGAAAAACAATTCTATAATTTCAATTTTAAATTATTTATTGCATCTTATCGTATTCTCACACGCGTGAAAACGCAATAGTTTGCGTTTTAACTCCATACAATTTAATATGGAGTCAGAACGCAAACGTAAAAGTCGTAAGTTCATTACGTGGCACCGGATACTGTAGGCAGGTGTCGTCTAAACGCCTTCGTAAGACGATAGCGATTGAATTTACGATAGAAATCGATGGCAATTTCAGATTGCATTGTATAGACGGATTAATTAGGTAACTTGATAGAGTTTGATAAGTTTGTTAATTAAGTTTTTCGCTTTAGTAAATACCTATCTTAGGTTGTTTACAAGATGTTTTTGACTTAATTCCTACCTTTGTTTACCTATCTTACTATCTGCCTACATGATACTTTATTTTTAAGATGACGCAATGGCTTAAAATAAATTTAATAGGCAATTCATTTTTTTTTTCAATTAGACATACTTGCATAAGTGCTTACCTACCTACCTAGTTTTTTCAAAGATATTTCAACAGGTAAGTACTTATAGTTACAGTCAAAACTCATTGCCAGTCAAAACTACTATTAACTGCTAAAATCAGATAAAAGTAAATCAGTTAATGATTTTGGCAGTTAAAAGTGGTTTTGACTGATTATTAGTTTTGGCTGTAACGTATAAGTATATGTACCTAAGAAGTTATTTTTTATACGTATGTATTCTATAAAACCAGTATATAACTCTCTTTTCCACAAAATAAGTAGAAAATTCTATAAAACCGCAACACAAAACCGAAAAGAATACAATCTTCATTTATTTTGTGGTTTGCTTCATTTCAAACAGACGTCACCCACACGAGCTAAAAACGTCCCAAACACCAATTTAATTGTGACCTCTCCCCCTCCTTCAATCCCAACAAAACGCGTACAAACGACGCAAACCAATGTATTATCAGAGCTCTTTCTTAAATGGACAATGTTTACAAACAAATTTTGTTTTTGCGTGTAGATTGGTGGTTTTTGCGTTCTGATAGGGTTGGTTTTCAAGTGGTCGAGCGTGGGGATGAAATCCCCCTTCCCCATACTTCTTGGCACCTTCGGGTGGTTGGAGGCTCCCTTAAGGCTATATCTTGGTCTTTTATAGTCTAGTCATCTTGTTGCAGTTTTGTAGTAATAAAAATGCATTTGGATTTCGATTCGATTTTTTTTTACTTTTTATTCAAAATTTTCGAAGCTATGCAGAACTTATCTAGTATTAAAACCGAATCTCACAATATGATGTATATTTATCAATAAGTTAGTTTTTTTATAATTGAGATGTTTAAATGTCTCGTTTATTTATTCTTAAAAAAAAGACATAGTCAAAGTTTTTTTTTTTGTAAAAATGGGTAAGGTAGATATTATACCTAAGTTTAAATGAATTCCGCTAACAAACAACTTAGGTACCACTTAGGTTCTAACTTACCACTTAGGTACTTACTTCATAGATTTAAAACGTAGCAAAATATATTCCGAACGTCAAATTCCGAAACCAACAATTTATGTAATGTTTTTCTATAGAATATTTAAGGAGGTGCCATACCGTCTGGATTTGCGTTCCTGATCTGGCGCAAAATGGCTACCTTTTTGTATAGAATTTCTTATCGTTTGACAGGCCATCTACCAAGAAAACTATGAAAAACTTGCGCCAACCTTGGCACGCTGTCATAAACTCTTTTGTATATGAAAAAAATGTGGCACCTCCTTAAATATGTATTCTATACTCAAAGTGTTTTTCCTAATTCGCCTGGACTACACTCCTATAGACATTTGTTTGCCTCATTCTATACCGTTCACCGAATAGATAGTACAGTTGTATGGGCATGTCCTGAAAGACTTTCTGTATTCTTTCATCCAACATAAAGAAAACGTCTTTGTATTTAGTGGCTATTTGTACCTACACGTAATTTCTTTTTATTATTTGTATGTATGTTTGCTTTTATATACCTACCTAGGTAGTTTTTTTGAAGGGGATAGAAGATGATAAAATAAGAAAAAAAGATGTTGTTGTTACGTTGTTGTTCATGTTTTTTATAAATACATGTAGGTAAGTACCTGCATACTTAGTCTGAGAAAATAAGGGAAATACTTTTTTTTAGATATAAGAATGTGTTAAATAAGTACTTATTCGATTGGACTTCCATTATTTAACAATCTAAGTATCTTATTTATCGATCCAATGGATAAAATAGGTATCTAACCACCTAAACTAAATCACAAAAAGATTTAAAAAAGGAAAAACTCTCTGTGATGAAAAAAACATCATTTAGGTACATAAAGACTTGTGTGGGAGGAAATTATCTTTTTCTTATTCAAAATAATATTTAGATAATACATTTTATAAAAATAACAGAAATAAATGAACAAAAAGACGTAAGTATAAATGAGACAAAAATTCGTCCGCATGAGAGGACAGAGGGCCGAGGGAGGGCCAAAAAGTAAAAAGTGGGAAGACGCGAGGAAAAGAGCAGTCGGGCCTTTGTGTGCCTCCCCTTGGAGCGATAGCAGGGCAAGCAAATCAAATAGGTATTACTAAAAGTAAAAAGGTGTGATTTATTCCCAGATCAATAATAAAACAATAAACAAAAAAGAAAGAAATAAACAGACTAAGTAATTATAGAAAAATAAGAGAAGAAATACAAACGGGAAAAGGACCCCACTTAGCATAAGTCATATCACTGTCTGTACCTATACAGCGACATTAGACTGATTTTCACATATACTCATTTCAAAATACTCGTAAGTGGTTGGAAAAAATCTGGAAAATACGATTCTTTTTCAAATTTGTCCTCTATTTTTCTTTTTAATTTCTGATACATGACTCTATCTGTCATTTTCATTTAATTTCTTGCTTCATACATGATCTAAGAAGTTTTCCTCGGTTTCATTTCATTTTATTTTATTCCGTAGTCATATTCTTTTTTTAAATAAAATAAATCTCTAAGCCTATATTACTTAAAACCAATTTGTTTTGCAGCCCCTACCCAACGATAGAACTTTGCAAAGCTCGTCGCAAGGGGGGCGAAATTAAGAGACACTTTGTGATTCTTTATAAACGAACGTATCTTAGTATTTGCATACGTATACACGCGTATGTAATTAACAAATAACTACCCTCCCTGTGTTTTTGTTTTGTTTGGAGATTTGTTTGGAGATTTGTTTGGAGATTTGTTGCCTTTGCCTTAAAATAGCGCGTTCAACTTTTACGCTATCAAATTGATGTTTAATAAGTATGAAATAACAAAAATCTATCGATTAATCAACTAACCCGGTTGCTTTTTTCATAATCTAACGTAAAACTGGTTAAGTGATTTAACGGTTGGGAAGGAACTCGATATAATCTTACCTAATCTAGCCGTCAGTGTCCTGGGCTAAGGAATCTCTCCCCTTTTTCCACGATACACTATCCTGGGCCGCCTCTGCCCAGTCATCCATGAAGGTGTCTTGCTCATTTCGCCACCTTTCCGTGGTCTTTGGGAGGTCTTTTGGCGATTGGTTGCTACTAGGTTGCTTTGATTGCTCAGAGATCGTTTGGCATGCGGCAGACTTGACCGGCCTAATCCGATTTGATATTATGTAGTTAGATAATATTATTTTGAATATATAGATGTTAAAGATAGGGAATGAGAAGAGTGCCACTTAAAAGACTTGAAAGAAGGCGAAGGTACTGGGGCTACCTCGATAACTTTATTCTTTTTTAGACCTTAAATTGTGAAGGTTGATCTGCATTGGACTGTACCAAAATCGTACAAAGCAAATGTTTGTTTCGAGCCAACTGATCTGGCGTATCATTGGCAGACTCTCAATGTATTGTTATAAATAAATATAAATGTAGATATTGTGAAGATTTCAGAGTATTTTAACGAGATAAAATGGCGAAGAATTGGTGGAAAGCAGCAACTAACGAATCTGTGGAGAAACATAGGAGAAACTTTTGCCCAGTAGTGGGACAAAACCGGCTTATAAAAAAAATGTGCTAGAGATTTAATATATGACTTGCTTAGATTTTATAAGGATTCAGTAGGTTGACAGTAGTAAAATGTAAAAAATCGATAAAGATTTAAGATAGAAGTAGCGAGTGATTTCCACTCGTTCACAACTGTAAACCCTACTTTTTTAAATAAATGTCGGTCGACATAGTAACTTTATACTATTGACATTGACTTATATTATTTCGGGTTATAATACCCATTGTTTTGCGTTTTGCAGAGTCAACAGTCCAACGCATATAAAAGTCATTGCTAAAGGAACTCAGTTGTCGTATTAAAAAAAAATGCGTCAACAAGCTTCTGTAAAAGCGTGGGATTTATCTGAAACTTTAGCATATACTACACAGCACATAAAGACAAAACGTGTTGGCTTTATGAATGAAACAAAAGTGTTCTGCAAGCAAATGTCACGCGGGTGCATCCGCGTTTAGAAATATACTCGATAATACTATACAATGCTCCGCGCAAGTCAGCTTTCTCTTTGTATTATACATCGTTGGAAGCATGGTTGGACCTTTTTGAAGATCTGTACCGAAATATACAAGATAATACGGTACAATGCTCAGTACACGTTAACTTGCTCTTTGTATCAAATTTTGTAGGAAGCATGGGTAAACTTTTTTGAAGGTCTGTACTTATCTAAATTCATACATGATAATACAATACTATGCTCCACACAAGTCAACATGCTTTTTGTATTATGTTTTTTAGGAAGCATGGATGAAACCTTTTTAAAGGTCTATTTTTAATTATGAATAACTTGAAAAATCGATCGAATTTTCCAGAAATGTGCAAACAAGCACTAACGTGTACCTACCTACCTAACTTTTAGACATCATAATAAAACACAAAATAACTACAATTACCACCTGTACGTCTAAAATGTCGCTCATAAATATATTTTCGACTCGACATCAAAAAGATGAGTCGTCTAAAACAAATAATGATGATGAATTGAGAGGCCAAGATACATTTACCATTAGCAGGCCATACACGTCATTTTAGCGGCCCGAAACTAGCTAATTGGCAGTAAATTATAATAATTTGCTTTACAACTATTATTTAATATGCTCCTGGCAATCTTACTGTTTTGATAGAGATGTGGTCAAATTAAATGAAAAATAAATACATCGATAAGTAAGTAAGTTGTTTAGTAACAAAATAACCCAGTAAGCATGACCTAGACTTACCTAGATATTGTTATAAGGTAGAATCGATAACAAACGATCAACATTAAAAAAAAAGTAGGTACGTGTGAAATGATAAGTCGTTAAAATTATACCCATGTTACCTATCTCATATTAAATAGACACTTAGATAAAATAAACATAACATAATTTTATCGATAAAGAATTAATTTTGTACCACTCTAGCTCTAATGTAAATGTAATTATTAATTCATTCGGACTGAGAAACTTTATTATCAGTTTCAAATGTTATTGTGGATTCATAAAAATACATCAATCTTTTATTTTCATAGCTTCCCCTTTACAATAAAGAATTTCATGATTAAAAAAAAGCAAAAAAAAAAGATCTCTCCGGCGGGGAATCGAACCCCGGTCTCCCGCGTGACAGGCGGGGATACTTACCACTATACTACCGAAGATTGTGGTTAGCGGTCGAAATCTAGAAACATATTCATAGAGGTATCTAGTTACATCACGACTACATCTTATTTTTGTTTTTGTACATTATGCGGTGTTGCTACAGAGTACAATAAGCTGATACTTTTATCATTATACCTTTTTTATCATTTATTTACACTTTAAATGCTTATACAATGTGCTATTTAGAGTCTTTAATGACAATTAGGTAATAAAATAATATAAATAGTTTTTTTGCGTCTCAAAGAAAGATAAATATTTCACAATAATATGAAGCTGTTGGCTTTCCAATAAATAAATAAAATGGAAAACTACTAAACACTTCCCTTCAAAAATCACAGACAAACTTTAAGTATAGTTTTTAAAGCTTCTTTTAAAATGTGTAAATCATTATGACATGTACCTATATTATGACAATATTTTAAGTAGGTACCAATATATACATATATTTGTATATGTATTCAAAAGTTAAAAGCATAATGTCAAACTCCTATCAGATTTTCATATAAGTCTTAACTCAGTAGGCTTAAATCCCCAACAATGTGCCAAGTCAATTTAATCCTTTGCAAGCCAGTCGCAAAACGTCTTCATTTTAATTAATAATCTTCATGCCCACAATGAGATCTGACTGTGACATGGGCATCCGTTTTATGTCTGACTTATGGCCAGCAAAGTCAATTGTCTGAGCTAAATCTGACTTGAAATGAGAATAAGACTATGTTAGGATTGTGACGTAGGAGAAGATTGGCTATTACTCATTCATTCTATCAGTTTATTTAAGCGTCAGACTCTTGACGGTGGAGCATCCTCCATTCACGCCTTTATTCTGCCATTGCTTTGACTTCTTGATATGACATGAAGATAACTTTCTCCTTTATTGCTCATAACTTAACAAAATTTAGAAGACGAATTCCGAAAATCAGAAGACGGTACGGTCTTTTCTGGGTTTAGAAGAAATCCTACAATATTCTCATAATCATCATACATAGAGTTATCACGCATCTCTCCCATCGAGATAAGCAGAGACTACTTTCATCCCTACGATCAAAACACACTTCTTTCACTTCAATCACATTCATCAGTCATCTCATACATGCACGTTAATGGTACTCTTAACTGGTATTTCTTTAATAAGTCCCCGATCCTCACCATCAACTCATATTACCCAACTAGCATCGCTTGAACTGTGCAACTATCACTAAAATTAGGACTAAAACAAAGCTTAGTCCAAGGTAGGACAGTTCACTTTATTGAGTTGAACCAACTCCCCAGAACACTTGTAAAATGTACAGTTGTTTTTCTTTGACATCAGTGTCAGATGAAGCATTTTAATGGCAAACTAACAATGCTTGGGGCATGAATTGTGATTCAGTTGTTCCACGATGTAGTGTTATAGTTCGTTTTAATACTACAGCTTGCATTAGTCATGTTTAGAGTTTGATGCTTTTGTTTTGCTATTTCGAAGTGATATGTGTATTGTCATAGTTTTTCTTTACTTATTTTATTGTTGCTTTTTTTAAAGTATCTCTTTTATGCAAACACGACTCTTTTGTTTTTTTATTTTTGCGTCTATCTTTGCAGTAATGATTTTCAATAAGTTCTTAGTTCTAGTAATAAGTTTTTTCATATTTAGAGGATGAATTTCATAATATTAATTGAGTTTTCTGCACGCACTACTTCTTTTATGTAAGCTTCAGTATTTATGTCGATAGTATTTATGTCGATACTGTAAATCAGCGTCATGTCATTATATGTATAGTGACATGACATATGCTGTGTGGAGTCCTTTTCCCAGTTCTATCTCTGTCTGTTCCTTGTTTCTTGTATTATTGTTTTTTTTTTAGCATATGGTGCTATTTTATGTTTTTTTTTTGTTTATTTTAATAATGTTGTACTGTAACTGAACTGGGAATAAATGATTTACTTACTTTACTGATATGGAATGTAAGTTTTCCTTTTGCATAAAACTAAATCTAGAGTGAATAGAAATTACCACAAATTACAACACCATTCATAAAATCAATGCTTCCTGCAGAACAGCATCGTGAATATAACAAACAATGCCCTCTATAGACATTTCAGTATTGTGTGCGCTTGTGCCATCGACATCCGTGTTTATAAGTAGACTGGCTTCTAAGAACATGTCTCCACTTTAGACAATACCATCTTGTCTATACAACTGACAGAGTTACAGTTTCACGTTTTGTTTTCATACAGTATGTTTGAGTACTTTTTTGCTAAAATTAAGGGATATATTATACTCATGAAACAAATAGGTACAGCCTGGTTACAGACGGACGACAGAGACTTAGGTCATAGGGTACCGGTTTCAACCTTTGGGTACTGAACCCTCAAAAATTCTCCGAAAAGCATCAATCGAAACAAAAAACAACTTTTCTAAAAAAATGTCCGATCAGATCGAAATAATCTGAAATATGTACCTAACATTTTTGTTAATTTTTGACTCATATTCTCATTGCTCTTAATAAATATAATTATTATACCTCTAGCGTGATCTTTGAGCAATATTTTCTAAAAAAAATTATTAAATTTCAACAGCTGATTATGTCTCTTGATTTAAGTGCAAGAGTACATAAACAAACACGCTGTAGATCCTACAGAGTAATAATGACTATTTCAAGTCTTGTTTCAATAAGCACTTCGCCTTTAATTACTTTATGCGTTTAATTGTTTTGAGCATTGATTAAAGGGTTTTGTTTGATTTGTTGGTAACTGTGTTTCTATGATATTGTTTGTGTTTTGTTTTGTGTTGGCGTTATATATTTTATTTCTGATGCATCTTCTCATTCGTATTGGAATCTTATGGTTTAATTCCTATTGATTGAATAAGATTACTAGTACCGCATGCTTGCTGCTTTAAACTGTCAGGTCTCAACTGCTTGAAGTAGTCTGTGTGCGGCCGTCCTTTGAGCAGTAAAATTTATAAATTCAAGCAAAAGATAGACCTTCATTGTTCTTCTCCCCCCCCCCAATCTCCATATATCGACAATCAAAGACCACCGTAATTCTATTTGAAATTCGCGACTGTCGCAGGGCTGTCACCCGGTTCATTTAGCAACGCTTACACATTCGCTGGCAGCGGCGCAGGCGCACGGTTTCCGCTTATTATTTCCACAACGTCATCGACGCTTTGTTTGAAGTCACTATAGTGATGACAGTTCGAATTGATTTCGTGAATGAGATATTTATAGGTTTTGAATTGCGATTCGGGTTTCCGTAATTTCAATTTAGATTTTAGAAATGAATATTTCTCTTATTATACTGGCTTAGGATGTTCTAAACTCAGTCATAGATGTGTAGTTGTATATTAAATAAAGAGATTAAAAAAAACTATGTCATCATGATTATCTGCAATTCTTTTTATTTCTTATTACAGGGGTAATCACTACTCTTATTTGAGTGATCGAAAATTCATACATACATAATCTGTCACGCATCTCTCCCATCGGGGTAGGCAACGACCACTTCCCTCCACCTGCTACAATCCAAGCCCACTTCTTTCGCTTCATCCTAATTTATCAATTGCCTCATACACTTCTGTGGTTATCCACTGCTGGACAAAAGCTTTCCCCAAAGAAAACTTTAGGATTTAACTTTCGGAATAATAAATCAAATTTTCTCTTTTATTAACAAGTGAGAGAAATAAGCCAACTCAAAACTTTCTCAGTACAATATTATCGTTGCACACACATACCTAATGGTTATGAATTATTGTGATCTATTTTGAGAGGTGCTCTCTTAAGAATGGAAACGTACCGACGGATGTGCACACTATTGACAATGTATGCTTGAATGTACTGGAAAGTGGTACTTTGAACTTAATGTTGGTTTTATTAAGTTATTTTTAAATTGGTTTGTTAAAGGTGTCTTCTTACGAGATGGAAGTACGATTTTTGAAATAAGAATGAGATGATAGGTGATATTCTCATTTTAATTGTATTTTTAAATTGTTTAAATTGTATATTACTAAAATACTAGAATATGATTATATTTTCAGTAATTCTTTTTATTAAACCGATAATAAGGGTTTTATGCTTTCGTTTAATTGGAATAGGAATTATAACGATTGATAAGAAACACAGCTACAGAAAAAGTAAAAAAATATAAAAGAAACTATTTTTTCTTTTTCAAAAACATCCACAACAAAACTTAAAAAAATAAAATGATATACAAACTTTTTACGAATTTTCAGCAGCAGAACAGATAAATCATCACAATTTCACGAGCTGATGCAATTCATCGTAAAGAAAGACAAATTCATCACGGTAAGAACGCTAATTTAGTTTTTGTCACCACGGCATTTTTTTTCTTAAAAACAAAAAGGTGATTCGTTAATCCGATATTTCAAGAGACAATATTTTTTCAGCTGTGCTATGGCGGATGTTTTGGCGCGAAATGTCTGCGTTTCCGCTAGTGTTGTGTGTTTGGAAAATCGATATGTCGATATTTTCGTGACAGTCATTAGATTAGTGATTTTATCGATATTAGGTTTGATATTGTTTTCAGATAAGAGTTGATAGAGTTTTATATAAATTCTTGTTTTAAATTGAAAAAAAGTTACCTACTTTCCTTATCAAATACGTAGATAGATTAATATTAGATAATTAACGAGTAATAATGTACATGTATTAGAAAAATGTATGGCTCAAATCTGAATGAAGTTTCTGTTAATTGATGTAGAAAGCTATAATAAATTTACAATAGAATTAAAAGAAAATTAAAGTTATAACTCTACAAAGGCAATTTATGAACATAACTTTTGTATCATAAACAGTTATTGTATAATAAAAATATTTTTTATCGAATAATTCACTCCAACACTATTTCCGCTGCGTTTCAACTCACGCGTACAATCGCTGCATCCGGCGTGTGCGCAATTTAAGTACATCACTAATTAGTATTGTGTAGATTTATTTTATATTCCACACTTGGCAGTTTTTCTTTTAACGAGATGTCTATTATCATTTTGCCAATATCAAGTTTAAGTAAAGCATCCTACTCGTATAATATAAATTCTACTATGACTTCATACTTATAATAAGCACATACAGATCATACATCCAGACTTAAGTCAAACATCACTGTACATCACAGTAATGTTTGTCGCTAGTAGGAATCGAACTCACAACACACGGCATAGCAAGCAGGGTCACTACCAACCTCGCCAACTAACCAGTTACTCATTTTTTTGTTGCCGAACTCATAAATAAAATAAATCAACAAAGATGTATTTATTTCAGTGACAACTTGTTGAATATCAAAGTCAAGGGTACAAGAGTAATGTTTACGTGAAACACCCCTATTATTAGGGTGCCATTGTTGGTAGGGTTGGCACTTACTTTGAGATACATTTTATCGACATGCAAAAACATTTTTTTCGCACATTTAATTTCAATTCATACCTTTACGTTTATCAATATGCAAAAAAAACTTAGCGTGTAGTCCCAGATGTCCTGGTGTAGTTGACCCGTTACGGGACTAGTTGTGTTGAAATGGCGTAAGTAGTAAAAAAAAGAAAAGAAAGACACTCATTGGCATTCATTCTCTGCCGAAACTGCTGGAGCAGTTGTGACTGCTTCAATAGTTTACCGCATGGTTGCGACTTTAAGCAGTCGGGTCACAACTGCTTGAAGCAATCCGTGTTTGGCTACCCTAAGACTCTGCACAATTCTGCAATTCTATTGCATTAATTAACTTTAACAAGCATTTCTTTTTTATACTTAAAAAAAATACCTACCTTTTTTTTCGAAGAGCTACCAATTTGGTAACTATAAATATCGATATCATAAAATTCCAACTGCCAACCCTAAAGTGAACCAACAACAGCAATTCACTTGTTGCATCCCCAACAATGAATTTATTTCAATTCCGTAACAGAGGGATAAACGGATAGAAGGGGTCCTAATGGATTTAGCTTACGTGTGTTTCCTGGGGTTGGATTTTGGCTTACCTGAAAATATAAAAAAAGATATATTAGTTTAGTTATTAATTACACGACGGCAATAATTAGACCCACTTAAATACTCATATGTGCTGAAAACTAAACTTACAGTCTGCAGAAAAAAGTAGAAGTAAATTACGAAAAGAAGTAGCAATACTTTAGTGTCGTCCCGTCGTGCTTAGATTGATTTGAAAGGGACGACGCTAAGTACAGTGTTGTCACTTTTTAGTGTTCCGTGCCCAAAAGGGCGAAAACGGAACCCTTTTACTGAGACTTGGCTTTCTGTCTGTCCTTCCGTTTTCAGTAACTGTTTAACTAGTTCTAATTATAGTTTTAAAAAGATTTAAATAAATATAAATACATAACGCTCGATACAAAACTTTTTTTTATTATTTAAATTAACTAAATATAAAAAACAAATTCCTTCAATCTAAATCCATTTCTTCCCTGCCTATGTTAGCCTGTAGTTTACGAGATACAAGCATGTTACAAGGAGACAAACAACGATTGAGTTGTCGGCGCCCACGCAGGCATTGTATGTGCAATTTTACACGTTCTCAGGGTAAAATGAGAGGGAATTGTTAGCTATCGAAGATACTTAAAAAGGTATCGAAGTAGGTAGATAAAATACACCGCTTTCTCAAACTCAAATATTTAATCTTTATTTTGTAGGTTCGTATCGTAAGATTATTTTCTCAATTGCAGATAAGATTCATAAAAAAAAAACTATGAAATTATCTTCTTATATTTTTTTGATAATAAACTGGGATAAGTGGGATCTTAATGGCTAGAAAAAAAAAGAAAAAAAAAACTTGTGACAAAGGCAACCCAGGATAGGGAGTTGTGAAAGAAGAGGAGAGAGTCCTTCAGTTTTCCCAGCTTATTATCATATCGAAATCTGAGCGAATCCATACTACAGAGCGCATAGCTGTAAATTTCCATTGAGACATTTATATTAATCGGCAGGTGACATGTGCGTGCGCACCAAACTAGTAAACGCAACTCGATTTAATGTTGACATGATAATTTGGCATAAGGTCTTATGCTGACTATTGGTTGGTAGATATTTTACTTGGAAGCCTTTGATTTGAGTTTCTAGAGTATTCTAGAAGGTATTTGATAAATTATATTAAGCACACTAGTATACTTTTTGCCATAAACAATTCATTACACTATTATTTTTTCAGACTATCTGTGGTCCGATACTCTGCCAATGAAACTCTAGTCAAAAAGATTGTAAATTGATGATCTTCAATTGTTTTTGATGAAATGATCTTCAATTGTTTTTTCATGAGTTTATGCTAAATATTTACCCCGATCGGGATAAGATGAGACCTTCCCTCCACTTGCAACGATCCAAACACACCTTCGCTTAATCCACATTCATCAATCGCCTCATGTACATGTCGGCTTAGAGTACTCTTGACTTGGCTTATTCTTTTAACTTACTAATGTAAAAAGTAAGCAGTGAAATTACTTAAATTTCAACGCAAAATGTGATTATCCTTTCTGTTGTATCTCTTATGCACTCTCTTATCTCTAGTATACGTAAACTGCACTCTTGCGAATCTAGCATTAACTTTAAAAAATGACCCGTCCTAAGTTTTGTCAAAACATACAGGATTAAATTATTTTTCATTTCATTTAATTTAATTTAATTTCATCTAAACAAAATGTCTCAGGTGTGCAAATGCCTCAACTTTAAAGCAAACCTGTACCTTACCGATAATATATAGATATATATAGGTATCAAACGTAGTCACGACACACAATTTCCATTTTACGCGTTGACTTTAACTTAATTTACTGTTTGACTCATTCAAACCGATGTGATTATCCTATTCACGATTTACGTTGTACACGACAGTTTCATTGTTAATCCTGCTTAATATTATAAATGTTAATGTTTGCACCGATGGATGGATGGATGGGTGAATGGAAGAACTACTGAGGCCTCATTAATAGCCTCAGTTGTGTGTCGGCAGAGTGTCAATGGCATTTTTTGACACTTTATAGAAGTAACTTGGTAATATTGTAGATTATTCATCAGATTAACAGATAGGCTATAATTATTTTAAGATTTCATGAAGCGAAAAAAGTGTGTTTGGATCGTGGCAAGTGGAAGGAAGCGATCTCTGCCTACTATGGGAGACAGGCGTGACGGATATGTATGTATGTATGTATGTATCATGTTTTTTTCCAAGATTTTAGGGTAAATGCGTACAGTGTTGTGGGCAGTTTTTGTTTGTAATTTACGAATAAGTATAGATAAATTTTAGTTATGATTGGCATCTTTTAAAATCGTTTTACAACGTTGTCTCAGTTCAAAAACGTCACATATTTAGTGTTTCCCTATATATTTTAGTAATAATAAGTTAGTAGGTCGTAAACAGTGGCTCTAAGTTTTAATAGTCAATGAAGTTAACATGCGTTTAACCGTTTAAGCGTTAAGAACCTCTTCAATGTTGCTCGCCCGTTTATTTTAACAATTTATTATACTGTAACTGGTTACTAAATATTACATATAATAGGATTTACAGGTTGTCCATGGTAATGGAAAAGAAAAAGATATTGTGATTCAAGTATCATAGAATATAAGTAAAAATATATCTCTAAGTTTCCATTCAAATAATTCAAGAATTGCATATTGATTATACATCTATTTTATCCTACATCCTACCTACTTATATTATTATTTTAATGTTTGTGCCTATTGATGGATGCATATACCAGAACAACACATAGGTAGTCTATATCATTTTATGATAATGTATAAGTTTCCCGAGATATGGCCATATAGTGCGTACGAAGTTGCGGGCAGCCTACTAATATTATAAAATTTATGCCGATGGATGGATATACGATATACTTTTATTAAATCATTACATCCATACCATACATCCATTCAAACATGCGTCAGTTCAAACCGCAGCCAATAACATGAAATTTGTTCTAGAAACTAAACATATTAACGTATCCTATGAAAGTAATAATAGGTACAAAGTAGCGAAGTGCAGATCTGAATGAAACTCACTTTCATTGATGGTGCTCCAGAAATACGCTGCGTGTGAGTTCATCTGAGGTGGTTAGACTTTGGAAACTTGTAGAGGTGTCAGGAAATTTTATATTGTTTCCTTTTACAAATGCTTAGGACCCGTTTCAACACGTATGGTATCTACACACCAAAGCCACCGGCTTTTTTGACAGCTGCCATTTGTATGACGTGAAGCCGGCTGCCTAGCCCGGCGGCATGCCTGCGGCTTTGGTGTGTACATAGCATTACGGATAAAATTGAACTGACACATATTTCATACCTGTCACTGTCTAAAATGTCATGTTTTACGAAATAGACATAGGTTTCAAGCAGTTAAATTTTCTGTAAGAGTTGAATCGGACCCTAAAACTGATCGAAATAAATTGCAATTTTGTCGATTCACTATGATTTAGTAGGTAAATGACAATGAATTTGTAAACTACACTTTTTTGCCGTCTGTTTTTCTCATTTAAAACTACTACCGTTTCACTAGCCGAGAGGAAGAATAAATGTTCAAAATTAAAAATGTTTAGAAAATGTTAAAATGTTTAGAATGTTTTGAAATGTTGTTGTTGTTTGGAATGTTTTTGTTTTAAATGTTTAATGTTAATGTTTAAATGTTTAGATATTGCTACCTAGCAATAAGGCCGCCTGTTGCTTCTTATATTCTTGTTTGTGTCTGTACCTACCTTATATCTTTTTGTGCAATAAAGAATATTTGTATTGTATTGTATTTGTATTGTTTAATGAAAATGCCACATCTAACCGTTCCATGATCAAAGTTGTCGGCCGGAGATGGATAGCACCGATTATCCGGGGGCATTTCCTACAGATCGCTTGCAGTTGCATTTGCATTATAACAATGCACCCAATGACCGCTTTGTGTTTACTCAGTGTAAAGTAATACGGTGAATTTCCGCTTGGAAATTATACCTACGTAGGTACCTAGTCGTTTGTTATTATAATTGAAAATAAAGGTTTTCTTTGATAAATATGATTTTAAAAGTGTGATTGGATCGTAGCAAGTGGTCTTTGCCTGCCTATTTCTATGGAAAAAAGGCGTGGCTGATATGTTATGTATGTATTTAAAGTTTGTTCTCAATTCGGCAGATTTTTTTTAGTAATGGACTATTTGTTACTTCAAAACCTCTTCCACTTATGAACCGATTTCAAAAAAATTGGTTTTGTCAAACATTTTTAGATGTGATGTGACAATAATAAACAAACAAAAAGAAAAATTCCATTTTGTCTTCTATTTCGCCATTTTCACGATACTATCACAAGCAAATGACTAAACTAATTTCAAATAAAGGTAATTTGAAGGTGTACATAAATTATGGTCATTAAATCACGTGGCGAGCACCTGATCTTCCTCATTACCACATAGTCGAGGACCGGCAAAATTACACCACTCACTAACTGATGAAGAATTAGGGTAGACTGGATATCGCATTTTATATGTACTAGAGGCTGCCATCGACTTCGTACGCATTTATCGCTATATCTTGGAAAAAAAATAATGATATCTCAAAATAATATTGCCTATGTATTATTTCGATATATAAAGAAAGAACATAATATTTTCATCAAAATCTATCCAGTAGTTTTTGCATGAAAGAGTAACAAATATCCATCCATTTATCGGCACAAACATTGACATTTATAAATATTAGTAGGATTATTGTTGTTTTTGTTGTGTCAGTTTGTGGCCGTCCACTGCTGGACAAAAGCTTCCCTCAAGGATCTCCACAACGACCGGTCTTGCACTACTTTTAGATCATCGGTCAACCGTGTTGGAGACCTCCCCACACTGCGTCGATAACGAATAGAAATCAGGGAACTTGTTAAGGAAAAGCCAACTCAGGAGTATCCTAAACCGACGTACATGTTTGAGGCGATTGATGTGGATGAAGTGAAAGAAGTGTGTTTAGATCGTAGTAAGTGGAGTGAAGTGGTTTCTGCCTACCCCGATGTGGAAGAGGCATGATGGATATGTATGTACGTTTATATGTAACTATAGGTAATATTCATTGAAGAAAATCCTAACGCCATCCAGTGACCATAACTCCATAATATCCAGAGATACGATGGCATCGCAAAACGGAGAAAAGGTCTTTTCATTCACGGAATTCTCTGTATTAGAACGAGACGCACTTACACAAGTCTTACGAAACAAACAAAGACAGAAGATATCCTTAGTTCGAATCTTGGCAATTGTCCACCGGAAGGGGCTTTTAGCAAAAAGGCGAGTTGGCAATGTGCGACTGAATTACAAAGACTGTTCATTCAGAAGTGACGAAGTGGATATTTGGAAAGGTTACCTGAGACATTTTAGTGGTTAACATTTTGGCTTAGTGTTATGAGACGTATAATCTTTACCTGATCAAGATTTTTGATAAATTATGATAAAGGAAAACCAACGGGCATGTACGAGGCGACTGATGAGTGTGGATCATAGCAAGTGGAAGGAAGTGGTCTCTGGCTACCCCAATGGGAGAGAGGCGTGATGGATATGTATGTATGTATGTATGTATGTATGATAAAGGGTTACCTATTTAATAAAGTTAACGTAACGTCGCTTTCAAGATTTCAATGAAATTAGCTAGATACCTATTTTTAAATATGCTGTATTTAATAAGGATTAACAAAGATAAATATAACATATAGTTCAGTTAGATATATTCACAATATTTCCAAAAGTGAAGAAAGAAAGAAAAGTATGTACCTATTAGAGAAAACTAGATACCAAAAAAGACTAAAAGAAAATGGCTAAAAACCACCACCTACCAACCCAAAACACACATAGAAAACAAATAAAAAACCGTAATACAATTTATATAAAACCTTTTTGCTAAACAAACTCATACTAAAATATTACGAGACTCGTAAACTGTACAATACCACTCGCTTCGATTATTTCCAGGGTTTGTCTGTTTTATAGCGGTACCGCTAGTCATTTATGGCTTTTCGATATTATTTCGCATTTTTTTTTATTCGAGCTACCGAGTCGCCCCTTCCGTAGTGAAATTTTAGGTTTGTGTGGATGTGGTCTTTTTAAATTACACTTATATATTATAAGTTTACGATGAGGCTTATACCACATGAGTAAAGAAACAGTATTGAATGGACAATCGTTTCAAGACTGAGGTATTTTGGACTGGTCAAGTGGTCAGCTGGCGTAGATAGTAGCTCCCTTGCCATGCTTGCACTGCCCCAGGTCGTAGGATCGATTTCCACTACGTATAGACAAACATTTGTGTAACAATACCTACGTAAGCTTTATGGTATCTACACATCAAAGCTACCGGCATGCCGCTGGGCTAGGCCGGCGGCTTTACATCATACGAATGGCAGCTGTCAAAAAAGCCGGCGGCTGTAGCTGTAGTAATAGTGTAGACAGCATTTCTTTACTAGACATGACATGACTAAAACCCTTATCAATATTATCTACTCATACAATTATTTATAAATTAATGCACATCCACAATAATCTTGCACACATTCACACTGTCCTATACAATACCACTTGAACCGATCGGGCATTTGAAAAAAAAGAGTGGAAAAAAATCGCCCCAAAGCCCATAGAGGGCCATAAACTAGTCGGATCCTGCGGCCCGGGCCAATTAAATATGAATGTACTACACATACAGCTTCTACACACTTGCGGTTGTGCTGTAGGTACTAGGCAGGCACTAGGCCTACGCCCATTGGCGTTTCATATGAATTTCTTTTTAAGTGCGGGCATAGCAAGGTTTTGTATTTAAATTATTTTGTATGAAACTTTAATCACATCCATCGTCGGTGGAATCGACTAATCGACGTCAATTGCCGGAATCGATCGATTCGTAAGCTTAGCAATGGGCATCTATTAATTGAGAATAGCAAAAATATCGATCCCCATGGACCGATGAAATCGTTCGAAAAAAATATATCGTTTGATGTTCAATATCCGTCGATACCATCAATTGATGCTTCTGGTAAAACAAATGCGAAACGAGGGCGCGGTATAGCCGCTAGTACATAGGAGCTTATTCCACTGCAGTTTTAAGTTAGGGGTATTTTGTTTATTATGATTGTACTTTGAGAGGTCAGTTTTGTTTTTTTAAATATTTATAAGGAATCTTTTATTAGGATTTTTTTTTCATGCTGATCGAAATTGAAGTGTTTGAAGTATCTCTTTTCGAAAATTGTATGATTTTCGAAGATAATTCTAAACTCTATGGGATATTCTTTATGTACCTGCAATCTCTAATTCTAATTCGCTGAACATATTCAAATAAATCTTTACAGTAAAATGGTCTGCCTACACATAGCCGGGCTGTGCCCGGACACGTCCTGGGCATGTGTAGATAGACCTTTATAGCTACAATAAAAAATAAGATAAGTACTTATTACGAAACGAACCCACGACCTACAGCATGGTTAGCAGGATGACTACCAACGACGCCAACTGTCCAGTCATAAACAATTTAAAAATAACACAACATTTACATACTAAGTAGGAATGCTATGTACCTACAACATCTCTTCTTTAAGTACTAAAAAGATTAACAGCTAAACAAACTTATCTTTGCGGGTCAAAAAACAACCGCGGAACTAAATTCTGAAGCTTAACTATTGGAGCAGAGTTTTGTAGCAGCAAATGTAAGTTTGTCGAGACATATAAGGGGTGTCATAATTACGAGTCGAGACAAAGTCGCTTCAAAGGTATTGTGGTGTTGTACTTCACAGGCTCTTGAACGTTTGAGTTGACAACTACAGGTTGTAATTACACGATCCTCAATAGGACACCCTGTATAATGCATCTTGAAAAAAAAAAAAAAATTAATAGGGTGTTCCTTTTTTGTCGCGATCATTTTGTCTTTTGTTTTTTTTTAGTGATAATTACGACTTCATTTGTGCTTGTTTTGTGACAAAATGTCTGTTATTGGAAGTAAAAAGATATTGTTTAAATTGTTTAGTACAATAATATAATTATTGGGCTTATTATAGAAACAAACATAGTTGTTAGTTCTTTAGTATGTTGGCACAGTTGGTACCAAATTATTGTCCCAATATACTTTTAGTAAACATAAAAACTGCTTTTGTCAATCTGTCACCTTGTACTTAAAGTTCTTACTATGCCGCAAACTATGTAATTATAGTACAATTATTGTAGTAAGCTTTATTTCACTTCACATTGACAGGATTCACAATGGTGGTTTCCATTAAAAAAAAGTTTTGTTTCAACACTTTGTTTGTGTAGACAAATACATAATTTCTGTTTTAAATATAAACCCCGTTATTACAAAAGTTTAAATGTAGTTCTAGAACTGATGCCATGACAATCATTTACCGGAATTAGTTCTAGAACTATATTTCAACATCGTTTTGTAATAACGGGGGCTTATATTTAAAACAGAAATTATGTGTTTGTATCATCGAGCTTTATATAAAAGGTTCTATCATTCAAAACCTATATTAACCAGAATACAATTTATACAATCCACAGCAAGTAAGAGCCGTTTAAAACTGCCAATTTAAATGTAAAGAAAATAGATTAACCCCACGTATCAGGGACGCATTATCGGCGCCGATTCGACACTATCGCTATCGCACCTACGATCGTATTCAGTATACGACAGAAGGAAAGTCAGACTTGTATAAAAGTGAATGATTAATGGGCTGGCACATTAGCTGGCGTACGGAGCGGTACAACGCACAACCAGGGGCGTCTTGGGTCGGCCTATGAAAACAGCGATGCGCGGACGTGGACTCGCGAACACGGCGGAGTTTCTAAATTAATCTTTCACATCCCAGAAAAAAAGAACAATAGAAAATCTATTGTGTCTGGGTTTATAATGGGTCAGTGGGATGTGAGAGGTTAATGTAAATCTAGCTTTAAAAAAAAACATCGACGCAGTTTGAAGGCCTCAAACATGGTTACCGACCACCTGGTGAAAGTCGCGGGTAGCCGTTAAATGTGAGCAGCGCAGGGCCGGTCGTTGTTGTGGAGATCCTTGGGGAATACTTTTATCCAGCAATACAAACAAACGCATACAATTCATACAAAACATGATAAAGGTGACGATGATTATTAGTGTTAGACCCAGAATACACGGCGAAACGCAAATGCAACGCAACCGAAACTGCTAGTTACTTTTGAGTTGCATCGCAGTTTCTGCTATAGACTTCCTTAGAAAACAACACACGACGCAACTAGTTTGAAACGTTTCAGTTGCGTTGCGTTGAAGTTGCGTTTTACTGTGTGTTTTGGCGCTTAAGTGTTGCCTACGAAATAAAGATAATTTAAGTCAGAATAACTAAATAAAATGATTGAAAATAGATTGATCGGTATACTCAGCAATACTGCAAAATATCTTGCCTTTTTAATGGCCCAACTCCCTTCACGTCAATCGATACGGCTTCGGTAATAATACTGAACAAGTCGCTTTTCTCTCTTGTACAATGAATAAAATAAGCACATGTAAGAACACTTGGGAAAAACCTTGTTGCCAAGTCACTTTTTTAAGCGGCATAGACATACATAAAAGGTTTGTGTATCAGGTGCCCAAACGGACGACAAAGAATAGAGCAGAGTGGTGAAGACTTCATCGACAAGAGCGACGCTCTTAAAGATGATGATGATGATATACAAAAATACATATCTGTCATGCCTCTTTCCAATCGGGGTAAACAGGAACCACGTCCTTCCACTTGCTACGATTCAAACACAATTCTTTCGTATCATCCACATTCATCAGTCGCCTCATACATGTACGTCGGCGTAGGATACTCTTTCTTGGCCCGAGATAAGTATTATAACCACAAAGATATTTTTATAAGAAAAGAAAAAGTCGTGTCGTATCCAGAAATCAAAAGGAAAATGGAGGATAAAATGGAATGGAAAAAGCTGTGACACGACTGATTCTTAAATATAATGAATAAGTCTAAATTCAAGTAATAAAATATAATTATTATTATACTTAATAATAAAGAAGATACAAAAATATGAAAGAAGAAATATTCAGCTGAAGTCACGTATAAAACGAATATTTCAAGAGAACGGATTATTTCAAAGTATAGTTTTGACAGTTTGTATGATAAAGTACGGCTAGTGACTATTATTAAATTTAACAACTGCTATTTTTAAGTATTTTAGGAACTATTATAATTTTCGCTATTTTAGGACTATCATAATGGTGTAAAAGTTGGGAATCACAATCAGTTTTTTATAATTCCTATTGTATTGTATACGTTCTGACGTTACAATTTTTATTTAACGAATGAAAATATAAACAATAATGCAACACAAATCATCTCAACATACAGCTTGCTAGCCTGTACTTTATACCTACGTGCTATAAAATAATTTATATGCACCTCAACAAATGAAAGTAAAAAAATTATCGCCATAATGAAAAAGCGAAATTTTTACTACTTCACTTGACATTGCTGGAATCCATGGTAGTTTTTTTTTTATTGAGCAGTATTATTATAAGAATCATCATATTAAGGAAGAATATTGATGTTTTTTAAAAAACAAGGCTTCTTTATAAAAACCACACTTATTCCAGTAGAAATATAATCCATGCCCGATGTATTTTAAATTGGAGTAGACATTAGGGAGATATCCCACACCGTGATAACAAGGACCTTTGGGTCGCATAAATTTACATCCACCATTCGAGACCGACCGCCTTATCATAATGAAGCCAAATGGATACTTGATATGCAACCGTTTCGTTATCTTTAAAAGTTTTTTTCTTTTTTTTTTAATTGAAGTTAATTCGCGAAAAAAGGCTTAGTTTTTTTTATAAGGTTGGTAGTCTTAACGGTTAAACAATTTCAGCGTTATTATTACAAAAGTAGGTTTAAATAATACTGTAGGTAAGTACTCGTAGTTCTGAACTATATTAAAAACTCGTTTTGTCATAACGGGGTTTAATTTAACTTGGATGTTAAGTGTTATTATTTTAAATTCAAATTCTTTATTTTGCACACCATAGGTTTTACAAGATGTTATTACATTAGTATTTCTCATAATTTTGCTTTACCTAGTTTTATTTGGTTCTAGTTGAAGGAAGTGGTCTCTGCCTACACCGATGGGAAAGAGGCGTGACAGATAGGTACCTATGTGTGCAATGCACCTAGTTCTATTTCTGAAACAATAAAAATAAATGATAACCTATACTAAGGACCTATCCAAAGTTTCTAGGGCCCTAAAGAACTTGCTGGAAACAAACAAAAAACCTCAATAAAGTAAATAAATCATTAAACAAAGATCACCAATTATAATAGAAAAAGAACAAAAATAGCGAAGAGTTTCTGCCAGGACCATTAGGATCGTGATGGCGACGACGCTGACAATAAATAATTGTAAATGTTGGATTTAAATGGCCGGTTTTATTGCCCAGTTTAGGGTCACGCCAGGCTCTGTGACGGATCGGACCGCACAGTCGCTTACCACAAGTGCGCCAATGCTTGGCCAATGTTGGATAAAGCATTACCGAACATTGGTGGTAGGAAGTGTTAGAAATGTTTCATTTTACTTATTGCTCCGCTTTTGTTTTCTGTATTATAATTTTTTATTAGTAAAATAAAATCCAGATAACTATTTCGTAATTCAAAAGAATTGAAAAATGTAGAGCGAAGGAAATGGCTTCATGAGCATGAGCAAAGTTTTAAATTGTCAAGTGTTTTGTATTGTTTTGCTATTGTTATGATATTTAATCAATACACTTCGACTTTATTCATTTTCTTTTTAATAATAAAAAAATGTTCATACTTATTTCGTAATTTCAATAGTTTCCCTATTATTCCCACAGATTGGTCCCAATACAAACCAACACAAACCAATAGAAGTGACGTCACAGTACTGCAATCAATTGTCCTCGGCCGAGGGTCTTATAAATTTCAACGCAAGCGCATCTCTAATTAACCCTAAAGACGTCGTGGTCTTTCGACGTAAATCTTACGAGAAAACCACGTTTTGTTTAATTAATACCGGCTAGTAGGGATAGAAAGGATTATTGTTGGGTATTTCTAATTTTATTAGAATCTTGGTATTTTTAAGTGACTGCAGTAAATAAATTTGCTAAATGAAATTTGTTAGTATCTTCTAAGTAATCAATAAATTCATCTTATTTCCGAATACCGTAAGTGACTTAAATAACCCATTTAAAAAAATGGTTCGTGCTTAAAATACGTACCTCTATATGAAACCCTAAGTACTTACAATTTAATAATATAAAACATACAAGTTAAAAGTCTAGATGCAAGAAGATTTTATTCAGTTGCCTGTATTAACAATGTAGTTACTTCTCAATAAATTTAAACAAATTGAAAAACAACCAAGCACCATTTTCCCTTTAAAGCATCCACGAACTCAATGTAACCAAAATCATCTAATTATTAATTTAAAATAACGATCGTCGGTTTCCAAAACAAAAAACTCAAGGAGCCGAGTTCAAAAGCATATTTTGTTTCTCGCGTGCAAATTGTGGTTTAAAAACGTCGCTCACGCACTTTATTGTTATAATAAAATTGGTGCAAAGTTATGCTGTGCTTGTTCCTTCACTGATTTATATGACGCCAAAGATGGCGGGTTTTTTATTTTCACTGCGTCATTTTTGTTCTTTCATTAAGTGTTTGTTTGTTTTTTAATTCTGTATATTTGTTTTAGTTTGCTCAAAACATTTTTTTTTACAATTTATATTTTTAAGTCTTATGTGTCCTAACTATTATTGAATACAAAATAAAATAAAGAAAATCTATTTCGTTTTTTGTATTTTTTTCTTTTGTATCTTTTTGAAACATTTTTTGTTTATTATTATACACTTTTCCTACAAATAAAGAACTCTAATCTTTCATATTTCTTATTCATTTATAATAATAATAATAAATAATAATGATGAAATTTTTATTACCAATACTTTTTATAAAGGAGGGTAACAGCGGCTTCTGCACTAAGCATGCTTCTTGTATCGCAGGGACCACATACACATTAGCTATAGTAGTTCGCATGGTTCAAGTCAAAACTTTAAATTATGAAGGTAGTTGTAAAAATTTCAAAATTACAAATTGATTAAAAAAAATGTATATTAAACTGCTATTTTCTATTTTTTTAAAGCAATAACGTTTGTTTACCTTTTAAGACAAATTTAACAAGCAAGTCATTGTTATTACTTGTTAGAAAGGGTTAAAAGTTTAAGGAACTTTGAAAGTTTTTGCAACTCATTCCTCCTTAAGAATGATTGTTTAACAAGATTTCTATTTTCTTAACTACGTACCCTTGTTCCATAGAGTAAAGAATATTTAAAACCTGTGGTTTTTGTTAAAAGAACCAATTATTTATTTTTTAATTGAGTAATACATATTATTATAAAAATCAGCTTTTGTTTTATTTTTAATAATTTGGTCACTTAAATTGACGAATGAATTGAGGAATATCAAATAACGTGACATTGTCTGACGAGATATTAAGCAAGAGTCAATATAATAATTAAAATAAAATTGCGATATGTGTAACTAACATAATTTTATTACCTATACGTATTGTTATGTAAATTGTCCTTTTTACAAGTGATTTTATTTGGAATATTATGTGCCTTTAAACGACGGCCATGTTTGGCGACTGATGAGTGTGGATGAAGCGAAAGAAGTGTGTTGGGCGCAAGTGGAAGGAAGTGGTATCTGCCCACCCCAATGGGAGAGAGGCGTGATGGATATGTATGTATGTGCGTTACCTCTTATTTTGTAAGCTCTACTTCACTTGACAGTAGCACAATCTACAAAGGTATTTGCCATTTTTATTAAAAAAAAAACTCTACGGTCTACGGTTATTTGGCAGAGTTTAAAAGATCTAACTTTAACTTACCTTTACCCATTATTCGAAGCACTTTCAAACTAAACCTATTAACAATTCTCTCTCAGTTTTAGCAAATCATTGTAACTAATTAAACAACGTCGACTTTTATAAAGTAAATTCCGTTTGTTTTTTAGAATCGACATAAATGGAAAAATTGTGAATTGAGTTTTTAAAATAAAACTATAGAAAAATAGATATATTGTGTTAAAATTGAACGTTAAAATACGCAGCAGTTAAAACTTACACTTCAGGTATCATTTTGTCTCTATCTAACGCTCAGTTATCAAAAGTTACAGACAGAGATGCAAATAGTTTTCAATGCGTGTTATCTACTGCCAGGTACAATAATTGATAAGTTCTTTTAGGCCCAGAACACACGATGAAACGCAACTGCAACGCACCTGAAACTGCTAATTACTTTTGAGTTGCATCGAAGTTTCTGCTGTAGATTTCTTTAGAATTAGATGCAACTCGAAAGTAACTAGCAATTGCAGTTTCATTGCAATTGCGTTTCACCGTGTGTTCTAGGTCTTACGTCGTAACAAAGAGATGAGTCTATTATAATGTTACAGTACACGTGAATTTTTCCCAAATATGACGATAAGATTGATTGAAGGAAAGATTGAGGGTAAAAGAGGAAGAGGAAGACCAACTCGTACTTACTTCACTCAAGTAAAAGAGAAAATTAACGTCGTGTCGTATCAGGAAGTGAAATTGCTGGCAGAAGAAAGGCAAAGATGGCGTTTACTCCACCGACAAGAGCCTGGCTCTTAAATGAATGATGATGATGATGACGATAAATGTGTACGAAGTTGCAAGCACCTATTTTTTCCAATATACAGTTCTCTATCTCTCTCTATCCCATAAAATCTCTTAAACATCTCAACCATCATCATCCATCTCCTGCGACAATCTTGTTTATAGGAATGTTAACCGTGTTATTTCGACACACGCTGTATTATTCACAGGGTGATTTAAATATAGATATCACTATTTTTTAGAAGGTTCAAGGATATGTCACTCTTATCATGAAGCCCAAAAATAAATAAATTAATTAGGTAACCTAAGGAGGTCTTTCGTCTCTGCTAGCCTTTACCGTGTAAGTAAACCGCATCGTTGTCTGTCATGATCACCAGACCAAACCTTTACAGGGTATCTTTCTAGATTCTTCTCTGAGGAAAACTGCTTACCTGAATTTAGCGTTAGCTTTACAAAAAAAAAACTAGTAAATGCTATGTTTATTTGCCTAATTTGTGTTTGGTATGTCAAAGTCATAGTAATATTGTCACTCAGAGCAATAACATTTTTAAAATATGGACATCCGTATTTTTTGATTGCACTCTAATTTCCAAACACGATGTATAACATCCATGCAGAACGGTATCTTGATAAATACAGGGAGTTCCGTGACAAATGGTTACAGCGTGTTTTTATATATTTTTAGAAATAACGCCGCGGTGTGGCCTCCCTTACTAATTGGACACACAATACGTCTTCGCTCGTGTTGGGAATTGAGAATAAACAAAAAGAAAACGTTACGAGAAAAGAATAGACTTGTAAAGGTCATAGGGTTCTTACGCATTTGCGCATGAGCAAGGTCCAGTGTCAGGAAATTCCCGTATTTTATTTTATACTGACTGCTTGCGACTTTGTACGAATTTTTCGTCATATTTGGGAAGAAATAATGATATATTGTGGTGTGTACAGACTGGTGAAACGTATCCATGCAATGAAACATGCAATGAAAAAAATTCTCATAGTGTCCAGGCTTAAAGCGAGCGTGCAATGAAACGTGTTCATGTTATATTTCACGTTACGTTTCACTAGTCTGTAAACACCTTTTTAATATAGTCTATATGTAATTCTGGTGTTCAAACTACAATATTGCCAAGTTTCATCAAAATCTGTTCAGAAGTTTTTACGTGAAAGAGTAATAAGCATCCTCCATCATCGATCCATCCATCCATCCATCGGCACAAACATTGACATTTATAATATTAGTAGGATATTAACTATAGTCATAGAAAACATTAGGATATTAGGACCGACTAAACTGATTTCAAATTCCTTTATTTCTTTGGATATATTTGTAACCACAAAGCTAATATCGTTCATTACTAACAGTCAGATTTCACAAAGCGAACATTTCCTGAACATAAAACTACTACAAGCGGCTAATTTTCCAATTCTAATCACTAACGTTAGTTGCTTTTTCCTGGCAATGTTTGTTATTGTCCAGAAAAAGTTATTGTGAAAGAAAAAAAAAAGAAAATTGCTCCGATATTTTTGAAATACTAACGACCATATAAATTACAGACTGAAAGGATACCTAATGATGTACTTAGTGGAGTGGTTTTGTAAGAAAAGGAAACCCAAAGCTCGCTCTGTTTTCAAAACTAGTGAAAGTATAAGAGATCAGAATCGGGGGACAACTTTTTGAAAACGGAAACTAATCAATTATTAAAATTTTCGCCGAAACGCGTCACAAAACACATTTATTTTCTAGTCTAAATTAATTTCATATCGTTTGAAAAAAGGAGATATCATAAAAGAGATTGTATTTCAAAGTATTTTGTGAAATTAGCTTGAAATTGGTTCTGATTTATGTTTAATTTGCGATCGGAACGGCGGCGGTTTGTAGAAAAAAAAAAGAAAATGTGACACCCGTATAAAAATATAAGGGAATTACTCTGATTTTGAAAATAAAGGGGGTAGGTTTTAATTAATAATCTTTGGTGTGTTTCTCGTATTTTTTGTTTAAAAATCTTAAAATACGTCTACGCTCTCATTCACTTTTTTAAGTATTTTAGTCTCTTTTCCTCTTTCATTCTCTCACTCACCCATCATACTAAGCAATCTGAGCTTATGTTCTCGACTTTCCATTTAACGCGTCTTCTTACGTTCCTTTCCTTCAAAATTTAATTTACAAAACAAACCGTCACCAATATTCCCACAGATTAAAACCTTTTAATCAATAACCTATTACAACACCAAATTAAACCAAAAAAATCTGGTTCTCATAGTAAAAAGCATGGAAAATCTCATTAGGCGGTACCGTTAAACGAAAAAAACTGTTTTATATATGTTTTTATATATCGACCCTCAATAATATGCTAAGTCTAAGATAACAGTAGCAGTTAGCACTATAAACATATAAAAAAAAGCTTTTTAAATTTATTATTTTATAACCTTTGTATTTCGGCTCGTTGGGTGGCCTGTCTATTCCGGTAGAAGATCACACTTGCGCCATAAATAAGAACTTTTCGGACAATTAATAATAGAAGCTTTCTTCGTCTAAATTTAAATTAATGGCTATTTTGAAATAGTTCGAACAACTGTTTATGGTTGTGGATTAATTTTAAAGTAACATGTTGGTGCTAACTAGGATTTTGATAAAAGTTAAGTAGATAGAAGTGGTAGTTATTACACAAGTACATTAAACTTTAAAAATTTCGAACATAGGTCGTTTTTTGATATAATTTTGCGTACAAGTGTTGTGTTCTACGTTTAAAAATATTTTTAACATACGTAATTTGCTAATTTGTAAAATGACATAGGCACCTTTGCACTAGGAACGACCGGGGGGATAGTTTAATTAGCATAAAGTAGGTACCTGAAACAAAAATAAATAAATAAATTTGAAATTTGACAAAGAATTAGTAATTTTTGACAAATGTCATTTGCGCTATTAAAAATCTTTGTTTATGTAGTAAAAATATTTCATGTTTATTAATATGGCCAAGGTTAGAATTTATCTGAACATATCGCACTACTGGTCATTATTATTTTTTAAAATCAGAATAAAACACTACAATATTTAATAGACAATTAGCTTAACGAGACATCTCTGCAACAGGAGATAAACACAATTAAAATCCTCGTAATAATAGAGATGAATGAACAAAACTAAAAGCAGATTGTTTCAAAGCAAACGCACGCAATATGCAAATAAACTGCACACATTTATACCCACAGTTAGCAACTGTCTAATATTATGACAAGAAACGACAATTGTACAGAGTAGTGACCGAAATAGAACGGGCACAGGAAACACTCATTACTCTGTTATAATTAGTTTCTTTACAAAAGTGTATAGATAATTTTAGATCGAAGTATTTTTGTATGTTCTTTTCATTTGACGTAGATTTTGTAATGTAGAGTAATATAATTGGGGTGGATATAAAAATAGGTGTTTAAAGATAGGTCAAGCAATACGGAGTAGCTAAACGTCACGTCACGTGTTCATTTTAATGAGTTTTGTCATTGAGATTTATTGTTCGGTTTTTTTTTGCTGTTTTTTACGGAATTTAAGTATTACAAATGTATACTGGATAAAAACAAAAACTGTTTTTCAATTGGTGCTATCAATTGTGACAAATGCTCAATTAATTTAGGAAATTTTAAAATAGTTTTTGTTTTGTGAAAAAAATCTGCCATTATTTTCTTTGTTTAATACATAATATACTATAATTATATATATATTCTATCTATATCCATTGTATTATTACTGAAAATAAACAATTTTTTTTTTTGTAGCCAATTGTGTCCCACTGCTTGGCAAAGGCCTCCCCAGCATTCGTCCATGCCTCTATCTCTATAAATATAAATGAATATATCTATAAATATAAAAATAAATACCTATTGTATTTAACGTTGGTAAAAATCACTCATCAAATTCAAACAATAAGATATTTTAAGCCAAGTCCGTCAAGCTGTCAGCATTAAAATGTAGTAACTCAAAACCAACAGTGGCCCGAATGGCCCAAGAGGCCCACGTGGCCCAGTTATCAAGTGTTTGTCGTCGCATCTTATTATTTTCACTGTTTGACGTCTATTTTTCAACGCTCCTCAATATTTTTCAACGGCTATTTTTGTCAAGACCGCCTTCTTGATTTAGCCAAAGATTATTCTTGTCAGAAGATTTTCCGGTTTCTTATTGGTTTTTGTGGCTACGACATGGAAAATTCAGAAAATTATTAGACAATAATAAAGACTGGAGATATGTAGACACTTATGTCTTGTTTTTCTGTCTATTTCGAATATTGTATTGTATTTTATTGGAATTAACGATTAGACATTTAGTAAATTGTTTTTTAGCCTAAAAAGCATCAAAAAGCAAACTTGTTATTATTTTGGGGATATCGTAATTTTTTTCAATTTTTATATCTATAAAAATAAATTCAAGTTACATACCTACATAACCTTTTTTTTACTTTTTACCGACAGTTTAAGAAAACGTAATTTCCTAAACAGATCGAGTGAAAAATTGTGTTTTAGTCAAATCTGAAACGCTTACGCAGAGAAGAAGATTTATGTAATTTGCCTAATGTCTTATCTATCTAATCTGTTCTATATTTTCACACTTGAGCTCGCGGCCGTTTTGTGGGCCATTCTACAGCTCTTTATTGTCGCTTGTCCATTGTTTATTTTAACAATAACCAGATATTTTTATTACGGTGACATTTTAACGATTATAAACGATAGTGTGATGTAGCTGTCTTTGTTTTTTTTTCTTTTGAACCCACGGAAATAATTTTCTTTTATTGTTTTCGCCGCAAGTGTACCGGAGCCACAAGCGCTTGTAAATTTCATTTTTATTGTTATCCACCTCGTAAATAATTTTAATATGTCATATTAGCGAACGAAAATATTTAAAAGTTTCGAGTGTATTCGTTTTCATCGCAACATGTGATAAACAAATGAAGTTTTTCAACCAAAAAATGGCTGATACTATTTAGTTTTATTGTTGAAAATATCAATGAAGCGTATCTAGTTAATTTACTGTTTATTACTTGTTAAATAATTATTTTATTAACTCTTAAAAATTACATTCAAATAATAAAGTACCTACTTATTTTAAGAAAAAAGTCAGTAGGTATGATCTGAATATTTCAACCAGCAAAAAATTTTTAAAACAAAATTAATAGAAAGAATCCGCACAATGGACGCGGAATATTTGTAAGAAAATTAGCGGTCTTAATAAAATAACTAAATGTCACTTCGTTTTAATAAAACTCTATTGTTTTGACGTTTCACACTATTCTGGTATTCAAGGCATCAGTTACTAATCAGCACCTGTCACTCGTGTTAACCGAGCCAGGAATATCGCAGCCATTGTTTTTAAAGCTAGAAACAATTCAATCTACACTTAAAAATTCTCGAATTTATTTTCAAACATGTTTAATAGACCGTCTAAACTTTTTACAGAATAACTCTCTTTCCTTGTTATTCAATTTTGTTTCTAATTGTGACGCTAATAAGAATCTTATTGGGAGTTTTTGTGGGTGGATATGGGATGTTATGTCGTGGTTGTTTGGCTAGGAGTATTGTTGTCACGGACAATAGGGCTGAGTGCGTTGACAGCTGATTTCTGAAGACAAGCTTAGTGAAGACAATCGGAATTTTCAGTGGCTCAAATGAGTGACAAATAGCCTCATAACAACCTCCGTTAATGTTTTCTTTCACCGCATTGTTTTTAAAATGACCATTCTTTTTATTTTAATTTTATTTACCGCCAGTGGTATTCGTTTGCATGAAATATTGGATTATTATATTTTTATAATTTGAATTTTTTCGAGAATTAATGTGACTTTTGAATTCGATAATTTATCGCCTTTGTTTGAAGATGCGGTGTTATTGTTTTTTATTTAACACTTTCTTTAAATTTATTGACGTGTCAAAAATTTTCGTCGCGTCCATCATAATATTATTACAAGTACGAAACGTAAATATTGAGTGAAATAATTAATTTTGAGGATAAAATCATGTTGGGCAGAAAATCATCAACAAAGAAAAAAAAATCAATACCTTAAATTCCTATACTGTATTAAGTAGAATTTCGAATAAGTAAGTCGCAAAGTTTGTCATGTCACATGTCTTTCACAAAAAGTCATATAAATCTATAGTTCAAAGATCTAGATCCTATGACATAACAATTATCCCATCTTCTCAACCCGTCAAACAAAAGAAAACTCTGATTTTATATTTAAACAAAACCTATTTGCATCCCTTACAAGAACTGTCACTTTTCCCGAGTAATACTACAAGATTAAAGTGTCACGACACGTGTCAACTAAAGTACACTTTGACACATCGGATACGTGCCGCAGATTGTTTATACTAGCACATCACTAGTTGAAAAAAAAAGAAACATTTAAGTGTCAAATGTAGACTTTATTGTGATTGAGTAAAGTTGAGTTTGGTAAGTTTTGTTGCTACTTTAGATGTAATATTTAAATGACAATGTTAAATGTTTTTTTGTTCTGTTTTGTCATAGTGTCAAGTATATGGAGTGGGTAGAAGTATGAAATTATTTTTAAAAATCTAATCTTAGATGATAGGTATTTAAAATAAGTTATCTACTACAAGACTAGATCTTAAAAAAAATTAAGGTTTTAAATAAATAAAAGGGCCTAACATCTCAATGTAGTCTCAAATTGTCCTACTATCATTTTAATACCAATTTTTGCGTCGGCGGCGTTGCGTCGTTGCATGGATGGATATGAGGACGTTTGTTACTCTTTCACGCAAAAACCTTTAAACAGATTTTAATAAATCTTTATATATATTGTAGTTTGCACATTAGAATAACACCGTAGATTTGAATTTTTTCAAGATATGATGACATTTTCGCAAAATGTCGCGGACAGCCTCTAGTCATGAATATAATACAAAGAATGAAGTATTTTGCCTACATCGAAAGCAATTTTGTTTTCTTTATTAAATACTGAAACAATTTAAAAGCCACTGGCTTATTATCTAAATAGTTTAACAAAATAATAGTTCATTGAAAAAATAAATCACGTTTTATAAAAAACATACAAGAATAACTCTGCCAAAATAGAAATATTATGTTATGACGTCACTGTGTAAATTAAGCTCTGATGCACTAGCGGTTGGAATGCTTCTGTGTATTGTAGTGTCAAAATGATTTTATTCATAGATAGATAAATTCATCTAAAATTAAATTAAAATGATAAAAACATAATACATTAAAACGAAAGAAAACAAAAAAAACCTTTAAAAAATAAATTAAAGAAGAGAAACTATGCTGATTTCGGAACTCAGATTCCTCAGAGAAGAAACCAGCAAGAAACTCTAGAGGTTGATCTTTGAAAAATATTGTTTACAGTCATGTTTTTACAAAAGAAAAACTCAAATATTATTATCATTATGGAGCTAGAGCATTTCCACAGCATACCCTAGCTCTAGTATACTGAAATTGTACACGAGATACACAACAATGTTACCATATACAAAAAAAATTATTAATTTCGACCGTGGGATAAACGTCACTGATAAAACAAGAATATTAACAATTTTATTGAACTTGCCCAACGTTACAAGCCGCGTAGGCGCTAGGCGGTTCAAACGCGGATGCATAAGTGCTTAACCGATTTAAATAGAATAAACACGCAATTAATCGTTTGATATTAGCAATTAATAAATGTATTAGAGTCATAAATATCTGTATTGTTGACGGTAGACAAATGTGTAGTGTGGTTTGTCTTGTGACATAACTCTTGTGTATAGATGTCGTTGGTTTTTGGTTAAGGGATAGATTGGATAGATAATTTTACCCTATTTTATGCCTTTTTAAAGGGTATTTAATATTTATGTATTCTCTGATGAAAATCAGGGAACGAGATCTGCTTATATTGAAACTAAATTTTACTTCATGAAAGAACTGGCAGAAGATAGGACCAAGTGGCGGATGCTCTGCTGACAACAGTTTAAAGGCCCGACTCATCATTGACAGATATTTTATACCTGTCTCTGGCTAAAACGTCATTTTTTATAAATTATAGGTGTATTTTTCATTTAAATTTCTTAAATAAGTATGATGATAAAATGCGAAAAGTATGAATCAAACGTCTTACCCTTAAAAAGGTGATAATAGATGCATTCTAAATCTATTTTTTCTTTTATTTCGTATTGCCCACATTAAATTGCTTCTGTCTCATTCCATTCGTTCCTTGTTTATCTTCACGAAGTGTTTTGGAATTTCTAAACGATTTCTTTCTATTTTATTATTTAACGAAATGGTTTGTTTTATATTTGACGCTTGGACTTTAATTTATTTGTTTAGTAGAATTAATTAGGTATTACAAGTTACACTATTCGGTAATTTATTTTTAATGGTAATAAAATTACAAAATAACTTTTATCATTTATAGAATTAATTTTTGTTTCCTAAAAGTATGGCGATCACCGTAACTACATGAAAAAGTAGTAGTTACAGCACGTTTGTTCTAAAAAAACACATAGGTATAATTCATTGGCTCGTTTCTAAAAACTAAGTATATTATAACCAAACCAAAAAAGCACATAGCTTCAAAAATTAAAATCTCAAAAAAATAACCTCATAACTCAAAAACCAAGTAACCAAGCCAAAAAAGTCTTTAAAAAAGCTACCTCCTACATTATAATACAGCAACTAAACTCCACCTCACGTCAGATGATTATAAGAAGATTATCTGACGCTTCGTGATAGGAAGCCATGTAATTACAGCAGGTTATATCAACCAGGAGTAGCCTTAGATTAATGAAGTAGAGCATAGATGGAGCATCCAGCTATGACAAGGTTAAATAGGTACGCTTTACTTTGCCGATACTATACTTGAAAATCATTTTTACATTTTGAAGAAATTTTTTAGTTTATAATATTAAAAAAATCATTTTAAAAAATAAGTAGAACTTATATTCGAATCCAAATAAATTACTATTTTTTATCTAACGCTAGATGTTATGTTCCAGTGTTGGACATTGCTCCTTAATTTTTACTCTGTATGAAAAAATATAATTACGTTATAAGGTGCGAGATGAAAAATTTAATCTAAATTTCAAAACTGTATTTGTAGAAATAAATGAAATTAATACACAGTAGGTACTAAAAAAAAGTGCCTGCTAAAATAGCCTAATTACTTATAAAAATATAGTAGCCTATTCACTAATAAGCAAGGCTCCCTCTACCTTACTCTACGGCCACATTATATCAGTCAGGGGTAGCGTTAATCATACTGGTAACACAAGAATATCCAGCAAAATACATCTTGGGACTCAAACCGATCGTACTTTCAAATCAGCGGAGTGCCTAGTTATTTATTGCTTCTAGGATTACATATTGTCGTTACCAATGATTGCCTCAGATTAAGGTAATAGAGAGAGAGAGTCATTATGATCCATTTTAAAAGGTACTTAGTAAGATTGTGTTTGGTTAGTTATTGCATTTTGTTATAATTATTATTATTGTTTTGTTTACAATCTCGTATAGGTAAAAATCAACCCTTCTTCGCAGAAAATTTGCATTTTTCAAAAAAAATGTGATTTATATTAAGTAGGTAAGCTTAAATATCATCAAAATTGGTATAGCAGTTTTAAAGTGACACGCCATACATAAGTATCTACTTATTGTCGCTATTGTAATAGGTAAGTAAGTTTTTTTTAAAACCCTGTCTTTTAAACCTTTTTTTTCAATAAAACTTCATTGTAATAGAAGTAAGTTTTTTTTAATGTGACCTATGTTTTAAAACAATTTTTTTTTCAATAAAACTCCTCAAAATCTTAAAAAAATGTACCAATATCACCCAACAACAATAAATATTTCATCCCCAAATATACACTAAGCCTAAAACCAACAAACTCAGAGAATTAGCGTTCTTTGCCGTCAATAATATTGTTATAATCCATACATTATTACACGTCCCCCCATCTATGACGTATTATGACATTGATTATTATGTCGATAATATTTTCATAAGAGTTACTGTTTTGTCGATGGTAATTCATACTAGGCAAACATCACTGTGATGTACAGAGATGAAATGAAATGAAATGAAAAATCATTTAATCCTGTAGGTTTTGACAAAACTTAGGACGGGTAATTTTTTAAAGTTAATGCTAGATTCGCAAGAGTACAGTTTGTTCAATAAATAAGATAAACTTTTATTTTTAAATGAATTTTATTGCACATAGAAAGAACTTATAATTTTGATACAATATGGCGAAGAGACAGAATATAAAAAAGATATTAGTAAGGCCCAAAAACTACTTCAATATATACAGCCTAGTTTAGAACAAAATCTTTTTTCTGTATTCTTCAACATAAATTCCCCCCCGGCGGAAGTTAAAAAGAAACTAATAACAAAATCTTCTCAGAGAACTTCTCTAACTTGAACTTCTCTGGAAACTTATAATAAATTAAATACAATAATAAAAAAAAACTTAACGTTATTTTGCAAGCAATAACAACATATGTAAATTATTAATCATCGTAAATTGGTAATACAGCAATCTTATTTATAGCTCGAGTTTGCAAAAATCCATTTTTAGTTCTTACTTCAACGGCCCTAACTAGCCCATCATTACCTTTTAGCACTTTAGTAATTCTACCTACAGGGCATTGCAGTCCCGGGTTTCGGCACCAAATGTTCAATAAATAAGATGAACTTTTATTTTTAAATGAATTTTATTGCACATAGAAAGACTTATAATTTTGATACACAGTTTTCCCCAGAGAAAAACCTAGTAAGAAACTCTGTAGGTTAGATGTTTGTCTTATGTCTATGTATTTATACATATTTACAGTAAGCTTGACGTTGGCTGAATTCACAATAGTATTTGTCATTAATAGTAGGCATAAACGATAATGGTTGCCATTAAAATATACGTCATTAAGTATTTTCAGTTAAGTTAAGTCAAGAAGACTCCTTTCTTGTATTTATCAACATAACCTCAAAATAAAATTATTAATGAATTAAAAGTTATAAACAATAAATCAATTACAAATTACTAGCTATTAAAAGCTAAAAGGAGACTCGAATCACAATAAATTTTGGTAAAACTTCTTGGAGTATGAATTAAAAATATTATTATTATTATCTACATTTTTTTCAAATTTAAAACGTCTACCTGCTCAAAACCAAACAAAAATTCACCCGAACAAACTTTCATTCACTTTTCTATTTCCCGGACAGCTTACAAAGGGGAAGCTGTCATAATCCGTAATATTCCACTCTCGATCACAAGCCGGCACAAAGGCGTAATATAGCGCGATAATCCCCTATTGTGGCGCCATCTTTTGACGGATTGCCGCCAACTCAATAGAGATTACTCTCCGCGCCGCTAGGGGACGCTTTTGTTAGAAACCCTATTGTAAGTTGTAGTAGATAATTTGTTTTTGGATTTTCACTGTTTTCATTTTGTTCGGCGTGGATTGGGAAAGCTTTGGCTAGTTTAATTTCGTTTTGTATAGCTTTGATGTTTTAAAGGACGTGGGTGGTATTTGGATACTTGGATACTATCTATTAATAGATATCTAGACTGGGAAAGATTTGTCTATTTTTTACCTAGATAGGTGATTGCTATAACTGAGACTAAATACCTGCTAAATATTGACTAGGTAAATCGACCATATCAAATGAACCATTTCGGTATAGGTAAGTATAGTGTTTACAAAAATACTTATGTAAGTACTTACTTAAAAATGTCAAAAGAACGTAAACACTTGCGGTCACGGCGTGGGTCAACTACTAAACAGATTTTAATGAAACTTTACAATATTGTAGCTTATATATCAGAATACCACATAAAATATTTTATTGCATAAAATATTATATTGTAACTTTATGCTATCTACACACCAAAGCCGCCGGCATGCCGCCGGGCTAGGCCGACGGCTTTGGCTTTGGTGTGTAGATACCATTATCACGTCATGTTCGAGCAAGAAAGTCGTGGGCAGCCTCTTTTAGTTACAAGAATGAAGGTGTATTTTCTTAATACACCTAGCAACTTAATGAACTACACCACCACCTAAAACTACAGAACCCTATAACCCCAATTGAAAAGGGTACTTAAGTTACGTATCGTTGTTTCACCCCACAGAATTAAATGTTTAACCCGAAAATTATTTAGTTGTGTTACACGTCATCTGATGATGGATCACGGCAATAATTGCGTCGGGGGTGACACACCCTGAGTAATTTGTTGGAAATTCTCTTGCGTTATTGATGGATTTCCTTGGGATGTGATAGGGGGAGGAGAAGGGTAGGGCGGTGTGGTATTGTTTTTTTGTTTGCATTTGATATCGGGGACTTGTTAAGCAAAGGCTAAAGTAGAGTAGCTAAAGAGTACACTAAACCGACATGAAGAGGTATGAGGTAGCTGATGAATGCAGATGACGTGAAATTAGTGTGTTTGGATCAACTTTTACTATAGGGCCAAGTTCGAAAACATAAAAAAAATTGTTCCTCCATACTATCAGCTGATCATCTGAATATCAGCTGATACTATCAGCTGATTCATTGTGCATGGGGAGTACAAATTTTTTTGAATGATTTCAACCTTGGTCTCACAGTAAAAGTTGTTTGTTGTCACGAGTACATGCATATCCTTTTCTATCGTTTAACTAATTCAAAGTCACCCTGTATGTATGAGATTGTAAATGCTGATGACAATTGAATAATTTTTGGGATATATAACTTGACGCACACCAAGTTTCTCAGAAATATATCTAAATAATGTACAAGAAAACAGCATGGGTATATCAAACGTCGAAAATTGTAGTTGAGATGGAAAAAAGAAAGTTTATTTAAAGTGAGAACAACAAACAAAAATAACCTTGATTACAAACCAAAATAAAGTAAAATTTTAATTCATTCAAAAACGCGTGATTATTATCAAATTCCGCAAAAACGGCAGGAAATGGCGCGTATTTTTATAAAAAATCACCAATTTGTGGATGTAAAATTAGCACCAGTTCATATTAAATGTTGAGTTTTATGCTCGCTCCTTTCAGTAGTTATTTTGTACAGTTGGATTTCAATTTGGATTATGACAAAAATATAAACAGATATCGTATAATTTTTGTTTTTCCAAAATTTTAGAAATTTCTTGGCTAATTAACATATTCTTATGTTTTAAAAAAAACCTTTTTTTATGTTTAAGTAGGTAGGTACATTTTTTTAATTAGGGCAAATGCCGTTAAGGATTTTGCTAATTCCTTTTTTTGTAAAGTACTTAGATGAAAAATTAAAATTTGGTAAAACCGAAAAAATATTTTTTGAAAGATTTTAGATTTAAGTATACCTATCTACATACATATTTAAATTTTTAAAGAAATGTAAAATTAAACTTAAAACTTTTACATTATAAAAGCTTCAAAATTCTAGTAACTTACCTAAATTTTATGTTATTAATATCCAAAATTACTTTTTAATCAAAACTTACGAGGGCTATGTCAGAAACTAAATTAAAAGTTATTTCAATCCATTAATAACTAGAAAAACATATTAACATGAATGTTTCTGTCTACTCTACAATATCGAAAATAATTAAATAATTTACTACCTATTATATTAAATTGTAAGGGCTGTTACACACTGCACGATTTTTTCGTGCGATTTTCGAAACGGAATCCGCAAGATTAGATTTGCGTATAAAGATTTTTGAATGATTATACTAAAAATAAATGCCTTTCTTTAATTTTTATAATTCTAAATGAACATTTCAGTGCAAAATAAAAATTTTGTGTTGATTAGTTATATTTAATTAATATCTTTAATATAGGTACCAACTATAAATTTTCTGTATCACATTTTTTAAAGAATTACCATTCATTTTTTTTTGTGGTCTCTGCCTACCCCGACGGGTGAAAGGCGGTGTGAAGGATATGTAAGCATAAACAATAATAACCTCTCTTAACACACTCCGATTTAAAACACAGTTTAAAAACCCCCTTAAACAATGTTTACCAAAATCATCTCGGAAAGAAAATTATAAGAAATATTTATGAAACTAACATAAGCATAACAATCGTATATATAGTAATAAAACGTGTCAGCAAGGGAATAATTGGAGCAGAAAATTATTATAATATTATAAATAGTTTAGAGGCGGGATATAATTTTATTCGTGTCGTATGGGAGCAGGCCACGGCCGTAATTCATATTTTAAAGAGCTCGGCTTTAGTGGTTTTGATACTTGGACGTTTGATACAGTTTTAAAAGTTTTCAGTGTGTTTTTTTATAAGTAACAAGCAGTAAAAGAGAGTTACACTGAAAATAACTTCATATATGTAAGTAAAAAAGTAAAAAGATTTATTTGTGTTACTTACGTCTGTGCTAAGTATCTAAGTTCTAAAAGTGTTGCTAGGTACTTATTCTAAATTAAAATAAAAATGTAATTAATTGGTCTTGTGTGTGCTAAGAACCTCTCAAAATGCATTAGAACAAGTATCTTCATATCAATAAAAACTTTTAATTTGGTATCCCACGTACACATTATCACAATCACTCATCGTATATCATATTTCAAACAAAATTAAACATTCACATCCTCAAAGTATCAAAACTATCAACTCTACACCGGAAAAAGATTTGATTGTAGCAAAAATTATAATAAAATAATTCATAAAATAATTCATAAAATAAAAATTGTGTGTTTATTCTGACGCGTCTCAAACTACACGACACTACGTGCAATAATTTTATAGTTTTATTAGCATTTCTCTGGAGAAAATATCAAGAAGAGGCGGATTTGTTGGACGATTTATCGGGGACTAGGTGGAGCTCGCGACTTTCGTTGTCGACACAGTTTATCATTGTACTCGAAGATATAGTTTGGAATAAAAATATTTGGTGATTTATTTAAACTTTTGTTGGATTCATCGTCCTTAGCTTTAAATGAATAGGTAGCTTCAAAGTTTGCCAAGAATTTAAAGGTATTCTTATTATGTCCATGTAATAAGTACCTTTAAAACAATCAATTACTTATATGGTTTTATTAAACATCACATATTATACAAATCATAGGTATAGGTTTACAACCACGATTTTAAACTTTGAAACTAACTCTTCATCAAAATCAATTCAGTAGTTATTGCGTAATCAAACAACAAACATTCAGACTTTATAATTCTCAAACAAATAAGATAATCATCTAGAGTTTAAAACTTTGTTTCCGTCAGAAGCAAATTAGAATAAATTTCAATTTTCTCTGATTAACCATGTCGCCGAATCTTTTGATCTTGCGCATTCGATCTATAAGTTTTTATGTATCAATTTAAATGATAGAAAGATCCTTGTCACAAAAAGTTAGCGGACTACACTTACTTGTCAAACATTAGAACGTTGAAAAGTGACGTCATTATGCAAAATTTATTTTTTATTAGATTAAAAACTGCTTTCAGCTGTCATTTGTTTTATGTTCTCTTTTTAATTTGTGTTTGGTTTATTTTTGTGGTGTTGTTTACTGTTCTTTATTTAAAAATTGGTTTATGTTACACTATTCAAAATGTAACACAAAGTAAGAGGATGTGTTAAAAAAAAGAAAAGAATGAAATGAAATGAAATGAAATGAAATGAAATGAAATGAAATGAAATGAAAATCATTTAATCCTGTAGGTTTTGACAACACTTAAGACGGGTCATTTTTTAAAGTTAATGCTAGATTCGCAAGAGTGCAGTTTCCCCAGAGAAGAACCTAGCAAGAAACTCTGTAGGGTTGCTCTTTTTAATTTAAGTTTTACAAATCTCAGGCATAAACACAGAAACATATAATCAAATTAATATTTCAAAACAGCTATCCATAAATAAATAATAAAAATTTGACCCCACAATATCCAGGAAAAAGTAAGGCAAGCAAATGGGAAACAAAGAAGTGAAATGCTTAGTTTGATGGGATCCGCATGACATGACCGGCCATCACAGCAGCACCTTCACACAGGTCTCAACGCATGTGCCAGCCATCAACCCCTTCCACATATTTTAGGGAAGTAGGAGACCCGACACACAGCGCCACCACTGCAACGGCGTAAGCGAGCATGACATATCACACGTTTCGCCTTATTCATAAGAAAGCTTAGCTATTACAGAATTACAGATACCATACCTACCAAAATACTGCAGAGGCAACATTTTTACAACACAATAACATTCATATAATTTAAGGAATGTAAGTAATTCACAATTGTATGAGAACAGGTATGCTAGAGAAAGCTTGATAGAAGAGCAGGTCAATCCCATGGATTTGAGTCATCTAAATAATCGTTAATTTTATAATATCCCTTTTTGTTAAGTTTTTGTTTAACAATAACCTTGAATTTATTGAGGGGTAGTTCGCGTATACTGGTAGGGATCTTGTTGTAAAAGCGTATACATTGACCCACAAACGACTTATTTACTTTCTTTAGTCGACTAGCATGGGGCACTAATTTATCCCTATTTCTAGTATTAACAGTATGTATATCACTTAGTTGTTTAAATTGATGTATATTTTTTTTTGTAAACATTACATTAGTGAAGATGTATTGCGATGCTAGTGTTAATATGTCAATATTTTTAAAAACATCCCTAAGAGATTCCCTGGGACCTAGTTTATAAATCGATCGAATAGCACGCTTCTGCAGAACAAAGATGCGCTCAGAGTCGGCGGCGTAACCCCACAGCAGAATGCCGTAGGACATAAGACTATGGAAGTAGCTGAAGTAAACTAGCCTGGCAGTTTGAACATCTGTCAGGTTTCTTATTTTTTTAACCGCATAAGCTGCAGAGCTGAGCTTATCTGCTAACTTGTCAATATGGGGGCCCCATTGTAATTTAGAATCCAGAGTAATACCAAGGAATATGGTTGTTTCCACAAGACACAAACTCTGTCCCTTCATCTTAATATCTGTAGTTACTTGTCCAACATTGGGCAAAGTAAATTTAATACATTTAGTTTTCTTTTCATTAAGCACTAGATTATTGGCATTAAACCACTCGACTACTTTACTGATAGCATTGTTTACGTCGTCATATAAATTCTGTTGTCGTCTAACTTTAAAAAGTAAAGAAGTATCATCAGCAAACAATACTATATCATGACAGTTATTTACAAGACTTGGCAGATCATTAATATAAATTAGGAAGAGAAAAGGACCGAGAATTGAGCCCTGTGGGACACCCATGCTAACCGCAGATCCACTCGACACTTTGCCGTTTACATCAACCCTCTGTACACGTCCATACAAGTAAGATTCTAATAGGCTGAGTGCGGTGTCCTTTACACCGTAATAATGAAGTTTCCTGACCAAAGTACGATGATCAACGCAATCGAAAGCCTTGGATAAATCGCAAAAGACACCCAAGGCGTCGTGTGACTTCTCCCAGGCATCAAATATACACTTTATTAAATCAACACCTGCGTCGGTTGTTGAGCGACCCCTGGTAAAACCAAACTGTTTCAGGTGCATTAGTTTATTGGAGTAAAAGTGAAATTGTAGTTGATCTAAGATTAGTTTTTCAAATATTTTACTTAAGGTTGGCAATATAGATATAGGTCTATAATTGGTGGGGTCAGTCTTACTGCCTGCTTTAAACAAAGGTATGACTTTACTGTGTTTCATTAGGTCAGGAAAAATTCCCTCATCTATACATTTATTAAAAACCATAGCTAGATGGGGTGCTACGCAGTTTATGATGGAATTAACTATTGTAACGGAAAGGCCATGCAGATCAGCGGTTTTTTTAATAGTTAACGATTTAAAGGCCTTTACTATTGAATATGCATTGACGTGACGAAATGCAAAGACTTGGTTGGACTCGGCCACGTTCTGCTTCAACAAAGATTCAGAAACAAAACTACCGAATAAACCGAACACAATCTACAAAAGTCCTCAAAGTTATATTATGAGAAACTCTCGCAATGTTCCCATACTGGCTTATAGAAGCAATCCAATCAAAGTTAGGAGAACACTCAGCACTTTTATGAGCTATGGGATTAAGGACATTATTATTGTGTCGGGTTTTAGTTTGCGAGATGAGTTTTGGTGTTGTTTATTATTTTAATGGGGAAGGGATTATGTATTTTTAATATAGATTGTCTTTGCTTTTGCCTCGATTATATTAGGAGGGATAATACACACACAGTACACGTTTATACACATACTTAAGTATATCTGTCACGGTTTTTATCTAATTGTGTAGGCAGAGACAACTTCCCTTTACTTACAGTTATGCTTCTTTCAATTCATCCACATTCATCATGAGTAATTTAAATTTTCATGATGTATATTGTGAAAATAACAATCTTCACAGGTTAGTATATAAGTATTAAACAATTACACTTAATTAAATATTATAAATGTAGTCCTTTAAAATAATAAAATTAACCATTAAATTCTAAAACCAACATAATAGAGAAACTAAATGTTAAAAACCTTCAAACATCTCCCACGAGGTTTAACCCTTATTTTAAAAATAAAAGTTCATAAAATTCAAATTAGCATCCCCCTTCTTAAAACAGTCGTTTAACATTCATAAATAACCCCTTCAGAGAGGGGGGTTGTATAAAAAGTCCCCAACAATTAACAAATCGGCCGTTTCGGGTTAATTTTAACCGTTTCAGTGCCGTAACCTGAAACAGTAGAACAATAAATTGTTGGATGACATAGAGGAGAAAGTGTAAGGGCGTGGTCATAGTAACTTCTTTAATGAAGACTCATTTTAAAATATGTATTTAGTAGAATCTGGCCGAGATTGTCGGAATATATTGATTTTGTAAGTTTTATATATTTAACTAGAGGCTGCCCGCGACTTCGTACACAGAATATCATATTAATAAGTTTGCCCTAAGTGTAGGTACCTATAAGCACAGGTATACGCTACAATTTTGAAAAGTTACATCAATTCCGTTGAGTAGTTTTTACGTGAAAGATTAACAAACATCCTGGCATACAGCCATCCACTAACATTGACTAATTGACTATCAAGTCCCTAATATTAATAGGATTAATCTTTCACGTACCAGAAAAAAAGAACAATAGAAAATCTATTGTGTCTGAGTTTATATTGGGTCAGTGGGATGTGAGAGGTTAAGTATTTTTTATTGCTGAAGAATAATCTTTTTTTTAAACTTTGTTTCCTCTATCACAATTTCAAAAGACCAAAAAAACATTTGTGTCAGAAAATCTCCATTATAAACCAACCTTAACCAGTTATTTGAAACTTTTTACCATTCACATCTGTTTGTTATTCTATCTATTTCTGTACATCCGAGTGTTTTATCCTTCCCCTGTCATTGTACCTCAATTAAGAAGCCGCATTTCTTTTTAATGACCGCCGTTGTATATCAATCGTCCTCAATGCAATTATATTTATTTTATGCGAAGTTTTTTTTCGATAATTATAATTGTGTCGCATTGAAAACTTTATGTGGAACGTACTTTATTTTGTGTTTTATGTGTTGTTCGTTGATTTTTTTGCGAGGAATTAATATTTTATGTTTTTGTGAATTTTTTTGGTGAGTAGTTTTTTTTTTTGTTTTGCTCGTAATTTTGTAAAAAATAACGTAATGCTGTAAATTTTGCATAAAAAAAATGTTTTCATGTTTATGTTATAAAATGTTTATTGACTACTTATAATTCTTTGGTTGAAAGTGAAGGGAAGTGGTCTTTGCCTACCCTGATGGGGAGGATGCGTGATAGATATGTAGGTATGTATTTGTGAAAACAACACAAGTCCAGAATCGCAGTATTTTCGAAAATCACTTATTTACAGATCTTTTATACGAAAACTAATATCTAAAACTAAAGCTACGAATACCAATATTTTAATATCAACCGACCTACTTCCAAGATAAAGGCCTTAAACGTTCCTCCCAAAGGATTAGATTCAGCTACAACCTACAACAGACAACTAGATACCCAATTTACACTAGCTTTCATACACGCAACGTTTCAAGTTAAATCTTCCGTGATAAGATGCAACTATTACCTAAAAGAAATAACTAGAGTCCCCAAATGTATGTGCTTTCATACGAATGAGGTTTCAAGTAAAGTGTTGCGAGTTACGCCTGCAGTTATGACTTCACTGCACTTATGCATCTTCGCAATTTCTTCGGATATTTACTTGAATGAAAATGTATGTTTGTAATATGAGTTAAATTACTTTTAATGTATTGAAAATGTTAATGAGATATTGTTATACGTAGATACTCTCTCTCTCGTAGTAATGGGGATGATGACTGCATTCAAAAATTCAAAAAAATATATTTAGTCCGTCTTTTAGGCTATTAAAAATATTTGAAACACATTTTTTACCTGATCAAATACATAAATAAATACAAAGATACAGAGCATCAAAGTTACGGAGTGGTGGGAATTGACGTCACTCCTCGGTTAAAATCGTACTGCGGTGTGACGTTATGAGCAACTTTAACCCAGTGTATCTATGTCATTTTTAGTTTAAGAGAACAAAGAAAAAATACGTGTCGAATATTTTAAAATAATCTATGTGATTGCCTAAATAATTTTTTTTAGTCATTTCTATATTGTAAGTAGGATTCGTTTTTTTGTAAAGTGACAAAAGGCAAATGGATACTAAACTCAAATAACGTTTATTTCTTTTTTTTTTCGTTGTTGAAATCTTAACATTAGCAATTCTAAACACCTAAATATAAAATAACTAAAAAGTAAAGACTACGACTTTTTTTACTTTTTTTTTTAAATCAATAATATCTAATCTAACTTTGCATTTGTTTCTCCACAAAACAAAAAAAGAACTACAAATAGTACCTCAAAACAATAATAGCAGTAGGCAAGGGTATAGATCGCAACGTTTAGATGTGGTCCAGACCTCCTGCGCGCGCGCATCTTGATCCACCTAACGAGCTCGAACAATGTCTCTATTAGCTTATTCTGGACTTTTACATTCGAGTAGGGGGATGTGTGGAGTCGTTCTTCAACATTTAATTTAAGAGTTAGACTCTTGTCGGTGGAGTGTTCGCCATCTAGGCCTATCCTCTGCCAGTGCTTTAACTTTTTGATTCGACATGACGTTAACTTTCTCTTTTACTTGAGTGAAGGAAGTACGTCGCGGTCTTCCTCTACCTCTCTTCCACTCAACCTTTCCTTCAATAATGTTTCTCAAGAAACCGGCATATTTTCTACAGTTCTATTCATGTGATTTTTTTTCGTGTCTATGCACAGCGTAGACCACGAGGAAGTGGATCTTTCTTCTCTGACTCGGTGATGATGGCTCAGCGTCACTTAGTTTTTTATAACTTTTGCTATGGGACCAAATTTGAAATCAAAAAATTTCAACTTCCTATACAAAATGTACCTACCAGAGTGATAGTGTTAGTTAACTATGGGAGAAAAATATTATAATTTTGAATGATTACGAACTTTGTCCCATAGTAAAACATGTACGAGTACAAGCATATCTTTTTCTATCCTTCACTAATCAAAAGTCACCCTGTAAATCCTTACGTACTTACATTTTCCCAAGTATTTTACCTTAAAATAAAAATAAAATGGAATTTATACGCTTTCTTTTTATAATCAAATGAAAAAATAATCTCAAGTCGACTCCACTCCACCCCAGTCTAATGGAAGTAAAGCATTCCCCTTACAGCTCCATGCAAATAAAGTTGGTAGCAAAAACAAAGAGAAACAAGGTAATTACACTTGGTGGAAAATTAACTGACATAGATACGGTGTACATGCAAGCCATGCACGGCCGTAATGAGTCCTGATACCGACCGTTTTAATGCACGCCAGTGTATTGGTGGAGTTCGGTTTTGATGGGCCAATTTATTTTAAAAATAGATTAAGGTACACTTACGTGCATTTAGAGCAAACAGAATAATTCTTAAATAAAAATTTTTAGACGTAATACAATAGATTTCTGTCGATTACAGCAATGTTTGTCTCTAGCAGGAATCGAACTCACGACATACAGCATGGCAATCACTACCAACCACGCCAACTGGACAGTCAAATCCTACTAATATTATAAATGTCAATTTTTGTACCGATAGATGGATGGATGTTTGTTACTCTTTTACGCAAAAACTACAGAATAGATTTTAATGAAATTTTACAATAACTTAGCTTGGACATCAGAATAATCAGAATAAAACACACGTTGAAACGCAACTGCAACGCAACTGAAACTGCTAGTAAACTTGAGTTTCAACAGCAACTAGTTTGAAACGTTTCGTTTCAGTTGCATCGTGTGTGGTTTTCTTAGGAAGTCTATAGCAGAAACTGCGATGCAACTCAAAAGTAACTAGCAGTTTCAGTTGCGTTGCATTTGCGTTTCACCGTGGGTTCTGGGTCTTACACATAGGCTATATTATTTTGAGATATCATGTTTTTCTTCCGATATATTACGATAAACGAATTCTCGGGCAGCCTCTAGTACTTATTAAATATATAAAATTATATATTTATTTACACATAATAATTATCATATTTAATTCGGTTGTTTTTAAATCGTTTTAAAAAGTCGTAAATAGTTATCAAAGTGACAAATGTCCACTTAGTTATTTGGCTACAAAAATTTATGTTTTATCGATTAACATACAGTTAATAAGAAAATATATGAAGTTTTTAATCATGAGATATTTGCTTTTAATGACATTCTATCCTACTTATGTTATAAATGTCAATGATGGTGCCGATGAATAGATGCAATGCTGGATGTTTGTTACTCTTTCACACAAAAAGTACTGAACAGATTTCTATGAACCCGGGCTATATTATAGCTTAGTGCTTATACTTCACTTTAAGATAAAAAAGTAAAATAAAATAGGTATAATAAAAAGTAATGTCCTATAGAGTCAGTTTTAAGCTAATTTTAGAACACGCTGCATACGAAACAGAAAAATGTCACCCTTTTATAAGGTAAAAGAAAAAAAACTTTTTACGTCAAAACTAACATCTATATTTAGAGGCAATTTATAAAATAAAGAAACGCGATCTTTTCTGCATGTAGGGGCAAAGTTAACCCTGTGAATGCCACATAAATCTGGACTGGAAGGGTTGTAAATCCAGTACCCCTTCTAACATCAGTGATGGAATATCACCAGTATAAACCGACCCCTAACTCCCCCTTCAACCTTATTTCAACAAGACAAATCGGGGGTTTACTACTGAAATTAAGAGGTCAGCTTACAATGGTCAAAGGTTTATAAATACGAATGAAAATTTCAAGGAGTTCCTAAGATATGTTTCGGTATACCCTTTCTAGTCTATTTTGTAAATTGATATTGGTTTTTGGGCACCGTTTATCGGCGAATGTTGTAAAATTTTAATTTGTTTCTCGAATGTTTCTTTTTTGGTACATAATTTAGGAAGTGCTTTTATTTTTCGCACGTATTTATTTGTGTAATGGCGTGGTAAAGTGTTGCATATTTGAGGTCTACACACATCCGGGCCGTGCCCGGGACGTGACCGGTTCGTGGCCTGTCAGGAGGAGAAAAAATATGTCGTCATGACAACGTGTGTGAACGAATCCATAGAAAATGTATGGAATGATATTTTTTCCTTGACAAGTCCCGGACACGGCTCGGATGTGTGTAGAGAGACCGTTAGGTGAGGTTTATTGTACTATGGAGAGTATTGTAGTCCTGGGGGCTTAGCACGGCATACCGCGACAATTATCTCACGTATGCTGTCCTTATCACATTTAAAACTATAGACAGAGACGTAAGCGTGACAAACGCATGACGTCTTGTCACGGAGTGCCATGCTAAGCTAGCTGATGTGTCTTTATTTAGCAGCTTCTTAACATCCTCACTACAATGGTATGAGCCTTCTATCATTAGAATGATGTCGAACACTTCTAGAATACTTATCTATTGTTACGATACGTATGCATAAATTAACAGATAGTTTCCGCAGTAATACAAACAGAAAACTTACATACATAAATATCTATCACGCCTCTCTCCCATCAGGGTTCCATCGGCAGAGTACACTTCCCTCCACGTGCTACAGTCCAAACATACTTCTTTCACTTCATCTACATTCATCAATCGCCTCATACATGCTCGTCAAACAAGAAAACAGAATACCTACTTAAACAAACTAACTAGAACTAACTTTGCTATAAAACTTAGTTAAAAACTAACTACTACTTGATTGACTTAAAATTCTTCAAGAAAACATTGTCTTTTTTTATTCTTCCTAGTACTATTATTATTGCCTATAGCAAGTCCTGCCTTATGCTATCTAGACACCAAAGCCGCCGGCATGCCGTCGGGCTAGGATGGCGGCTTTACGTCATACGAATGGCAGCTGTCAAGAAAGCCGGCGGCTTTGGTGTGTAGATACCATTAAATATGTACCTACATGAAAATATCTCAACCAACTCCATCTATTTCTGTTCAAAGAAAACAACAATAAATCGCCCCATTCACAATCGAGAGACCGCAATTTTTTACACGCTTTAGAGTTCCTCAGGTGGAAAGTGAACCCATTAAGGTATTGACGCCGCGTGTACGGTACCCGCAATAATTCACAAAGAAAAGCTACTGCCAATATCGAAGTAGTGTTTGATCAAAGATTAAAAGTGTGACAGAATAGTTATACAGTAATAAAATTGATTTGTGCCTATTTCCAAAACCTGTACTTATAAAGTAAATATTCACTGGCAGACAACCTTATACTGCATTAAACAATATAATTTTTAAGACACTACGATATATTTTTAATACTTTTGTTTCAGACTGGACAGAAGCCATTTCTTTGTGCATTTGAGAGCCAGCTGAAAGAATATAGTCCAAAAAGCTAACCAAGTTCAGATACTAAACTTTAATTTCCAATCTCAGCCATAAAATACCATCATCACTTTTGTTTTTTTTTATTGTTATTTTTTAATATTTATTGGAAAACCAACAGCATGTACAATTGTACACCATTATTCGTATTTTAGGCACAAACACTAGACATATACAAACATGCCTTTTCTGTGCTTCGTTAATCTATGACCCCACATCAAAGACGCCGGCAATAGGCATAATTCAAGGGATACAATATACTGATCGGTATTTTATAGACGTTTGGGAATAGCCACTGTCTATTACAACACTAGTTTGTTACTTTTATTATGTAGTTTTAGGGTTGGGATGCGGTAAAATAAATTATTGTTATTTTTGCTTCATAAAAATTTATTAAATTCAACTAACATACGAACCAATAAGTACGAATTTTTGGATTAAAAAGAAACCATCAAATTATCCTCAAGTCAGCACAAAGATCGATATTTATTAAAGATAAAGATAAGATAAAGAATATTTATTGTCATAGATGCGGTACATGTAAGTAGATCTTAAAGTACATACTATAATAATGTTTCAACACATCTAGTCAGTTTAACCGACATACAATAGAAATAAGCAAACAATGAAGTTACAAATAAGAGTAATTAAGTGCAAGCAAGTAGATTATTGTCTGCCAGTATACTTTTATCTGTCACTGCAATTGGCAAAAATCTGAATTAGATGGCACGATGTTTAATGGATTATTAACTTAAAAAGCCTTTTTTGCAACCGTTTCTACGTATAGATTTTTAAATAAAGGTAATTAGTAGCATTAAAAAAATCTTTAAGTAACTTGTCATTATTATTATTAATCTATGTAATTTGTACTGTATTGTATGTGTCTATGTCTAAGTAAAAGAATCTCCGAAAAAATTAAAAGAACAATCTTTATAAAAAAAACTGCTTCATCACGCAAAGTAAAATCTTGGTTAATTCTCAAATCCTACCATAACGGTAGTCTAACAGTGACATGGCAACAATACCTGCTTTCTTTTATTCAAATATACCTATTTGGCAATTAATTACCATACTGACATCACTATGGCTATAATACTCTAAAATACGCAACATTATTTTTAAGTTAGATCCTAGATATTGTCAGAATATCTAATTTTGGAGATAATCTATGCATTTTTACCGTTTTAATTATTGATTAGAAATGTTTAGTTAAGTTTGGTATGATAATTCTTTTTTTGTTTGCTTTGTGCTGGCACTAGCGACGACCAACTAGAACGGTTAAAGGCCAAAACACACCGGATGCGTATGCGTTGCGTATACGTACCTCTGAGTTGAAATATATGGAACTGTCACCGCTTGCGTAACGTAGACGTAGACGCATACGCATCAGGTGTATTTTGGCCTTTAACCGTAAATGTGCTAAAGCCCTTAATGCAGAGATTTTACTTCTTTTTTGTGAATCTAGTTATCGACGCGTAAGACCATCAGTTTTTTTTTTTACTTAAATTGTATGAGATCTTTTCCAAAAATATTTTAAAGTAAAAATAACAATAGATATCAAAAATATTAATAATTCTTAAACAAATGCCAAAACGCGAATAAGCTGTCATAGATCAAAACATTATTAATAAACTTATCGCAGAAAGGTCAAATGCATGATTAATTTTATGAAAGAAATATCAAAGAACTCTGCCCTTACATTTTATTAAATGACTTAAAGACAAATCGTCGGTTTTTTCACAGACTTTGTTTTTGAATAAACTTTATAGATATTTTTTAGGTACATTGCAAAAGTATTAATACACTCTTTTGTTTTGTGGTACTGATGATATTTGATAGTGTAGAAAAAACTTAAGGAAATGTTCAAATGATTTAAGGTTAACCGTTTTTATTATTTATATTTGCCAAAGTCATTATCACTAGTGTCGTCGGAAGCTTGCTTGCTTGCAGTGCACCTGTACATCTTTATAGTGGATGTTCAATTCAGCAGTTGCCGACCCATGGTTAAAATATGTTATGATTTAATGCTCAAACCACAAAGAAATTAAAGTTAATATTTGACCTAACACAAAATTGATTGAAAATAATCTTTTTTAGAAACTAAGCGTTTTCTTTGAAGTTTAATATGGTGTGAGCAACATGTTGGGGGCAATATAAAGGCCGGTTTTACACAGCTTATAAATTTATGGAGTTAAAACACGATTATGTTAATTCAACATGTTTTGTTCGACATATTTTTTGGGTTCTCACGAAGGCCGCGCGGCGACATTTGGTCTGGTCTAAAGACGTTGACCTCAGAGAAATGGAGAAAAGCAAAAGCTATTCCTAATTTGAATTTAACTTTGGAACGCTTCGATTTATAACATTAGACATTTTATTATTTGTATTTTTAATGGCTAGTCTTTTTATGTATTTTAGAGGTTTAATTCTTTGACAAAATATGTTTTGATTTATGTGCGTTTAGGTATACAATATAACAAAAAGTGTCGTTAATGTTGTTTTTAAATTTTGCAGTTGACAACTTTAAAATTGATTTATTAAGCAATTTGTTACTTTTTGTAAAACGCGAAAGCTTTTGTTTTATTAATTGCTGTTATCGCTGTATTTTATTATGACAATTTATGAGCGTGATCTCATCATAGAGAAATTAATGTGATTTGTAAATTTTAGTATTTTCGGTATACGACATCCTTAAGCAAAATCTAAGGCCTCGTTCTCACTTATTGTAAATTTTCCACGGATTATTGAGCTTCAGTGGCAAATCATTTAGTTATTCACACTTGTCAAGTGACTGCGGCTTGGCAAGACACATAACAAGCAGGAACTTAGCTTAACCACAGATAACTAAATAAAAGTCAAAGTCAAAGTCAAAGTCAAAAATATATTTATTTCATAGGCACAAAAAATGCTCTTGAAACCGTTACATTATTATATACTTAGGTAATTTTTTTAAAGCTAGCGCTAGATTCGCAAGGTGCAGTTTCCCCCAGAGAAGAACCTAGCAAGAAACTCTGTGAGGTTGCTCTTTTCAAATAAATATTTACTAACGTATGCATAACGCTCCATTTAACAAATTATAACTTATTCTAAACTTATAGTAATAACGACAATATCAGTAACGTTTAAATAATAACGTAATGTTACAGTAGTGCTAGTAATAAAAAAAAAAAACATCCGAATTGAGAACTACCAACCTCCTTTTTTTGTGTTTTTTGTTTTTATTTTGAAATCGTTTAAAAATCATATGAAACCACACATTAATTAACGGCTAACATTACTTTAAAGGCTTTTCGTGCAACAGAAAGCTTCTTCTTTTTCAAACCCCCAAACCGACAAAGCTATTCGTGATTAGCAAATGGCTAAAGATTAGTTTCCGATAGCGAACGAAACGTGAAACTTTTTGTGTTTCCTTTGCTGAGGTAGAGGCGAAAAATGTTGCGGATTTGTGGCGTAGTAGCAAAGGAATGGAAAGATAAGACAGGTGTACCAATGGAGGTACTTTTTGTATACTTTTAGAGGTGAATTTGGAAAAGTATGGAAAAGTCAAAGGTTTTTAATTCAAAATTGGAATTTTTGGGACAGATGTTCTAATTATTCGGTAAAATAAGAACGCCTCCTGCTTTTTTCGGTTAGCTAGGAATTTGTTACATTTGTCGGATACGGTTTCTTAAAAAAAATGTCCTTCCGATGAAATTGGATACCATGTCAAGAAGAAACCTGAATTTACTAAAATTCCTTATACATATAATTTTCTTTATTTTCTTTTTCTTTATTTTTCTTTTTTTTTTTTTTGTTTAACTCTCTTCATCGCTGCAACATTGACAAGCGCTATGTTGATATCCTTCGGGAACTGTACAGGACTGCTACGATGCAGGTGCGCATGCATACGCTCACTCGCCCCGTGCCTTTACATAGAGGAGTGCGTCAAGGAGATACCATCTCTCCCAAATTATTCACCAACGTTCTAGAGGACACGATGAAGACGTTGGATTGGAATCAAAAGGGCGTCAACATCAACGGCGAATGCATTTCACATTTGCGCTTTGCAGACGACCTCGTCCTTTTTGCCGAAAATGTCTTAGATCTCCAGAAGATTTTAGAAGACCTACAAACAGCGTCCCTCAAAATAGGTCTAAGGATGAACATGTCTAAGACAAAGATCATGACGAATCATTTGGTACAGATATCCAACATAGCCGTGGGTAATTGCCAGGTAGAACTGGTAAATGATTACGTCTATCTTGGGCATCGTTTATCCTTCGACAGTGGTTCGCAAATAGCGGAGATAGAAAGGCGAATACGACTGGGGTGGGCTGCTTTTGGGAAATTAGACGACGTCTTTAAGTCCAAACTCCCTCAATGCCTTAAGACGAAGGTTTTCTGCCAATACTAACTTACGCATCCGAAACATGGACGCTCACAAAGCAAAATATGAATAAAATACAAGTCGCACAACGTGCTATGGAGCGTGCCATGCTAGGAATTTCGCTGATGGACCGCGTGCCAAACATTGAAATTCGCCGGAAAACTAAGGTCGAAGATGTCGGTTCGCGGATCTTGTCACTAAAATGGCAATGGGCAGGACACCTAGCTAGGAGAAAAGACGGTCGATGGACGAAAGCAGTCACAGAGTGGTGGCCGAGACAGGGACGTCGATCAGTGGGCCGACCACCCGCTCGCTGGGCAGATGACATCGTCAGATCAACAGGGCCGCTATGGGTTAGACTGGCACAGGACCGTAGTGAATGGCGCGAAAAAAGGGAGGCCTATACCCAGCAGTGGGGAGAAACGGGCTGATTTGATTGATTGATTGATATGATTTTCAATCAAAAAATAATATTTTTAATGTCCAGTGTGTATCCTGACTTAAAATGGAATTATTTTATATTCCGTCGCCACTAAAGAGTAAAGTCTCAAATGGGTATAATATAAGGTTGATTATTTAAAATAAAATAAACACTCAACTTAGCATGAATAAAATATACAATCGATATATTCACTCGAAGTAAATCTTAAACCATGATGTGTGTATATTTTAAGGGATACATCCTAGATCTAAGCTATTATTGTTTTATAAGATTTGTATGTTTTGGCTGTATTCTGTTTTATACACCTTAAATAAATAAATAAATAAATCGAATTACTTACAAAGTTTTTATCGAAAATACCAAATGAATTGTAGCGGCACAATTACATGGAATAATAACAGAAATATTTACGGCGCACACAAAAACAATTATCATCATTCTAGCATAGCCACACCAATCGTAAATATCCTATTAAGACATAAAGAAAACTACCTTATGACCCGTCATACACCGGCAGCCAATCTAACTTGACCTCTTACTCCACACAAATGCTTAGAATGCAGAGGTCTGTAAAACTGGCTGTTACAATGAATGTTGCCATAATAGAAAATAAAATTCCTACAATAAAATCAGGCTAACAAGCAATCAAAATAGATGGCAATCAAATAACTTTGTTCTCAAAGCCTCTAGTAACAGTATGAGGTCGGAGAATAGTAAACTATACTTTTAATAGATGGGTAATAGTTGTTGTTATTGAAATATTTGTAGCAATTAGGCTTTATCACACGAATCTGAAGTTAAATTAACAATTATTCGTGCTCTTTCTTTTGTTAAGTTATAAAAGAGAGGACGATTGTTACATTTATGATTATTTGAACACCTAGTTGCAAAATAAATCATTAAGACTAACTATCATTAATGTATTGCGGAATCTGACATTTTTACAAAAATCAGAACGTGATGCATAAAGATTCACAAGTAAATTATTTAAAGGGCGTTTACAAAATTAACAGAAAATTTTTATTAAAAAAATCTGCCTAATTAAGAACCACCACTTTGAATGGTTTTTAGTTAATGAAAAAATAAATTTAAAAAAAACGTACTAGGCTTTTTTTTTTTGAATTATTTTTCGTTGGTTAAAAATAACGTTAGTAAAAATATCGTACCTTCTCTAACTCATTCCGAAGTAATCGAAGAAAATCTTCAGTGCCGTCAATGTTTGAAAGGAATATCTGAAAAAAAAACATATCAACATTTTAATAATAATAATTCTAAAACTATTTATTTAGAACCAAAAATTATCCATAGAGTGTGTTAATTAATAAATAAGTAGGTAAGTACATTGGTTGGTTGTGTTGTTATTGTTTGTTTTTAGATCGTCTTTATTATTTTAATTATTCAACAAGATAATTAACAAACAATAAAGATTGTTACGATCCCGAGAAGCTAACGAAATCGCATTTCGGCATATTTAAAAAGGCAACACACACTCATTATCCCATTTACAAGTCATACGCTGAAACATCCAAAATAACATTTGACATTGTCTCAAAAAGTGCACTTAAAATAGCAACCCACAATCACTCACAAAGTTATCCTTTGAGATTTTACCGTGTGAATTCAGAGCTTGCAATCGATTGAGGAGATAATTAAAAAAAAGCTAAGGAATTGTTTAAAAAAAAAATAAAACAACTGCCAAGAACAAAGGGGCCGCCTCTTTGGTAAAATTCGCAGATTACCCTGGCATTCGATAAACCAATAACGCGTGTAGTTACGCTGTTGAGAATTGACCGTTTAAACTTAAAATGATGTAGTTAGTGTTTTTATTTTATTTTAACATCCTAGGTGGCCTAGAAGATTATGACGTCTATTCTATCATGATGCATCAATTTGTCACGCGGTGTAGATTCTACTGATTTTTAGAGGTTAAGTTTTTAAAATTCAGAAATTGTATTTTTTATTGCAGCTACCATTTTGGATTCTGCTACTTCCGAATGAAGTAAAGCTTTCTAAAATCATTATTATAGCTTACTATAATTACAAACTGACATTTTATAACCATTTTCAGAAAAAAGCCGTAGTCATACGCGACCTTCTACTTATTTTTAGTTTTAATCACACAATAATTGATTCATTTAAGTAAGGATATGTATGTTATAACATAGTATACAATACATACCTACATGCACCGCGATCAAAATCATAAAAAAAATTGCTTTACCTCGAGCAAAAATGAAATCTCCCAATTCAGCCAACAACTTTGCATTTCCTCCCACGATACAAACAAAATTGGCTATTAAGTACAATTTGAACAATCAACATACAACGGCCAGTATTCACAGAGATCACTGTACGAGACAAAGTGTCAAGATGAAAGGCACCGCCGCCGATTGTCGCGGCATTGTATCGTCACTCGTTAGTCGGCATTATCGTACCAAGATTTATATTAACGATTAAGTTTGTGGGGTAAGTTAAACGTTTCTAGCGGGTAGGAAGTCAATTGAAAAAAAGACAAACATACACTTAAAAGCCGTATGTAAACGGACTGCTTAAAGCAGTTGAGACCCGACTGTTGAAGCGGTCGAGCAGTCACGTGTACGGCAGCGAATGAATGTGTATAGTTCATCGCGCAATCACGGCTTCAAGCAGTCGGGTCTCAACTGCTTGAAGCAGTCCGTATGCGCCGCTCTAGATCCCCAGTGCCGCGGGTGAACATATTAGATATACCTATACAAAGACATGCACACAGCATCTAAACCTGAAGCAGACATTTACCTACCCAAATTCCTAGCACGGAAGATTTTTTTAAAGGTTTGGTTTATTGTTTTTGGTTATCATCCTTATTTGTTTTGAACTGCGAATAAAATCATTAGATAGGTACTTTACATTAATACTTATCCGCTTGCCTCTTAATTCTACACCACGCTCTTTTTAGTCGATTAACGCTTACAGCCGGAGTCATTAAGCCACAATTGGGCCGAAAGCACCTTCACAATTCCAGAATATGCCTGTATTGTTTTAAATAGACAATAAGATGAATTGCTCAAATACTTAATGAGGGAAACCTACGTACAACTGTCTCCTCTTTAGATTCTATTCATTGAACTAAGATGGCTTTGTTTTTAATTTAATTGGTTAGTGCTTACGTAATTTTAAAAGTGGATAGATTAATATAATTAGCTATATCGTTGTGCCTTTGTATCTATGGACGCTTATAGTGGAGTGATGTAGGTACCTAAATAAGTATTAGGCGCTGCTCACAACTTCTTACGAATTTACCGTTAAATCTTAGAAAAAAATCATGATATCTTAATATAATATAGCTATTGTGTTATACTGATGTGTAAGCTACAATATTGCAAATTTTTATTGAAATTTATTCAGTAGTTTTTGCGTGAAAGAGTAGCAAACATCCTCCTATCCATCCATCAGTGTGCATATCGGCACAAATATTGACATTTAAGGTATAATAGGTAGGTATAAGCAGAAAAATAGGATTATTCAATATTTCAAGATACGCGACATTATATTAGCTTTATAAGTAAGCAAGTTTTTTTAAATCACTTTTGGATTTTAAAAGTTAAAAACTATTTCGAAACTTTCCACCGATTATGAAATAAATCTTTTAAATGTGAAATTCTTTACGCGTCCATACGTAAAATATTGTACCATTGTTACTTATAAGGCAAGTGAGTATTTTCATATACAAAGTTACAAATTGCTTCATACAAAAGGGGAGGAGCTAATGAAGAGTGCTTGCAGAATCCAAGTTATTTCTCATATGTGTATCAGTAAGATAACGTTATGTAATATTTTATCATTTCAGGTGGGCCTTTCGTTAAATAACTGCTAAAGTATTAATTACTTTAGCAGTTATTTAACGCCTTAAACTGACGTGTTTGTGTGAGAAGACTGATGAATGTAGATGAAGCGAAAGAGGATGGATGGAGGGATGGAGGGATGGATGGATGGATGGATGGAGGGATGGATGGAGGGATGGATGGAGGGATGGATGGATGGATGGATGGATGGATGCAGGGATGGATGGAGGGAAGGATGGAGGGATGTCTGGAGGGATGGATGGATGGAGGAATGGATGGATGGATGGATGGATGGATGTGAGGATTTTTGCTACTATTTCACGTAAAACTACTAAACAATATTTCATAACAACACACGTATTGTACCTTGCACATCAGAATAGCGCTTATTGCTATCTACACACCAAAGCCGCCGGCTTTTTGACAGCTGCCATTCGTATGACGTAAAGCCGCCAGCTTAGCCCGGCGGCATGCCGGCGGCTTTGGTGTGTAGATAGCATAATTATGATACCCACCTATATTATTTGAAAATATCGTAACGCATTTATGACAAATTTTTCAAAGATATTGTGTAAGTTTCTCAAGATATGACGACAAATGCGTGGAAGTCACTGGCAGCTTCTATTAAAAGAATAAATAAAAATAACTTAACAATAAAACAAACAGTTATAACTCAAAAAAATCCAACAAATCTCATTAGAAACCTGTTTATTTCCATATCGAATTTCATACGGCGTCAGCCCACCATACTTCATATGCCCCATAACCATTAGTTTGAACAATTTGTATGGTAAATACTAAGCAACTGACTGTGTACGGAGAAAATTATTTAATTAAAGACCCCCTATTGATACTATTGATTATTCAACCGAACCACCATCACACTAAGCAGATAGATAAACAAGTCTAGCGTAAAATGAGCTTCTATTCTATAACCAAAGTTTGAAGATAGAGGTCTAAGTGAAACGGTTTGAAAAACATAATTTCAAGAAGGAGTAATTTGTCGTATTTCTCACGTTAAACATTGATAGCAACGGGCGGTATATTATATTTAAAAATGTAAATTTGTCATATTATAAACGTTTTGTTGATTCCAAACGAGAATTTTGGATTCTTTGTTGATTAAAGGAGATTAGGATTGAAATAGAAATTGTCATTGAATATTAATTTTTCAATTTGCATTCGGTTTTTAGCAATTCTGATTTTGGTTTAGCTATCTTTTATCGTAGAAGTAGGATTTCATGTCAATATTTATAAGCATTATAAAAACTACAATAGAAAAAACAATGTTTATTTTCATTTATGTCGATTTTTTTAAGCCCATGTCGTCCCACTGCTGGGCAAAAGCCTCTCACATGCCTCTGATGTTTTCGGTGGCTGCAATAAGCAAACAATTTCTCTCCCTTTACTCAAAGATAATAGCTTTTGAAAATGACCGGAAACGGATCGACGCCATCACCGGAAGAGCGTCCAGACGGGAAATAGATTTTTGAAAGTTGTCAGCATGGGGAAAAGGTAAAAAAATGTGTCTATGGTTACGTGGAATTTGGGAGTCAAAAACGAATGATTCTATGAAAAGGAGTTCAGAAAAATAGTACCTAAAGCACACCTAAAGGTATTTGATAGGTTTAAGCGTGTTACAAGAAGTATTTTTCTTTTTCACGAAAAACGAAAAGCGTAATCGAAAATGTTTCTCCTTGCATAGAAACATGGTGTTTTACATAATAACTTAAGTAAATTTATTAAAAAAAATAAAACGTTTAAAGGAATCAATCTCAAATGCCAACTTTCAACAAAACACAATAGCTTATAGCTTTCGAAGCAAATTTTAATATATATTATTCAAATGATACATGTGTACGGAACCCGTAGGTATGTGTGACTCGCAATTTTCACTTTACATTAGCATATCCGCTATTTTTGGCCAATTATTTAGTAGACAGATCACACTGTTAGTTAACTTGATTAAGAACTTAGTGAGCATTATAGAAAGTTTGTTTTTAACCGTCTTCAAATTATAATAAATCCAAGAAAGAAAATTTCATTTCCTTTTTGTCGTCGCCGTAATTGGAAAAAGGGAGGTTCTCAATTCTTGTTTTTTTCTTCACTGCTGTGATAACAATTGACATAATATTTTGTAGTATCCATAACTTACACATTTTTTTATAACTATTGTTTAAACGACCTCAAGTTTTTGGCACTTACATCCCAAAAAATCTAAGTTTTGTTTTAGGTAATGCATATATCTAGAAAACTATTAAATATCTATCAATTCTTCTAATCTTGTCTATAAAAACTACCGTCACATCGATCTACCGCAGAAATTCGATATTCAAATTTAGAAAACGCATAATAAAATAATATTTTTATGCATTATTCAACCCAGATTTCAAGGCCGAAGAAAAGCGGCCTCAAGGTTGTATATTAAAAAGTACCTTGTAGTAATAAACTATGAATTTAATTTCGTTTTTATAATCTGGGTTTTTTTGTTATCGAATTCTAGTATTTAGAGATTTATTTGAATTTTAAATTAAGAAGGATATTTTAAAGATAAGTTGGTTTAAAAATTATGATGACCAACGTCTTAGGTATTTATTCAGTTCATTTAAACTATATTATGGTAAAGGGAGAGGCTTTTGTCCAGCAGTGGGACAGATTAGGTCAGAAGATATTGATACGCAAGTCATTTTGTTCAATATTTAAAAATCCGTCGCAAAAATTGATTTAGGAGACTAAAACAAAACACGCTCTATAAAATATACTCTTTCTTCAATATTAAAATCGAAAGATAACACCAAATTAACATATCGAACTAAGTAACACTATAAAACATGCAGATAAGGCTTTTTATCCCTCAAAACCGTTAAAAAAACACTTAAAAAGTATGACAAATTATTTTTTTAACAAACACCTAGAATCAATTTCTTTGGGTCATCACTTACGGTTATCGAGAGGTCAGAATCGCTATGCATAAATACATTTTGATACATTTTATTAATTCCGAATTTCTATAAAAACTTTCAATCTAAAGTGTGTTAAAATAGAGTTGGTATTCGAGTGTTGTGTTTGTTGTTAACATAGTTATGGTAGACAGTTGGGCGCGGAATGAGTTTGTGAATATTTCAAATGCAATCTCAAGTCGTTGGCTCGTAAAGTCCTATTGTTCTCTTAAGTTGAACTAGCTGGACGTGTGCTCTACTTTGAGAACTACCATCACATCGATCTACCGCAAAAAGGAATTATTTAAAAGAATTTAGAATAGAATAGGTATCATTTAAGAGCCAGTCTCTTGACGGTGGAATACCTAATCGCTATCTTTGCAATATAACTTATTGATCCGACACAACGCTCTCTACTTTAGCACACCAAAATATCTTAAACTTAAAAAAAACTAGACTAGACAAACCACGGGGGCACGGTTAGGGTTTCAAGCAGTCGGGTCTCAACTGCTAGAAGCAGTCCGTTTACAGCCGCCCTAAGATTAACCCCTTTTTTTCCTACCTCTAAATAAAACAAAGCAGCATATGACACTTAGCAATTTGATATTTATAGATTCTAAAGAATGTTTTAAAAAAACTTTATAAGACTAAAATACATCGTTTTATTTTCCCAAATAGAGCCCCAGTCCCCACGTATCGTACAAAGTCAACAACTTGTCACCGCGTTGTGGTTTGTTGAAAACAAACAACAATAGAGAGGCTCTCTCCATACAATATCCTTTGTCAACCTTTTTATCAGACCGACGGCACAAGAGAGGGGTAGAGACGATGTTTTTATATAAATGAAATAAGTAGGTAGTTAAATGAATTTATTTTATAATATTTTTTCATTAGTGTAAAAACTTTTTTATACATACATATCCGTCAAGCCTCTCTCCCATCGGTTTAGGCAGAGACCACTTCCCTCCTCTTGCTATCCGATCTCTTGCTCATTTTTTGTTTAATTCTATAAAGAGGTAAAATTTCAGTTATGACAAAATGTGTCCTTCATATATTTTAATATCCACAAAAATTTTGGATTGAAGATTTAAAATCGTTACCTAATTATTGTCAAGGAAAGCTTAACTTAATCGAATAAATAACCTGAAGATAAATTAATTAATTAACTTGATAAAATCAGATTTTAATTAATTAATAAACTCAATGTTTCTAGGACAAACATATTTCGTTTGGAATGAAGCGAAACCAGGCCTAATCAAATAATAAACAGCAAATAATCAGTGGCAATATTATTGATCATTAAAACGACAGGACAATTAAATAAATCAAAGTAACTTTCATTATGTAGTTATGTCAAGGCAAAAGTGTGCATAGTAAATATGTGAGGCTTAAGCAAATCATATAATAAGGTTTCATTGTGATTATTTTAATCTAGTTTTGTTTAACGCATCAGCTTGTGTCAGACGATTTTTATTGAAAATTTAAATGATTTAGGAGATGTTTTTCTTTCTATTTTCTTTTTATCAAGAAGCCTTCAATTATACAAATATAAGGCACATTTCCATTCCTATTATCTACACACCAAAGCCGCCGGCATGCCGTCGGGTTAGGACGGCGGCTTTACGTCATACGAATGGCAGCTGTAAAAAAAGCCGGCGGCTTTGGTGTGTAGACACCATTACCTAGCCTAGTTTGCGTCAATCATAATTATGACAATACTAGAAGCTGTCTGCGACTACAAGCAACAATATTGTAAAGATATTCATTAAAATATTTTGCTTGAAAGAGTAATAAACAATTCACATCTTTTCATTGTACGGCACAAACATTGACATTAATAATATTAGCAGCATAATTCTAATAAGATTTAATTTAACGATCACAGTTACCCTGTTAAAATACCTCTAACTACGCCTAGAATTTATCAGCTCATCTTGCTACTACAGCAATAAATGACAAAGGCCTACCTAAATATATTCTCAAATAAATTGTACTAACAATGGCGCATTAGCTGGCCCTGTGCTGGTACGGGTCAAATCTGGCGCAAGCTTGAATACCTTACAAGTGGACGCAAGTGTACATTGTTATATTTCCATCAACCTTAAAGGTTACAACACAATCTTTTGTTATTACATTTCACACCTTATGAAGTCATCTTAACGTTGACTTTGTATTTAGTTCGTTTTGGTGGTTACGACGTTTGTGGTAATACAAGTTATTGTTGCGAAAAATTGATTTACGTACTACATCTGTTTGTATAGCAGTTAGATTCAATATAATAGTGCTTGGGTTGTGCTTATGGCATGTTAGATGCAGGTGTTAGCTTATCTGATTATTAGAAAGTTTTCTTTCAATAATAACATGAACTTTTAAATGCTGTAGGGTCCAAGTTTATGTATGTTAAAGAGGTGTGTTTGGATCATAGCAAGTCGAAGGAAGTGGTCTCTGCCTACCCCAATGGGAGAGAGGGGTGACGGATATCTCGTATGTATGTATGTTATAAAATGACAATGTTTCCCGATGGATGGATGGATGTCAGAATATTTGTAACATTTTGACGCAAAAATTACTGAACACATTTTGATCAAAAGCAAAATTGTAACTAATATATCAGAATAACAAATAGTTTATTATTTTAAGACACGTAGGTACCTGTTTTCGTTGGAATCGTACGAAGTCGCGGGCAGCAACTAGTTCTATACAAATCACTTAATACAATTAACACAACAAGTTTTTTAAGTGTTTATTACACTTCAAAGCGGCAAAAGAGTTAAAAGTGACGTCCCATCTCTATTCGTCGATATAAAATCGATTAATTATCGAGCATCGTATCGAGAGGCGACAACCCATCGATCAAATACGCTAGAGAGGCGCCCAACTGATCGATTATTTGCTCTCTGTGAATAAATTAAAATCGGTTCATTATCTTCTCTATGAAAGTTCAACACTCGCTTTGATTGTGAAGAATGTCTTTGAGAAATTGTAATTGTTTAGTAAAGAAATTGATTAAGTAAATAAATAATTTTTTTTTATTATCGAAATGATCTGGACACCTTTACGAATGACTGGGCAGAGGTGGCTCAGGATAGAAAATTGTGGAGAAGGAGGAAAGAGGCCTTTGCCCAGCAGTGGGATACTGATAGCGATATAAGATAAGCTATTAAGATCCTGCTAAGCTAATATTGTAAATTAGCAGATTTGGGCCCAGCAAAGGCCTCCCGCAACTTTCCATTCAACACGGTCTCCGGTGGCGTCCCGCCATTAAAAGTATACCTACTTATAAAAAATAAAGACTCACAACACACAATTTTATAATTAAATAAAAAATAACCATAACTCAATCAAAATAAATTCGCACAAGAAAGCAATACATCATTTTTTTCCACTTACCTATTAAAAATATCGCCTAAGGAAACTGTATATAAAATATTCCAAACTTAAATACCTGAACTTTCTAAATACATTTATTATAAGATCAACTTTTGTCCGCAACTTCTTATCTTACACGTGGTCTGTACCTACTTTAAATTTTGTTTTAGTTTGTTAGTTTACCTACTTGAAGAACTAGAATATTTCTAAGTATATTTTACGTTTCATTGAAATCTATTTATGAACTACTTCTTGTTATGGTATCTACACACCAAAGCTGCCGGCTTTTTTGACAGCTGCAATTCGTATGACATAAAGCCGCCGACCTAGTCCGGCGGCGGCGGCATGCTGGCGGCTTTGGTGTGTAGATAGCATTAGGTTTTCAAATAACCACTCTTTTATCGACATACTAGCGTGGTCCCTCGACTTTGTACGCCTTTAACACGATATCTTGAAAAAATATCGTAACATTTTAAAACAATATAACCCGAATTAAATCTGATGTATAAACTACAATAAAATAAAGTTTAATTAAAATCTGTTCAGTGGTTATTGCGTGAAAGAGTAACAAACATCCTCACACTGCCATCGGCACAAATATTTGAGGTTCATTAATGGTAAGATAGGATATTTCATAACAGTTAATTCAATTACACGAATCACCGTGAACAGTTATAAGTTAATGTGATTGTTAGTCAATAGCTTCTATTTCCCACAATAAATTATTATTCGCGAAGTAGAGCACCTTGTCAGATAGAACTAGATTGGTATTACCAAGGTTATCCGATTGTTTGCGAAATATAAGTGACAAAATATTAGATTCTAAACATCAACAAGTTTGAACGTTTGGTAAACTTATCTTGCGACAGGTTTAGTGTAATTAAGTTAGTTCGATTTATTGTATTGCTGTTATTTTACGCATTTGAAAGGAGTAACTTGTATAAGCTTGTTATTGATGTGATGATGAAGCAAGATTACGGTCTATCTACTCACATCCGGGCCGAATCCGGGACGTGTCAGGGAAAAAATATCATTCCATAAATTTTCTATGGATTCGTTCACACACGTTGTCATGACGACGTATTTTTTTCCCTACTTGTCAGTAGCCAGCTAGTTACTTACGCCCGTTATTAATAACCTATCCTGATCCGTTTTTACAAAATCGAGATTGAAAAAACAAAACACAATTGTGTTCTTGACATGTTTTTGGTACACAAGTGACAATTGTGTTTTGTTTTTTCTATCTCGATTTGGTAAAAACGGATCAGATTAGCTAGCTACTTGTCAGGCCCGGTTACGTCCCGGGCACGGCCCGGCTGTGTATAAATAGACCTTCATATTTAAGGACTACAGAGGCTGACAGTGACTTCGTACACATTTTTCGTCGTATCTTGTCTGTATGTTACTCATATATACAAACTACGATATTGCAAAATTTGCATAAAAATATGTTTCGAAGTTTTTACGTGAAAGAATAACAAACATCTATACATCCATATCCATCCGTAACCTCCTTCATCGGGCTAGGCAGAGACAGCTTCTCTCCACTTGCTACGATCCAAACAAAAAATTGAATCTTTAATTATTTTTTAAAGATTCAGCTTTCTACATTTACAAAGACAGTTGTCATCTCCATACAGCCTCAATATCTAAGCTCAGTACAGGTATTAACAAAGTACCTTACGTACGAGCGAGATTCGCAATGAAATCGCCCACTCTTGAACTAGTTGCGAAAGCGTAGAACAATCGAGGACGTGTATACTAACTCTTAGATAACTGTTTTTTATTCACCACATAGACTTGGTAATGTATAGAGTGGTCATTCCTATATTTCGATGAAAATTTTGCTGGGAAAGGATGTGAGGTTTTTCTAAGGTTTTCATTCTCTGCTTTTTATGAGTAAACTGCTATATGAATGTGGAAATCTTTGAATTATTTTATTGCATAAGAAATGTTGTTTTAATATGAGACTTTAGAACGTAAAAACTACTAACAGCATTTTCATATAGATCAGTAAACATTGAAAGAACAAATTTTGTTTTGAAAATAAAAATTACTTAATTGATAAATTTTGTTACCCACTTTTTTTTAAAAAGGTTATCAATATACCTTATCTCATTCACTTGTCGATATTTATATACAAAAAAAAAACACTTAATTTCTAAGTCAAATTTAGTTAAGTAAAGTAGGTACTCATTAAGAAATACTAAATGATAGTAATATTTCATTATGAATAAAAAAAACATAATTTAAAAACAAAAACAGTTTCAACGAACTAATTCTAATTTCAAATTCTAAACAGCCACCTCTAAAACTTCCAAAGCGTTCATCAAACAGAAAGTTTACCAATCCAATCTATGGCAATCTTCCTAATTGATTGTTATGATTAGTTTATTTATTAGTCTGCGCGAGAGTTGTTTCAATATGGCAGACGCTCGAGTAGGTCAGGCTTTACTATTTTAAATTGACGCGGTAAATGAAACAGGTTTTAATTAGATTTGATCTTTTTGTATTAAAAAAGTACCTTTGCTATTTTTAATTTTAGTTTTTTTGTTTTTAAACTAGGAAGCAATGTACCTAGGTAATTAAGCGAATGGATGGTAAAATTAGTAAGGATAACCATCATCATACATACATATCCGTCACGCCTCTCTCCCATTGGGGTAGGCAGAGACAACTTCCTTCCACTTGCCATGACCCAAACACATTTCTTTCGCTTCATCCACACTCATCAGTCACCTCATCATGCACGTCGGTTTAGGGTACTCTTGGCCATCATCATATTATTATTTAAAGGCGTCGCCCTCGTCGGTAAAGTCTTCGCCACTCTGCTCTATTCTCTGCCGACCGTTTAAGCATCTGATACGACACAACTTATATTTCTTTTATTTGATCGATGTACGTCCTCCGTAGTCTCCCTATCTTCTGTTTTTCTTCTACTTTTCCTTCTATAGGCGATATCTATTGTTAAATATATTTGCATGTACTCCTACGTAACACTCTGAACAAAACAAAAGAGTTTTTTATTTATTAAAACGACCTTAAAGTATTGGTATTGTTACGAATGAAGGTTATTCAATTTTTTTTGCATTAAATTTAATCTTTTTCAAATGAAAAGACGATTGGATCAAAGGTTGTTGATTTGACTTTGACAGACAATGAGGTTGTGGTCAGTGCACTGTGGATCCTAAAAACCCTTTAGTATGTTTTGCAACCTTCGAAAATTATGTCATAGTCACAGATTTCTAAATTGTTACTCATGTAACTACAGTGTAGAGGAGCCTAATCCATGGTAAATCTGGCTCCATTAAAAAATGCGATATCGAAATACGTTTGGGTTAAATTGATCAAAATAGACGAATTCAGTAAATAAGTAATCTGAAATTTGAAGAAACGAATGCAGAATTAATGTGATTTAAAAATAAACTTTTGTAGGAGGAGGACTCTTCATAATACTTAATTAAGGTCTTGAATTGAATTCCTAGTCTTGAAATTATTCGAGTGAGTGCTCAATCAAACAATTTTTGTAATTTCTGACAAACTGTTTTTGCAATTATCAAGTACCTACTTTTTTATAGACAATCAAACTGGTCATTGTTTGCAAATTTAAATATAGAATTATACATACTTTTTCATACCTGATAAGTAGGTACTTATAAACTAAGGAGCTAACAAAAAACCGTCACATTGACTCACCACAATATTGTAACTTATACAGGGTGTAACAGAAAACAGAGCAGAGTGGCGTAGACTCCACCGAAAAGAGCGAAACTCTTAAATTTAATGATGATGAACAGAAAACAGGTTATACAGCCGAAACACAGTGATAGTCCTCGTGAAACTGAACAAATTTCCCCAAGGAACATAATTATGTCGTAACTTGAAAAAAATTCTTGGATCGCCCATACTTACTCGATCAGCTGATCAGTTATTTTGTATGGGGAGGTGGATTTTTTTTTCGAGTTACGTGCCTTGTTCCTTGGGGAAAGTTGTTCAGTTTCATGAGGACTATCGCTGTGTTTCGGCTTTATACCCCCTTTCTGTTACACCCAGTATATTATATATAACGCAACCACTCGACTAAAATTTACAATCATCGTCACGTCAATGTTTAAATCGAATCTTGTTAAACACAGAATTTCTTACTGCCTCAATTCTGGTAACTTAAAGAAGCTTATTCTACATTCAACGCTGGCCCCAAGTGTTGTGTGCAGGAGAAAATGTTGACAACTATTATTATACCCCTCGTATTTTGAAGTATGACTTTTATTTATTGAACGATAGAAAAGGATTATACATGTAATGTATTCGTGATATCAAACATCTTTTACTATGGGACCAAGTTCGAAATCATTCAAAATTTCCGAACTCCCGACATAAATTGCACAGCTGATAGTGTTTAATATAAGTATAAGTAAGTAAATCATTTATTCCCAGTTCAGTTACAGTAAAACATTATTAAAATAAACAAAACAGAAACATAAAATAGCACCTTATGCTAAAAAAATAATAAAAACAATAATACAAGAAACAAGGAAGAGACAGATGTATGGGAAAACCATTTTTTTTTTATGTTTTAAAACTTAATCTCATAATAAAAGTTGTTTTTAATCACGAGTAGGTACATGCATAACCTTTTCTATCGTTCACTAATTAAAAGTCACCCTGTAGTGATAGCGTATTATGCTGTCTACACACCAAAGCGGCCGGCATGCCGCCGGGCTAGGCCGGGGGCTTTTCGTCATACAAATGGCAGCTGTCGGAAAAGCCTGCGGCTTTGGTGTGTAGGACCATTAGTGGAAGCAAGTCTCGTAGCTAGCATAAGTGAACAGAATTAGAGGATCTACCAATCAAGAGCATGTTAATTCTTCATAATGATTGACGTGTGATGTTTCTATTCAACCTGCGCCTGCGCCGGTGAAAATTAATCGTTTATCGATAACGCTAACTTTATCATCAATTGCCTTTTAATATGATTGATAATTTGCGTTTGTATTGAAAAATTTATAGCGTTTTGTTTCTCTGTTCGATTGACTTGATTGGATTTGTCTCTGGTTGCAGAATGAGCCGTTAAAATTAATCATCCATCGAACATCGTGCCGTCTTTATCTAGTTATTGACAAAGAAAGTGTCAGGTATATGTTTAATGGGGTTTTAGTTTTGTTGATTCCTTTGAAACGGACTGTCAAATTCCATTACAACTTTATTAGGTTGTTCCTAGTCATTTCGTTATTTTTAACTGACTTCAAAAAAGGAAGAGGTTTTTCAATTCGACCTTAAGTATATTATATTTTAATACCGTGTCATTTAATTTTTTTAAAACTCTTTTTACATGTACAAAGTACATAGCTTCGTATAAAATACTCGACGATGTTGGACATCGATAACTTGACGTAGTTAAACCTGTCCGATTGTGCAGACAAAAACAAGAATAAACACTTAAAATCATACGCACGAAAGTCGACTATCTAACAAGTGGTCTGCCTTTTTAACAATATCCAATTGACCTGAGACTAACGATTTCACATAGCAATAACATTTTTTGTAAGTGGCTCCTTGACATGGACTTTTAAAACTATTTTTAGATCCGGTGTATAGGTTGTGTAGGTACCTACACACATGTAGGTACCATGTAGGTACCTACACACAAATGAAAGAGGGAACAGAAGTTGTGTCGTATCAGGTGCTCAAAAGGACGGCAGAAAACAGAGCAGAGTGGCGTAGACTTCACCGACAAGAGCGATGCTCTTAAATTATGATGATAATGTAGGTACCTACATATTTGTTCTATGTTCAAATTCAGATGTAATTTTTATTTTACGAAGTCGTAAAAAATATAAAAGTTGTCATTACTATCAAATTGAGCTTTGCTCTTGCCGGTGGAGTATTCGCTACTCTTCTGCTCTATTCTTTGCCGTTTGTGTCTGTGTAAAAGTCGTACGAGTACCAAAATTGCGTTCTTTTTACGAATTCGTAAAATGAAATTTTTATTATTTATTTATTGATAAGCTCTATTGAAATGTAAATTTTAATGTTCGTTTTCGAGTTTATTCCTAAGAATTTGTAAAACCTAAATTGAAAAGAGCAACCCTACAGAGTTTTTGCTAGGTTCTTCTCTGGGGAAAACCGCACTCTTCCGAATCTAGCATTCACTTTAAAAATGACCCGTCTTAAGTGTTGTCAAACCTAACCTACAGGATTAAATGAATGTTCATTTCATTTTCTGAAAATGCTGCATCCACCTCCACGCTTACCGCTATAATGGTATCTAAACACCAAAGCCGCCGGCTTTTTTAACAGTTGCCATTCGTATGACGTAAAGCCGCCGGCCTAACCCGGCGACATGCCGGCGGCTTTGGTGTGTAGATAGCATTACGTTTAAAACTCTTCAATGTAACTCTTCAATGCAACTACGGCACTTTCCTCAACCTCAATTCTCCAAAGTGCTTTACATACGTACTTAAAAAAATATGCCACAGATCAGTTAACTACTAGATATCTCAATTTTCACCAAAAACACATTAGCATTACTATGCAAGATTGAAGTGCGTTCAAGTGGGCAGTATGTCAACTAGTCCATGTTTGACTACATTGAAGCGCTGTTCAAAATTGGTCTCAATTACGAAACAAAGTGAATAAACGGAGAAGCAAACAATGTTAACGTTGACGTGAGAAGTCGTGATGGAGTAGACAAATATAATTATGGCTATAGCTCATTTAAACATCCTACAAATTTTATAATTGTCAATTTTTGTGCCGATGGATGTATGTTACACTTTTAAGTAAAAACTACTGAACAGATTTTGATGAAACTTGGCTATATTGTAGTTTATACACCAGAATAACACGTAGGCTATATTATTTTGAGATATTTTGTAAATTTTTCGAGATATAGCGATAAATGCGTACGTAGTCGTGGGCACCTACTAAGTAGTATGTTCATATATTCATTCATGTTGTCCTGGTACGGATAAGTCACATTTAAGAAAGTCATTTGTACGTCGTCGTCCTCTTTCTAGTATGGTTTTTTGTGCCCGATAATATAGCCCACAATACGTAACTACTATGTAATGTACCTGTTAATAATACGACATATGCCTCCATCAAATAACATCTAAAAAAGAAATTCTGTAAGCCAATAAATCAACACCAAAAACACAAAATTAACATATATGAGAAAGCTTTGTGAAGAAAAAGATGGTACCCTACGACTTCGCACAAAACACCTCATCTATCTATTTGGAAATCCGAGTACGTATGAATATGCATTACTTGGTTAGGTAAACAACAACTACGAACGATAATCAAACAAGAAAACTCTGTGTGTGTTCACTGACTCTTTACGGTGGTCCAGCCTATTGTTAGGACCACCAAAGTGTCGTGTGTTTACTACCTTTGTGCGCAAGTTTGTTCAGTCTTTTGTTTAAGGGAATTTCACAATTAACTTAGACACGATGTTTTAGCTGTGTCGAAATTATGATGAGTCACGTAATGATAGACCCAGAACACAAGGTGAAACGCAAATGCAACGCAACTGAAACTGCTAGTTACTTTTGAGTTGCATCGCAGTTTCTGCAATAGACTTCTTTAGAAAACCACACACTACGCAACTAGATTGAAACGTTTCGTTTCAGTTGCGTTTCACCGTGTATTTGGCGCTTATGGTCAGTTTGATGTTGGAGTTGTGGTATCATATTTTCTACTTATCATAAGGTACATACTTACATACGTATCTGTCGCGCTTCTCTCCCATTGGGGTAAGCAAAGACCACTTCGTTCCACTTGCTACGATCGAAATACACTTTGGCGTCATTCACGTTCATCAGTCGCCTCATAAAAGCAAGTCGTTTAGGATTTGTCGTGGTTTGGTTAAAAAAATTGAAACAAAAAAGGAGACTTTCCGATAACGCCTAAAGATCCAAAATAGGGACAGTTTTACCACCTAGGTCCATCTCATAATACATGTCTATTTCATAATAAATGACATTTTAGACAGAGACAGGTATAAAGTAGGTACCTATCGTTTATATCGTTTATATAGTTTTACAATTTATCTTTAGATGGTGAAACAGCCCCTTAACATAATAATATTAGATTTGAAAATTAAGTTGAGCAACACAATTCAAAGAATCTACGCAAAAACATCAAACCAACGCCTTAGCAAAACAAAAATATTGTAAGTGCTAAAACCACATACTTAATCAAAGCCAAATACGAGTTAATACGTTAATAATAACAAACTAACAAAACGTACGCGCACACAGATGAAAAATAAACAACAATAAGTCAACGGGCACTCAACAATCCAACATCCATTTAGGGGTCACCGACTATTGTCTGGCCACAAAAAGTTCACAGACCGACCATCCTAAGTTGACCTCTAAGAATTTCTCACATTGTTACTTTAAAAGCTGTGATATTTGGAATATGGTTTAGTTGTTCTAAAAGTTTATTTAATCGTTTAAAGGCAAAAGGACAAGCACTTCTTTAAAGTAGATTTGTTATAGTACCTACTTTTGTAGGCGTATTTCTGTTTATGATGTATAAGCTACATTACTGTTAAGTTTTAATGAAATCTGTTTAGAGGTTTTTGCGAGACAGAGTAACAAACATCCTCAAATCCATCCATTGGAACTAATAATGATATTAGTTCTATGTATAAATATTTATATAAATATGTATATAGTAGGTACTTAAGTAGCATAAGTTTGTATTATATTGTATTGTATTTATTTATTATGATATTTATAAATATGAGAAGGATAAGATCTAAACTACTTGACAAAATACATAAAATAATGTCCACGGCTACATAACACCATAGTAGTAACCAACATAAAATATTTGTCTTCAATTAGGTCTAATCACAACTTAAAGCAGTTAAAAACAAAGCACAGCAGTGTGATTCCCGAAAAAACCAAGGTCGAGTCGAGTACGATGACGAGCTCGACGTCGAGCTCCCACGTCGTTCGACATCATTTCGACGTTGAGCTCGACGTAGAAGAAACTAGTGTTCTTTGAACGCATTTAGCTCAACGTCGAACTACTAATCTTAGACAGCTCGACACTGAAATAGAGTTGACTGAATATTTCTCTGGAATTTTAATCGATATATTTGACTAAGCGTTCTTAGGCTAAATATTGTGCGAAAAATTAATTAATTATATAATTTTAGGACTGGAATCAGAAAGACATGTTGTAAATATATATTTTTTTTATAAACAAAGAAAACAGTAGGTACAGTTTCTCAAAGAAAACAGTTTATTTGAAACTATAAACTCTATCTGGTGATCTTGTTAATTTACATCCTCGTCCATCATTTTCCAGTTTGTTGCTTATTTCCTACAATACCCAAAAGCAAGCCAACGCTGCTGCTCAAGACAGCGAAATATGAATGATTATTATAGTTACCTACAGAATACGTATATTAGTATTATAAATTCAAAGAGTAAAAGAGAAGTTTGTATTATATTGTATTGTATTTATTTAAGGTAAAATTATGTTTATTTACTTATTGGGTTGTAAATAAAAAGTTTTAAGAATTAAAGGAAGGATAGAGAGCATCCAAACTTATTGGTAAAGTAAAAAATTTCGTTATTTTTACGAATTCGAAATTTAAATTTCATTCAAAAATTTTGTTTTAATTGTTCCTTAGACCATGGGAGGTCCTAAGACCAAGGGAGGTCGGTCCTCTGTATGAAAATTGAGGGCCCGAACCTCCCTCGGACGACGAGCGTAAAATTTTGATGTTTCTTTGACGCTATATTTTGAAAGAAGTTTTGCTTTCAAAATATGGCGTTGTCTGTATTGAAATGTTTCAAATAGAAGAAATATTGTGGATTTCTTGCTGATTTCGAGCGATAAAGAAGAAACGCCCAGACGCTCGTCCAGAATTGCAAGAGTAAATTAGTTCAGTGCTTATGCAGTGCAATCATTATAAAATTAAATAATGTCTTTCATACGAGTAACATCTTCAAGGTATGAAGAAACACATTGCCTACCTAGGTACTAGGTACCTAGTTGTCCGTTAAAATAACTCGTATTATTTGTAGGAACGATGGAGTTTCACCGCTTTTCTATCAATATTAAAGGAGTCTGTGATGCAGACCTGAGGCTGATAAATGTGTGGCTCGATGGCTGGATCCACACATGATGCCACTAGCTTCAATAACTCAATATTAAGAGGTAACATTTAAATTCATTCACCTATTGTAACTCCTCTGAGTTATGATACAGATGGTAGATAGATACATACCTACATTATCGTCTCTTTTTGAGTTCCATAGTCAACGTAGATAAAACCCTTACAATTTCACTCTATAAATACCTATTAAAAAACAATTCATAACTGGAATAATATTATGTAACTACATTTTCTAGGTCAGTGTGATGCTGGTGAATTTGGAGACCGCTAGATGCTTGGAGACAGTGCCTATCCAAACAGAGTTTATTTATTACCACTTCTCCTAAATCCAACTACAACTGCTGACACCAGATACAATGAAGCCCATATTTTAAGACTAGAAATACTATTGAATGGTTATAATTTTATAATACAAAGGACTTTGTTGTTTGGTTTAATAAACCATTTTATCATACATATTTAATGCATTTTTATTATACTTATAACACAATGAAAACTAAGAATCAAACAACACACAGAAAATATTAACTTCCTCGTTACACTTTCTCGTTACACACTCGTTACACAACAGAATAACTGGTACCTATTTGATACCACCACGTTTACATACATTCTTCTTTAAATTCTTCCACTTTGAAAGTGGCTGCTGCGGAGTTCGACGATAGACTGTCCCTGAGGCTTTTACTGAGCTTCATAAAACATTAAACATACTGGCGCAGTAACATTTAACTGGTGGATTGTTTATTGAAACGGAGATTTGGTAGAGGTAACCAAGTAAGCATCTAGCTGAAGGTATAGGTTAATGTGATTAATGCGGGCAGTATGAATAATGCCCAGCTGTTTCGGGCAATGTGATTAATTACTATCAAAACTGTGCTATTTATCACATTGCCCGGGCATTATGAATAATGCCCAAAGACCATCGGGCAATTTGATTTTAATAGTTCGTTTACTTGAGAATTGTAGGTTGAGATAATTCTAAAGTCGACAAATTTTTAAAACATTGTCAGAGACTTATTGGTGGACATTTTTTTTTAAATTAGAAATTTTAGGTTATAGCTTTAGGTAGATTTTTGGTTTTTGTATTTTTTGCAACTAAGATTATTGAACTAGCGTAGAAAAATAATTTGGCATCTCGTATGTTATGTTATTAAGTACTTCAATACAATTAAGTTTTTAGAAACTTTACGTATGTGCTGCATACCTAAAGGAAAAAATGCTCATAATGTCGGCATTATAAGTTTATAAGTTTCTAATTTTAATTAAGATGATGTAAAACGTACTACTTATGACCTACTCAATTTTCCTGTAAAAGGTTAGAAAATTTAACAAAGTGCCTTTTTAATAATAAGGCACCTAGCCTTTTTGTTATTAATATGGTTAATACTTTTTTTTACGAAACAATTTCAAAATAAAAGTGTAAAAACAACTGTACCAAAAATTTTAACTCAAATTTACGGCAACAAACCGGCGGCGGCGCAGAGGGCGTACGTAAATTTGGGAACAAGCAAATGTCCAAAGTTTATAAAAACTATGAAGTGAGAATGAAAATGAGAATGAGAATGAAAATTCATTTAATCCTGTAGGTTAGGTTTGAAAACACTTAAGACGGATCATTTTTTAAAGTTAATTCTAGACTCGTAAGAGTGCAGTTTTCCCCAGAGAAGAAACAAAAAACTCTGTAGCAAAAAACTCTGTAGGGTTGCTCTTTTCAATTTAAGTTTTACAAATCCTTAGGCATAAACACAGAAACAAACATCAAAATTTAAATTTCAATAGAGCTTAAATCAATTTAAAAAAAAAATTGCCCCTGCAATATCCAGAACAAGGTATAGGAGGTAAGTAAACGGGAAGATGAAAAGTAAAAGGCTTAGCTTGATAGAATCCGCATAACATGACCAGTTATCACAGCAGCACGTTCACACAGATCTCACTCAACGCCTGTGCCAGCCATCAACCCCTTCCATATTATGTTTTAGGGATTTAGGAAGTATTTTAGGGAAACCAGCGCATGTCACCCTTTAACCAATCAGAGAGTCCGGAATGGCCTAACCTTAACTAAAACCCAACTTAACTTATGAGGAAATGATGAGAATTTAAAGTTTCGTAATACCTACATATTTATTTGACTTTTGGTTAGGTTTAGGTTAGATAAGGTTTTATTGTAAAATAAAAAAAAGTTCTGAAACAAGTTTATTATCACTCTGCCCAATAGATGGTGGATATTATGCATAATGCCCGGGCAATGTGATTAATTGCATAGTATTTATCACATTGCCCGCTTATATTGGGCATTATGCATAATGCCCAATTAATCACATTGCCCTTAACATATATAACTCGAAAGCTCACTACAAATGACACCGGAATAAATTAAATTAAAGTAGACTTTCACCGTTCAAATTTAGATTTTCAACATGTCTTCATGATTTCAGACCTAAAAGTGTATAATAAATTTTATTTTTACCCTCAAAATACTTATTCAAATATTATATCGATTTGAAATTCAAGAGTAGTCAGACAACTCTATTCTAGCGTCGAGCTGTCGAGCCAAGTCGAGCCAGCGGTACGGCTAGACGTCGAGCAAAATGTGTTCGGGAATACGATTTTTTTCGTCGTTAGTCTCACGTTAAGCTCGATGTCGAACCTTGTGACAGCCCGACTCTGAGGCTCGACGTCGAGCCCGACATCGAAAAAACTAAATTTGACATTCTGTTAATGTCAACATCATGTCAACAAAAAAATATTTCTAATAAATTTGATTTTATGTAGTTTTTCGCAATAAATTCCAAAATGTAAGGACAAGTATACGTTTATTTTCAATCATTTCATTCATTCATATTATTTAAGAGCCAGGCTCATGTCGGTGGACGAATCAACGACAAGCAACCAACATCATTCATCATTTAGCAAATTTTTATCGTTCCTTTTATCTTTTGTGTTTATAATACAGATATACGTGTTCCGTAGGTAACTATAATTATAATTCCTATTTCCAGCATGTCCAGAAGCGGCTGTCCTATCTTTGTCGCAGCAAGAAAAGTTGCTTGATTGTCTGAGCTGCAGCTTTGGCTTGCTATTGAGTATGTACGAACAAATCACGCGAGACGTAGAGATAGCACCGCATTGCAGGATAATAATTATATGCAACAAACTCAATAGTGGTGTACGAGGATGTAAATTATCAAGATCACCAGAAGTTTAGAGTTTCTAATAAACTGTTCTCTGTGAAAACTGTTTGGCTTTTTGTATACTTTGTGTGTGTGTGTTGAATACTGTATTAGTGTCTGATCTTTGTTTCCTGATTACAGAAAATAAATAAATAAATAAGGCTTCTTAGTTGTCTCGCCTGTCGTAGCATTTCGTATAAAGCAAAGAAAGAAAAGAAAAAGAAAAGCAAAGAAAACATTACAGACAATATCTGGCACTCATTTTAATGATAAAAATCATGTGTTTTGAGGAAAACTCTGTTTTAACATTTCAAAAAATTTATTGGAAAACCATTATTACATAGGTAGTTAGTAGAAATGTTCACGGCAAACACACAGACAGATATAAAAATTAACCAATAAACTAATTATGCTTACTTCATAACACGCTTTCTCCTAAATTACACAAATTCCTACTTAACTCTCAGACTTAATACATTTTTAATATTACACTTAGTTATGTACTCTCCATTTAAAGGTTTAGTTAGTATATCTTCAGGTTGGTCATTGGTCGCAACGTACTTGACTTTCAGCCCCTTCTTGATCTATAACAGTTTCAGATACGTACACAATTTTCATTAGATTGACTTTCTATATCAAGTGAAACTGGAGACTCGATAGCTTCGGAACCATCCTGGTTTAGGAAAACTAGATCCCGTTAGCTTTTAATTTAAATATCCACTTGCTACTTACTACCTTTCCATTCACTGGCGAATCACATACGTCCCAAGTATTATATCTAAAGTAGCAAACAACGAACACCACATTAAGCTATTCATGGACGCTTATTATAGGTAACGATATTTAGTGTCTTTAAGCTTCAACCGTTCCAATGAATCTCTGGCAACAATTAACAATTTCTTCTTTCAGATCTAACGGAGGACGGTAAGTTTTTTTCAGTTCCTTCCTTCATATGATTATCTTTTCTTGAAGTATGTCTACCTTCCCAACAACACAGAAAGTTCTCTTTCTATTCCTTTTTCCCCTCGCTGGTACAAGTATCTTCAAGTTTCTTCTATTTCGTTGGTAAACGACCTCATATGAATATTTTTTATTATTTACTGAATAAAAATTTTTGATCACGACAAACAGATGTCAAAAGTAACCTAAGACACATTTGACGGAAAGAATCGAGGTGGTCGACGAGGCGGTAGGCAAAGTCGAAACCTCGGTCGAAACGGATTTTCGTTATGGCGGCGCCTCTACACAGTCGTCGAGACTCCCCGAGACAGGACGAGCGCGAGTGGGTACAGGGCGCTCTCGTCTCCTCTCGTGGTCTCATTCGGTCGCTCTCGGGCGCGTGTCGGTCTTTTGGCCCAGTCAAAGGGTCTCGTTGGCTCTCGCGAGTAGGGTTACCAGATGAAATAAACGAAAGTCCGGAGAAAAGTCCTAATTCTCATATAAAAGTCCTAAGATTTTATACAGTTCGAGAATTTCATCTTAAAAACGTGATATCGTTATGTACAGTAGGTACCTGTATAAAAAAGTATACATTTTAACTGCAATCTGTTATCAAAAAAAGATTATTTCGGTTACGCTTTACTAGGATAATTAAGTTCTTAGGTATAGATTTAAACTGCAATTATTTATAAAAAAAGATATTTTTTAGTTTATGTTGGTTGATTTAACTTTTAATTAAAGAGATCTTTGAAAAATGTAAGCTGTATTTTAAAATTTCTGAGATTTCACAAGATTGACAAAGTCCGGCCGCACTCCTGAGAAAAGTCGAAAAGTCCGGTAATCTCAGGACAAATCCTGAGATATGGTAACCCTACTCGCGAGGTAAACGAGAGTGAGCATGTACACACTCGTTTATTTGATTGCTCGCTGACAATATTTTTCTGATTTGTTTACGTATTTCTACTAGTGCTCAGTAATCGTTCACTATTTTCTTTTCTCCATGATTTACGAATTTTTTTTATAAGTAGTTATATGCTTTAAAATATTGTAGTAGCTCACTACACAAAGACAAATAGCAGCAGCAACTTCTACGTCCGTTGTTGCGTAAGTCTTCAGTTCAAATGGTAGAACGAGTGTGTACAGGGGTGCTCTCGACGAGAGCGTTCTCGGCCGCCGAGCCTCCCGGCGGCGAGAGGCTCTCGCTCGACGAGTGAGTAGAGGCGCTATAGAGGAAACAAAATTTGTATGAGAAATACCAAACTTTCGACCACGACTAGTTCCAACTCACACCATGCTCGACGACGAGGCGCTAGTGTCGTAATTTAGTGTCGAATGAAAATTAGAGAATACGAGTCACGTGACTCGACGCTGGCTCAGCGCTGTTTCTAGGTCGAGGTTTTTTCGGGAATCGCTATGCAGAAAGCAGCGAAATATTCTTCAATAGATACGAAGATTAAATAAATTAGAAAGGAGTTGGCATATTCAATTGCACATTTAAACTCGTTTTCAATTTTATTGCCGGATGCTGCAATAGCATAATCAATAGAATCTCTATAGTGTAACTAAGAAGCAATGCTAGAATGCTTTGAAACTACAATATTGAGAAATATAATTACAATCAGTGGAAATTGCTAGAATTCGTTGAATGAAAAGATCTTTTTGAAAATAGAAAATAATTATGAGACATTTGATGTAACTTTCAGGATCAACTTGGAAAGAAAAACGAAACAAAATGGAGCAAGCAATGTAAAAAATGAAACTAGATGACCTGGTAATAAAGATCAAAACTGAATTATTCTTATTGATATAGGTATACTTACAAGGTTCTAAAACTGTAACACGAAAAATAAGTAAGTACTTATGTAGATACCTTTTGTTGAACCAATCGAAGCCAATGATCCTATTACACGAGGCTGGATTGTTTTATTTATTAGCCTCGTGTAAAAGTACCATTAGATCATAAAAATATAATAATATATAAATATAAAAATGCAGACTATTTTGAAAATTTTCTCAAAAAGCAGTCAAAATTAATCGAGTGACATCCCGCTAGTACTTAATTTTGGGACCTTAAATTTTCAGAACCAAAAACACTGTATCTATAACAACTTTCCCTAGCACAAAGATTACTTCTTTGACACGTAGAAGCTTCTCAAATCCAAAAGAACGAGACCCCTCTTGTTTTACTTCCTCAAAATCAATGACCAGACACAACGGCTCTCGAATGTCTACTTATACTGGCGATGTGAAATTTTAAAACGTATGTCAAAGGTTAAGCATTATCTTATGTTAATGCATACTTGGGTACGGCGTAAATCAATTATAGTACGTGACCCGCAGAGGTCAGCCAGTTCGATTCCCTGCGCTTTACACCTATTAGTGTGATGTAATATTAAAATGCAAAATTTATTGTTGCTCAAAGCTATGTTTTTGTTTAATGAGGAGTTATTGTTTTTTAATTCTGCTCTTACACTTTCTAATTTATTGAGGTCTATTGTTATTATATCATCGTTGTTTAAATGTCGATCTCTCACGATACAAATATATTAGGTAATGCTTATGTGGAGCATCTAAGTATGTTAATTTTTCATTATGCCCCACGGCTGAGCAAAGACCTTCCCCACATCGTTCCCTATCCTCCAGAACTTCTGGCCAGTTACCCAAATACGCATCCAGATTGTCGTGCCCTCTCCTCTTAGGCCGACCTTAACCGTCGTTTGTTTGTTCTAAGTTTAAATTATCCAATTTCCTACCCCTGCTAGTTTAGCACACTCCGTGTCAAGACGTTGTCATGGGTTTATCACGCTTACGTCTCTGTCCATAGTTTTGAATGTGATAAGGACAGCATGACGTGATATAATTGTCGCGGCACGTATGCTAACCCTCCTGTTCGTAATATTGAGAACGTTGAAGTTTATGGCGATGGATGTGAGGACTTTTCGTCGGATATTTCAAACTCTTTTACGCAAAGACTACTGAACTGATTTTCATGATACTTTACTAAGTTATCGTTTATTAATAAACTAACGTATAAGCTACATTTATGAACATGTTATTGAATTATTAGAAATTTTAAGCCGAACAAGTCCAAAAGAACCATACAAAAACGCAACAATCAAAATTTTCCGCATCGTATAAAACAGAAATCAATAAAAAAGTTGTTCGTACATTTGAATGACTAGTCGTTTCCAATACACAAAGTACGGTCAGCAAAACAGTAGAGCTACTGACAAAAGAAATTGTTATTACTGCTCACCGACTACAATTGAGCCGTGATGACTATGCAATCTGTACTTTGATAATCTAATTGTTAGATTGTATTCCGATTTGTTGATCGTACCTCAGATTTGGAAAGGAGCGTCAAAAAAACAATCAGTGATTTAATTTAGATTTTTTTTTAATTAGAATAAAAAGAAGTAGGTACTTGGTCAATAAAAAAAAATATCATTTAAAAATTGGTGTTTTCAGATAATGTCAATTATTTGTTTTAGCAAAGTTATTCTGTCAATCTTTGCAGTACCTACTTACTTTTAAGTAAGATAGAATTGAATTAGATTTTAATAATCTAGATTATGTATGAATTTGAAGTGGCCTCAGTCTACCCTTATGGAAAGAGGCGTGACATATATGCATGTACGTATGTTGATTATGCTTTTATTCCCGGAAACACTTTAATATGACATCAAAAACAAGAAAACGACTCTGAAATTGCATAAAATTTTCAACGCTTAAACATAAAAGCATAAGATCAAAGTCTGTGAGACATAACCGCGGGCGGTCGCTACTAAACTATAAATTTAATACCAATAATTATAACCTCAAAATATTATGTATCTAGTTCTATAATTTATTCAAGTAGCTTCGTATGTATTTCATTATACCGGCCCAGATTGATGGCGTTCATTTGTAATATTTTAAAAATAATTGGCAGAGAAAGGTGAATCTTCGATATATCTTTTTTTTGTGATAAAAAGTAACCTAATCATAATATCGTGAAAAATTGACCGTAAATTTTAATACGAACGTGAGAAAATGTTTCGCGCATTAATTTTAGATTGTATGTTTGAAATGTAACGGACTACTTTTGATTTTTAAATTGTAGGCGTGATTTAATTACTGAATTGTGATTTGTAGCTTTATTAATTGAATTTAATTCTAGCTCGTAGGCAGAGCCCAAATTCATTACACAAATCATTATTTAAGTAAATTTTATAAAAATACATTCATCAGCAAATTTACATTTTTTTCTATTATTTTTCCCCTCCTATTCGTTGTAAAGCATCAGATAAAAAAAAATAGGAGTTAATAAAACATTATTTGTATAGGTACTCATATTTTCCTATTACTTAAGTATACTATATTTTTTATATTTTCTGTTTCTGTATATTTTTTGAATAGACTATTAGATAAAAAAGTAAAAAAAATGTTTTAAAAATAATTTTTAACCAATCCTTTTTTACCTAACTATTCTGCCAACCGTACACTAATTCTAACAGACATTGCGTAGCCTCTAAACAAGCATCGGAATATTTACAAAACGAGAAACTATTGTCGGTAATAACATATTATTTAGCAACGTGTTCAACTTACAATAATATTGTCATTAGCAACCGTACAGATGAAAACCCAATGTTTTTTATACATTTTAATCCGATGGGATGAACAATACGTTTTTGTCGGGTTATTTCATTGAGTGGGATTTTTGGAAGGTCAGTGAACTTTATTCTTTAGGATATCTGAGGCACGATTCTGGTGAGTTTATGTTAGTTCTGGTTTCAGAACGAGCGCTGGCTGCTAATTATTATGTAGCTTTAAAGCGTTAATTGGTTACTGATTGCAAAGTGCACTAGTTGCGGCGCCTGCTGCTACGGGTACTGGTCAATCAAAGTAGTCAGAATTAGGGACTTTGATCCCTGTTCAACAAACGATTTATTAAACGAAAACTGCCATGTATTTATTAGTGTGGATGAAGCCAAAGAGGTGTGTTTGGCTTGTAGCATGTGGTGGGTCTTTGTCTACCTTGATGGTATGAATGTGCAGTATATAGGTAATGCTTATAACTGGTGTAGCATGTAAAAGAGTTCACAAATTACACATCAAGCCACGTTTTTATTCTTTTGGAGCTCACTCGCTATTTATAGTACTTATAAACTCAAATTAGGAACAAAAGTTGCAGACGTAACAGATTGTTTAAAAATTCACCTGACTTTCTGACCTTTTTTGACCTAACCCAATTTTCAAAATTCGAACCAGTCGCTAAGGAGATTGTAAAACATTTCCATCACTTTGCAAGTTCCAAGCCAATCTATCTTCGGATCCCGCCGACAAGGTCACCCCAAGGTCACATTGAATACAATAGCAAACAAAGAAGCATGCATGACAGGCAAATCTGACGAATTACATGCAATAGTGAAGAATTAGTGAGGATCCGTCAACGATATCAAAAAGCTGCGCACGATTGTTTTGAGTGATTGATGTTGGCAGCGTACAGATTATAATGCCTGTTTTTTTTTTAATTTACAAGGAGTTTGGTTGCACTGTGTTTATAAAACATTGATTTTTGTACACATTAGTTTTGATTCTGTAAAAGGCTGTCCAAGACTTTGTACAGATTTATGGTCATATCTCTCAAAACTTTCACAATAACTTAAAATAATATCGCCTATATGTTACTTGGACGTGAAAACTACAATCCTGCAAAGTTTCATTAAAATCTTTTTAGTAGTTTTTGCGTGAAAGAGTAACAAACATCCTTACGTTCATATATCCATAAATACATCGGCAATAACATTATCTATTAATATTATTTGTCAGCACAGGTGTATGTCATTCTTCGACATCACTCGTACCTTAGTCTTCATATTAAATCCTTTTAGTATGCCCTCGTGAGAAATTTCCACCACTATCAACTTGAAAAGACTTTACGACTTAAATCAGGCTTTTGAAAGCTCCGACAATGCTTTTGTGACGCGAATAATAGTATAAAGGCATCTCTGGTATTGTTAAACTATTTGGTCTAACATTTATAGCACATAGCGGTATCAAAAACAATAAAACCTATTGCAAATGGATGAAATTCTAAAATACCGATTTGCAATCCTATTGCATTCGTGTAATGTTTGAATTTCTATAGATTTTCTATAACAATGCCCTGGTACCGTAATGCTATTATATAATAGAATAGAAATGTTTTATTATATGGGAATATAGAAATATTGACGATCTTTGCATGACAACTGAGGGTATGGGTGTGAAATACTGTTTTGATATTGTCAGATGAAGATCAGAGTACGCAGTATGGAATACCCTAAACCAACGTGCATGTATGAGGCGACTGATGAATGTGGATGAAGCGAAAGAGGTGTGTTTGTATCGTAGCAATTGGTGGGAAGTCGTCTCTATCTACCTCGATGGGAGAGAGACATGACAGATATGTATGTATGTATGTAGGTATGAAAGTATGGAGGTGTATTTGGATCGTAGCAAGTGGAGGGAAGTGGTCTCTATCTACCTCGATGGGAAAGAGGCATGACAGAATGTATATATGTATAATGTTTCATATTTCTTCTCAACTACTAAAGTGGTATCAGGAGCTCAAATGGACGGCGAAGACCAGAGCAGAGTGGCGAAGAACAGAGCAGAGTGTAGAAGACCACCGACATGAGCGATTGAAGAAGTACCCACTAATAAGATGGATAGATGATTTGACGAATGTTTACGCAGTTGAACTTTATTGTAGGGCCCAAGTCTGCTACTTTTAAATAATAGTATTTTAAAGTAAGCATACTTAGGCCCAGACTGAGCCTATCTTCAGTTGTGTATCAGCAGAGTGTCAATAGCATTTTTGACACATTTGGTGTTCTGCTAAACAATGGCTTACATTGATTGCGACTAAATGTGTCAAAATGACATTGACACTCTTAATAAAACTCTGTTTACACACAACTGATACTAATGTTAATTGGGAGACTTGGGCCTCTGCAGAGTCACCCTCAGCAGGTTATGTAAGCTGTAGGCTATACCTATATAACGACTTTAAATTAGTAAACGATAGAAAAGATAATATACAGGGTGTAACAGAAAGGGTATATAAAGCCGAAACACAGCGATAGTCCTCATGAAACTGAACAACTTTCCCCAAGGAACATGGGTCGTAACTCGAAAAATTTTTTTGGATCGCCCATACTTACTCGATCAGCTGATCGGGCATTTTGTATGGGGAGGCGAAATTTTTTTTTCGAGTTACGACCCGTGTTCCTTGGGGAAAGTTGTTCGGTTTCATGAGGACTATCGCTGTGTTTCGGCTTTATATACCCTTTCTGTTACACCCTGTATGTATCATAAAAGTTGTAAGAAAAGATGATATATGTATCATAAAAGATAACATACATAATGCATGTACTCGTAATAACAAACAACTTTTACTATGGGACCAAGGTTGAAATCATTCAAAAAATTTTGAATCCCCCATACAAAATACATCAGCTGATAGTACTATGGAGGAACATTTTTTTATTTCGTTCGTACTTTGTACGATTATTTTCGTACGATTTCGTACTTGGTCCCTGTAGTATTTAATACTTGGGTTTTAATAATAAAAGTCCAGGACATTAATTAAATCACTGGTATTTATTAAATAGAAAACTAACACGGCTAACCGCCATTATGGTCGCCATGGGGAAGCCAGGAGAGCACTTGCGTTTCGTTATTGCAATGAGCTTTGCGTTTAGTTACTACACTCTTCCCTCCATACAAAAAAAAAACAAAAAGAATACTTAAACTCTACACAAGTAACATAAAATAACAAATATAACACTTATAATATTGAGCGACATATTTAGTTGCAAAATACTCATTTAAACTTATAACTAAGTTTGCAAATTACACTTAATCATTTGATTTACATGTCTCTTAACAGACCTTCCATCTACACTTACTAAATAGGTAACACCTGGTGTCAGACAGGCTTCAATTTTTCCCTCTATCCACTTCTCTTTCTTTTCCCGATAATCCCGAACCATGACTTCTTCCCCCAAATCAAAAATTATACTACGATCCCCCTTGCTGTACTGTCCCATCTTTTCATTACTGATTTGTAACCGTGTCGTAACCGGCAACGGTCTCAGTAATGAAAATCGACTTCTAATTTCTCTTTGATATATTAATTTAGCAGGGCTGACACCTGTTGTCCGATTTACTGTAGAACGATAATCTAACAAAAATAAATTCATAGCATATTCTAAAGAGTGACCGCTTTCCACTATTTTCTTTATGTGGCTCTTGAACGTTTGCACAAATCGTTCTGCAGCTCCATTGGTGGCTGGATGATAAGGAGGTGTGTAACTTATTTTAACTCCTATAGTGTTACAAAATTCTTTAAATTCATTACTTGTCCAAGTAGTCCCATTATCCACCACCAGATGAAGCGGATAGCCAAATCTTGAATACAATTGCTTAAAAATAGTGATAGTTTTACTAGCTGTTATATTTGACATAATGAACGCCTCTGGCCATTTTGAATAACTGTCTACAACTACTAGGAACATTTTCCCATAGAATGGTCCCAGAAAGTCAGCATGAAGACGCTCCCAAACAGAATTAGCTGTAGGCCATGGAGTTAATGGCACTTTTTCAGGGTTGTTTCTATTCTGCAAACAGATTTGACATGCATTTGTTATTTCTGTAATATCTTTATCTATAGTAACCCACCAAAAGTAAGACCTTGCTATCTGTTTCATTCTATTGATGCCAAAGTGACTTGCATGCAACTCATTCATGACTAGATTCTGCAGACTTTCTGGAATAACCACTCTAGTTCCCCATAACATCAAAATCACATGACTTTGTGGGGACAGGAACTACAGGTGTTCCCCATTCACTGAACTCGATTGGAGCTATACGTTTATTGATCAGAAGTCTATCTATTTCGGAGTCAACCTTTGACTTTAATGAAAATCGACTTCTAATTTCTCTTTGATATATTAATTTAGCAGGGCTGACACCTGTTGTCCGATTTACTGTAGAACGATAATCTAACAAAAATAAATTCATAGCATATTCTAAAGAGTGACCGCTTTCCACTATTTTCTTTATGTGGCTCTTGAACGTTTGCACAAATCGTTCTGCAGCTCCATTGGTGGCTGGATGATAAGGAGGTGTGTAACTTATTTTAACTCCTATAGTGTTACAAAATTCTTTAAATTCATTACTTGTCCAAGTAGTCCCATTATCCACCACCAGATGCAGCGGATAGCCAAATCTTGAATACAATTGCTTAAAAATAGTGATAGTTTTACTAGCTGTTATATTTGACATAATGAACGCCTCTGGCCATTTTGAATAACTGTCTACAACTACTAGGAACATTTTCCCATAGAATGGTCCCAGAAAGTCAGCATGAAGACGCTCCCAAACAGAATTAGCTGTAGGCCATGGAGTTAATGGCACTTTTTCAGGGTTGTTTCTATTCTGCAAACAGATTTGACATGCATTTGTTATTTCTGTAATATCTTTATCTATAGTAACCCACCAAAAGTAAGACCTTGCTATCTGTTTCATTCTATTGATGCCAAAGTGACTTGCATGCAACTCGTTCATGACTAGATTCTGCAGACTTTCTGGAATAACCACTCTAGTTCCCCATAACAAACAACCCTGATCAATACTTAATTCATTTCTCCTATCATAATATGGTTTCAACTCTTCCCCTATTATTTCCTTATTTGGCCAACCATCAACACAATACCTCATTATTCTAGTTAATGTTACATTTTTCTTAGTTTCTTTTTCTACATTTTTCCAATTAATATTTTCAAAATTTGACAGTGACAAGTACCTTATCACACTCAATTCACAATTATCCAACAATGGATGTGTGTAATTATTCATGGTGTCTACTGGATACCTTGATAAGTAATCTGCCGGATTTTTATTAGTGTTTATGTGTCGGATGATGTAATTAAAACCTGACAAAAATATTGCCCAATGTTGTAATCTTCTACAGGCCATTTTTGGAATTCCTTTTTTTGGACCAAAAATACTAACCAAAGCTAAATTATCTGTCTCAAGTTCAAAAGTTCGCCCAAATAAATATTCATAAAATTTTGTTATTCCAAATATAATTGCAAATGCTTCTTTTTCTATTGTTGGATACTTCATTTGTGCCTCGTTTAATTTCTTGCTAGCATAAGCTACAGGTTTAATTACTCCATCCTTCGATCTAACTGATAACACTGCTGCTACGCCACAGTCAGATGCATCACAACTAAGTACCACCGGCAGATCACTGCTATAATGTGTTAAGATACTTGTTTTTGTTAAAGCACTTTTAATTTCTTTGAAAGCCTTTTCACAGTCATCAGTCCATCTAAAGTTTTCATTTTTTAGACAATCATACAATGGACATAAAATGGTTGCCATATCTTTCAAAAATCTATTATAATAATTAATTTTTCCTAAAAATGACCGTAACATTTTTAAGTTTTCAGGCCGTGGTGTCTTCAAAAGTGGCTCAATGTTTTCTTTTATTATCTTTATACCTTCATTTGTAACCTCATAACCAAACACTTTTAATTTCTCTTCAAAGAATTTACATTTTGAAATTTTTAATTTTAATTCTGATTCTGAGAAGCGCTCCAACACCGATCGTACTCTTGTATTAACTTCTTCTATAGTTTTTCCTGCAATAAAAACATTGTCAATGTAGACTTTCACACCCTCTAAACCCGTTAACAATTGCACAATTAAACGTTGAAATGAACCAGGTCCAGTGCTAACTCCATAAGGTAAGTATAAATATTTATAAATTCCCTTTTCTGTTACAATTGTTGTTAATTTTTGTGATTCTTCATCCAAAGGAGCTTGAAGATAAGCTTCTTTCAAGTCCAACTCACAAAAGTACTTATTACCTTCAAAGTTTGCTAATATTTGATTAATTGTTGGAAGTGGGAAGTGGTCTATTTCTAGACTTGGATTTAGAGTTGTTTTATAATCCCCACAAAGTCTAACGGATCCGTCCCCTTTGAGGACAGGAACTACAGGTGTTCCCCATTCACTGAACTCGATTGGAGCTATACGTTTATTGATCAGAAGTCTATCTATTTCGGAGTCAACCTTTGACTTTAATGCAAATGGAACGCTTCTAGCAGGTAAAAATTTTGGTTTGGCATTAGGTTTTAATTTTAATGTTATTTGAGCTTTTTTAAAATCACCCCAGCCTGATTCAAAAACAATGGGAAAATCTTGTTTTAATGATTTAACATACTCCTCTTTACTTTTATTTGTTATACCTGTATAATTAACTTTTTGTTTAATATCAAATGGCCACAAGTTTAATTCTAATAGCCAATCCTTACCAATAACTGTAGGACATCCTTTTGGTACTACAACTAATGTCATGTTTTCGGTGTTTACATTTCCATATTTAACTTTTAAATTTTTTAAAAGCCCAATCGGTTTTGAAGTAGACTGATTAAAATTTATCATAGTTATGTTAGACTGTGACATTTCTAATTCCTTAAAATATTTGCTTTTATCTTGTTCTGTTATTGTGGTTATATCCGAACCTGTATCCACTTCAAAACCAATTGGTGTTCCCTCTATTTCAAGCTGTATAAACATAGATGGTACTTTTCTCAAAGACTTACATTCTATATTCAGCACATTGTACGGGTCCTCATCCACATGATTACCACCTTCTTCAGTACCTTTTTCCACCTCTCCAATTGGTTCTGTTGACATTGTCTTCACATTAGCCTTTTTCTGCATACAAACTCTGAAAATGTGTCCCTGCCTTCCGCACTCACTACAAAACTTATTCTTCAATGAACACTGATCACGAGTATGTCCAGGCTTGCCGCAACAAAAACATTTACCAGGTAACTTCATCGCGAGCTGTAAATTAGATTTCTTTGGTACCGTAGCTGGTGCACGCCCTTTAGTTTTGAGCATGAACATTTCAACTGGTTTTGAGTCTTCTTTATGTGCTAATTTGAACGCCATTTCTGCTGTCTCTGCCACCGCTGAGAGTTCCTTAAGAGGTTTGTCTGCCACTTTCAACAATTCATACCGTATTGTTTCACTGTATACTCCATTTAGCAACCTTTCTTTCAAGTGCTCATCTACATCGTTAAACCGGCAATCCTTGATCATTTTTCTTAATTCTAGCAAGTATTCCTTTATCGTTTCAGTTGCTTTCTGTTTTCTGTCCTTAAATTTAGCTCTATACATTGCCTGATTTGTTTTTGGATGATAATAGTCTTCCAGTTTAGCACATAACGATTGATATGTTTCCTTCATTGGTGATACCGGCGAACATAACCCAGCAAGATTCTCGAATACATTTACACTCAGCTTAGTTAATAACAAAGGCACTTTCTTTTCTTCTGGTATATCATGTAGGAGCATAAAACAATCCAATTGTTCTATATAGCTGTGCCAATTTCCACCGTTGAAGTTCTCTAAACTTGATGGCAGCAAAATATTTTGATTTGCCATTTTAGTTGTGTGTTGTTTAACGTATTTACGCAACAATTTCCTCAATTCTTCTATGCCGGGGTCCGCGCTAGTTGTTATTTCGAGTTCCTTTATTGTGCAAAGTAATAATTCTTTATTTAACTCTTGTATCCAACCTGTTTTCCCTGATTTTAACTTATTTCGTATTTCATCCATCAAAATTAATTTCTTTTGACGCTTACTTTCCGATTCTTCAAACAAACCAAACCATTTTATTTAGAGTTTGACTCGTTCACTTGTTTTATTGTAGATAACCTCACTTTTATGCCGAAGATTATTTTTTTTGTTTGAATCGAAATTAAATTACACGTTGATTCGAAAACCTCGTCGCCAATGTAGTATTTAATACTTGGGTTTTAATAATAAAAGTCCAGGACATTAATTAAATCACTGGTATTTATTAAATAGAAAACTAACACGGCTAACCGCCATTATGGTCGCCATGGGGAAGCCAGGAGAGCACTTGCGTTTCGTTATTGCAATGAGCTTTGCGTTTAGTTACTACAGTCCCATAGTAAAAGTTGTTTGTTATTACGAGTAAATAAATATCCTTTTCTATTGTTTACTAATTTAAAGTCACTCTATATATTTAACTTTTTAATGCATATTTACGTACGAGTAGGTATGGACGAAAGCCAATTTCAAAGTAAAAATTCTTTAAAAGATTAGCAACAAAATAAAGCTTGCCCTGATTTAATTTACCTAACCATAAATCTCAAAAAACTCGCTATATGATTATAAACTTAATTTCTTTTAAGATACATCGTAAATAATATTTTATTGTAGATTAACACTTTTAATGCGTTTAAACTTAAGTATCCACTTTTATATAAACTTTAGTCTGATAGGCAATTTTATACGCAGCTTTAATGTTTATAGATTTGGTAGTTAAATTTTAAAAATATGACAAGGTACAAGGTTAAGTATTTTGCTGTGAATAAATCATAATGTTATATTGTTTTTAATATAAACTAATTTTTATTGCCTTACATAGCTTTTTTTTTAGGTACACACATAGCATTTAAGTACTATTTACGTACTTATATAATGTGTTTTCTTATTAAATATAAAAACTTTAATAGGTGATTTGACTTGTAATATTTAACAACTCCTACTATGGAACTCACATCGAAAAATCTCAATGAAAAGACTTTTCATACAAAATAAAACAGCTGACAGACAACTTACATTTAAGTAGGTATGTGAAATTTTTTGGAGTGTTGGAAACATTTTTTTTAATACGTAGAGTTCATACTAAAAGTTCTTTATTATCAATGAGTTACATGTTTAAAAATTTCATTAGAAAATAACGTGTAAAATTATTAACCGACTTCAAAAAAGGAGGAGGTTTCTCAATTCATAAGATTAAACTAAACTTCCCCATTTTAGTTTCAGATTGCCGATTTTAGTTCTTTATTTAATAAATGCAACACTTACTTTTTACTAAATATCATTATAAATACCTATCGAATACCGTTAGAATTTAAACACAGAACCAGAAGAGCGTAGAACCGCAGTATCAACTGTGGAATTACTGCATTTCTATTCTTAATCTCAAGTCTATCTTTTTACAAGGCGCTCGTAACAGTAAATGGAGTTATAGGCGAGTTATAGAATCAGCGGTTTTATAGAGATACTCTGGAAGTGACAGTAGTTTAAATAAACAGGGTCCCAATTCTGCTAATTTACAGTACTCTCAATTGAGTTTCGGCAGATTGTTAATATCATTTTTGACAAAATCAGTGTAAGCCATTGTTTAGCAGAATACCAAATGTGCCAAAACTGCCAATGACACTCTGCCAACACACAACTGAGGCTATAAAAATTAGCAGACTTGGATAAAAATAATAACTTCCTTTTTCGTTTTCATTAGTTAGTTAAAAAATAATATTGATTTATTTCATTTGCTACTTATGTGCATACCTATTTCCCTATGAAAGAAAGATATTTTGAGTTCTTATTATTTTGAGTTTGAGTTACAGCCCCCGCAAGTCACAGATTTTTCAATTGGCCGATAGTTTATTCAGGTTGGCCTGCTAGTACAAATCGTCATAGTGTGCACACTTGCATATATCCACGTTCTCATTGAGAGCCCAACTAAACTATCAGCTGACAGAAAATCTTTAGTCTTCGGGGACTTTTAATATGGGATTTGTTAAAGAAAAAAAAAACTATGAACTGTCCCATCTAGTGACTCTATAAATGCTCACGCACATACACACAGTTCACCGAGCCACCTAATCAACACAAACTGGTCATGTGTGCGCGTTGTCATACCACTTTCTACATAATTTTTTACACGCATCCATAGCCTGCGCCTGCGTCAGAACCTTAGATTTCTTTTTTTATTATTTAAGTCGCTCAAGCGGTAGCATTCGCTAGTTTAATGGTGATGCGTATACGCAGATTTTTTTAAAACGGTGATTTATTGGCTATTAGAATTATCTTCGCTGTTGTAAATTTTTTTTTAGTTTGTTTCGTTATAAGGTTGTAAAGTCGATAAAATGTGTTTTAATATGTGATTAATGTAAAATACTATCAAGTTTTTAGGTAAAGAAGTAAACTTCGTTTCTGAACATCTGGTTATTGGAAGAATTATTCTAACCTCAAAATACATATCAACTTGGTATAGCGGAGACTTTGAAACATTGCATAAGTACAAATATGATGTTTTCTTTAAATTTGAGAAGATTTATAATAACATTTCATAGATCACACTGTGTCACAAAAAAAGAAAACATTTTATTTAAAAATATTTATGCAGACTTCAATAATGAGTATCCAACTATGCATACGACCCTTCTATACACGTAAACTGGTCACCTGATGTTTGTTTTGTACCGCCCGTAAATGAGATAAAATCTCTAAATATATCCTAAGATTTATCTTCAGATCTATTAGACTATCTAGATTTTATTTTAAAGTAATTATATTGTAAAGACTGAGTAGAATTTTATAAAGAGTAAAGAGACGTTTGCCTAACAGTGGACAGGGTTTTATCTGTATTTATTAAAATACTGTTAATTTAAAAAACATTACCCTTCCTTTTGGCTTCGCCGTAGCACATCTATCAATTAATCCATTAGAACCAAGTTTCTTATAAGTACATAATTTTATCTCTCAAACTTAAAATACTATTAGGTATGAGTTTTAATATAATGAATGCACAAAAACCAACAAAACAATATAAATCTCGGACAAACTAAAAGATCTAAAAAAGAATTATGTCCTGCGCGAGATAAGACTTAAGAACAGTTGGACCGCTATCTATAGTCAATAACTCATTTTAATTGAATCATTTCACCTAATGCATACTATACATTTGACAGCGCAGTCATTAGTAAAGAAATAAGCGATTGACGGACACGATTAATTGTTCGAATTTTAAAAGGAAATTGAAATAGCTTGAAATTTAATCGCAAATGACTTAAGACATTTCAGTTAATCTTGTTATTAACTTTTGACCTAGCACGGTTTCTTTTTAATGGTTAAGTCGATTGGTAGGTAATTATTTTTCTTAATACAAATATGTGATGTTCATTTTAAGTCTTTAATTTATTTATTTAGAAAGTTTATATAGAAGGTACAAATTATTTTTTTCTTTTTTTTGAGTAAATATCGGAGCTTTGAGCGTTTGTTTTTTTATATTTATCAATAAGTTTAGCATTGTGAAACCGTGACAAATATTTCTCTTCATTCTGTCTTTATCACATTCAAACTTTAGATAAAGAAGTAAGAGTGAGAAACACGTGACAACTTGTCACAACGCAATTAATTTTACAGATATTTTGTCACTGAAAACTGTGAACACGATGTACCTCATAAACAAAGTTGATCACAAAAAACTCAATTATAAAAATTAAAATGATTTCGCGAACTTTATTCTGCCTTAGAGGCAATAAAACGGGATAAAAAGTATCCTATGTCCTGCTAGCTAGGAGTGTATGCTAACTCCGTGACAAGACGTTGTCATGGGTTTGTCACGCTTACGTCTCTGTCCATAGTTTTAAATGTGATAAGGACAGCATGACGTGAGATAATTGTCGCGGCACGTATGCTAAGCCCCCTGCTCCTGGTTCTTAGCAACCTCCCTACCAATTTTCAGCCAAATCGGTTCAGCCGTTCTTGAGTAATAAAATGTATAACACGACATCCTTTTATTAATATAGATATGAAGAAATAAAAACAAAAATAGTTTACAATACAATTTCGTTTCACCATCAAGTATCAATTTCCTTGATCTTAATATGTGACAAATAGTGTTGTGCGATGGTTATCTGCGGGTAGATCGGCGGGTGTGCCGCTCTACGCTGGTGAGAACTAAACGCACCTGTACAGGTTAGCTTAGTCGATAGGGATGGGAAAAATGTTATCGATAAATTGAGAAAACATGGAATGATGAACTTATGATGCCTTTCTTTAAATTGTGTTTTTGTTAAAACCAATTTTTAAGTTGTTAAGTGCATAAAAGCTCTAGTGAAAGTTTTATTTAAAATACCTAATATGAAGTGTGTTCGAGCACTTAACAATAGTTGTAAAAAATAAATATTTTCAGTTGATATGGTATATCAACAACAAGATTCTACCAAAGCTCAACACGCCCGTTGATAATTCTGCGAAACTTAACATCTTACCAGTTAAAACAATCACATTTCCTGAGCAGTACCTGTAACCAATAAAAATAATAAGTATTACACGTTTTTTCAATTTAATGGTTCAGTTTATTTTAGATTTTTGTTGTTTTGATACAATCGTCATTCAGCCCGCGACACTTTTAATTCTTAGATTTTCTCCATGTTTTCCTTCAAAAAATAAATAAGTTTTTCTACTATAACACCCAAAAATACCAACAACTCTCAAATTTATCGATACCTATCCATCGACAGTGTCCCAACCCTAGGTGTCACGCAGCGCAGCCGGACGGGCCGCTCGCCTCGCACTCACATCGTAAATCACGCGCTAATAGCCGGTAAACTCATTCGCTAATCCGAATCGAACGAATAGCCAAGATGCTCTTTTGTTTCTTGGATTCTGTTTCACGTGACTTTTTACTGTATCCGATTTTTTTACGGATGGTTCAGTTGCAGATTTTTTAATGAGAACCTAATAAGTAGGTTCTTCCTATTATATTCGGATCCGCGGTGTCGTGATCAACAAACTCATTTGATTATATCGTTGTCCAGAGTCCGATAATAAAACTGACACGACGCCCAATTGGCAGCGCTTAATATGTACTCATTAGAACAATTTGTTAGAAATCGTTTGACCTGTGGCTTCTTTAGAAGTCAAATCACAACCGCGCCTCAACAGCAACTGCGTAAGCGCCCTTAATGCTACTAATGAAATCTACGAACGGTATATCTAAAGATAGACAAAGCCGGGTAAAAGAACCCGTCGTTTGTAAAGTATAATGAAAATACCGGATAGCTGGCCGCTTGAACCTGTATTGACTGGACTATGATTCTCAACATTTTAGTCTAGGCGGTTTATACAACTTATCTAAAAATGAAAATGACGTGTAGATACCACGAGCAGCAAGAATAACCACAAATAACTTTAGTGTATTAGTTTAAGATCGTTGTAAAGAAATTTAACATTAAGGCAATTGTGACATACAATCAGTGCATAAGTGCTTTGACGGTACCTTCTTATTATATTTCTATCTGTGAAAACGTGTAATTGGCCCGTCTGTTAATTTATAATTTTCTAATTTATATACTTACCTAATGAAGCTGTTGGTTTTCCAATAAATAAATAAATAACATTTAACTTAACCACTAAAACAACTCAATATGTGTGTTTATAATGTTGAGAAACCGTGGACAAGACGCTAGTCTGAAGATCCTGTCACAGCAGGTAGTAAGCGAAATGATTATGCGCACGAACGTAGGAAACGCACTTCATAAACGCTTTACATAGAAAATTGATACAATAAAAACTATTGAGATTTATTTGAAGACTGTTAGAAGTAAAGGGTTATAGTATTTGTTCAAAATAAATAAAAACAATAAAGAAAACATAAAATTGCACTTATGCTAGGTTATAGAAATATGAAAGAAGGAACAGAACTGTGAAAATGATATCACTCAACATTATAGGTAGGTATGTCATGTCACGGTAACTATACAATGTCATGGTAACTATACATAAAATCGACAGCAAAACAAATGAAAACTACCAAAATAGGCAAGAACTTTTCACCATTTTTTTCATTCCCTTGCTTGTTCTGTTTAATTTGTGCTGTATTGTATGTGCTTAATATAGGTCTATCTATATACATCTGGGCCGTATCCGGGACGTGTCCTAGCCGTGACCCGTCAGGAGAGAAAAACATACATCGTCATGACAACGTGTGTGAACGAATCTGTAGAAAATGTATGGAATGATATTATTTCCCTGATACGTCCCGGACACGGCCCGGATGTGTGTAGATAGACCAGTGTGTGTCTATGTCTACGTCTAAAAACACAATATTTTTATGTAAGCCTAATAGTTATGCAAAGACGACAAGCCAACCCTTTATTACATCAAGAAGTGTAGTTTTGACGTAATAAAATGCGCCTTAGGCTCAAATCGGGCATGGAAATAATTACGAACAACTCCCAGCTTATAATTGGTAGTTATAGGTGCCTCGCATCGCACTTACCGAGTGTGGTGTATTCCTATTTGGGCTAAGTAAACTTTTTGTAGACGCTTATAGAGCTAATGTTAAAGGCGTGATAAAATCTTGTCGATTCGCGTTTGTTTTTTAGTCAGCGAGGTGACAAAAAGTTGTCACGTACCTAATTGTTTTCTCTGTCACGTTCGAAAATTATGGAAATAATACTCCTTTTGTTAAAGTCCGATAAAATAAATTGGTAAAATGATGATAGCAAAATATGTAGATAAGAATAAAGAAGTGTAACAAGAAGTATAAAACTGTAACAAGAGGTAAAATCGGGAAACAAGTAGTAAAAAGGTGTTACAAGAAGCAAAAAGATATAACAAGAACTATTAAAGTGTAATAAGACTTAAAAAGGTGAAATTAGAAGTAAAAAGGTGTAACAAGAGTATCTCTCACAGCGCACGCGTACAGTTACACTATAAACTATCATTAGGCCGATGCGCACTTTGATCGGAAATTACTGCGTTTTGTTTGTAGGTTTGTAAAATTGAACACTTTTTATATGTTCGCCTTTTATTGCTGTACTTTGCAATTTTACATGGAATTCATAACGTTTATCGGCGGTACTTAAATTGTATGGATATAAACAATTAGAAGTTTAATAACTTACCTGTCTTTTTTTAATGTACTATCAGCTTGGCAAGTCACGGTCTTCCTCTCTCTCTCTTCTCCTCAACCTTTCCTTACCTACTTTACTTAAGTGAAGGAGAAAGTTATCTTCATGTCGTATCAAGAAGTCAAAGAACTGGTAGAAGATAGGCCTTAGTGGCAGATGCTCCGTCGACAGGAGTCTAACTCTTAAATATTATAATGATAATGAGTAGCTTTGCGAAATTTAATTAATACGGACAATCGAAGATTGTATTGTGGTAGTAATAACTCCTTAAAATATCATTCTCTGCTATTTCAAGGACACTAAGAAAGTATAGCCGGGGGTCAGTAGAGCCCATAGAAGCTAAAATAACATAAAATGTTGCACACTAATGGTGTCTACAGACCAAAGCCGCCGACCCGACAGCTTACGTCATTTTCAAACATTTTAAAGTGCTACAAGGATCTTTTGGCGCGTGGCGAAAATCGGAACTAACGATATCTTCTTGTAAATTGTCATTATTTTGAGTCATTTATTCACCACCAATGGCCTCCTGACAACGTCCCTCAAATACCAATAGATCCTTGTAGTACTTTACATAGATAACATTTTTTGACAAGTGTGCAGATACCAAAAAGCAATCTTTTTTATAAGAGCGTCACTTTTGTCGGTGGTGTCTCACTCTGCTCTATTCTCTACTGTCCGTTTGAGTACCTGACTCAACTTCTATCCCTTATAAGCAATCCATAAGAGTCTTAAATAAGTAAATAACTATGCATATTGCACAAATCCTATCTAATCCGTATTAACCGAATACCGGTCCGGTTTGGTCTAGTCCAGTGCAATAACTTAATTGACCCATATGGACTAACAAGTTGCATACGACCGTAGGTGGTAAGAATGTTACACTTGCATACTGCAATTGCATTGTACTGCACCTTTATCGATAAATATTTCAAGTTTATTATTTTGTTTTAATGTAGTATTCTATTCAAAATGTTCTCTAGGTGTAGAACTTAATAACTAGTTTTTCCTTTCGTTGAAATCACTGTTAAAATCACTCAACTTTGTAACTCAACTAAATGTAATGTTATTATGCCATTGACAAGCTTTTTTGTAAACATTTTTTGTAAACAAACTCAATTGAGTGCTGGATCCTCTCTTTTAAAATCACTGTTAAAATCACTGAAGTACCAAGATATTAAATTGTACTGCACCTGTATTGATAAATATTTCATGTTTATTATTTTGTTTTAATGTAGGTACTGTTCTATTCAAAATATTCTCGAAGTTAGATAATAACTATATTTCCTCTCACTGTTTAAATAACTTAACTTTGTAACCCTAAATATAAATAATGCAAATTTTAACGTTGTCAAGCTTTTAGTAAAAAGTTAGGTTATACTTTCTGTTGAAAGGGGGTATAATGCTGAAACACAGCAATAGTCCTCATGAAACTGAACAAATTTCTCCAAGGAACATGGGTCGTAACTCGAAAAAATAAATTCGCGTCCCAATACAAAATGCCCGTTCAGCTGATCGAGTAAGTATGGGCGATCAAAAATTTTTTTTCGACTTACGACCCATGTTCCTTGGGGAACGTTGTTCAGTTTCATTAGGCCTATAGCTGTGTTTCGGCATTATACCCCCTTTCCGTTACACCCTGTAGAGTTGAGTGGTAGATTCTGTCTTTCAAAAGCACTGTCAAAATCATTAACCAAGAACACTGAGTACTAAGATTTTACCACCTTTGTATTGTTCTTGACCATTATTGTGCTAGAAGCGACATAAATACAGAACAAGTTTCATAGGAACACTACTTTATGTAATCTTAGTGTTCAATTTATCACTGGATATTAGATCTATTGAGATGTATAGCCAATTTCGAGTTCTAGTACAATAAAGCTTCGCATCTATTGGATTGCAATCGTAGAGTACGGAGCGGAAGGATTTCTTGCTTTCTATTGATTTCTATGGCGCAGAAATGTCATTCTAGTGCACGCAGTACCATTAGAAATATGCAAGGTGACTTTAAACTAGTGAACGATAGAAAAGGATATGCATGTACTCGTGATAACAAACATCTTTTACTGTGGGACCAAGTTCGAAATCACAGAAAGAAATTGTTCCCCCATACTATCAGCTGGTGCATTTTGTTTGAGGGTTCAAAATTTTTTTAAACGATATCGACCTTGGTCCCATAGTAAAAGTTGTTTGTTATCACGAGTACATGCATACCCTTTTCTATCGTTCACTTATTTAAAGCTACAAATCCTTCTGTTCCCTACGCTGAGATTGCAATCCAGTGGACACGTAGCTTAAGTTACGCTTTAAGCTACAGAACAGAGATGTTATGCTTCAATTATTCTCCTTGTCTACATTATAATTTGTAAATTCATTACTATACACAGCAGTATAGATAATAATATTTATCTCTCGCTCTTTCACTTTCCACACTTATGAGACAAACAGAGACAACCTTAAAACCCGACCGGTGAAATATTCCGCGCATTGTTATTGAAATAGTTATTTAGTTAATTATTAGGGTTTTGAAATTTAAGTAGTAATTCGCATTTAAATGTTCTATACAAAGTTTCACCCCATGTTAGGAAAGTGGGGGGTTAGAAGGGGACAAAAAATAACCTATGTCACTCTCCATTCCTTCAATAAACTTAAAAATCACATCAATTCGTCTTTCCGCTATGGTGTGAAAGATGGACAAGCGCAAACATACTTGCTCATACTCGTAAGTAAAAGATATGGTCTAGATGGAACATAGGTTTATTTTGCTTAATAAGTGACGACCTACGCCCATTCAGGGAAGATTGGTGGGATGCAGCTAATAACAGGAGTGTTTGGAGAGGCATGGGAGAGGCTTTGGCCCAGCAGTGGGACAAAATAGGCTAAGAAAAAAGAAATAAGTGTAAAAAAATATATTACTCATGTAGCAGCTCAAACTACTATTTTTAGACGACAAAACAATAAATTCATTAAAAATCTCTGTTTTACGAGCACATCTATTGGTTTTCGTGTTAAGTAAACTTAGTACTTAGCCACAAATAAACCTGAGACTCGGTTATTATAAGCGGTCATACAAATGACGTGTCAAATTAGTTGTTGTATGTCCGAAGTATGACATCACGCTTTTGTCAAACGGGAGTGGGTTGGACAAAGGCAAAGTGTATGTCAAGCAGTGTTTGCTTAACTCTAGTGTTGTTTGAGATTGCGCGAATTTTATAGTAGATATGGTATGTTTTAAAATAAACATCGATATAAGGCTTTCGTTTATGTTGATCGTCAATTATTGGAAAAACATGTTTTTAATAAACCATTTTTTTTTAATAAGAGCTAAATTTTTGTTTGTGGAGCTTTTAATACCGTTTTGTCCTTTTATAAGCCGACGGAGATAACAGTCGGCAGAGTGTCAATGTCATTTCGTAACACATTTGGTCGCAATCAGTGTAAGCCATTGTTTAGCAGAATACCAAATGTGTCAGAAAATGCCATTGACACTCTGCCGATATAAAACTGAGGCTATTTCAAATTAGCAGACTTGGGCCCCTGGGCACTTGGCTTACAGACGTCATGCAACTCTTACGTACTCGTCACAGTACTAGATAGGGGAAAATGGAGGAAAGTGCGATAGGAGGCGCATTCCAGCGGGGTGCGCAGATGTTTTCGACGGGTTGTAGGTAGATACCTACATAAATGATTTTAATTATAGAAATATATTGGTATTTTCCAAGCATCATGAGTTAGGTCAGACCATTCATTCGTAGCTCTCGTAAGTCCATATTCGTCGTCCACTACAAACACAATAGAAGCTGACTTGAAGTACTATTTGCCAACAATGTTTGCTCTCAGTTCACTAGTTGCGTCACCAGCCTCTCCTCGGTTTGTTCACGTACGCACTTTGTTTATTTTTACACGCTGTCGAATATATTGTTAAGATTTTGCGGGTAAGTTATGGTTTGAAGTCTACTTGTAGTGTACAGACAACTACTCTTTATTTTATTTTTAGTTGCGGATGTCATATATTTTTTGGAATCAATAGTACATACTTATATTCAGGGGGTACGGCAGTGCCCCCGGCCAATATTACTTACGTTTCATATAGCCCATTTTCTTTCAAGACTTGTGACATTTTCATTTCAGATAACGACAACGTTTGTTTTTTCTATCAAAAAAATTGACATATATTTTTCATTTGAACAAATTAACAAAAGGCTAAGTTGAAGACTATTCAAGTTGCGGAATGGACCCTGATGACTTCACTTACTTAGGTATATATATATATTTTAATCTTACTAAACAATCAATAAAAATTCACACCAAACAACTTATGATTTGAAACAATAATTACCTAAATACGAGTACATTCGTTAAAAAATATATTTTCTTTAATTAGATTTTTCTCCTTCTCCTGCTAAAATAACCCATAAAGCAACTTTAACATTAAAATCTTTCTTCCTCATAAAACATTTACCAATTTATTGCAAAGTCTCAACTTTCCCACGGGAAAAGAAAACCAGGAAAAATTATAATAAAATTATGATTAGAATACAAGAATCATATGACCAATTAAAAGTTGCCTTACGCGAGATAACAAAAGACGGTGTTCGATTCATGTCTACTTAGAGTTACCAATCTTGTGACATAGCCTAGTTTTAACAGAAAGATTATTAAAGATTTTAGTTTTTATTTACTTATAGTTAGACAGAAATGTTGACAGGGAAAGGACAAGGCGAACGTATCTCGATCAAATCGGGGACTTTAAAGAAAGGCCAAGTCAAGAGTACCCTAAACAGACGTACCTACGAGGCAACTGATGAATGTGGATGAAACGAAAGAGGATTGTTTGGATCGTAGCATGTGGAGGGAAGTGGTCTTTGCCTACCCTGATGGAAAAGAAAAGTGACAAATATGTAGGTATGTCTTCCTAAAGTAGTCCTACTCCAAAGGTTGTCTGGAAGAGATCACTTTTAGTGATAAGGCCGCCTTTGCGCACAATGTTTTAGTTTTAAGTTGTATTTGTATTTCTTTGTGTGCAATAAAGAATTTCTATCTATCTATCTATCTATCTATCTATCTATGTATTAGTGATCTTATTTTAAACTGAAATTGTAAGCGATACTTCTCATTTGAAAGCGTAATGGAGGAAAATAAAGTTTTAAAGGTTTTTTGAGTTCCTAAAACATTTTTTTACCTCGGTTTATCATTAGCGAGCTATAACCATAACTCTTTGAATGCACTGTAACCAAAAAACATAGAGTGTGCGCTCGCAACGGGTTTGCAAACCATTAGGAAAAACAGGTAGGTATATGGAAAATGACTGAATTTAAAACTTCATAAAAACAATCACATTTCTGTTGGTGCGGTCCTCCTCCAATCCTCCCTAAATATGTACAGGTCGTTGCGCTATCGTTTCTTGGGCCTACCTCGGCGGCGCTGGCCGTCTTTCGGTACCCATTCTGTGGCTATTCTTGGTGGTGGTGGAAGGCCGCCACCAACAGAAATGTGTGGAGAAGCATTTGAGAGGCTTTTGCCCAGCAGTGGGACAAAATAAGCTAAAAAAAAAACCAATCACACCGTAAGTACTTAGCCTACTGATTTCACTGCTCTACGTCGAATCTTGAATGGGATATAAATTGAAGGCCCCATTAAAGTTCTAAATGTCGTTTATCTTGATAAAGATTTATGATAAGTGGTTGGACGACAAGATTGAGACAAGTTTTACATATTCGGCGGTTCAGAGGCAAAGGGGCGTAAGTGATTATTTGGGGCAAAGAGTGAAGAATAAATTGCTGATGTTTTTGCTTCGAGACGGTGTTTTGAATTGAAGTCCAAGTCCGAGTACCCTAAACTGATGTGCATGAATGAGGCAACTAATGAATGAGGATGAAGCGAAGAAAGTGTATTTGAATCGTAGCAAGAAAAGGGAAGAGCTCTGTATACAGAATCTGCAGAAGTAGCATTCAAATCCGCAAAAGTAGTTGCCATTTTAAAAAAGCATGTTTTTTCAAACATTGTAATGTAACTACTTAATATATAAAACAGACAATCTTGAACCCTATTAGCGAACTAGAAATAGAAATACTAAGTACTTATCTAACTACTTTCAACAAATTACTAACAACAAATCTATTGACAGGTCTCATATAAAACTAGTAGCCTAATACAAGGTGCTCCCATTGTTGTCGATCTCATCTATACAGTTGTTTATACAGGATGTTATTTAGAATAGACATACCTACATATCTGTCACGCCTCTTTACTTTTACCCGATTGGAATCGGGGTAGGCAGAGACAACTTCCTTCCACTTGCTACGATCCAAACACACCCCTTTTCCATTAGTCGCCTCAAACATGCACTCTTTTGGTCATTCTCTCTACATTTCCATACCATTAAAGCATCCTTTTCTTTTTTTCATATTTTTTAACCGAAAATGAATAAATGACTTATATACCTTTTTATTTTGTTTTGTGATTGATCGCTGTTGTCAATTTTTAGATTCGGAATTCAAAACAATGTTATTCAAAATTGGAACAGTAGTTCAATTTTGAACCTCTATATTTTGACACTTATTCAGACTTAAAATAAAATATTTTACGTTAAATAAAACCACCCTGTATAAGCTACAAACAGATGAGATCTAAAGATCCGATACAGACAATCTGTGACGTTTGTCTGCCTGTCTGACCCCCTTAGCATTAGATTTATCTTTACAAGAACAATGCCAGTGGATATAGATAGTTAAGTTTTGTAGTTACCTATTGTTTCTCTAAACTAGTAATAAATTGTAATTACGGGTTTACTGCTGTTTTAGGGCCTTTTAAGTCTTAATAAAGGTGTATCTACACAGATCCGGGCCGTGCCCGGGACCTGTCCGGGCCGTGGCCCGTCAGGAGGGGAAACAATACGTCGCGTCGTCCTGACAACGTGTGTGACCGAACCCATAGAAAATGTATAGAATGATATTTTTTCCCTGACACGTCCCAGACACATTGCCATGACGACGTATTGTTTTCCCTCCTGACGGGCCACGGCCCGGATCTGTGTAGATAGACCTTAAAGGCCTTAACGCATTGGCGGTTGATCTATGTATAAAAATAATTATGATTTAAAAGTTTAAAATTGTCTACGTTACAAAAAAATTGCAATTGAAAATTTTTTGCAATTTTCCGCCACAGATGCGCCAAATCCGCCATTTTACAAATTTTGAAGGTCAATAGATGACTGGATAAGCAGACAAACCTTATCTTACTAACCTACTAATATTATAAAATGTCAAAGTTTGTGCTGATAAATGTGAAGATGTTTGTTACTGTTTGACGTAAAAACTATGGAACAGATTTCAATGAAACTTGATTAAATTTTATATAGTAGCTTACATAGCGCGACGATTTGTATGGATACTTAGCAAGCTGGCCAGAAGTTACCAGAGATAGGGAGGCATGGAGGAATGCGGGGGAGGCCTTTGCCCAGCAGTGGGACACATTAAGCTTACAAAGCTTACATATCAGAATAACGCATTGACTATATTATTTTACGATATCATAAATATTTTCCAAAATATGACTTTAAATGTGTATGAAGTCGCGAGTTTAGCAAAATTATACAGGGTGTAACAGGAAGGGTATATAAAGCCGAAACACGGCGATAGTCCTCATGAAACTGAACAACTTTACCCAAGGAACATAGGTCATAACTTGAAAAAAAAATTTCGCCTCCCCATACAAAATGCCCGATCAGCTGATCGAGTAAGTATGGGCGAACCGAAAATTTTTTTCGAGTTACGACCCATGTTCCTTGGGGAAAGTTGTTCAGTTTCATGAGGACTATCGCTGTTTCGGCTTTATATACCCTTTCTGTTACACCCTGTATAAAAACAGTAGTTAGATATCTATCCATTCTTTTTAATAGTATCCTATTAACCGACAATACAATTTGGTAGCCAAAAGCATTCGATTTACGATTTTTTCCCATTCGATCAGGCTATCGATTAAAAAATCGATTGTTACCGTTATTGTTGCTAATCGATAATCGATAATCGAAACAGTAGTTCGGATTGTTCTTTCTAATTGAATTGTTTCTTTTTATTAAAGCCGCCGACGTTTTGATGTAGAAAAAACAAATCGTTTAAGATTTTAAAGTTAAGTGTGAGCCGGACTCACGCGCAAAGGGTTCCGTACCAAAAAAGAGAAAAAAGTCACGTTTCTTGTATGGAGCTCCCCTTAATAATGATTTTATTTTTAGTTTTTGTGAAAATATATACGCCCTAGCTATAACCCTTCATGAGATACAGCCTGAGTGGTGACTTACAGACGGATAGACGGATAGCCGAGCCTTAGTAATAGGCTCACGTTTTTACCCTTTGGCTACGGAACCCTAAAATATATTTATTTCTGACTGCGATTTCGTACACATTTATTGTTATAGCTTGATTAAATTATTGTTTTGCATTCAGGGAAATACCAACTTAATAAATATAATTCTAGGAATCTAACAATGCGTAATGCAAAATTTTGTATCCTCAAAGATAAAACAAAACAAAATTCACTTAATTGGTTTTTTATGGGCTTTTGTTAGACAGGTGTGCCCGTAGACCAGTCTAGTCATTTACAGGATGTTTGTTTTTAATTCAAAAAGTATGTATTCGTAGATAACTCAATATTTCACCTGAATATGTCAAAAAATTTAAAAATAAGGAACGAATAATCATTTTATGTTTTTAACTTTGATATTTTTAATCCTAATATTATTAATATTAATGTTTGTGCTGATAGATGCAGTATATGAATATGTTTGTAACTTTTTTACCCAAAACTACTGAACAGATTTTTGATATTGATATGAAGATAAATTCGTGCAAAATCGCAAGCAGCTTTTAGCCTCTATATCTGCCGTATTTCTTTATTTATATTTAAAAGTGAAACACCCTGTATAAATAAAAAAGCGGCGATGTCTAGAAGAATGTTATTAATTTGGAATTTGTTACAGCCTATACTTAATCCACTTGTATCCGAACATGGCTGCATAAATATGAATACATCACACTGTTCTATTCTAAAGCTTCGTGTACATTAAATTAAATTCATTCATTTTTCGAATGTATGTGGGCTAAAAATATAAAAAAAGAAATATTTCGTAAATAAGGTATTTTCCTGTAATTTTTTCCTATGAAAATGAAATACACACATCTACAATGTCTAGGGATATTTCAATTAAAACTAAATATCTTAAATTCTATCAACTTTTTGTTAAGAGACCTGTATGTATATTAAAATAAACCTTGTTTAATAAAATTTATTAATTAATAAAAACCTACATTATATATTGTAACTAGAGAAAAAATACAAAATCAGGCCACACAATCGTAAAAAATATCCCCATCTCGAGTCAAATTTGGTGGAAAAGTGCCGAGAATGCTAGCAGCATTGCCACGCTGTTTAATAAACCGTCCAATCTGAGAATGAAATTTGAGATATGTTTAGATAAAGGGGTAAAGTTGAAGAACAAAACAAAAATGAAACTTTTATAAAAAAATTAAAAAATACAATGGCATTTTTAGAAATTAAGGTGGAGGTGATCCTTTTGGCCTTAACCGATCAAGTCAAAAAAATCCGTTAAAAATCAATGTATTCTAAGCTTAACATGACAGCCTCGATATAACAATAGAGGCCACAGAGTAAAAATATGTCTAATCAATTCGAATCGGTTACTGTTAATTTCAACCTTACGTAACTGGTATAAAATTTTGTTTATGGCATGTAAAAGTTTTTTTTTTATAATAGATCAATGGTTATAGGGTCAATGATCAGGGAACACAATTAAGTGGATTTTTTGGTCGTTTTAGGGTTCCGTAGTCAAAGAGTAACAATTGGAAACTATTGCTTACGTTAGTAACTATTTAATAATCTGTGGTATTACTAAGACTTTGTCGTGTCCGTGTGTTATTGAAACAGTTGGAATTTTCACTGTTAATGAATTTCTTTTGCTTCAAAATTCAAAATTTATAATTGGCACATTTATTGGTAAACGTAACCTTCTTGGTAATTCTAATTCTGAAATAAAACATTTATTTCAAAATTAGAATTCGTTTATTGCAAATCACAAAAGGAGTTCTGAACACTTTGTCCACGAATCCGATACGCGCTTGGCATTTTTTAAAAGTGGACGGTTAATTTACTAAGAATCTCTGAGTAATCAAAAGGTATTTGGTAGATGTCGTCATTTAAGGACGTTTTCGATGTATTGCGTTAGATTCCTTTGATATTGTTAATTCTAACATAAGTTACTTTTTTTCATAGTGGAGAGACCAATACTTAGCAGAGAGCAATGGGCACAAAATACATAGAAAACTTTCTGAAATGACGACACCCTACTGGGCGGTAGTCGGTAGTGCAGTGGGCTGATAAAACTCAAACTAAAATTTTCTTATTACTTATCTTATTATTATCTTTTGCATGCAAATATACCATTATATACTTTTATATTTATTATATATACTTATATATTTATTGTTTATTGTAGTGACTATCCTGCCTTCATGCTATCACTTCTCTCTTTGTGGGATCTGCAGGAAGAAATTTCTTTTAGAAATATGCTGTACCTTTTGTATAACTTCTCTTTTTTTCTGTCTCTATGTACTATCATCTTACAATAAACTGTTAAATAAATAATAATAATACCTATATAACACTACCGACCACCAACCGTAACGAAGGATATGTCAATGTTATTTTTAAGCTAACGCTAGATTCGCAAGGTAGCAGCTTTCCCTAGAAAAAAATCTAGCATAAAAGTATGTTAGGCTGCTCTTTTCAAATTCTAGTGTCTGAGCTTCCGACACGTCTACGCTAAGATATTATTTAATAGGTACGAAAAAGAAGGTACATAAATAGATTATTAATATTAAAGTAATGCTTTCTAACTTTTACAAAGAAGTCCAAGTTAATGTTAACAATTTTATTCTGAAAAGAGGAAAGATAAATATGGCGATAATACTTGCAATAGAATACGAAGATAATGAAAACATTAAAAACTTCCTTTTAACTTTACAGGATAAATAAATTACTTGTACAATTAACAGGAGATTAAAGGAAATAGAAGTAATTATTAAAAACAACGTGGTACTTACTAACGGCTGTTTACAATATTCTATATATCTCTGGTTTTGCCCTACTCGAGATAGAAATAGTTATCAGTCTTAAGGTGCGTACAGACCATGTAACATAACATGTTATTTAACATTGTTATATAACATGTTTTACATAATGTGGACTCTGAATGTTATAAAACAATGTTATTGATATGTACAACAATGTTATATAACTTTGATCGCGTACAGACCATGTAACATGTTATTTAACTTGTGTTTTATAACACGTCCACACTATGACCTTGTGATTCAACATTGCAACATAAAAATATAACAATGTTATATTGCATTGTTATTCTAATGTGTACAGTATTATTTTATGTTGCAATGTTGAATAACAAGGTTACATAGTGTGGACGTGTTATATAACACAAGTTATATAACATGTTACGTGGTCTGTACGCACCGTTAGAATTTTTCGTCCCTATAAAACTACCGGTGTCAAAAAATCTACGGGATTCTTCTGAAGGATGAGTCAAAAGTGACAGCGACGTGACATTCATGACATGCCGATCTCAGACACTATAAACAGGTGCCACATTTTTTTTTTCATATACAAATGAGTTCATGACAGCTCGCCAATTTTCATAGTTTTCTTGGTAGATGACCTGTCAAGCGATAATAAATTCCATAAAAAAGGTAGCCATTTTGCGCCAGACCAGGCACGCAGATCCAGACGGTATGGCACCTCCTTATATATTCTATACTCAAAGCAGACAGTTATCTGTCTTTGAATATTGGGAAGGGCCGTAAGCCATCACTATTTTTGAGTTGGCTCTTAGACTATCTTTTCATACATTGCTTCCTTATTGTACTGGATGCCTATACTATAATTATAGGTTCCTACAGACAGACACATCCGAGCAAAAACTACTGAACAGATTTTAATGAAACCTTACAATAATGTGACTTGCACAACAGGATAATACTATGGTTAAGTATATTATTTAAAGATTTTGAGTAAGTTTACCAAGATATGTCGATAAATTCGTACGAAGTCGAAGACAACCTCTAGTCTTCTTATACTTTTAAAAAAAATTAACCTATACTTAAAACTTCATACCTTAGCAAAATCAATTACTCTCAACCCCATACGAAAGTATAGTTATAATCAAAGCATGATTGTCTTGATAAAACAAGCGGTTTCAAGTGCCAATTTCCGAGTAACTAGATCCTAGAGCGAGGTTGCGCCGGCGCAGATAATGGGCGACATCCGAGTTACGCGGGTAACTATAGTTGTAATTACTATAGCTTGCTTTATCGAGTCTCGCTGGATTAGATTTCTTCTTAGTTTTGTTGAAGAAAAGTTATTTTGAATTTTAAGAGCGGTTACGCACTACATCCGCTCCGATAAAATTACAATAGAAATAGTTCCCGCATCTATACTACAAATCTTGAATCGGATTCGAATCGGATGTAGTGCGTAACCGCTCTTTAGAGTCTTTATTCCAGCGGGTTAACCGCTTGATGCTGTCTACACACCAAAGCCGCCGGCAAGCCGCCGAGCTAGGCCGACGGCTTTACGTCATACGAATGGCAGCTGTCAAAAAAGCCGGCGGCTTTGGTGTGTAGACAGCATGAGCGGTTATTTATACTTACTTACAACTTATGTACAGCTTATGTATAAAAAATGCAAATAACAAAAGGCGGTCGCTACCGTTTTAAATGAAATAGGTAAATGTCTAATTGATGATATTGTGGACGTTTGTTACTCTTTCTCGCAAAAACTATTTAACACATTTAGATGAAACTTTCCAGTATTGTTGCAATAACACATAGACTATATTATTTTAAGGTTTTGTGTATGTTTTGTGAGATATCACGATAATTAGGTACGCAAGAAGTCACGAGAAACTTCTAGTACCTATAGTTATAAAATATAACTATACAAACTAGCTGCAATAAATCAACAATTATTTCCAACACGTTAAGTTAAAAAAACTAAACTTTTCTATCGCGTTGACATTCTGAAGACACTAAAAAAAACTAGTTGCTAAGAATTTCTTAGAAGTACTCATTCTAGGCGTTTTATAGATACAAAGGGCTTGATCATACTGTAATTATAAGGGAACTTTATAGCAAAGCCTTAAATTAAATGAATGTTATTGTATTTATGGATAGCTCTTTTGATATATTAATTTTATTGTATGTTTCTGTGTTTATGCCTGAGATTTGTAAAACTTAAATTGAAAAGAGCAACCCTACAGAGTTTCTTGCTAGGTTCTTCTCTGGGGAAAACTGCAATCTTGCGAATCTAGCATAAAATTTTAAAAAAATACCCGTCTTATGTGATGTCAAACTCGTTCTACAAGATTAAATCAATTTTCATTTCATTTCATTTCATTTCAGGTACTTAATTGGTTAGATTTTTCTTTATTAAAAGTCCTATAGTAATGTAACAAGTGCCGGCGCAGTGTAATCGTCGACATCCGAGTTACGCACCTTCGTTACGACACCGAAGTTAGCTGGAGATAACCGAAGGAAGCCGAAGTTACCCGAACGGAGTTTTTCTAAACCTGTTGTGCGGGACTGTAGCTAATCACAGATATCACTGAACAACCCCTTTGCACCTATTGCTGGTTAATTAAACACTATTTAAAATATGGACTGTATTTATTACTATTTAAAACTATAACTATTATAGACCAGTTAAAAACTATAAAACACTATTACGAAATGACAAAAACTACTATTGAAAACGGAACGCACTTTAAACACTAAAAAACGGAACGCACTAATTTCAAAATTCGCGGGTTTTACTTCACTGAATATCACTTGCACTGATAACACTATGAGAACTCACTATTATCACTTATTCACTTGTCTTCGAGTTATTTTCGCTTTCTTCTTCGCTTCGATCGCTTGATTGCTCGATTGAGACTGAATTTAAACTGATTTTAAACTGATTGACAATTGCCGCTCCGGCCCGGCTTAAATACCTCATACGCGGGTCCCGAAAACACAAGATAATTCCCGAATCGGACTTCTTTTTCTAATCTATATCTATCTCTGTCTTACATTATCGCGTTCGGAAACTTCGATAACATTCTTCGGACTTCTCTTTCTGATTACTATTTCTGTCTCTGTTTTTCATATGTACTTATGATTCTGGAATTGGCAGAATGTGTTCCATGACGTGCGAAGTTTCTGGACGTCTCGCGTTTGACATTTGTTTGTTTTGACATTTCTGTACTCGCGTATTTTGTAGAACTTTCTTTTGCCGAAATATTATAGAAAACTGTTCAATTTCTAGATTTATGTGGATTTTCGTTTATGATATGGAAAGTGGTATGTGCTATACGTATGAGGATGCCTTTTTACGCTGCTAGTGGTGGATTTTAGAAGGTTTGTCGCGAACATACTCCCGCCGTGCGGCGGTAGCGTAGTCAGCGCCGCATTTAAGTCCGTGGAGCGACAAACTTCTCACTATCTCTGTCACTGTTAGAACTATTTATTTTTGTAGGGTAAAACTCCACCAGTCTGTACGTCAGCAGCACGAACTATTCTCTCTTTCTCTGGGTAAACTTTCACTATTTTTCCTCTGTCCCATGTTCTTCTAGGCATCGCCCGATCCACTATAAATTCTTCCTTCTTGTCTGCTATTTCTGATTTGTTACGCTCCCGCCGGTATGGCAATTCCAGCAAAAAGTTATTCTGCCATTTGTCTCTTTCCGCGGTTTCCATCGGAGATCCCTCCCGCCGGTGTTCACACCGCATCAAATCCTGTTGGTCATTTTCTGTATCTCTTTTGCTTCTATATATTTTCTTCTGTGTACCGGGGAGAGATTGCACAGATTCTAGGCCTGTTCTGTTAACCTTCTTGTCGGAATTTATTTTCTGTTTTTCTTCTAATTTCTTCTCTATTTCCTGTAGCCTCCTTACTGTTTTTTGTGGCATCTTCTCTGTTTTCTGTAATCTGTTTTCTTTTTTCTTATTCGAATCTGTTCTATTTCTTTCTATTTCCATTTTCTCTTCTGTAATATTATGGCAGTAGTGCACTTGTCGTCCGATTCTTCTGGAACTTGCGCCATGGAGAACCCATCCTAATGGCGTGTGCGATGCAACTGGTTCACTATATTGACCTTTTCTCGTTACGTCTGCTATTAAGAGGTGCCAGTTGTCCTGTCCTAGAAGAATGGTTGGTTTTCCCTCATATAGTAGTCTGTCCTTAATGTCTTGTAGATGTTCGCACTCATGGACATCTTCTTCGTACACGGCTTGCGGCGCTAAGTGAAGTTTATTGATGGTTCTAACCTTGATTTCAAATTCTTTTTCGCCTTTCCCTTGTATACCGATGGTAACTCTCTTTGAAATTCCAGCATCTATCTTCGTACCCCAAACGGCTACAATCTTAAGTGGTTCTGTAGGTCCATGTGCTCCTATTTGCTTTGCTATCTCTGAATCTATTAGCGATACTGTTGAACCATCATCCAAAAGTGCGTAAACGTTTGCATATCCTTTTGGACCTGATATGCGCACTGGCAAAATCTTCAAAAACGTGTACTGCTCGCAAGACTTAGTTGATGTCACTCTAGCTGTGTCTGTTTTTTCTCCCTTCTGTGACACTGTTCTATTATGATGTAGAAGGGGATGATGAGTGCGAATACATCCGTCCACTTCACAACGTCGGAATCTGCATTTATGTAACGCTTTCTTATACTTTAGACAACGGAAACATAATCTGTACTGTTTGGCTAGTTCCCATCGTCCTTCACTGTCAGCCTTTTTAAACTTCGTACAGTCTTGAGTCCAATGGTTTATTTTCTGGCATATTGAGCACCGTTTCCTAATCTGTTCTCGGTTTCTGTTCTGTGGTCTTCTATTTTTTACTATTCTCCTTGATTCTACATTAGTCTGAAAGGTGCAGTGATATGATCTGTTTCTATCTTCTCTTCTATCTTCACCTTTTATAATCTCTGGCGGAGCAAACTGACCACAGCGACTGGCTTCTCTTTCTATGAACCTTTTAAATGTCAGTAGGTCAGGTTCATCTACTGTTTGATTGTCTGTCGCGAAGTCATACCATCTGTATTTCAACGCAGGGGTCAACTTCTCCACAAGTGCTTTAATAATCTCCGGATTATACAGATACTGTTTTCGCTGTAGCACTTGAAGTGTTGCCACACTATTCTGTACCTTACTCGCGAACAGGCAAATATCTCCTGGTGCGTCTGACACCTTTGGAATGTTTCGAAGTTGCTCAAGTTCTGAGAGTGCGATCGAATCTGGTCTACCAAATCTGGTTTCTAAAGTTCTCAGAATCTCTTCTGGTTGAGCATTGGCTATCAATAGGCAATTCACTGCTTCTTTCGCTTTTCCTTTTAGCGCTCTTCGGAGTCGTGCTGTATTCTCTACGTGGCTGAAGTAACTTGCGGTTTCTGTATACGCAGCACGAAAGGCGAGCCAGTCCTGATGAGATCCGTTGAAATACGGCAACTCTCCTATGTATTTCGGAACCTCTCTACGTTGTCCTGATTGTGCTGCAAGCGCTATTGCGGAGGCTAATTCAGACAGATCAATCATATTCCCTGATGATTTCTGCAGCACTGGTTCCTTTTCTATTACTGGCTTCAGGTTTTCAGGTCTCATATTACTCGAACTATTGACTACCGGTGTGTTGACTGACATGGCCGCGGCGCTGAAAACTGGCTGTTTATAAGTAACGTCGCGGTGACATGTGGTAGCCTGTGACCCACTACTCATCGATGCCTTGATACATCTATTCACGGCGCCGTACACTGGCTGTTTCATATCAACGGCGACGTTGTTAGGCATGATGTTTGGCGATCCTTCTATTACCGTCGCCTTAACTGGAACGTCCGATACTGGATACTGTTTGAAGTGGGCGTTGCGGTTAAGCGCGGTGTGCTGAAGAAAGCTACTCTCTGTACAGGTTGGAGCCTGTTTTTCTGTTTCTCGAAGAGTAACACTGTTTTTCTTGAAGGTATTATGTTCTTGTTCTGTCTCTTTCACGAAGTCTGTATTTTCTACCCATTTTTCAATGCGGCTTCGCTCTGTTTCTCCTGACATTATTGAGCCGCATTCGTCATCATCGGAGTCCTCTTGTTCCTGTAATTTCTGTTTAATTAAGAGTGCTTCACGTTCAACTTTGTTTAGGTCTATTAGTAGTTTTAGTCTTGCTTGAGCCTTTATCGATGCCTTACTAGAGCGTCTGGATCTTGCCGTGGAAGCTGTTCGTGCTTCACTTAAACGTTCCTGGGACTCTATTTGGTGAGAAGCAGGTGGCATATCTCTTAGTCGCGGTTCCAGTACCACCTCCTCTGACGTTACTTCCACCTCCATGGGTGCTGACATGACCTCCTGTTGTCCCCGACGTACGGTTCCAGATTGCGAACGAGTAACTGGCATTTTCACTATTTCACTGTACTGTTGGCACTTATTGACTGGACTATAATCGTAATTCGACTGGTCTATAAACACGAAACTGCACTATTTCACTTTTATTTATCCGGCTCGAAGGACCAAAATGTGCGGGACTGTAGCTAATCACAGATATCACTGAACAACCCCTTTGCACCTATTGCTGGTTAATTAAACACTATTTAAAATATGGACTGTATTTATTACTATTTAAAACTATAACTATTATAGACCAGTTAAAAACTATAAAACACTATTACGAAATGACAAAAACTACTATTGAAAACGGAACGCACTAATTTCAAAATTCGCGGGCTTTACTTCACTGAATATCACTTGCACTGATAACACTATGAGAACTCACTATTATCACTTATTCACTTGTCTTCGAGTTATTTTCGCTTTCTTCTTCGCTTCGATCGCTTGATTGCTCGATTGAGACTGAATTTAAACTGATTTTAAACTGATTGACAATTGCCGCTCCGGCCCGGCTTAAATACCTCATACGCGGGTCCCGAAAACACAAGATAATTCCCGAATCGGACTTCTTTTTCTAATCTATATCTATCTCTGTCTTACATTATCGCGTTCGGAAACTTCGATAACATTCTTCGGACTTCTCTTTCTGATTACTATTTCTGTCTCTGTTTTTCATATGTACTTATGATTCTGGAATTGGCAGAATGTGTTCCATGACGTGCGAAGTTTCTGGACGTCTCGCGTTTGACATTTGTTTGTTTTGACATTTCTGTACTCGCGTATTTTGTAGAACTTTCTTTTGCCGAAATATTATAGAAAACTGTTCAATTTCTAGATTTATGTGGATTTTCGTTTATGATATGGAAAGTGGTATGTGCTATACGTATGAGGATGCCTTTTTACGCTGCTAGTGGTGGATTTTAGAAGGTTTGTCGCGAACACCTGTTCTTAAGCTTTTCCTCAAACTAAATATTGATTCTAGGATTTATGTAACTTAGGTTGTATTTACTGTCATTTAAGATTTAAGATTGAATATATTTGAATTGTTTTCTAATTTGATACAAAGATTAAATATAATATTTAAGTTTTTATCTAATTTGATGAAAATATATTAACAGGTGATTTGTTTCATCTTAATTAACAACTTTTAGTTTAGGACCAATAACTCCAAATTCAAAATAAAATAAAAAAAATGCTTAGAAAAGAATATATAATATGTTACTGTAAAATCTCCAACTACGGTGAATCTCATACGAATGGCAGCTGTCAAAAAAGCCGGCGGCTTTGGTGTGTAGACAGCATCACATGAGTTTGTAAATGTAAGTATTTATTATAATGGGACTAATTTTTTGGACTTTTATCATTTACCATGCTAGGTTTTACTAGTGTGATTGACCACTGAGTAGTAAAACCTTAGAAAAAATCTTCTCACACGCATTTACTAAACAACGCTACAATAAAGTGGCAAGTCGACTTGCACACCACAAACGAGGCACGTAGAAAGTTGTTATAATACCAACCTGGCTTGATGACAGGTACTTGAATAATTTCCATGAAAATGCACTTCACTTGACGCCACTTGAAAGAAAACTCGCCAAGCCACTTGTTCGACGGGAAACGCGTATGTTGTTGGTTTACCTAAGGACAATGAGATTCGTTGATTAAAGAGGTTGAATAATAGTATTTTTTTTATTTATCTTCCCACATTTTAGTAATAATACTGTTTAGTAGGGTATCTCTGGAAATTGAATAGTTGAAGATTTGATGCCAATTATTAGGCATTAGCTTGTGTTTTAGTTTAGGTTAGGTAGGTTGGAGAGAATACATATCTAATTTCGATTCTCTTTTTAAACGGCAATTTCTGTAGATTCTGCCCATTCCAAGTGAAATGCCCAAATTTTGTTTTGCCCAAAATGAAAAAAAAAACTACCTAGTTAAAAACGACAAACGATATGGGGGTAGAGCTAAAATATGACTATCATTTTCTATGCATTTTTTGGCAATAAGTTAAAAAGTTATTAACTATTTCTGTATTAGTCTTAAACTAAAACTACTTATCCAAATTCGATGTCGCAATTATCAAGTCCACAATAGATTATCGCTTCAAAAAGAAACACATCTAAAATATTTTCTATCTTAATTAGACAAAGATATCAAGCGAAGACTCCAACAAAAAAACCGACCAGCCGATCTCCCATACCGATATCATACATACCTATCGTTAATTCATTACACTTGACAATAAAAAGACAAAAACCCGCCCGCCATTCATACTGAGATAAAACAAAAAAAAACAACGCATAATAAAGAATTATTATTTTAAAAAAAAGCGGTCCAGATTGACATCTGTCCGTCGAAAATGCTTCTTACGCTCGGTTGAGCAAAATCAGGTATTACAATTAAATTAAAAATCACTCATGGCGCGCCGCAAACGAAGAACAAGTACCGTTGACAGAAATATACGACCTGCATTTAATAAGACGTTGGAGGATTTTAAATAGTTTTGAAAATACAATATGTCTTGTTCGATGTAACGGGACTTGCAATGAGTTAATTGTGTTAAATGTTTAACTGAGTGATCATAGGTCAAATGGTATTATTTTCGCTGTCTGATAGACACACAGAGGTTTAGCTTTAATTTTTTTTCGGGTTAGTTTTAGATCGAATTAAAATATTGATAAATTATCTGCAAAGATGAATTATTCAATATTCTTTCAAATGTCAAAAGATTTTATTGTTTTGTTGAAGTTTCGTTCAACTCCCGAAAATACAAAATACTTTCGCTCTATTAACTTTAGGATAGAATAAAGCTTGAACTAACTTACCTAAGTTTACTTTAACACATTCTATTACCTAAAACATGAATTTATTACACAATAAAATGTATATTTTAAAAAAACAAACTCATTTTTCTGACAACGCTCCTCCACCATAATTAATGGTAGAATGATTCAATTGAATCCGCGGTATGCGTATGTTTCCACTCATTGTGTTACCCGCTAGTTGCGTACTTTCTACCGAGGTGTCACATTGCCTAATCTGGCTACTTGCGGTTTGTCACCAACTAGTTTTTGTCTATTTGATGGTAGGGAATGGAGATCTTTTTGATCGTCCCACATTGGGAATAAGTACCTACTTTTGTTTCGAACTTGGTAGCTTTTACTTCATAGCAAGTACTGTTTTGTAGATAAAATGTGCTTATAAACGTGGTAAACTGAAATAAACAGTAATATTATTATATTAATTGTACTCGCATATAATGTAAAAAGAAGATGCCGCAACGATCTAGATACAAACTTGACAAACTGGCCAGTTGCCGGGGATAGGGAAAGATGGAAGGATACAGGGAGACCTTTTCCCAGCAGTGGAATCTACAGGCCAAAACACACCAGATGCGTATGCGTTGCGTATGCGTAGACGTATGCGTATCTCTGAATTGTAATGTATGGAACTGTCACCGCTTGCGTCTACGTCTACGTTACGCAAGCGGTAAAGAAGAAGAAGTGAAATAAGTACAATACAATTAACTGGTAAAGTTCCTAATTATTTCAAAAATCCAAAGAAAGTATGCCATTAAACATTATAAACGGAAGAACCACAATATTAAAACATGTTTGCATTCTCATGAAAACCGGTGATTCTATACTTTCACAATTTACAAGCGTAATGGTCCTATCAATACCTAGCTATTATAATCATACGTATAGGTAATTACTGCTATAATATCAGCTACCTATGAAGTTATTTCGTCGACATATGCGGCCATTTGCAAAATAACAGCTTTTACTTCACCGCCGCTTAGAAATTAACGGTTTTGATACATTAGCAAAACGCCTATGGGAACTATTTTATGGAAAGTATTTAAATAAGTAAGATTATAGTGGAGATTTATTTTAATAATAGTGGATGATTGACAGGGTATGTTGCGAAGTGTACCTACACCCAGATTTATTTGGGTCGTTATGATTTGTAGGAAATTTTTTAATAACGTTGATTGATTTAACGCAATGTGACAACTCGATAGAAAGTACGCACCTAGCGGGTATCACAATGAGTAGAAAATACGCATCTGCGGAATTAATTGAATCATTCCATAGAAACCAAGAACCAAGATTTAAAATTACTTTAATTTATTTAATTGTTTCAAGAAGTCATTAACAGAAATATAATACAAGAATATCTACCTCTAGTATCACAAAAGGTACAGTAAACATCTAAAAGATTTTTTGTCTACAGACCACAAAAAATGTGTGTTGAATAAAGTGTGTCTATGAATATTGTAATCTTTTCTAATACACCTACAATACGTTTAATAACTTCAATCAACCTAAATTTCTCCGTCGAAACTAGAATCGAATCGAAAACTAAAATAATGTTCAACGAAACACAATATAGGCGTGACTCAAAACGGTATAAGACTATTGCTCTAGGGAGTTCAAAATAGTTATTGATATTTATAATAAATAATGACTTATACGCTTATACAAAGGAAAGCTTTTATAAATTACAAGACGATATAGCAATTTGGGCGTCACTAGAATACATTTAATTCTGTATTTCTAATTGAAACAATACGAATGGTGTAATAAATTTATAGTTGTCTGGTTATTTAATAGGGTAGGCATGGCACAGCGCTGGTGGTCAAAAAGATAAATGTATTTTTGTTTGATTCGCTTTAAATTGTGTTTAAGCAAGTTTAATTGTTAATTAGAATGGTTACGATTTATTTTAAACTTGTTTTGTAATACAGTTTCATTTTTGGGTCAATTTCTAATAATTTAATCTTTGCACTTTCACAAAGTTACAGTAGTACCTATAGGTGAACTCACGGCAAACTCTGTTAAAGAGCACGTCAATCAATTTTGTACGTATCTGTCAGACCACCCTCCCATCGAGGTAGGCAAAGACCACTTCCCTCCACTTACTACAATCCAAACACACTTCTATCGCTTCATCCACATCAGTCGCATCATATATGCACCTCAGTATATGATACTCCTGACTTGGTCTTTCTTTAACAAGTCCCCGATTTGATCGAGACACGTTAGCATTTGCCTTCCTTTTCCTTCCCAACATTTACATCCACTCTCGCCTTGTATACCTCCTCTCCCAATATAACTATTCATTCAACTACAAGTGAAATAAAAATTAAATCTTAGAAGTAGCTAGTTAATTTCACGACTTTGAATAGACACATCTTCAAATCACTTCATTTCACACCTACATAGTTTTGTATATCTCGATCAGAAAGAGACGGTAGTACAGATTTTAGTTTTTAGGGTTCCGTACCCAAAGGGTGAAAACGGGACCCTGTTACTAAGGCTCGGCTGTTCGACCGTCCTGTCACCTCACCAGGCTATATCTCACGAATCGTTCTAACTAGGGCATTGAAATTATCACAATTGATCACCATCAATGTGTATTATCGTTGCTGCTTTGACAACAAATACTAAAAATAGATTAATAAGTAATTACAATTAAGCGGGTCTCATAAAACAAACGTGTTTTTTCCCTTTTTTAGTACGGAACACTTCGTGCACGAGTCCGACTCGCACTTGGCCGGTTTTTTGGTAGGATTGTCGGCGAAACAGTAAATTTTACAGACAGACAGAGCAACGGATTATGGGATTAGTATCAATCAAAGCACAAATTGGTTGTTGCATCACGGCTACCAATGTGAAGGGATTAACACACTAAAAAGATATACTTTGCTTTCATTTGATTGTTAATTGGCAGTCGGTATGTCTGTGTGCCTAGATTCGATGGTTATAAAGAGAGTTTTTTAATGATTTGCTATATCTCATTTAATAGATAGGAAAATTGATTTCTTCAAACATTATGGTGGTCCCACGCTGCATGTTATAAAATGTTTTTAACATAATATACCTATGTATTAAATACATAATATACGTACATATTGATAATCTACACACCAAAGCCGCTGGCATGCCGCCAGGCTAGGCTGGCGGCTTTACGTCATACGAAAGGCAGTGTTAAAAAAGCAGGCGGCTTTGGTGTGTAGATAACATAATGTTAACAGACATTTCATAATATCTTATCATAAAAAATCTTATAAATTTTACAAAATGTTTACAAACGACTAAACATGCAATGGGAGCATCTTTACACAGAGAAAAAAGATAATTGTGGCCTACAAATCTGAGAATTTTTTTAAAAATAAAAACAAAAGAAGAATTCTTATTTTTAGAATACACTTTCGTTTTATAGTCTCAGTTTATTAATAAAAACAAAAACAAGCAAACAGGGCCCTAATGTCAAAGGGCATTGTTAAACATTAAAAAAAATAATGTCATCAACAATATTCGGAGATAAAAATCGGACACTCGAGAAAGACAAATGGTTAAATCGACGTGCATCGATGTATCGATATTTTCTACTTGTATCGAATCAAAGATCGATGTGTTTAAGATTTTAATTGACGAAGAAAGCTTTAAATTATGTAAGTGGATTTTTAATCGTGTATATTTGGAGTTTGGATAGAAAAAAAAAAGAAAATAGAAAAGTTTTGTCTTACTCAAATGACGTTGCTTTGGTAAAAAAAAAATGAAGAATAATTTAGATAAGAAATAAATAGTTTGTGCAAGTGTTGAGCTTAATAAAATTTACCTATCTTTTTTTTCTAACCACACCCAGTTTTTTTAGAAAAAATCTTCAAAATACAATAAATTGTATATTTTATGACAAAATATTGAAAAAATATATTTTCCCACAAATTTTGCGAATACCAAAACCGATTTGTGTCAACTAATCGCCTTAAACACAATAGAAAACGGTATTATGTAAAATAAATTGAAAGTTGCAAGTTTGATTATATTTTTATACAAATTCTATTCAATTTTAAGCCTAAAATGGTAATAAATTGAAGATATACTGCTGGTCACACAATGGAGGATCGATTTTCGACAATGGTCAAGTTTAGATAGAGTCATTCCGTTTTAGATGGTCGCAGTTTGATTCCAAATTTGAATAAATTAATGGCTATTTAAATATTTCGCTTAATTTTTCTCAGGCGTAGGTTGTAGCGTTTAAAGAATGCGCGCGTTTAGAATATTTTACTAATGGGGTACACGGGCTATAAGTTTTTGGATGTTGGAAAAATGCGTAACGTTTTTAAATTTATTTCTTTTGTAACACTGTTTTAATGAATCGCTGGAAACCAATGAGAAAGGAATATAAGGAGTGGCCCCTTTTTTTTCAAATACAAATGAGTTTATGACAGCGTGCCAAGCTTGGCGCAAGTTTTTCATAGTTTTCTTGGTAGATGACCTGTCAAACGATAAGAAATTCCATACAAAAAGGTAGCCATTTTGCGCCAGACCAGGCACGCAGATCCAGACGGTATGGCATCTCCTTATATATTCTATACTCAAAGCTGGAAACTGAGGTGATTACAAAGATAGTTTACCTTTATGCAAAAAGAAACTATTTAGCTTTTTAAAGCTTTTAAAACTTTTAAATAGATAGCCTTTTCCTGGACTTTTCATAAAAATCTGTCAAAAAGTCTTTGCTCCACAACTCTTTTTTCTTGATATTGTTAGAAATTGTCATTTTCTGTGTAGGTACTGTATTGTTTGAAATGTTTGTGTTAAGAATAAATATAGGTACTTAAGTATAAAATTAATGTGAAATAAATACTTTTTTTATTAGCCATTATGTTAAGATCCCACTGCTGGGCAAAGGCCTCCCCCGCGACTTTCCATTTAACACGGTCTCCGGTAGTGACCCCCCCATTCCCGTGAAAATGCATTTATTCTTGTAAAAAAAAATGTAATTAAATTAACAGGCTTGTCTGCACTAAGTTAACCTCAAGTCAATTGTTGCCATACATTCATGTCAGCCCCGTTCCACAGCTGCTAGAAAAACAATTTAAGTGCGCACACGCAAGCAACGAGTTAGATACACTAGTGCATCTCGGCTACCGTCTATTACCATTGTAAATGGCCAATTTACGAGTAATCCTGTTTCTTTGTGGTCTGGGCCGGTTTAAGGAAGATTTTTGGACTGTTTTGGGTCGTCACTGTTTAAGGTTTTATGAAAAATGAGACCTTAAATATGTGGTCTGAATATGGAAAATGTGAAGTATTATCACGCTCATTTCTGTTCAAATTATGTTGAATACTACTTTACTTAAAAAAAAACTACCCATAAATATGTTATTTATTTATTTATTATAATAAAAGTACTAAATACTTTATTGTAAGAATATAGTGCATGAAGACTGAAAAAAAAAGTTATACAACAGGTACAGCGTATTTCTGAAAGAAATACAAATATTTCCAATTCAATAACTAGGTAAATCAACATCTTATCAATGGGGGCCTTTTTTCCAGGACAGTAAGCGTTATTATTAGACTATGACCCCCTTTTTCCACCTGAATCCGTCCACCTACTTCATCTACGAACATTAGCCCTCATTTCCCTCATTCGCCTTCATTTGCATCACTGTATTGAAGTCCAACGGTTTTTGGAGATTAAATGTGGTTACAAGTAATAAACCCCTAGTTAATGTAACTGGAAAGTTAACTAGGAGATGATGGTAATGTACCTAGTCTATTAGCAGTTAAGGATAACTGTTTGTTAACCGATGGTTTGTGAGATTGAGTGTAACTTAACCGAATTGTTAGCGTGAATTCTTTAACTAATAACTAACAGATCAAAAAACTAGCCAAGTGCGATTCGGACTCGCGCAGGAAAGGTTCCGTACCATTCACTATTTGATATCGACCAAAAAAAAACATGTTTGTTGTATGGGAGCCCCCCTTAATTATTATTATTATTCTACATATTTTTAGTATACGTTTTTATAGCGGCAATGCTAATGCATCATTTGTGAAAATTTCAACGCTCTAACTATAACGGTTCATGAGATACAGCCTGGTGACAGACGGATGGACAGACGGATGAACAGACAGACCGACAGCCAAGTCTTAGTAATATGAAGGGTCACCCTTTGGGTACAGAATCCTAAAAACTGCTTTAAGTTTAATAGTTCATTAAATTTAATCATATTTCCTGCAACACAATAAAGCAACTTCATTGTTATGGAAATGAAAAGGCTCTACCAAGAATTTCCTTGTTTACTAAAGGCAATTTGACTGAGTCATGTTCGCAATCAATATTGTTATTATCCACTTCCCGTAGTTAGGTCTTAGACTGCATTGAAGTCTAGTCTAGCATTGTGGAGATAAGTACTAATAGTTAGAATAGAGTTAGGACTTGTTAGTACTTAGAACGAAGCTAGATTTTATAATTTGGTATTCTACAATTGTTTTCATTTTTGTTATTAAATGAATTCCAAAGCATTTAAAAAGTTTATTCAGAAGTTAGAATTTTATAAGTTATGGTAATTACACTTAAAAAAAATATACTTACTCTTAAATTACAAGTTTTTTAAGGTTTCTGTTTCGCCAAGGATCTAACTACACAGATCCGGGCCGTGGCCCGTCAGGAGGCAAAACGATTCGTCGTAATGACGTGTGTGAACGAATCCATAGAAAATGTATGGAATGATATATTTTCCCTGACACGTTCCGGGCACGGCCCGGATCTGTATAGATAGACCTTATGTGTTATGATCTTATTATACATGCGATTGCGTGTAATAAGCTTTTTGTGTAAGAGCCCATCAAAATACATAAATGTTTTTTCATAAAGCCACTTTTCTCCACGAAAGGTGACATATATATCTGCAACCACACCACCCAATCATACATCCATACAATGTTGCCAGTTTAAAACAAAACTTCAAGCTTCCATACAACAAAATGCCAAGAACATTAAACTTAAAAAAAAAAACAAAAGCGGCGTCCCTTTGCGCCTACGCATGTCATTTGACAGTTGTCGTTTGTTAAAGAGGTTTTTTTTTAATCACTTAGAATACAGACTTAATATGAAGGCTGATTGTTTTTGAATCAATTGACGTTTGTTGGTAGCAAGGTTTTTTAAGTAGGTGTTTAAATTGTATTTTTTTTTGTATCTTTATATGGTTTCATTTATTTAATTAATCGACGCAGATATCTACAGTTATACATATACGTGTATGTATGTATATCCAGACATCTACCTTTTTTTTAAAACATATACGATAAAATGGCTTTAAATCATAAAATGTCATATGAATATAATAAAACGATTGAAAATACCTAATTCTTTCTTCAAAATAGAAGCTTTATAACTTTGCCAAATTATATGTTAAAACAAAGAAATTACAAGTTTACAATTTCGCGAAAAAGGTGTTAATTAAACAGCCGAACAAAAGCAAAACTTTCCTTCTGTAAACAATTTTATTGCATCGATTTTTAAATAAAGAATCGAACCGAACTGATTTGAAAACCAAATTCCGACAATTCGTGTCAAAATAACGGTTTTATTTTACATCGAAATTGACGTATGCAAAATTAAAGATTTAGTTTATAGCCCCGCAAACTATAGCAAAACTATAAAAATATATATATATAAAACGTTCTAATTAATAGTTCGAGCTTAATTAAATAAATCAACACTCGAGTTTTCGAGTTTACAACCCAAATAAAGCTATAAATGAAACTGTATGGGTTAGAAAAGTATATATATATAAAAATATATGTAGCATTTTGGTGAGAAAACCTGCAAGATTTAACTTCAAACTTTTATTATACGTCTGCTTATTAAGTTCGAGTCTCAAGATAGTTATTTCGTGTTGTAATTTACAGCTAATAAAACGCAGCAGAGTATCGTCGTCCCACGTTGTGTCGGTTTTTTAAAACAATGCCCGAAAGTGTCATGTGACATTTGACAGGTGGTCAGATTAAGACAGGCGTTTCTACCTACACGGACATATCAATTTATTATTTTTATCGAACTATCTTAATAGCAATAAAGTTACTACAATCGCTATGAAAAGTATTATATTTTGTGTCAAGTAACGTTTTATGTTGTAAGATAAATTGTTTTCGATATTTATGAACTAATAATTCGAGCCAGTTGGCGTGGTTGGTCGTGACCCTGCCTGTAGGTCGTTGATTGGATTTCTACTAATAATAATAATAAATAATAAAAGAACTTTATTCATCAAAAAATGTACAGTGCAAATGAGATTTAGATTATTATTTTTTTTAGTGATTATTGTAATTGTTACCGTGATATACATGGATGTTTGTCTTAAATCTAGGTTTATGTGTGAATAATTATTATGTACCTACCTATGTACTTATAATAAACTAGGTAGGTATATGTTAGTTCGCGGAAGTATGCGAAAGTTTTCCCGCACTCCCGTCTACAAGCGGCTAGTAGGAACACCGAGGGGTTTTAGCTGGTGGGAGTCCGGCATAACCCTTCGTCTTTCTCCGAGACAAAGGGTAATGGATTTTCCCACGTAAAAAAAGGTAGATATATGTAAAATTATAGTAAGCTTTACTTCAGTTTACATTGGCAGAATTGGCAATGTTAGTTGCCATTTTAATTTAAAAAAACCTTTTCCTAATTGTTTCCGATATGAACTAACAATTAATTTAGTATGTGAAAATTATCCAGTGAAATCAATACCTTGCTTCAATAATTCTAGTGTCGAATTTAGAATGTAAATAACTCTGAAGTTATAGTTAGACCAATTAATTATCACAATTAAAATAATTTGACAAGCCATCCGTCATTCGCAGATGATTTGCGCTGTGTAAAAGAGAAAGGAATCGTTTGGATGAGAGAGAAAGGTGATTTTGGGATCTGATAATAAGATGTCTTTTGTTTTATACATTTTCTAAGTCTAGTATAGGTTTTAGATTGTATGCAAATGAAATTATGCAAATTGACATTTTAATAAGAAAAAGGTTATCTACGAGTTAGGTAAAGTGGTTACAGCCTACCCCGATGGGAGAGAGGCGTGATAGATAGGTAAATGTTTTTTTTTCTTGGAATAAAATTGACAAACAGCCACATTTTTTCATAGTCATTCTTTAATTACAAAATATTGCAAATGATTCCTAATTCAAAATCGACATACATACCCGTACATACACAATCAATATCCGTCACCTTTCTCTCATCGAGGTAGGCAGATCCCACTTCCCTCCGCTTGCTACAATCCAAACACACTTCTTACGCTTCATCCACATTCATCAATCGCCTCATATATGCACGCCTAATTCAAAATCAATTATACTCGTACCTAATTACAATTTAGCTCAGACTCAGACTTCCAAATTCATACTCACTCATCACTCACAAATGACTCGAAACCGGTCAGCCATATTAGATAACATGTGATGTCTTGATGACGTAAGAAACAAAGCAATCCTTTATTTACCCCTACCATGAATAGCATTGTAAAAATAGCCATGCCACAGGTCGTGAGCTCGATTCCCATTAGAAACAAACATTGCTCTATCATACAATACAAATATTCTTTATTGCACACTAAAATATAAGATACAGACACAAACAAGAATATTAGCAGCAACAGGCGGCCTCATTGCTAGGTAGCAATATCTTTCAGGCAACCTTAAAACCTTAACCTATCATCATCATCATCATCTCTCCCTTAATTATTATTATTATTATTCTATTTTTATTATTTGTTGTTATAGCGGCAGTGGTCAATGCAAAAAAAAAAAATGCAAATAGCAATGGTACATCATCTGTGAACATTTCAATGCTCTAGCTATAACGGTTCATGAGATACAGCCTAGTGACAGACGGACGGACAGACAGACGGACAGCCAAGTCTCAGTAATAGGTTTCACCGTTTTCACCCTTTGGGTACAGAACCCTAAAAATACACTTACCGAAGTAGATCACATATTTATATGTTCAAAATTAAAAGTCGAAAAAGATTTAACTTTCTTCAATGATTTAAAAACCTGAACTCATAGTAAACCTCCTTGCTTAAGGGTCGTGGGAACAATGGCTCAATCATCATAATGTGCGTGAGCACCTGTCGGATCGCCGGTGAACTTTACTATGTGTTCTCGGCTCTTGATCTTTTCGAGTTTTGTTCCTTTTTTGAAATGAGTTTCGGGTTTCTAGTTGAGTGTCATTTGTTTTGAATGTTTTGTTTTAAGGGTTCATTATTGGTTGCAAGTAAGGTGATTAGAATGTAATTTTCTGTTAATATTTAATGAACAATTTACTCTAACAATAGCGACATAATATACAGGGTAACTTTTAATTAGTGAACAATAGAAAAGGATGCTTTTACTTAGTCCTTGGGAGGACATGCATACGTGCTTGCGTGAATGTGTGTACTTATAATATGTGGCTATGTACTCCTTGTAGGATATGCAAGTCACGCTGTATATATTTATTTAACTAAAAAATACAAATTGAACATACAAAATTGACAAATGATTTAATTACTGAACTATTAAAAAAAGACTATTCGAAATAATCAATCATATTCAACCATCACCAGTAAATAAGTCGCTACACAACGAAGACACTTCGTATAACAAATATTTACGAAAACAATTACTTTTTGTCAATTACCCCGTCATTACCAGTAATTTATATTACCAGTAATTAACTATCATAACCACTAGGCGAACTAATAAAGTATTGTAGTATTAATTGTTGGACAGCCCCCTACAGTGAATGTATGAAATGTCAGTCAGTTTGGCAGAGATGAACGGTTACAGGGTGTTTGCTTGGGGTCAATGAACTTTGGAGGCTGTATAGAGTATCTAGTATTTTTAGATTTTTAATTAGAACTTTATGAGAGGTTTTGGTTGATCGTATTTTGTTTTTGTAGTATTTTTGTTAGTTTTGGTTTAATTTTATTGTGCGTACGTAAAATGATTGTTGTTCCGAAAATAATTGAAATACAATATAACTTATAATTTTACCTTTTATTGCCATTGTTAATAAATTATTTTTCTTGTTTTTTTTTTAAAGAAATTATTATATCTTTTTTTTTTAATAAAATTTTTCTGTTATTTATTCAAGTGTGTATAAATTAATTCATTCAAAACTGAAATAAAATATATTTATGCATATAACTAGACCATATTTTGTGTCTAAGGTCACAATGTCAAACTATTATTACAGAATTTTGTTAATAATTATCAATTTAACATAAAAATATATTCTAATTTAAATAAAGTGATTTATTTATACTTATATACTTCACAATTATTATATATATTTTTAAATCTTTTTAATTTATTAGAATAACCAATTTTTATTATGCATTTAAAATATTGAGAAGGTTTCTTACTGAGCGAATAACTTTATTTACAACCCAATTTGGCTCCTTTGTTAATTTATAATTTTCTAAATTGTATATTGAAGCTGTTGGTTTTCCAATAAATAAATAAAAAAAATTAAACAAATCAAATATTATAATATTTTATTACCTACTATAATGTAAATATAGTATATCCGTCTAAACATCCACACATACATCCGCACAAACACTGACTTTTATAGTATTAGAATTAATTTGCATATACCTACTCATTTAGCCAGTACAAACAATTACTTAGACGTTTGTATTATAAGACCATAGTAATTTTAAGTACTTAGTTATACTTCTATACATTTTCCTTGTGTTCTCCATAAAATAGTCTTTTGATGGAATATCTAACTAGATCCGTCGTTATTTAATGATAAGGTAAATAAATTGTTATTTATAGATACGTAGGTTTAAGCGAGATACCTACTTAAGTACAAAATAATTATTTATTAAATTACAATATAATTGGAGAGGCATGGGAGAGGCTTTTGCCCAGCAGTGGGACGAAATAAGCTATTAAAAAAAAAAATGTTTTAAGTTAAATGTAGTACTAGGGGCTGCCCGCGACTACGTGCGCATTTATCGTCATATCTTGGAAGACAAACATGATATCTCAAAATAATATAGCCGATGTGTTATTCTGATATATAAACTACAATATTGCCAAATTTCATCAAAATCTTTGTGATGAAGTAACAAAAATCCATCCATCCATCCATCTATCGGCACAAAGATTGACATTTATAATATTTATAGGACTATAAATTTATCTCTGCTTTAGATATATTTGTTATGAAAAAAAAAGATTCATAAAATAAAACACATTTAAGCATAGGTATTTTACTCCGCGGGCTTAGCATGGCGTGCCGCGACAATTATCTCACGCATGCTGTCCTTATCACATTTCAAACTATAGACAGAGACGTAAGCGTGACAAACGCATGACAACGTCTTCTCACGGAGTGCCATGCTAAGCTAGCTGTTGTAGAAAATGTAATAACAATAGGTTCTAGTAAATTCAAATCTTTATTTGCACACCATAGCTTTTGTATAGATATTTTAAAAATAAACATGGACCCTGAATTGCAATGAAATAGGTTTAGAAAAATTAAAAAATAAATAAATGCGGAACTGAAAAACAACCTCTGGGTTTAAATTACTCATCAACTTTCATTTCTACTTAGAGAAACCTTAATAAGATTTCATCTCGACCATCTATCGAGCTGACAATACTTCTGTTGCAAGAAGTAGCGAAGGCTCCATATAAGGCTTCGACGGCTACCGTCTAAAAACTAGAACGACGACGCCTGTCTTCGTAAACGTGTACTCAAGTGGTTTTACGTCGCGGTTTTTTAAAAAGCATGTTTATTAGCTTGTTTATAAAACATGTAATTTTGTGTCAATTCCGAACTAAGACTAAAATATTGTGTATAAAGAGCATAAAAAAGTTGTACGCAACTTTGAGTATAGAATATATAAGGAGGTGCCATACCGTCTGGATCTGCGTGCCTGGTCTGACGCAAAATGGCTACCTTTTTGTATGGAAATTTTTATCATTTGACAGGTCATCTACCAAGAAAACTATGAAAAACTTGCGCCAACCTTGGCACGCTGTCATAAAATCACTCCTTATATTCCTTCCTCATTGGTACGCAATGTCAAAAACGCGAATTATGGTGTTTATTTTAACAAAATTTAGGGCCTATGATTAATTAAACAACTCAGTTACTTCTGTCTGTCGAAAACTGCTTATACTCGTATTAATCCTGTAGAAAAACTTGTCGCTCTCGCATCGCTCTTTCACTTTATTCCATGAATCGTTTGACGCAGACAAAGAAGCTGGAGCTTATATAAAAATCTAAGAAGAGCTGTATAAAAAGTTATTAAAAAAGCGATATAAGTTTGTCATTAACACTATAGGTATCTAAATCTCATTTGCACTGTACATTTTTTGATGAATAAAGTTCTTTTATTATTATTATTATTATTATTATAAAAAGCTTATGAACAACAACACAGCTAGCGGTTAACCCATCCAGTAACCGATGTGCCTAACTCGATTCCACTTTGAAACAATAAAGGCCATTGCATCAGTAAGGATACTATCGGTTTTATAGACAACGTTTATCACCTATACAGGGTGTAGCAAAGAATTGGAATACAGAGTTAAGCCTCGTAAAACTGAACAATTTTTCCCAAGGAACATGCGACAAAATAAGGAAAAAATAGTTCTCCATTCCAGCAGTCTCGGTTACATGACTTTCATTCAGGCTATTATCATGTTATAGTGATGTAAATATACTATACTTTTATGTTAGCCTGGTAAATCCCACTGCTGGGCAAAGGCCTGCCCCGTATTCTTCTATCATCCCTATCCCCGGAAACTTCTGCCTAGTTTGCCAAGTATGCATCCAGATCGTCGCATCATCGCCGACCTCTACATGCATGACTGATTTTTAGGGCCATTACGCATTAGCGGCTGAACGTCTAGATCTTCGAAAATAATTTGAGTTTGTTATAATTATGATACCGGTTCAGCGGTTCAAACGCGAATGCGAAATGGCATTTATCAAAGCCTGCTCTCTACTCGTACTAAGGATGGCCGCACACGGACTGCTTTAAGCAGTTGAGTCCCGACTGCTTAAAGCCGCGACCGTGCGTTGAACTATTACACATTCATTCGCTGTCATACACGCGACCGCTCGAGCAGTCGCGACCGCTTCAATAGTTTACTTAATAGTCCGTATATGGCCGCCCTAAAGGCACTCATCTACGCCTGCTCTATTCGTACTTACTAAGATTATGGCTTAAGCTTCCGTTTGTGGTTTCATATTTATCTAGTTTTAATGAAAGGAAGTTAATTGCGAGTTATAAATTATGTTTAATTTCTTTAGGAAAGCCTTTAGAGTTTAATTAAAAGTTGTAATCATTGATGGTATTGTAATAAAAAAGGAATGCGTTATAGATTTAATGTTCTGAAACGATGTCAAGTCGATTCTTAATGTACTCATTTATACATCTTTCTAAATGTGCGTTTTTTTTTAAATTACATAATTAAATTAAAAATATATACATACTACACATAAACTAGAATTGTAATGACTTTATTTTCAAGTTTGTGTGTATTGTGATTCTTCAAAAATACACACAAACTGGTCTGGTTGTCTGGTTTACGATTATTATTTTTTGAGTGGCAAATACTGTTTATGGATTTTGCTATAGGATACCAAACACTGGGAATCCAACCCACGGCCTACGGCATGGCAATCACGAAAAATCTGTTAAGACGCGTCTAATTTGTTACCTGTCAAATACACCAAAGAAACAACACTAGTCGATGTAAGGTAATCAAATAATTAACGGACACTAGACGACAATAAAGTGATAAAGTTAGATACTGGGGCCAGCGCACATCTGACGGAGCGCAGCGCACAGCCTTTATGATTGTCATATTATTATCGAAATTGTTCTCATTAGAATAATATTCAAATTTGACACAACAAATGAGCATCGGAGCATCGAAACGACTAAATTCGATTATTGTGTCAACTGATTTTGAATATGATTCTTATGAGAACAATGTCGATAATAATTTGACAATCAAAAATGCTCTGCGCTGCGCTCCGTCAGATGTGCGTCGGCCCGAAAGGATCTGAGATAATTCACACTCACAGTACATTATAGGCAATTACGATGAAACTTTCGTTAGGCTCGTTATTTGTTCAACACTAAATTATAATTACATTTAGTGCGATAGGTAGTTCATTCATTTATTTAAGAGCCATGCTCTTGTCGGTGGAGTAAACGCCATCTTTGCCTTTCTTCTGCCAGCAATTTGACTTCCTGATACAACTATTTAGTAATATGTGGCGATCGCTTCGATGGTTACCTTATTGTTGACGTAATGTGACATTAATTTTGTACCTTGTTTATTTAATAATACTTTTTGAGATGGTATTGGCAGGCTGATTCGTAAACCATGATCATTTTATTTATTGCACTTTCACAAAGTTGCAAAAAGGTGTTGATATAGTACATGTTGTCGTCCCTGTTATGGGTGAATCTTCAGAATCGAGAATTTTGATGTCCGGGGGCTTAAATCCTACGTTTCAAATTATAAAGTCAATAAAATATGTTTTAAACTATAGATTAAGGTGTTATCTACTTGGGAAAATAAAAATAATACATGAATTCAAATCGAAAGGTATTTAAAAAATAGTTCAAAGCCCTAAAAATTGATTCCACTGACGTGTCCGCTCTCCCGATTTATTCAGAAAACCTTAAAAATCTTTTTATCATATATACTTAACGATTCATACATGTTTTTATTTTATTATAGAATAGTTAATTATTACGCATCATAATAAATTTTACACGTATTTTACAATTAACTGAATTTCTCGAGTCATTTTAATTTTGTCCGGCACTAAAGTGTGATTACCTTGGCACGTCACTAAATCGCGCATACGACCCTAGTCGAGCCATTTGGATAGGCGCTGCCTATTTTCACGCGAACTGTGAGATGCATTTTATGTATTGAGGGGGTAGATTATGCGTGAAGTTGTACCATTCACGAAATACAAAGATAAGTATCTGATTCCCCTGGCTTTGTTCTGTACGATCATTGATTACTATGTTCATGTTTTCTTATTAATTTTGTACTACAAGACTAGCTTGATATAGCTATGAATAAGCGCATGGGTGCCCATTATCTAGCCTGGAAACATCATTCGTTCGTTATCAGCTCATATAGGTATGTCCCCACCGAGGGGCACGAGCCTACTCTCATACAGAGTGATTAGGCCGTAATCCACCACGCTGGCCAAGTGCGGGTTGGCGGATTTCACATACACCTTCGAATTTCTCCTCTGGTGTATGTAGGTTTCCTCACGATGTTTTCCTTCACCGTTAGCAAGTGGTAATCGAATAAATTGATCCGTACATGAGAAATAAACTCAGAGGTACGGGCCCCCGCCAGGATTCGAACTCACGCCCTCAGAATTCGAGGCAAGCGTTCTACCAACTGGGCTACCACCGAAACATCATTACGCTAGTTAAATCCAATTTATGTAAAACGACAAAAAACCGATATTTCTTGCTTCCACTGGCTTGATTCCACTGGTTTAATGACCAGACCATACTAATAAAATCATACAGTTTGCTTAAATAACGGTTTATATTGATTTCTAAAAATAGCGTTATGTGTAATAATGTTTGATATTATTAAAAAAACAGTTTTCCACATTAAGAGAGGACGTTTCAAAGCTCGGTCACCTATTTAAAGATTTTGAATTAGCAACTTCACAGCAACTTGTATTAATACCCAATAACATTTTATAGCCTAAATTCGAAGGTACGTTAACTGTTTTTAATTTTATTTAACAAAATTGAAACTTTTTTATACTTTATATTGCATTATTATTGATTCCCCTGGGCGTAAATTTTTAACATCAAATATCTTTGGATCCATACATAAGAAATGAGTGCCTATTCAAAATATTTGTTTATTGACCTCTTTAATTTGTAATTTTATTCTCAATTTAAAAATAAAATAATATTTAAATTTTACCAGTGGAATCAACTAAAGAATCCCAAATCGAAGAAACACCCTTATGCTGTCTACACACCAAAACTGCAGGCAAGTCGCCCGGCTAGGCCAGCGGCTTTACGTCATACGAATGGCACCTGTCAAAAAAGCCGGCGGCTTTGGTGTGTAGATAGCATTAAGGAGTGTTTTAGGACACGGCAAACGAATTTGAATACGCATTTACGTAACTAAAATACTACTAGTTACTACTAATACCTAGATAGGTATACATTATCTATCATTTTTATATTCCTGTAACATACCTATAAAATAATTAGTCCATCATATAAATATTCCATATTCCAAAAACAATCATAAATATATTCCTTAGTCAAATGACTTAGAGTAAATACACTTCCGTTGCAATAAAACAGACTACAATCAACTATAATAAAACCCTAGGTCGTAATGATAACCTATGTTATAATCTAGGCTAGAAAATAGAAAAGAATAGCGGTTATTGCAATGACATAACTGACCGATGAGGCAAAAAGTTAATGAAGACTGGATGCGAGGTCGCCATGCTGCAAGATTCTCATGTCTTTGTACCTATAATGCTTTGAAAACTATATAATAATAACCAATATGTATATGTAAGAGTAAGTAATGATAAGGCGCGTACTCATTACCGAGCTGTAAGCGTAATGGGGATGATGACTACGTTCAAAAATTTAAAAAAAGAATTAGTCCGTCTTTTAAGCTAATAAAAAATATTTGAAACACATTTTTTACCGGATCAAATACATAAATAAATACAAAGATACAGAGCATCAAAGTTACGGAGTGGGAGGTATTGACGTCGTACTGAGGCGTGACGTCACGGGCAACTTTAACCCAGTGTATCTTTGTCATTTTTAGTTTAAGAGAAAAAAGAAAAAAATACGTGTCGAATATTTTAAAATAATGTATGTGATGGACTAAAAAAAAATTTTTAGTCATCATGCCCATTATTGCATGCACTGTATGTAACCAGTATGTACCTACGTTGTTGTCGTGGGCAAGTCGCGGGCAGCCACGACTACAAGAATAAGTATATTGAAAATACTTGGGAAATAATGATGTAACTATATAATGATAATTATAATGATGTATACTAAGTGTAACAGAAAGGGGGTATAAAGCCGAAACACAGCAATAGTCCCCATGAAACTGAACAACTTTCCCCAAGGAACATGGGTCGTAACTCGACTAACTATTTTTTCGAGTTACGACCCATGTTACACCCAGTATATGGACAATGTACATATAGCTTTAGGTGAAAGGTCTAGCGTGAATATAATTTATGTCATATGTCACCTGTAACTTTATGACCAAAGATACGTTATTGTTGCTAGAAAATGATGTATTTATTGATGACTTTTACGAGTTAATGTTTAGGGAAAGTCAACGCTTTATGGAGTTAATTTTATTTATAACTTAAATTATAATTTAAGTTTTGTAAATTATTAAATCATTGTTGTACTATTATTATTATGTTGGTAAAAAAATGTTGATGTATGTTGGTACATCAATAGAGATCTCGGATCTATAGGGACCCGGTCCTTTGGAAGGCCCTTTTAAGAACTGTTTCTTCTAAAATGTGAGATGGCACGCACCTACCGGGGTTATTAGGTATTATTATTACCTATATCATAATTATAGGTATATAATAATTAAGTAAGCATGTTAAATAAGTTGTGGTATCCGTGATTGGCGAAGACATATTATTATTACTTAATCGTTATGTTACCTTATTTATGGTTAAGCTGTGGGTGGATATCCTTAAATAAATAAATAAATAAGTATAATATAATATTGTGATATATACTACTAATATTTTATAATAATAAAAGAAGTACCTACAAATCAATAAAAAATGGGATTGTTCATCTTTATGTCTCTTTACGCCAAACAGGTATCATCAACGTCGTATATATTTTTTAAACTGTCAGAAGAATACTTTACGCAAACCTATCCCGTTATTACCATATAAAAACTGTCATAGTAACCGATAATTTAAAAAAGTAAATAAATAAGCTTAAGACGCGACTTCCTTCGGCTCTGAATAAAAAAAAGTTTATAATAACATGCATTAAAAAGTTGAAACAAGAGGCAAGGGACAAGTGTAAAGGATAACACAAAAAAGATGTTAAGAAGCGCTCTGCCCGGCAACAAAACGCTAACAAGGCGTAAAAAGAAAAAGAATAAAAAGATTAAAAATCAAATTGTTGTTTCGATATTCAAACGCGATATTGACACTACTATGTTTTAATCTATTAATAGTAAAAAGTATCTATGACTGTTTTAAAGCGTAGATTACCTATATTATGATATCTAGAATCAGAAAGAATTTAAAATAAAGGCTATATTGTCATATTTCTTATACAGCTTTTATAACAAATATTACCATTAAGAAATTAAAATTAAACACAATTCACTGAGCTGCTTTTACACTATGTTTATATAAACCATAGTTTAAGGTTTTATAATTATTTTTCATTTTCGTATTTTTATTGTTTTCTCAGTTGCCTAGCAATGAAACGTAGACAGCTTGATAAGATAAGATCACTTCAAATAACTCAGTTACAGTCATTGCTAACGAAGCATTATTAATTATTATTAAGAATTTACTCTTAAAAAACTGACCAAGTGCGAGTCGGACTCACGCAGGAAGGGTTCCGTACCATTTACTTTTGATATCGAGCAAAAAAAATCACGTTTGTTGTATGGGTTGTATGGCCCCTCTTAATTATTATTATTCTATTTTTAGTATTTGTTGTTATAGAAAAAATGGTAATACATCATCTGTGAAAATTTCAATGCTCTAGCTACAATGGTTCATGAGATACAGCCTGGTGACAGACAGACGGACGGACAAACAGACGGACAGCCAAGTCTCAGTAATAGGGTCCCGTTTTCACCCTTCGGGTACAGAACCCTAAAAAAACGATACAATAACAGATACAAACTTGCTCTTAAATCCAAAACAAGCTAATAAATCATAACTTCCATGAAAACAAAATAACAATAAATAAATAAAAGACGGTTTGAAATCAAAATAAAACAAATGAACATAACAAGTGCATTGCGTGCTATCCCGCGTTCCATTTTGCACGGAAGGTGCATCTTTTCTTTCTTTTTATTTTCTTTTATTCTTTTACTTTTTAATCTTTATCTTACGTTCGATAATCAAGTCGGTAAATTGAAACCTTTACGATAACATTCAGATTACGTAGTCGTTTTAAAATTTGGAACGTTCTATTTTTTTTTGTGTTTTGTTTTCAAGATTAAGATGTTTTGTTTTTATTAACGCACGTTCTTTTATTGAAAGGGGATAATTAAAAACAATTTTATTCGTAAACCTTTCCGTTGTTTGCGTTTTCTGTAAATTAAATGAGTAAGTATTATTACTTTTTCATTTAATTTGAATGTTCATTGTTGCTACTAAATTTCCTTATAATTTTTAACGTCCCCACTACATGGGGCACGATCCTACTCACATACGAGAGTGATTAGGAGTGATTAGTAATTCACCATTTAATTAATTATATTTATTTACAAGTATTTCACTCACACATGCACCTACATATCATATTTATTTTATACTGCATAATAATAAAAAGACAGATTATAAGAACCATTAAAAGCCTTCTTTAAAGCCTCACGTCGAAGCTCAGTAGCGAAGTAGTTTCAAGCATGATTTAGTCGCAACGACTAGTAGTCGCCGACGGCGCGCGGCTCGCGTGTAAAAGATTTCAACGCGCTCTTGTGCCAGACGACGAATGGTATTAAAATTATGTTTCGTGTTTCATTGTTTGTTTTTGGTTTTTATATTCCTTGTTTTAAGGGGTTTAAGGGTGGGTTTGTTTCTTTTGTAGTTTTTGCAAGTATTTTTAATATTTTGTTAGTTTAATGTCATTAAAATGCCTTGTTTTTTTTGTGATACAGTAAATTTCATAAGAAATAAACTTGCACTCTATTATTAATAGACATTAGGAACGCAAAACGCCGATCGTCGATCGCGTTTTTCAAAATAAACGTCATACCTTTCAGTTTTCAACCGCGTCGTCATAACTTCCAGTGCGTAAGCGCCCTAAATACCATAATAAGCCTCGTTTGCTGGGAGTAAGTTTAATTAATTCATCTACGAATATCTTTCAACACTTTCCAGAATAGGTCATTGTGCTAAAAGCTCTATGAAACCTATAGTTGTCACATTCAGAAGAAGAACAAAAAGAAAAAAAAGACAAGAAGAAGACAAAAAAAAGACAAAAGAAAAAATCAGAAAAAGACTGCGTAATATTTAATTTATAATTAACTAAAACAGCCTTTTCTACAACAAACCATTTTCTTTATAAAATATTTTATTTAAAATGTCTATACAAATACTTGAAACAATCACATATTGTGATATGGGATAGTGTTTCTACATCGGTTACCATGGTTACGAGACGTTACGCCTGGACAGGCCAGGACAGGTTGTAACAAAAGCCTCCACATTTACACTCTCAGCTTGTTGCAGGTAATTCCATTAAACTAATACTCCATTAGATATCTGACATTTTAATTACCTAGCTTTTGGGCTCGTTTAACCATTTACGTCGACATATAAAAATATCTGACAGATATGTTATACCTGTCTAAGGCCCTGTTTCACCATCAACAGATAAAACTTATCTGAGAGATATTTTTTACCTGTCTCTGTCTAAAACTTCATGTTTTATGAAATAGAAGAAAATTGACAGGCCTGTTAGCGTAGTCGGTAGTGCGTCTGCTTCCTACGCACGGGTCGCGGGTTCGATCCCCGCCGGTTACAAAATTTTATGTGATGAGCATAAATGTTTGTTCCGTGTCTGGGTGTTATATATTTATCTATACGTATATGTATGCTTATCAGTCTCTGATACCCATAGTACAGGATTTGCCTAGTTTGGGGTCAGGTGACCGTGTGTGCAATGTCTCAAATATTTATTTATTTATTATTATTTATAGATATAGGTTTATCTGTCATTTAAATTTTATCTGTATTATTATTAAATACTATAAATTAAATTTAGCTGTCAGATAAACCTATGTACGTTTCATAAAACATGACATTTTAGACGGGAGACAGGTATAAAATATCTATCAGATAAATTTTACCTGTAGATGGCCCCTAGTTTAAAACGTCATGTTTCTGAAATAGGCATAGGTTTATCTGACAGTTAAATTTTATCAGGAAGTGGTGCAACGGGCACTATGAATTGTCAAATTGCTCTCTCATATTGCTGTGCCCCATGGTTTCATGTACCTCTATACTTGTAAGTAGGTACTATGTCTGTGAAATTGCAATAAATGATTTGAGTTTGAATTTAATTGTTAAAAACTAGAAAAGACAGCACGATTACACACATATATATCCGTCACGCCTCACTCCCATTGGGGTAGGCAGAGACCACTTACTTCCACTTGCTACGATCCAAACACACTCATCAGTCGCCTCATACATGCCCATCGGTTTAGGGTACTCTTTTTTATTAAATTAAAAGAATAAATAACATAAATACCTACATTACTAACCCAATAGCATAAAGGATCCTTAAATTAATTATTATCAATTAAACATCATGCCGTCTTACTCAGATTTTTGACGATAACAGTGATAGATGTAACGGAGCATTACTTTCTTGCAACTGGCGTTAATGAGCTTTTATAAAACTAATGATTACCAGATTGTAACAATGTTGCTGGTATTATCCAACTTTCATCAAAATATAAGTTTATAGCAGTTTTATGTAACAAAAAAGTTAATTTATAGATTAAATGAAATAGATAGGTAAGATGGCAACCAACCGCCAAAAGACCTCGCGGCAGACTACGGAAAAGGTGGCGCGATGAACTGAACACCTTCACGAACGACTGGGCAGAGGCGGCTCAGGATAGAGAATCATGGAAAAGGAGGAGAGAGGCCTTTGCCCAGCTGTGGGACAACAACGGCTAGATAAGATAAAATAAGATTATCATCATCATGTCGTGTCCGGCGACGGCGACTCCAGAAAGGTTTACATTTAGGATTGTTGTTGAAGTGGGTTGTGGGCTCTGATGTGGCTTGCAAAGCTGAACTTGGTCTTAAAAATGTGATCACAGGGGGTACAATACAGCTGACCAAAGGTGTTAAATGTATAGGAGTAGGAGGGCTTCGGCTTGGTTTTCTTTTCCGTACTTTAGCATCAAGATCTTCAAGATGTGCTCGTCTAAGACCGGAATGGCGTCATATGATACATAAAATTATAATGCTCATTCAGATTGACAAATAAAGCCTATTTTTTCTTCTGATATTTAATTAAAAAATCAATTAAGGCTTCAGTTTACCCAATAACTAGTGATAAGCTGTTAAATATTGAGGAACAAATTACTTAAGCATTTTGCTTCTGCTAATTATTTACTTAGTTATTTAAAAAGCACTAACATTGGAAAATGTGGTAAACTCATTATTAATATTAATAAATTACTTCGTTTTACCCAGTGTATCTACTTTTTCAAGTAAAAAAAGTGATTTAAACTAAGTTAGATTTTTAATATCAGCGCTTGTTTCAATAAGTTGGATCATAAATTTCAGATGAAACACAAAATTAAAATTTAATTTCAAAACTACAATTTAATAACAAAACTTAAATTAAACTTTAAACTTGCACCTGCAAAATAATAACGTTTGTTCAAATTAATTTTTACCAATTAAAGTTATAAATTGAAAATGAAAATTCATTCCACGAGACCGAAACTGATACAATTTTGTTGTATGGAAGCGCGAAAATGTCAGATAGCCACGCCCACTCGCTGCGCGTGATTGCACCTGTCAAATACTTACAAATTACACGCTTCTTTAATGCTATAGGGTATTTATAAGGAAATTTAATAACAAAACGTTTACGTTCTTTTGTCTTTTTTGTGAAGTTTAAATAATTGCGTTTCATACAGTTTCATGTAAGTATAAAGAAATGTAAAATGTTGTAGTTAAAGAAAAATAAAAATATGATATTTAAAAAATCTACTTCAGTATTTTTAACCCCTCCTAGCCCATTTATACATATACTTCTAACTTCATACTCGTTCAATACAAGATGATGAAGATAATTTTTATTTTTGAAATAGTGTGTTAAGGACATTTAAGTTAGACAGTATCTCTCTACTAAGGTTTTAAAAAGAAATGTAAACCAAAAATCGAATAAGCTTACTTTCAACTACAAATCTTCAACTACTTAGCCATAATGATATTTGCATTATTGTATAGGGGTTGTTATCAGAATCATCTTTAACAACACGTATACAAAGTATAATTATTCTCTGAAGTACACGTCAAAATATCACATTTAAAAAAGTTGTACTTAGAAACATCTCGAAATATTTGAAGTAAAATAGTAAATAATCAATCATTTATTGCACACCACAGGTTTTTTACCGATCTTATAAATAAAAAAATTAGGTACCAACTTCTTCTAACATTCCTCAACAATTATTCTTGTAACTTTAACACACTCAACCCTTGCTATCTTGTAAAATAACACCCAAGCATTTGCAATCATGCAGGGGTGTTTCAAATGTCAGTTGTTAATTACAATACAATGATAATTCTTCCGTTTTGACGGTTATTGTTGTTCGTTTGTTATTTAGACTTCAAGACTTGTAGCTAGTTATTGTAATAATAGCTTAGATATATTTTTATTGTATTTTTAGAGGGTGTAAAAGTCATGGCTGTATAAAAAGGTAGAAATCTACGTTAGCAACATGTCTAAGATTATAATGTGCTTTTCTTTAAAAAAAAAAATACGTTTTATATTTTCATTTTGTTTTATATCATTGTCAGATTTTAAGATGGTAAATACGGGTATAGGTTAAAAATAATTGCATTTTTTTTTCATTGTAAATACGGTGCTGTCATAATATAATACAGTCTACATTTCTCAAGTATTAAACACTTATTACCTTTAAGAAGATTTTTAATTTATTTAACTAAGTTGTTTAGATGGGTTTCGATAGAATCTTACCTTTTAATCCAGTATGAAATTAAATTAACTCCACAACACATAAAAGTAAGTAAATAAACATAAAACAACACAAGTCACATAAACTGTTGTTTTCTAACAGTAGCTTTATGTTCACATTACACTTAAATTACACAAAATTGTAAAAACATTCCGTTTATTTAACACAGTTTTACAATTTTCGCAACGCTAACACTTGTCACAGGAAAAAGTTTACAAATACATAGTGATAAGGTTTATTGTGGCACGACATTGAATGTTTTTGATCACTTTTTAAAGTTCGGTAGGTTGAATTGATAAGACATTGCGAATCTAAAGTTTTATTGACATCGCGAATCGGGGTACGTTAGGCGCGCGTGTGTGTGTAACAACCTGACCATAAGCTTGCGTCTACGCAACTGAAATCACCTTGCAAGGCCCACTATACCTGTCTCTGTTTAAACTTGTACCTATCTTCTTCTAGCGGTTATTGTTCCCAGAGAGAGGCTTGACAATAAATTACGTATGGGAATCTAATCAATATAATAGACATGTGTTTTTTTTATATATTTTAACCGCTTTAACGGCACTGGACAATGATCAGTGGTGGCATAAAAACGACAATTATGGTGAAAACGGCTAGTTGAGATTATGGACCGTAACTTGTCGTAGGATGTGGATTATTTAAGCTTTCAAAGCGGCTTTTTAAAATCTAATTTACGTTTAATTGCTGCATTTTTGTCGTGCTTTTTAACATTTTGATATAGCTTATGTTATTTAATGTTTTAACATAATTTCACATAATTAAATGTTTTTTTTGGGTACCTATGTGACATAAATATGTGGTAATAATTATTTAAGGTGAGAATATCAATGTTTCTGTCTTTATAATAATTTAATAAACAGAACTATAAATATAAGTATAACTATCTCCATATTTAAAACCCGTCACGTCCTCATCATACAGTTTTGCTATGAAATATTTAAAAAAGCATATCTATCAAATCTATATACCTATTTATTAAGTTATTTATTTATTTACTTCAGGCTTTGTTATTTTAATTTCAGGAGTGATTGACGTCTAATAAGAAATTTTAATAGTTTCTAATGCTTTAGTGGTAACATATTGCTAGTTAACAATACATTTACTTTCTTCTCTCAGTAGCTTTCAAAAGTCATTATGTAATATTTCAAAGAGCAGAAACCTACAAAACGTATGTACTCAAAAGCAGTCTTACTAGAAATGACCAGTGCCTTAACCATAGACCACTGTGGTAATAATTCTACAATTATAATATGTTCTTCAAACTAGAGGCTGCCGGCAACTTCGTACGTATTCTTATATTTCAATATCTTAAAATAGTGATAATTTATATGTTATTCTGATATGTATACTGTAAAGCTACAATACTGTAAAGTTTCATTAAAATCTGTTCAGTAGTTTTTGCGTGAAAGAGTAACAAATATCCTCGCATTCAATCCATCTTTTTGCAAAACCTTTGACATCTGTAATATTAGTAGGTTTTTTAACAGTTTTATAATGTCAGGATACCAAGGGCCCAAGTCTGCTTATTTAAAATACTTTCCGTCATGTGTCGGCAGAGTATCAATGAGAGTGTCAATGTCATTTATTGACACATTTGGTCGCAATCAGTGTGTAGGCTATTGTTTAGCAAAATACCAAATGTATCAAAAAATGCCACTGACACTCTGCCGACACGCAAATCAGGCTATTTTAAATAAGCAGACTTACGGCCGAATACTGAAACGTCTCTCAAAATTGAGCAGTGCTTAAATATGAAAATGACATTTTTATGCCGTTAGATTAGACGTTTGAAAGTGACATTTTCATAATATGACATTTTTATGCCGTTAGATTAGACGTTTGAAAGTGACATTTTCATATTTAAGCACTGCTCAATTTTGAGAGACGTTTCAGTATTCGGCCGTTAGGCCCCAGCCTATGCTTAGTTGTGTGTACCAATGCCACTTATGTTAGAGCTACAGTAAATTTACTACGAAGCAGGTGCAGGGTACAACTCTAGTGGTTATCTCGAGTCTTAAACTAATGACATCCTACGCTTAAGATTTTTCTCAATTACCTAAGACTGGGAATTACTTTGTACAGACTAAGGGTCTATCTATACACATCCGGGCTGTGTCCGGGCCGTGTCCGGGACGTGTCAGGGAAAAAATATCATCCTATACATTTTCTACGGATTCGTTCACACACGTTGTCATGACGACGTATGTTTTTCCTCCTGACGGGCCACGGCCCAGATACGTCCCGGGCACGGCCTGGATGTGTGTAGGCAGACCTGATGTCTATTTCTGAACTCGATTTTATAGCAATTTTTTTATAGATAAGAAAATTAAGATTAATTTCGATAGTTATTTCGTAATTGCGTTGTAATTATTGTAAACTAGATTTTGCATGCTGCTACGCTCGCGTTTAAATTTTTTATCGAATGTTCCATACAAAGTTTAGTCAGATATTGCCACAAATCTCGTAAAAATTTACTTATAAGCCGGCCATAATATCTGCACACTTCTGGAACACTTCTGGAACACTTCTGGAACACTTCTGGAACACTTCTGGAATACGTTTTCTCCGAGCTTCACCCGTTTTCACCTATCCAATACGGTGAAGAGTACGTACGAGTTGCACAACGTCACAAAGCCAGGTGCACAGATATTTTATATGGGTTATAAAGATGTTCTTTTGCATTACTATTACTTACATTCTGCTTTGTTTTACATTGTTTAAGGTCTATCTACACAGATCCGGGCCGTGCCCGGGACGTGCCGGGACGTGGCCCGTTAGGAGGGAAAACAATACATCGTCATGACAACGTGTCCGAGCAGTGTCAGGGAAAAGATATCATTCCATACATTTTCTATGGATTCGTTCACACACGTTGTCATAACGACGTATTATTTTCCTTTTTTAAATGAATTCATACAATTAAAGTACAATCAGCTGAAACATAACAAGTTGATTACATCATCGTTTTATTATCTAACTTTCTTCTTGAAAATTCAGCATTAAAAACCAGATACAACCATACAGTCAATAAGCAAAACCGATCATTATAAAACTGCATAAAACAACACAAACGTTTCATACATGCACTTTCTTAAGGAGCTGAGCAATACAGGAAAGGAGTCGCACCCTTTCATAGCAAGCCTAGTTTTTACACGCGACCAGTCTCGCCATGCATTGTATTACAAATTGTAATATACCCCTTAAACGGAAACAGGGAATAATTAGGTGTGTTAAGGTTAGTGTACATATACGACTGGTTATTGCGTCGATTTGGGATTTCGGCGAATAACATACATACATATCCGTCACGCCTCTCTCCCATTGGGGTAGGCAAATACCACTTCCTACCACATGCTTCAATCCAAACACACCTCTTTCGTTTCATCCATACTCATCAGTCGCCTCATACATGCCCGTCGGTTTAGGGGAATAATACTCAGCAAAACAACCTTAGATGTTTTCATAATTATAATTATTAAGTACCTAATATTATATTTTTTATAATTATTTTATTGTATATCATAAAATAAAAGACGATATATATAAAAAATACATAAAATTGTAGTTTAAATTTTAAACAACGTGATATTTTCTATTTTTGTGACGTCGTAATTCAATAAGTATTTTATCCAATAATCCATTAATTATTGTAACTTGTAAGTAAATTATGTGTTTTTTAAAATTACCTAATAATACATTTTTTTAAATTTTTTTTAGGTATGTTAGGTATTGCTTCACCCAAGTTAAATACTTGTGTAAATGTCCATGTGCATTGTGCACTAACCTTAATGAAAGAAAAAACGTATTTGCCCAGACTTGTTTGTTATGTTAGCGTCTTTTGTGGGGCCTTTAGTTTTAATGATTTGGAGCTCCGTTTATTACGGAGATTGTTTGTATTATGTAGAGGTAATTATATTATGTACATTTAGGTATGAAAACGTAGAATTTACAAGAAGAATGTACGCAAATTATTTAACTACAGATTTCACAAAATACTTACCAACTTGTACTTACGTTCTTAGAAGAAATATTTTTGTAGTTATCCAATGGCCGCCCCCTAATTCGTATCATATTTTTATAAACATGCTTAAACAATATCTTAAATTCTATCATATCTTCATATTTCACAATAAGTAAGTATTTTAAAATCCTATGGACTACTTTCAATTCTGATATGTAAGATACAATATTGTAAACTTTCATTAAAATCTGTTTAGTGGTTTTTGGGTGATAAAGTAATAAAACGTTCTCACATCCACATTGAAGTTTATTATATAAGTTAGTAGATCTAAATTATACAATTATTAGCTCTTTTAGCTTTCTTAATTGCAGATTCAAATGAAATTCTGAAGTATCTTTATTTTCTTTTAATGTACCAATTTCCTTTAAATATAAAATTAAAGTCATGATAAATTGTTACTTAAGTTTGGAATTTAGAGCTTCTAATTTTCTTTTTCTCTTTAGTTAATTAAGCTCTATTATAATTTCTTACGTGATTCGTCTGAAAAAACATTACTTATAGTTTCTATTGTGCCTTCATTATAAGTTTAAAAAAGAAAATTATCGTAGTAAATTATAACAATCAAAGTTCACTAGAAGTAGGTAGGTACATAAACAAACACCCAGACTTATCTAAAACAAACATACAAATCATTACAGCAATGTTTGTCTCTAGTGAAAATCATATCCCAAACCCGCATGGCAAAACTATAAGTGGAAAATAGCTCATTAGTGAAAAATAGCCTGAAGATTTTTAATAATGACGTTGACAGTAAAGTCGCTGGTAGCCGTTGGATGTGGGCAGCGCAAGACCGGTCGTTGTGGAGATCTTGATGAAGAGATGGGGGAGGCTTTTCTCCAGCAGTGGACGTCCATAAGCTGACATGATGAGTGTATTTAATAGGTTAGGTTAATAATTGAATGGTTTTTACTGTAGTTTCAAACAAATAGAATTTCCATCCAGGGGCCCAAGCCTGCTAATTTAAAATAGCCTCAGTTGTATGTCGTTAGTATCAATGGTATTTTTTGACATATTTGGTAGGTATTCTGCAGGCTTAGCATACGTGCCGCGACAATTATCTCACGTCATACTGTCCTTATCACATTTAAAACTATGGACAGAGACGTAAGCGTGACAAACCCATGACAACGTCTTGTCACGGTTATCAATGGCTTACACTGATTGCGACCAAATGTGTCAAAAAATGACATTGACATTCTGCCGACACACAACTAAGAATACTGTAAATTAGCAGACTTTGGCCCCATATATGAATATAAAAAAAACACCTGTGTACCTGTTAATCAAAATCTCGCTTACAAAATGGTTATAGCCTTTAAGAATCTATAGTCCAAATCCAACTACCGTTAATCGATCGATTCAGAAAAACTGGGCAGTTGCGAGTTTTGATCGTAAATCAAGGGTTCCATTCACACTTTAAGGCAAGTAAATTGTTTATGATCGAAATGAATTTTGAAAATAAATCATTGTCTGTATCAAATGAAGGAAAACATACCTTTATGTAATGGAAAACTTTTGTACTCATTGTGAAAATATCACTCGTGCGTGGTTATTTCTCTTACAGTAAGCTAGTTTATGACAGTTTTGTGTGAGAGACATATGTATAAATATATTTTTTTAAATTCTGATTTTAGTGTCTTACTATTTATTTTTGTTATGAAAAGCTGAAGTCTTATATTTCGAAATCAATACTTACCTACTTACGTAAACTATCGGTAAATGGACATACTGAAAGCGCAAAGTCCGTTTTAACCCTTTGAATACGGAACCCAAAAATCGAAACAATAAAATTACTGTTCCACCCACCGGCAGCGAGCATAAATCAATACAAAGCACAATTAAAACGAATTACACCTACATATGTGTAATTAACAGACGCAGTATTTTATAAAGTGTCAATTATTAACAAATACTTAGCGGACCACCTATGGTTTGTATTGTTTTTGAGATATGTCGTTCAACAGGTGTAAGGGTCGTTGAACTTTTGACGTTTTTTATGAGGAAGGAAGACTGATGGCTTTTTTTAGGGAGCCAATAAGAGCATTTATAGAAAACGTCCCTTAATTGTGTTTTGAATGTGTCAAAACACTGTTAAGTTTTCTACCCTATTTGATAATTGTAGTATTTTGTGCTTTATTTACTTTTACCTATTTTTTACTAAAAACAATCAAATCAAAAAAGACTTGGTTCTCAATTCGGCTGATTTTTAAATAAGGTATATTCAGTAGCAAACTTGTTGCCGTCAATTCATTTACAAAGATTTCCGTGGGAGGAATAGGTATCATTTAAACATTAAACTCTTCGATCTATTTCCAAAGAAACAGATTCAGATCCATTACACTAATCTAAATTAGACAATTCCGTTACCGCGATAAGTTACAAAAAAGTGGCCTAACAGTAAATATAGAAAACAAGCGGCTATATCCAAAACCCAATTATCTATACTGCCCAATATACGACCAATTGTCCAAAGTTCGACCAATAAAATTAATCTCAACACACCGACGGATAGACACCATTACACTCTAGACCGTATTAATCTTAAAACGTTGATTAGTAAAACTATAAAAGCGGAAGTATCACAAGAATGTGGTTAATGAGAAACTGAAACCAGATTCTATGGACGGTCGTTAAAATGGCCTAACAATTGTCTAATTGTTGCCTTCTATCTCCGTGGGAAGACGCAACCAAACTGACGGTGAAAGTCAAAAACACACAGTTTTATAGCGTCACTCCACTTCTAAATTCAAATTGTGTTCCGAACAACGAATAGCTTTTAGTTCAAATTTTGAAATTGGAAATTAATTTGTTTTTTATTGTGTAGTGCGACTTTTATGGCCAGTGCAGATGCTTTTTAAATGCTGACAAACAGTGGCATTAAAAATTAGAGATTAGTGTGCGGTAATTAGACGAGTTTTCTATTTTAATGGTTTTGGAGCGGTAAATTTTATTATTTGCTTCATCTACGTTCCTAATTTGAATCTGGATCTCATTTTATGGAACAAACTCAATCTTAACAACTAACAAGTACATGCTAAGTGGTATTTGAAAAAAGAACATGTTTCATGTTATTTAAGTAATTCTATTTATTGTCAACTTGAGAAGGCAGGTAGCATCTCTATACATATTTATGTGGACATAACACCCCTTAATCAACTTAAAAGAGACATAATGTGGTCCAGGCTTTATAAAATAGATTATAAAAAAAGTTTTATACATCAAAAATATGCTTCACGATTCTTACCCTTTACTATTTATTCATAATCCCTAGCAAACCGTATAAAAAAATAGGCAAATATCTTCGAATCACGTTTAAGTGGACATCTAAGGCGGGGAACAGACGGGCCGACTGCCGACTGGTCCGACACGACAATACGTCGCGACACGTTGCCGTGGCTTGTCGGCTTAATTGGCTTCCATTTTGTGCTCGTTTTATATCTATTTTTTTACATAATATATGCATGGTTAATGGAAGGATATAGGTTTTAAAATGCTTTAATAGCTACTTAATAAAAAAATATTTTCATATCAAAAATTATAAATAAATAATTGACCTATTCTTGTGACTTAACGTGTTAATAAAAAGTTTTGAGTTGAAAAAATCTCTTTAAAATATTCGTGCATTCGTAATTATTTTTAATTGACATATATACCTACACATTATCGCGCTTGTCTTATTTTGAACATAGTGTCTCTAATATATCTGATTGGTGTGTTCTTAATTTACTCAAGTACCTAATGTTTTATCCCCAAACTGTTATACAAATTATCACCCTCATTCAAAAACAGAACATACCTAACCCAGCCCAATTAAAAAGCACCAACCGTAACGCAAACAAAAGGTAATTAATCGTACAACAATCACTCCCACCAATCATAAACAATCATACAATTATATGCTCTGCTACCCCGATGATTGCCTATAAAAAGACCTCCGCGCGTGCGACAACCGTAATTACCAATTTACCGTAAAAACTCTGCAAATATTTACAATTCAACTTTATTCCCTTACGATAGAACTTTATAATGAGTGGGTTTTATAAAAAATACGCAGCTGAGCGTTAAATTTTATTTAATTTTGGAGCGTGCTAAGCTGTCATGTTAAATTGCCCTTAAAATTGCTTAGTTCGCACGTCGTTGTAATGTACATTCCGATTCGGTTGGGTAATCACGTGTGACTCCTCCCCTTTGATTGTTTTTATTGCTATTAAATCGCTAATTGTTTACATGAGAATCATGTTTTTTATTGGTTATCTTTGCGTTATTTATATTTTGTTCCAATTATTTAGGTTTTTATTAACGAGTTTAATCATGGCAATTAAGAACGAATAACTAATCTTAATTATTTATATAATATAGAGTATTTAGATTTGGATAAATAAAATATAGAATAAGTAAATAAAATAAGTAGGTAGTATTGAAAGGTACTTAGTTAAAAAAATCTTTATGAATTATCGTTGGGAAACATGATATTTTCCATACTAATATTGGTCAGCTGATCGAAAATGAAAATGAAAATGAAGTGCGAGTCGGACTCGCGCAGGTAGAGTTCCGTACCATTCACTATTTATTTAAGCAAAAAATGCAAAAAAACTTGTTTGTTGTATGGGAGCCCCCCTTTATTATTATTATTCTATTTTTAGTATTTGTTGTTATAGCGGCAACGGTAATACATCATCTATGAAAATTTCAACGCACTTGCTATAGCGGTTCATGATATTGAGATACAGCCTGGTGACAGACGGACGGACAGACAGACGGACAGCCAAGTCTCAGTAATAGGGTCCCGTTTTCACCCTTCGGGTACGGAACCCTAAAAAACAATGTAGGTGTAACAAATTTTTCAAGTTTCATATAAATTCCAATAGATAATAAATAAAAAATATAAATAAAACGAGTTTTGTTTTTTTCCACAACCTATTGTAAATGGCGGGTTATCTTTTAGTAATTATAGGTTATAAAAATAATGGAGGACACGTGCCACGGTCTTGGCGTACAATTACGATTCGAAATATGAAATTACAGTCTAAAACAGTCTAAAATATTCATTCGGAAGAGTTTCTATTCATTGTGTAGATAATAAATATCTATTGGATTCTGCTCCGTTGTTTTTCTTTTATTTTTTTGATTGTGGAATCTATAAAAAAAACTCAATCGGTTGTTGTTTTTGATAAAAATAAGTTTGTTAGTTTTAAATTGGTTAATAAAATATATTTTGTTACGCTCTTGTCTATAATATATTAATTATTGAGAATGTATTTTAATCTGGAAAAAAATTGCATATTTATCATTAAAGTATTATATATACCTACCTACCTACTTGACTTTTTCTTTTCCTAACTACAAGTTTCAGAAAAGTTCAATTTAACTAACGTTCAGACAGCACACACCTGTTACTTTCATTATCAAAAATCAAAATAAGGAGGCACAATGTTTAACGGAACAACTCGATGAGCCTTTTCAGTAGCAGGTGCGTACCTGCTGCTGCAAGAGGTGAACTGCTGTAAATTAGAACCACGAGCGAAACAAGTGGAGTGAAGTGGTCTCTGCCTACCGTGATGAGAGAAAGAGAGAGGCATGATAGATATGTATGTATTTATGTATATATGTTTGTTTGTTTGTTTGTATGTATCAATGTTAGAATGATAAGATTTCTCACGGTCCTTTTAAAACACAGTCTCCCAATGGACTCGCTTAACCATTTATAACACAAACCGAAATAGCTGAGCTTTCAGAACAAAATTACAAACAATTTACACAAAACAATCTTATGAACCATCGAAAAGCCAACATTCTCATGTTGGGTGGGTCTTAGTATTTCTATTGCTGCGAAAGGTACAATTCTGATCGCTTATGCTACGCTAGGTTGGCTCTAGAATTCGATCGACCACGCTAACTGTCAAAATGATTTAAGACTATTTATTCGTTTGAATATAATCAAGCTAGAAATAGACTGATCACAAGTAAGGACGTTATGACTAAGTATTTATTTTATTTATTTATTTATTTATTGATAAAGTGTTCTTAACAGCTCATTATTCTCTAATGTATTATCTTAATTAAATGCAACACAGCCAATCACAAAGAACAACAAATTACAAACTGAATGGTAGGTATCTTATTTAAAACAGTTAGCTAGTAACGAATTTAAAGTAACAAAAGCAAAATTAGAGTATGTAGGTGTGTGTGTGTGCGCGTGTGTGTGTGTGTGTGTGTGTGTGTGTGAGTGAGTGTGTGTGAGTGAGTGTGTGTGTGTGTGTATGCTTGGGTGCGTAATGCATATTTTAAACAATAACATAAGTAGCAATACATGATTCTATAGGCAAAAGGTACTTAATTAAAGAGACTTCTTGTTATGGATTTAATAAATTGATTTCGACAGGAAGAAAATGTCAACATCCCTGAATCTAGATTCATAAGTTCTGACCATTCTATGTATTACGGAATTTCAGGCATAATTAGTTTGGGCGAACCCCGATTGAAGTGGGCGCGGGTTGCGGGTTTGGATGGAACATGCGACTACGCCGATACGAACCGTAAGGTCGGGGCAGTCAACTTTACATGTCATCACATCAAAAAGCAATTTCATATCTGCTAAGACTCGCCTGCTCTCGAGTGAATGCATATTGAAATGGGTCAAGCTATCATTATAGTTTTCATTTCTTTTAGCGCGATAGTTAAGGCGTCTAATGAAGGTACGCTGAACGGATTCTATATTATTTATATGAGTAATATAATCACACTTGTCACATGTAACGCTTTCCGACGTCTGCGTGTGAGAGAGGAAAGATGCTGGGTCACCTGATACGACACCTTAACGACTTTCTAAATAATATCATGAAAGAAATGGTACAAGATAAACGAAAGAGAGGGAGACTAATCGTTGTAAGTTGTATCAGGTGCTCAAAAAGACGTCAGAGCAGAGTGGCGAAGACTCTACCGACAACAGCGACCTCTTTTTAATGATGATGTAGCTAAAACGCCCGCCTCCAATCTTGGAGATACGGTTTCGATCCCTGGCCTGTACCTCTGAAATTAATTTCTCGTGTACGGATCGAATACTCGATAACCACTCGCTAACGGTAAAGGAAAACATCGTGAGGAAACCTGCATACTCTAGTGAAGGAATTCGAAGGTGTATGTGACAATCCGCCAACCAAGGCCAGCGTGGTGAGTTACGGCCTAATCACTCCCTTATGAGAGTAAACTCTTGCCCCTGTAGTGGGGACATTAAAAGGGCTGAAGGTTTATCTAGACAGATCCGGGCGCCCGGACGTGTCAGGAAAAAATATCATTCCATAAGTTTTCTATGGATCGTTCACACACGTTGTCATGATGACGTATTGCTTTTCCTCCTGACGGGCCACGGCCCGGACACGTCCTGGGCACGGTCCGGATCTGTGTAGATAGACCTTAATATGGAAGCTAAAAAACAGATCCTAGGACACACCTCTCATGTCCGAACCACCATTTGTATACATTCACAGCTCTGCTAGTTAGTATTGGCCCATTGATCCGTCCGTCTTGCCGCCGACAATGGCGACTAGCCTACCATTTAGTATGTACAGCCTTGCCTGATAGATGATGGCTAGGAAATAATTGGGCAAGGTTGCCATGGTTACCGGAGTGCGTATATTTTGTGAAAAGTTTCTGAAATTGCCTTGTAAATGTGAATAGTTTATGAATGGGGATGAAGCGAAGGGAGCTGCCAACCTCGATGGCAAAGAGGCGTGACAGATAATTATGTACGTATGTTTGTAATATTTGCGTCAATTTATGGATGAAACCACTGAACAGATTTTGATGAAGCTTGGTAATATTGTTACTTATACATTATAGTGACACACAGAATGAGTTAGCTACTTATGTACTCATGTTAAATAGTACCAAAATGCGTTAAGGATTGTTGCACAAAATTCGTACAATAACATATTTTTATAATCCACATTTATTTTTTCCATATATTTTTTTATTTATTTCTTCTTTCTCTGTGGGGTCTGCAGGAAGAAATTTCTTTTAGAAATATGCTGTACTTTTTGTATAACTTCTCTTTTTATCTGTCTTTATATACTATCATTTTACAATAAACTGTTAAATAAATAAACATTTTATTTATAAGTGCTTAATGCATAACTACCTATATAACAGACCTACTATTCTTACCTAAAATAAGTAAGTACCTACAATAAACTGCGTACACGCATCTCTTCTCGAACTTCTTTTGTTTTTTAAACTGCAAACTTTCCCATTTGCTTTTGAAATACTAAAACTAGAGAAGAATAAAATAGCTATTAAAAATGTTAAGTATTCACTAAGACGCGTATATTACCAGAGCTGATACAACCTTTTATTCCGTCGCCGACTATGCACCGCCATTACGTTTGTCTTTTTGTTTATCAATTTGTATTTGTCCCCGTATTATCGCGTACAACGGAGTCGGCGTTCTTCAGAGGATGCGACGAGGATTTATATAGAGTTGTTATAACGTCAATTTATTTTTAGATTCGTTTTTTTTTATTTGTTTATTAATTTCGCTATCTATTTGAGATGAGTTTTAAGTGTTAGTTAAAAATACGTACTTAGTAGGAATAACGGGTAATTTCTAGTACCTATGTATTTTTTTTTATTTGTTACTTTCCTATCCTTAAAGTTTAAGCATTACATTGTATTTAAGTGAACAATATGTTTTTATAAGATAAATACCTAACTAAAGAACAAAAGAAGGAGTCTAAATCAGTCTTGCGTGTTCCTTTACATTTTTGGAAGCTCAGAATTTCTACATAAAAAGTCAAAAGAATTATAAAAATCTAAACCCGTTATTAATATTGTAGCCTATCATTGTAACCTATCTTACATGTGTGTTATTTAGACACACAAGAACAGAGAAAAAAAACAGAGAAATCAAGAGTACCCTAAACTGACGGGCATGTATGAGCCGACTGATGAGTGTGGATGAAGCGAAAGAGGTGTGTTTGGATCCAAGCAAGTGGAAGAAAGTGGTCTCTGTCTACCCCAATGGGAGAGAGGCGTGACGGATATGTATGTATGTATGTAAGAACAGAGATTGTGCTCGTTCGGGAGATTAGGTTTGTCGCGGTACTCGGTAGCATAGTATTTAAGGTATCGCTCTACATCATTCATCACTCCACTGTATACTACTCAAGTGTTATTAGGTGCTCGGAGTCTAGCTTCGGCTAAATAACACCTCACCCTGCCAGTCACAATCGGTAAAACATCTCTATACAAATCCAACATCATCTGCATTTTTCTCTCAAGTTACTACCGTCTCGGTTGATCGCCCGCTTTATTGAGCCACGTTTGTTACTCAGATAACTTTAGTATTAGCTTTTATTGGAAGCCCTAAGTACCTAACACGGACAAGATTTAACTTGGCACTCAATTTACATACATCATAATACAAATTAAGGTTTAAGTTAACTCTTGTGTGGTTTAATAACCTTGAAATGAGTAAAGGAGTTTACATTGTCAAATGGAATTGCAAGTTATTTTTAAACAACAATGAAATGTTTGATGAGCATTTTTATTTGGCTGCATTAAACTTTGTTTACTGTCTTGTAAAAATTATGTTTGCTTTTATAATTTCTGAATTATTTAGTGACTAGTGGCTGCCTGCAACTTCGTACGTATTTATCGTCATATCTTGGAAAATAATCATGATATCGTTAAATAATATAGCCTATGTTTTATTCTGATGTGCAAGCTACAATGTTGCCAAGTTTCATCAAAATCTGTTCAGTGGTTTTTACGTGATGAAGTAACAAACATCCATCCATCGGCACAAACATTGACATTTATAATATTAATAGGATATATTATTGATTTTTTAATGTGGACTATATTGAAACAATGTTAAACTACCGGGTTATTTTGTAAGAAGTGTTTTTGGATCGTAGCAAGTGGAGGAAAGTGGTCTTTGCCTACCCCGACGGAAGAGACGTGTGGTGTGATGTACCACGTCCTATAAACAGGGTCCACAAACTGTACTTGTAGTTTTAACATCTTTAATAGTACCTAACTGGAAGACTGGAAGTCCAATAAATATGATTCTGATTCTAATTATTCAGATATGGACGTATGTATGTAAGTATATCAATGTTTACTTTTCAAAAAGATTATATCTAATTAAGTACCTACATTTCTAATGGCAGTCAAACCAAATACAAATCATAGTTTAAAAACCGGCCAACTGTGAGTCGGAGTCGCGCAGGAAGGGTTCCGTACCATTCACTATTTATATCGCGCAAATAGGGCAAAAAATCACGTTTGTCGTATGGGAGTCCTTAATTATTATGGTTATTCTATTTTTAGTATTTTTTATTAAATCGGCAACGGTAATACATCATCTGTGAAAATGTCAACGCCCTAGCTATAACGGTTCATGAAATACAGCCTGGTGACAGACGGACTGACAGACAGGCAGACAGGCAGACAGGCAGACAGACAGACGGACAGCCAAGTCTCAGTAATAGGGTCCCGTTTTCACCCTTTGGGTACGGAACCCTAAAAACTTAATCAACGTAATAAACAAATAAATACTTTTATTTTAACCGAACGTTGACATTACACCTTACTTTAATGAGTCGCACAGGTGAAAGCGAGCGGCAATACCCACAAAGGGAAACAAATAAAAGATTAAGACGACCTGCTCTTATTGTCTTAAATAAAATGAAACAACAATAGGTAGCCTTTTCAATGGATTCGCCGACACAATGAGATAGGTTGAGATTGGGTTACATGGAGTATGGGGGAATAAGGCAGAGATCAGCCTGCTTCTACCACAAAGAAGAAAGTTGGATCATCATCAGCTCGTGGACGTCAACTGCTGGACAAAAGTCTTCAAGGATCTCCACAACGACCGGTCTTACACTGCCCGCATCCAACGGCTTTTCATTAGGTACCTACTTGAAATCAAATGTGTCAAAGATTATACGATTTTGTATTTATTTTACACATGTCTAGTTTATAGTCTCAAGTATATAGGATATGAATCAATTATTATTATCTAATACTTATTACCACTAATACTTATAATAAATGTCAATGTTTGTGTCGATGGATGGATGGATGTTTGTTACTTCATCACGTAAAAACCACTGAACAGATTTTAATAAAACTTTACAACAATTTAGCTTGGACATCAGAATAACACATAGGCTATATTATTTTACGATATCATGATTTTTTTCCAAGTTAAGAAGATAAATGCGTACGAATTAGCGGGCAGTCTCTGTAGTACTTATTAAAAACCTATTTGATGTGAGGATTTTTGTAACATTTTTACGAAAAAACTACTGAACAAAATATTGATAAAACTTGGCAGTATTGTAGCTTGCATCAAGGTACGCAGATACCACTTACCTCCACTTGAACAAAAATAAAAATACTGCTTTCCCATCTCCATCTAACCCAACCCTATCGAATCCCGAACATAAGTGGACAATAGCGGACAACTTTGCTCTTGTGAACATAATGTAAATGTGAGCAACATCGCATTGTACCGTCACCTGCGCCCGCGCACCGCCTCCATTACTGTCGCTGCGAGTGATGACGTGACAATTCAGCTTTAAGACTGCGAAGCTTGTGGGAGATGTTTGGTTAAATTGAAGGGTATGATACAAATGCTGAAAGTATTTTCCAATGAGAAAAAGTAAACTGGGACCCAAGTGTGCCTTAAAATATTCGCAGTTGTGGGTCGGCAGAGTGTCAATGGCATTTTTGACAGATCTGGTCGCAATCAGTGTAATGGTATCTACACATATGTGTAAATACCATTGTTTCCGTCGTTATTATTATGAATGTTAATTTTTTTTTTATGAATATTTTTATTTTATTTTTTTATTTAAATGTTTTATTAATATTTCCGCAGGCCTTCATTTGTTAAAAATGTCATCGAAAATGTTTGAAAATGACGTAAGCCGCCGCCGCCGGGCCGGCGGGTTTGGTGTGTAGATATCTTAAGCCATCAAACGTGTCAAAAAATATTCAGCCGACATACAACTGATGCTATTTAAAATTAGCAGACTTGGGCCCCTAATGAAATTACTTCAAATATAGTATTGTAGGTGTTATGAGACAGTACAAATTAAAGAAAGTATTGCGAAACATTTGAAAAGAAAGGTAGAATAAAGCTGAAGAATTTGTAGATGTTTTAAGTAATGGAACCAGGTGAATTTAGCCAGGTGTTGGCTTGACCCTATTCTCACGAAGCCAATATTGGCCGGCTTATTGGATTGCCTCGTCTATTGGCCTCATGTAGAAGGATAGACTAAATTGAGGTGACTGATGAATGTGGATGAAGCGAAAGAAGTGACGATCGTAACAAGTGGAGGGAAGTATAGTCTCTGTCTACTCCAATGGGAGAGAGGCGTGACAGATATGTATGTTAAATTTAAAAAGCATGAAACCTTATTATATTTAATATAACCTCAATTTCTGCAACATAAATCGTCAAAAACAATATCCCTTTGAGCATTTCTCCAGTTTTCCATTTACTCGTAAACTTTCTTCGTACAATATCCATTTGTCATACAGTCAACGTCGTCAATCCAGTTTTTTACAAGTGAAACAGGTGAACTGTTTACTAAAAAGATAGCCTACCTAGTTTATTTATTATGAGGTGATTTCCTGAACCTTTGTGTTTCTGTGTGTGAGATATAGGGTAAGATTAAATTAAAGGAATTCAATGAATGTAGCTGTTAATTATGTCTGATATTGTGATATGATTTGTAAGTAAATACACCGTCTAATAGGCATCACATAGATTATTTTAAAATATTTAACACATATTTTTTCTTTTTTCTCTTAAACTAAATATGACAAAGATACACTGGGTTAAAGTTGCTCATGACGTCACACCTTAGTACGATTTTTACGTAGGAGTGACGTCAATACCCCCCACTCTGTAACTTTGATGCTCTGTATCTTAGTATTTATTTATGTATTTGATCAGGTAAAAAATGTGTTTCAAATATTTTTTAATAGCATAAATAATTAGTTTTTGAATTTTCGAATGTAGTCATCATCCTTATTGTCTTCCTGTGAAGGTGATGTTTTGATTTTGTTACTTGGGTGAATAAATCAATAAATAAAATTAGTCCTCATTGTGAAATGTAGCGACGAATTGACACGACTTTTTACAGCTAAGATAATTGAATGAATTGACATTGACAAAACCTATTTCTTCGTTTCTTCTAAACCCACCACTTCCTTTTAATGGGACGTGAAACTTTGTATAGGTCATTCCTTATGCTGTCTACACACCAAAGCCGCCGGCATGACGCCGAGCTAAGCCGGCGACTTTACGTCATACGAATGGCAGCTTTCAAAAAAGCCGGCGGCTTTGGTGTATAGATAGCATTACAATCAGAATTTAACACAAGTTCCAAAATCGAAATTCACGTGAGATATAATCTTTAATCAATTAAAGCCATCCCGCGTTCGTCTTTAGCTTATACCTTTAAAGTTTTCACAAGGCTCGATAAGTGACTGCAACCGTCGTAATTACAGCTAATGGTAGCGATTGCTTCAAGACTTGACAAATGAATGAACGGACGAACAGCAAAGAGGCCGTATCAGTTTATATCCAGCCAGTCTTTTATTTAAAGATATTTTTTTCTTCATTGTACCCGATTGACTCTTGATTACGATAATGATTTAATTACAACGTCTTATGAGGTTTTATTGGTTGAAATTTCGGTATTTTTACTTTGGTTGGGTTATAAAAGTTTGGATTGAGTTGCTGGCGTGCAGTTATGGTGACATTAAAGTCTTTAATTTTATTGTTTAATAAAAATTATACAAATTACGAGTTTGGTTTTAATTTGCCGATTTTTAAAGTTGCCGTTTGTTTTTTTCTGCTGATTGATTTTTTTATTCTGTTTTATTACAAGTGAAAGAAAATATAGGTATATTTTTTAAATACCCTATTTCTTATACTGTTATAAGATTTTTATTCGGATCTACATTCTCAGAATTAATTTTAAGGCTACTAAAATATATAGGTCTTCTAAAACACATATATTGGTATCTACACACCTAAGCCGCCGGCTTTTTTGACAGCTGCCATTCGTATGAGGTAAAGCCGCCAGCCTAGCCCGGCGGCAAGCTGGCGGCTTTGGTGTGTAGATAGCATTAGGGCTAATCTTCACTACCCTAATCCACATTTCACTTACCAAATACTTCAATAACTTAACTCTTTTAATCACAAAACATAATGAAAACCCACATTCAAAACAAGAACTACTTAAAAACAAAATCAAGGTTACCCATAACAATAATGAAGAGTCAAGAACCCAGAATTGTGGAATTCTGGAATCTTTGTGTCTTTTTGTTCATTGGCTGTATAGACGCTCAGTCGCGACCGAATCAACAATAAAAACGAAATTTGATCATTGTGGCTGAGATGGTAATGTTTTTGTTAAGGAGAAGGGCGTAGATTATTATTTATTTTTAAAATTGTGTGAGAAATTACAGTATTCGTACTTTCTTTAAACATTGTATACTAAATAACCTTTATCGAAATAAAAAAAATACCTTTACAAAAGACAGGTCAGTGCAGATTATAGTGGGATTTATTTTGACATTTGTTTATTGGTTCCATAGTAAAAGTTCTTTGTTATCGTGATCTTACTACGTGTTAAAGTATTCGTATCTTATGGTGTCCCTATGAGCATAAATAAATAAAAATAACTAGGCATATTATTTCATTAGACATATTCCAATTTCGTATAAGTACAGTGCCTACGAAATAAAGACTTTTTGGTTTGTCTTTGAAAGGTATTTAAATAATACTTCCGTCATACACGTACCTTCCCCTTAACCGGTACCTTTTATCAGATCATCCGAAGCTGTCCCAAGTGCATAAATCCCGTATTTTATTGCCAGCCCATTGTTACTCTCATTAACCCTTTGTCTCATTAGACTTTGACTTCATATACACTGAGTTTTATTTTATGGAACTCTAAAAAGTGGGTTTTTAAATTCTTTCGCTACTTTAACTTGATTTTTGTTCGTTTCAAGTAACAAAAAGGTACTGATGATGAAAAATGTATTATTTTTGTTAACTTTTGTATTTTAAACAATGATCTGAATGCATAAGTACTTGGCATACTGGCCAGAAGTTGCCGGGGAATGAGAAGGATGGAAGAATGAGGGAGAGTCCTTTTCGCACAGCAGTGAGACACAATAGGCTACTTACTAATTGAATTAAAGAATAATTTTAAAGCAAAATCATATTATGTATTACTATTTAGCTAGAGATACATATAAAATTCAAGTCTACTTATGTTATAGGTAATCGATTTCTATTTTAGGAAATATTCTTTAATATACAATAATTAATATGCAACCAACCTTACGCAAAGAACATTTTTCATAAGCCTTTACACTAATTAAAACTCTTTTACGCTACATAAACTAAGAAATGAATGGTCCACAGTTTGTTTTTTTATTCGTTTTGTTACCGCTGATGACAGTGTTGATTAGATTCTGCCTCTAAATTAAAAAAAAAAAAACGTAGTGTTGGGTTTCATAAAGAGTCCAGAGGTTTTACTTCTTATTGTCTTAGCTTTAAATTCAGTTTTTTATTGTTGCAGCTTTTATTCGAGTATGAGAAATTAATTTAATAGCGGCTTACCGCGTTTCGTACACATGTACAAGTTATTTACGCAACGCAACGCAACGGAACGCAACGCAAGGTATACTGATGTCCAATTATGCATGCTATTATTATTTTGTAAAATGCCATTAGGATTTGTAAAATGGTTTTTTGTCGAAAAGTAACAAACATTCACCTGTCGATTCAGCTTTCACGTTTATAATTGGTAATTAGTAGAATTACTTAAACTTAACTATGCTAAATGTTGTTTTGACCTATATCAAACATTGAGGACTAAAAGTTCAAATATTCTCAATTATCAGGAAAAGACAATGTTATACCTATTTCAGCAATGCGATTCCCGAAAACCAAATCCAGCGTCGGGCTTGAATTCGAGCTCGACGTACAATGTTCGAAATCGATTTGAAAAGAGCAACCTCACAGAGTTTCTTGCTAGGTTCTTCTCTGGGGGAAACTGCACCTTGCGAATCTAGCGCTAGCTTTAAAAAAAATATCTATATAATAATGTAACGGTTTCAAGAGCATTTGTTGTGTCTATGAAATAAATATATTTTTGACTTTGACTTTGAGTTTGACGTGGAAAAATCTCGTATTCCCAAACGGATTTCAAATTCATCCATTTTTTCCTTAAAATCCAATTTAACTTATACATCAAACCAGCAATATTTTACCAATTTTTCGACCATTTAATTCGTACATAATATTGTTATTTAACTCATGATACATTTTCCACGCTTGTCTTTTAAAAAATACTTCATTTATTTTTTTCAACCTTTGGGTGGCCATCTTAATTGATGTAAATGCAAGTAGCTCTTAAGTAATTAGTCGACATTTGCAAATAATCGGAAAATGATAAGGTGAAATCTTGCCCCAGCAATTTAAGACAAGTTGCTTTTAATTCAGTTGGTAATGTAGGTAGGAAATACCTTGTCCCGTGGGATATTATTATCATGTTGGTATTTTGAAAACAGATGCCAGTATAAAATGGGTTTTCAGTGTTTATAGGACAAAAATTTAATGAAAATATTGAAAAGTGTCTTCGTAAGATTAAGCATCATAAATCGATGAACACATTTAGATTTTCAAAAGTAATATTACCATAATTAGACATAAAACCTTACTTATTTTCCTTATTTTGAACTTGGATGTTCATTTAATTCTGCAGTATTTCTGCGATTTTGGTCTAATAATGGTGCTTTTTACTTTTAAAAAACTGAATTTGTTCATCGACTATGATGCCGACCGTACCTATGTAGGTAGGTATGTAAAGTGTAGGTACTCATATTATCTACAATTAGTATACAATCTAGCTAAGTATTTTTCATAGTTCTTCTATCCATCATAGCATCCATCTTTAACTTTACAAAGTTTACATACATAAATGTATGTGACGTATACGTGATGCCTCTGTCCCATTGAGGTAGGCAAAGACCACTTCTCTCCCCTGAACCTGAACCATTTGACCAAACTAAAACACAATTTTAAGGAATCCTCACATCCCCTCATCAAACTACTATAGAATGCCGAACTGTCCGTCTGTTTGTCATCCATTTGGCAGATAATATGCAACAAATTGGCACTATTGCCACGCGTAGGCATTTAACTGAAAAGCCGCATCGATAACGGTGTAGTGTAAATTATAAGCTATAGCGAGATACGCTATGAATGGTTAAAATTAGTTAGTTGTGCTCAGAACTATTGAAGCGGCCGCGAATGCTCGAGAAATCCCGTGCACGGCAGCGAAAAGATTATGGCTGTCTACACACCAAAGCTGCTGGCCCGGCAGCTTTATGTCATTTTCAAACAAATGATGGCCGTCGGTCTTGAAGACGTCTTTGGTGTCTAGACAACAGAATTAAGGCAGCCAGACCGGCGGCTTTAAGGTTTATCTAATCTACACACATCAAGGCCGTGTCCGGGACGTGTCCCGTCAGACAATATCATAGCATACATTTTTCAAGAAAAAAAATATCATTGTTTACATTTTCTATGGATTCGATCACACACATCCCGACCCGGACGTGTATACCTATAGATAGAAAATGAATGCAATGTTTTTTTTTCTCTCCTGATGGGCCACGGCCCGGTCACGTTTCGGGCGCGGCCCGGATGTGTGTAGATACCCTTTAGTGTGAAGATACGTTTTAGATCACCGCGCAGTCGCGGCTTCAACGCGGTCTCAACTGCTTGAAACAGTCCATGTACGGCCGCCCTTCGTCTTACACTTAAGCCACACTACATTATGTCAAGCGGTAGTAAGAAAGCCCCTTTGCAGGGCGCGACTACACCTGTTCGTCAGCCCTTTGGTCTCGCCGCGACGATTGTCAAACTCTGTCAAAGGACACGAGAGGTATGGAGTCTTTACAACTTATTTATGTAAATAATAATTATGTTAATGACTTTTTTAGAATTAGAACCTACATAATATGAATTCGAATCATCATTATATTTAAGCGTTAGGGTCTTGTTGAAGAAGTAACCAGCAACCCAACAGAGTTTCTTGTTATATTCTTCTCTGGGGAAAACAGCAACCTTGCGAAATAAGCATTAGCTTACAAAAAATAACGCATTTCAGGCGATTGTAAAAATCCTATGAAAGAACTTTGATTTTATTTGATTTAGTATTGTTATTTAAGTAACAAACAAGAGCTTAAGTACAATGCATTTTCATAGACGCACTCATATTTATCAAAATTGTCTCATAAGTACCTGGGAATAAAACAAAAAATCTTATAACAAAAGCAACTCCACGCCATTTGCATGCCACCTAATCAATTACCGGGGCACCGATCACTATAAAACACATGACAAGCGTATCTGTCCTTTGACTGATCATCAATTAACTAGCCGCTCACCAAACACCAAATAGAACAAACAATACGGTGGGGTTATGGGAAACTTTACTATGATATAATTAAGTACCTATATAATAATGTTTTGAAGATTGAAGGAAAGAGAGGAAGAGAAAGACCAAGACGTACTTACTTCGCTCAAGTGAAAGAAAAAATTAACGTCGTGTCGTATCAGGAAGTCAAATTGTTGGCAGAAGAGAGAAAAAGATGGCGATTACTCCACCGACAAGAGCCTGGCTCTTAAATATATAATGTTGATGAGGATATATGCAGTAGGTAGGTATAGTCGGTACTTATAGTCTAAAACTCTATTTCTCCACTTACGGATAAAATTTAATTGACAGATATACCTATTTCTATTTCATAAAATATGATGTTTTAGACAGTGACAGGTATAAAATATCAGACAGTTGAATTTTATTTGCAAATGGGGCAACACCAAAATGAGGTATGCCTTATAATTATTTTAAAAGTTTAAAATATGTTTATTTATTTCTAAAATTTTATATTCAATTTCTTTATCAAAATCTAATTCCATAAATCTGACATACTACCAAATCTTACATTATATATTGTAACTAGAGAAAAAATACAAAATCAGGCCACACAATCGTAAAAAATATCCCCATCTCGAGTCAAATTTGGTGGAAAAGTGCCGAGAATGCTTTAAACAAAAGTTTAAAATAAAATAAAAAAGGTTTTTTCAAACCCAATGTCACTCATTTTGCCAAGTCAAGTGTAGGTACGTATCTATACGTAGGTATGTATGAGGCGATTGACGAAAGTGATTAAAGCGGAAGGAGTGTGTTTGGATCAAAGCAAATGGAGGGAAGTGGTTACACCGATGGGAAAGAGACATGACGGATTTGAGTTTTTAACAAAAATGTCGACTAAACTATTACATTTGGCTTTTCCCACATTAAATAACGTAAAACATATCATCTAATCTAAACCTCATATCAGTTTTCAAGTCGATGACAAGATAAAATTCAATACAATTTATAACTTTCAACAATAATTTTAATGCAGTCATAAAAGAGATTTCAATTTAAAGATTTTGGGTTATATGAGTTTAGTAGAAAAGTTACTAGAAGTTTATATTTGTGGTTGTTTAAAGTTTTGATGTAAGTATATTATTTTAGTTAATTAATCTTATTAGATACCTAATAATACCATAATAATATATTATGATAACATAATTATAAATATAATAACATAATAGTACCTACCTAATATTTTTGTATTAATAAATACAAAACAAATAATAATCAAATAATTTAAAAAAAAATAATTGTAATATTCTACTTTTAAACTTTTGAGAGTTCACGTAAAATCAAATAAGTTTTTGGTTTACTTTTGCTTATAATATATATTTTTTAAAACAATTGAAAACGTTCCAACATCAAAAAAAAAAGACAAAATGTTTATTACGTAAAGCACACAATAAAAAAAAACAAAAGTGATTTTTTTTTAAACCAGCATGTTATCAAAAGACAAAACCTCTTTTTTACGATGTCATTAAAAAATCATAAAATTAAGTTTTTGCATTCATTTCAAAAAATATATAAAGGGACTAATTGAATTGTACTTTTTCTTTCATCTCGCAATAAAAACTGATTATTTCGCGTTTGTTCGTAGTAATTACCTTAGACCCAGAACACACGGTGTAACACAAATGCAACGCAACTGAAACTGCTAGTTACTTTTGAGTTGCATCGCAGTGTCTGCTATAGACTTCCTTAGAAAACCACACACGACGCAACTAGTTTGAAATGTTTCGTTTCAGTTGCGTTTCACCGTGTGTTTTGGCGCTTACTGTATTGTTGTAAATTAATATTGTAAACCAGCCTTTAATCTGATGCGTTTGTTGAACGGAAGATCTAGTGGCAGAATAAGGGCAGCCGTCCACGGACTGCTTCAAGTTGTTGAGACCCGACTGGTTGAAGCCGTGACCGCGCGGCAGTTGAGAATGCTTGAACGGCCGCCCTAATTCCAATTAAAACAAATCGTTTTATATCATCATGCAAATAAAAACCGCCTATAAATAAAATCAACAAGTAGAAACGCTGAATGGACATGATGACTAAAAATATTTTTTTAGTCCATCACATAGATTATTTTAAAATATTCGACACGTATTTTTTCTTTTTTCTCTTAATCTAAAAATGACAAAGATACACTGGGTTAAAGTTGCTCATGACGTCACACCTTAGTAGGTACGATTTTTACCTAGGGGTGTCGTCAATACCCCCCACTCCGTAACATTGATGCTCGTATCTTTGTATTTATTTATGTATTTGATCAGGTAAAAAACGTGTTTCAAATATTTTTTAATAGCCTAAAAGACGGACTAACTCTTTTTTGAATTTTCGAATGTAGTCATCATCCCCATTAGCTCTAATATACCTTTAGTCTAATTAATTAACCTTAAACATCCCATCATAACAGCGTAAGGCCTTAATAAATCTAATAGCTGTATAACGAAGCGACATCAGGGCAGTGGCGAAACTTCTGATCAATATCGTCCGGTTCACGAGGTCGTAATTGTGATATGAACCGTGAGAATATTCAATTAAGGCTGCCAACTTAATTGCGACTTGATAAAGTTAAGTTCTAAGTGAACTATCTTCGGAACTAAGTTAACTGACCATTATCTTTGCCTTTGTGCCGGTCGATGCTTGCTTAATTGGGGGATGGGAGCGCTGTAGGTTTCTGTGGATATGCCTTTCATGATATAATAAAGAATTTTAAACACTTTTATTAAAGAAAAAATAACATTTTATTGTGAGTGTTAGCGCCAAAACACACGGTGAAACGCAACTGCAACGCAACTGAAACTGCTAGTTACTTTTGAGTTGCATCGCAGCTTCTGCTATAGACTTCCTTAGAAAACCACACACTACGCAACTGAAACGAATCTTTTCAAACGTTGCAACTCAAAAGTAACTAGCAGTTTCAGTTGCGTTTCACCGTGTGTTCTAGGTCTTACTTATCATCATCATTTTAAGATCGGTGGAGTCCTCGTCACTCTGTTCTTTTCTCTGCCGTCCGTTTATACTCGTTTGTACTCAGGTACTCTGATACGACACAATTTCTATTCCATCCTTTTTTATGTATTTAATAGAGCCCTAAACCACGTCGGTTTAGTTTGGTGTTTTTAGCGAATGAAGTGTGGTTGGATCATAGTGGAAAGAAGTGGTCTCTGCCTACCCCAATGGGAAATGGCCGTGACAGATATGTATTTAACTACTTACGACTACAACGACGAGCCTGTTTTTATCTGTATTGTAAAGTATTTTTACTCTTTTTTATGTATTTCATTTTTGTTTCTGGAATAAATGGTTTTTACTTTTAAATCCTTCCCTTCAGCCAACAGCTATATAGCCGTATCCACAATTCGATTTCGGTGGCATGTCCGGCGACGTCGGGTCTCTAATCGAGTTATTGTGAGCGGCACAATGCGGCAATCAGTGCCGCCGCAGTGACCGGCCATCTACCGTGTCCGGCGACCGGCGTCCGGCGACCGGCACTTTGCCTTGGTATCTATTGTTAAGTTAGGTATGTCGTTTATTTTTTTTACGTAGGAACCTATTTAAAATTTAAAAGTATTTTTAGTTGAAATTGCATTTCAAAATTAATAGGTACCGTACATTAAAGAAGAAAAGAAAAGAATAGAAAAAGAAGAATAAGAATATATAAGACAAAAGAAGAAGAATATAATATGTATATAGGTATAATCGTGTGTTACAGTCAAAACTTATTATGAGTTTATGCAATCCTATAAACCAATTTTTTGTCATGTTTTTGAGTTTTAAATATAAATATAAAAGTATTAAAAGCTACATAATATACCTCTAGTTAACACGAAAGCCTTTTTACAATGGCATAGCATAATACAGATTTAATGAAAATTAAGTACCTAGCACTTGAATTGTTGATAAGTGCGTTTTGAAAATCGCTCTCGAACTTCTTTATCTCTACAATTGTCTTGTAATGTTTTTATCACAACATAATATTAATAATTCCATAAAAATAAATACGATGTTTAACACGCGAAACCGACATTGATACAAGAGTGAAATTCATATAAAAAATTGGCCAAGTCAAACAGACAAACAGATGTTATCCTACTTGACGATTCACATTGTTTTATTTAAAAAAAAAACAATGCATTATAACTTCACTTGTGAGTTTCAGAAATAAATAATTCCAAACTTGTATTTTATACATGCGAAAGTATGCTTGTTTATCTGTTAGGATTGAACTGTTAAACTGATTTTGGTGTAGTTTGTGTACATAATAATAAAAAGTACAAGTTTTAAAAAGTTTGTTTTTGTAAGGGGAGTAAAATACTCGTACGTATAATGTATATATCTACTTTTTTAGAGTATAGTATTTTTAATAACATATTCACATGTATAGTATTTTTTAATATAAATAAAAGACATTAAGTTCTTTATAAATTAAAATAATATGTTAATCAGTGTATTGCTTACTCCTTATTTTTCTCCATGAATGTGAACTAAGTACGATCATTTTCGAAGTCACAGGTAAAAATTAGCTTATAATATAATCCATAGTTAGGTATCTCATAAAAACATTGTAAGAACCTAATAAAAACTAATTTTTAAAACTTTATACAAATCCTCCAACTATCCAAACCACACATCGAAAGTCGCGTGCAAAAGCGAGTGAGTATAAAGCGAATAAAAAAAAGCATCGGTTGCAAACAATACCTTTCGTTGGATTGTTGACGTTTTTATCATTTGCAGCGAGAACAAAGGCCTTGGCTTCCTGTAGATGCTGCATCTCCATTCTGGCAGCACCGCTTCTTGTAATACACACTGCTGGCTAAAACAGACAACTTTGAATTATAAACAAAACCGCAAGAAATGTGATAATTCCGGTCCTCTCTATTAACCTCTCACATCCCACTGACCCATTATAAACCCAGACACAATAGATTTTCTATTGTTCTTTTATTCTGGGATGCGAAAGATTAATAATGACCGATCTGTATTAATAACATCCAGTTTATCACATTGCTCGTAACGTAATATATACGTACACGCATACAGGGACCCAAGTCTGATAATTTAAAAAAGTCCCAATTGTGTGAATATAGAGTGTCTATGGCATGTTGCGACACATTTAGTTGCAATCAACGTATCTAAGCTATTGTTTAGCAGAATACCAAATATGTTAAAAAATGCCATTAATAGTCACACAGCTGAGACTACTTTGAATTAGCAGACTTGGGCCCCAGACTGTAAAACGGGCTCAATAGAAACTGCGGGGTGACTAGAAACAAAGCCGGGAAAAAGTTAGCGCAGGAACCTACCTAGGTACATACGAGTTTCTATCACACCAATTTCCAATCCGGGTAGACACAGACAACTTTCCTCCACGATCTATACTACGATCCAGACACTCCCTGATCGCTTGATTCTCATTCATGAGTCTTTTCACATGCAAAAGCACATTTTTTTAAAATGTAGGTATTTTCTTGTCTCTTGTCTATGTTCTTGTCTTGGCCTTCTAACAAAAATTTAATAAAAATGAGGACTAGCCCCATTATCATTACTAATGTGAAAAGTTGAAAATATATAGAATATACAATTGAGTGATAGTTTCGATTATAAAAGAAAAGAAGCTACGTTCGCTATCCTAACCTACCGAGTGTATCTCATCTCACATCGCCTTACATTAACTTACAATAGAGGTGGACGTTCTATTCATCGCCGTACCTTGATCGGCACATCGGTTAGCTGACGATTCCACGTGATATAAATTCCAATACTATGGTAATACTAAAGTTTTCTTACTGGCTATTGTACTGAGGAACTGGGGCCCAAGTCTGCTTGTTTAAAATAGTTTCAATTGTGTGCCTGCAGTGTCAATGACATTTTTTTTACTAAATTACTGCTAAACAATGGTTTACACTGGTTGTGGCTAAATCTGTCAAAAAATTACATTGACACCCTCATTGAAACTCTGCAGACCTGAGCCCTTGTTGGAAATGGTAAAAAGTATTTTTTATTTAATGAACAGAGGCTGTGTTTTTGTATCGTAGCAATAAGAGTGATGGTCTGTGCCTACCCCGATGGGAGAGAGGCGTGACGGATATGTATGTACTACCTAAGTATTGTATATGACTAGTGACTGCAAGCGACTTCGTATGCATTTATCGTAACATCTTAGAAAATTTAGACAATATCCTAAAATAATATAGCCTATGTGTTATTCTGATGTATAACAATATTGCAATGTTTCATTATGATGGATTCAGTGGTTTTTGTGTGATACCGTAAAAATATCCTCACCTGGATGTACGTCCATCTAAACACTATTATGGGATATCCAGTTTTGTGACAGAGCCCATATAGACCGAGGTAGGTAAATACTACTTAAAAACAAACACAACAACCTACAAATTATAAATCAGCCGAAAAAAAAAACTATTAAAACAATAAATCGTGAAGACAAATAATCGGCGGTTACACACGGCATATAAACGAGAGGTACCTGAGCGCATTTGTCAAAAGAATACACAATAAGCGTTATGGATAACCGATAGTTTGTTGCTTAGAGGTGTAAGACGCTACGTGGGTTCGAGCTTGTTAAGCTGGAGGGGTAGTGGGTGTATTAGAGTGCAACACTAGGGTCTTTTGACATTTAATTATTTTACTGTCACCTCACTAATTTAGACAGCACTTGTCAACCTCTTGCTAACCAAGACACCATCGCTTTCATAATAAGAATATTTAAATCAATTTTCATTTCTTTGAACATATAAATAAAAAACTGAAGACCTTCACAAGTGTTTAGTTTAACTAATGCTATCTACACACCAAAGCCGCCGGCATGCTGCCGGGCTAGGCCGGCGGCTTTTCGTCATACGAATGGCAGCTGTCAAAAAAGCCGGCGGCTTTGGTGTGTAGATACCATAACAATACAGTGGGAGAAATTATTCCATAAAAGATTTTATAATTATCAAAGCGCGTTCTCATTACCGAGCTGTAACCGTAATTGTTGCATGCACTGTAACCACTGTGTACCTACGTTGCTCGCTAATGGTTCGCGAACCTGCTGCTAGCGCACACCCTGTTTATTGCCAAGCAGTGGGATCTTCATCATCATTAAATTTAAGAGCTTCGCTCTTGTCGGTGGAGTCTACGCCACTATGTTCTATTTTCTGCCGTCTTTTTGAGTACCTGATACTACACAACTTCTATCCCCTCTTTCATTTGATCTATGCAAGTTCTTCGTGGTCTCCCTCTCTTCCGTTTTCCTTCTACTTTTCCTTCCAAGATGTTTTTTTATAAAGTCGTCGTGTCGTATCAGCACCCAGCATATTTCCTCTCCTTTCAGCAATGGTCTTTAAAATGCCTCTCATGGCTAACAAAAAAAACACATCATCTTACAAAACTTACCTTTTAAACTTCGTATTTCTCTTTGTAAATGTTCCCAACTTTGAAAGACCGCGTAGAGAAATTCCAAGTAGCGTTCGCGAGAGTATGGGTCTTAATAGAGTACCCAGTTTTCAAAAAGGCTCGGTATACCACGGCCATAATGAAAGCGTAGCATAGCATGCATACAGACAAATGCCTGTCGACGGGGGGCCGGCGACTAGCCGCGTATTGTTGCTCGTTACCGCGACTAATGTCGCGCGACCCCGCGACTTCGCGCCCGCGATCCGAGAGCGACTAATTGTCGCGGCGTCTAGCGAGCCGACCTTGTGAGAAAATACTTTATTATTGTTATTATTTTGCGTTTCAGAGTGGTAACGAGGTGTTTCAAATAGTTTTTGTTACTATAAGCATAATATTAAGACACAACTACATAGAGAAACTGTCTAAGTACAAAAAATGTTATCTTATAGGTATCTTACGTCCTTGCAAAATACATATAAAGTGCATTCTTGTCTATTAGAAACCTTGTGACTTCGTCATTCATACAAACAAATGCAAATCAAGAAGACGAATATAAATCAATGAAACAAATACAAATCAATGAGAAAAATGTGGCAACACTGAACTGAACTGTCATAAAAATCAGCTGTGCTGTATTTAATCAGTTTTTAATTCATAATTGTGTTAATTTAGATAAAATTTTATGTGACGCTTAATGTAAAACCTACCTAGGCTTATACAGTTGTCTTTAACAGTGATTTTGAAGGAGAGGAATTGATTCACCACATTGCTATGTCTATACTAAGTACTTATAAGTACTAGCTACCTACTAGTGGAACAATGAATGAAGTTCGAGGGCGTCGCTCTGGGCTCCGAGCCGCGCACCTGTAACTCTGCACGCGATCTTAGGACGCGAATCGTTGACCATTGAGAATTTATACTTAAATGGAAATAAGGATTTTATTTATTTAATATTCTGATGATTTATGTATTTTGTCTTAAATGAAATGTTTCAATAATAACTGAGGTACTCATTACTTAGAAATAAAAAAAGTCCTGCTTATTATATATTGTATTATTTTGTCTATAATGTGATGTGAGAGAGAGAGTAACAATTTGACGTAAAATATCGTTGAAAAGATTTTAAAGAATCCTTAAGCTAAACGACCTGTTTTTTTTTCTGTGGAATTATGAAATAAATGAGTATGAATATAAAAGCCAACAACGGTTTTGTATCTACCAAATGTCAAACCGCAAAGGCGGTTTGCACAGTTATAAGACCTTTTGTAAAACATGACATAGTATGGACAATTATAAGTTTCAAAACTAATCATGAAAGGATCTATGCACGCAGCCTTAGGTTCGCTGCACGTCGCCAGTGATTACCTGCGAACGGCCTCCGTTTAAACGATTCCTTTTTTTAAACTCGACGTTCCTGTTTCAAGAACCAGCGCCATTATTCCCGCGTCTTCCTCATTTTCAATTTCGAACGGACAATGGCAATCGCTTTCCACAGTTTTTTTTCCAGCCAGCACCCAAATTAGGCCAGTTAAGTCATGCAAGCGGCGTGTCACTGAAGACCAGTAGTCAAGTGTTCCAACCTCTTTTGTAGAAACTCCTTACTCCCAAATTTGGACGAAGAACAATCCCTTGTTAGCCGTTTTTCATTTTTATTTTGTCGCTGGCAAATTGAGAAAATTGTGGGGACGACGATTGTTAATTTCTTTAGCCACTTTGTGCGGTTAAGCAGTCCCCTCAAATTGATAAGCACTTATCTCATTTGAAGTGACGATACCGAAAGAGGCTATAAATTAAATAGATTATACGCTGCGTTCAAAATAAGCGGGCGGCAACAGGTTTTTTGAATCGTCCCTTGTTTCCAAAGAGATTGCATTTTTGACATTTCGCTTGATTGCAAAAAAGGTTTCATACATTGTTGTTAAAGGAGCCGGCAATATTTTAGAACTATAACCAAGTAGGTAAGTATGTGATTAAAGATTCAATGCAGCTGGGTTTTTAACTTTATTTTTTAATGTGTGGGCTTTATTAAAAAAAAGTTTAATAAGACGTTCGTATTTTGAATCTATTTAAATTCAAAATGGCTGAACAGGAGCCGGGCTTCGTTCGGACTTATTTTACGAAGCTATTACTGATTGAAGCCCGCACATCCACCCCTGATAAGAATCTCCCGGCGATTTTTCATAAACAATAGCCATTTTAATATCGCAAAAGGTAAAAGACTATAGGCTATTGATAATACAAAAAATGCAATAATAAATTACCAAGCGGTGGGTAATAAAACGCGATTTGCCTCGAGCGACTCAGAGGGCTACCAGTACGATACAAAGAGTAAAAATAAAAAAAAGTAAAAATAATACGCTTAATATCAAAGAAGGTGTACTTCGTTAATGCATTCGCTGCCTTAAGGCTGCCTGGCGCGTCAGCCAGACATTGTTTTCTGGAATGCGTTCTTAAAAAGTTAACTTTTCTTTTTTCAAATTTAAATTTTGATTTCGGCGAATTTGCCCGTTAAGTGTTCAGTTTGCATTCAAATGACATAATTAGAAGGGATTGGCCTTCTGCTGGAATGTACTTTGTGTTTGTTATTTTTTTAATTTAATTACTGTCAGATAAATAAATTATGACAATGGCTTCGTAATTTAAATATGCTACTGCGATAAGATACTTCTGTGAAAATAAGTACGCAAACATTGTCTTTTTTACTTTAATTTTTTTTTTAAAGATTAAGCTGGTTGGTTTTTGTAACGCAAAAACAATACCTACCAATACTTACGTACTCATTATTGCACAAATGACACAGAGATAAAAATAAACTATACTGCAATACAGACAAAGAAATAGCAACAGGCGGCCTTATTGCTAGTTTGCAATATCATCCAGACAACCTTAGTACCTACATCAGTTTAAGTAGGTATCTTAGCCCGGCTGGCTTAAGCGTATAGTCTCTAGTATTTAAGAGCCTATAATGACAGTTAAAAAAAATCCAACCCCATCAGTAAACAAACCACAATCCTTTTTTTTGTTAACATTTTATATCCCACTGCTGGGCTAAGGCAACTACAATACAACACAAATACATTACCATACATTTACAAACACCTCCGTTTAAATGCATAGTTTAATCGCTCACTCAAAATGAGTAATAGACAACATTACGTACATCCGGCTGGTAGATGCCGTAATTATTTTATTTACCATACAAATTGTATGGATTACTACCGTGACGTTGTATATTTAAATGTTGAACGACGGATTAATTATAATCACTTTTAGTCTTATGTAAAAGTTTTAATAGGTTTATACTTTTGACATTACACATGTACTTATCGAATATAAAAAAAAATGTCTGAGCGTAAAGTGTGCTTAGTATTACCTACGTAAACATAAAATATGTTATTTAGAAATTAATAGGTATTTCAGTATACATAGGTAAATATTACCTACATCAAAAAATAAAAAAGTTAACTCTCATATTTGCCAAAGCTTTTTTAACATAGGAACTAGCGAATTTTTTCAAAGATAAACAAAACACATGCGAAATACGTTATAACAAAGCAACATCGCAAATATCGAATTCCATTTTCAAATTCTCCCGTTCGAAAATGGGAAGAGGCGTCTTTCTCTCACGTACTGGCCTCCAATTCTAATCACCTTTGCTAGCAAAGCTCGACTTGTGCACATATTGTACCCATAATATATGCAATTATTTATTTATTTTTATAAGCAGATTAGGTATTTATTATAATAAATGTGTACATAGAAACAGAAAATACACCATATTTCTAAAAGAGACTTCTTTAATTTCTTAACATTGTTTTATAAAACCGGAACAATTTTTTGCCAGCACAAATAAAAAAAAATGATGTTCGTATGAAAAATCGGATCAAAAACCGGAGAAAATGAAAACGCGGTGTAACTAGAATTGCTCCCCTAGCCACTAATCGGCGAATAGCTCGTAGCAGACAGTTTGATGACTTCCATTTTATTCTATTATGCGCAAGAGTGGCGCGCGGTTGATTAATGGCGGCCAATCACATAGGTATTGGAAATTATCTTACAACATTATTAGTACTTATTGTAATTTTGTTGCTCGGGGCATTATTGTGTACCTATGCATATACTTTTATTGATGCGTATTTTTTTCTTATACGTGGATGGATTTAAGAAAATGTTTTAGATGTAAAGATTTGAACTAAGTAATTACGCTGTTCCGAAATTATGTAGGTATTTATTATTGACTACATAAGTTATTTAATTTACAAAATAACCTCTTTCTTAAATAATCTTTATTTCGTACGCAAAATACAGCAAAATATTTCTTTATTACTATTTTTTAAAGCTTACGCTAAATTCGCGAGGTAGCAGTTTTCCCCAGGGAAGAATCTAGCAAGAAACGCTGTTATGTCACCCAAAGACATATTTCTCAACTATAAATCCTACTACTCTTATATCTTTTGTTTTATAACCAAAGGAGTTATAAACATGCAATATAAGAGCAACTTGATCTATAGTAGGCAAAAAACAGCACTTAAAATATTTCTATTTTTTTTAATTATGCTAAATTCGCTAAATTCGCGAGGTAGCAGTTTTCCCCAGGGAAGAATCTAGCAAGAAACGCTGTTATGTCGCCCAAAGACATACTTCTTAACAATAAATCCTACTACTCTCATATCTTTTGTTTTATAACCAAAGGAGTTATAAACACGCAATATAAGAACAACTTGATCTATAAACGCAGTAGTTAAGGCGTTCTACTCAATATTTCAGCGTAACAACATAGCTTTTGCAATAATAGCGCTTTAGAATTAATTACGGATTGCGCACACCTGTGGGCTGGGAAATGGATGTACGGTTTTATAATAGAAGATATTTTAATAAAAGGATGATTAAACTACTTATTAAGGTTTACCACTGACTTAAGGCTGTACACGGACTGCTTTAAGCGCCCCCTAGCACTATGCGGTCAGCCGTACGGTCCGATAACTGCATTATTTGCCGCAGCCGCATTGCAGAGCGGTTAAAAACTACTTTATCGTACAAATTTTTCATTGCGGTTAGCCGGACCGCTGACCGTATTCCGGCTGACCACATAGTGCGGGGTTACCCTTAAGCAGTTGATACCCGACTGCTTGAAGGAAGCCGCAACCGCGCGGTAAACTATTGAAGCGGTCGCGACTGCTCGAGCAGTCGGCATTAAATGAATGTCTTTAATTCACTAAATCCAATCAAAAAAACTTACCACACACCATACCTAAAATACCTACATATCCGTTACGCCTCTCTCCCATCAGGATAGGCAGAGACCACCGAGACCACTAGACCCTATTACTTAGATGATATTTATAAAGAACAATCGAACATTTTAACTTCGCTCTGTATTTACAGTACTGTTTTACTCTCCCACTATTATCAGAATACAATTATTTAGAAGATAGCGAACTAGAATCTTATCTCAGAAATGTACGAGTTTAGATTATTTTTGTTATTAGAATTACAGACCGAATAGAAATTAGATTCAATTTAAACCATTGTAAAGGGATCTTTTAGATAAGGTTCGATTCTCCTTAGAGACAAACATTACTGATATCTTTGAGTACCTATAGAATGTCTAAGGAGGTGCCATACCGTCTGGATCTGCGTGCCTGGTCTGGCGCAAAATGGCTACCTTTTTGTATGGTTCTACTTATCGTTTGACAGGTCATCTACCAGGAAAACTATGAAAAACTTACGCCAACCTTGGCACGCTGTCATAAACTCATTTGTATATGAAAAAAAATGGGGCCACTCCTTACATTCCTTCCTCATTGACTGATATGTACTTATAGTACCTAAGTAGTTGAGCCGGTCATGTTTGTAGAATGCATCCAGATCGTTGAGCCAAAATAACAACTGAATGAGCTTCACTGGATGGTCACAAACGCCGAGGTAGACCTCGGAAATGATGGAGAGACGATCCGAATGCATTTTAACGGGAATGGCGGGACGCTACTGGAGACCGTGTTAAATGGAAAGTCGCGGGAAAGGCCTTTGCCCAACAGGCATGGGATCTTAACGGCTAACAAATAAAAATATATATTTTACACCAAGCATACTGCGCTCCATAGCCTCCATACTTAATCATAGTCGCCACATAAAAAAAAAACTTAACTCACTAATATAGTAGATATCCACATATGTACGTACATAAATTATTCCTCAGCTAAACAATAAACAACCAACAATATTATTCAATAATAATTACAAGAGCACTTCATAATTCGATTAATGAAATATAATAATTTCTAATACACCAAGCTATTAATTGAAATCCTGCGTCTAGAAATTAAACGTTGTGGGTGTGTCCCACTATTTCTATGGAAATACAAAGTACTTGTAGAAAATGCATTCATAGTGTCAACACTATACTTTTGCATTACGTACCTATTAGTTTAATACATACCTACATACATATCCGTCACGCCTCTCTCCCATTGGGGTAGGCAGAGACCACTTCCTTCCACTTGCTTGAATCCAAACACACCTCTTTCGCTACATCCACACTCATCAGTCGCCTTAGTTTAATTAAATTCCTAAATTAGTTCTCTTCTTTCTTAAGTCTGGGTGTTTGTGTTTATGATATGTAGACTATAAACTATAACATAAATTATGGTATAATAATAATTATTATACATAAGTAGTAATCTTTACTTTACTTGACATTGATAGAATCCACAATGAAATCCAAAATGTTAAAAAAAATGTTGTTGTTGTTCTAGTATGCTAAGTTAATCTCAGGATACACCCTACGCATCTTGTACCTTAACGAAGATCAGATAAAAGTAGAAATTGAATTGTCAATAATTGCAATGGGCTGGGAGATGAGGGGTTAAGAGTTGAGGTCTAATGTTAATATTGTACATGGTATCATGTGAATTATTTGGAATGTTATATTGAGTGTTTGAAGGGTTAACAATCTGTATTCTACTTCCAACTTAATATTATAAATGTCAATGTTAGTGCCGATGGGTGGATATGAAGATGTTTTGTTACTGTTTCACACAAAAACCACTGAACAGATTTAAATTAAACTCTACCGTATTGTAGCTTGAACATTATAATAAAAAAAGGCTATATTATTTAAAGATATTGTTAATATTATATTACCTAATTTGTCCTTAACACAGACTATTAACCGCAGATCAGATAAGATAAGAATATTGATCAAATTCAAATCTACTGAAACCATTAGTCTCTAACAGCGTCATAACAAAACGAGGTTTAAATATAGAGGTAGAACGAATTTTGGTAAATGTCATGTCGATGACCTTTTTTCTATGAAATGACATGACTTAAAACTAAATTAATTCTAGAACTTATTTAAATCTCGTTGGGGCATACTGTAAATATTTATCCTAGAAAATCTTAGGTACAGTCGCCATCAGATATATGGTAGCGTCAAGGTACTCAATAATTTCGGAGCAGCATTAAATTTCAATATGTTCGTTACAATAGATGCGGCCTATAATATCGGAACATATAAATCGTCACAAATATCGGAACATATAAATCGTCACAAATATCGGAACATTTATGTAAAATGTACTTTAAGTCTGTGTAATACAATTTAAAATGCTTGAGATTGGACCCACGAAGTTATCAATAATTTGTAGTGACATTCACCGAAAAGAGTGTCATTGTGACTGTCTCTTTCAAATACAACAAATATTCTTACCAAACTAAATGCCTATATAAAAGTTCTTTTGACGCAATGTCAAAATTGAAGGGCGTAGAATGATTAGCTTAATTTCGATTAAACGATGTCAGCTACTTAATGGCGTAATTGATTGTCCTTTGACTTTTAAAGCACATAGTCGTGGGTTCAAATCTGATGGGAGTGCGTTACTTATTTTCTGCTTTTTATGGATAAAAATAGCATTATTATTTTGTATGTCTTTTCTATCACGGAACAATTGTAAAGTAAATGATAAAAGTCGTTTTCAGTTGGTGGGTATAACAGTGTAGTAATAGTTATTGTTCTACAACAAAAGAAAATTACAAAGAATAAATATTACAATAAGTAAGTAAGTAAATAATAAAATAGCAAACTTGTTGTTGTAGGTACTTAAAATTATTTTATTAGTACTTATACCTAAGTATTTATCACGATTGAATTGTTGATCAAGTACTAGAACCTACTTGGTTATTATCTTTCATGTCCGAACTCTTTTAACGCGTGTAGTTAGTTATATTTGTATTCTTGACGTTGACAAGTCAATATAGATTCGGTACTACCTAGTACCGAATTCAAATGTGTACTATGTAGCACAGACTTAAAGTACATTTTCCATAAATGTTCCGATACTTGTGACGATTTATATGTTCCGATATTATAGGCCGCATCTATTGTAACGAACATATTGAAATTTAATGCTGCTCCGAAATATTTGAGTACCTTGACCGCTACCATATATCTGATGGCGACTGTACCTACATGCTAGCTACTTACTTAATATTAGGTAGGTACCAAATAGTAACAAAAAGGTACCTACTTAGTATTCAAAACAAATATTCCCCATACTAGTCCACCAATTACGCTAGATACTCCATCTTCCATCCAAGTAGGGAAATAAGATGCTCATAATTTCAACGTAGCGGACACGCTCTCCAAGACCATCCACTCTCTAATTTTATGCGGAATCCATCACATGACCATTTGGGTGCGTACTGATGTATGTTATAAGTCAGGGGCTCAAGTCTGCTAATTTAAAATAGCCTCAGTTGTGTATGTCGAAGCAAGTGGAAGGAAGTGGTATCTGCCTACCCCAATAGGAGAGAGCCGTGACGGATATGTATGTATGTGTGTCAGTTGTGTGTCGTGCAAGACATCGAAGGACAAGAAAACAAACCACTATCTCACAACTACTGCTGAATCTCAAGAGAGACAGATTGCATTAATAAGAGGGAGTCAAAAAAAAGTGTGTCGGCAAAGTGTCAATGGCAATTTTACACATTTGGTATTCTGCTAAATAATGGCTTACACTGATTGCGACCAAATGTGTCAACAATGACATTGACACTATAGTTTTGTAAACTAGCAGACTTGGGCCCCAGCTCTACAATTCTGATTACTAACGCTAGCTAAAAACATTATGGAAGGAAAAGTAGAAGGAAAACGCAAGAGAGGGTGACCTGACAACGGAGGACGTACGTAGATCAAAATGAAAGACTGTTTCTGGAAATATCAATACTCAATCATTGATTGCACTCCACATGCTTTTTTAGAAGCAAGATCTTATAAACAACTTAATGTACCAAATGTGGACTCTTGTTGAATTCCTTGTAGAATCTCTTGTTGCTACGTGATTGGCATAAGATAGGAAGTCGTTGGTGTATTTGAAAGAATATTTTTTTTTAAATATTTGTTTGCAACAACTCTTAACCAACAAGTAACAAATTCAGCACTAAAACTAAAACAAATAGAAGTTCCCACATCTCATACAAAATAAAAGATGGCGCCGATGCGCGCGCAAATGCTAATGTCTCGAGAGATATGATATATTGACAGCCACGGATAGACAGATACAGGCACTGTTTGTACGTGAGTTAGTGTACTAACTGCCGTGTTATTATTTTGTAGTTAGTCTGTCTGTTTGTGTTAGTAGATGTAGGGAGGTAGGTACTTATAGAAGTGATAAATTCTAACACTTAATAAATAATTTTAAAAATCTATATATCATTACCAGAGGCTGCTCGAGACGACTTCGTAGGAATTAATCGTATAAAAAATAAGCCTGTTACTCTGGCGTGCAAGATACAAATATTGCAAAGTTTCATTAAGTTATGTTCAGTGGTTTTTGCGTGAAATAGTCTTTTAAACATCCCGTGAGGCTAAAAGGTTATATTATTCTTCTTCTTAGCCTATATCTGCCCACTGCTGAGCATAGGCCTCTCCGATTTCTCTCCAAAGCGACTTGTTCAATTCCACTTGCATCCAACTATCCAACAAAAGGCTATATTAATATTGTTTCATGTTTATGTAAAAATTGATTTTCCAAATTGCATTGACTCTTCAATTAGGTAAATACATCATTTATCTGCTTACATCATAGTCAATTCTATACATACTCGCATCTTTATTATCCTAACTGAACTCGAGTATGAATGGAAAAGTTTGCAATTAACGTAGTCTAAGATATAGTGGGTAGGGCCACCTGCGGACCACTGTAATCTACGACTAATGGCCGTCGTGAGGAGCTCTTACTGAATCATTGTTTCTTTGTTCTCTGTTATCCTGGTAGATGCGTTCTGTTTAAGAATACATATACGTATTTTAACCGACTTCAAACTAAAAACAATCAAAGGGAAACATAACTTCTCTTTTTTTCTGTCTCTATGTAAGTACTATCATCTTACAATAAACTAATAAATAAATAAAAAAACGCATTTTTTATTATTTTGATGTACCAAGTATCACTCCCATTATAAATACGAATCTGAAGGGCGTGCCAAAGAATTACTTATACGTAGAAACATACATACATACTCTCGAAACAGATAAAGCTTCTTCTGACGCAGTCGGGTAAAAAGGAGGTGGTTCTAAATTCAAAGTGCATTTTTTGTTGTCAAAAAATAATGTTGGACTTCGCAATTTACAATTGTGTATTTTTATTTTGATTAGGAAATGGTCATATTAGCCCAGAAGTTCACTTGTATAATGTAGTATCTAGATAACCCAAACATTTAAAAGACCTCCTGTCTATGTTATAATTTTCATACTAAACAATACCGTTTTGTACTTAGCTGGGTTATACAGTTAATTGACTTTGATAGACGAAGGCAATTGAGCCACAGTCTACCTATTACTAGTAACTTGTTAAGTTATTACTCATAAACCATCAATAAATAAAACTTCAATAGAATCACTACAAACAAACGGACCAACAATTAAAAGAACAGGTCCAATAAAAACTGCGAAAATTTATTCAACAATATGTCATGTCATAGACCAGCCATCATTATTAACTAACAATTCTATCCGACCAATCAGCGCCAAGATCTCACCTCCAGTATTTTAGCCAACCAATCAGAAGGCGTCATTTGAAAAACAATAGAAGTATAAAAAATTACGTCACGCTCGTCTGCGCACGCGACGGCAATTCGTGATACAAATGTTATAGTCATTTGGAGTTAATTTGTTTATACTTCGTTTCTATTGGTGTATACTGGGTTGATTGTTGAGTAGATATGCGTGTGAGTTGATTGTTAAGGAAGCAATGTACATTACCTATTTAGATAGGTAGGTAGACAGATTAAAATACTTTATTGTGCACAAATACACTGGAGAGCAATGAATCCGGGTCACTAAAGAATCAAAAAAAACTCGTGATCCAACTTAATGAAATAAATTGTGTTTAATAGACAATTTTATACTCCTTCAATGTTACATAGACATTTAGTTACACAGATACAGACAAAACTTAAAACTATAAAATTATGCGCGAAGGCGGCTTTATCACTAAAAGTGATCTCTTCCAGACAACCTTAGGTATATATTTTTAAATGCTCATAGTTATCTATTTATAAGGTAATATACATCTACATGTCCTAATTCCTTAAAATTTATCACAGAGGAAAAGTAACATTCTCGTTATTATTGAATTAAGATTAGATTTGTCGTTTCATTTAATTTTTTCGAACATAGAACGATTCTCTATCCTGACCCGCTTCAGCCCAATCATCTATGTAGGTTTCTAGCTCATCTCGCAACCATTTTTGGAAGAAAGAGCTTTTGCCTAGCAGTGGGACACAAACAGCTATACAGGGTGTAACAGAAAGGATATATAAAGCCGAAACACAGCGATAGTCCTCATGAAACTGAACAACTTTCCCCAAGGAACATGGGTCGTAACTCGAATAAAAAATTTCGCCTCCCCATACAAAATACCCGATCAGCTGATCGAGTAAGTATAGGCGATCCAAAAATTTTTTTCGAGTTACGACCCATGTTCCTTGGGGAGAGTTGTTCAGTTTCATGAGGAATATCGCTGTGTTTCGGCTTTATATACCCTTTCTATTACATCCTGTATAATAGATAAGATAATTATTAAATTTTTTATTGACTTTTTATTTAAGAGTTTTATTGACTTTAAAATGCTAATTATATTTTATCTATTCGTATGTTGACTATTTGAGTAGTGATTAAGCTAGTCTAAAGGCCCGTTTCAACATTTACAGATAAAAAATAACTGACAGATATTTAATACCTGTCACTATCAAAAGCGTCATGTTTTATGAAATAGACATAGGTTTATCTGTCAGTTAAATTTTATCTGTAAGTGGAGAAACTGGCCCTTTATGCCATTTACAAATTATTTCTTGTAGTCAAACTACGCAATACAATATAGCCTTTGAGTATAGAATATAGGAGGTGCCATACCGTCTGGATCTGCGTGCCTGATCTGGCGCAAAATGGCTACCTTTTTGTATGGTATTTCTTATCGTTTGACAGGTCATCTACCAAGAAAACTATGATAAACTTGCGCCAACCTTGGCACGCTGTCATAAACTCATTTGCATATGAAAAAAAAATGTGGCACTCCTTATATATTCTATACTCAAAGAATATAGCCAATATTCCCACACAAAACTTCTTAAAATAAATCCAAAACAAAACGTGAAAACAGTTAATTTAACAAAGGCACAGTTACATGTTCCAGAATAGAAAGCATACAAGGATTCCAACACCTAAGCAACCCTAATTAGGGACGAAAACAACACCTACGGAACCTGCAGAATAACGCCTAGGCGTTAAATCTTATAGGGTTGGCACTTTTATTATACCATAGAATCAACCTGTATTCATTTTGTGTTACTATTATTAAAACTGTATTTTCTATGATAGGAATACGTAGATATTATCTACTAAGCGCCAAAACACACGGTGAAACGCAACTGCAACGCAACTGAAACTGCTAGTTACTTTTGAGTTTCATCGCAGTTTCTGCTATATAGACTTCCTTAGAAAATCACACACAACGCAACTGAAGCGAAACGTTAACCGTTTCACCGTGTGTTCTGGGTCTTATTTAAAACTCAACTTTTTAACTGAATGCCTGTAGACTTCATAGTTTTCATACAGCCTTAAATGGTATGTATTTAGTCGAGACTTGTTTTTTAATCTAGCAGTACAAAAGAAGGGGTTTTTTCAGGAACATGCATACCTACTCATGAAGCACAAAAAATAAAGAACTTAAAGAGGCCTGGCTTCTTAGGCCAAAAGTCAGGTTATATTAGTTGAGTGATTTTGACAGTGATTTTAAAAAGTAGAGAAATACCTGCTAGGCTTTCATGCACTAAGCGCCAAAACACACGGTGAAACGCAAATGCAACGCAACTGAAACTGAAATGAGACGTTTCAAACTAGTTGCGTCGTGTGTGATTTTCTAAGGAAGTCTATAGCAGAAACTGCGATGCAACTCAAAAGTAACTAGCAGTTTCAGTTGCGTTTTACCGTGTGTTCTGAGCCTTAGATCTGTTATAGCGCTGTCGTGGTTCGACGTTACCTAATTTGTACATTTGAGAGACTCTACAACAAATGTCAAAAGATTATAAAAAAGTATCTACAAACACATCGACAACCCTAACCATTCCAAGGCGTTGCGTGTAATTAGAGATTGTATACATTAGCGAATACAAATAAAGCACAATGCGGCGAGCAGAGTCCGGCGCGAACATTAGTCTTGGGAGAGGTCGACGAAGATTTACCCCCGGTGTTCGCAGGCTGTTGCACTAACTGGTTAAGCTTTGGTTAGTTAACTGAGGTTGTAAACATGTTAACGAACTATACCTACTAACATTATATCTAAACTACAATATTGTGAAATTTTATAAAAAATCTGTTCAGTGGTTTTTCGTTAAAGTGTAATAATTAACCTGGCATCGATTTAGTCAGATGTCTAAGCTCTAATGTTGTAAAGTTTCATAAAAATATTTTCGGCGGATTTTGCGTAAAAGAGTAAAAAACATCATCACATCTATCCATCCATTAGCACTAAGCTTGATTTTTATGAATATTAATAGTATTTAAAATACTTTAAGTACTTTAGTTAAATACTGATTGTTAAACTCTACAAATTCTTAACCGAGTCACCAGATTAAGATTACCCTAAACTGACTTTCAGGAAAGTGGATGAAGCGAAACACTTGTGAATCGTAGCAAGCGCAGAGAAGTGGTTTCGGACTACCCTGGTGAGAAAGAGACAAGACAGATATGTAAGTACTCTAAACAATAACTTAACCAACAGTTACACGCACCCGTGCAACCAGCCCTTACCTCCACAACAGTGGCATGGGCCACTCTAATTAACATAAACAGCTCCTTCTCCACACTATATCTCGGATACCTTTTGAGACAACACTCGTAATACGGCAATTATTCACCGCTGAGATACTTGCTAAATTGATGTCGGGTTATCTTAGATACAACTGCAATTGCAGAAAAGGTGTTTATATAGATTTATCCTAGTAGGTATTAAATGGATTTATACCTACTAAAAATATAAGTTAAAAAAGATTCGTCCATCTTAAATTCTATATCTCGCAATGATACTCAAATAGCAAATTGGTTGTTCATACACTCTCTGACAACTTAATCTACATATATAAAAATGAAACCCGTTTTCCGTTGTCACGGCATCACGCCTGAACGGCTGGACCGACTTCCCTAATTCTTTTTTTAAAATGTTCATTGAAGTCCAAGGATGGTTCTTACGGTGAGAAAAATTGCCGGGAAAGCCCTAAAACAGACCTTTTCTTTTTCCCATACAAATGTTTTCTTACTAAAATGTAGAGTCAATTTGAACTTTATTCCTACACAATAAAGTTCATTCTAAGGCGGGACGAAGTTCGCCGGGACAGCTAGTCTGATTATAAAACTGAACAACTATGTACTCAAGAAACACAGAAAAAATCTACGCGTACTAATGCGTTTCAGGAAATTGGGCACTTTGTAATAAAAGTGAGGTTCTTTTTTCATAATTTTTTGACACGATTTCCTTGTAGAGTATTGTTCTATTTTATGACTAGTTTACGTACTTTAATCTTTGACATAGGTATAGAGTAACAACACCCTGCATTGGTGTAGCCAATTAATTTTGGTAATAATTAATATATAAATTACAAAAAAAAAACACACAAATTAGGTCAATGTTTCTGAACTATAATTTTCTCGCTTATTGCAGCTAGTAATTTTTAGCAATTGGGCTTCATAATAGGTTCAGGTTTATGTTTAATATTTCAATGTGTGTTATTTTTAAATTTAATTGAGAACTTTGTGTTGCGTTTGTAAGAAATAAAAATATGTGTTATGTCTATGTCTAAATGCTTCCTAATGTATCTTCTGTTTGTAAGAAATAAATATGTCTATGTCTAACACTTCCTAATGCATCACTTAGCATAGAACAGTTTGGGAACCTTTCCCTACAAACAGGCAGTATATCAACCTGCAGGCTAACAGTAGCCGGTTACCATCACGCGATCATAATTAAATATGTTGATGAAGACACAGCAGCGAGGAGAAAGGAAGCAGTTTCACACGCTACTCCTATTTGTTTTTGTTTACAATACATTTGCAAGTCATTTTTTAGATTGAAATTGTTTGCGATCTTTTTCTTGTAAAAGTTACAGCATTTTGCAGAAAGGCTTCTATACTGGGTGTTCCTTTATTAGGAAATATAGGTTGTTATTTATTTAGTTAGTTGCTAATACTTAAACAATACAATACAATACAAATATTCTTTATTGCACAAAAACATAATATAAGGTACAGACACAAACAAAAATATAAGAAGCAACAGGCAACAAACAAGTGATTAGCCTCATAATGAAAGACATTTTTTACTGTAGAATCATTAGCCAAATTATTTAAAAAAAGTTTTTCCATAGATACTTAAGGATCAACTGATTTATTTTGCATGGAAATTTTTTAATTAGGTAACTATTTATGAATACAGATCATAAAATAAGTTACCACAAAGTGCTTGTGCTTTAAAAACATTGACTAAATCGTACTTAAATATTTTGAATACAATTTATTATAGCATTTATTTACCAAACATCAACTCCACACTTAGAATCCCAAATAGAAAGACATACATAACAATTCTTGCATCCACTAGAGTCAATTTCAATAACATTGACACTGGACACCAATACGAAGCGTATTAAATCGCAAATACGCACGCTCATGTCAACTCCTACAAAACAACTGGACATTTTTCATAATAAATAAAATTTAAATATCGTTTTCAAGAGGCATATATCTTGAGAGACATTGCCCAGTAGCCACGTCTCACGCGAGCTAATTAATATGGAGTAAACTTCGATTTATTGATGGTTTCTTTAGAGTTACGTCTTTGGTTGGTTCGGATATACGGACTTTGAGAACTTAGAGTAAAGGAAAGTAGTCAATTGTTTCCAGTTTACCTAATTATCCTACTAATTATAATCGCCTATGTTTATACTGATGGATGAGTGAATGGATCTATGATGTGAGATGTTTGTTACTCTTTCACGCAAAAACCACTAAACACATTTTAAAGTCTACAATCTTGTAGTTTTAACATCTAAATAAAATTTAAAAGCTAGATATTTTCAGGATATGACGATAAATTCGTATGAAATTGCGGGCAGGCTCTAGTAAAAACATGAAACTATAGAACAAATTTTAAAAAAACTTTACTATATTGTAGCTTGTACATCAGAATAACATTACATATAGGCTATATTATCTGATATTGCTTATTTTTTCCAAGGCATGGCGGCAGCTTCTATCTTCAATAAAAATCAATAACTTTAAAATATCCGATACATATTTACACATCATCATCATCTTTAAGAACATTGCTCTTGTCAGAGTCTTCGCTACTCTGCTCTACAACTATCGCAAGCTTAAAATTGCTCGTGATTTTAACCGCTAGTGTGTAGTCGCTAGTAAACCATAAGAGGTCTCACATTACAGTGTTGTCCACAAACAGGCCATAATACAAGTCGTCAAGATAGCATCGGCGGTAGTCCTTGTACCGAAACCAAATACTCTACCTTTGGTGACATCCTCGCTAGATTTGGTTACTTATAACCACCTTATAACAAATATTTTGTAGGGCAATCACCTTTGGGTTACCAGCTCAGCTAAGATGAAAATTTTTATTCATTTATCGCTTTTCATCTTACACTAATAGCACATTACTAAATCTAATAAGTACCTACACTATCAATTTGTGGATGTGAGTACCTATCTTTGTTACGTATTTACGTGAAAACCAAAAAAAAGATTCTAATAAAGGAAACCTTAAATTACAATATCCTAGCTTAGCCACATCGGAAATAACTCAAAGGCTATGTTTTAAGATACTTATTGTGTTTATAAGATATGAAGATGAATGCGTTTGAAGTCGCGAGCATGCCAATGAAAGTAGGTAACTAAACGAATTTAAGCTATATATATAAAAATGAAACCCGTTTTCCGTTGTCACGGCATCACGCCTGAAAGGCTGGACCGATTTCGCTAATTCTTTTTTTTTAATGTCCAAGGATGGTTCTTACGGTGAGAAAAATTCAAATAATTGCCGGGAAAGCCCTAAAACAGACCTTTTCTTTTTCCCATACAAATGTTTTCTTACTAAAATGTAGAGTCAATTTGAACTTTATTCCTACACAATAAAGTTCATTCTAAGGCGGGACGAAGTTCGCCGGGACAGCTAGTTAGTAAATATTTTTTTAGCCTTTTCTGCAGTTCAAACATCGCAATCTGAAAATGAAATAAGAAGTAACTAATATTTTCAATACCTACATCAATAATAAAAAGCAAAGCACAATCACGGTTTCCTTCATAAAAGAACACTTTTAATCAAGAAAATACAAAGTAACCAAAGCAAGTAACTAGTAAAAATACTAGGTATCTGGAAGTTATTAAAGGCTGGACACGCTTTGAAGAGTTCCGGCAGGTATTGAAGGATTTTCTATATCCGCCCGCTTTCCTTTATGCTACGTGCAATTTTACCCGTCGATGCCGTTATGAACTTGCGATGGCGGTTTTGTGAGGATACGACTGGGAAAATTCTTTAATAAAGTCATACATAAGTCTTGAATTATTTTTTAAAAAAGACGGTACAAAACACTGTGTATGAAAGTAATAACTTACTAACTAACAGATAAAAAAAATTGAGATCACATTTACCTTAAACCGACAAGCATGTACTTATGAGACGATTGATGAATGTGGATGAAGCAAAAGAATTGTGTTTGGAACGTAGCAAGTGGAGGGAAATAGTCTCTGTCTACCCCGACGGGAGAGAGTTGTGACAGATATCTATGTATGTAGACAGATTTTTACGTTAGACAGCAGCGTTGAGTGTGACAACTGTGCTTCTATAATAATTATTATTATTTCTATGGAACAGATGTTGTAATACATTGAGCATGTAGCGTACTTGGGACCAGTCTATTTCCACGTCTGTACATACTACAGTCATTGATAATTATATTTAGTCGGTTTATTTATACAGTTATTTGGTATGGCAGTGATTTTATAACAGAAGATTATGAAGCTGGCAAAGTACATTTTAAATTGAAAAAAAGGGAATATCCACACAACTCTTGTATCTGATCAGACATCATTTTCTTGGCTCCTTTAAGAAAATGCAGCTGACTTGGAGTCTCTGTATAGCTTCTATTTATATTAGATTTTTATTAATATCTACTCCAGGTGGCCTGTTTTAGTTCTTTGACGTCGAAGCCTTCAAAGGTAATTACTTAGATTACTTTGAAAATGTTATGGAAAGGGAGTTTTTTATTGAAAAAATATAATAGAGTCTGTATTGCTTCGCTTATATAAGCTCAAAGTTAAATGTACTTTATTTCGTAGTTACCTACGCATATATATATATATATATCTACATAGCACACTTAAAATATGTAAAAGTTAATTCTTTCAACAAACTAGAGAGGTACCTACTTAATGCTAGATTTGCAAGGTTGCATTTTACAACGTTCTTATAAAAAATTATACATGAATGTTGGAAATGTATTACAAATTCCCAATATAAGTAACAACTCCGAAGTACAGACACAAATATATTCAAAAACAATCAATTACAAATAACTGCCAAAGAAAAGTCCCGCGGGGGAAAACAGGTAAAACACAAAACATAAAACTGCCAACGAACAAAACAATGATTAATGATGAAATGCACTCGAAAACAAACTGTCGAAGTTCTTCAAATTCGCGATACAAATGCCTTCGCCTAACCCCTCGGAAATAATGGCTGCCTTTATAGCCAGGGATTTATTTTTGCCCTAAACACCACAGCACTACTCCCCAAAAACTAACCTTAATACAATTATACAGAGTCAATAATACCACCAACAGAAAAAAGTAGGGTGAACTCCGAAAGTCGACGGAAGATTTTCTCAGTAGGTTTTGTTACTTTTTTGTTGTCGCTCGGAAACGGAAGTGGCGTAAGGACGTGTGTTTCCTCTTTTTTTGTTGAGAAATTGTTTCGGTCCCATTACGCCGTTGACAGATCACCTTCTTTGAGTAATGCCCTTGAATTGTTTAGCTGCCGATGGAGGGTAAACATTAAACACACATTTTGGGACAATGTACTGTGAGGGGAAGCAGCGATTAGTGTGATATTTATGAGATTTTTTTCTGTAAAAGAATGTTTGGAGATTTGTGTTTGTTTTATTTGTAGTTTGCTTTACATTGACACTCATTTGTATATTGGATGCGGTTTTCCACCAGAAACCCCATTTTTCTGAGTGACGATAAAATGTTGTATCTGACAAGTGGAAATTTAAAGTCACAGATAAATAATCCAACAAATGACAAATATTATTAAAGTTAAAGTAAGTAAGTAAGTTAAGTTAGTTTAAGTTCCTAAATTAAATACCTAAATTAAATAGGAGCTTACATACATATACCTATATCTGTCACGCCTCTCTTACATCGGATTAGGTAGAGACCACTTCCCTCCATTTATTATGATCCATACACACTTCTATATCTTCAACACTGTTATACTAACAAACATTAACCACTTTCCTAAGTAAATAAAATTGAAAACAGATTACGATCTCGATAGGTGATTTAGTAATTAATAAAAAAATATTCGAAAATATTTAAATTAACTATAAAATTAATATTCTCTACGACCAAAACCAGTTATAAAACCGACAATGACGTGAGAAATTTACCGAAAGCAGAAATCCGTCGAATCGAGTTATTTAAAAATATATAATTTATCATTACATTTAGTCAAACAGCCAATCAGGAATTAACAGAATTTTAATGCGACAAGAATCTAATTTGTTATGTTAATTTAAAACTATTGATGGACCCGAACTTACTTAAATCTTTTTGGGTTTAAAAATTATTTCCCACAATAAATATATTGAAGAATTGATGTTCCAGTACAAATATATCAGAGAGTTGTAGACATAACGGATATACGGTCTCCATAATTTTGTATCGGCGTTTTACAGTATAATGTATAGGTTTGGTGTTTGTGTTCATCTAGCGATAAATAGAACTGCGGATAATAATCTTCTTTATACTTGTGAAGAATGTCTAATCCTTGCGCAAAGCAGAATCCGCGCCGGGTCATTCCTGCTGCAAAGGCTGTCCATCGCGATCCAGCGCGGGAACGCTGCTGGAGTGTTGGGTACTTTTGCACCGTGAATGACAAGGGGCGGCCTGTTCGACAAGTTGATTAAGTTTATTAAGGGTATTTAGGAAAGTTGAGTAGAATTAATAAAGCAGAATTGGATAGAGAGCAAAATTACCTTTGGCCAGAAGTTGGGCTTGACAGGCTGACTGTATCTGTAACGTCTTTATAAATTACTCAAAGTTGAAAACTTACATATCTGTCAAGCGTCTCTTCCATAGCGGTAGATAGAGACTATCCTTCACTTGCTACGATCCAAACACACTTCTTTCGCTTCATCCACATTCATCAGTCGCATCCTCCTCTACATTAACTAAACAGCTTGTCACAACTTTCATTGCAAAATCAATAAAGAGAAAACCTCTTATAAATATAATAGTTGTATAGAAATAGATGTATACCGCTGCTCCTATCACTTTACCACCATCCAAAGGTCAAATGCCATCGGATGTATCCTCTCCAATTTTATCTGAATTGTAATCTTGTTAAGCGACTGTTTTAGTGCCTTAAAGATATACTGCAGCATAGATATCAATTCCAGTGTGATTTATTGTGGATCGAAGGTCATGTCCCTGTGATTCTCTAGGCTTTTAGTTGATGTGTTTATTAAATTTGTTGCTGGATTTGTTGGTAGATAATTTGTAGGTTATGTTTAAATGTACATCTCATTCTTTGCTAAATTAGTCGAATTCATCTTACGCTATATTTGTCTACGACTGCCGCGATGTCGTTTCCCATTATTGGGAAAATTGGATATGGAGCAAGGAGGAAGGTTTTTGCCCACCAGTGACCAGTGGGACTTGACGAGCTGTATATTAGATTTCCTTCTACGTATTTTCATATGAAACTTCTAGAAGTCCCTGTTTATAAACAGGTAGCTTTTTATCATAAAGGTTTACTACTGATTTAATACTAATAAGGAAATACTAATAAATCGTGTGATATGAAGAATAGAAAGTCAATCACATATACCTAGAGGCACGTAGAACTATAGAATTCTAAACAAAACAATCAAGTGAAACTAGAATCAATAACTCGACTAGTCTTGACCAAACGGTAGAAAAGCCACACAATAATATGGCATGGCCGCTCTACGGACAAAAAACCAAGCGAAATAAGGTTGCCAGTCCAACGCGTGATCACTTGTAATTGGCAACACTGATGGATGAGACTCCACTCTCCTTGTTTTTACATCTGCAAAACTAAATTCTTCATCCAACCAACAAACGGCTACGAAAATCCAACTGAAAACGTAACTTTGTAAGACCGACAACACCAATTTAGTTTTTCGTTTGTAAAAGAAAAATTGCGAGAGTTAAATCGTAAGAAGTTTTCGTTTTTAAACGGTAAATATAATTTTGTTGGATTGGCTGTGCTGGTGGTAATTATTGGCAACCCTGCGGAGTCTTCGATTGTGGTTTTGTTCGAATGGAATTAATTTTAAAAAAACCTCTAAGTTCTTTAACTAAGTTTAGTTAGAATTGTGGTAGTTTCTTTAACAGAATGTTTGTTTTTAAAAATAATTTAGAGTCAGTCTATTTTACACTATGCTAAATGAAAAAAATAAATACTTAGTTACCTATAAAAATACAATTAAAAAATATTAATAATTCAAACTTACACAATATCTTTTAAAATATTGTGTTCTTCTGATTTGTAAACTACAATATTTTAAAGTTTCATTAAAATCTGTTCAGTGGTTTTAGCGTGAAAGAGTAACAAACTTCCTCATGTCCATCGGCACAAACATTGACCTTTATATAAGTAATATTAGTAGGGTGAACTCCTAAAACAATCTTTTAGGAGTTCTCATCTTTACTGAATAATGAATAACGCACTTTATTATAATGAAAACTGAATTAAAACAAGCAAATTAGACATAAAGCGTGCCCTTAATGCGTTTCAAATAGGGTCACAAAATCACTGTTTAATTATGCATTTCATTGCAACATTTCTGTGCATTATTTTACTCCTTATTACTGATGAGCAAAGTTGAAATTTGTGAGAGATTTATAACCATTTTGGAGGGAAGAAATCCCATGATAGATGACTGTCTTTTGCCATATGTACGTTTTAATTGAATTGTGAAATTCTTGTGATATTGAGATGTTTCGCTCATCTGTCTCGTAATTGGGTTAACATTTCATTATGAACCTTAATGAGTATTCAGTTTCTCGAGAGTCGGCTCTTATAAAATAATAATATACTAGGTACCTATTTACTTATTAAAGCTATTACTTATTTATTATACAAATACATAGGTACATATGTGTATGTTATGGTATCTAATCTACCATGTATCTATACACCAATGCCACCGGCCCAGGTTGCTTACGTCATTTTCAAACATTTTCGATGACATTTTTGACAAAAGAAGGCAACCATCGGCATTGGTGAGTAGATGCCCAAAAGTTTCCTTTCCATCGGGGTAGACAGAGACTACTTCGTTCTACTTGCTAACTTAAAACACTTCTCTTACTTCATCCACATGCACGCCGATTTAGAGTACTCCTGACTTAGACTTTCTTTTGTCAATTGATCAGCAGATTTGTTGCTGAACCTGTCCAACTGTTATTCATAAATAGCGTTCTAGCAAGCGTTTCGAATTGGGGTAGTACAACAAATCCGGTAGCAAACAAAGTTATCCATCAAGAAGTCTCTCGCAAGGAGTTTCTCTGATTAGTGCGCACTGTTTTGGCGCGGCGCTCGATTGCTATTATTCGCCTTAAACAGAGAGCTGGATGCCTCAACTGAATATAACGATAGGCTCGCTTTGGTTTGTATGTAGAGTTAACAAGAGTTAGATAGTCCTGTCCGAAATTTCGAACTTTATTGCCTGTTTTCGAATTTTGAAGTTTTTAATGAATAAAATCTACTAATTTTAAAAAATATGATCAAACGTCTCCCAGTCACAACTTTCCTTATAATTAATAAATATAAATGTCAATGTTTGTGGCCATCGATGGATGAATGTGCAGGATATTTGTAATTCAAACATAATATAATAACATAACGTACAACGACCACTGAACAGATTTTAATGAAACTTTACAGTATTGTAGCTTGCACATCATAAAGACTATTATTATTATATTTTTTTTATGATATTTGTTGTTCATATTATGTTAATTAATGCGAATAAAGTCACAGAGAGCCTCTGGTATATTCATAACTCTACAAACGTATAGAGTTGGCGACCAATCAGGAAGTTCTCACATGTCAATCACCAATTACAGCGCAGTTTGTCGACCGTCACTCGCCGCTGGCCAATCGGCGGCTGAATTTCAAATTCAATTCCAAATTCGAATTGTTGTTTATTCTTTTACCGTTTTCAAATAAATAATAGGAATTGTTCAAATGCCTAGTTGTCTACACTAGAGTAATTAACATAGCAACCGATAGCATACCTAATTTATTGCCCAGAAACACAACCAGCGGTTATGAACTACACCCGATTTTTATCCGAGTTATTTAGTACAAAAATATTTCTCGGATCCACAATATCACGGATCGGGTAAAAATCAGATGTAATGCGTAACCGACCTAATAGCTAACTTTAAAATTCTGTATTGAATCAAATAAACAGCTATAACAAGCTGTATTAGTCATATAAAGGTGGTAGAAGGAAGCTTAGCCCACTTCGATGTATAATTAACATTTGAAGTAGGAAATAGTCTACGTATTAGGTTGGTTGCACACTTGGGAGTGGCGTGTGTGGACGGGGGTAGGCTATGGACTATGGGCCAGATATACACAAAAAAAATTCATTATGAAGTTAGACTAAGATCCGGGACGTGTCTGACCTAAATTATGGTAGAATGGGTAAAACCTTAGGTTCTCCATAACTGTAACTAGGGACGTTTGGCAGGTATTGGATTTAGGTTACCAAAGGTTACCAAAAGATAGAGTAAAATAACAATCATCAATCAAAAAAATCTGTATATCAATCGATAGCTATTCAAACGGCGAGTATTTCATCTATACACGGCATTTCCGAAATCAGCGGCTAACTTGCCATCAATTCACGTTTTTACTCCAGAACAAGTAACCTTAGAATCGTCTGACAGAAGCTTGGGCCCAAAGAAATTGTCTGATACTTATAATACGACCTTAAAATAGTATTCTCTAAGACATATATGAAAATCAGCCATTTAAAAACAAGTTAAGTTACTCTAGCTTTTGGTAACCTTCGTCATCCGATACCTGCCAAACATCCCCAGTTACAGTTACAAAAATTTGCAGGTGTTCAAGGCACATGAGAAGCTATGGAGAACATAAGGTGTTTTATCCATTTTAATGTAAGTAAGTTAGGTCAGACACGTCCCGGATCTGGGATTAACATTTCTTTGACTTCATCCACATTCAACAGTCGCCTCATATACATAAATAGTATATCTTTACATTTCACATACATACATATCCGTCACGCCTCTCTCCCATTGGGGTAGGCAGACACCACTTCCTTCCAATAGCTTTCGTAACATTTCATATATTAAAGTTATAACGTAGTATATGAGCAACTCAATAATGTTTTCACTTTCGGAAAATCTAAAGGAAGTTAATTAGTCACAGCGGTGTATAAGCAGGTAGTCGAGAGTCGTCGTGTGCGTGTGCGCAAGAAACTTGTTGCGTAAACGCAGCGCTTCCACTCTATCGGTTCTCACCTTTATCTGTCATATCCTCAGCAAGAAAGGCTCATTGAATGAGTTAGTAATTATTTTTTTATTTAATTACTTACTTTTTTTGTTAGAAAATTTAATTTCTAATTATAAATAATAATATATATATAATCTAATTATAAATAAATACTCTTAAACGTAGGGCCCTGTGCCGTTAGGTTTCTTGCCGTTTTTTCCTCTTGGCTATTACGTTACGTTTAAAATCATGCTGCCGTATACCGATTTTTACCCGACTGCGCCAAAAGGAGGGTTATGTTTTTTTTAAGAGAAGGTATGTAAGTACCTATGTTTGCATGTTTAAATTCTTTGGCACCCTCTACAGCCTGAAAAGCTTGATGGATTTTATCTTGAGAGATGTTGTTAGATTCATATTTACTGTTAGATTGACACTGGGTAAGTACCTGCATTAAAATAAAAAATAGGTAGTATTTTTAAACACAGTCGGGCTTATATTAAATTAAAAATTAGGTTATTGAAAGTGCCAGTAACAAATATAGGTATCTATAATGGAGCATTAGTTTAATTAACCTTTCTTGCAACTGACTGAAAATATTCTATTATCAAAAACATCGATCTTTTTGCTGATTTGAAAATATGAATCTATAAAAATTTCAACCCCTTTTGTGCCCGTACCTATAACATATTTTGTCAAAACAAACGCCCTATGACCGGTTAACTCTTCAATTGAACCAATTTATGAATTACGCTGGCAGCCCCATACGGAATAAATTATCAAATGCGCTTTCAATGATGTTTCATTTAATTTGATTTTTAGGGCCTATTAGAGGATGAATTTGTGTAGGGTTTAATACTTGTACAGATCTGTATGTGCAAAGAGCATTAATTTGTTATCTACAAAGGTTTTGTTATTATAATTGTAATTTAGAACCCTTTAATTGAAGTGGCATCTAAGTAAAAGATGCCACTTCAATTTAAGGGTTCTACACGTTAGATCCAGAACACACGGTGAAACGCAAATGCAACGCAACTGAAACTGCTAGTTACTTTTGAGTTGCATCGAAGTTTCTGCTATACGTAGACTTCCTTAGAAAACAACAGACGACGCAACTAGTTTGAATCGTTTAGTTTCTAAAGAAGTCTATAGAACAAACTTCGATGCAACTCAAAAGTTTCAGTTGCGTTGCAGTTGTGTTTCACCGTGTGTTTTGGCGCTTATCAACAAAGGTTTTGTTATTATGTTGTGTTTTAGAAGCTTTAAATTGAAGAGGCATCTTTTTCTTACACGTTAAAAACCAAATTTAGTATTTATTGAACTTTTTAGTTACAATACAACTTTTACATCTTGTTCTCCTCTTAATCAGCCATTTTAACATCCCCACTACAGGGGCATAAGCCCACTCTCATACGAGAATGATTTTACATATTTTACTACAATGTTCAATTTAATTTTTGATTACCTAAGTAGCAACTTTAATTTCTTAATTCCCAGAAAAAATATATAGCTAGGTATTTACTAATTTTTAACCCTCACTTTGTCAATTGTGTCAAATAATTAAAAAGGATAGATGCTATTTTTTAACCCTTGCTCAGTTAAAGGTCATACCGTAGCAAAAAACAATAAATAATGTACATCTACAATGACGAATGTTCGTGTATCGTATGTCAAGACCTTGCGTTGTCATTTGACCCCGGATAAAGGGTTAATCTGGGTAAAGGGGTGAACGATAAATCATTTTGCATTTTTGAGTTAGGGTTGCCAAATAAAGTGAACGATATACCTATTATTTATTAATAAAGTATACAAATGAACTTAAAAACTATTAACAATTCTTATAAGCTACAAATTGGCAAATGAATTGTTTTTTTTTTACACCTACATGAATTTTTTCGTTGGCTTTTTTAATAATTTCTAATCTTATCTAGCCTCAGTGTCTCACTGCTGGGCAAAGGCTTCTCTCTTTCCTCTCCACGATTTTCTATCCTGAGCCGCCTTTACCTAGGCATCCATGAAGGTGCTAAGTTCATCCCACCGCCTTTTCTGGGGTAACATATTATCAAACAAACATTTTATTTAAACATTAATAAAAAATCAAAATTGATACTAAAAAAAGAGCCAGATCCATGTCTGTTGTGGGCTGTAAATAATAAATACTACCAACCCTAAAGAACTGATACTAGCCAACCCTAAGTATCCAGTATAATAACTCATATAGTTGACACAGATGGCGCTGTTGTACATCAAAACGACCGCAGATTACGGCATAATGATTTATATCACGTCCACTATTTGTATGCAAATCCTATACTACTTGTGTCTTTGATTTAAAAAAAAAATGTATAAAGGATTATAAGATAGTCAGAAGCAGCTAATAACAGGAGTGTTTGGAGACGCATGAGAGATTCTTTTGCCCAGCACTGGGACGAAATAGGCTAAAAAAAAGATGATCAGGTACTTATCAAGTAAGGTAATAAGTCTACTATTTATTTTTAAGAAGGTTCATAAAATGAGGCGACTGATGAGTGTGGATGACGCGAAAGAGATGTGTATGGATCGAGGCAAGTGGAAGGAAGTGGTCTCTGCCTACCCCAATGGGAGAGAGACGTGACGGATATGTATGTATGTATGTATAAAATAAGTACGGTAGTTAGTTTATTTGAAGAAACACAGAAAATAATTTATACATAAAGAAAGAAAAAAGTAAAGAAAGAAATGTTTTAGTTTTTTTGTTATCGCAAAAATTTCAAATGTAAGTACCTACTTAGTTTATGAAGTTTTTATTTTGCAATAGACGTGCCATGTAAATTAAACTCGTACCATTTACATGAATTACCTACATATTATATAACATATATATTTACATACATGAATAACATATTATAATACCTATGTAATTCATGTAAATGGTAGGTACGAGTATAGAGAAAAATATATTTTTCTACAAAACAAAAACAGACTACGAAAAATCTCGAATATAAATTATTCTCGTTTATACATCTAGTAGAAACTTAAAAATAAACAAACATAAAAGTTAGTCCTTCAAACAACAACCAAGTTATTTTGCTATCATCTCCAACAATCTCAAAACATTTTAACTGCAAATAAAACCTTGTTTTTATAACCTCATTTCATGCAAGACCCATTCAAGTAAATAATTGTAATCTATATGCTTTTTAATATTAATACTAACTTCTTTATAATAAAGTGGCTCATAATCTTCGAGATTAAAAACAAGGAGATGCTGGCCATTATTCTCTCCATACCCTAAGGGGAACCTTGAAGATGTATTCTTTTAATAACCATTTCCACTCACTGTGCTACACAAATAGCTAAAAAGATTAGACGTTTTGTAGGGATAGCAAAGAAATATGTTGCGAAAATCTTAATTACCTTAGATATTTTCTAAGTTATCCAACTTTATGTATCGTTTTTGAAGAAAGGTTCTTATTTTGTAAGTTTGATTTAGTTACAGTTAGTAATCGCGATTAATCTAATGGTATCTACACACCAAAGCCGCCGGCTTTTTGACAGCTGCCATTCGTATGACGTAAAGCCGCCAGCCTAGCCGCTTTGGTGTGTACATAGCATTAGCTAACAGTCGTTGTTGCAGTAAGTTACAGGAAAGATGAAGCCCTCATTAAATCCAGTGTCGTATCACTCATTGGTAAAACACATATCTGTGTGTAATCGATGATAAAATTTAAGAAGTAATATTATTCCCAGATGCATGAAAAGTACAATGAGCTAATGATCAAATTATGGAGCGGGAACACTGCATTTTTTAAAATGTTTATTACTAAAATTAGTAAAATTTTGGTTTAATAATTATATTACTAAAATTTTGGTTTAGTAATATTAATTAAACTATTAAATATTAATTAAAATTAATATTACTAAAATTTTGGTTTAAAATGTTATAAAGTGTTTGTAAATATTTTATAATGCTGTCTACACACTAAAACCGCCGGCATGCCACCGAGCTAGGGCGGCGGCTTTACGTCATACGAATGGTAGCTGTCAAAAAAGCCGGCGGCTTTGGTGTGTAGATACCATAACATGCAATGTTTATTAAAAATCCATTAAAAATCGTGCATTTTTTTTAAAACAGTGACAGCTGTAGGAGTAATGAATCATTAGTTTAATTGAACTTTCGTGCAATTGGCTGTAACATTCCAAATTCTTTCCTTCACAAAACCCAGACTCAGAATCAATTTCCAAACTCGATAAAAGTATGTAAACTTCTAAGATAAGTCAAAGAGTTTCTTATTTATAAATTAATGAGTGCAAAGAGCCAAAAGCCTGTTTAACTTTCTACGAGAATAACTGTAACTTTACCACAGATTGTGTGTTAAAGGGATTGTTAGTAAATGTCGTGGTTTTTAAAGGCCAATACCATTGAGGATTCTACCAATAATGGCAAGAGAAGGAGAGCTTACAAAAACCGAGTAATTATAAATAAAGGACAAATACTACTAAGATTCTGCCAGTGATACGCGAAGGAGAGTTTGAAAAATCCACGTAATAAAGGCTTTGCAACACCTTATTATAACAATGATACTTGACCTACACTACACTTCAATTGACATTAGCAGAATGAAGTACAGCTTGCTATAAGTAACAATATATTGTACTATAATTGTAAAGTTAAGTATAAGTACATACACGCATTAAGGCTGGAACACACCGGATGCGTATGCGTAACGTAGACGTAAGCACGGCGTAGCCACGCGCGTAGTTGCGGTGTAACCAGCTAGCTTAGCATGGCACTCCGTGACAAGATGTTGTCATGCGTTTGTCACGCTTACGTCTCTGTCTATAGTTTTAAATGTGATAAGGACAGCATGCGTCGACGTGTACGTCTACGTTACGTAAGCGGTGACAGTTTCATACATTACAACTCAGAGGTACGCGTACGCACCGCATACGCATCCGGTGTGTTTTGGCCTTTAAACATAAAAACACTCAGCTTTAAGACAAACATCTCTGTTTATCACAGCAATGTTTGTCACTAGTGAAAATCAAACCCACGACCTGTAGCATAGCAATCACTACCAGCGACGCCAACTGGTCAATCAATAACATAAGCCACGTCTTCCTATGCTAGCGTCACAGAACACTTAACAAATTGTTGATTACAAGACCACAAACTTCGTTTAAAACCCCTTTTAAACGCCACAATTAGGGCCGTAAAATATTCTCTCTGTGAACTCAAAGTAAGTATAGGACAGAAAACATTATGATTGCCATTAAAAGCTGCTTACAACTGCTTCGGAAGTTCCCTACTTTGTGTTTACTGGTCCTTGTTTAAAAACAAATGTTTTTATTGCTACTTTTTGAAGAAGACTATGATTCGTTTTAGAAAATTGATTCTCGAATAATACTGATGTTCTTATCGACAATGGTACGTAAAACTCCGTAATTATTTTTCTTATCAAAATTAACCGTACGAAATGAAAAGTCAGTTTATTTTTACAATGGCAACTACTGTGGTAGATTTCCCAAACCATAAATAACTTTATATTACGCCTTAATTCGTCTCAAAATCACTTGAGAAAACAGCAATACGTAAAAAAAGGAAGTTTGAATTAATATACCTAGGTATAACTAACTGTCTATAAAGTAATTCGTAATTTAAATAAGTAGAAAATTCCTAGATGGATTTATTTTTCATAAACAACCCATCCTTTTATACAGATCTTTGCAACTTTTCTGCAGCCAGTACTGCGTAATGTAGCAGTAGGCTGCCTGTGCGCATCTCAGGCTGTCTGATTTACTACCGTCTTAATGAAACCTGTTATATAACTGGAATTATTTATTATTTCGTCCCAAGAACAGGTCTAGGGGAAATTGCAACTACCATAGACAATAATTAACTTTCTATGACTTGCTATCGGCTATTTTAAAAATACTGCCATATGTGTGACAGAATAATTTGTTTAAATATATGATACGGGGTGGTTTTGGATTATGTGCAGAGGAAATAGAAATATGTACGTATATCGATCTAATTAAAGAAGGAATAAAAGATGTGCCTGGTCATTGGGCGTGACCATAGGCTTAACGTTATCTCGCGTCATCCTTTCCTTATCATATCTAGACGAAAGTCATGACAACTTACTATGACGGCGAATATACTAGCGTACATGAGCTTGTACAAACGGCAAAGAAGAAGTTGGCAAAGAATCTTACTACAAGAGCAATATACTAGCAATATACTAAGTTTAAACCCTAGGCAAATGGCAGAAAAGAAATTGGAATTGTTTGAAATGCACTGATGATTCAAGAACAACACTCTTAAATTATGAACAAGAAAAGAATCAAAATTCGAGGGATATCAATAAAACATTAGAGAGGCCGTATACGGACTGCTTCTAGCAGTTGAGACCAGACGCTTGAAGCTGCGACCGCGCAGTAAACATCATTTTCATTATTTCCCCATAGCCACGTTCATTTTTTCTTCAAGTTTCATAGTAATATTGAGTTCTCATATAGAAGGTAATACACCCAGTATAAGGAACACATTATATTTGATTGATTGTAGACCTATTTGCGTAATTGCCTTGTTTCTGAACCGCTAATTATTTTCCAACTGCCCTACGAGAGAGTATGAACTGCTTGTCAATGTTATGAGTGGAAAACTAGATACGTGTCAACGTTTTATGTGTTCCTGGTACTTTGGTTGCGAGTAATACAAAAATGGCTTTATTATTTATTTGAAAAATACATTTTTATTTATAAAGATACATACATTAAACATATCCGTCACGCCTCTCTCCCATCGGGGTAGGCAGAGACTACTTCCTTCGACTTGCTTCGATCCAAACACACCTGTTTCGCTTCATCCACACTCATCAGTCGCCTCATACATGCCCGCCGGTTTAGGAAATAAAAATACTAGGCACCTATAGAAAATACTCTTTATTGCGCAAAGATACAAAAATAGTAAGATGAAACAGAAAAAGGCAGCTTTTTACTGTAATAAATAACTTCTATGCTAAACACATTCTGACTAAGTAGGTACATACATACTAATCCAATTATACATTACATTGTACATTTATTGCGCAAGGACTCAAAAACATAAAATAATTTATAAAGTAGGCAAAAAATGAAATAGCAAAAGGCAGCCTTATTGCTGTAGTTAAAATGTACAAAAATATTCTTAAACACATTATTCACTTATCAAAAGTCAGCCTGTACAATAGGGATGACGACTACATTCAAAAATTCAAAAAATAATTAGTCCGTCTTTTAGGCTATTAAAAAATATTTGAAACACAATTTTTACCTGATTAAATACATAAATAAATACAAAGATACAGAGCATCAAAGTTATGGAGTGGGGGGTTTTGACGTCACTCCTACGTAAAAATCGTACGTAAGCGTGACGTCACAAGCAACTTTAACCCAGTGTATCTTTGTAATTTTTAGATTAAGAGAAAAAAGAAAAAATACGTGTCGAATATTTAAAAATAAACTACTTATGCGATGGGCCTAAAACATTTTTTTTGTCGTCATGCCTATTTCAAGATATTATTATGTCCACTGCTTACCATTACCCTATTCTAATAACCAGATTATAAGAACATTATTACAAAAGAAAGGAAGATCAAAGCAAAAAAACATCAAAAGGTCAACAACCCCATTATCCCAGATACATCTAACTAAACACTGGCCATCGAAATGTTGAAAAAAACTTTAATTATGTTATTAAGACTAAAAAGAGTGTTTCTCTATGGGCATTTTATCGGCTTCGGTGTTGTCAAACCAGAGGTACTCAAACTGTCGAATGGATGGAGTCTAAGTACCATAGAAGGTCAATTTCATACGTACATACATACCTATCTACAGAAATCACCATCATGTCAGCTTATGGACGTCCACTGCTAGACAAAAGCCTCCTCCAAGGTGCTCCACAACGACCGGTCTTGCACTGCCCACATCCAACGGCTTTCAGCGACTTTAACCAAGTAGTCAGTCTACCTTGTGCCACCTTTTACCGGTGCGTAGTCGCCACTCGAGAATCTTTCTGCCCCATCGTCCATCGGTTCTACGAGCAATGTGCCCCGCCCACTGCCAATTAAGGTTTGCGAAATCTACAGACATACATACATAAATGTAATGACTTCGTACTCATTTATCGTCATATCTCGGAAAAAACATAAATATCTTTAAAAAAACATAGCCTATGTCTAATTATTCTGATGTATTAAGCTACAACATTATAAATTTTCATTAAAATCAGTTCAGTAATTTCTGCGTGAAAAAGTAACAAACATCGTCACATCCATCCATCAGCACAAATATTAACATTTAAACAACATTTATTTGTTTTATTCATTTATTTTTTTAATTATTTTTCCTATCGGATATTAAACTTTGAGAATCACTGATGTTAGGCCATTAAAAACGCGTATCTAAATATCTTCTTAAATCTATCGTGTGTACATTTAAGTATCGTAATTAATTTCAGTTAAAATTCGACTTAAGTATCCGAAGCATTCGCGAGTTTAGGTGGCGATGGCTTTTGGACATTTATATAGAGCTGATACAACGGTGGTTGATGTAAAATAGAGTTTTTAAAAGGAAAAGATGAAATCACGTTAATTTTGTATGTATTTGTAGAACAAGGATTTTTTGTTCAATAGAAATAAAAAAATGGTCACATCACTAACTTATGATTTGATACTAATTTTAAGTACAATATTTATAAAATCCACTAGTTTAAGAAACGTAATTATTTTATTTCCTTATTCGTATCAGCCTTTTTAACAACCCCACTTCAGGGGCACAGGTCTACTCTTATTTATTAACTACTACCTACTAAATTCCACTTAAATCATTTGCTCATCAACAGTGGTAATAACAGCTCTATACAATTCCGGAATCACACATTGTTTTACTTAAATCCGTCAGTCGGTGTGTTTGTCCGTCTGTCGTCGGCAATGATCATTTCTCCAAACAGATCGCATCTCGCCGTTTTTTTCTGTTATTTACTTTATACAGGATGTTAATATTATAAAGTACCTACACTCATATACATATTTTAGACAGCTCTCTACAGTCAGCCCTATAATGGATATTCAAAAGAAATTATATTTTCATAATCATAATCATAATTATATTTATTGCGCTTCCACAAAGTAACAATGGTCTTAAAAATAATTTACAGTACATGTTGTGGACCCTGTTCGAAGGCACGGCCAACAGAAAGACGTATTGAGTTGCTAGAATTAAGTAATGAATAGTTAGTTTATTAGATTACTATACCTAACTTACATTTTTAATATTATACTATATGATACTATTACTTTTGAATAATATATTTACTAGTTTTAATGAGATCACTGGACATTCGCAAAATTCTTCATGGTAGTTGCCTACCTACATTTAAAAAATGCAAATTACAAAAAATAGATATTTTCATTGGTATACCTACCTAAATATGAGAGTAGGCTCGTGCCCCTCGGTGGGGACATATGGGTTGATAACGACGACGACGACCTAAAAGTAGATACTTATGGTGGCGTGATGCCAAATAAAAAATAAAAAATTAAGACAGAATTTAAGACATACTTATATGTAAGTTAAGATGTATACCTGTTGGCAAACCATTTAAATAAATAAAATAAATAAATAAAAAAAAAACAAGGCTTTTGCTCTCTAGCCCATTCTTCTGTTACAATATTGGTGAAAAAAATCTAAAAACATTTTAGTGCACATAATTTTCATTGTCTTTTTAACATAAATACTGTATTTTACATACACCCTGTATACCACAATGAAAAAACCTCACCACATTTAGTTTAGTAAAGAAACAATTTATTAATGAAACGATTACTCAGTTGTTATCGACGCGGCATCGTTTTAAACATAAAAGTTCAATTTCAGAACGTTTCTTTGGAGAAATTGCTAAAAATACGATTCTTTGTCGGCTTTTGTATTTGTTTATGTATACAGTACTTGTTTTATGTAAAAAATTGTTTTACATAAATACTAATTATCCACAAAGATATAAAGATATTTCAATGGAAAACATTAATCAATTTTATTTGATAGGTAGGTATACCGTCAATTATCCGTCACGCCTCTGTCCAATCGGGAATGCAGGGACCACTTCCCTCCACTTGCAACGATGCAAACACACTTCTTTCGCTTCATACACATTCATCCACTTTTTGTCTATGGAACAGATTTTCATAATTCGTTGCGTACATTGCATACGTGGGATCAGTTTATTTTTAGCTTTATTAGTATAAAACGTCTTAGCATCATTCATATCAAATACTTACAAATACAAACGATTCAACAACAAGTTCATGCTTAAAATCTCGTATCGACTAAGACAAAGCCGTCGCCATTCGTTTGTTTTCTTCAAACTTACATTACATACATACATATCCATCACGCCTCTCTCCCATCATCGGGGCAGGTAAACTACGGACAACATCTCATTTTAACCGACTCCAAACTAAAACAACCAAAAAAGAGGAGGTTCTCAATTCGTATTCTTCTTATATCTCGCAGAACAAAAAACTTAGTTCTATTTTTATCTTTTGTCACTATAATGACAGCATTCTTTAGATTAATCTGTTTGATTAGGCTTGAAATGGCTCGCATACCGATATTTTCCAAATTCCATACGATTGATAACTGATAACGCTCTGGTTAATGTTTTAATAAGATGAACTGGTTGCTTCGTTTAGATTCGTATCGGATTAACCTGTTATTAAATATTTTTCATGTAAATAAATAATATGGAGGATTTAGGTAATATTGCATCCATATTATTTATTTATAGAAAGTGGCCATTATTTAGCAGATCTGTTTTCGAGTCTTTTCTAAACGTATATGATTTTGTTTAAAATAGAATTCCAACTTGGCAATTACACTCATTTAAAATCACTATCAAAACCACTCAACTGTAAAGCCTAACTTTAAATGAACGACTCATAATTTTCAACGTCATAATATTCTAACTGCGGGCATTGAGTTGTATTTTGTCCTCACAGTTGGATAGTTTCAACCGTGATTTTTGCGATTTTCATAAAGAAAGCAGTAAGAAGTTTATATAGCAACGAAAAATTGAAACAAAAAACTGATAAATAATACATTTTATAAAGAAAACAGTAAAAAGTTAATCAATAGAAACGCAATTAATATAAGAACTTTAAAATAATAAAAACAGAACCCAATTAAAAGCACACATCAATTATTAACCGACAAGTATCGTAACAGGTTCACTTAGGAGTCCTTAGGTGAAAATAATGTTAGATAAAAACCAGGGAAGAGGTCTAACAAAGGAGTGTGGACAAAAAGTGGCTGCCAGTCAGCTCCAACTAGTTGAGAAGACGTGGTAGGGGACATTCCCACATCTATAGAACTAAGAGTGTTATCATTATATCCGACACAATTTCATCAAACTTATAGGTACAGTTTTGAGACGGTTAAACTTTAACGTACTGTACCGTTGTAAATTTTCATTTAGGAAAAAAAATACAAATACGTGTCAATTTTTTTTTTTTTGTTAAATGTAACCGATGGATTAATATTTTTTTTTGTGTTTTACACATAATATTTTGACAATAGAGCTGAGGATGTTTGAGATGTTTATGTTGAAGAAAATGTTTTAGATTCTTTTTTAACAAATCTAAATTGATGCTGGCTGGCTGTGTGTTACTTTTTAGTTGAAGAACACAAGTTACTTTCACGTATGTTTTGATAAACAAACAAAACGAGTCAGTCGTGTTTTGAACTGTAATGTAACGTTTTATAAAATATACCTTTATTGATCTTATATACTACTATTTATTTACCAGCTAGCTCCGCGCGTATATAGAACTCTGCCCCATATACTCTCATGTTATTCGTTCAAAAATCAATGAAAAATATAGGTAATAATGTCTGTAGAACTTGTTTACTTTAAATTAAACAGTTTCAAGTATGATCTTCATTATAGTATAAGTTAAAACTAATCCTAGTTAATGTGCCGACCCAAGACATAAGACAAGACGTCTTCACCGTGTTGGCACAAATGGAAAGCACCCTGTCGTGTCCTTCCCCACAATCTGGATACTTCAAAGATCGATGTATGTAGATCAGTACCAGTATTTACATACGCCACGGCTATTATTTCACCAAATCTGCATTTTGCAACTGTATTAGAATGTCTGTTGTTTTGGTCTAGTTTACATGGTTTGCGATCTCGACATTTGATGTGATCTATTTGTGTATACTACTGTCTACTATGTTGATTAACTAAAGATCAGAGTAATAAGTCTTTTGAATTAATAAAATCATAAAAATAGATCTTAAAAAAAGATACAGTACTCGCTCCCATTACATTTTTTCTAACATGGCAACTACCATTGTGGATCCTGCGATTTTCAAGTGAAATAATTATACATACATATCCAAAAAAAAAAAAATAAAATAATTATACACGGTTCTAATTTACTTTACTTTAAGTACATACATAATAGACACAAACACAAATATCTTTGTATATAACATAACAGCAATGTTTGTCACCTATGGGAACCGAACCCTCTAAATAAATTTTTTACTTACAAGTATGTAATCATTTACTTTCGAACTGATCTGATGATGGAGCATGTTTAGTGCGACCTAAGTATGTTTTCGTTTTTTAAACTACCTATTTATTATTTTACAATAACAATTGACTACTATAACTGACACATCTGAAAATCAAAAACAAAACAAGATCATAAAGTTAATACCAACTTTCACACGTATACAGTAAAATCTTACACGCAACAACCTGTCTACTAATCCGACCGTTCATTCATTCGATCTCGTAATTCGTGTTGCGTTTGCGCAGAAACCCGCCATCTTGGATGACTGATAGCGTGATAAAACGGCTGATATGAGGTTGTGATTTCCTTTTTAAATTAGTGGATTTATTCGTTGGAAATCCTGGGAAAATTTCTCGCTTAAAACGCATTCAACTGTATAACCCGACTAAATACAAATCTATGGCAGTAGATAGTATGAAAATAATAACGTTAATAGTTGATAATAAAATTGAGTTTTACCGTAGAGTGGATTTGACAATGATGTTAAGAGAGGTAATGATTCTAATTTGTTATATTTTTGATCGGCAAGTGTGACGTCTTTTGTTTTAGATTTCGATCCATATTTTTTTATTTTATAAATAGAACATTTTTGAATTTTCTCAACAAAGAGCCTAAACACCCTGTTAATCAAAATAATGTTGTTAAACGTCCCAAAGACATATACCGTATAAACTTTCATAATGTAAATAGTTTACGATAGCACGCCTCACGATCTGCACAAATAATGTTACTTCCAACGTATTGGTCATGTACCTCATTTTATACGAAGACAGCAATTTGTACATTCATGATTTATGCAAACCTAATTCCCATGGGGTCGCGAATAAATTAGTATTTTGTGTAAATACGCTGTGTGGCTGAAGTTATATTAATTTTAAAACGTGCGGCGTCTAATGCCGGTTTCATACGAGGGCAGAACAGTGAGGCAGAACAGTCGGCAGCACAGTACTGCTACTGTTTAAACGCACAGAATAGTGTCAAGACAGTTGAAGACAGTACTATTTTTGCGTTTAAACAGCAGCAGTACTGTTCTGCCGACTGTGTGAAACCGGCATAAGGGCGGCCGAACACAGACTGATTCAAACAGTTATGTGCTGCCTATTGTTCTGCCTCACTGTCCTGCCCTCGTGTTAAATAGGCACTAAGACCCAACTGTCTCAAGCCGCGACAGTAAACTATTGAAGCGGTCGCGACTGCTCGAGCAGTCACGTGTACGGCACCGAATTAAGGCCGTTCCCAATATTCTATCTATCTCTGGATTTGCTCTGTCTTTGTTATCTGTCTTAGAATTTTTCGTCTCTATGAACTTACCTGTGACAAAAATTCTATGGGATTCTTCTGAAGGATAAATCAGAAGTGACTACGCGACAACCGTGATATGCCGATCTCAGACAGTTATCTATCTTTGAATATTGGGAACGGTCGTAATGTATAAAGTTCGCGGTAGGTCGGTAGCGGTCGCGGCTTCTAGCAGTCGGGTCTTTACTGCTTGAAGCAGTCCGTGAACAGCCGCCTTAAAACTCACTCTCTCCGCTCGTTTCGGTCGGAAGATGCAACTGTGAATTTAAAACAAAATACTTACTTAGGTACTCGTACCTAGGTATGTGCAGAGACCCCATTTCTATTATGAATAAAGCAATGTATGACAAGTTACAGCAGTTTAACCATAGATTAGCAACAAGGTAGTAGTGGAAACGTAATTGCATACACCTACGTAAAGTCTAGGATGATCTGAGACTCTACTCTGAAATGTATTAGAAATATTAATTGTATATTCGCCAGAATGAACATATATTATATGTACAGAAAAAATAAATTGTCTAAAAAAACTTTCTTAACAAACCAATACAAAAATCAAGATTTTTTTTTCTTCTGACAACTAGGTAATTTATATCCATATTTATATGGTTTAATACCTTTTTTTGTTGTATGAGATTTTGTTTTTTGCGCTAACGCTAGCAAATATTTCGAAGCTTGATACTGGCAGAATTTTACAATTTTTTATTTACATATTATGTAAGTTTAGAGTAGAGCTACAGTCCCTGAGAACTAGTGTTTTTTTTCTACCTAGACAGAGATGAATGGGTACTCAGAGTAGTGAGGAATAAGCTTTATCTAGATCGCTTAAAGATACAGTTTTTTTTAACGATGTCTTCTTTCTAACTCGTCTTTACATAATGTCGGATGCAGTTATTTAACGGAAAGTCCAGTGACAGAGCATTGTATGTATTTTTATTAGATTATTTCCAATTTATTTGGAAAGAATCATATTTACAAAGTTAAAACTAAAACAGTACGACATACATCTAATTAGATTTCACCGCATATTCATCAACGAAAGTCAAAAATACAAATAACATAAGTGGGTAGTAACAAACAATAAGAATGTGATACAATATATAAGTAATGACTTTTTTGCGAGATATATTATTTACAGAGCATTATATTATTTATTATTATTTAGATATAATGATTATTATGTATTATTATTATATTTGCATTTATCGTATTCGATTTTTGTGACGGCACTACTCATATAAAAATTTTTCTTTGACAAACACGTGCGACATAATACTACACGAGCAAATGCCTAGTTAGAAAAAAAGACAAAATAGCATTTCTATTATTTAAAACAGAATTTTATTTGAAATAAATTAATCTAGTCACAGAGCACATAAATTACATTAATCCTTGCAAATCCAGTTCCAGCATAACAAACCCATTGGACTGCATGTTTCTAATCTATAACCAATAGAAATTAATAACTTATAGAACATTGCCTCTACTATAAACTGCGTAATTAACAAAGATCAAATTGTTATAAATAAATTAATTCTAATGCTATCTACACACCAAAGCCGCCGGCATGCCGCCGGGCTAGGCCGGCGGCTTTACGTCATACGAATGGCAGCTGTCAAAAAAGCCGGCGGCTTTGGTGTGTAAATAGCATTATAATTGTTATTATACAGCGCTTATGCACTTGCAATTGTTTTGCCGTTGCGGTATGACGTTTGATATGAAGACATACGGCAACTTTTACAGAAACGTCATGGAAGGAAAAGTAGAGAGAACAGAAAGAGAGGAAGACCGAGAAGGATATAGACCAAATAAATAAATGCAAAACGATTCCGATCGGGGATTTACTAAAGGTTAAGTCAAGAGTGCCCTAAATCGATGTTCTTGAATCTCATCATGAACATCATGATGAGATTGATGAATGTGGAAGTGAAAGAGGTGGGTTTGTAGAGCAAGGGGATGTCTGCCTACCCTGCTGAGAAAGAGGCGTGACAGTTATGAATTTATACAGGTTGTATCATATCAGGGTATCAAAGAGAAGGTGGAACATAGATCAGAATGGCATTTCCTTTACTGACAAGAGCTCTTAAGTTTTTTTTTATTAGCACCTGCTGGGTAGGCAAAGGCCTTCCCCTATCCTCCATCTTTCCCTAACCCCGACAACTTCCGACCAGATTACCAAGTGCACAGCCAAATATTCGCATTTAAATAAAAATAAAGATAATGATAATAGTAGTAATCGTTAATTTTACCCCTTATGGTGGAGTTACTAGAATTATTACCGACATGTATGAACGATATATCCTTTTAAACGCTTGTTGCTTTAATGATAATATCTATGTAAGTGGGAAACTGGCTTTGATATGAAAAGTCGGCTGTTTCCTACTTAATGTTAAGTGAGATTTCATTTTCTTGTACTTTGTTGCGTTTGATTACGATTTTTAACTCACAGGATGTTGTTGAAAAGGTCATTAAAGTTAAAGGTCTTTTAAACTTATAGTAGATGGGAATTATTATTGACTATAGTTTTTAATAATAGTTAAATTTTACGGATGGTGAAGGAAAATATCGAGAAACCTGCAAGCTCGAAGAAATACGAAGATGAATGTGAAATGCGCTAAGAGCCCCCACAGACTACAGATTTTTCAATTGGCCGATAGTTTAGTCATGGTTGACCTGGTAGTACAAATCGCCACAAATGCCAATCGTCATAGTTACGCACTTGCATACATCTACGTACTGATTAAGAGCCCAACTAAACAATCGGCCGACAGAAAGTCTGTGATTACGGGGGCTCTAAAAGAAATGCGAAGATATATGTGTATTGCAGATAAAACACATATGTTCTAACAAACCCACTCAATTAAACTAACACCAAACAGAATTAAAATAAAACAGAAACCAAGAAAAACTATTCACAAGCCACATGATAAATTCAATTGACAATCACCCTTAAGAACATTGCTTTAACGACTACCACTTGTAGCACAATTGTACCACTAATTCAGCGAGCGGCGCCTTATAAAGTAAGGAAAGTGTTAAGAATTCACTAGTGATCGGCATTTGTATGAAGACAGTGTTGTAGTGCGCTTTGACGAGCGGGTGTTAACCAAATAGGGTTGGGACAACGTGAAAAATTTGCTCTTCAATCTTTCTTAATTGGGACTTGAGGTTTTTTGAGACACACAGGGCTAAAGAATCGCAAGTAAAGTTGGATTCTGCAATATCAGCATGACTCTGTAATCAATGGGTAGTAAGTGAATTATTATGTTGACAAGCGTTTAGTTAATAAATTGCGATATTAGTACCCACAGTTAAATATTTTTTTACAATAATTTAAATTGAAAGGAATTGATCAAGAGTCACAAGGAGATAATTCTCAGCAGTCGTATTCGGAAAGTGTCAAATACAATTATTTAAATTTTTCATTTGAGACACATTGAAGTATGAAGCAAACTGAGCTAAATCAACGAATTAAGGCGTGGTAGGCTAAGCTAAGTTAAAATCTTCAATGTTCAAAAACTAAAACAAGTATTTTTATACTTCTTTCTTATTCTTCATTTTTAATCGAGTTCAAACTAAAAACAATAAAAAAGGGGTACTCAATTCAAGTGAATTTTAAAAATATTTCTTATTCTTACATACATATCCACGCCTCTTTCCCATTGCAGTAAGCAGAGACCACTTCCTTCCATTTGCTACGATCCATACATTTCTTCTTTAATTTTTATTTTTTATTATTTCTTTATTGTTCATTCTCAGCGTAGGTGTGTTCAACCCCGTCTGATTTGTAGTAGAGACGATTCTCTTAGCGCTGATGTGGCGTTGATTGCGATGTATGAGCCGTTCCAAGTATTGTTTCACACTTTTATTCACTAATGAGAGGAACTTTAGCGTCGATGTATGGCAATGTTTTTAAGGTTCGATCTCAATTTTGTAAAAAATGTTGCCAGTTAATTGTGTGAGATGGTGTTGTATGTTGCCAATTACTTACGCATGCAGTGGATTGGTTTTGATGCAGGTTTTTGTCTTTCACACCGCGGAGCCGCAACCGCAGCGCAGGTCCGTAAGCGCCCTTAATGTATTAATAATAGTCATTTTGTGCCCAAATTATAAGTACCTAAAAAAATACCTAATCGCGCGCCGCAAGATAGACTCACAATCCTCTTAACTTACGAATTTCTACTTTTAGACAAAAAAAACTATTCATAGTTCATGTTTGAGATTTAAACAGATTTATATGCAACTAAACAATATTGCAGCTTTCACAACAGAATGAGGTACGTTAGGTAGGAATCTTATTTTAAGATAATGTTGAATTTTTTCCAAGATATCACAATAAATGTGTATTTAAGGCGACGCATACGAAGTCACAAGAAGATAAATACACTGGATTGTTTTATATGGTAATTTTGTAACGTTTATATGGACATAAACTTTTTAAACATAATAATTGACAATTAAATTACCCAACACCAATGAGAATATCTAGTATGAAGAGAATAAATGGTCCCTAAATAGAGAAGCGTTGATACAAACAAATTGACGAGCGGTATCGCACCTATGTACTAGGAGGAAGAGGTTTTGATACTTGGATTTTTTATGCAGTTATCCCGTTATGTCCCACTCCGGGAAAAAGGCCTCCCTCCTTTTTTATTTTACACATTCTTATTTCTTTTTTTATTCACCATTTAGTTTATAATAAGTACTTACCTTCATCATTCATTCATTCATTTTTCTTTTCATACTTTTTGCATTCGTTATTGCAATTGCGTCATGGTAGCGGAACTTTAGGTAGGTACCTTGCAGACGTAGTTTTTAAAAACCCGCGCTCTCAGAACGCTTGTAAAACGCGCGCCGTGTACATGAGATGCGCGTTTTGATAGCGGAAAAAATGCAATGACTTTTATGAATTGATCTTTTTGTTATGGAAAAAGAAATACAAGAAGATACTTGGCAATCAAAACAAACCATCTTCCTAATGCTATCTACACACCAGAGCTGCTGGCATGCCGCCGGGCTGGGCCGGCGGCTTTACGTCATACAAATGGCAGCCTTAGAGTGTCTACTTATTAATACTCTAAGATGGCAGCTGTCAAAAAGCCGGCGGCATGCCGGCGGCTTTGGTGTGTAGATAGCATTACATACCTTATATTATGATTAACAACTAAGAATATCTATTCACTACATAATATCCTACATTACGTAAACAAACCACACGTTACTAACTGGCAATAACTAAAATAGTTTCAATCAGCAAACGAGCTTCCTTAATGAAAGTCTCTTCATTATTAATGCATTAAGTTTTTGTCATTATAATAACAAATGTGACATAATATTGTTACGTGTATGTAATTCTTAGTTAAAATCAATTATCATGAGTTAAATACGACACGAAGATTTTGTAATAAATAACATCATAGAAGGAAAACAGAAGAGATTGCGACTATAGAGGACTTACGTAGATCAAATAAAAGAGGGATATAAGGTCTTTCATATCAGGTGCGCAAACGGACGACGGCATAAAATAGAGCAGAGTAGCGAAGACTCCACCGGCAAGAGCGACGTTATTAATATTAAAGAATTATTAATAATGTATTTGTCGGAGAACAGCTGAGATTACGTTCATGAAGGATATTTTGGAACCATTTGCAAACTCTTTGCTGCTAAAATGCAAGAACTGGCATGTTTCTAACTGGTTGTCAAGTTGGCGCTTTCATATTTGAAGAGGCTGTCATGTATGATGGATTATTGTTTTGGATTATTGATTTGAAGAGATATCGGAAGTCATCACGAACATCTTATTATTTAATAACGTGATTGCAAACTACGCAATAAAGCCAGTTTGTTCGTTACACGCCCACTGTCTTATTTTAACTAAAAGCTTAAACACCACTTCTGATGACTCCTCGCCGACATATTTATTGTTCACGTAGTAGTTTTGATCAATGCCACATTCAATCATTTGCAAATCTAGCATTACCTTAAAAAATGAAGCGTTTCAGGCGATGTAACAATCCTACGAAATTAAATATTATTTTAATTGACATTTCATATTTCCAAGTATCAAAATCGTTTGATCTATACAGAGTATCAAGTGCGGAAACAATAGGGGAGATCAAGTGCACAATCGAGTCAATTGGCCGGTTGTAATTTGGTCCCATTGTCTCTATCCGTCCCCGGCCCCCGGTTGATCCCCACTGGTACCCACACTATTGCAGTAGCTCTACTATGACTTGTAAGAAAAATAAATACTTTACATACATACATACATGTAATTGCTATAATAATTAAAAGTAATTCTTGTATCTCTTTGTGTGCATTATAGTATTTCTATATATCTGTTACAGTCAAAACTCATTGCCAGTCAAAAGTGGAAAATCACGTTTTTAAATAATTTCCAGGTAAACATTATAATATAAAGGGTATTTGGTAGCTGGTGTATTAAGCCAACACGTATCTATGTTCCTTACATACATAATCCAAATTGTGATTTAGCTATTTTTTTTATATCAAATTGATCAGATGATTGACCCTTTTGAGTGAAGTCGATTGAGTACAAATCACGTGAAAAAAGATTGTATGACATTACTGTGATGATTTTCCTCGTAATTTTCACCACCTTAACTTTTTATGGATATTGACTGGTGGTTATTGCAGTTAAAAGTGGTTTTGACCGATGTCTTATGAGTTTTGACTATAACATATCTACCTATTTGTCTATAGTGTCTATACATATTCGTCACGCCTCTCTCTGATTGGGATAGGCAGAGACCACTTCACTCGTTTTGTAAGATTTTTATTATAAACAAAACAGTGGCCTGTAATAGGGTCTATAATGCTTTCCAATGTGGTTGTAAGCTGTTGAAACTGTACGGTGAAAAAACAACAAACAAAAAATTCCTACATATTTCATGTAACTACTTATCCAATGATCAGACAGTCAAATGGCATCGAACATATTTGTATGGAGCCTGGTATAGTAAAAAAACGGTATCAATTAGACTCAACATCCCCTATTCGTGGTAGTATGCAGAAAAAAAAACTTCGTCAATCGATAGATATATTATAAAACGATGGTATTTTGGAAAATTGTCGAAAGTGATACTTTCGGAGATATTGGACTATGAAAATGAAAGAACTTATCGATTGACGTAGATAAGTTTCATCAGTGGCCGTCAACTTTTTTTTCTCCATACTAGCTCGAATAGAGGATGTTGAGCATAATTGATACTGAAAATTTTTACTTATAAAAACCAATTAGGTTGGATGCTCTTTTTTTACACATATAAAATCATTTTTACAAGCTTTTATTTAGTTTCACCTGTCCCGTTGTCTGTCGTTCTGTAATCAAATCTTGCAACTTAAATTTGATCCACTTCCCGGTTTCCGATTGAGCTGAAATTTAGAATGCATGTATAAATCGGATGACAATGCAATGTTATTGTGACATAGAGCTGATCTGATGATGGAGCTGGAAGGTGGCCATAGGAACTCCGTAATTAAATGACGCAACCCTATCGAGTTTGGGCTCGTTTGATTTGTCTTGATGAGTACTTTCATGCTTGATGGTACCCAAGGTCTGATGATGGAGGTGGAAGGTGGCCATAGGAACTCCGTAATTAAATGACGCAAACCCATCGAGTTTGGGCTCGTTTGATCTGTCTTGATGAGTACTTTCATGCTTGATGGTACCCAAGGTCTGATGATGGAGATGGAAGGTGGCCATAGGAACTCCGTAATTAAACGATGCAACCCTATCGAGTTTGGGCTCATTGGATTAGTCTTGACGAGTACTTTGATACTATATGGTAACCAGGGTCTGATGATGGAACTGGAAGGTGGCCATAGGAACTCCGTAATTAAACGATGCTACCCTATCGAGTTTGGGCTCATTGGATTACTCTTGTAGAGTACTTTGATACTATATGGTAACCAGGGTCTGATGATGGAACTGGAAGGTGGCCATAGGAACTCCGTAATTAAACGACGCAACCCCATCGAGTTTGGGCTCATTGGATTAGTCTTGACGAGTACTTTGATACTATATGGTAACCAGGGTCTGATGTTGGAGTTGGAAGGTGGCCATAGGAACTCCGTAATTAAACGACGCAACCCCATCGAGTTTGGGCTCATTGGATTAGTCTTGACGAGTACTTTGATACTATATGGTAACCAGGGTCTGATGTTGGAGCCGGAAGGTGACCATAGGAACTCCGCAATTAAACGACGCAACCCCATCGAGTTTGGTCTCGTTTTATTCGTCTTGACGAGTCTCTTGCTTTCGTCCCATATTAATTATATATGATTGATTGGATGGATGACCCAATACCAAGGTGAGCACGTGCCGAGGGCTGAATGGTATGAGGGTGTATAAACATGTCTTGCCGCTAACGCTGCTACGCGCTGCGAACTACGTCGTAGTAAATCTCGAATTAAAAATAGAGGTAAGTACTAAAAAGTTAAAAATAAAATTAAAGAAAAAAAAACCTTTTTAAAAACAAGCTTTTATTATTTGTTTATAAAATGAACTAAAAAGTTAAAAATAAATTAACTCTAAAAAGAAATATAACACTTTGTAACTTGATTGTAACCTTTAACGACAAATAAGCGTCTTCGTCTAGGACAAAATAATTCCATATTGTACAAATTTATTTAATTTTAACACTAAAACTTTTCACCATACATAATTATTCAATCTCGTCCCCCCTCTTTATCATAGTCCCCATTTATAAATGAAAGCGTGTTACATTGTGATAGCTTGAGGAAAATGTTGTGTTGTATTAATTAAATACAACTTATGTGTTGTATTTAATTAACAAATTCCAATTCAATTCCATTTTCCTCAAGCTATCACAATGTAACACGCTTTCATTTATAAATGGGGACTATGATAAAGAGGGGGGACGAGATTGAATAATTATGTATGGTGAAAAGTTTTAGTGTTAAAATTAAATAAATTTGTACAATATGGAATTATTTTGTCCTAGACGAAGACGCTTATTTGTCGTTAAAGGTTACAATCAAGTTACAAAGTGTTATATTTCTTTTTAGAGTTAATTTATTTTTAACTTTTTAGTTCATTTTATAAACAAATAATAAAAGCTTGTTTTTAAAAAGGTTTTTTTTTCTTTAATTTTTTAATACTCAACTGTAAAACTCAACTTTTTTAACGTCTCAATTGTGTTCGTTGAGTGATGTTTAATTGCCATTTTCTTAACTCAGAGTAGAGATACAATTCCCGGTCCCAAGGGACATCGTTACGTCCTTTGTGTTAACATATTTATAGCGGCCATTATTGGCGTTTCATTTCTAGGGGACTTTTTCCGTGTTTTGACGTTTATTGTGGGGAAAATTTTGGGAAATGCTCCGGAAGATATTTAGGCACTTTTCTGACTAAATGGCCTTAAAACTAATGATTTTTAGTGTGTTTATGTTCATTTATATATTTATCTTTTTACCGACATATATATCTGTCACGCCTCTTTCCCATCGGGATAGGCAGAGACCACTTCCCTCCACTTATCTATCTACGAATATCAACCCTTTTTACGTCCCTAATACAAGGGCAAGAGCCTACTCTAAGCCTATACTTATTTATTAATATGTAAGCTGTTGTGTCATTTTGTGGATGACAGTTGACGTTCAAGGGAAGTGGGAGCTCGTCTGAAAATCAGCGCTGTCGCAATGCTGCAGCATATGCTGAGATGTAGCCACCCTTACATCGCGCTACAACACACACCCTACCTCTTTCTTCTGTTTATTTTAGTCTTTGTTTCTGTTATTTTAGGTATATTTTCTTTTTTTTTAGTTTTTTCCCTTTTTTGTGTGATAAATAAATCTGTGTGTTATTTTAAAAATGTAATTGTGAACTGTTAAGTTTGTGTTGTGTGTTGTACTGTTCTTGTAAGAAATAAATGTCTATGTCTATGTATACTCCTATGAGAGTGAGTCCCTCCACTTGCTACAATTCAAACATACTTCTATCGCTTCATCCACATTCATCAGTCGTCATTTATGTGGGAAACTGAAGTTAAGGATGAGTGAAAGGGATGCACGCTAAGGTGTGAGTTATGCGTTTCCTAGCAACGAGATAAAAATAAAATGATGGCGGAGCTGTAACGAGAATTTTCCAATAAAAGAAGAAAATATGTTTCAATCTATCTACATTTATTTAATAGTTTTTATTAAGTGAAAATTCCATACAAAATAGACAAGTACTTTATCAAAACAAATACGCCACATCTATCTTCATAAACAGCTTTTGCAATACAAAAAGAAAACTAAACATTTAGCGAGGCAGTCTGAGGGAAGCAAAGTGTTAAATCGTTGCGATTATTGTGCGCCCGCGGCGATTTTGAGTCCCGCTGCTTTAATTGCTACTGCAAGTCTGGAAGCTGTGTGTCTACTACAGGTTGAAGATATAGTTATAATGGAAAGGTTCAGAGTAAAGGTATTTACTACTTTTTACATGCACCTACTGTAAAATTGTTAACACCTTTTTGAAATTTTGTAGAAGTGCAATAAACAATATTATGATTATGATTTTTTAAGTAAGTAGAATAAATTCTTTTTTTTTATAAAATGGCAACTAATATTATTGTGTATTCTGCCAATGTCAAGTTATCTTTCAACAAAGCTAAACTATAATTGCATAATGTACAATGATAATATAAATTATTTTAATTACTGTAAGCAAACACAAACAATGTGGTGCTTCCCAGCACGACCACGGCGAATTTTGTACCTAAGTACATCAAATTTTTTTGTACATCACTAATTGTTTGACTCTTGCGGGAACATTATGAATGAATCCGACCGATTTCGGTCACGGCGACCGCTTACGCTTAACTCTGATGTCGTTCGTGTGCTTTTCATGTGGCTGATGTAGCCGATCTTTTTAGAAAACGTTCTATGGCAGTGAGGGCATGTGAGCACACCATCGATAGTATTATATGTATGGAACATATCGAATAATCAAACCCACAACCTGCGGCATGGACAGCAGGGTCACTAGCAACCACGCCAACTGGGACCCAAGCCCAAGTCTGATAATTTACAATATTATCAGTTGTGTGTCGACTGAGTGTCAATGACAGTGTCAATGACAGTGTCAATGACAGTGTCAATGTAAATTTTGACATATTTGGTCGCAATCAGTGTAAACTATTGTTTATCAGAATACCGAATCTGTCAAAAATGCCATTGACACTCTGCCGACACACAACTGAGGCTATTTTGAATTAGCAGACTAGGTCCCTGGTCAGTCAACAAATCCCAAACACCTGCCCCATTTTAGTGACACCAACTGTCAAAACAATAATTTTAATGCATTATATCAGAAGAATAATCAAAGGTCAGTTTGGCCACCTGTATAAAATTCACTTTAATATTGCGGTAGCCAAAAATGCAAATTCGGCCACCGCACTCTTATCCTTTTTATTTCTTTTTACAAATCCTTTCTTCTAAGTGTCTTTATTTTTAAAATGTATCTTTTATTTATCTTTTTAGGTCCATCCGCGTCGTGTGGCCTGATTGCTTTCGTGAGTAGCCACCAGATATTGTTCTTTTAAAGTCTTTTAAAGTAGCCGCTTGATTGAAAGCTTTAAAAGTATTTTAAAGTTATTTTTAATGTTTACGAGTTTTGCGTGACTGTTATTGTTTTAGTTTTAAATGTATTTGATGAAACAAGTATGATTTTTTATTTAATTTTTGAGGCTTTTAATCATATTGGTAAATTATAAAAACGTATTTATTTAAACACTAGGTTTGTTTTAAGTCAAGCAGATTCGTTTTTGGGCACTTATTTTAAATCAAATTGGTCTTTAAAAGGAATTCCTTTTAAAAATTAACATAGGTACTTCCTATAAAGGAAAATCATACCTAACCTGCGATTGTGGAAACAAAAACGCGCATTCTTAAAACCTAGTCTTTCCCCAATTAGGCTGCATAAATTTATACCCTAGGTTTGTTCGGTTAGTAAAATGTCGCGTATTACCAAACTCTATGAGAGCAACGACCTAAAACCTGGTCTATGTGATGACAGAGTGCCCGGTTGTTAGCTGAATATTTTGTGTTCATGTTAGGAGAGGTTAGCGATTAAAATATTTTCGAAATTAATTTAAAATCGTACTAATAGTTATTATGAAAGTCAATGTTTGTGCCGATGGATGTAATGGCTGCCTACGACTTCGTAAGCATTTATTTTATTGTTATCTTTAAAAAATATACAAGAAAAACTTCTCTTTTTTTTCTGTCTCTATGTACTATCATCTTACAATAAACTGTTAAATAAATAATAAATAAAAACTAAAATTATCTTAAATATAGCCTATGTGTTATTCTGATGTGAAAGCTACAATGATGTAAAAGTTCAGTGGTTTTTGCGTGAAAGAGTAACAAATATCCTCACATCTATCTAACCAACCATCTATCATCGGCGCATTCCTATATACAGGGTGTAACAGGAAGGGTATATAAAGCCGAAACACAGCGATAGTCCTCATGAAACTGAACAACTTTCCCCAAGGAACATGGGTCGTAACTAGAAAAAATAATTTCGCCTCCCCATACAAAATGCCCGATCAGCTGATCGAGTAAGTATGGGCGATCCAAAAATTTGTTTCGAGTTACGACCCCTGTTCCTTGAGGAAAGTTGTTCAGTTTCATGAGGACTATCGCTGTTTTTAGGCTTTATATACTATATATTTCTGTTACACCCTGTATATGCAAAATAGTACCAAACTCTGAGGTGGATTACGGCCTTATCACTCTTGTATGAGAGTAGGTTTTTGTCCTTATATTGGGGACGTTTAAGGGCTAATGATGATGAAGATAGTATCAGGAAGTCAAAAAGGTAGAAAATAAAAGACGGGAATAGTGGAATGTTAATATTTATTACACTCGTTTAGTTCATGAATTGTACCACAACTAACAGGACAAGCAGCCATAAATTAACACACTTGGCAAATTGTTTAAAAACTAGTCCCTAGAAAATAGTTCAACTTAATTGCTACATTTATTTTAACAATGTGTTTAATTACATATTTAATGAGGGGTTTCCTGTTTTTGAAATAAAGTTATTCAAAAGTTTATTTGTATCTAGGTAGCTTACCTAGGATAGGTACTTTAATGTAATACCTACCTGTGTATTTGTGTTTCACTATGGGCTGCCCGCGACTTCATACTCATTTTTATCATGTCTTGTACAACTCTATCTGCGTGATATTTTTAATTTTGACATTAATAAATAATAAATAGGATATTTTTACTTTTGAAACGCGGAAAAGTATAGATTGACTTGCAATATTGGAGCGTACCGCAACCACATAATTTTTCCTAGTACCTATGTAAGTAAATATGAAAATGTCGGGTATAATAAATAAAAAATCTTTATAAAAATAACAAACATTTTCGCAGTGGTAAACCACTGAAGCCTTCCTTTAATAACCAACAACATGACAAAGAAAACGAACTCATGCTCATTCAAAAAGGTCAAATGTACCTACATAATAAACCCTACTTAATCCCAGCCATTCGAAAAGCAATTAGCGCTACAAAACATATTCGATCTCAGACCGTAATATTTACATGCGGCATAACAATAAATCACACGCTTCACTTTCCTAAATTGATATTGTAATCCGTTTTGCGTTTTGTTTTTATTTCTTATTGAATAAATGAAGACGTTGCTGTGATGCCGGTTCGTTAAATTGCTATCTTTTGCCTTTGTTCTGGAGTGGAGTAGGGTTTTGGATGATATTTTTTTGTGTGGTTCAGGTACAAACAAATAAAACATGCCTAATTACTTACTGTTTCTATATTTTGTTATATTATAGTTACAGAGAGAGGAGGAGGAGGAGTTAGAGGTGTGTTTGGATCGAGGCAAGTGGAAGGAAGTGGTCTCTGCCTACCCCAATGGGAGAGAGGCGTGACGGATATATATGTATGTATGTATTTAAACTATAGATAACAAACAACTGTACTACAGAATTTAATTCCAAATCTTTAAAAAAATATTGTCACTCCATTAACTTAGCATCTAACTGATTTATTTTGAATAAGACTCGTAAGTGAGGTGCCACTTTTGACCCTAAACCTCTAAGTATGTTAATCAATGCCGACGGGGTCGCGGAAGTATACGCAAGTTTTCCCGTAACCCCTTCTTGAAGCGACAAGAAGGAACACCGTGGCGTTTTAGCCGGTGGGAGTTCGGCATAACCCTCCGTCTTTCTCCGAGACGGAGGGTATCCACAATGAATTTCCCCAAGTAAAAAAAAAGGTATGTTAATCAATAAGAATCTACCTGCCGAATCCAGCGCAGCTTCTCTTCTATAATTTTGTTTTTTTTACTATTTAAATTTTTGACGAATTCCAGTGTAATTTTTAAACACCTAAGAATAAATTCTTTTTGAGTTTGAGATGGAAAATGTTTCATCAAACACGACTCCACACCACCTCTGTTCCACTTATCGTTTCCTCGGATACAAAATGGAGTAGCAAGACGAACAGAAGCTGACTTATGTCCCTGGCCGTGATATGTTCATCTCAACAATAAATATTGAGAGCCAATTAAAGGGGTTCTTCTATAGGGTGCGTGGTTTTGTATCTATCTATTGTAATAAGCTTTTTTGTAGATGAAGTCTATGGTTAAAACGTATAATGTAGTTATGTATGTATTCTATATCGTTTACACAACCCGCAACCATTATTACCTATTTCTCGCTATTTCTTACCCTAAGTTTGCCTGGAAGATATTGCTACCTAGCAATAAGGCCGCCTGTTGCTTCTTATATTCGTGTTTGTGTCTGTACCTTATATCTTTGTGTGCAATAAAGAATATTTGTATTGTATTGTAGAGACAGAACCCACGTATGCAACCTATACAATAATGCATTATAATTAGCTGTTCCACAGAAATAATACACACTTATCACACGCACGCGTGGGATACGTGGGATCAATCTGTTTATACCTTATTTATTAGCGTTTTCTGTAGATAGTCTGTGGATGAAGCAAAAGAAGTGTGTTTGCATCGTTGCAAGTGAAGGGAAGTGATTTCTGCCTACCTCGATGGGAGGGTGTTGTGACAGATATGTAAGTCCATGAAACATTTTTTAAAGATAACTGAATTTTCTTTAGAACATTTTATTTAGAAGATATTACAATGGGCATGATGACAAAAAAAATTATTTTAGTCCATTACATAGCTTATTTTAAAATATTCGACACGTATTTTTTTCTTTTTTCTCTGAAACTAAAAATGGCAAAGATACACTGGGTTAAAGTTGCTCGTGACGTCACGCCTCAGTACGATTTTAACCGGGGATTGACGTCAATACCCCGTAACTCTGATGCTCTTTATCTTTGTATTTATTTATGTATTTGATCAGGTAAAAAATGTGTTTCAAATATTTTTTTAATAGCTTAAAAGACGGGCTAATTATTTTATAAATTTTTGGATGTAGCCATCATCCCCAATAATGACTACAGAGTCGCGGACTATACCTATATGTATACCTACATTTAACTGCATAATGTAGGTATATTTCAAATAATACTTGTGAATATCGTTATTTTTTTCTTGTCTATTTATGCAATAATACCTAGACAAACATAAAAACTTCAGCCTATAATATCCTGAAATATATGCACATATTTATAAACAAGTAACATCAATAAATGTGAGAAAACTCATCTGCATTTGCAAGTCGCATGTCGCAAAAGAAATTGTTTTGTAGAATCGATTGAATCGATTAAGTTCTCGGTCTCATATCGATACTGTATCGATTATTTTTACCGCTCTCGTTCTTTAAAGGGCCGCCGTATGATGTCTTTATTAAAAACAAGATGGTGGATGTGTCACAGTTTATCATAAAGAATTGGATTGTTTGCGGCTTCCGTATCTTTTAATTATTAATTTACTAGCGGCTCGGGACTTCTACACATTTATTTATCTATATATACATATATTGGAAAACTTCTACAATATCTTAAAATATTATAACCAATTGTAAAGTTGCATTAAAATCTGTTCAGTGGTTTTAGCGTGAAAGAGTGAAAAAAGATGCTCACATCCATCCATCCAGTTCATAGATCCAGCGATAGACACAAACCGTCTTCTTTTGTTTTTTGACGTCTTAAAAATGAAATCTTTGCATTTTTCAAAAACACGGAAATTAACTATCTTTAAAAAACATAGGTTTTTTGGTACATTGTGAGGTTTTGATTTATAATAATATATTGTATTAACTTACATGGGTACTTTCCTCTGAGCCTTTCAGTTATAATCAACTATTTCAAAACGTCACCGACATAAAGCCAATACAAGCCAACGCAAGCCAACACTGTTCCCAATACCCCACGTACAAACAAATTATAAAATGCTAATAGACTCGTACCTTTGACCACACACAATACATCATTGTCAGTTTTACCAACCAGTTTTGTAAGCACAACGCACATTGGGCTTCAAAACTTTGCGAGAGATTATCTTTTTATGAGAGAGAGAGAAAAAAATAAACAAATATGGTCCTATTTCATTTTGTTAGCAGTCAATGAAATTATTCAAAATGTTCGGGTCCTGGCTCTTAAATCCTATAAATATTATAATGGATATGGATGGATATTTGTTACTTCATCACGTAAAATCCACTGAACAGATTTGAATGAAATTTTACAATAACTTAGCTTGGACATCAGAATAACACATAGGCTATATTTTTTTAAGATATCGTGTTTTTCTTCCAAGGTGTAACGATAAAGCGTACGAAGTCGCGGGCAACCTCTAGTATACAGGGTGTAACAGAAAGGGTATATAAAGCCGAAACACAGCGATAGTCCTCATGAAACTGAACAACTTTCCCCAAGGAACATGGGTCGTAACTCGAAAAAAAAATTTCGCCTCCCCATACAAAATGCCCGACCAGCTGATCGAGTAAGTATGGGCGATCCAAAATTTTTTTTCGCGTTACGACCCATGTTCCTTGGGGAAAGTTGTTCAGTTTCATGAGGACTATCGCTGTGTTTCGGCTTTATATACCCTTTCTGTTACACCCTGTATAAATAACCTAGAAGTTGCCTGCGACTTCGTACGAATTTATTGATAAATCTTGTTAAAACATATGTAAAAATAATGGTAGCTTATGAATTATTTTGGTATTTAATCTATAATTTTGTAAAGTGTCATTGAAATCTGTTCAGCGGTTTAATCATGAAAGAGTATCCTCACGTCCATATACATCCATTCAAACATCCATACATACATCCATCCATCCATCCATCCATTAGCATAATCATTGACATTTATAATATTAGTACCTACTATTAGGATGAAGTCAAGTACCCGATGGCCCTAACCAATAAAAAACTATATCTTTTAGTTCCCACATTAAATTGAGACATCACGCATATTTGCAGTCCCATTGTATCTAATCTTACCTTTCTAATATGTAATTTCGGCTAAACGATGATTTTGAGAGGTTTTACTTTATAAAATTTGTTATTTAGACAGGTTGATTGAATGTATAGGAGATAAATAAATTTAAAGCAGCCGTATAAGTGTTTGGATAGGTAAGTATATACGGGTATGTATATGTGTATTTGTCATATTCCTAGGTTCACTTAAATAAAGACTATATTTATTTTTTGGAACTTTAGCTGAAAATATAAAAGAAAAATAAGTATGTAATATTTAAAACGATAATTCGATACGGTCAGTCATGGGCTACTAATACAAAAGCTCAAATTGATTGGAGTTCAAGGTAATGCATTGAACATGGTGAAGTCTTACCTTGGGGATAGGCAGCAAGTAGTAAAAATAAATCAATACCAGAGTGAACCAATGCCGATAAGCTATGGTGTTCCCCAGGGATCAATACTAGGACCACTATTATTTTTGATCTATGTTAATAGTATAAATGATCTAAGTTTAAATGGCCACATAACTCTGTACGCAGACGATACATGTCTGTTTTACTTTGGCAACTCCATTCATGATATTATTAGATTAGCACAACAAGATCTAGAAATTCTATTTACCTGGTTGCAATCAAATCTTCTGACTTTAAATATCTCAAAAACATCTTACATCATATTTAAAGCAAAAAATAAGCCCTTACCTCCATTTGCACCATTGACTATCAACGGGGAACCGATAAAGGAAAAACAAAATGAAAAGTACCTAGGACTGAGAATGGACAACCGCTTATCGTGGAACATTCATTTAGACTACATTAAAAAGAAGCTATGCTCGCTCCTCAAGTCACTTCGTGGTTTAGTACGCTGTATCCCCCGACAAGTACGAATTACTATATACAACTCCCTTATAAAATCGCACCTTATCTATCTAATTGAAATTTGGGGTACCGCGAGTAAAACAAAAATTTCTGAACTCCAAATATTACAAAACAAACTGATCAAGATGCTATTTCATTACCACTACTTGACACCTACTACTAAAATATACAAGGAAACTAAGCTTATGAACATAAAACAGCTATACACATACCACACGTGTCTATTAGTTAGGAAAATACTCAATAAAACTATCCATTCGTCCATCTTACTTACACAGGTTAAAAATGTGTCTAAACGAAGCACGAGACGGGCCAGTTTCATTGTTCTCCCAAAGCCTCGTACTTGCTACGGTAAAAGAATGTTTACGTACGAAGGTGCACAACTTTATAACAAATTACCCTCAATTATAAAAAATAGTAAATCTTTTAACGAATTTAAGACAAAATTAGCTAAATATATTTCGGAACAAATCTAAATGTGTTGTGTGTTGCGGAAAGGCAGTTTATTGTTATTGTTAATGTGTTACTTTTCACTAATAATGTCATTAACTAGGTACTTTGTTTTATGCGGTGTTCATTGTGATCGACGGATAATACTACCTTACAATATATTTAAGTCTTTGTTCTCATGTAAGTGACAATTTATGTTTTTTAATGAGAAATAAAAATGTCTTTAAACTGAAAACAAAGTTTTCCCGTTTTTCTAAAATTGAGTAATTTTAAAAATCTTACTGGCCACTTCATTTAAAATGTCATTTTAAAATATATAAGTACCTATAAAACTTAAAACAGTAGGTACTTATCAATGCAATCATTTATATTAAAATAAATTAGATACCTACATACTTACATAATATATGTTACGCTTCTTTCCCATCGAGGTAGGCAGAGACCACTTCCCTCCACTTGCAGCTTAAACCACGATACAAACTAAAAACTAATTTTATACAAAAACTACCTTAACAGAAAACATGTACAAACTTACTAAAAAAAAAAAAATCGACATCACTCGAACGTCAAAATTAAAAGCTTACTCTCACAAATACATTAGTAAAAATATTCTTATGACAAATAACAGGTAATAAAACATGAATGCTAACATAAGAAATACACCAATTAGATGATTAATCAAAACTAGCTTATGGTAGCATTCCCACAGTGGCTGTAGAAACAGATAAATTCCATAATATTTAAACAACATTAACTGTTTGACGGCTGTGTCATTATGTTAATAGTTTTTTCCAATGTTTAGGACGGCCGTATGCGGACTGCTTCAAGCAGGTGAGAGCTGACTTCTTGAAGCCGTAATCGCGCGGTGAACTAATTGACTTACATTCGCTGCCGTATACACGACTGCTCGAGCAGGCACGACCGCTTCAATAGTTTACCACGCGGTCTCGGCTTCAAGCAGTCTGGTCTTAACTGCTTGAAGCAGACTGTGTATTGTAAACCCGCCCTTTATATATTGTAAACTTTTTCATCGCACACGCACGCACAATAAATCATATTATCTGCCCTGAAGACAGGCATAAAAGTGACACTTTTCTGGACTAGGATTTTACGTATTTTTAAATAAATATTACTTCAATATAAAGCTCATTCATTAGTAGTTTCTTCGAATTCAATAATAGGAGGGGGGATTGAGAACAATTCGGCATTTTTTTAAAAATAAATAGCGGCTTCCTACAGAAATCTGTGGAGAGGCATGGGAGAGGCTTTTGCCCAGTAGTGAGACATAGGCTTGAAAAGAAAAATAATAAGTTGCAGTCAAAACTAAGTATAATCTCTAAGATGAGTTCAGAAGCATCTCCGATGACCAATAGTAACAATATTTCATAGTCATTCTGCGCTCACATTAACATGTTAACATTAATTTATGGTCATTTATCAAACATACTTTAACGTGCTTAAGATTTGGTTAACTGTAGTTTTGAGTTTGGGAAAATACGGATGGTTATTAGGTGTGGTTAATATATGTGTTTAAATTATCGTTTTATGGTAGTTATAGTTTAAAAATAAAGTCGATTTGGATTTAAAAAAAAAAACAAATATAAAAGTTTGTTATTCACGAAAAGCGGGTTGTAGAAAAGCCTAAGACCCAGAACACACGGCGAAATGCAAATGCAACGCAACTAAAACTGCAAGTTACTTTTGAGTTGCATCGCAGTTTCTGCTATAGACTTCCTTAGAAAACCACACACGACGCAACTAGTTTGAAACGTTTCGTTTGAGTTGCGTCGTTTGTTGCATTTGCGTTTCACCGTGTGTTTTGGCGCTTACAGTTAACTTTTCATGAAAATGGTGTTATTATTACTGGCTAAATATGATATGACAAACAGACTGGCAAAGTGTAAAGAACGACGCGAAGGATCAGTGAAACTCTGTAAAAAATGTTGTTTTGGAAAATTGTTTGTAGAGTTATGTCTAATATTGGGAAAATCAGTGACAAAAGCTAATTTTTTTGGAAAAGTTATTTTTTACCCGTCAAACAACCTTAAAATTACTAATTCAATTCAATAAAGATTTATTCATAGGTAACCCAAAACTACACTTAAATACGTCAGAAATATAAAACAAAAATATAACAAGTTAACAAAATTAAAAGCAAATTAACTGACTGAAGCTACGCTGACTTCGGAAGGCAGATTCCCCAGAGAAGAAGCCAGCAAGAAACTCTAGAGGTTGCTATTTTAAAAAATATTGTTTACAAAAGAACAACTTAAATATTACCTAAACATAGAAACCTTTCTTTGAAGGGTTTCTATGTTTAGGTTCCTTTCTTTCTTTGAAGTTCCTTTCTTTGAAGTCGGTTAAAAATAGCTTTCAAAGGTCATCAAACCCCAGCCATCAATTTTCACCACACAAGACAATGTCAAAACCCTCAAACAAAAACCCAAAACCGTAAGTTAATACATTTATAATACTCGCCTCTCGAATTGCGATTATTCGCGCCTGCGCGCAACGAACGCCGTTGGGTATGCCAGTCTTTATAATTTGATCACATTTGTATCGTGGACAATGCTGGCCCAAAGCACAGAGCGACAGATGGACAGAGAGTTCTATGGAGTAGTCTTAACAGTACTTTACTTTATAAATAAAATTCAGTGACCGTGGCATCTTATTTACATTTTATATTATTTTCGTAGGATTTTGCGCCTTTCTAAATTATTTACTGCCTTTTATTCGACTTTTTGTTTTTCATTTCATATTTCTACTAGAAGCTGCCAGCGACGCTAATCAGTCAAAATACTCAGAACTTATAATCTTGCTCTACTCAAATTTTGGATAACATAAACAATAGGTACTTTTTAAATAATAGCTATAGTCTATGTGTTATTCGAATATGCAAGCTACTATATTGTAAGTTTCGTTTATATCTGTTTAGTTGCTTTTACGTGAATGGGTAAAAAACGTTATGGTTACCCTGATTGTCATTCCCATTTAAGCCCATGAGGCTCACTACGTTGCCGCGTTAGACTGCCAAGGACAAAATAAATCTCTAAAACATTTTATGATTTTAGTTTCCTAAAAAATAAACTATGAGTGTTATCCACAAACACCAAACTCTACTCCACACCGTCCCTGTCCATTACACAGAGCGACTCCTTCAGTGGATTCGCCCAAGGCGGACAATGGCGCTACTTTTTCCTCTACCATAAACATTTGTATTCCGCACACCCAACGCATTACTGGCCACATACTAGCCTCCAGCTATTACTTTATAGACAGATAGGTAGTTCATGTATTTTTGGAGATTGGTACAAAGGCTCATGATTGGTCACTTTGGTCAGTGTCTACAATGGATCGGATCATCTATGTATGTACTTACAAAGAATATATAAAAATCAGCGCAGGGGCCCAAGTCTGCTAATTAAAAAAATAGGTAGTTTAAAAAACTAAAACACGCTTTAGCTCACACTAAACATACTCCATCATCAGATTAGTCCGAAAGTACCATAATATTGTATAGTCATCAGAACTCAAAGCATGTGCAAAATTTCATCCTATTCGAAGACCGGGAAGTGGGTCAAATTAAGATTCCAAGATTAGTTTATTACATACATAAATTACTTACAAGTGAAGCTAATATAAAGCGTACGTAATAAAATAGCAGAATACCAAATAAACAATGGCTTACGCTGATTGTGATGAAATGTGTCAAAAAATGACATTGACACTCTGCCGACACATAACTGAGAATATATTAAATTAGCAGGTAGTAAGAAAATTCGTGGTCCCGGCTTCAAGCAGTCGGGTCTTAATTGCTTGAAGCAGTCGGTGTACGGCCTAAAGGGAACTATTATCTATGGATCTATTAATTACATTGTTCAATCCCTCGCAAAACTCACTCTTTCACAAACACAGTAACTTTATACTACCATATTGACATGTATTTAAATAAGTGTATTTAAATAAGTAAAATTAAATACCTACGCGTCGAATAGGCTACCTACTTCTTTTTTCGTCGGTAAAAAAATAGAAAGAGATGGAGAGACGATCTGGATGCATTTTCACGGGAATGGCGGGTCGCTACCGGAGACCGTGTTAAATGGAAAGTCGCGGGGGAGGCCTTTGCCCAGCAGTGGGATCTTAATGGCTAACAAAAAAAATTGAAGTACACGATACGACCTTCAATGTTCTATACGAACGAAAAAGTTCAACGGAAGTCCGTTATCCATCCGGACTTTATTGCAACAGAAGCTAAGTTACACAGTTATCATTCTAGAAATTGGGTGATGACGTGATACAACAGTTAACTCTACAATTTCATCCGCAATATGGAGCAAAAGTGATTGTTCTCCTCATTCAAGTTTCAACTTCAAACCGTTTCATTATTTTCAACTTTTCACCAAATTGCGACCGTTTAAACACTAAAAAACATCTTGGGCGATATTATTCGCAATTATTTACCGAACAGAACTTGCTGCGGCACCTGTTTTAAATCATGCATGCGTACGAGTCGATTACTTTGAAAGAAAGTACGTAATTTGTTAAGGTTTACTATTGGAACTCGAATAGTTGCAGTCGAAATTGAGAGTTATTAATTTTATAATTAAGTGAGTTTAAAGTGACAATAATATGAGTAGGTGTTTTTACTGTAGAGAATAACAGTGACAACATTTTCTAAGAATTCTGCCTTTAGTACGAGTGTTTTTCCTACAAAACTAAATGTTCAATAATGTTTCTAAAAACAAAATAAGTCACAAATTATAGTGAATAGATATGTTTTAATTTATTTTAATTATATTTTTCATAAAATCTTAGTAACATTCACAAAACTTCCTTCAAAAACTCTTATTGTCTAGAATACGTGAATTATTTGTTGCCTTCTCAAAAACACAGCGACATTCCGACAAAATTATGCGACAATCATTTTTCTTATCGAGTCCAATCAATTATAAAACCAGTAGTAGTGGTTTGAGATAATTTTTAGCGGTCGTGCCTTCGGGTTCCGATTTAAAATAACAATAATTTAGCAAATTTATTCAGATGATCACCCTTTTGTTTTTTCGCAAATGAGCGGGTAGCGCGGCCGAATTTAAAATGCCATTATACTCATAATGTCCAGTACAAATTTAGTGAAGCATTTATTGGTCGAGTTTCTGTTAAAATATTTTTTAAAGATTGGACAGTGTTGATTATATAGGGTGGTAGGAAGCTGTGGCTATAATTTGTGGCGATTTAATTGTAATAAAGAAGCGATTGTATCTGGAATATTTTCACGCTTTGGTTTTTAAGTGGTGGTTTGTGAACTGATGCAGGTTGACATGGATGTTTTGTATTATTTTTTTTATGTTTATAAAATTTATTCTACTAATATTGTAAATGTCAATGTTTGTGCCGATGGATGTGAGGATGTATGTTACTTTTTTACGTAAAAAATTACGGCAGAGTGGTGGCGTATCAATAGCTAATTGTTCGATAATCGAACCTGATCGGACCTGATAATAATTAGGTTTGAACCGCTTAATAAAGCGGAAGCATTTTTCACCGTCTTCAAAATAATCAAAGAAGAAAAAAGGAGGCAGTTCTCAATTCAGCACATTTTCATTAGTCATGACTTAAGAAGCTTTTACTTGTTGGATCCAATTTTGTAACGGCAATCATTTAAAAAAGGCCTTCAAAATATAACGACAAAGTGTGAAAACGGAAAGACTTCTCATATTAATTTCACCAAAACTTCTTTTAAACTTTCTAGTATCCGACAATATTATGGTGTCCCAACACAAGCCAATAAATTGCAATTATAAAACAATATCGTAAACAATTTGAGAGGTTTAGATACTAATTTGTGCCGTAGACAGCATTAATATACCGTTATTTAGTGTGCTATGATAATAGCTGGATTCCCATAATAAAATCGAATTATAATGGTTGTAGAAGCGACGCGTAGGGCTAATGTACCAATTATGGGCCAGGTTTTAATAAATTGTTGGAAAAATTCTTTTTAATAGACCGAGTTGTTGCTTTTGTTGAGAGTTGAGGTGATTAGAACTTGGGTCTTAATAAACTTCTGGAGCATTAATAAAATTGGGTCTTGTACCTTTTCGCCACATAAATAGGTCTAATTTCATTTGAAATTGTCAACTTAAGATGTTTCCCATGGTCGTAATCTTGAACATTTCATAATGGTTTAATTCGAGTACGATTTTGACAGTTATGTATATACCTATGTATTTGCTTATCATTGAGTTAAGGTGTAAATATATTCTTTACATCCAAATCTAGTTATTCACAAAATAAACACCTAATTACTAAGCAAATATCTTCAAAGCGAACAGTTTACACCCATAAATTCGTAACGAAGTCACAACAAAGCATTTTGAGTGTAAAAGCTAATGTTTCATAAATCTACGAGCAACACTTGCGCTAAATGACGACGCCTTAGGCTTAATATGAAACCATATTAAACTACCTCCAGTTACTTAAACTTCCCACTTCAATAACACACTTTAACTCAATAACTTTAAGCGCAAATTCGCACAAATAACAACAACAATCGGGACGTTTTTCATTTGACCCTTTTACCATTATATTTCTACGCGTAAGGCTCAAAATTCATCATCAGTTTTGCACGTTTTGTTTCCGAAGCTACCGTACAAGCCTTCACACAGTAAGTTAGTCGAGAATTTATACTCACAATGGAATCAGCGGGAATGGTTTCTTAGCCTGAAGCAGAATAGTTGTTAAGTTATTGCCTGGTAGCGTTACTTGCTCGGAATCAGTCACTATCTTTGCATCTGGCTCGATACTGACGTATTTTATATCCAGGGCTGCCTTCACAGTTCTTTGCTTTAACGATCCTTGATTTACGAAGTCTTATGAGGAATTTGTTGTTCTTATTCGTGTTCTGATGAGTGTGAATCTTTACAGTGAATCTGTTATCTCGATTCTTCTGGGAATTGTTATGGTGATGTTTTATTTGGCAGTCGTTTTGTGAGGTATTGTACCTTCAGGTGGGTGCTTAAGGATTTCTTGTATGAGTACTTGCACTCGTTAATCTTTTATGAAATCTTGATGGGTGGTTTTATTTTGTGGTTTTGTGTAATCAAGACTATTTTGGAACTTTTAGCAAAAGCATACAACGGTTGATAAATGTTTTCTTCTGATTAGCATGTATAACGACGAAAAGCAGTTTGTTTTGCGACGATTATTGGATAAAGTAGGACTGTGTGACGATGGAAATAGTCTCTGTCTGATGATGACTACATACAAAAATTAAAAAAATAATTAGTCCGTCTTTTAGGTTTTAAAAAAATATTTGAAACTCATTTTTTACCTGATCAAATACATAAATAAGTACAAAGATACAGAGCATCAAAGTTACGGAGTGGGGGGTATTGACGTCACTCCTCGTTTAAAATCGTACTGAGGCGTGACGTCACAAGCAACTTTAACCCAGTCTATCTTTGTCATTTTTAGTTTAAGAGAAAAAAGAAAAAATACGTGTCGAATATTTTAAAATTGTCTATGTGATGGACTAAAAATTTTTTTTCAGCCATCATGCCCATCGTAACAGATATTGCATGTACCTATGTAGGTATATTAGAACGTAATATTAATATAGTGTGTCTTATTCATCACTTCAACCCTAATCATAATCTGAAAACATTGTCTACAAACGGACAGACAGCGTTACGTAACGGATTGATTCTGGAACTGTTTATTAGATTACTAACGGCCGCCCGCGATTTCGTACTTATTTATCGTCGTACCTTGGAAAACTTACAAAACATTTTAAAATAATAGTTTATGTATTCTTCTGACGTGTCAGCAACAGTATTACAAAGTTTTTTTAATGAAATCAAAGGAAACAAGGAGACGTGTGTGTTGGGATCGTAGTAAGTGGAGAGTAGTGTTATCTGTCTACAGCTACACGGATGGGAAAGAGTCGTGAGGGATATTTATGTATAATATCAACTTAGCTATTCTTCTTAATTAAAATCATTGTCGACGATCGGAATTGATACCTATAACGTTGACAAAGGTCACTTTATAAAACTGAGTGCTTTTCTCTCAATGAAGTTCTCAATGAAGAATTGTAAAACTTTATTTGAAAAGAGCAACTCAACAGAATTTCTTGGTTATTACGGCTATATAGTTACTTAAGTACCTCGCGAATCTAGCGTTAGCTTTTAAAAAAAAAATATTTAGTAGGTTAGGTATTAATCGATATGTTTAAGTGCAAATTGTAGTATGTTTTAATGAATATTATTCGTACATTCTAAATGTTTATCTACACATATCCGGGAGGGTAAACAATTCGTCGTCATGACAACCGGGCGTGTTGTCATGACGACGTATTATTTTCCCTCTCGCCACGGCCCGGACACGTCCCGGGCACGACCCGGATATGTGTAAACGGACCATAAGGCGCAATTAACAATATGTTGTATAAATTTAAAAAGATAAGGTGTGCGTTAAAGGGTTAAATTTTAAAAAAATCGCGCTTGTTTTTGAACGAGACGACCTAACCTAACGGTATGTTTTCGTGAAAGATAAACAAACCCCCACCAAAAAATCTTCCATCGACTTAAACTAACATTTAAAATATTAACAAACAAGCAAAGAGATCGCATTACGGCAATCCCCGGGCGATAGTCGATGGTGCAAAAGCTGTAAACTTACGAGGACAGTGCCTTGTCATGTTTATATCCTAGGTTTTTGTCTGATAAGATAACTAATAGTTGACTGTCCGTTCTATTTAAATGCCGCTTTTGTGTTTTGCAATTTAATGGATTCACGTGGGTGTTGACTGTCTACGAGTAATATATTATTTTTTGCATGAGTTTGTTATGTCCTACTTCCTACTAATACACTCGAGAGCAATGAATCCGGGTTGGGTAAACAAAAAACTAAAATATCCTAGCCTTATAAAATAAAATGTGTTTAAGAGACCAATAAATACTTGTTAAATGAAAATGTAAAACTTCTGAGTTACTTCTATATTTATGTCATAACAATGAAATCTTCCTTTGCGGAGTTTGGTATATAGCATGCCAAATATCGAATGGAAGCACGAGGAGGTAATGCGAAATGTTAAAAATCAAAAAAATGCTTATGTTGTTTTAAAAAACATATTGTTTTACATTTTAGTTTTAAAGTTAGATCATCAGTTTTTTTCTTTACTTAATATTCTGTTATTAAAATGTTGTGAATCATAGATGTTATTACTTACATTAAAAGAGTATTAAATTGTCTATTAAACACAAATTATTTCATTAAGCTAGCATTTTTGGATCGCGAGTTTTTTGGATTCTTCAGTGACCCGGATTCATTGCTCTCGAGTGAATATTCTGTTTAAGTAATTACAATGTTGTTGTAACTGATCTCATTTTAGTTTTAAGTTCGTAGCTTTGCTATACAAATTGCCGTGCCTTAATCAGGGTCCACATTTGGTACTATAAGTTGTTTATAAGATCTGTAAAAACCTGTGGAGTGCAATAAATGATTGAGTATTGATTGATTGAGTAAATGTCAATGTTAGTGCCGATGAATGGATGTTTGTTACTCTTTCACGAAAAAACTGCTAAATAGATTTTGATGAAATTTGGCAATATTATTGATTATTTATCAGAATAACACTTAGGCTATATTATTTTAAGATATCATATATATTTTTTTAAGATATCGCGATAATTGTGTACGAAGTCGCGGGCAGGCTAATCTTAGGCTAATAATAAGCTATCTTTAGTAACTTTATATTATGTTTAAGATACCTATATTAAAACCAACAAAAATAAATCTCAATGGTATCCTATTCTAACAAAATACCTCCAAAGCCTGTATTAACTTAATTTCATAGTAAATAACATAATCAGAATATGCAATCAAAGTATACTAAGCCTTGCGCGAGCGCAACTACCTACTATTAAGTAGAGTCAACGCCCTAGCTAGGTATGTAGTGTGTAATAACAACAGCTACTGTTTTAAGACTAGGCCTTGCCAGACAACTTAGACAGGTTGGAATGATATAGAGATGATAAAACCGTTCTGTAAGTGGAAATTTATAGAGCTGATTTTATTTTATTTGTTGTTGCGTTAGGGTGTGAAAGTTGTTGTTAGTAAATTTAATTACTTACGAGTAAATATATTAATTAAAAATTTAAAACTTTATATCCTTATGTAAATATAAGAAAAATAAAGAATAATTAAATTAAGATTCCTATTTTTTTACATAGGTTATGCTTTTTTGTATAATTTTATTTATCTACTTACTTTACATATTAAAAGATTTATCAAAATCTAGGATATTTCAGAAATAATACCAAATAAACACTTAATTTACGGTGTAAAATAAGTACTCAAATTATTCTAGCAAGAAACGTAGTTGCATGAAAGGTATATTAAATTATTAATCAATTAAATATCGTGCCGTCTTATTCTAATTTTTGACAATGACAGTGACAGCTATAGGTGTAATGGAACATTCGCTTAATTGACCTTTTTGCAACTAGCTGTAACTCGTTTAAAATATTAAATAAAATGATAGTGAATAAAACGAGGGAACCAATAAATCAACCGCCGTCATTTTCATTTACCCTCAACAGGTTTGCTACAATAAATAGCACTACAAATGCAACAATACTATAAATTTTGCTACTATAATTTATAGTTTGTTGTAGTGCGGTACTATCGAGCTTTTTGGTAGTCCACTATCGATATAGAGAAGGACACCACGAAGGACTTACATTGACCAAATAAAAGAGGGAATAGAAATTGTGTCGTATCAGGTGCTCAACTGTACGGCAGATAATAGAGAAGAGTGGCGCAGACTCCATCGACAAGAGCGACGCTCTTAAATTTATGATGATTATGACTACTACCATAAATCGACTGGATCGACTGATGAATGTGGATGAAGCCAAAGCGTGTTTGGATCGTAGCAAGTGGAGGGAAAGGGTCTCTGCCTACCCCGCCCCGATGGGATAGAGGTGTGACAATTAACTATCGATGATAAAACTATCGATAGTATGACATCACTAGTTAGTAACAATAGTGTAGGGTAATACATCATAGAGTGACAAGCTGAGATAATGACTGTAAAGTGTGACAAAGCAATACAGTAGTCCTTCCTGTTGGGATGGAAAATTATAGCTTGAATGAGGATTTGGTAGGTAGGTACCTATAGGTATAGGTATTAATGGTTAGTAGACTTTATTTGTTTAGTTTTTTTTTCTATTTGCATGGTTTTGTTGTTTCTTAAATAAGTGTGTTTTAAGACTTAATTAAGACTGAATTACTAACTTAAGCACAAAAGTCAACATTTTGATTTTATAAGTACATGATAATTACTTATAGATCACGAAGAACTTACATAGATCAAAATATGAAAGAGGGGATAGAAGTTGTGTCGTATCAGGTGTTCAAAAGGACGCGGACGGCAGAAAACAGAGCAGAGTGGCGTAGATTTCGCCGACAAAAGCGAAGCTCTTTAATTTAATGATGATGAAGTAGGTAGGTACTTATTTATAAAAATTATAAATAAAATGATTTGTTCTGTTAGGTACTTCAAATAAAATTATAAAACAATGGAGGTATAATGAAGTAAAAATCTTAAATAAATAAATTATATTTATAGCACAATACATACACGTAATTTAGAAGGCTTTACTTTATTGACATTGGCAGAATCTACAATGATATAAGTAGACATTAAAAAAAGTTTTTTTTTTATAAAACTTGCGTCAAAGAGTTCGCAACACTACCTATTAAATTAGCGGCAATCGAAACCAACCTCCTTATTCCTTATACTACATACTTAGGTCAATTACAGATAAAACACAGTACTCATAGCAAGTAATGTTGTTTCCCGTTGGTTTGCCCGGTAGAATCCAATAAGTGATGTAACAACAGGTCTGTTTGTCCGTCAGTTGTCCTGCCAGCTCACAATAACCGCTACTCCAATCTACAATGTTAACTATTTGGATTTATATAGAGTTGCTAAAACCACCTCTAAGTGTTAAATATAGTTTTAGTGATATAATAAAATGAAATATTAAGTTGCATAGGGTGAAAATTATTAAAAGATTGTTTTTTTTTCTGTTATACCCTATCTGGGTTTAAATTTTTAATCTTCTATGTAGGTATAATGTGACATCATAGGATCACGGCCATCTCCCGGATATCGCTTCATCTGTGTTTTTATGGAGAAGGTAAGAAGAGAAGAATTATTTCTTGTTTTTTACTTCAAGATCGCAGGTTTTTCGTAGGCTTTAGTTTTTAGAAGTAATTTTTATTGATTAGTATAAAAAGACACATTTTCACAAAATAATAATATATAATAATCATACTCACCACCACTTTCAAAACAGAAGCGGTAATATCAGCTCTATATAAATATCGTATTGCAATTAGATTGTCAATGCACAAGTGTCGCATAGACCAGTTGCAGTTGCATCCAGTGCTGTGGTTATGAAACTCTACTTACGAGAGTACTAGCCATATGTAATTACTAACTTGTACAATTTACTTTCTTAACATTTCTGTGGTTAGGTTAGGTTATACAGGAAGGGCTGTGATAATTTGTTGATGAAGGAAGATCTAGTATTTATTTAGGTACTTATCTATTTTGGGTCTTTAACCGTATTATGGTCTTTCTACACATATCCGGGCCGTGCCCGGGACGTGTCCGGGCCGTGGCCCGTTAGGAGAGAAAACAATACGTGTCGTCATAACAACGCGTCCGGTTGCCATGTCGACGAATTGTTTACCCTCCTGACGGGCCACGACCCGGACAAGTCCCAGGCACGGCCCGGATTTGTGTTGATAGACCTTTAACGTAGATACTTAACTATGGTTTATGCTAGATATACAAGGAATACTACGCTACAGACAGACGACGGGCTGAAATCTGCTAATTTACAATAATTCTCAGTTGTGTGTTGGCAGAGTGTCAATGAGAGTTGTTATTCGTAGAATGAGAGTGTTTTTTTGACACATTTGATCGCAATCAGTGTTTAGTTTAGCAGAATACCAAATGTGTCAAAAATGCCATTGACACTCTGCCGACACACAACTGAGGCTATTTTAAATTAGAAGACTTGAGCCCGGCGATAAAATTACTATAAATACGTTCCGGGATTAAAAGTAATTTTCAAAGATCAAATATACTTATCAAATAGCAAGTGGAAGGAAGTGGTCCCTGCCTACCCCAATGGAAGAGAGGCGTGATGGATATTATGTATGTATGTAAATATACTTATACTGATGACTTTATCCGATCATCTTAGCCAGTCTTAATAAACCCAAGAAAAATGAAATAGCAAATACAAATAAAGCTCTGACCACACAGCATGCAACAATCGAACGTAATCTCAATAATACAGATGATTGCTCACATCCTTTACGTGACGACTTTACCTAAGGTATTGTTTGTATGTATAGATAGACGGCAAAATTGTATGTTTGTCTGTTCAAGTCAGGTGTACGCGACTGAATTACGCATAGGTTGGTTGGAGATAGATTTGTGTGGATATGACTTTAGTAAAGTAAATGTGTAAACCAATTGTGCGCCCCGCAATTCTCCATACATTTGTGATAAAAACATTGTTTCGGGCAATAAAGTTTCCCGACCCCTAAACCTATCCGAAATTAGACAATGTTCGTATCATTTGATTCATTAAGTATACCTTAATCTAGGTCTGTACGTCTGTGCCCAGATATCAGGCCGAGTTACAATGTCTTTTATCCTAGGGATATTTTATAGCTGTCAGTGTCTAAACGTCATGTTTTAATAATTAAGACTTAGGTGTATCTGTATGCGAAAGTTTTCCCACGCTCCCGTCTACAAGCGGCTAGTAGGAACACCGTGGGGTTTTAGCTGGTGGGAGTCCGGCATAACCTTTCATCTTTCTCCGAGACGAAGAGTATCCATAATGGATTTCCCCACGTAAAAAAAAGGTGTATCTGTTAAGTAAATTTTATCTGGAAGTAATGAAACACGCCTTTAGTTACTATTTTATTTGCGTCGTAGCCTTGTAGGAAGGTCCACATTATTCATACCTCACAAACCCCTCTGTCATGATTATTAGCTATCATTGAGCCTGCAGGCTGCCAATATTACGGAACATTCATAAACTAACAGTTTCAAATACAAATTGTTCCATTTCATTCAGTAATAGCCATCTCTGCATAGATCTGAGATTTATACTTCCTTTTCCATTATTGTTTATAGGTAAATTACTATAAAATAATACATACAAACGTAAATAATCATATACATAACATACATATATTTCTGTCACGCCTCTCTCCCGTTGAGGTAGGCAGAGAAAACTTTCCTCCACATGCTACGATCTAAACATCTTACCTACCTACTTCTATCGCGTCATCTAAATTGATCCATCGTCTTATACATACACGGTCGGATAAAGGTAACAGGACTATTAAAAAAAAAACTTTTTTTTAATAACGCCAACTACCTTTGTTTATTCGGCCAATTTCAATTGAAGCTAAAATCAGTTTAATAGATAATAATTTAACCAAAATTCTACATTTTAAGAGCCTAAGTATATTTTGTAGATAAAATTTTCATTTTGCGGTGCATACATTATGCTAAACCCTCCATTGGCGGTTAAATTGAATCCATTCGGTCACTCGTTCAGTCTTCATTCGTTCTCGGTCATCAATCACTCAGATTGAACGAGTATCTTGGTATCTTTTAAAGTAGTTTATATTTATCTTCGTGGGGGAAAGTTCTTAGACTTTTTTAGACTGTGGATCTTTTCGCATTTTTTTTTTTTTAAAGAAACACATGCATAGACCTACACTAAATTATTATAGGTTTTTCTATAAATGCGTAATTAATACTTTTCAATGTAGATCAAAACTAAAATTTTGACAAATTACATGATAAAAAACACTTTATTTTGTAAAATGAAGCAATAATACTTGCTTCAGTAAAGCATAAGCAAGTATTGAAACCTGAAAAGCAAATGAAAGAAAAGAAAATAATCCTAAAGATCGAAAACTTTACATAAACTAAAATCTTTTTTCTCCAAGCTCTCCATTTAAAAATAATCATTTCGATAGTCATTGTCCCAAACTAAGCGCATTAAGTGGACAATATCAGTGTAATTTATGTAAATCGATACATTAACAGTATGATATTTGAATACGGGACTCATTCCCACGGAAATGCTTTGGACATCTCTAGTAGTCTTACAAAAGATTTTAACTAAAATGTAGTGTTATTTAAATGAAGAAAATGTATTTAAATAGTTACTTCAGTGAGTATCCTACTAATATTATAAACAATGATTCTGCGCGTGGATGGTATGTTTGGATGTTTGTTACTCTTTCACGCAAACCACTTAACAGATTTGAATTAAACTTTCCATTATTATCCATTATACCTATTTATAGATAAAAATGAAACTTTCCGATATTATTATATAAACGAACATTATTATAAAAGACATTGTGCATTCAAAGATGGATGATAAATATTTACTTACTTAGAATACAATAAAAAAGTACTTACCGTAATGTGTGTAGGTAGGTACTAAGTAAGTCCATTGACTTGGAATTGGCAGAATCCACAATATCAGTTGCCATTTAAACAAAAAAAAACGTATAATACAAAGTTGCCAGTTCTACATTACTTTTTAAAAAACCCGACTTTAAAAAACAATCACTATTAGAAAGTCAAATCGACAATTTGATAAAACTCGATTATTTATTTTAATTTATGCAGATTAAAGTTCAGATTAAGTTAATTCTTTCAGATAATAGACAATTTATACTTGATCGGAGATTAGATATACATGTTAACAGTCGAGAGAAGTGTGAAAGACAATGCGTTAAAGTTATTATGGATTTTCTATTCAGATTTGACGTGACTCTTGAACGGGAAGTCATAATTTTGTTACTAATAGTTCTAGTAGCATATTTTCAACGTATTCTTGCAATTACAGCTTTTATGGGAGTATTGGTCTTAAGGTCTATCTACATAGATCCTCCCAAAGTCTATTTATTCTATTGTCTAGAAAATAGACCAAAAACTTTGAGAACATATCTAGAATTTGGAGACTTCATAGTTTATGATAGCTGCACAGCTCCAGCTGCCTGTATTTCGGCTTTTAACCCCTTTCTGTTACACCCTGTATAATATAGTGTGTATACCTACCTATAGGTGTATCTATATTACGAAATGTGTATATTATAGATATTCCGCGAACTTTCACACTATCCTCGCTCACAATCACTCTATTTGCAATTAAATGTTAAATCTATTGTATCTTTTATAACTCCATTGACATTATAATGCATTTAAACGTCTCTAATACGAAGATTCCTTTCACACACCTTTCCATAAAGCTTTAAAATATTACAAACTTATATTTGCTTCCACTTAACACTAAATCCCATACAAATATTACTAAAATTTCAGTTTTATATCCGCAATAAAGTTTGGTTATTGACGCTGACGCAAGATACAACCATTTGTCCGATTCTTGATTGAATATCGATGCATAATCGTAAATACGAATCGATTCAGTAGTTCGAAGAATCGATTTGAAATCGACAATACCGCGTTTAGAGAAAGCACAAAAACATTTTGCGGTTCTGAAAATAAATATGTCATGCAATTTGTTTGTGTTATATTTAGTATTGAGTGTAAAATGAAATTGGTTTGATATTTCTGCGTAGTTCTTTCAACTAATATTAAGAAGATGATTATGTTTTGATTGTATGGCTCGAAGGTTCTATTTGTATGCCATTATTATTTTTATGAATGTTTCTTTTATAGGCCATTCAATATGCTACTTGTACTTATAATAGCGACAAGTTCTGCTATTTGAAGTAACTGTTAACGATATTAACTTTGATTTAATTTAACCTCTTCCTTTTTTTAAGCCTATTATAAAAGAAAAGGAGTTTTGTCGCTTGGACACGGCTAAGCGCAAAAACACACGGTGAAACGCAAATGCAACGCAACTGAAACTGCTAGTTACTTTTGAGTTGCGTCGCAGTTTCTGCTATAGACTTCCTTAGAAAACCACACACGACGCAGCTGAAACGAAACGTTTCAAACTAGTTGCGTCGTGTGTCTTAGGATCCTATTTCAAAGTTAACTGGCTGACTTACTAATAAACTACAAAATAACATTCCCGACTTCATACACATATATCTTTACATATTTACGTAATAATAAGTATCTTAAATAAATACAGCCTAAGCGCCAAAACACACGGTGAAACGCAACTGCAACGCAACTCAAAAGTAACTAGCAGTTTCATTTGCATTGCAGTTCCGTTTTGCCGTGTGTTCTGGGTCTAAGTGTTATTCTGAAGTACAAGCAACATTGTCAAGTTTCATCAAAATCTGTTCAGTGGTTTTTGCGTGAAAGAGAAACAAATATCCTCATTTATATCCATCCTTACATTTACATTGATAAAAGTGTATCAAACATCCCCCTCATCTATCCAACATCGGCACAAATATTGACATTTATAATTGTTGAAATAAGGTTGTATTCTATTTAATTCATAATCATCTTAAGCGCCACCTATTATTGGTTTGAAGAATTAATATTCTCCTTCAGTTGTTTTTTGCTTCTAGAAGATGTCCGATTTACTTTATTTTAGAGAATAAAAGCAAGTTATATTTACAATAACTTATTATTTATTTTAACCATCTCAACAATAATATTAATAGGATTATTTCCAAAAGATCGCTAAAACCACAAATATTACCCGTGAGAACCTACCATAGATCTAAAATACGAATTAGATAGTACATAATTGAACTGAGAAACGCTACCATGGGAAAATTACTCCAATCAAGCGTTGCCATTTCTAGAAATAGTTAGCATCTAGATACAACTGTAAGGACTACTCCGAGTTCACAATAGTTTATTCGATAACTGAAGTGTGCATTGAAATATTTTATTAGTAGGTACTTAATTGTTTTTTTTTAATTCAATCTGAATATTTGAGGAAGATTGCAAACACTATTTTAATGGACAGTTACATAGCTTTTTACCGTGTTCTTACATTGACATATTTTCATTGACATTACAAAAACTACTGAACAGATTTCAATAAAAATTTACAATATTATAAGTTTGCACATCAGAAAAACATATAGGCTACTTTATTTTAAGATATTCTGCAACTTTTCCTAGATATTATGATGATAAATGCATACGATCTCTGAGGAATCTGCCTTTCAAATTCAGGGTAGCTTCTCTCCCAATTTTTTTTTTAATTATTCTTTTTTTCACTATCGTAATTTTCGACATATTCAAGTATAATTTCGAGTTACCTACGAATATTTCTCTGTTTATGACTGAGATTTGTGAAACTTAATTTGAAAAGAGCAACCCTACAGAGTTTCTTGTTAGGTTCTTCTCTGGGGAAAACTGCACTCTTGCGAATCTAGCATTAACTTTAAAAAATGACCCGTCCTAAGTGTTGTCAAAACCTACTGGATTAAATGATTTTTCATTTTCATTTCTATCTACATGCTTTTGAATTATTATTTTTTATGAAGTTGCGGTCAGTCTCTATTTCCTAAATCATTACTTTACTTTGCGATGGAGTAGGATTACTAAATATATCAGTAAATTATCTAACAATGCGACACAAATGCGGCTTCCGGCGGAAAGCAGATAGTATATAATTGGCGTGAAAACTCAATAATTGAAGATAAAAATCAGCGGCTTTGGTAACCAATTACTGGGGCAGTTGTGTGGTACAACGCATCCGAGAGCTGCACACTCGATACCGGCAGTAGAGCCGAGTAACATTCATATCGATGTCGACAAAAACATTTTAAACGAATTTAACATGTTTATACACTTGTTTACACACTTGTTTACACTTTGCATAAGGCGACTGATGAAGCGAAAGAAGTGTGTTTAGATCGTAGCAAGAGGAGGAAATTGATCTCTGCCTACCCCAACGGGAGAGAGGCGTGACAAATATGTATGTAAGTATGTGTACGTAAATATACACTTTACTTTTTATTAACCTCTGTTTTTTTTTCTTATATCACATTTTATCAATACAACTTCTTGTGCTCTTGTCAACAATCATAAGGCGCGTATTTGTAAACTGTAACCGAAAAGATAAAGTAACGAAGTTCTAGTCTGGACGCTTGTTACAAATACTCTTTGATACGCGGCAAACAACGACAATCTTTGACAATCGGCTCGCTGCGAGCCGCTCGGGTCGCTTTCGTCGCATAGGTTCGCAGACCACTTACGCATATGTTTAATTATTAATTATAGAGCAAGCAACGGTTACGATTTCACCTCGCAAATGAAAAATATTATTTTATTATATTAATGAATACACAATACAATATTTCTACTCGTAACGGTCAGAACGCGGCTTGCATCCGCCTTGAATCTGTAGCATACACAAAGTCATCTATCCATATTTTTTTAAAGGATCTTGCTCTGACCGGTTATAAACACCAGCAAAAACATAAAATAATAACTATCGACAATATCGACATATCACCAACCCTAGTACCACACATGCGGTTTTTCAGCGGGCACGGCTCAGCTCTAACAACTCATTAGCGGACCGATCGGTTTTATCCCCGCCAACTGTACATTTGAGGTTAATTGTTTTAATTTGACCTCATAGGTACACTCGACGCAAAAAAACTCTGAACACTATTGGAGTTTTGGTGCGTTTTTATTATCTGTTATTAAAGAATTTAATTGCATATTTCGGTAAATTGTGTTTTAAGTTGGTTGGGGGTTTTTAATAGAGTTATTATCTTAATAATTACTTATTTATAGATAAGAGGTATACTTTTTAATTATATATACATTCTGGTACCTACGTAGTAATCATAGGTACTGTTTTCACATTTAAGTATCATATTTTAGTATTATACTTGACTAGCGCCTGTCCAATGCAATTTTTTTTTATTCTTTTTTTAAGCTTTCTTTAACAGTAATGGGCCTTTTATTAATATTTTATATATTAAGGTAATTAAGGGACTAATACACAAGATATTAAGATCAAACCTCTTTGCTCGCTGTCAAACTTAACGACTATCACGGACTTGAGTATAAATATCACACATTTAACAGATCTAGTCATTTTATTACCAACTAGCTGTCCCGGCGAACTTCGTCCCGCCTTAGAATGAACTTTATTATGTAGGAATAAAGTTCAAATTGACTCTACATTTTAGTAAGAAAACATTTGTATGGGAAAAAGAAAAGGTCTGTTTTAGGGCTTTCCCGGCAATTATTCGATTTTTTCTCACCGTAAGAACCATCCTTGGACTTCAATGAACATTTTAAAAAAGAATTAGCGAAATCGGTCCAGCCGTTCAGGCGTGATGCCGTGACAACGGAAAACGGGTTTCATTTTTATATATGTCAATATTAAATGTCAATAGGTTAAAATCTTGGATAAATTGATGTTGACTATCGCATAGGCTGCCCGCGACTTTAAGCATTTATTGTCATAAAATATATGTAAAGGATATAAGTATTGTAAAGTTTCATTAAAATCTGTTTAGTGGTTTTTGCGTCAAAAAGTAACAAACTTTTAGCCATCCATTAATCGGCACAAACCGATATCAATAATGTTAGGTACTAGGAAGTTCAATTGACAGATGTTTAGCGATTACTAACACATAAATCTTAGTAACATGAATATTATAAATTATACACTTAAATACCCACAATCACTATAAAAAAAACACCAAACGTCGCAGACAATCCGCAAAATCATTAAATAACGAGAATTCCCAAAAATCCAAAAGGCATTTCTCAAACAATCCAACACCAATTACTTCGGACATTGCTAACATGTCGCGGTGAAAGCGCAAAATTGGTATTTTATCGTGTGTCCGGATCCATGTGACGGGAAGACCGCTCAAATATACAAATATTCGCCGTCGTGTATCGATACAATCGCTCGAATACTCCGAATATCGAGCTCGCATCGGACGGTTTACTAAAGGTTCTAGATTGCTGAAAATTGTTTTTATTTTAGTATATTTTGGTTAAAGTTGGCTAATCAAAATATAAAGTTTTAAAACTGGTTTTGAATCGAGTATGCACGAATATATTAAGCATCTTAAGCACATATCAAATGGAATAAATACAAACAAACGTATATTACAAAAATATTATAGAGAAATACTAGCCTGCAATAGGTATATTTATTATTCTTTATGCGTTACGCTCACAATTTTATTACAAATCACTTTATGAATCTCATATTTCTAAAAAAAAAAGAGAAAATACAAGTTTAAAATAAATATTAAACTTATAAGCTAACATAATATCGTCGAGAACAATTCGAGAAAACAAAGGTAGCGTCAAAAACTTGAGGTAACATCCAAAGCTCGCGTGAACGATGCCATCGTCTCGCCCAGAATCGAATACATTATCTCGAATGAAAGAATTTCACTCGAATAATTTGTTTCCGAACCGAGAAACTTCGAGCATTATGGTAATGTTTTTTAAATGATTTAATTTCTAAACAAAAGTGGTTAAGTGGTTAGTTGTGGGGTTGTAGTTAATTTTAATATTGGCTGATTGAAAGATTTGTATGTTGCATATTTTGCGTCGTGATAGTTAAGAATGTAAATTCATTCATCTGTACAAACTTTTATATATTAGTAGCAGAAAAGGGTTATTGTAGTTACCTTGCTTGCCATGACGTTGGTGGTAGGTTTGATTCCAACTGGAGACAAACATTGCTGTGATTAAAAGAGATGTTTGTCTCAAGTGTGGGTTTTTGTGTATAATATATAAGTATGTATACCTACCTATTTATAGAAAACTACAATTATTAATTATATTAAAATATACATACCTATACTTGCTTATTAGCAAGCTTTTAGGTTTATCTACACAGATCCGGGCCGTGGCCCGTCAGTAGGGAAAACAATACGTCGTCATGTCATGACAACGTGTCCGAGGTGTCCGTTGGTGTGAGGCACGTGTGAGGTTAATGGTGATCTATGTAGATATACCTTTACTTCTATTGACATGGGCAGAATATACAAAGGTAGTAGCTATTTAAAAAAAAAGGTTAGGTTAATCTCATTCTATTCTTAACCGGTGAATTTTCTAAGTACTTATACAAATTATGTAAATGTCTAAGCTATCGTTTATTTTACATAATAACGCTTACAAGACAAGGAGCATTCTGTGAAAACGTTTATGTACTTACTCGTACTTTATACAGGGCGATGATCTAAGGTTAATCTAAAGCATCGTGATTACAAAAAAAAGTTTAAATATAGGTCTAGAACTAATTTCATTAATCTATATTAGTTCTAAACCTATATTTAAACCTCATTTTGGTAAGTATGCTGAACAATTTTTAACATGATAGACCGAAATATGTCAAAAAAAATAACCTCTCAATTAGACATGCGACAGACATGGTGGACCAATCCCATTATAGAACTGGACGGAGAGTAAGGAGGCCTTTGCCCAGCAGTGGGACGGGCTATCTATTACATCTTGTATAAGTACATTATTTGGTCAAGACTAGGGTAATTATATTATATTCTAGTCTACAAATTAGACCTAGAACCCTGTATATTCTAGGATACCTAGACTCTATAACTTGTTCAATACTATGTTGCTTAAGCACTATACCTAGGATGTATTTATTTATTTTTTATTTATTTATTTATTTAAGGATATCCACAGCTTAACTATAAATAAGGTAACATAAAAATAACGTAGTAATATGTCTTCGCCAATCACGGATACCACAACTTATTTAACATGTGTGAACTCTATTTCTATTTTAACAACCAAGAAAGATAAATAAGGTACTGCCCTTTAAAAAAAAAAAGTACATAAATAATAAACTATAATGTATAATGACATCATACGTGCTTATTTTATTAATGGCTTCAATGGTCTGATACTGCATGTCCATTCAAGAACTCTGGAGCCCAAGTCTGCAAAATATTATTCTTAGTTGTTTGCGGCAGAGTGTCAATGTCGGCAGAGTGTCAATGTCGGCAGAGTGTCAATGTCGGCAGAGTGTCAATGTCGGTTTTTTTGACACATTTGGTCGCGATCGCTGTACGGTACTACAAGGATCTATTTGCACTTGATTGACATTGTCAAGAGGGCGTAGGTGGTGAATAAATAACTCAAAATAATGACAATTTATAAGATGATATCGTTAGTTCCGATTTTGCCGTTGCGCCAAAAAATCCTTGTAGCACTGGAAGCCATTGTTTAGAAGAATACCAAATGTGTCAAAAAATGTTATTGACACTCGTCGACACACAATTGAGGCTATTTTAAATTAGCAGAGTGGGCCTCTGGTGAAAATCACCGTCATTCCCACGGTAAAGCAAAACGACATGAAACAAATTAATTCTGTATTGAAAAAACAAACGGTATACGCAAAATAAACGGCCTATAAAAGGGGTTGGACAAAAAACAATGAATGCGCTCTTCGAAAAATTATATAAGTCGATTAATACAATTTTTCATCGATAGTTTAGGTATATTATGTCATTTTACAATCGTTTTTATTGCAAACTTCAATATTTATAAAATGGTTTTTACACTTTTAAACCAAATCCACTAATCTTTGCATTTTTTTAATTATTTTTTGGACACGAATGTAGATGAAGCGAAAGAGGTGTGTTTGGATAATAGCAAGTGGAGGGAAGTGGAACCCTACCCTAAAAACTAAAAGGAGAAAAGGAGAACTAAAAGGAGGGCCTTAATAATAAGTGTTTAATTTTGTCGTTTACATACCATAATTTTATACGATAGTAGCAATGTTACAAGAAGGTGAAGTAGATATTATGAGTGAATCTAAAAAAAATTCAAAATTGAGATACAACCTTTTTCAATAGATGTACCAATATAGAGTTTGGTAAAGTGTAGGGCTGGCAGGGGGTGAAGTAAGGTCCGAAGGGGAAGGGTTGCAATATTGCTGGACAATGGCCAATTAACGCTGCCCACAATTAAATCAGACTGGGTTGGGACCAAGGCTTCTTAATGGGATTTATATAGAGGGGATAATACCCATTAAAAAAAAATTTCATGTTCAATGAAATAGGTAGGACTCGTTTCACTTATATTGTTATTGTTAGATAAAATATAGATTAATAAGTTATTCGTGAATGAGAGCCGAATAATTGATCTGTATTTTTTAGGCTAAATAGAAGTTATACAAATATTATACAATAAGTCATTCAATATAATCAGCCATTATATGAAACTATTCAAACTTGATCGTATTAAAATATCGTAGTTATTTACTCGTAAAAACATGATTTTTGGAATATCTAGCAAAGGTGGTAGAAAATAGACAACAATACTTTATTGCACACAAAGACATACAGACATAACCTATAACTATATCATTGTATGCAATGGCCGCCTTATCACAAAGAGTGATAGTTCTCTCTCTCTCTCTCTCATCGTGGAAGGAAAAGTAGAAGGAAGACAAAAGAGAGGGAGACCACGAAGGACATCCATAGACCAAAAAAAGAGGGAATAGAAGTTGTGTCGTATCAGATGCTCAAACGTACTGCAGAGAATAGAGAAGAGTGGCGCAGATTCCACCGTCAAGAGTGACGCTCTTAAATTAATGTTGATGATCTCTTCAAGACAATCTTATGAACAGTTTAAAGTAGACTATAGTAGTGCAAAGTGGTATTAACATCACTATATAATTCCCAATACTAGTATATAGGAGCGCCCACACGTCCGCGGTGTATTGTTCGGCTCAATTCCATCGAGTTATTATTGCAGATAGCATTTTATTTATAATACCGACACGTGAGAACAATGTATACCCAGCTTTAATGAAAGTTACCTGCTGACTATAGTTTATTTACTTTATTACAAAAGACTTAAATAATAAACATAATGCTTTATCTGTTATATTTCTTTAAGCCTTTCTTACCAAAACTCAAATAAAAAATACAATTTTAACATAAAGTAAGTGTAAATAAAAGAAATCAATATTTAAAAAAAAACCATTCCCTATTTTATACTAGAAACATCAACGAAGATATGCCAAAAAAAAGTGAAACTGAATCAGATCAGAGGTTAATAAAATTCAACCACATTTGAAAATGGTAATAAAAAATAAGCCCTTAAATGATAAAACTTACATTCAAACAAACAAAACAAGACGTAACAAATGATTATGTAACAGAAATGTAAGCAAAACTACATTCTCATTTTAAAAGAGAAAATAAAAGAAAGAAATCTCGAAGCAAACAAAAACATTTGACGATCGTGAAATGTTTTAACAGCTTGACATTTACCACAGATAACACAATTCCCGCCAAAATTGGCAACAAAGGAACCTCCTCAGACACAAAACTACTTACATTCTAATTTCAAAAGAGAAAACAAAAGAAAGAAATTTCGAATGCCCACAGACCTCAAAACAAAAACATTTGACGATCGTGAAACTTTTTAACAGCTGACATGACCATAGATAAAACAATTCCCGCCAAATGGGCAACAAACCTCCGCAAACTCGCTACGTGAACACAGGCTGTTCTGTGAAGTATAATCATAATAATTAAATGTCGCAATGGCGCTTATCAACCGGATACAAGGGGCTACTGACCAGTCTCCGTCATTTTCTCTAACGCACTGCTTTTGTGTGGTGTCCTTTTTGCGCAAGGTACATTGCGGGTTTTTTATTTTTAGTGGAACTGCATTTTTGTAGCTGTTAATTTTAAAAAGTACCTACTCGTATATCAATATTATTAGTTATAGGTAATTACATAATACCGAAAGAAAAATAAAACACCGAGCAAGTGTGAGACGGACTCGCTCCCGTATGGTTCCATAGTGGTGCCACGTAATTGTTATCACTTTTCTATTTTAAGTATTTGTTGTAGCGCAGTGGCATCGTTAAAAGATCATTTGTGACAATTTCAATGCCCTAGCCATAGGATAGAGATACATCCTAATGTAATGACAGACGAACGATCAGCCAACTGAGTTATAGAGTTCCGTGTTCACCCTTTAGGTACAGTCAGCATCATAAGTTGATGAACACAGTAAGATTTTCAAAAGTAATATGCACCATTATTAGACATAAATCCTTACTTATTTTCGTTATTTTGAACCTCTTGGATGTTCATTAAACTCTGGAGTATTTTTAGCTAAGCAATTTTACGTGTTACAATGGTGTATTTTAGTTTTGAAAATCTGAATGTGTTCATTGATTTATGATACTGACTATACTTACGGAATCTTAAAAACTCAGGAGGCAACGTCGAATTGTAAAGACTACAGTATATCAAGATATAATCAATCGCTTTTACGTGAAAGAGTAACAAACATCCTTACATCCATGAACCAAATAATACCACAGCAATGTACACCAAACCAATCGATAAACTAAACTCCAACCCAACTACCACAGTACAGAAAAGTGTCAGAGCAAAACCAGTTAGGCAAATTATCTGCAAAGAATCAGTGACTCCACCTGCCTCAACCCGTCTTCATTTACTTATTTATGTATGCAAGAATTTGCAATTGCCGCGCGTGATTAGCTGTATTTGTTAGGCTGTGCAATTGTTTTGTTTTCGAAATATTATTTATGGCGGTTCGTGGAATGCTCGAAGAAAATTATGAAGTAACAAAGTACTGATTTAACGGGATTTTATTTTAGAATCCACAGTACAACGCAACGAACAAGCAGAAAGGTAAAGTTAGATTATGTGACATTGACATTTTAAACTTCGAACTCAAATTATGACATCTGACTTAGGTCAATGAAAAACGGAACATATTCGTTTAGTCCAGGCTAGTATCCCTGTGCTATGGATGACCCAAGACAAACACTCAAATACCCAGACCTGAAACATTCAAAAAATCATTAATTATCTTTCCAGCTGGGATTCGAACCAAAGATACTCCAAGTGGCAGTCCAACATCACTATGTTGGACTGCCACTTGGAGTATCTTTGGTTGGTCACTACCAAGAAGGCTCAAAAGGGTCATCTTTGTTGATTGTTGACTGATAAAAATATTCTTTGGATTGCTCATTACAATTTATGAACAGTACAAAAAACTATGGCAACTTATTTCACAAAGTGTTATTAAAAAAGAAAAAAAAACAGATCATTTCGATTTCGTAGATTCTCAGGCTATCTATGAAAAAAAAAACAAATGACAAACGTTACGTGAAAAGTGTGATTTAGAGAAAACGCTCTACAAAACAGATAAAAGCCGATTATCTCTTTCTAAAGACCGATGTTTAATATTTTCTGGCACGGTCCATAAAAAGTGTGCAATAGAGAAAACGCTCTATAAAACCGAAAAAACCCGATTATCTCTTTCTAAAGACCGATGTCTTAAACTGTCGGGCAAAGCACTTACTTACGCATCCATTTACATAGTTATAATTTCGACAGCGTGTATTCAGATCATTATATTTTTAATTAGGATCCACGCTGGGTTGGAGATTGAAAAATCTCATTGCTAGCCTTAAAATAACATTACAGTGTATTTGTTATTGTCTTTAAAACAAAATTAATATACGCAACGGCTATGTAAATTAATTTTATTGACAGCTTCGTTAAGGAAGAGTTTTTAATCGACTTTTGTATTTGTTTTTGGGATTGATGCAGATGTTTTTGGGTTAAAAATTTAATAAAGTAATGATAAAATGTTGTCTCCAGATCCAACCATTATTTGATATGTAGTTTAAAATCATAATAAATACGTATATTATACATACATATCCATCACGCCCCTAACCAATCGGAGTAGGCAGAAACCACAAAAAAACCACAGAAACCGCAGAAAAACACAATAGCTACGTTAATATGCCTTAAATATTATAAATGTCAACGTTTGTGCCGACGGATGTGATCCATCGACAAAAGTGAACAAAAAAACTAGATTTTTCCAATCTATCTTATCCATCATAGACATATGCGTTTAAAAGCACAATCTTAAAGAAAAACAGATGAATCTAAATAAATAAAATCAACTGAGACCACAGTAAAATCGAATCAAAAGAGATTACGATAAGAATCATTCTAGACGCACTCAGCTCTAAAAACAAACAAAGTTGCTTATATTTAGTTGCAGAAAGTCTCATTAAGTTATATGTCCGTTAAACATCATGCCGCCTTATTCTGATATTAGACAATAATAGAGACAGCTATAGTTGTAATGGAGAGTTAGTTTAAATGATGTCTCTGCAACGGAGTGTAAGCCTCTTTTGTGGAGATATTAAAGGGCACAAATGAAATCGCATACTTAGCTGTATCTTTTAGATATTTTTGATGTGGTTGGACAAAGTATTGGGTTAGGGTCGGGTTACACTCAAAAGTCAAAATGAAATACTTTTATCCCAAATTAGTTCAGCTCCTCTCGAGATATGCGCTGACATTAATGGAAATACCTTTACGCATAAGCAGTTGAACCTTTGTGAACATCTATCTTACCTTATCTAGCCGTCAGTGTCCCACTGCTGGGCAAAGGCCTCTCTCCTCTTTCTCCACGATTCTCTATCATGAGTCGCCTTTACCCAGACATGCATGAAGATGTCCAGCTTTATGAATCCCGCCATATCAAAACAAATTTAAAGGGTTATTCATAAGCTAACGTCAAAAAATTTAGAACTGCGCAACAAAAATAGATAGATTCTTGGATGGCAATGCTTATCCTTTGGCTAAGGAAGCTGCCAGCTCTCTGACAACCCCTACCTTATTCTCCCTCTATATTTTGGTCCATTTTTTTTAATGCTAGCTTAACTTTTATAAACCAAAAACCTAACTTCATAGAATCCACAATTGTCCACCAAGCTTAAATAATGAAAGGACAGTGTGGGTATCGTAATATTTGCGAATAATCCGCAAACAAGTAATAGTATACGCGGTACGGACTGGGAACAGCCGCCGAGATAAAGAAAATATCAAGACTATTATAGCCCGTCGCACGCATGTCTTTCTTACGTTCGATTTGAGTGGATCGACGAGTTTCTTGATTTGTTAGTGTTATATTATACAATCTGCGAAGGATTCTTTTCCGAGGCAAACTGCTACTTTTGCGAATCTTGCTGTAAATCATCGATATTATTTCAAACATCATTAGAGCGTCGCTCTGTCGGTAGAATCCTCGCCACTCTATTCTCCGCTGTCCGTTTGAGCAACTGATACGACACAGCTACCTTTATTTCAAATGCTGAATATTTTCCTCTTTTATGAAATTTGTACTTATGCAGAAATTTCTTTAAGAAATACAAAGCAGTACATGTTTTAACACTTCTTTTAATAAAAACCTAAGCCGGTGGTATGAAAAATATGACATCGATAGGGGTTCAATAAAAGAATCTAGTTTTACAGTTGGAGTGCTACCGATAGCATTAAAATTTAATATTCAATAATTTTTGGGTGATGATATATCCACTTTAATCGTATAAAAGACTCTAGTGGAATAGTTTATTTTCATATTTTTCTTCAGACATTCCTTTTTAAAAGGATTTTTTTTACTAAAGTCACATCCACACAATCCTTTCTCTTCAATCGAGTATATCTTTTGTAGTTTCGCATGCACCGTGCTGTCATACCGCTGGCCTTAGCGAATTAACACCGAAGTAAAACCACAGTATGTACACGCCTTTTACTGTACCGCTTTACACACTGTATTAGAGCTATTACGCACTTGCGTTTGGAACGCCTTGTTTTGTCAATGGAATGCACTATGTTTATATCATTACTTTATTGATTATTATTGATGTAATTTATAGTAAGAAGCTGTTTTACTCATTTATTTGTAATTATTCTACGTGTAATTTAGATAAAGCCACTTAACAAACCTACTCGTTGGAGCAATCTGTAAATAAGTAGGCCAGTTTGTATACAATAAATAAATAGAGCGATTTCGTTTTAAAGTCAAAAGTCAAATCAACTTTATTTCATAGGCGAATCTATTGCACTTGAACATTTTGAGAATAGGTATATCTATAGATATTTTAAAAGCTAACGTTAAATCGACAAAGTAGCAGTTTTTCTAAGAGAAGATTCTAGCAAAGCAATCTCATCTAGTCAGGAGTACCCTAAACCGACGACGTGCATGTATGAGGCATTTGATAAATGTGGATGAAGCTGAAGAAGTATGTTTGGATCGTAGCCAGTGGAGAGAAGTGGTCTCTGCCTATCCCGATGGTAAAGAGGCATTGGTTTCCGCCTGTCCCTATGGGAGAGAGGCGTGACGGATATGTATGTAGGTGTTTAGGTATGAATAAGTTGGTGTAAACGTAATCAACATCATAATTTTCATATTATGTAATATGTACTGACAATTATTTGTAGGCACCTCTATTTAGTCGGGTTATACAGTCAGGATTTGAAACGAGAGGAAATTATTATTCCAGACTGCTTTAGAAAACAACGGGAACCTTACCCACACTATAAAGTCTTAACAAAAAACTAGTAGTAATAAAATAAGGCGTACGCACACATTGGATTGCCGCGTCTATCGCGTCAAGTCTTCGACTGGCCTTATATGCTGCACAATGGGCTACGTGCTTTGCGGGACATTGGATGTAGAACGTAACTTGGGATGAAATGTTTTATAAATAAAGTTATCATCTTTTCACTCAATATTAAACAACATTGCGGCAGACCGCGGAAAAGGTAGCGGGAAGAGCTGGACAACTAATGCTATCTACAAACCAAAGCCGCCGGCACGCCGCCGACCTAGCCCGGCGGCTTTACGTCATACGAATGGCAGCTCTCAAAAAAGCCGGCGGCTTTGGTGTGTAGACCATTAAATACCTAGGAGCAGGTAGCTCGAGACCGAACGTCATGGCGGATAAAGAGAGAGGCCTTTGCCTAGCAGTGGGGCACAAATTGCTAGTTTGAATTTAGATAACACATACCTACCTGACACTCTTTTTTCTCATCGAGAAAGGCAGAGACGACTTCACTTCTTCATCCATATTCATCAGTCTCATCGGTTTAGGGTACTCTTGACCTTTAATACATACCTACCTACATACATACATATCCGTCACGCCTCTCTCCATTCGTTGTAGGCAGAGACCACTTGCCTCCACCTGCTACGACCCAAAAACTCTTCTTTCTCTTCATTTAGATTCATCAATGGTCTTTTATATAACAAAATATTGAATTGTGACTTGAAAACTCCAAGAATACACTCGCTGCAACATTACGTTCTACCTCAGTGCGTGTAGAGTAGAGAAACGTGAAAATCACTATTTATAGTCGGTTTGACGAGCTATAAATCTAACGACAGCCTGTCCGCCATTGTAATCCACTGCGATTGTTAAACTTATTGAATCTAGGGACACAATCCGATCGTCGATTGTCCACCGCTCTGTTAGGTTTTATTGCCTAGAGTGGGCAATTAAATTATGCTTTGATGGGTGTAGGCCAGCTTTTCAGTTTGCTGTTAGATTAATGGACTTGTATGTCTTTAAGAGCGCTATTTATTTTGTGTATTATTAAATTAACGTTTTTACCCACAATAGAGTTCCCTGTGTTACGAAGAGTGTGTTTCTCTTCACACTCATGCCTGTAACAGTTTTAACTCAGCATTCAAATTGACCTGAGTGGCAGACGAATGCGCCAGCCAAGTCACCAATTTAAATTAAAATACTGATGTATTTTGACAATAATTGTTTTCTATAATGCTGTCTACACACCAAAGCCGCCAGCATGCCGCCGGGCTAGGCCGGCAGCTTTACGTCATACGAATGGCAGCTATCAATAAAGCCACCGGCTTTGGTGTGTAGATACCAAAAAACGTTACTTATAATTAATAATTAGGTAAATAAATTACCAACAGAATATACAGCGCTACATTGATTAAGTAGTCACGAATTTCGCGCGTAGATACTAAATTACGCAAGTCATAGACAAAGGTATAAAGGTGTGGTGTTAACAATAGCAAGGCGTGAATTGCGTAGGACTCCGTCATTATAACAAGTGGTATATAACAACAGATGTTTTGTTGTATCTTATGGTATCTACACACCAAAGCCGCCGGCTTTTTAGACAGCTGCTATTCGTATGACGTAAAGCCGCCAGCCTAGCTCGGCGGCATGCCGGCGGCTTTGGTGTGTAGATAGCAACAGAATAGGCTTTTAAGCAGTAGGCGGTTCGGCCGTTTCCGCCGGTTGGTGTACGAAACATCTTGCCAATTTGCTCATAGCTAAGCATCGGTACCATTTTAATTAAAAAAGAAATAGGTAATTGCAAAACTCCGATACTGGCAGAATTGCTTATAAAGCCTAACCACATATCAAGGTACAATTTTTTTTTATTGACAGACAGAGACTGATAGAGAATCCTTCATTCTATGAATTAATTAAATTGTTAAGATTTATGTAGATTATTTATTTTATTATGCTATCTACACACCAAAGCCGCCGGCATACCGCCGGGCTAGGCCAACGGCTTTACGTCAAACGAATGGCAGCTGTGAAAAAAGCCGGCGGCTTTAGTGTGTAGATAGCATAACTCTCTTGCCATTTTTAGTTATAACAAAATAGACAAACTGACAAATTAGACAAAAGTAAGAACCAAAAATAAAAAATAAAACACTTTCCTTAATCAAAACAACTAGGTACCTTCTTCTTAATAATAAGTACCTATCTCTGTACCTACCCACAATACCCAAGCAATAAAACTGATTAGCCACGTAAACTACCATCAATATAAATGAAACATTTATTTTAAAATGATTCCCGCTTAGCTGAATCCAGTTTTATCTGAATTCATGTACCATGACGACTGATTCGTCTCTCGATTTACGAAGTTACGTAACTCAGATTTTGACACTTTTCACACAAGACAAAAAGCATTTTTTTTTGTCATTTGAAATTTTTTGAAAAAAAAATGATTTTATCCCGTCTGAAATGAATCAATCTTTGATGCAACAGTAAATAAATAGAAAATGTGCCACAATAGAAATGATGACTACATTCAAAAATGCAAAAAATAATTAGTCCATCTTTTAGGCTATTAAAAAATATTTGAAACATATTTTTTACCAGATCAAATACATAAATAAATACAAAGATACAGAACATCAAAGTTACGGAGTGCGTATTGACTTCACTCCTAGGTAAAAATCCTAATGAGGAATGACGTCACGAGCAACTTTAACCCAGTGTATCTTCGTCATTTTTAGTTTAAGAGAAAAAAGAGAAAATACGTGTCGAATATTTTAAAGTAATGTATGTGATGAACTAATTTTTTTTTTTTGTCATCATGCCCATCGCAGGTGCGTAACGTCCCTAAAAGCCTCAGAAATGTGTACAAACAAACTGCACCATTTGGTAAAAAATGAACGTAAATATATAGATTTTTTTGTTACTGAAAAGCCTTTTTACCTAACGAATTTTCATAAAAAACCAAGATACGTCGGTTCATGAATTCTACGTATTTTATGGTAGTAGGTATTTTTATTTTGATTTTACCCCAAGATGGATGCCGGTTGCCATTTTGAAAAATGTCCTCGGCACGTCTTGAGGTACGTCGCATAAATTAAGTCTCGCTTTTGTGTAGAATGTAAGGTATTTAACAATCACTCTGTTGGTTTTAATGAGGATTTATCTGAGATAAGTTTTTGTTTGTGGCTCTTTTACTTTGTTGCTATTTAGGTTCGATGTTTTGTTTGTTGGCTATTAGATTATCTATAGTCAAGATATCGATTGGGATTCTGCCAAAAAAAATCATTGTCTATTTCGATTTCATTTTTTTGACATTTTATAAATATAGATGTATTTTTTACAATTTTCATGATTAATTTTGGGGTTGGGGTTATGTTTATGTTGATGTATGGACGTGAGGCCGTTTTCTTCCGCACAAAAACTACTGAACAGATTTTGATGACACTCAATAAAGTTAATTTTATGGTAGTATAATAATATGGTAATGGCAATATTGTAAACTAATTATCATTTTTATAGGGTCTTGATTTTTTCTTTCTAAGGCATGACATCGATAAATGCATCCGAAGTCGCGGGCAACCTCTAGTTAATAACAAATTAAATTCCCACTGTTCTCCACAAGTGCTACCTAATAACAATTAAATATATTTACAACTAGTTATTATTTTATTTCCAATAGATATAAAATCTATACTTGGACTATAAACGTTGCATCCAGTAGCATCTTTAATGAATTTTTTATTGCTAATTATTATTTTATGGCATCTTATATTAAAACAATAGGAAATATGGTTTAGGAGACCACAGCTGTTCTATGCTACCTACATACCAAAGCCGCCGGCTTTTTTGACAGCTGCCATTCGTATGACGTAAAGCCGCCGTCCTAGCCCGGCGGCATACCGGCGGCTTTGGTGTGTAGATACCATTATAAATGAGATTATTTTTGTTGTAAAAATGCGTAATGATTTCCTAATGCCACGTTATACTATAACAAAATCGGAATACAATTTTATGTACGTATTGCTTACTTTAAAAAGAAGAATAGTTGCAGATTTAAAAAATATCTCTTAATAAATAAATACTAAGGTACTTTATATACTTTAATAATAATTGGGTACATGAATAGTTGTCTGGAACAGATCACTTTTAGTGATAAGGCCGCCTTTGCGCACAATGTTTTAGTTTTAAGTTTTATTTGTATTTCTTTGTGTGCAATAAAGAATTTCTATCTATCTATGAATAGGTACCTACTCTATTAATAAGCGTTATTTTTAATTAATTCTACTTTCAAAAAACATTTTCAAACAAAGTTCGATCTTAAGAATAATAATAACAAAATAATAAAAAGTTTTTTTCTTCCACGCAAAGGTCACAAATAAATACAAAACAAGACACAATCATCAAATGACTTCGGTTACCAAACATGCTAATTTTAATTTCAACCATCTCTTAGACTAAAAACACCTTATGTTACATTACAGTATCTTAAAACTTAAAATAGTATATAGTATACGTCGAAGCAAAGTGCATAAAAGCCTAAACAGGCTTTACCCAGAATAAATTAACTTGATTCCCAAACAGTATACACTCTCATACTTTTCAAGTATTTAGTTAATTCTGTTACGCTGATGCAGCATAATTTTTCCACAGACAAATAAAATTAGTTTTTTTTATATAGTCTGTCGGTGACATTTTTTTTTAAATTTACTAATGAGGTTAGGCTTTGACGACACTTTGTTAAGGTGTACACTAAAATGAAGTAAGGTTGATTTCTCAAATATTTTGAGCCGTGTTTCTTTGGAAAAATACAATACAATACAAATACTCTTTATTGCGCAAATGACGCAGAGATAAAAAAATAAACAATACAATCGATACATAAAAGTAGCAGCAGGTAACCATTGTTAGGGAGCAATATCTTCCAGGCAACATTAGGAAAGTAGCTTTAAGTTTCACGATTGAATAGTGGTCTATTTACTTTATTTACTTTACTTTATTTACTATACTTTATTTTTTTTTACTTTCCTTTTTTTTGTTGCTGTAGGTACTATACTATTTGTATTTTGGCTTGATAAATGATTTTTGTAATACCCTGTATACAAACAGCGCGATTTTTAAATATAAACAAAAAAAAATCGAAACTTAAATCTCTCATAAACAATTAACGTCTATCAAGTCAAATGCCTCGGGCAGCTTCGGGCGCGTTCGGGTGTTCCCGGCAGGTCTCGTAATTGCGCGTACGCTGCCCCGCTACAAAATCGCCTCAAGCGACCACTACTGTCGCTACTGAAGTAAAATAATTTGTTTATGGTAAATAGAAAAATAATTTGTAATTGTCTCATTATAATATTAGGGTGGGAAAGTAATGAATGCGTGGGAGGGGCGCAATTTTTCATTTTTATTGAGATTTATTTCAGTTAGGTAGCTTTATAAAGGTCTATGTGCAGTGCGTGCCGGGCCCGGGCCGGGTCGTGTGTGAACGAATCCATAGAAAATGTATGCAATGATATTTTTTTCACACCTGACGGGCCCCGGCCCGGATGTGTGTAGATAGATCTTAAGTTAGATAACCCTAAACGGACGTGCATAAGACGATTGATTAATGTGGATGAAACGAAAGAAGTGTGTTTAGATCGCAGCAAGTAAAATGATGAGGTCTCTGTCTACCTCGGTGGGAAAGAGGTGTGACAGATATATATAAGTCAAGCTCAAAAATATAACAATTCTTAGGATAATGCTCTTTTCGAAAGACATTGCTTTAACATGAAAAAAGTAGGTAATTGTTTTCTGCAATTTATTATAGGTAGGTTGTTTTCATCTTTCTAAAATAGGTATTTTTTTTGTCTATCTACACAGAATCGGGCCGTGCCCGTGACGGGTCCGGGCCGTGGCCCGTCAGGAGGGTAAACAATTCGTCGTCATGACAACCGGACTCGTTCTCATGACGACGTACTTATTGTTTTCCCTCCTGTCGGGCCACGGCCCGGACACGTCCCGGGCACGGCGTGTCCGGTTGTCATGACGACGAATTGTTTACCTCCTGACAGGCCACGGCCCGGACCCATCCCGGCCCCGGATCTGTGTAGATAGACCTTAAGAGGTACAGGGACGTACTTTTTTATGTTATCCTTTTCGTTCTGTACTTAACTATTATTAAAACCCCCTAACACTTACTTATTCAGTCTTGACTTCGCCAGACATGATAATTCCTAGGTACCTAAAGCTAGCCTAGGACTCACAAATGTATAAAACATAAACTTTCATTAAAATTCTCTACAAATCACACCCTCGACATGTTATAACGTAATTGAAGGGGTAGGGTTGTCACTTATATTAAAAAAGAAACAATTTATTATTTATCTGATGAAAAAGTAGATTAACAAAAAAGTTTGATTCACTTTTTTTAGATAGCTCAAAAAAATTCTCATAAAATTTCTACCAAAATGGTAGGTTGCAATTCATTAAATAATTGACAACCCTAAATATGACAAGGCACCGCGACAGTCACAACTCTAGCGACTTACAAGACAGGAGTTCAATGAATAAATTAGAGCCCACCTAGGCACTAAGAAATTACCTACTTTGAATAAAATTACTTATTGTAAACTTGTCTTGGTAAAAAAATTTTTTGCCAAAAAAGAAACAACTTCAAAACGGAAACTAAAAAGTATGAAATAAATTAACTTGTAAAGCAAATTTCGAGTTTATAAGTGACTAAAAGTAACATAAACAAATACATAATTATGTCTTTAAAATTTTTGAAGACGGTGCCACCTGTTTCCTTGAGATGTGAAAAAGATTGATTATAAGTACCTATATTAGGTACCTATATCTAGTTATTGTTTTAATTGGCACCGTCTTCAAAAATTTTAAAGGCATAATTATGTATTTGTTTATGTTACTTTTAGTCACTTATAAACTCGAAATTTGCTTTACAAGTTAATTTATTTCATACTTTTTAGTTTCCGTTTTGAAGTTGTTTCTTTTTTGGCAAAAAATTTTTATTTCACATTTTTTAGTTTCCCTTGACTGGTCTTCATTTTCATTATCAGACTCCTAATAACAGTCACAACCTATTTAGATGAAAGGTCTCAATAATATAAGTTAATCAAGCCCAAACACAAAGTACTTGCTGTAAACCGTTGTCGAGTTCCGTCGACTGCATTTCCGCTCCATCATCAGGTCAACGTCAGACCCTCATTAAACATTAGGGCTTTAAAATTCTTATTATTGCATAATATTAAGAAACACACAGTCGCGATGCAATTTTTCGAGTGTTTCCCTCGATATCTCCAGGTTTCCACCATCAGGTCCTGGTTTCCTTACCATGGGACCACCCTTGGGATACCCCCTTTCTAACAAAAAAAGAATCATCAAAATCGGTTCATAAACGACGAAGTTTTGCGTGGACATAAAAAAAAAAAAAAAAAAAAAAAAAGTTTTTGAAGTCGTTTAATAAAGTATACTCGGTAACAGTAAAGGGACGATAAAGAAAATGCTCATCGGGAATCATCGCGTTTCCGAATACATACGAATGCTAATTTCCATGTACATCAATTATTAGATTTATCGACCATGGAATTTGAATTTGGTTCTTTAATTAAGTTTTTTATTGTTGTTTTATTTTGATTTTAACCACGACTGACAAAACAAAGGTCACTCATTAGATGTGTGCGACACAGATTTTGCTCCTTAAATGAAGTCATAGTTATCTTTTGAAAATCTAGAAGTTTTTGATATGAAATTTCCACTGAGAGTCCTGTTTAAAATCCTTTCACCATAACTATTCCACATACCTAAAATAGTCAATCTAAATACCTAAAAATTTAGCCTATTTATCTCGTATGAGGTAAGAGTAGGCTCGTGCTCCTGAAGTGCGAACCTTAAGCGCCAAAACACACGGTAAAACGCAACTGCAACGCAACTGAAACTTTTGAGTTGCATCGAAGTTTCTGCTATAGACTTACTTAGAAAACCACACACGACGCAACTGAAACGAAACGTTTCAAGCTAGTTGCATCGTGTGTTGTTTTCTATAGTTGAAGTCTATAGCAGAAACTTCGACGCAACTCAAAAGTAAGTAGCAGTTTCAGTTGCGTTTCACCGTGTGTTCTGGGTCTAAAAGGGATAAGGAAAGTATTCCAAAAACGGAATTTATCATTCCCACGGACCCCCAAAAACACAACAAAGTAACTATAGATCCAGTTTCGAGTGAAATTTTAATTAAACACAAAAGCATGTACCGTTTATCAGCGAGAACAATGAAAGCAACAATTACAATCAGTGGGCTTGCACTTACGGGACTGCGGCCAAAAAACAAGTTGAAACACTTTAAACGTGACCTCGTTTTTAGTTTTTTTACCCGCCCTATGTTACAGGGCTGGGAATTGCTTGGGTTTTCGCAAAGAAATATTTAATAATTATAAGTACCTAATATACATATATACATACATACATACAAATCCGTCACGCCTCTTTATCATTGGGGTAGTAAGAGACCACTTCCCTCCACCTGCTCCTAGTTATCAGTAGGTATCAGCAGAATATCCAGTGTTGTTAGGTTATTACGCTAAGTCAGTTTCCTTTACTCTAAAACATTACAGAGTGTGTTATTGCGAAAAAATATATTCAAAAGATGTATTATACATTGTTTCTGCTGAATATTATTTTATGAAATAAACCGTAACAGTTAAGCGAAAATGGCGTAACTTCTGCAAAATTACAAAATAGTTCTAAAACTAAAACCCGCCTATGGAAAACCAATGATATATAAAAAGTCAGAAATAAGAAAAAATATCTTGATTTCTTACATAGCCCATAAATGTACAGACGAAGCGATGGTTAGAAGATGGCCGTGGCCTATGTAAACGGAAAGATAGTTAATACCAAGATTTTCTGCTAAGAGTATCCCGAAAGCAAGAAATTGCAATTGTCAATTCTTTTTTTAACTTTTTAATCGCATTGTGCCGTTGTCTTCACGGTCATCTCGCGTTATACATATTTTTATCTGACAGCCCTAAATAATGGTCAAAAATTGCCGAAAGCACAAAAGGAGCTTTCTTAAAGCTTTCGAGGCCGGTATCATTTATTCACGGTTTGATACAGTTCGGCAAGTTTTTTTAACTTTTTTACCATACAATGTGACTTAAGTTGATGGAACTCGTATGGGAAAGGTTTAATTATATCATTAAAATTATGAAGTAATTATATGATCCTAATAAGGTATGACAAGCTATTTTTCTTATAAACTCATAAAATATTCATGTTGAATGGAAAGTTAAGGAAAAATACTGTTTTGAAAGGGTATTTTAGGAAGGTCTATGGTGAAAATAATGGTTTAATTATGGCTGATAGTCAATAGAGATAGTTCCCACTTGTTGTGGATTTTCCTGGATAAGATGTGCCATGGATAGGCACATATCCGTCACGCGTCTCTCCCATTGAGACCACGGGTTTGATGAGTAGATACAATGTACATAGGTCTCTCCCATTGGGGTAGGCAGAGACCACTTCCTTCCACTTGCTACGATCCATATACACTTCATTCACCTCATCCACACTCATCAGTCGTCTCAAACATGCTCGTCGGTTTAGGATAGGTACTCTTGACTTAACCCGATTTGCTCTTTTTCGCACAAGCGGTTGCAGTGCGGTTAAACCACCTTACCGCACCTGCACCTGCGTCGTAACCGCTTATGTGTAATGAGTTTCTAATATTAATCAGTTGTCACAAAGTACATTAACTCAAACACTCCTTTTAACCCTTCGTTTTTAATGATTCAACAGTGTCAGCTACAACACGAGGTTAAACAGCCTTTAACGGCCCATTCTGCAACAGAAAGTTAAAACTAATTTATAACTTTGAATGCCACCTGTCAATCATTGTAAGAAAATAGGCACAACAAAAATATTGTTAATTTCCGCCCCGCTTCCCTATTTTGGGCAATTTTCTTAACGGATATAACATCAATTGGTTAGGGGGGACATTAAATACATTTTGTTAAGGTATTTTTGCTTGCTTTTGTTTTTTTTTTTTCAAGTAAGAATTTTAAGAAATGTCTTATAATTTTGTTGTATGGACATAATGTCAAAAAAACACCTTACCTACGTCAGTTACTTATTTTAAAAGATAGGTACTGAAGGTCGTGGGTTCGATTCTGTTAAGTGATAAAGACAAATATTGCTGTGATGTTAAAAAATGCTCATTTTAAGTATGTATAGGTGTTTGTTTGTAGGTACCTATACTTATTTTATTAAGTATGCATTTAATTTACGCCATTAAGCATTCGCAACCATTACCACACATTGAACATGTTCAGAACATTACTAGGGAAGCTGCACAAGGCGGCAAACGTCATTGTCATCCGTCAATTTTTTTTTTCATATTTTAAATTTTCTTTTGAGCTTAGGCTATGATTACTATTGAGCTGTAAAAGTGGACTTACGACGTTTTAGAATGAAAAAAGAATGAAACATTGCCAATTGTGTGTCGGCAGAGTGTCAATGGCATTTTTTGACACATCTGGTATTCTGCTAAACAATGGCTTACAATGATTGCGATCAAAATGTGTCACAAAATCACATTGACACTCTCATTAACACTCAGCCGACACAACTGAGAATAGATTAGCAGACTAGGGCTCCTGGTTATTGTGTAACAAGTAAGCTTCTAGTATTTCACAAACAAGGTTTTTACGTCAAACCGGTCTTAATTCAAAGTATTGACAAGATAAATCTTTCAAATCCTAGTCAACATCGTTAGCGATTCACTTCTTACATACATAAAGGCAGTTTTACATGTTACCATCAAAAAAACTCATGATAATTTATTCACAGAAGTGTGTTTGGATCGTAGCATGTAGAAGGAAGTGGTCTCTGCCTACCCCAATGGGAGAGAGGCATGACGGATATGTATGTATGTAATTTATGAAAAACTAGAAAATTGTGTCCAGCTATCAAAAGTCGATTGGGTTACTTGGAGACAGTATCCGTCAGCATAACACCTAACAGGTAATTAACTTAGATTACTTTTTCTGCAATTAAATGTTATTTTTCTCAAGAATTAGTAAAGCTATCTCTCCCATCTTAGGACCTTCACATTAAAAACCATAATTTAAACTCGTCTGCGCACACGCATCTCGTGTACTACAAGCTTTAAACATGTTGTCAACTTAATCGCGACGTAAGATACGACAATAGGTAAGAAGCTTTCCTAACCTAAGCCTAGGACAAATGACCAACAGTACTTTAGCAACAATAGAGTAAGCTGTAACACTCATCAAGTAGATTTTGTATTGTGCTCCGTTTAAAAAAGGACAGTGGAACAGCCCAAGCCTGCTTCTTTAAAATTGCCTTAGTTGTGTGTCGGCAGAGTGTCGATGAAAGTGTCAATGGCATTTTTTAACACATTTGGTCGCAATCAGTTGACACTCTGCCTACACACAACTGAAGCTCTATTTTTAATCAGCAGACTTTTGCCCCAGTTGTGTGGGTGGTCAAGTAACTTGCTAAGAAAGAAGTGGATACTATTAAACACTTAACGTTACAGAGTTTCATCAGTCGAGCATTTTATAGCAACGCTCTTGTCGGTGAAGCTTCCAACAAGAAGACTATTTTCCTTATGACTTCTTGACACTACATGACTCCGGCTATTTCCTTCACTTGCTCCAAATAATAATCCATTAAACTATAGGTAAAACTTAAATAGCAATCACTATTCAAAATTCACGAGGAAGCACAAATGTGTTAATGCAATAGTTTACCAAAAAAACAAATTTTGTATAAGCAAGTGGTTGAATACTTGCCCACTAACTTGCCTCATCTAAACACTCCACAAGGATACTAACCCGTTACCTCATTGGCATCTTGTACAGTGATTTAACAGGATGCGTACGTTGTAAGAGAGAACTTGTTACTGTACTTTATTGTTTGTTATTACCTCTCGCGGTTTAGTTCGCGACTTAACTCGTTGAAATGGGTCATAGGTTTGATTGGCCTTCATTTGTTTATTGTTTTGTTTAATCTTTCACATCCCGGAAAAAATATAACAATAGAATATCTATTGTGTCTGGGTTTATAATGGGTCAGTGGGATGTGAGAGGTTAAGTTAGGAATAGTTTAATTATAAAAAATAATGTCCATTTCATAACATTTTAGGACGAAGAAATTTCGAATTACAGCTAATAAAAATAATGATACCTAAAATTCTATTTCAGATTAACATCCATATTGTTTCTTAATTAATTACATAAAACCTAAGATTTTAAGGAAAGAGTTAGAGCAGTTTTGCAGTATACTAGTATACTTAGGTCCGAGATAGAAATATTGTCGCCGTACAACTTATTTCAATTCGCATTTAATCCATTTTAATCCGATCGGTTACGGATCGGACATAGTGCGAAACCGCTCTAATTGATTTATTTATTTATTATACAGGTACACATACAGGTCAAAATCATTAACAAATCGAATATAATCTAAACTGGATTCCAACCCAAAACTGTGTACACAGCATGATCTTAAAATAAGTTGAACTTTGGCTGATAATGTCTTTATGGAGTCGAAAAACTTTTTGATAATGAAACTTACAAATATCACGACAAGACAAACTCTCAGATAAACTCAGATATGAAGTTATAAAGAAGGTACTGTACCTACCTATACCCCGTAATTGTAAGTCACCACTTTGCACCGGAGAATGGCAATCCCCGCCAATTTCCGTACCATTGCCACAATCATTCGCTTATCAAAGAATTTCCGGAATCGTATAGGACGGAACGATCGGGATTAAATAAAAGATTTTTTTTTTTTAAGCAAATACCAGTGTTGATTCTGCCAATGTCAAGAGAAATTAAATTTATTATTATATTTTGTACTATATTTCTATTTTTTTAGATAAGAAGAAGAATGCACAATGTTGCCATACATAAGCCACCAAGATGCCACTGCTGGGCAATGGCCATACATAAACCAAGATAAATTAAAGTACTTGTTGCTGTCTATAAGAATCTAGGAGTCTGAGACAACTGATAAATGTGGATGAAACGAAAGAAGTGGGTTTGGATCGTAGCCAGTGGGGGAAAGTGGTCTCTGCCTACCCCAATGGGAGAGAGGGGTGACGACTCGGAAGTAGAAAGGTAGGTGACGGCTACGTAGGTATGGAGGGTATTAAATCTACTTAATATTATGTTTTGGACCTACCTTGGTGACGTTGGCCGTCTGGCACCCAATGGACATGATGATTAAATTTTTTTTTTTAGTCCATCACATAGATTATTTTAAAATATTCGACACGTATTTTTTCTTTTTTCTCTGAAACTAAAAATGACGAAGACACACTGGGTTAAAGTTGGTCGTGGCGTCACGCCTCAGTACGATTTTAACCGAGGAGTGACGTCAATACCCCCTAATACTCCGTAACTTTGATGCTCTGTATCTTTGTATATATTTATGTACCTATTTGATCAGGTAATAAAATGTGTTTCAAATATTTTTAATAGCCTAAAAGACGAAATAATTATTTTTTGAATGTAGTCATCATCCCCATTTGTGGCTTTTCTCGCCCAGCGCTTCGTATGCATGCTACCGTAGTAACTATTAGGTAATCTGTGATGCTACTTACATGGAGTGACGTGACGACCTACGCTCATTCAGGGAAGATTAATGGGAAGCAGCTAATAACAGGAGTGTTTGGAGAGGCATGGGAGAGGCTTTTGCCCAGCAGTGGGACGAAATAGGCTAAAGAAAAATATATTGACAGGCCAGTTAGCGTAGTTGGTAGTGAGTCTGCCTCATACGCACGGGTCGCGGGTTCGATCCCCGCCGGTTAACAAACATTTGTGTGATGAGCATAAATGTTTGTTCCGTGTCTGGGTGTTATATATTTATCTATGTATGTTTATCAGTCCCTGATACCCATAGTACAGGATTTGCCTAGTTTGGGGTCAGGTGGCCGTGTGTGAAATGTCCCCCAATATTTATTTATTATATTTATATGTTTTTAACAGTAAACTATAAGCCTACAACGAATGCACGTCAGTTTTTCAAGAAAAACCAACGACATTTCAATTTTGAGTGGCTCCCACAATTGGCAGTCGATTGTTCAAGAGACTATAGGCCATAAACAACGTCAAGTTGTCCAGCCCTTAACTTGTATACCAAGAAGCAATTAAATTAACATGTATAAAATCTTGTTATACAGACAGAAGTTAAGAAACTTATAGGATGTAGATTCTACTATGACGCTCTAAGACTTACGCAATTTTCATTCTGTAACACCTTATTTTTGTTGTTTAAGATGAAAATTTACTGAATTTTAAATATTATACCTACTTAATCCCTATTTTTCATATTTTTCCTTTTTTTTGCATTGGAAGAGGATAAACCTAAATGGCGAATGCTCCACCGACAAGAGTCTAACTCTTAAATGATGAGGAATCCCGATTTTTACCCGACTACACCAGAAGGAGAGTTATGTTTTTCAAGAGTATGTATGTTTGTATGTACAATTCTTTGCCTCGCTCTACAGTCGAAACGGTTTGATGGATTTTAGCTTGAGAGGTGTCGTTAGATTTGTATTTACAGTGAGTGACACTGGGTAGGTACCTACATCAAAATAAAGCGTTTTTTAAACGCAGCCGGATTTTTTTAAATAAAAAGTTTAGGTTATTTAAACAATGAAATGATTGTTTAAAAAACCATTAACAGTTATTTTGTTTACAATAATGCTACAAGTATAATTCAATAACTTACAAAATCACTTAAAAATCACTTATTGTCTCTAACTTCAGTCATAAATATGAAACACTCAATTCTATTTGTAAACTTTACGATCCATTGTTCAATGCATATTTCTATTCTATTGTGTTTTTATTCTGTCTTTTGTATGGGCTGAGAGGAGGACAGAAATAGATTGTTTTCTTGTGAAATTGTATTAAAATGTTGAAATACATTGTATAGGTATTGTTGTTTATGGTGGAGACATATAAAGAATTGTTATAAACTTACACACGTGGCCACAGAATATATAAAAAATCTATCATTTTTAGTGAATTCTAAAAAATTGAGTTACCGACTCAATTTTTGCCATAAAAAATGTTTTGATTAGTTTACTCAGCCTACTCAGTTTTTTTTTGGTTTTTTTTTAATGCGTTACTTAATCCAAAATTCAATGTATTAAGTGTCGGTCTAAATTATTATTATTTTCACACATCTTGCAAACTTAAAAAGTATTAAAACAATTCTTTCTTTTATTCGTATTTAAAAATAATCCACAATACGCGATATAGGTACCTGTCAACATGATATTGGCTGCAAGCCTTTTAAATCTTCCTAATTACTTCGACATTACCGGGGATTAAAATTTATTCTTTCCATTATCTTTGTTAAGCCCTTAAAACCAGTATAATTGATCTCTGAAGGTGTAAAGATAGGTTTAAATACGGGATCTTCGTTGTTTGGTTATCCTGGCTGTAAATAACTGTAACAAGACGGTGTGTTGAAAGACCGACAGCTTTGTTGTCGGCTCACACTGTACCTAAATCAACTTTTATAGTATTGAGAATGGGGTAGAAATGGCTAAACTTACTAGGTACTTACCTACTTGCCTTAAAGTACTTTAGAAAGGGGTTGAAGATAATGTCCTACCTAAACTTGTGTATGTACCTTTTTCGACAAAAATGGGAAACCTTCATTAATCGATAGTTCAGGTCAATACAAATCGAAAATATAGATGGAAAAAATTTGATAAAGCGTCACGTTTCCGAGATATAGGCTGTCAAAGATAGACTAGTGGCGCCAGTATTGGAACATGAAAAACTGTGTTTTGGTGTTAATCAATGGCACTTTTGGAAAATTAAAAAAAAAGAGTTGTAGGTAGGACACTCTCCATACTAAAATCTTCAAACCTCTTTAGTTGTCTTTGAATCAACCAAATACTTGACTCAACTTTTACGCGTTTATTGTCATAACTTAAAAAACTTACATGATATTTAAAAATGATATAGCCTACGTGTTATTCTGATGTGCAAGTTGCAATATTGTAAGGTTTCATTGAAATCTGTTCAAAGGTTTTGCTTGGAAGAATAACCAACATCCTTAGTATCCTTACATTAATCTATCTACTTATCGGCACAAGCATTGACATTTATAATATTATACTTAATTTGTAGGAAAGGAACCGACGAGTATGCATGAGAAGATTTATAAAAGTGAATGAAATGAAAGAGATGTGTTTGGATCGCAGCAAGTGGAACGAAGTGGTCTAAACCGATGGGAGAAACGCGTGACGGGTAGGTATGTATGTATGTATGTATTAGCACGTATTAGTAGGAAGTAGGGTTTAAAAGTTTATTAATCAAAACTTTTTTTCAATTACTTATTCGTAACTCTACACACAAGAGCGTTGCATGCAAATCCAGGCGATGAAAGCAACTTACAGCAGTCTGGAGTCGCAAATCCGTCTGTCTGTCTGTCCGCACTTCTCAATACTTATTGTACGGCGAAATATGATTAACAAACAGGAATAAGTAGACACCTTGTCCATGATTCAAGTACTGTATACTGTTGCGGTTCGAAGATTGATATGAAAAATGCCATGTAAGCTAGAATAGAACCAGTGGCCCATGTCTGCTAATTTAAAATAGCTTCAGTTGTGTGTCGGCAGAGTATCAATGTCATGTTTGACCCATTCGGTATTACTGCTACACTTTGAGTATAGTATAAGGAGCAGGTGCCACATTTTTTTTATTTACAAATGAGTTAATGACAGTGTACAAAGGTTGGCGCAAGTTTTTCATAGTTTTCTTGGTAGATGACCTGTCAAACGATAAGAAATTCCATTAAAAAAGGTAGCCATTTTGCGCCAGACCAGGCACGCAGATCCAGACGGTATGGCACCTCCTTATATATTTTATACTCAAAGCTGCTACACAATGGCTTACACTGATTGCGACCAAGTGTGTCACAAAATACCATTGACACTTTTCCGACACACATTTGAGAATGTTGTAAATTTGCAGACTTGGGACTTGGGCCCCTGTAGACTAGACTATAAAAGGGTTCTTTACCCATGGTTTTGATACGATTTCAAATCAAGTGATTTCGATTTTATTTTTTGATGGGCCTTTTGAATCTTGCCAGGGGCCCAAGTCTGCTAATTTAAAATAGCCTAAGTTGTGTGTCGGCAGAGTGTCAATAGCATTTTTTGATACATTTGGTATTCTGCTAAACAATGGCTTGCAACTGATTGCATACTTACTGATTGCGACCAAATCTTCCAAAAATGCCATTGACACACACAATGACAGTCTGCCGACACACAACTGTTAATAATGTAAATTATCAGACTTGAGCCCCTCGATTTTGTGTCGACGTTCAAAAAGATTAAACCCGTAGTTTGACACAATGGTAACGCATCATTTAAAAAAATACAGAAATTGATTACCAAAACAAAAATTCCCACCTAAACCTTAGATCACATACTTAGAAATGTTAACTATAGTTGAGTATTCAGTATAATAGTAGGTACCTACACACGTTGGCTCCATTATACGGCGGTTCACATCTCAATCCAAAGGTTAACCGCGTGTCTGTTACTGTCGGAGATCGCGCCCCGCTGAGATGCGCCCGCGCACAGTGTTTTGGATGTGGGTTAAAAGGGAAGAGTTAGCTTGCAATTGTAAACGGTATCGAACCTTGATTTTTCAACCTAAAATAAATGAAAAAAAAAAAGAAATTAATCAACGAAAAGAAAAAAAAGATATACTTAGACCTTTTTGAAGCCACACGTGGGAAACCACGGTAACATTTGATAACCCACAGTAACACATGATATTATGTGGTAACCCACGTTAACACATATTACTTAATCTACGGTAATACATGATATTCCAGGGTAGCCCACGATAATACATGGTAATACCCACAGTAACACATGATATTATGTCTTAGCTCTTAAACCACATTAACACATAATAAACTACGATAATACATAGTATTCCACGTTAACACGATACGGTAACCCACGTTAACACTATATGGTAACCTACGTTAACACTAATTATGATAACACACGGTAACATATTATGGTAACTAAATTAACCCACACAAAGGCACTCGCTTAATCTCCTAATTTAGCCCACCCCGTTATAATTTGTTCTACTAAATTGTGTGTAAAACTTGAGCTTAGAATGTAATGTTTAATAACTTGTACCATGGGAGGCTGATTCGTAATTGTACTATGAGATTGGTTAGAACAAATAAACATTTAGAAGCTTGTTACATTGTGTGCGACCTGTAAGGTGATCGCTTGTTGATAGGTTAAATCTTGGCTGTGTTTTTTCTTTTATTTTTTAGTTCTATTTTTTTTTGAAGCATGTTTATGATTGCAATACGATTGTAATTATACAATATTACGCACAATTTTGAGAATATTTACGCATGCTTAAGGAAATGACACGACAATCTGGATGTACACTTGCAAACTGGTCAAAAATTACAAGGACAGGGCAGGATAGAATGCGGGCTTTTGCCCAGCAGTGGGATTTAGCAGGCTAAAAAAACCCTAAACCGATAGGCATGTCTGTGATAAATGTGGATGAACCGAAAAAAGTGTGTTTGGATCGTAGCAAATGCAGCGAATTGGTCTCTGTCTACCCTGATGGCAGAGAGACGTGACGGATATATGCATGTACTTCCCCAAAATCAAAGTTTGCTTTTTACCTACCCAAATTCTCCAACGAAAACATACAAGTAATCATAATCATATTTATTGCGCTTCCACAAAGTTACAATGGTCTTCAAAATAATTTACAGTACATGTTGTGGGCCCTGTTTTAGGGCACGGCAAACAGAGAGAGGAAGACGTATTAGTTGCTAAAATTAAGTAATGAATAGTTAGTTTTTATTAGATCACTATACCTAACTTACATTTTTAATGTTATACTATAATATGATATAATATTATACTATAATATAAATATATAAGTAGGTAATAGCACGTGTTACAACAAGAAACGTGTCTAGGTAAGTATATAAAGAGGTGATGATAAGGTCGTACGATACGCTAGAGGTTATTTAGTGCCTGTCTAGATTATAACACGCATAAACGCACTGAGCTAACACTAGACCTAGGTACCCTAGTGTTGCGAATCATAAAGATTACTAGGATTATATAATAATGTAGGGTATGTTATTATTTTAGTTATCTATGAGTTTATTTCTCATGTACGAATCAATTTATTCGATTACCACTTGCTAACGGTGAAGGAAAACATCGTGAGGAAACCTGCATACACCAGAGAAGAAATTCGAAGGTGTATGTGAAATCCGCCAACCCGCACTTGGCCAGCGTGGTGGATTACGGCCTAATCACTCTCTGTATGAGAGTAGGCTCGTGCCCCTCGGTGGGGACATATATGGGCTGATAACAACAACAACATGAGTTGTTCCTGTTGCTGATTTATTTTTGTTGTTTCTTAGGTTTATTTTGACGAAGCCTGTTGCGGATTGTCACTTATGTAAGTACTTTTAATTAATAAATTATTATATGAGTTTCTTTTTCCTACTGTCCTACTTATAATTTTACATGTCAATGTTTGTGCCGATGAATGGATAAATTGATGTTTGTTTCTCCATCAAGTGAAATCCACTGAACAGATTTTAAAAAAAATTACAATAACTTAGCTTGGACATCAGAATAACACATAGGCTAAGTATATTATTTGCAGATATTTCGTGTTTTTTCAAAGATATGTCGATAAATGCTAACGAAGTCGCGGGCAACCTCTAGTATTTCATATGTCAATGTTTGTGCCGAGGAATAGATGGATGGATGGATGTTTATTACTCTTTCACGCAAAAACTACACAACAGATTTTGATAAACCTTGGCAATATTATAGCTTGCACATCAGAATAACGCAAATATATTATTTTACAATATCATGTTTTTTTCCAAGATATGACGATAAAAGCGTAAGAAGTGAATGTGAGGATTTTTGTTACTCTTTCACTCTAAAACTACTGAACAGATTTTGATGAAACTTGGCAATATTTTAGCTTGCACATCAGATTAAACATAGGCTATATTATTTTAAGATATTGTATAATTTTACTGAGATATCACTGCAAAATGTGAACAAAGTCGAGGGCAGACTCTATATTTATACTTACCTACCTACCTATATCAAATAACAAAGTTACTATCCAATTTCCAAACAAGCCATATTCTTCCACGTACAGTAACATCGATTTGCTATGATTGTCGCCATTTCTATAATGATGTGCAATGGATCATGATTATTGTGTGAGAGAGATAGAAACAATAATAGTATGACGAAATGAGTGGAATGACAATATCGCACTATCATTTTCGTAACTAGATCCGATTGGATGGGTTTATGCGAAAGGTAGTAAAGATATAAATGTTAAAATCGCTTAACTAATATTATAAAATAAGGTTGTCTAGAAGATATTGCTTAGCAATGAAGCCGCGTACCTTCTTCGTTGTTCACTTTGCTTTGTACTTTGGGCAGGTACTATATTCATTGATTTAATTTTGAAATTATTTATATTCATTAAGGCATTTTCTTTTAAATTAATGTCTCAATGTAACGCTGCTAAAAATCTTCATGTGGGTACATACAACATTAACTTTGATCGTCGATAAACGACAGTGTCATTTCCTTTTTTTAGTTTTTGCTGTTCTATTAAGTAATCACTTTTTTTAAATTAAGTATCATCAATTTTGTACTAATATACCTACTACAAAGACAAACGCCAATGCCCAGAAGTGGGAAAATAACCGATAAGTTGTAAGTAACGTATCCATTTCAGTCAATCTTTCTCTGTTCGACTCTATCCCGCAAACCGTCGTCCTCACATGGAGATGATGGAGACAAATCCAGAAAATCGTATCCAATACAAAATAATGGTAAGCCTCGCGTATAATGGAATATGACGCTTTCTCATACTGCACGCACAAATTGTACAATGTCGCGAGATATCTGCACTGCATTGCAACAAAATCAGCTCAATTAATGATATTATATTTTATGTTTTTGTTTTATTTTAATTTTGTACTGTAACTGAACTGGGAATGAATGATTTACTTACTTACTTACTTACTTACTAACTATTTATTTCATTTCGTAGGAGTAATGTGACATCAACTGAAACGCGTCATTTTTTAACGGTAATGTTAGATTTGCAAAGGTGCAGTTGTCCTCAGAGAAAAATCTAAAAAGAAACTCTGTTGAGGTGCTCTTTTCAAAAGGAGAATTGGCACCGAAACAAATGCAATAAGGTTTTAATGTCGTATCGTAGGCAAAAGGTAAAGGCGAGATAAATTAGTTACAAAATAATAACATAATGACCTAACCTAAGAAAATATCGATGAAGTAAGATAATTTGATACCAACCCGACTAAAATGACCTTTTTTTTTTTTTTGAGAAATGGAGTAAGTACTCACTCATTTAGTGTGCCATTTTCCTTGCACTCCAGTGTAACAGACAACTGAGTGTCACGTGCGAACCAATCACAAGCATTATCGATCCGTGACGTCATCAGCGCCATCTTTACATGATTTGTCAAGCTTCGTTCAGAGAAACAATTTCCTAAAGAATCTAAATTGAATTCTTGAAAAATTCTAATCTTATTTTCAATTGATTGGAAATTGGACATTTATATGAGCAAATACTTTAATACACTTTTCAAATACAAAAATACAAAGGTAAATAGAATTTCATAAATTCTTTGTACATAATCCTACTAATATTATAAATGTCAATGTTTGTGCCTATGGATTGATGTTTGTTACACTTTCACGCAAAAACTACTGAACAGATTTTGATGAAACTTGGCAATATTGCAACCTGCACATCAGACTAACACTTAAGCTATTATTTTGAGATATCATGATTTTTTTCCAAGATAGAACGATAAATGCGTACGACGTCGCGGGCATCCTTTAGTTTAGTATGTTACTTATGTAAAAGTTGTGTAGGTAGGTAAGTATAGGTTGTCAAAGATTTCTCAATTCTTGAAATGTGATTTGTTAGAAGGTACCTACTTATTAAGAACATAATAGGCCGGTAAATGGGATGATAGCTACAAAATATTATTTTATTTTATTTTAACAGTTTTGTAACCATTGTACATAGAGACAGAAAAAAAGAACACGAAAATGTACTTAATAATTATTTCTCTCCTAATAAGTTTTCATCACTTCTCCAGTTTTACCATTAATATCTATTAATAGGTATCTATTAAAACCATAGCAATTAATCATGCACTAGCGCTTTACCCTCGTTTAGTATACCGTGATGCATCTTAGTTTGAATACTATGATTCTGCAACATGACTATCTTCAGCCGAGATCGGTACAAGTCTTTTATCCTGGCGGCTGTCAGATAGACTAAGATCGAGTGTGTATTAGTATTGGGTAGGGAAAGGGTTTAGATGGGATATGTCCTATCTAGGTACAAGTGGCACTAGGTAGAGCCAAGGGGCTGCTAAATGGTGTGGAAGTTTAAACTAGAAAACATTTTTTTAAATACTAGCTTATTTTTTTATTTCTTATTTTTTATTAATACTAGCTTGTTTTATTTAGTAAATAAATAAAACTAATAATCTCATTGTCATCTTTTTAGAACTTCCCCATTAACATACATACCTACATAATGATACCTTTGTGTTACGCCTCTCTCCTATCGGTTTAGGCAGGCAGGAACCACTTTGCTACACTTGCTACGATCAAAACAAACACACTCCATATAGACTACTTTTACTACATCGTTCTTATCCAAGAGCATGTTATTTATCTATTTTTACAATTCTAAAATTAGCAATACCAGTTTAATTGTCTTAACGACAAGTAGGTACAGACAAGTAGACAAGTAGGTACCTGCCAAACGTAGGTCAAACACCACAAAAATCACATCTATACATATTTTTCCCTCATTCATGATTTAGAGTTGCAATAAGAATGCAATATACTACCGCTAAACTTGTACTTTGTGCCTACATTGAAGTGATGGTTATCTTTTAACGGGATCTATGCAGATGTTCTCTTACATACTGCTTACTTTAGTACCTACTTACAAAGCTAGGTATTTAAAAGGTTACCTACCTACCTACAAGAATTGAGAGCGATGTGGATGAAACGAAAGAAATGACTGTGTATGGAGCGTAGCAAGTGAAGGGAAGTGGTCTCTGGCTACCCCGGAGGAAGCGTGACAGATAGGAACTTATTTATGTTTGCAAAAAGGTATGTTATTTCATTCTATAAAGAAAATCATGAAAGGTAACTTGCCCATTAATTGGAACAACTACCTTCACGAAATATGACAAAAATTATCATCTTCCCCACGGAATTTCTGCCCATAATGTCAATCAGCAGATCGAGCGCTTTGTTTTCAAAATTAGAATTTGTTTCTTTTTGTCTTGTTTCTTGTTTCAAATGCTGATTACCTACTGGCTTGATTTTTGTCAGTCACTCGCTTCATCAAGACAAAATTTTCAAAAATGTTTTTACGTAGGTATGAGCTACCTACTCGCCAGAACGCATGCCCCCGAGGCTGTGGAAATATTTTCCCAAGAATTACCTAATATGTACCTTATAATAATATGCCTTTAACACAGATTATCTAGGTAGATCCCTCTGAGCAGCCAATCTACTTCATAAAACTTACAATGTACTTACATCGCTAAAACTACTAGGTAGGTACCATGGAAAAGTCATAAGAGCTAGTTACCTAAGTTGGAAATAAGTAGGTATCTATGTATGTAGGTACCTACGTACTATTTCTAAAAAAAACAAAAAATAATAAAAGCGCCCTCTCAACGCACGATTCTGAACTATTAGGACTTGTAAGTCTTATAGTTTCAACAAACCCATTTTGCGTCGTAGTTCGATTTTATTTTACTAGATGGCGCTAGCAATGACTATGCCTAAGTAGTACAATAAAATTCGAAGAGATGTCGCTACTTTCTTACAAAATAGTTTGCAATGAAAATAATAGGTGGCGCTTGTAGCTAAACCTTTAGTTCCTTTTCTTTTAACTAGATGGCAGTAGCTGTAGCATTTTTCAGCGTTTTTCATGCAACTTTTGATTTTGTTTGTTTGTACTAACTACTTAGGTACGCTAAGTTTTTTCATGTTTTCCTTGCTAGCCAAGCACATTTTTCGGATTTTCGTAGGTACTTTATGTTCAGACTAGTCAATGGACGTATTCTATCTAAATAGACGAGTAAAACACGCTGTCTGAGCATCCAACACATAAGATTGTAGGCACTTAGTAGGTCCGTCTTAGCTTTCCTCCACTTCCAATTCCTTCACGTCCGGTCGGCTTGGTAACCAGGAATGCCTTTGATTGCAAGCTGTGTGATTTGATTGAAATATCTCCAAGATGTTTCACTTCACACGAAATTACTTAAGTAGGTACTTGTGGGGGACTAGTGTGGGTGTAGGAGGGTGTCTAGTGAAATACCTATGTGTGTTGAAGGTACAATTTCAGGTATTTTGTAATTGTCATGTGAGATTTAAGTCGTTGAATTGATTTGCTAAAGATAGCTTGATAGGCGATGTAGGTACTTATGTATTTTATTTTAACGCTAGCAGGTACGTAGTTCCTTATGTGAGTCTCTACCTAATAGATCTGTCTAATTTCTTTTTATGGCTTTGCAGGGTTTGTCTTTAGTTCGAAAACTTTTAGTTTTAGTTTGAATATCAATATTTTTCTCTACGTAGAGCTATTTAATATTGAAACAAAAAGTCAATAGCAATGCATAACGATATTATCAGGTACTTCAGTAGACAGATTTTTTTTACTTATTTAGGTATACATATACTTACTGATGTAAGACTTAAGTCGGTACCTAGGTGTCTACCTACCTACTTATTTAGAAAACCAACTACCTACCGAAAGTACCTAATTTGGCAGCAGAATCTCGCATAAAAAACTTTAAATTACGGCGTGTAGCCTTTAAGTAACGTAAAAAAATATTTCCTGTTTTCAAAGATTAATTTCCTACGGCAAACATTGCTAGAAGTGTTCTTCAGCCTTCGAGTGGCTCTGCGAAATGAGCAGACCACTTAGACGCTATAACAATCCACTCCACAATATTCACTCAAAGATATTCCATCCAGTTTTACATTTTTCTATCCAAAACTTCCAAGTAAAATTGAATAAAAAATAAATTCAACAAAAAAATATAAAAACTTTTTCGTATAATAACAAAACGCACTTAAAAAAAAAATTGTAGCGCGGAAAATGTGCGCGAAACGAAACGCACGGAGCATTGAACTTTTTTAAAAGTTCAAAGAGGTCACATAATCATTAAAACAAAATTCAAACTGGCCATTAAAAACTCTAGTTGCGTGTTCGAAAAATTATTTAAAAACTTTCAAATTTTGAACAATTACCATAGAAACTGAAATAACAATCGTGAAAAATTTGGTTTTCGCCGTGCTACGTCCATTTTGTTCTTGAAAAAAGTGATTTTATTTTTAATTTTAATAATGTTTTCTGACGAGGAAATAAAAGAAATCCCGGAAAGCAACTTCATGAGGTCGGGCGACGAGATTATAAGGTTCGATCTTATTTTGTTGTAAAACAACACACGGCCAAGTTGATTTGTTGTTTTTCACGCTACTATTTTGTTTATTGAACAATTGATAATGTCGGATTTTATTGTTTTAGTATTCGTGAAGTGTGTCTTACTGACAAGTTTGACAAAAAAGTCTTGGGGTTTCATGGTGATGGTGAGACGTTACTGCCGACTTCTGGAAGAAACGATGTGAGTGTTATACCTTTTGCAATTTTCACAGTGGAAAACCTTATAGGTACCTACCTAGTCTGTCCCTGCTAGGCTATGGTGTAGATTCTGTCGTGCCCGTGTCTTTAAAACCCGCGCATTTTTCTGTCATTTATGTTTACATTTTGTAATCTCGCAAAAGTTAGGCGGTTTACCATTTACTGGGCGATAAATTGTGACTCTTTTCTAAAATCGAGCCCTGTTTAATTCAGAAAAATAACATCATACTTAGGCAACCTACTTAAAATCCGAAAGTAGTAAGTGGGAAATGTAAGATAATGACAATGCAAAAGTGTTTTCCTATTGTACAAACATGCTTTAAGCTTATTAATCTGTCTTCTTTAAAAACATTTATTAAACAGCAAGTGCCTAAAATGTTAAGTTTATTCTTTTATTAAAGTTTTTCGTTTCCCGCCAATTGATGGATGCTTATTTTTTTTAATAAGCACACATTCCAGTGGGCAATGGACATGAACCTTATTCAGCCACTTAAAAAAGAGATAGTACTTATAATAAGTTCCTTTTGAATGTAATAAATTAGTCAAATAATTTTGTTATTTTTATTATTTATAACATGAATACTTAACTCTCTATAGAAGAACTTATCACCCCAACTGGATGTCTCCCGTTCTCTATTCCGTGACGGCTTCTTCCCCGAGGGTCTGGAGCAACCTCAGGCCAGGTTCGCGTGGACCGAAGAGGATGGGAACATAGCATCGCTGGTCTCCGAGCCAGGGTTCGGCACTACTGGTCAGACTACCTTTGGCAAAGATCTGGATGCGGCGTTGAAGAGTGAGATGAAGGTATGTAATTTAAGTAATTGATGTTTTTTTTTACCAATGAATATAAATTTTATAGTTACACGGGCTTATATAATAATTATTACTAAGAGCGGTTACGTATTATATGCGATCAGAATCCGATCCGAGATTTTTCGTGTACTTACTTAGATCCGAAAACTACCAATTAGTAGTTTTATCGGATCGAATTCGAAACAGATATAGTGCGTAACCGTTCCAATTCAATTCAATTTTCTTCGACTAGAATTTTCACGCAGTTTCTTTCAATTCCCAATAAATAGTAAATAATGATTCCAAAACCAACGTTGCAATTTTATATCGTTGATATACTATTAACCACAGCTTCACTGCAAACTTAGCGTAAATGTAGGTTGAATTCAAAGTAACCATCAATTTTATTCTAGGAGGCTGATACATCTAGTGCCGCATTTCAACCGACAACTCGCAACGGCTTGACATTCACTAGGAAACCTTACGTGGAACCACATATAGTTACTTCTACTTCATCGGGTAAGTTACAATCTCATGCAGCTGATTAAGGGCCCGTGTCACCACCTACAGAGAAAATGTATCTGACAGATATTTTATACCTGTCTCTGTCTGAAACGTCATGTCTTATGAAATGGATATAAGTTTATCTGTCAGATAAATATTATCTGAAGGTGGTCAAACAGGTACTAAGTCACTTAAATATAAGAAAACCTCTTAGTTAGTTAGTTTATACATGGGCAACGTTTCATAATATAGCGAAGTATTTTTCCTTTTCAATTTTTTTAAATAAATAATTCTCTAGTGGTTTCGCGGTAGACCACGGGAGAGTTGGCGGGCTGAACTGGACACCTTCCTTACTAATTAGCTAAGCAGAGGCGGGTCAGGATCGAGAATCGTGGGAAAGGAGAGGCCGTTGTCCAGCAGTGGGATGCAAATAATAGCTCTAGATATTTGTCCCCCAACTAAACACTATATGAAGACACAACCCATTTTAAAGAACACTTTGCGCCAAAACACACGGTGAAACGCAACTGCAACGCAACTGAAACGAAACGTTTCAAACTAGTTGCGTCGTGTGTTGTTTTCTAAGGAAGTCTATAGCAGAAACTTCGATACAACTCAAAAGTAACTAGCAGTTTCAGTTGCGTTGCAGTTGCGTTTCACCGTGTGTTCTGGGTCTTGATGAAACACGAATACAAATATCTTGACTTACAATTAATGTAATAGGTAAAAACGTGTCATGTAAAGTGGATAAAGCGGACCCGCGTTCCCGATATCACTACGTGAAATATGTTAAGAGACACGGGAGGACTATCAAGCTTTGGGAATGTGGGATTTGTAAGTATATTGTAATGATTGACATCTTTTATTAATCAAAATGATAATGTCATAATGATAAGTGGTAATGTTATTGATAATGTGTGTGTGGTAATGAATTATGATGTTTTTTAAGAAGAGCAAGTCCGGCACAATGATACTTCTGGATTTCATTCATTATACTTAAGAGTTAGACGCTTGTCGGTGGAGCATTCGCAATTTAAGCCTATCTTTTATACCTCTGGATATATGTTGGCTAAATTGTTTTTTTTCTATTCCAATTAATAATCTTACATAAAATAACGCGATAGTTCCTTTTATCAATTAAAATAACAAGAAAAGGTACTACAAAATGTCTTAACATTTTATAAATACATTCGTTTAGTATACTTACTTACACGTACTTTTTCCAGAGCAAAACTGGTAATAGCATAATCGTCAACAAAAGATACATTTCCTCATTCCAGGCAGCAGAGAATTCCAGCATCAATACACTCTAATGCGTCACCTACCGACGCACACTGACGAACGCAACTTCCACTGCGACGCGTGTGGCAAGAGTTTCCGGCAGCTGTCTACCCTTAGCCAGCATCGAGCTATCCATTCTGCTGAGAGGCCTTATGCTTGTGAGGTTAGTATTACTACATTAGCTTATGGACCCTTTTCGTGTTTCATGCGCGGCCTTCAAATCCTACCATTCCGTATATATTTTTCCTGTCATTCAATGTGTGTTCAGTAACATGCTATCACTGGCATGCGGATCAAAACACGACTGACAGTAAAAGGACCCTAAGGAAACTATCTGTTAGGTTAAAGCGTCGTCTAGTCACCACCAAAATCGATATTCTGCTATCTATGGTTTTTACCTGATCATCTTCTATCTTGTTAATGGATTGACTACACTGCGTTTCTAGTTAATCACAAGAACTTTGGGGTCCGTTCACATTTAACGGAAGATCCGTCGCGTGTTGTGACAAATACGCGACGAATCTTCCGTTAGACCCTTAGCCCCTTCTCCCATTACGATACGCAGAGGCGATTCAAGTCTCGAAGACTAGTCACCGAGAAGTATCTCTAATAAATTATACCAGTATCGTAGTATGCGAGCTTGTATTCAAATGCATGTAAGATACTTCGCGGCAACTAGTCTTCGAGACATGTGGGTTAGTTGAATCGCCTGTGCGTTTCGTAATGGGAGAAGGGTCTTACTGTCCTATCAATCAGCCATAGGTACAACGATCAGCAGTGTACCTCACAAAACGCCAATTAAGCCTAGACATTGAATATTCAATTCCAATGTACATTTTTGTTTGACCAGGTGTGCAATAAGACTTTCAATCGAATCTCGACCTTGATTTCCCATCGCAAGACCCACTCGGACGAAAAACCCTACAAATGTCACATCTGTCCTAAAAAGTTCCATCAAAAAGGTTACCTTTCTTTCCTTTCCTATATTTCCTTTCTATTCCTGACGTAGTTAGTTTAATGGAAACTAGTCTATTAGGTAGGTACTATTCTAACAAGTTTTGTCGAAAAAGGCCTCTAAATTATCCATTAAAAAGTATTGTGCCGTCTCTTTTCGTTTTTAACAACAAAAGTATCAGCTTTAGTCGCGGTTTATACCGAAGTGGCTTGGCGGAAGCGCGCGGCGAAGTGTCCTGCGCCTCCACAACGCCATTTCAGTGTAAACCGCGCCTTAAGTTTAATATGGAGTAATGTTAACTTAAATGACTTTTCCGTAACTGAATCAGAAATTAAATTTAATTCAGTTTTTCTTGTTGTGTTGATCTTGATGCAACGTTACATTATAATATAGCCAGCCACCATTATTATTTTTAATAATTTAACTTATTGTTACGTCCTTTGACAATATATTTAAAATAAATTCACAGGAAACTTACGTAACCATCTCTTCACTCATACAAATGAGCGTCCGTACCGCTGCAATATTTGTATGAAAGGATTCAACCAGCAATCCAATCTTGTTTGCCATAAAACAAAGGTAAACCTTAATTATTTAATTGTTAATGTTTAATCTATTAATAAATCACGCTGTTATTAAACATATATCTAACTTATAATAAACTTAATTAACTAGTCAAACAAGCCGCCCCTTGTCATTCCCAGTGCAAAGGTACCCAACACTCCATTCCTGCTGCAAAGGCTCTCCATCGCGATCCAGCGCGATTTTTATTCTAAAGCTTTCAATAAAATCAAATATCTAATCTTCTGGACGTATGGACAACAGAATTAATTCCATGAATTGGGCCAGCGTGGTGTATCACGGCCTAATCAGTCTCGTATGAGAGTAGGCTCGTGCTCCTGTAGTGATGACTTAAGGGCTGATGGTGATGATGAACGAACACCACGAATTAAGGCTAGAAGCTTGCAATAGTTTTTTGTCTTCTAGGCTCACCCCGAAGACAACAGCTGTCCCATTATAAAAGGAAAGAAAGGAAGAAACACGCCTCGTATGAACCATCCTATGCCTGAAGCTCAACCTGACTCTACAAGGTAACTTGTAACTTATCATAACCTTGGCACAGAAAATGTGTCTTTACTAAATATGAATTTGTATCAAACATACATATCCCTGTGCCATTTCACTAAACTGGAATTAGTGTCAAACATATATTCCCTTATTTATTTATTTATTTATTTATTTATTTATTTATTCGATTACTTATTTATTTGATTACCACTTGCTAACGGTGAAGGAAAACATGGTGAGGAAACCTGTATACACCAGAGAAGAAATTCGAAGGTATATGCCAAAGTGGTGGAATATGGCTTAATCACTCTCTGTATGAGAGTGGGCTCATGCCCCTCGGTGGGGACCTATATCGACCCTTTGAGTAACAAATGTCGTAAAAGCCATTTTTGCTAAATTCACTTTTTAACGGATCTATAGTCAGTTTTTCGCGCTCTATCGATCTGTATATTTAAAATGTTTAAATTCGCAAAAAAATGGCTTTTACACGTGAGTTCAAAACCATTTTTTTTGTTCTGAATATGTCGTAATGACCAATTATCACCATGAATTTTCAAAATTCATGTAGTTAAAGACACATGTGTACTATGATCGGCTGATACAACAAAATTTCATAGATATAGCCTGTACCTTTTTGAAACAACTTTTGTCATAAAAACACAATACATTCAGATTATGGTTTTTACAACATTTTAAAAAAAATAGCTTTCTTAGTTTTAGAGATAGCATGGCTTTTACTACAGAAAATAATTGGTTAATTGGCTTTTACAACATTTTTTTTACTATTTTCTACCCTTTTCTTTGTGATAAAATGATGCTAAATTTGTATTAAAAGACAGATTTAGATCTAAAGTTAGTATATTTATTGTAGTAAATGCGGTACAAAAGTTACGTTTTTTTAAAGTAATTATCATTTTTATCTCAAAATTTCAGTTTTTTTACAAGATTCTATGAGAGAACAAATCGTCGTTATCATAAACTCAGAAAAATGAATTGATATCGAAAGAAATCAAAGTTAATTCAACTTCTCCTATAAATGGCATATAAGAAAAAGTTATTTTATGAAAAAAATATTTTACCAAGAACAAAAACCGACCAAGTGTAAGTCGGACTCGCGCGCGAAGGTTTCCGTACCGGGTTACATATCAAAATCTATAAAGTGGTTAGATCTACGGACGAAAGGCCTAAATTTAAAAAGACCTATAAACAGAAGGCCTTATTTTAAAATGACTAATGGTCGTTGGGTCTAACTGTTGTTAGATCTAAGTTTACAATGCATATAAGGCTTAAAACGATGAAATCATTAGGGCTATTGAAAAACTGGAATCCTGACGCGGATAGGTTAGGTTCAGGTTTTTTTTTTTGGCAATTCAGTAAATAGGTCCGTGACATGAGCCAATAACCACAATTAACAAAATATTCATATAAAATAATTTGTTTCATTGAAAGCATTGAAAATACATTTTCAAAATGCCTAACAAAACGGGCACCTATTAACATATTTTAAAATTATACTTTTTGTCAATTAGGTTACCTACTTAAACTTAGGTATTGTAAACTTAGATCTAACAATGTTTGGATCCAACGACTATTAGTTATTTTAAATGTAGGCCTTTCGTCCATAGGCGTTATATCCGTAGGTCTAACCACTACTTATAGAGATTGTGATACGTTACCCCGTACCGTTCACTAGGTTAATTAAAATGTCTCCCAGTAGATATTATTGATAACAAATAAAGGCAAAAAAGTCACGTTTGTTGTATGGGCGCCCCCTTAATTGTGATAATCATTCTATTTTTAGTATTTGTTGTTATAAAAATGAAATAAAATACAGTTATTTCAGACTTACGCCCAATCACAATACGTATAATTATAGCGGCAACGGTAAAACATCATTTGTGAAAATTTCAAATCCCCGGTTCATGAGATACAGCCTGGAGTCAGACGGACAGACTGACAGACAGCCGAGTCTCAGTAATAGGGTCGGTCCCTTTTTCAACTTTTGGGTACGGAACCCTAAAAACAATAACAGACGTATAAACGATCAGTCTTCGATAATATAAACAAAAAACCGACCAAGTGCGAATCGGAGGGTTCCGTACCATTCGCTGGGCTAACAGTAGCTTTATGATACTTACTTGATTTTCTCAAAAAGTTAGGAGCACTAGGCATAGGAAATTATTTGCCAGAAATCGTTTTGCCTTTGCAGGTATATTTTTTTAAACATGAAACTTTCAGTTATATTCAACTTGAGCAATCACTAACATTTTCTAATCACTAACATTTATATTACCGAAGTCCCATCGTTTATATATCTGTTACTGGTTTTGTTCTTGGTTAGGGTCAACTAACTTTTTCTTATTTGCCATTTATAGGAGAAGTTGAATTTACTTTGATTTCTTTCGATATCAATTCATTTTTCAGAGTTTATGATAACGACGATTTGTTCTCTCATAGAATCATGTAAAAAAAACTGAAATATTGAGAGAAAAATGATAATTACTTTAAAAAATGTTAATTTATACACTTTTCTACCGCATTTACTACAGTAAATATACCTGCTTTAGATTTAAAACTGTCTTTTAATACAAAATTAGCATCATTTAATTTTTTTTTAAAGGTTTTTACTACATTTTATCACGAAGAAAAGGGTAGAAAATAGAAAAAAAAATGTTGTAAAAGCCAGTTAACTAATTATTTTCTGTAGTAAAAGCCATGCTATCTCTAAAACTATCAAATCTACTTTAATTAGACTTCGGGAGTATTAAACAACTCAAAAATCTAAGACTTATGATCTATAGCGGGTTATTATAGCTTCAATATTTCCAAAGATATTGATATAGAAAACTTTACAATTTCGGTTTTTTGGCCCTCCTGTAAAAAGTGGGTTTTGGCTTTTACGACATTTGTTACTCAAAGGGTCGATATGGGCTGATGACGACGAATATATTCCCTTAAAACAATATCAACTGTTGATTTACAATTTTTTATGAAACTGCAAGATTAGTGCCGTGGCAGGGTTTTTACAATTTCATGATAAGTAAATATTAACATACTGGCTAAAGCATCTAGTATTTTAAAATTTACTTAGGGGCAGCAGCCCGCGACTTCGTACGCATATATATGACGATAACTACTGAATAGATAATATCTATTCATTTGTGTAAGAGTAACAAATATCATTCAAACTTGCTCACATCCATACAAAGACACAAACATCGACATTTATAACATTAGTAGGTACGAGTAGGATTTAAAACACGGTCTTAACAATTCCAGACCACCTCAAGTAGACCATTGCGAGGTCTCATCATCCGTAGAACCTTACCCTTCCATCAACCCATCATCTTGGCCGAAGACCACTCCATGGGAAATCAAGCCAGAGAATTGTGAAATCTGGGGCAACGATGGTCCGTGGGGCTCTGGGGTCATCGTGGACCCCATTAAAACATATCACATGGAAGTGGCAATGGCTAAGAAACAGACTCCTTTTGCATTGTTGAAGCCTGATGATGGAGCTCCTGTGCTGGTTAAAGTTGTTGATACTGCTCATCCTGGTGGGAAACAGGTTAGAAAAAAATATATAGTGTTTTATCAAAATGTTTTAGTTTATTTTAGGTTGACTATCCTGCCGCCTTGCTTTTTCGTCTCTCTCTGTGGTTCTGCAGGAAGAAATTTATTTTAGAAATATGCTGTACCTTTTGTATGACTGCTCTTTTTTCTGTTTCTGTGAACTATCCTCTTGCAACAAAAAATTCAATAAAAAATAAATACATGTTTAGTAAAAGTATGAAAGTGGTATTAAATAGCTTCTCTTCTGTTTTAAAAAGTCAATCAAAATAAGAAAAACTGTTGTATAGGACTTGTATAGAAGTTGAGTTGAAAAAAATGGAAGCTTTAAAATGCATATTATAAATAATGTTATTCTAATGAAACAGATGCTGGTACCAGCAACAGCTGAGGACCTTAGAGATGGTGGCAAAATCGTTGTTAAAAATGAAGATAATTCTTCGGCTGAGGTAGGTCATAATACTAGATAAGTATTAAAAATATTTTTAATACTCAAATGTTTATTGCATACCATAGGTAACAATGACAGTCCTAGCTATGGCCCTTACTAGGGCACGGCAACGTTGTATAGCGTAGCTACGAACTTAACAGAAACGAATCTAATCTAATATAGCCATTTGTATCCCACTACTGGGCAAAAGCCTCTTTCCTCATCCGCCATGACTTTCTGTCTCGAGTTTCCTCCGCCCAGCTACTTTAGAAGGTGTCCAGCTCGTCCCGCCACCTTTTCCGTGGTCTGCCGCGACGCCGTTTGGCAATTGGTAGCCATTGGGTAGCTGTTTTAGAAACGAATATGTACTTCAAATAATTTGGATTTGCCTTAAGTTACCGTTACTCGTCTTACATATTTTCCATATTATTTTTTACATTTAGACGAGACATCAAAATATTATGTAAATGTTTCAGCATGTTGACGTAGAAACAGGCCCGGAGATAGGAGGAGCAGTCCAAATCCGTGTCCCTGTGGTAGCCACCGTCGTGCCCAAGATCCGACCTGGTGGTAGACTGCAGCTGATTGTGGAAGAACCTCACCATGCTTATCATACTGCTCTGTCTTCTGATAGTGAGTTGATAAACTGATTTTTATTTAGGATTTAGCTTAGACGCAGTTTGGACTTGGTGAGTTAGGCTTAGCACCGCAATGAAACTTTTTCATAACGTTTTGCATGTTTCTGTCTAAAATGGATAGTGGAAGAGAAATAGATAAGTTATCTACATACAATATTAAGTCAAAAGTGATATATAAATGTGAACTTCTTAAATGTGAATTTTTTATAATCATCATATTTAAGAGCATCGTTGTCAGTGGAGTCTTCGCCACTCTTCTCTATTAATCCGCCATCCATTTAGGCACCTGATACGACACAACATCTATTCCCTCTTTTATAAGATCGATTATTAAGCTCTCCATAGTCTCTCGTTATCAATGATAATTTTGTTGACAGTTATAAAAGTAGAACCTTGTACAAGCACAAAGAAGATAATGCCAGTTCTGCCGCCTCTACCACCCGTCTTACCTCGACCTGAAGCCTTGAGACGTTTAGATGCGTGCCACTATGATGACGATGCTATTAGACCAGGTAAATAGAAATATGAAAAAATCTATGACAATGGAAATACATATCCATCACGCCTCTCTCCTATCGGGGTAGACAGAGACCACTTCTCTCCACTTGCTACAATCCAAACACACTTCTTTCGCTTCATCCACATTCATCAATCGCCTCAAATTGTTCAATGATATTGAAAATACATCTGTAAAATGTTTTCCCAAGCGAATGAAGAGGAAAAATTATGCATGTTGACGAAAGTAAAATATTATGAAATGGTCTAACCTTGATTGTGAATAAACTTTTTAAGATTTCACCTGTTTACTAAACTTAATTTTTAAAGTGGTTTTCAGTATGTTCAAGGGGTTTATAATCAACTTTTTGCCGTTCATGTTCCTCGTAGACTACTGGAAACATCTTAGTAACCTTTCTCTAATATATTCTTTGATTCCAGGAACTCGAATATCTTCAACCTGCGCCCTCCCACCGCCAGCTCCGTCCCCTCCTCTGGACCTCATCTCCATGGACCTCTTCGAACCCATAGAGTGTATACCGATGGGTAAGCATCTGGAATATAAGAGTTTACTACTTTATTATTTTTAAATCGTTAATTGCTACGAGAGAGCTAATAGGTAACGTTATGAAAAGTTTATACAATGACATTTTATGTTATTAAAAATATATTAGTTACTAGAGGCTGCCCTACTAGAGGAAAAAATCATGATATCGTAAAATAATATAGCCTATGTGTTATTCTGATGTCCAAGCTAAGTTATTGTAAAATTTCATTAAAATATCGACGCTGGAAAGCAAACACGTCGTAACCCACAAACCTTCAAAAAAATTTTTATTACGTCATTAGACTCAGAAAAAAAATACGCGTCGAATGGTATATGACAAGTAACTGAAAGATTTATAATTAAAAAGTGAGGATTTTTAAATTTGCCATTTTTTATTATTTTTGTACTAATAAAACGTATTAAACAACAAAAAAACCGTTAGTTTTTTTACTTTGCTACTTACGACAATTTGATTTCTACAAAAAGAAAAAAGCCACTAGTTACATCGTCAATAATTTCCGCCTAGTGCGGGTTACTACGTTTTTGCTGCTCGTATAATTATGATCACTTGCGTTTACTACCTTTAGTGGGCGATATTTTGTTGTATCACGATGCTTATAACCCTTTACTTCAAGCTTATGCTTTGAAGAGAAGTACTTTATAATTGAAGTAAGTCTTAATATTTATTATCTTTGAACAGTTTACTCTTGAATTATTTGTACTTTTGTTGAGAAGTAGGTACCTATACCTATTGTAACACACGTCTTGTAAAAATAAAATAAATTACAAATGTCAGAAAATGTCAAAATAATTACAAATTCATACTTATGGCTAATCAAACAATCCCCCCCTGGTCGTTCCCGGTGCAAAGGTGCCCATGACGCTCGCCGCGTTTCCACACTGAATGGCGATGGCCAACCTTTGCACCAAGAACGATGCCGACCTGTTCTGTCACTCAGTCTTCAACCTAACTCCTTCACAAAAGTCCTGAACTCACCACTCCAACTGCCCATAGTCTCCACAGCCAACGGAACGAACTCGTAAAGCAACTCTAGAGACGCGTACTTTAATCTCTTTCTGCAGCCGGCGTTATCCGCGGCGGCTGACGGAGAGTGGATGGTGCGACTCAGGTGGCTGGCGGCGAGCGTGCAGACGCATGTTGTGTCCCAAATAAGGGACTTGCCGTTCCTCCACGGCACCAAAGTCAGCCCGTCCGGTCTCTTCCCATCAGATCTACTGAGTCCCGGGGGCTCCAACGTGCAAGGGACGTTGGCCGATATTAGGGCCCTACGAACTATATCGTTCAGAGCATAATGTCGCGAGAACCTGCCTGCGCATCGCCGACAACTCAATGCGTGATGGCCATCGGCCCCTACCGTAGAACCACAGGTGCATATATGGGGTTCACTCACCTTGCAGCCCAGGCGAAGAGCCACCGCCACACGCAGAGTCATCGTCAAGTAAAGTGCCCAGATGAGGCGAAGGTAAGGCCTGTAACCATGCCGCTGATTCCGGCTGCGACACAACTCGCAGTCTAGCCTTATCGGATCCTGTAGCTCTCTCCACCAATTGATCTTGGAGTTGCTTCACTCCTACTTCATCCCATGAGTGCTGGATCTGTGTTGCCTCAGGGATCGCCGCACCAGAGTTGAGGGTCGTCCAAGCCGACACGGCGTCCGACACAAAAGGGATGCTCGTCTCGCCACCATTAGAATGGAGTAAAAAAGCAACGAGATTTGAGACCCCATGTGCCGAAGCCAAAAATGCTGGCAAGCCCACGTCACGCGCACAACGTATCCCGAGACCACCACAATGAATTGGCAACGCTTGACTCCACTGTGTCTCGTCTAGGGAGACATTCAGGATTGACTCCACCACTGATTTTAGGGCATCGTCAAACGTGGAGACTTCCTCAGAACAGAGCCAAGCGGTGGTGGTCCGCAACAAATATGTTATGATATCTTGGGAAGAGCAAAGCACATGCGCAACAAAATAATAGCAACATGAGAGGAAAGGTACTTAAGTTGGTTTTGAGCTACTAATAAAAGCTGCTTCCGAGTGAAGATTGCCTCAGGGACAGCAGATAGAAAAATAAGGGAGCCTAAAAGGAAGAAATCTGACGGAATCAGTTCCTTGAGACCGGAAAGAAGGGAATTGAAACGAGAGAAGTGGGAACGAGCATCTGTACCGCAGGAGAAAAACTCGCACTTAGAAGGGTTTCCTCCAGACCCAGGACTCTAAGACGGGGAGTTAAAGTCTCTTGGTCCTGTAACACGTCTTCCGGTTTACCCCCAATAGTGCCATCGTCCAGGTACCAGACGTTAAGCGCGGTTAGTTATTTAATTTTTTTATTGATTTTATTAAAAAATATATTAAAAAAGTACTCTCTCTTTTATTTCATTGACTGTTACTGCAGTTTATTTAGAAACCTCAGTTCAATGGGGAAGATGCGATATTTTTATTTTTGTGTTTATTTCAAAGAACTCCATGTAGAATAGACCACAAGTATATTAAAAAATGAAAAAACTGTAATTTACTGCAAAAAATGGGGTTTAAAATTGTCAATTTGAATTTTCGCGCGAAAACGGATCTATAGTTCGTATGACGTCACTCCCGTCTGCCACTCACTGGCCCACGTACTGTACGTCCTCTATGTATTTTATACTTTTGCATTTTTCTCGACTAACGAGACATTTTTTTGTAAAAATTTAATATGGACTATCCATCAACATCAGGCGATCATAGCTATACTATAGATACTCCGAAAAAAAGCCGTGTTGACGTATGTTTTGTGCCAATGTGTCCATCTACTTCAAAGCAGTTTCCAAATAAATTGTTTTTGACTGGACCTTCTGACCCAAAACTGCGAAAAAAGTGGTTTCAAGCTGTGAAGAGGAATGATAATTATTCCCCAAAGACCATCATTCGTTGCTGTGAAGACCACTTTGACGTAAGTCGGCGGATATATTTGATAAAAGCTTAGTTTAATCTGCTTGTATGCAAAAGAAACATAGTTATTATACCTACCTAATTACTTATCCAAACTTGTCAATGACTTTTGAATGAATTAAATACAAATTTAACTAATGATTTACACATACCGTAATAGTTTAGTCCCTTTCATTTCTACACTTGAAAACTCTGCACTTTCGACAAAAAAAGTCACTATCATGTCAACACTAACTTTTGGTAGATTCCTGGAGTCTGCTTTGACAAACCCAACTTCCATTTTTATTCGAAAAACGCAATTAATTCTCGTTATAATGTTCACTTTTTTACTACAACTATAATCTCAAATACGTTGTCATAACAGGAGTGACGTCACTGAACGCTGATAGGTGTTTTAAATCCGTTCCGTTTCAAGCTACTTTTAATTCGTAATTATTGTTGAAAAACAACATTATATAAAATATAAACCTTGCAGTGGCCCTTCTTTTATATATTTTTAACATTTTAATAACAAAATTTTCATAAATATTGTATTTGCATCTTCCCCATTATGTTACATTTACTACATTTTTTTGAGATTATGTTTGCAAGTTATGCTAGTTACTACATATTGATGGAAAAATTTCACAGATTGCTAATTATTACGATGTTTTTGAAGGTGAGGATCCGTAAAGTAATGTTGGTTACCACATTTTGCTTGCCAAAAAAAAGAGCGGTTTTCGTCTTTCCATACATTTACTGACTTCATTTACTACGTTTTAATGGTCGTAATTTAAATTGTCAATTGTCGTAACCAACATTAAAATGTTAAAAAAAAACTTTAGAAAAAATCTATTTAAATCAATTTATATATCAAAAAAATATAAAAATTGTGTCAAAAAATGGTAACTGTAGGTCCATAAATACGGAAGATATGGCAAAAAATTAAAAATACGAAAAGTTTTTCTGCTCTGGTGAACAATTGTACTTTTGTGGGTTACGACGTGTTTGCTTTCTAGCGTCGATATGTTCAGTGGTTTTTACGTGATGAAATAACAAACATCTATCCATCCATCGGCACAAACATTGACATTTATAATATTATTAGGATTTGTTATTTTTAACCGAAAGTCATGGCGGATGAGGAGGACTTTGTCTAGCAGTGGGACACAAATATCTAGATATGGTTCCTTCTAGATATGGTTGTTTTTTATTATAGGTAGGACTTATAGCTAGTTGCAAAAAAAATATTTTTTTCTCATATTATGTAACTGTTAGGAACATCTTAAAAATTAGATAAAAGATTTTTAGTCGGACTATGGCAATAACGTCATGTCGTATCAAGAAGTTAAAGCTCTGGCAGAGGATAGGCTTAAATGGCGAACATTCCACCGACAACAGTCTTAACTCTTAAATTAAATGAATGATGAATGGTAATAAGGTCCAGGAATTTATTTGCAGGCCCTCAAATCACAGCAGTGGACAACATAGACCAGCCACCGCCGTCTGACGATTCAGATATATTTATTGGAGAATTTGAAGTAAGTTATATACCTATTATTACGATCACCATAGTCCATAGCTGCCCACTGCTAAGCAATGACTCTGCAACGATTACGAACATAATGTCATTTTGCATTCTCTCACTTTTTTTTAATTTGCTTAAAAGTTAGTTTCTGAATAATATTTTTAAAGTATGCTTTGTTTTTAAAACTACTTAATTGTAGTTTGGCGAATTATCACATCTACGTACTTAATTAACATACATGTCTGTCATGTCACTCCTCTCTCTCTGCCATTGGGGTAGGCAGAGACCACTTCACTCCACTTGCTACGATCCAAACATACTTCTTTAGCTTCATCCACATTCATCAGTGGCCTCATACATAAAATACATCTAAGTAGGGTACCTACTTACTTTGTTAAATAAAAATTGCTAAAATACTATTTTAAATAAAAACATATTTTGTTTCAGGAAAGTATTCCTCTTTCGGATTCAGATTAGAAATTGTGAAAAGTGAGTTTTTATCCTATTGTATGTTTTATTTGTATTTAATTTTTGTTTCGCGCACCTTGAATAAGAATGAAGTCTTTTGATTTTAGTGTTCTAAGCGAAAATGGGTTTTGTTTTCTTTTACATTCAATATTATATTATATGAAATGGAATTTTTATGGGTTTTATTTGTAATTATTAGAAAGTTTAGATAAACATCTTACTCCAGTTATCACTAAAAATAAAAAACATATTTAAGGTAGTCTGGAGTCTTTATGATAAGGCCAAAATTACGCACATTGTATGCTAGTTTACATTTTTCGCATCGCACACGAAATATAATAACGAGAATATGCATAGGTAATACCTATTACCCTTAAGCGTGGCAACTGACCGTTCCGAGACGAGTCCTGAGAAATAAGTGGACTTTGCTTAGGTAACATATTTTTGATAAAAGCAAAAATGCAAAACCTCCACAAAAGAAACTTTTCTTACTTTCATAACATCACAAATTCTTATTGCAATCTAAATAATCTCCTCCTAAAAGGAAAGGGAAAAAGACGATTCCTGTCTGTTTAAATAATGCTATATTATGACGTATCGATGACGTCATCATTGTGTCGGCTATTGTGTAGAGTTAGTATCGAATCGCGTCGCACGTGGACGGAAATAGGCCCTTTGGGGGTGCAAGATGGCCCAACGTAGCCGAGGACAACCCTAAGTTGTTTAGTACTGGTAGATGTGGATAGATGGCGCTAGAGGTATTAAAGTTCGCAAAATTCCAAGATTCTTGTGTCTTTAGTTGGTAACTTATCCAAGTGAAAAATAATGACTCATTATTTTTCACTTGATTATTAATGAGACAAATATAATAAAGCGATTTAATTAAATCAAATGGCGATTAAAAAAATGGTTTTGATAATTTTGCCTCTGTAATTTGTCGTACATGATAATAGCTCGCAAATAAGTGGGAATGTCATTATAAGTAGGTATTTCTGGTAGCATTAATTCCATAAGTATAGGATCACATTGCCGTTTCATCCTCTCGGCTAAGCAAGTAATGAAACGGCAGCCGTTTTAAATAAAAAACAACATTCAAAGTGTGCTTATATGGTGTAGGTAAATGTAGAATTTCTACAATCCACTAATGTACATAACCTCTTGATACTATTTAGTTGGATACTTTTGAGTTTTATTTGTGTACCTTTTGTGTTTTTGTGTAGGAAAAAAGTCTGAACATTACTAAGCTTTTCAATATCCCAATCAAACCCAATTTAAAACCAAACAATTTCAACTAATGACCACCTAACTGGCAACCACAAAAAAGCGCTTGTTAAGAAAAAATCGGCCATAACATTTAACAAGAAGAATGTGTCAATAAAACGCGAATTACGCTCGCCCAGTTTTTTACCAAAGGCCGGCACGCGCTTGGCACGCGCCACGAAATATTACAACTGGTGTTAGAAGTGACACGCGTCTTTCCCACCAATAAATAGAGAAAATTTCATTCAACCCTATTTTCCTAACCCTGTAATAATCATCCAAACAAAACTTAACTTTATTTCGCTTGCACAGAACGAAGTTTCGCATAACAGCTCTTAATTTTTCATTACGCGGCCATTATTTTTACGTCATTCCAATATGAACTGTAGTTGCACGGCTAGAAGAACGTTTTCTTATTGATAGAGCCGTGCTAAAATTAGGGCTGCGCACAATAGGTTAATACCTCCCTCGACGGTTAACGAATAATGCTCGGGCACGTGTCGAAATGCGTTTTTTATCGATAAGTTTTATTTCGTGCGAACTTAGAAGTGGCGTCTGGTATGGACGCCGGACAAAAGGCATTGTGTAACTGACTTGGTGGAAAATAGAAATGAAATTTCGGATTATCGCTCCATGAAAATCCGGTATCCTAATATCATTGATATGGTGAAAGAATTCTTTATGTATTTGCTGGTAGTTTGGGAATGCTATGTGAAAATTGTTTTTTTGAACCAGTATATTCTTTTACTTGACAATAATTTTAAAAGATTTCAAAAGTCTAGAAAAAATAACCAAATTGAACACGAAGGATTCGTTAATAATATCTATAATATAAACCTATTTTGATTGAATTGAATCGCTATTAAACAACTTCCATCTCGTTATAAATCTCCAAACTTAGCATAATTTAATTGTAAAAACGACAACAAACTATCAATTTCGCAAAATATCATTAAAACAAACAAATGTAGGGCGATATAATCCCTGTCAAGGGTACATTCCACCCCTAGAAATATCATTTCATATTTTGATTATGATATCAATGTCACCCACTCATATTCTCACTATTTTTTATATCTTTTGTCCTCTTAATACGTGTATTAACCCATTAAAAGTCGCGTGGCGACATAATAAAATATTTTATGCGAATAAAATAACTAGCATTGAATGCATTATTGCAAATGTTAGTTTTTTATTGTGAGAATTGGGGCTTTGGTGATAAAATGCCAGAGGATGAATTTCGTGTTGAAAGAAGGAAATGCAAATTGTATTTTTTTTTTTTGCATCATTTTATATTTAATTTATATTAGGTACTATTTGCTGTTCTTGAACAGCAGTAGTATCCTTTACCTAGCTTCATACATGTGTAACCAATAAAGTTTTGTCAATTTTCTAAATTAAATAAACGTTAGCAGCCCAGTATTGTTTTCGAACGGAAAAAGGTTAATGATTTCATAAAGGAATGTGAGTTATTAGGTCGTAAATGAAAAAGATGCGTTAATCAAGATAATAAGTGATTTGGAATGTAAAAATTAGAAAGGTTAAGGCCGATAGTGATACAAGTTTCTGTAATATTTCCTGACAGTTTCCTAGTTTCACCAAACCGAGCGAAAACCGACGAATCACCATCCAAAGCTGAACATGTCAGTAACATTGCATATCTGCAATAATTAACGATGTAGCCCTGTCGACGACAGACGTACGACTGACAGCGCACACGCCGCCACGCGCCGCGGATTACGGCCATTGGTCACAAGTTTATGCGCTGTGCGCGCGCGCAACGTCTCAATCACGACAGATTTGCTACACACTGTAATGAGGTATGACATTGCTTTTTTGTATAATTGAGGGAGGGTAATGATGATAATTTGAAAGAATTATGGTTGTTAGATAAATAGATATAAGTAAGTAGGTAGGTACGTTTCGTTGTAATATTTGTACAAAACGCAAGTTTAGTTGAAGGATCATTGAAAAGCTTTTATAAAGCTTTTTCTTCCTTAAAATATGTCCGTTTATACGTTCCATAGACAATTTTATGTTTTAAGTCTTTTGTAAGTAACATATTCGACAAAAATCTTAAGTAACTTATACCTTACCCGAAATTATAATAGTAGAACCAGCATTAGTTATGGCTGTTTTATTTATTTATCTCTAAAATTCACTTAGGTACGTACTGCAGCTTTGTTTCCTTAAAGGCGTTCTTATTTTTTTCCTATCTTTCGTCTTATCAACAGAAATTAATTCGCAAAAATGGCAAAAAAGGTAAGAACCTAGCTACTTAGGTACTTACATTTTAACAGATAACGGTTACCATTATAATAATTTCGTAATATCTACAAACAATCTCACAATATTACCAAAACAAAACTAGCAACTACGAAATAAATTGAATCGGTATAGAGTTGAAAAATGAATTGCACAGAACAGACAGACTGTAGAGATTACGGGGCATATAGCACGCATGAGAGGAGAGGCAAATTGTTCTATAAACTGATTACTACTAGTTCGACAATGTCTTTACCCCCCCAAGCTTTAGGGGAGGGGGTTGGGAAACTGGAAATGGCCGTTTTACTTGGCAGTGTTATAGATGTAAAAATAAACTATTTACTTACTGTTCTAAGGTACTTTTGTGTGGATTATACCAACTTATTAGTGAATACTTATTTACTTTTATTTATGGAGTGTTACAAAAATCTAAATATTGCACATAATTTTTCGTTTTTTCTGCATCTAAAAAATAATTTGAATTGGCAGAAACATATCATTTATTTATTTAGGTATTTATTTACTTGATTTTTGTTCGGTACTTACGTAACGTTCACGGTATAGATACGAGTAGATGTTGTTTAAATAAAATAATAATTATTTTTCTTAACAATATCCGAAGATTTTTGAAAAATATATTATTAGCCGCACGGAAATCTGGAAAATTTTATCTTTGTGTGTTAATAAGAATTGTAAAACGATTTTATTTTAAAAGAGCAATCTAACAGAGTTTCTCGCTAGATTCTTCTCTGGGAAAAAAAACTGCTACCTTGCGAATCTTGCGTTAGTTAAAAAAAATAACATTGACATATCAAGTGCTATGTATAATTCCTTCGAAATAAATATGATTTGAGTTCTAATTATCAATTTTTATCCCAATTCTTCTAGCGTCTCTACATTCTCGTTTTACCTCCCATACAGTCCCATAACCACTAAAATATAAATTCATTATATTTGGATGGGATGGGGCTGCATTGGGTCCCACTAATTCCATTGACTTGCGGTCCGTACTAAATTCAATTAGTTTTTTATTACGAACAACTGATTGCTTTATAAACCAATTGTTTTATGCTTTAATTTTTATTACTCTTTCTGTGATTGTAAAAAGCGTGGTTTTTATTCATAGCTTTTATCTTCAGTCTTATGTACATTAAAAGGAGCAGACCTAAACAATCGTATTTCGCTTATACTTATGTAATGATTTAAAGTGGATAAATGCAAATGCTCAGAAAATCCCTCCTAAATTCTTTATTTTCATCTTGTTACAGAACATCATTAAATATAGCTTCAATACTTGTCCTAATTTATGAGACAAACATATTATTATAATATGGATGTAGCTTGAAATAATTGTGAGGCGGTAACATTAAATAACTTACTCAAATTTCTTCCACTAGAAATTACAATTATATAATTCTCCAGATACCTAATAAAGGCTCATTAATCACCTCGATACCACACCATTATAATATATATGCCACTGCACTGTAGAAATAACTCAAGTAAATAACAAATAAGTACATGTTCAACAAACTAACTCGAATATGACAAGTAAAACACGCAACGCTAGATTATAATTAGCACAGTGGTCCAACCCCAAACGAGATAGCCAAGGGGTTCCGCAGTAATTTGATTTTTATTTTCATCCCGTTTGTCCCGACTGATTGTACTTGCCTTAGGCGACTTAACCTACACATTATTTAAGCCTGTAGGGATGACAATATTATTATTTGCGTCATTGTTGCTTTTTATGAAATGGTATAGTTTGTGGTTAAGATATTTTGGGCCTGTTTTAGCACCTACAGATAAAATTTATCTGAATGACATTTTATATCAGTCTCTATTTAAAACGTCGTTTTAGGAAGTAGACATAGGTTTATCTGGCAGTTGAATTTTATATGTGAAGTGTGAAAAAGGGCTTTGGGTGGTTAAAACGACTTAGTACCCGACTACAGCCTAACCTAAAATGTACCTATGGAAAGGAATTTGAAAAATTATGCCATTTTCTTTTTTATCTCACTGTTACATTACAATGTATTTAATGAAACCCACCTATAACAAATATTAAATGAACAATAAATCATTACACTAAGTATCCACTCAACCAAATATCTATTCACAAACGTGACATTTTACCTAAAACATGTAATAACTGAACTGTAATATGATTTTGGAGCATCAAACGTAACATGTCCCGCTAATGATAGCATAAAACTCATGCACAGTGGGCAGAATGAAATAAGTACGGGACAAATTAAAATTCAGAAAGCGAGCTCTCGTGTATGGCAACATTTTCTTTGTTATTTTAAAAACAACGAGTCTTTTTCGACATATGAGTATACTTGGTGAATAATAGCGAAATGTTATAATTTGAATTCTGTTTTGATGTGCTTTGATGTAGGTTTATATTATATGTTTGTATTTGAAGTATTATCACAATATAGATACTAATTAGTACAAGGTGTGTTATAGGTTTCAAGACAAGGTTCAATATAAATACGTTTGTCAATTTAATAACATTAATACTTACTAGTAACAAGTAAGTAATTATGCTAGGTTTCTCTTTTCAAAATTATCTGTCAATTATTTTATTCCAATAAATTTCCTAGCTTTTTTATAATTGTACGCATAATGCTAGATTACGGCCTAATCACTCTCTGTATGAGAGTAGGCTCGTGCCTCTCGATGGGGACATATCGTCGCTGGAAAGGCAAAATTACTTAAGCGCCAAAAGGCCATTTTGAGAAAAAGCCGTTTAAAGTTTTTTTTTTACGTTTTTTAATCATAACTTTTTTCCTTTTTGTCAAATTTTGATGTGGTCAAAGTAACGATTTTTTAATATTTCATTGTCTATGTCCAGAAATACAAATGATAGTATTTGGACAGCTAGTTCAGGAGATACTGGCGCTTAAGTAAAAATGACCTCAAATTTCAGTAAAGCAAAATTACTTAAACGCCATCTTCTTAAAATATTGTAATGAATCAAAATTACTTATAACTCCCATTTAAACGAATTGGCAAACGACAAATTTTCTTAAAGGACTTTCACAAAAGTAATTTCATTGTACCAAAACTACTTAAGAAACGTGCTGTATAATAAGTTGGATCACTAAACATTCTTAAAGATAGGTTTTTACATGAATTCAGTTGAGTAAAAAAACGTAAGGAACATTCGTTACTTCTTGAAAACCCCTAATAAACTACTTATAACTTTTATTTATATTAAAATGATGGCTACTTAAATACTTAAGTGCCAAAAGTAAAGTTCATAAAATCACGACAATTACTGAAAACCCATCACCAATATGTAAAAGGAGGGTTTTAGTTTCTGGATACAAAAAATCAAACTTTTTTGCAAGATTACGTAAATGAAGCTGGGCTGGGCTTGGCTTGAGCTCTATCGGCGAGCCTAATTCTTAGACATTGCAGACGTACGCGCGTTTGCCATGCGCTTCGAGAGCGCGTGTTTTTTTACGCGTTTTGACTCATTACATAGATATAGCAGCGGAGTAGTAGCAGGAAGGACGACGATTCGCGTAGCAAAATATTGCTTTTTTTTCAATGATTTTGCGTAAACTAGTAACAAAGACTAGCCATATTAAGACTTTATTATTAAATATTACCTAAGTATGACTATTTTTATTTGCGTCAAAAGCACGTTGATCTTAGATTTTAGTTATTTCTTTGAAATATCTGAAAATTCCCTATAAAATGTATGAATTTAAAGAAGTTCAGACCAAATTACAGCATACCTATGTTGGGCATACACATAGAATAACATTCAGCTTTTCGAAAGTGAGGAAGGTAGGGCTCTCAGGCTCTAGGACTATCTGTCAAAACGGGAACGCTACGCGAATAAAACGTTGGTTAAACGCGCGAGTCGCGTTTCGAAAACTACGCCTGCAAGGTACCTTACGACTGAACAGATATCTGGACATAGATCTAAGTAGGTACTTACTTTTTGGGTTAAGAAAGAAATAACTTAGAACTGGAACTTGTACCTAACTGCTCACCCGAAATAGTCCCACTTACTTAATCGTTTTTAATCCAGCCATTCCATTTCCGAGATGAACAATACCACTCGTCATCATCAACCCTGCATAGTCTGTCCCTATCTCAGTCAGATTTTTTGAGAGCCATTCAAGTTAGTGCTGTGTTTTTCAAATAATTTGGATCGATTTTGAATCTTTTACTTTACCAATGTAATCCATTACCAAATAAAACTCAAACTTTTTCAGCTTTATTCCTGTCCTTGATATCCAGTACTATAATAATTTGTCGTTTCTTTTGGAGCAGCTGATGCTGAAGAAGAACTAGAGGCTTCTTTTTTTCTATTTTTCTACAGATTTAGTTTCTTTGCCCGTACACATGGCTACTATAGATACGTTTTTCCTTTCGCAAATGAAACATTTAAGCGGCGTCTTGCAAATTCTTGCTGAATGACCTTTCCTCAGACCATTCCAAAGTGATTCCAATACGCATTTTCACATTATTTAAACGGTTCTCTTTTTTCTTCTAGCGTCATCTTGTTTATTTTGTAGCATTTTATACTTACCTAAGTGATTGTATTTATTTTTCACACAGAATGCAAACTCTTCTTTACTGCTTTATTTGTAGCACTTTTTTGCTTGCAGATATTAGAGATTAAGAGATATCTTTTGTAAAAGCGTTCCGTGACATCTCCACTCGTTGAACTTCCACTTCCATTCGCAAAAAATCATTAATGCAGTGAGAGAGTCACCCAAATTACTTACTTATCTTTGATTCGGTACGCTCCCACAACTTAAAAGTTAAATTTAAGGATAAATAGACTGATTGATTCAACTAGAGGCAGAATAAATGCTAACATTTCTCCCCACCAGGTTTTCTTTGCCTTGCAAAACGAACAAGTAACTCCCTGACGTACGATTCTATCAGTAATTCTTCCCTGCTATAGCGTGATTATAGCTAGCTTCTATGATTTACCGCGTGCTGGTTAACTGTGCACGAGATTCTTAACATCAGCTCCTTACTGTTTAATAGGAATTCGTTTGTCATCTTGGTCAATCATCTCAAACTGTCCCCAAAATCCAAGCTAATTTTTAATAGTTCCATCAAACTTTGTGAGCTCTATTTGTCGGCAATTTGTATTTTCGTTATTTTTTTGTCTTCTTTCTCTACAACTTCTGTTTTAAAATCTTTTATTGAATCAGTTTTATATTTTTCTTCAATTTCGAATCATTTGTCCACATAACGGACATTTCACTGTCCAACACTCTATCCATATCCATAACGATAACAAGGATTTTCATAAGGACATCTAACTGCTGCAACGTCTTTAATAATTGCTGTAGTATGTTGGCTAACAAAGCCTTTTCTTCTTTGTGTTCTTGATGCTTATAGAGAACAGTCTTCTCTGCACCAACCTTTTCTTCGTAGCTAAAGCCGCGGTTTTTTTATCCATGGTGTTATTTTGGAAGTCGTATCTATCAGTATGTTTTATGCGTTCTTTCTCCTTATCAAGGTCGCCAATATGTGGTATTTTATGGTAAGTACATGTAGTTGATTATTAATATTTAAAGCTTTAATTTATTTAATGATTAAGGTTTTTTGAATAAAATATCATTTTTTTACATTTTACAAATAGTTGTAGGTACTAATAGTAAATACCTTTGTTTTTCCGATTTTTTGTGAGCAGTAGCAACAAATAAAGAAGTATAATCTTAACGGTTCTGTCAAGCAGACTGACTGATAATGCGCGCTATACGCGCGGGTACATCAACTTTTACAGTATGACAGCAGTAATTTTTTTTTTCAAAAAGCTCCTTATTTATTTACTTATACGATGTAAAAGACGTTATTAATAGTATTCCATTTTTACTTCTGTTACTTTGGCTTAAATAATTACTTGACAGCAAAGTTATTTAAAGTCCACAAATGTACCCAAAGACGGTAAATCAAAATTACTTATACGCCACTTGTTGGTTCCAAAAACCTAGACCAATTTTCTTATACGTAATTTAAATTAGAACACAGTAAGTCAAAATTACTTATAAGCCAGTCATCGCATAAAAATGCTAAAGCAAATTTTCTTTAAAGCCTTAATTTATTTATTGTGAGAAAACAAAATTGCTTAAACGACTAGCTCGAAAAAAACACCGAAATCGTGTCGCTTCAGGCCTCTAAATTAGAAAAACTCCCGGATTTTTCATTTTACTGAAGCGCCAAAAAAGTGCTCAGATCGCTATGGGACCCGGACAGATCGACGCAGAATGAAACGCTGATTCCGAATATATATATAACTCAAAATGGCCATTTTGGCGCTTAAGTAATTTTGCCTTTCCAGCGACGATATATAAGGTGACTTTAAATTAGTGAACGATAGAAAAGAATATGCATGTACGCGTGATAACAAACAACTTTTACTATGGGGCTAAGTTCGAAATCATAAAACAAATTGGTACCCCATACTCTATATACTCAATATACTCAATCATTTATTGCACTCTACAGGTTTTTACAGATCTTATAAATAACATAAAGTAGGTACCAAATGTGGACCCTGATTAGGCACGGCAAATTGTGTAGCAAAGCTACGAACTTAAAACTAGAATGAGATCAGTTACAACAATACTGTAATTACTTAAACTTAAATATAGTTATTTAAAAATTTATATTCTAAGTTAGAATTACTAATTGTTTAAATAGTTTTATTTATATTTTAGTGTGAATTATATTTATGTTTTATAATAATTAAGTTTTAGGGTTTTAGTTAAATTAGTTTACCTGTTTACTATCAGCTGGTGCATTTTGTATGAGGAGTTCAAATTTTTTTGAATGATTTCGACATTAGCTCCATAGAAAAAGTTGTTTGTTATCACGAGTACATGCATATCCTTTTCTATCGTTCACTAATTAAAAGTGACCCTATATGGGCTAACAACAACATCACGTAATAAACTGTATCCCCTTTATTACAAAACAAGTAAAGTAATTACAAAACAAAGGATATCCTAGAACTATCTTAAAAACTCGTTTTGTAAAAAGAAGGAGTTTTATCTTAAGTGGCATCTATACGTATGGTAAGACACAAGGCAAACCTTGTCTCGTCAAAATCAAATCGGATTCGCGAATCAATTTGCCTATTTCCCCAAAGAGGGCGAGTATTCAGGTAAAACACTGAAAGGCTGACAAAGATAAGAAAAATGGAACAGAAATTAAATTTTATTCCCTATTTCTAATAACTTCTTTAAAATTGCACTTCTTTTCTTGACATTCAAAAAATAATAAAATATAGGTTTACGTACATATCTGTCTCGCCTCTCTCCCATTGAGGTAAGCACAGACCACTTCCTTCAAACTTTCTACGCTCCAAACACACCTCCGTCGCCTCATCTACATTCATCAATCGTCTCATACATGCTCGTCGGCTTAGGGTACTCCTGACTTGGCCTTCCGTAACAAATCCGTCGGGTATTTATTTAGTCTTAAAAATCCTTGATATCCGAACTCTAGACTTTGTAGCCATCTTATAAAAGTACTAGCTGATGAAAATCTTCACTAATAAGATTTCTTTGCCAATTTCTTTGAATTTTGGGTCTGATTCAGTTTAAGCAGTTTTTTTATAATTAACTCAATAACTAGGTGACCTTTAACCGAAATCTTTTATTCGTAATAAGCGTAATATCTTAAAGTAAGTTCTGAAAGTACTTTATCCGTGGCACAGCACGGCGCGTCTGGCACGCCGGAGTCAGTTCGGGCCTAGATTTACTAAATTTACTAGATTTAAAGTCTCCCGGCTTCTTGAGGCGGTCTATGCAAATTTTATATCGTAACAGACAGGTTTTGGGAAACGCGGCGGTTTCAAGTGTTTTTTTTTAAAGAAAATATTTAATTCTCATCGTGCCATGACAATAAAGGATTTTCTAATTGTGCTCCGGAAGTGTTTGTTATAAAATGTAGGAGCACTATAATATCTTAAGATAATAAAAAATGTTTATAAAATTTATACCTATTAGATCTAGGAGATACGATGGTCGCGGCAACTTGTGTTATTTTGGGGATTTTAAAACACTATACAGTAATTTAGAGTATCTACTAATTTTTACAACTCTTTTTTAAATTGAATGTTGCACTTGTCGGTGGAGTCATCTACACTCTGCTCTATTCTCTGCCGTCAGTTTGAGCATCTTATACGACACAACTTCTATTCCCCCCTTTTATTCAATTCTTACAGTATATTAAAGAGACGCAACGTTTTTGTCCATACTCTGTAGAAAATATCTACCTAACCCCTCAAACGGGTGCAGACTGAATATCCAATGAGCACGAGACGGCCCTGACGTTTGCTCCTGTCACCGCTATTTCAACAAAAGGGTTTTTTAACCCAAAACGAGAAATTCCCTCTTACCCTCGCTTTCATTCGACATTTTCCCTCCAAAATAATACCTAACGCAGATTGTCTTGTCAAGTTTTTGATTGAATTAACAGATCGAGTTTAGGAAGCGAATTATTTCCACAATAGAGTTATTTATTTATGTTGATTTGATTTATATTTTAAATCGGATTTTTGGTGAGGGTTTTCAGTTTTAAGAAGTTCAATCTTCATTTTAGTTTTATAGACATAAATCATGTCCAAGAAAAAGTTATTTCAAAATATGTTTCACCCAAAACTAACCGCTCCAAACCTGTTTAATATTCAAAAAACCCCGCACATTATTTCCACCAAAAATCCGGATTTATCCAGTGTAAAATCCGCCATTGTTAAAAGTCACACATCGTGGGCCTATTCTGGAAATTAAAAATGGAATTCGCATTGGAATCGTCGCGTGTTCCGCACGACTGGCCGGCTAGAATGGCAACTTAACAACCGCGGTAAATAACCACAAATCACCGAGTTCTAACACCGGAGGCGAGATTTAAATTCACGCGTGAATGTGGCCATTGGATTCGGCGTGTGTATCCATTGCTTTGTAGCAAGTCCGTTAGTATGTACTTAGTATTATATACTAAGAAAAATACTAGAAACTATAGATACTAGGGTAAACTTCAAAGTTAAAAAACTTGGTCAGATTTTAATCAACATACTGGCTAAGTATTGGCTTTTCTTTTTTCTAAGAATGGAAGATAAGAGTGCATATCTACATGCTTTTCTATTAGCAGGCAACTTTTTACGTACAAAACCTGCATTAGCATCTTCTTAGAATAGGTACTATTAAGTCACCCCTCTCCTCAAACTAGAACCTTAAGGCATATTTAGTCACCATTAGCGAAAGCGCCAATTTCCTAGGTTGTCAAAATAGCTCTTTAAAAAATAAACTTATATTCCGATTTTTGTTCATCTTGTCATTCACGCAGAATCGTAGTTTTAATAGCATTATCTTTTATGAGAAAAATGTTCGTCAAACAATGGAAACCCACTTACCTACTCATACCTACATTTACCATCACCAAACCGAAATCCGCATTACGCTACACCGAATCAAAAAGACAGAGGGATGCCGTGATGACGAGTTATTATTTTTAAATTCATTCGTTCATTCATTCTAACCACATCTGTAACAAACTTTCAACGGAAACTCATACGAATTTTCGCTCTTGATGCTCTTGAAATAAAATGTTAATTTCTATTTTTTTCCTTAAACAGACAGCAAAATAAAATTGCTTTTAACAATACTTAATGACGTCATTGTTGCACTTGTCGTACGCGATCGGTGTGTGACGAATTGGCGGTTTTTACAATTCGAATTTCGAATAGATTCGAACCGTTACAAATTCGTTTTTGTACAGTTTTTGAATAGAGAACATTTTGTGGGTGTATTTCTTTAGAGGGTGTTTATAATCAAGTGTTTATAATGATGGAGTTTTCGTAGTTTTCTATGGGTTGTTTAGAAAATGCATCAACAGATGGCGTAAGCTTGCATGTTTGTGACTAACTATAACTTTGTAAAAAACAAACTAGGTATGTCGGTTGTTTGTTCCAAAAAATAACAAACACAGCTAATTATTGATTTTTAAAGTATAGCGTATATGAATACCGCTTCAAAAACATCTGCTTTAGGTAATTTTGTGATATTTTATTAAGAACTATCCTAATGATTTTACACTTAAACACTAATGATTGTTCAAACCAACCTGCAGTCTCCACAATTTGCCGTGCCCTATATGTAATCAGGGTCGACATTTGGTACTTTAAGTTGCTTATAAGATCTGTAAAAACCTGTGGAGTGCAATAAATGATTGAGTATTGAGTATTAAACCAAATTTCGTCCTGCCGCTCTTTTCACATAAAGTAACTAAAAACAAAACCGAAACGAACCAATTTCGAACCAAATCCACCAACTCCACCAACCCTCCAACAGATATTTAACCCACATTAACCGCAATATTTTCTAAATAACCCTTAAATTACATTCGGATATATCCGCGACATTAGTTCCGCCGGAAGATGCGCGCGCGCCGGAAACGGGGCCATCTATTGCGCCGTGACGTCACTTCCGGTCCACAATGGCGGTAAACTCTGCAGGAGGTTTGAAGACAATAGTTTTGGATTTGGAATACTGTAATGATTTGTTGATATACTTACTAAGATAGATCGATCTTTGGCTAATCAGGGTAGAAAAAAAAAACTATCTGTATTTGAGTGAATACTCACTAATTTATAACTCATACATACTCAAACTCAAAGTCAAAATTATCTTTATTTTGTTAGCAAATATACGAGAACAGTATGTCAATGTTCTTCTAAAAATAGAAGCTTTTGCTAGATTAGCAAGTTAGGTAATAGTTATTTCTAGAGAAGAATCTAAAAAGAAACTCTGGTGGGCTGCTCTTTACAAATAAGCTTTTACAATTCTTGACCACACAGATACATACATTTATTTAAATACTTACTCTTCAGGAAAATTGACATCCATTAAAAAAAAAAATACAATTATGTATTTGAGATGTAAATTAATTTATTGCATTTTGTTAACGCCACGTCTAATTTACATTATTTCCATACAAAAACTCTTCTATTTATACAATAGTAAACTTGTACAATAACATACACGATGTAATAAGATGAACTTGTCAGCAAATAGGACTACGACCCTTGAAGTTCATTAAGGGACAGTTTAAGACGTTAAATAAACATACAAAATATTATTGAATAACTGGATGTGGGCACGCGGCATGTAACCAGTTACTTATTTTATAAACAAAGTAGTTTTTTTTGTGGAGTTGTGTAGTTGGAAAATTTTTAAAGTAAGTAAGTAATTCAAGTTTTTTTATAAACCCATTTTTTATGTTTTAAGTAGGTATTGATAATAAATGTCTGAAAACAAGAGAATTTCGTTGCGTATTTTATAATAATAGAAAAGACTGATATTTTTATTGCGATACTTTTTTTCGTTTTTCGTAAGTTTAGGATTCATAGTAAAAACTACAACATCGATATTTTCTATAAGTTAACAAGTATAATACCATCCAAATATCCCTCATAGATTAAGAGCGCTAATCAGGAGGGTGCAAACTACCCCAACCCTAAACATTTCACGAAGGGTGAGGTGTTAAAAATACAATAAAATATAATACTCATCCGTCAAAATTATTCTTGCTGCCCAAAAACATCATCCCCAAACAAAATGAAGTCAATTTTCGCGTTTCACAACTGCAAATTCAACTTTGTCAAAGGTTTCGACGAAACAAATTTGAAATGCGTTTGAAAATAAAATGTTTGATGCAGTCTGAATATCATTTAGGTAAATCAAACAGCAAAATTAAGTTTGTTAAAATTCTCTATAAATTCGCAACGCCTTGCAAACTGTCATATCGCTCATAGTGATATAAAATACATATTTTGAATTGTGCAATTATACTTGACATGCAAGGGGCCATTTTGTTCGTTCGTTTTATGATAGCGTTTGAAATGTGTGATAAATATGAAGTGTCGGATTATTTTCGAGTGTAGTAGAGCTCATTATATTGGGGAAGTTTAAATGTCTATTTACATCTGTAAAACATTGTTTTCTCTATATGAACTAAGTACGTACATAAAGTTGGAAATGGCCCTTCAGAGGTTTGAAAAGGTTTATTCTTTTTTCAGTTTTATACAGTAATTATACGATCAAGATAACTAGATAAACTGAGAGGTAAATAGAATACGTACAAAATAAAGGTTTGATAATCTACTCTTACTTACTGAAAACTTATAAAAAATTAATTTAATCATTATCATCAGCTTTTTACGTCCCCACCACATGGACACGAGCCCACACTCATACGAGAGTGATAAATGTTTAAAAAAATATAAATACACAGTAAAAAATATAGGCCAGAAATATTATTGTACTCAAAAGACTAAAACATCTATTTTAAAATCTCTCCTTCTCTAAAATCACCAAAACTTTAAAATGTCGTACCATAAATCTGGAGTGAACATAAAATGGGTGTAGTGTACACAGTTAGTTGATTATTATTTAAATTTCCGTGTTGGAGGGCGTCGCTATTTGAATGACAATGGAACGGGGGCTGGCGACTTACTGCTGAAAACTATCCACGCTTTGGTAAGAAGAAAATGTTATGGCACGTTTTTAAGTAAGAGAAGTTTTATGAAAGCGTGACAATAAAAAGAAATATTAAGCTCATATTCTTATCAATAAGAATAGGTAGGTAAGTATTGAAAAGACTTTTTTTAACTACGAGTAATGTAGCAATAAAATATTACTTAGTCGAAGTGTGAATAGGTATATGTTCTTAACAAAGATTCGGCACTAAAATCTGCAAGCTAATTGTACTTGTCGATGTCTAGTGTACCTATTTTAAAGTCCGTTAGTCCGTTTAGTCGAGTGGTCCTATGAGACATTGTGAGCTAATTCAAACGCGCTGACAACTTTATAGAAAAGCCAAAAATTCAGCTTAGAGTTCACTAGAAATAAACTTATCTTAAACCGACTTCAAACTTAAACAAACAACCAAAAAAGGAGGAGGTTCTCAATTTAATTTTTTTTTTACATATTCTAAAGTTCATTCCCTGTCAAATTGACACAGGCATGTAATGTATGGTATCCGTCCTGCATAGCGTGGGTTCGCTTCCGGACCCAGCGTGACACGTGCTTCTAATATTGAACTTCGCATAATATTTTACAGAAAGGGGGCTCTTGGAATAAATTTAAAAGATGTATTTTGGTTTATGTATGTTGGATGGGAATTACAAGAATAAAAAACACCAATAACTACATTATTATCAAGTATAGAGTATAATATACTGAGACATATTTTACATGTAGTATAATCTCAAATATCATAATCTAAATTAATTATCGCCATTTGTGTTGCAGCTAAACTAATTTCGATAATTCTTATTTTTGTGTTTGATCTGGAGAAAGATGTCATTAAAAAAAAAAATGCGAAAACAGAATACCATAAAGGTACCTACCTACACTACTTACAAAATGATTATGGGTTCAAGTACGACTAGTTATCGTAGGATACATTCTGAACTATACGCGAACGAAGTCGCTAAGAAATGCTAGTTTTAAATAAAACCTGTACTTAACCAGCAAAAAATCCTAGTTTTATTCAGCCAAAGATTAATATCAACTCTGACAACCATCCAATCTGAGTCACCCAAAAAAAAAATAGGAATCTTTTCATTTCGTACAATAAGTAGGATGAAACCATTTGGCCATTGAGTACGTAACTTTAAGAGGTGTATTTACAAATAGAATGACGGATTTGATCTATGAGTATTTTTTAATAACTTTTTTTTATTTTTTGCTTCTGTTAATGTCAAGTGAAGAACAGCTTACTATTATTGTATATTGTGCTATAATTTTATATTTTACTACAAATATATACGTATTATACACACAAACCCAGACTTAAGACTAAGGCCCAGAACACACGATTAAACGCAACTGCAACGCAACTGAAACTGCTAGTTACTAGAAACCACACACGACGCAACTAGTTTGAAACGTTTCGTTTCAGTTGCGTCGTGTGTGATTTTCTAAAGGAGTCTATTGCAGAAACTTAGATGCAACTCAAAAGTAACTAGCAGTTGCAGTTTCGTTGCATTTGCGTTTCACCGTGTGTTCTGGGTCTTACATACATTATAATATCATATTAGGTAGATACCTAGGTAATGTTTTTCTAGTGGGAATCGAATCGTATGAACCTCATAACTCTTGAAATATAATTGATTTTTAAATGTCTTTTTGTTCCGAAAAACACTGAAATATTTTAAATAAATTTCTAATGAATCTCTAAGCTTTACACCATCCATGAATGAAACAGAATGGAAGTAAAAACCATGGGATTGAGAACCAACCAAGCGTACATTTCGGCAATGAGTATTGTACAGCCAACTCTTATAGGTATTGTGGCCTTTGTTATTAAAATTGAGAGCGTAATAATGGTAGAAAATGTTTGATTATGTCGTTCTTGGATTGAACAGTTGAATATAGTGATGACTTAGAGCTTTATAGAATTTGTGTTTGATACAAAGTGATGTTATTGTGGTTTCTACCCGACTACGGCGAAGCCAAAAACACACATTAGGTACTGAATAGTTACAAAAGGAAGTTTTTGATAATAGATTTTCTAAGTTTTATAAGCTTACTAGCTGGCCAAACGAATTTTAAGAGCTGTGCTTAGAGGTAAAAAATGAGCAGATTTTTTGTTTGTATTAAAACGGGATTAAATGTTTCCTACGAGTATATGTCCTTCTCATGGTTCTTAGCTACCTCCTTACCAATTTACCATTCTTGAGTTATAAAAGGTATAACAAACACGACTTTTTTTAGTCATCATCATACATTTAAGGGCGTCGCTCTTGTCGCTGGACTCCCCGCCACTTTTCTCTATTCTCTGCCGTCCGTTTAATCACCTGATACGACACAACTTCTATTCCCTAATAGGTTAATAGGTAAGTAAAGATTTTGTCTAATATAATCCATCTTCTAGCTTTCTAGACTCCTATAAATAACCCTAGGCTAGACCTCGATGATAACATAGGCCGTCCTATAAACGCACGCTAAGAGCTTACTGGCGCGAGTAACGAAGTGGACAGGCAAATCGCATCAAACGCACTGTAGTGTGCAGCTGCACATCTGCTCAGCGAATTATGAACTTAATACCTACCGCCACGTCCCTGTTGTTAACACGATTAAGGAACTATGCAATGTTAAATGTAATTGCTTAGTTCGTTTGTGGTCATTTCTGTGTTCATGTATTATTATAATAGGCATGATGACTAAAAAAATTTTTTTAGTCTGTCACATAGCGATACTTCGGGGCTCAAAGGGCGTAAAGGACAAAATGAAAGTTTTCAGGAGGCCTAAAAAACAAAAATCAAAATCGAATTTTGAGTGTAGTTTTTTTGTTTATTGTGCTATCGAAATGAAACCTAGGAAGAAATTTCTTTATTATTTATCTGCTTTGGGAATTTTTACAAAAAAACTAGCTGAGAACTGTATTTCCTGAGATAATTTTCCTTTACGACCTAAAAATAGAAATAAAAATGCCTTTAACCCCTTACTTTTTTCAATATTTACAAAAAAACAGGGAATAAATAACGAATGCAATAATTTTTAGGTAGTAAAGGACTATTTTATGAAGTTATTTTGAAGTTAATTCATTGATTATACTATATAAATGAATAATATTTTATGAAGTTATTTTGAAGTTAATTCATTGATTATACTATATAAATGAATAATATTTTATAATAATAACTAGAAATTATTGTTTGGAACTATTAACGATTAAAAATGAAACAATCAAGTTTATTTATTTAAGGTAATTTTCAGCAATTACCTATTTAAGTTGAATCCAAATAATAAACAAAAAAAATATGAAAAAAATTATGTAATCAGTTTATATATTTATTCAAAAATGAAAAAAACTATTTTAGTTTTAATACAAAGATTGGGTTTAAAGTATTCAAATTTCTTCTTTTCCGCTTTCCTCTTCATCTTCTTCGTCAGTTTCGTTTAAAGTCTCATGTAAGTATATTCGACCCGTATGGAAGTGCCTTATATTCATCATGAAATCTCTTTGGAATTATTTCGCCATCACATAAACGTATCAAGTCTTTATATTTGGCTGTTGCTATTGGCAGCCTAGAAGTATATAATTGATTTAAATCGATTACTTCTTGGGCTATGTCGTTATTTGTAGTACCTTTCTTTAGGACAAATTATTAAAAAAATCTTTTACAACCTCAACTCTTTGGTAATAGTGTCCTTTACAACTGCAATATTTTTACTTACGTTATTAATTGTACTTTATGCCCTTATTTTTCTGAAAATTCTGTTTAACTAACGGATTTTTTTAGGGGTTAAATAACATTTTTTTGCGAATATCGCTAAACGAAATATACGCATCGATAGAGAATTCACAACTGAGTAAGACTATGAAAAAAGTTAATTTTTTGGCGAAATGTCCTTTACGACCTTTGAACCCTCAAGTATCGATAGATTATTTTAAAATAATCGACACGTATTTTTTCTTTTTTCTCTTAAACCAAAAATGACAAAGTTACACTGGGTTAAAGTTGCTCGTGACGTCACGTTTGAGTACGATTTTTACTCAATGGTGACGTAAAAACCCCCCACTCCGTAACTTTGATGCTCTGTATCTTTGTATTTATTTATGTATTTGATCAGGTAAAAAATGTGTTTCAAATAGTTTTTAATAGCCTAAAAAACGGACTAATAATTTTTTAAATTTTTAAATGTAGTCATCATCACTGGTTGCCCGTGACTTCGTACGCGTTTATCGCCATATCTTCCAAAATAACCATGATATGTCAAAATGATATAGCCTAAGTGTTATTCTGATAAAAAAGCTATTTTATTAACTTAAGTATAGGTATATAAAACCTAGAAAAGGAGAGAAAAGGACGCAGTGGACAAAATGTTACGTACCTACAACCCAAAAGAAAATAATACGATGGTTTAGGTGTTAATTAGCTAAATATTTTGTGAGTATTTCGTAAAACATAACTTAGGTCCATTAAGGGGTTAACAAATACGTTCTTAATTCATAATATTGCAAGTATATTTTGCAAGAACTGTTATATCACTGTTAACGTGTTATTAGCTACGTCAACTGAGAGTATTTGTCTTGTTTAGTAAAGGTAAAATCCACGTTACCTAGTAATACATACTACGGTAGATTCTGCCATTATCCTAAAAGCGGCACTTACATCCCAGCCAAATCCACAGGCCAAACTTTAAAACCTAGAGACACCATCTGCATAGCAATCTTGAAAATGCATTTTCCAATAGGCGTGGCCTAAATCAGCCAATGTGCACTCAGGCGATATATAGCACAGCCAAATTAAACTGACCTGCCACCCTTCTCTCTTGTAATCCAAAACAGAAGTAAACGAAGGCACTGGTTGAAATAACAAAGGTCTTTTTAAAATGGTTACGTTAGAAGCTCCGCCCATCAGCGCGCTTCGATGCTTTTCCCTGTAAGTTAGAGTAGAAAGGAAGGTGAATTAGAGTGAGAGAGTCGCGTCTTTTCTTAAAAGATAGTTGGTATGTAGAATGACAATGTCGGAGTATATAAAGAGTTATACCTAAGTCGTAGGTATGTAAATTAGGACGTTATTTATTATAGGAGTCGAGAAAACGATGTGACTTCCAAGAAATATGTGGAAACTTTGATTTGTAATAACAGAACGTATTTGAATATGATTTTAACTGCTATTTCTAGCTAGATAGTAAACCTACGGGTTTCGTATTTTACTGGAATACCTATTACATTTATGTTATTAATTTAATTTCAATACTCAATGCCTAACTGAAGTTAAGATAAAACTCTAGCTAGACGATCATTATTATCATTTTATGCACAAAACATAAAGGAATTCCAAGATGTCATTACAATTCTTTACCATTAACTTTTCTAAGTAGTAATCTCTGAAGTCATTTTAATGACATATTACTTAATTTTCCGAAGTGGAAGTAAGCTGGTAATAATATCAACCATGGATTAGCAATTGTAGTGTCAGACTAACAAAATGGACAGATGTTTAATAAAAGCACGATGAATTCAAGCCACTTCCGATTAAAACAGCTGAAAATCTTAAAGGAAGATCTTTATCTTATAGTGCTTTTTACAATTTACAGCAATAACTCAATAGCTACATAAACATGCCTATAAAATCTGTTATATAAATTAGATTCTTCACATAAATAAAACACGTCATGAACCCTTCCCCATATAACTCGTTAAAAATGTAGAGCTCAACTATCGTTCTTAAATTTTTACTACCTACACGCATTTTATGACTGTCTTTCGTGAAGTCGTGTCTGTGGAAAGATTTCATGGGGTTAAATTCTTTATTTAACGCTTTAAAAGATTCTAAGCTAGTACATTTGTTTAATCGAGAATTTTATAAATGAAGAGACTGATGAATGTGTTTGATGCGAAAGAGGTGTGTTTGAATCAAGAAGGTGGAAATAAAGTCTGCGTATCCCAATGGGAAAGATGCGTGACAGATGTATTAGAAAGTACAATTTATGAACTTACTACTTATTATTGTCTTCCCATGAAACAATGCTGACTAAGTTGTAAGAATAACACTAAAATGCATTCTAACCTTTGAACCTTAAAATTATGTCTAACCATATCCATCTGACAAGCAGCATGAGACAAGACACCATAACACGTTTTTCATTTTGTTTCATGATTTTGCTTTAAAAGTTCCCGACTACACCAAATGTTGAACAATTATAATTCTTTATCAATTTACAAATTAATGACATTCAAAGCTTTGCTACCTCATTTTTCCACCCTTCTCCTACCTAGGTAACCTAAACAGTACCTTAGTACTTATAAACAATGTAATCAATCTAGACTAGTCTGCATAGTGGAGGCCATATTGTACAGATTGAATGTAAGTCATTATTCGCTGCACTGACTTGCATACTGCAATTGCATGTGGTGGTGGTGCAATTCTACACGTATTGCTTGTTTCATACATTTCACGAATTAAAGAAGAGTCCAGTATCCTTATCCTACTAATGTAACGAGAATGAGTGAGACCAATGGATGGATGAAAATAGATAACAAACCACTGAACAGATTTTAATGAAACTTTATATTATTGGAGTTTGCACGTCGGAATAACAAAGCTAATTAGGTACTTATTAAGACGTTGCGTACATTTTCGAAAATTTGACGATAATACGTGCGAAGCTACGAAATCGCGGGCAGCCTATAAGTAATTAGGTAGGTAAGTAGGTACTGAAATGAAAAAGGAAGTACATGCTGTTTGACTCCTATTTTAAAACTTTATAATTATTTCTTTAAAAAGGTGATGCCTGACGATTAAATAGGTGTATTAAAATGCAAAACCTAATTTATCGTCAATTGCAAAACATTCCCTCACATCAAAGTAACCACATTTAATGTGTCGGCTAAATATAGTTAGTGACCTAGTGACTTTGTCAGGGAAAAAATATCATTCCATACATTTTCTATGGATTCGTTCACACACGTTGTCATGGCCACGTATTGTTTTCCCTCCTGACGGGCCACGGCCAGGACACGTCCCGGCACGGCCCGGATCTGTGTAGATAGACCTTTCGATGTAGTGGCATCTTTTTAGAGACTAAACTCACTAATTTTAAAATCATAAAGCCGAACTAGAAAATACGAAAAATACAAGACATCCCAAAGTTTTTAAAAGTCGGATGCATTTTTACATTTTACCTGTTTCCGCAGCCAAAACATTACAGTTTTAAAGAGGGTAAATCTCCATATGGAACCCTCTTAACTACCTCCGAGGAGGGAGAAGGATCCGGCCAACTTTTGCCATAACCATATTTTAGAAGAACCGTAAAAACTAAAGTATTGCGCCCACAAAGTATTATAATAAGACTTTTATACTTCGATGTATGTGCGTATAGGTTGTATTGAATAACCAGATGAGTTTGAGGCATTTGTTTATTGTTATAGGTATATATTTATATGCGTATCTGCAGTTTATATAAATCGGAGAAAAAAAATGCGAAATACACCTATTTTTCGAATTACCCGCCTCTTTCCCATCAGGGTAGGCAGAGAGTACTTTCCTCTACTTGCTACGATCCAAACACACTTCTTTCACTCCATCCACATGTGAAATATGAGAACCTTTTAATCAGGCTTTTGCTATATATTTAAAATAATTTCCATAAACATGTCTAGCGATGAAATAACTATTATACGGTACAATAAATACTCAGCTCTATATAAATCCAATATGAAGTAGAAGGTACATATATAGAGCTGCTCTAAATCTGAGCGAGTGGATCAGCCATTACTGCTAATGACTTCGCAACCGTACCTGGAAAGGTAGGGTTGGTGATGTTATGGTGGGAAACAGAAATATTTATATGAAAAAATGAATATAACACACTTCACATTATAGTTCTATTATATTCAGAATCACATTCACATATAACGTGCTTTAGGGTAATTTAGAATGCTATTTTTCGAGGAGCAATTTAAAAAATACATACATATATATCCGTGACGCCTCTCTCCCATTGGGATAAGGCAGAGACTACTTCCTTCCACTTGCTACGATCCAAAAATAGACTTTAAATGACCATTCTAAAGGCTAAATATCAAGCATATTTTCTTAAAAAGCGTTTATAACACTACCTATATTAGGTATAGTATATTTGTCGACAGCATTTTAGGTACCTATCTAAGTAGAAAATTAATGTTTTTTATGACGACTCTTGTACTCATGTAATATCAATAGTTTTGCCGGTTTTTCGAAATGGTTTCTCTGTTTAAAACAAAAAACAAACACCGCAACTTTTAAAATTAAAAACGGTCTCTATTTACTTAAAAAAAGGAACATTTTTCCTGTCAAATCCGCAACCCTACCTCCAACCAAACGCATCGCTGCACCCGGCACATGCAACAACACACATACAGCCAGTACGACTAGCAACGTCATTTGACTGCACCTCTGATTGGATTAATATGTATCGTCTTGGTTTATGCTGCCCTATGACTATAATTTATGATTATACAGATGTATGGCCAACAGACGGATACTTGCAATTGCATTTACTTTAGTGGTGTGTTTTGTGTTAGAATGTTGGGTATAATTAAGTTTAGGTTTGTCTTGGCGTGACGAGAAAATTAAAAATTACATTATGTCGTATAGTTTTATCAGGAGGTCAATTAAAGGGCTGAAAATAGTATTAAAAAGTGCTCATTGTAATGAATATGCATCAAATAAAAAAAAAAACTAGCGTTATTATTATGTTGTACGCAAATAGGTTATACTTAGTTAGTATCTAAAGTCTATAGCGAAATTTCATAAGTTTTATTATCTGTGTGGGTGGCGGCTATAAGTGACTTTCATAGCAGTGCCTTTCTTATAATATGTAAAGTTATAAATTAAGAAACATCTATTTGATCATCTAATCAAGATGTCGTATTTATTTTTAAGTCATTGTTTAGTAGCCAGATCTCAGATTATCTAACTGTATACAGTCGCGTTGTTCGAAGCTAGGAAAAGATAAAGTTATTTACAAAAAAGGTTATAAAAGCTACCTTCCTCTATTCCTGCTTTCCTTTATCTGTTTTCTTTTATTTTTATTTAAAGACTCTACCCATAACACTGCATAACTAGTTAAAATAGCGTGGCTTATTTGAAGTCATCGCCCCATCAAAGGGTGTCACACTAGGCCTAGTGCGCATGAAGTGTAAAATTGACGAGTTTCATACTAGCCTGCGCTGTAGCCTGTAACATGTTTAGTTGGCGTGTAATACAGCCACTGGATAGGAAACTGTGACCAGGGGGGTGATTCTGGATTTTAAAGTAAGCACTGGATCTAGAACCAGCTGGATGCGAGTGTTTTGGAGTTTCTGGAGTTAAAAAAAAAATAGGAAAAACGTTCCATACTCATAGGCCCACACTAGGATTCCTTAGAGCGCTCGTAGACGTCCGTTTTTTTACCAGACAACGGACCGTCAAAAAACGGCTATCTTTTATAGGTACGTAGGTATATCGGTATATTTTTTGCCGGATGGATGTCCGGTACGCGTACATACGTCCTTTATACACCACCGCGTAACTGACAAACGGAAAAACGGAAGACTATAAGCGCTCAAGCAGTACCACGTACAAAGCTTTACTTGCACAACATTTTATACGAATATAATTCGTAGTTTATCGAATCTATAGTTTATGCATACGTACCGTGACATGTAGGTTCCTATCTCAGGCCAAACCGTCCTAATAAACTTAAGATAGAGAAGTAATCTGCTAAAAAAAACCGTAACAACGGCTTGTGACAAGTATACTGAGCCTAGTTTTGAATCCAGGTATAAAAATGCTTGCTCAAAAAACTAGTTACATATTTCAGTAACCAGAATAACTCTCAGGAAACAACTTTTATGTACCTAACAATATCGGAGGTGATAGGTAAATTGTAACCGTTGGACTGTTATTGAAATTGGACGGGTATTTTTTCGGTGATCATCTTTTTTAAAGTTTTGCTTGCTGTATATTAATATTTTTAAATAAAACCTAGATGTAGACTAAATGTTGCCTTTGCTTTCACATTTTTCACTTGCCTTTACCACAATATGCTGGTAAATAATATATTTTTCCATATGCGTCTGTTAAACTGTTAATTTTAAAGATACAATAGGGATTTCTGAAATGTGATTTTTGTGAAAATTTTGAGTGCTAGAGTTGCAAAAATTTCAAATCGGTCTTCTCGTCTTTAAAGAGTAATTTGACATTATTTATAATGATATCAAACGCATCGTAAGTACATGTGCTCGTGGCACACCTTTTAATAAGTTTGGATGATTTCTATCCCTGCTAAGTACCTATAATACCTATTACCTTAATTAAACTAGATAAAAACTTCTTTTTACTTCAATAATGACAAAATAAGTATCCAATTTTACAAAAGCAAAATATCTTCGACTATTAAACAACACATTGAAAGAAGCTAAATTGATAACAAGTCATTATTTTCAAGTAATTGACCAAAAAATGAACCAAATGGTATTTTTTAAGGGAAATAGATCGCGAATAAAATACGATTGGGGGAGAGACCTAATCAATTCTTATATTATTTGTGAATCTGAGACTTACAGATTTTACAAAGTTTACCTTGGGATATCTAAAATGATTGCGCGTTATCTTTATTTATTATTTATTAATGGGACTCATGATGATGATCAGTTTAATCAGAGACATTTTCAAACTATATTTTCTCACACTAATACATACATACATATCTGTCACGCCTCTTTCCCATCCAGTGTAGACTGAGACAACATCCCTTCACTTGCTACGATCCAAATACACATACTAATACTTCTAATCATTACCCAAAATCCAATATTCTAAACCTTCAGCTATGCAATCACAGGCTTGCAACCTGCACATTATTAATAACCTGCGGCGAGTGCAATCTTTGTATTCAGTCTAATCATTCGCGCGTTCACAACATGTTCCAACACATTTACAAAGTGACTGAACTCTTCATACTACAGCGTTGAAATATAAACTCTAAAAATCTAGTGTAGAAGGTCACTTTCGAGTGGAAATAAATGTGTAAGTTGTAGGTTCCGCTATCCAAAAACTTTACTATAAGTTTTGCAGTCAGTAAAGTATTAATGTTAGTAATAATAATATCTAGTCTGTAAGATTTCATTAGCTGATTCTATTGGCATAACGTTTTATGCTATTAGAGGAAATCAAACTGTAAACAGCGTTATTTAAAAATGAGGTTTAGATAAATATGTAGATTTAGAACTAATTAATTTATGTCTATGACATGACTCAAAACTGAATGAGTTCTAGATTTAAATCTCGTTTTATAATAATACTGAAAGTGTCCAAAGAAATTATTTGTAAAAGACAACGCAACTCGGCTTAATATTTCTGGGTCTAAAAAAACTCACTGCCCAGAAATGAAACATATAGTTACCATTGGTGTACTAGAGCAGTCTAGGTGTATACTCTGGTATATGTTTCATTTTTGGGCATTGAGTTTTTTTTGGACCCAGTAAGTTGCATTATCGTTTCTATTAGAGGCGATGAGCTACTAATTCTTAAAAATCAGATGATGGCATGAACAGAAAAAACCCGAAACTGACGATGTAGGTACCTACTCGTATAACTATGCATGTTAGAGTAGAGGCACAATGTACAGAAGCACTGCGCTTGACAATAATGCATGGCTGAGCTAATGTTTGCTTTGTATCCAAGCTAGTTGTTGTACAGTGACCGCGCTCAGGGCGTGAATATATGATTTTGCCTGGAGAATAGCCAATTAAAGAGCCTCATGTATTTTGTATGAGATTAATTCTAGTCTGCGAAGGTCAATATAGGGGCTATGCTAATTTAGGTACACCTAAACCACCTATACTAGTTAATGTTTGGTTTTGTTATTGGATTTGATTTAATTTATATGATAAAATCAATTGTTTTATTATTATAATGATGGATTCGTCAATTTACATATAAATATGACGACAGATGATGCATAAAAATTGGATATACTTACATATGTTCTGCTTTTTGTTTCACAAAAGTTTGTGAAAGTTAAAATTATTCAGCTTTTTGATAATAGAAAAAATGGCAGGTAACTTAACTTTCAGGTTTGTTTACTACTATTTATATGAATATAGTTTGCTTTTACAAATAAAATAGATTAACATAAGATGTTTTACATGCACCTTGTAACATATTTCGGGTATCGTATTCTAGAATAATTATTTTTACCTTAATTTATATCAAGTACTTTAGATTTAAAATAATCATTTTCTCCAACTTAATTTACTACTTTTTAGTATTCGACGACAAATACCAAAATAATAACTCTATAGGTACGTACCTAAAATTCCAACATCCTCATAGCACATAGAAACTAACACACGCACGTATTTGCAAAAGCTAGCCCAGACTTAGATTAGGCAACCTAGGTAGAGCACTAGAGGATCCATACAACAAGCACTAGACCAGTCCTTGTGGACTCATGGAACCACGAAACACGTGTCGGTGGTAAACGGATTCAATATAGAGCTTTGAAGAGTTAGAGCTGGTCAAAATATTTTTAATTAAAGACAAAATTACGGCCTAATCACTCTCGTATGAGAGTAGGCTCGTGCCCCTAAAGTGGTAACGTTAAAAGGGCTGATAAGGTAAGGGCTCGAATGGCCTAGCTTCATTCTTAAAAATGTAGAAGTAAATAAATTTATCGGAGAGTAAATACAAGCAATGAATTATGAGAAGACTTTCGAATTAGTCTATTTTTGTAACTGACAAATAAATATATTTTTTGTTAGCCATTAAGATCCCACAGCTAGGCAAAGGTCTCCACCCCAACTTTCCATACAACACCGCCTTTCCCATGAAATCCAGATCGTCTCTCTCATTTTTATATCTTAAAAAATATACTTATAGTATCTTTCCTTTATTTATCGAAACCGATCCCATCTAAAGACAACCATTTTTATAGAGAAAAAACTCCTTAACCCTTTCAGTGCTACGGGACGCGTATGTGCGTCATCGCAGACACTTACTGAAGGGCGCATGACGCGTCCGTGCGTCTTGAACTTGCAATGCTCAGAGGCGCATGACGGCTATACGCGTCATAACAAAAATTTGAAAAAGTCACGAATAAAGACTTTATTTTTCAATGATTTTGCGAAATCTTGTAATTAAGACCTGCCATATTATGGCAATATTACTAAATATTAAGTATGACTTATTTTAGTGTCATCAAAAGCACGTTGAACTTTGATTTGAGTTATTTCTTATAAAAACCTAATAATTCCCAAAAAAAATAAAAACATTGAATATAAGTTAATATTTACTTAATTTTAGTATCGAAAAAACTTATAAATTTCAATTATTTTGAGGTAAAATAACGTGCCGCCCCTGCGCGTCATTGCGCCGCTCACTACCTGCAAGTTTACTGTTTCAGAACTATACAGTCGTAAATACAACAAAGCCATTGTGTTTGCTGTTTTATTGTTTATGGGGTACGGATTTGTTTTGCTTTGCTGCTTTTATGGATGGGTTTACGCAGCAACATTTTGTGACCAATAACTTAATTATTATATGAATAATATATTTAATGGTCATTTTTATTTAATGTAATATAATACGTAATATAGTTTTTATGACTAAGTATATTTTATGAATTAAATACTACGTTTTTGAGGAATAAATACCACGTTATTTTGTCAGATACCTGACACTGAAACAATTGCGTTAAGTCGGCCCTATTCTTTTGTTTTTTTTTTTTTAATATTGCATGTTAGTTTTGTCGGCTCCTCATAAACAATACTGGGACGATAACAGCTTATCTAGAAACAATAGACCTACAGAAGGACCGACTATTGCACTCCAAAACAAAAGAATCAATTTCTTTTGTACATACACACAATAAAAAGCTTGGTTACTTAAAATAACGCATGAAACCATCCAAACGCTCGAAACAGACCTGAGCGGCGCAAAGACGCGCATTCGCGTCATAACAAAATCGTTCGTTGCAAATGTATGGGCGCCGGGCGGTATCTGCTCCGCTCGGAGATCGCGCTACACAGTAATGAAAAATGAAAATAGGCATAGCATTGAAAGGGTTAACCAAACAAAACCCAAAACCAAAAATATTGGCCTTATCATTTCTCAAATTCATAATTCTATCAATTCATTTGAAAGCCGATGCACGTGGTATCTGCAGTGACTACGGACGATGGCAGGGCTCCTAGGTCGTACCTATAGACCTAGGTAGAAGCTAGACTAGCCGTCAAGAGCGATTGAAATGCCGTGATTCACCGACTGACTCCACTGAAGTATGTAATGAGAGGATGCTGTTTGCGTTTTGGAAGCTGAAATTGTGATTTGTGTGTGTTTTCATGGCTCTTTATTATATCTAAGTATAATATAGGTAGAGCAAGTATTATAGTATTAGCTGTATAGGTATAACCAAAACGAATTAGTTATTTAAAAGAATTCTTATTCTTCCTTTACCTCGTTAATTTGATCAGAAATCACTTTAATTTAGGTATTTCCGGCAAATAAGACTAAATACTTTTTAGCAAGCTGTGTTTGCCTGTAATTGGGTCTACATCGGGTCAGACTTATTATAAAATGTTTTATATGTTAGTTGAGTACGATTTAAACCTGTTGGCAAACCTATTTAATGAATAAATAAACTACGACGACTTTGTAAAAACATTATTGAAAGAAATTTACTAATAGTTTTAAGATAAAGTTTTTAAGTAACTGGTAACTACTTGCCCTCTTTTTTGCTGTGCCCTTGCAGGGCGTTACATGTACATACGACTTTGTAACACCTTACCCAACCTGTGACTTGCAATAAACAAATTCTAATTCTAAAAAGTAGAAGGTGGAGTGAAAGACAATTTGCGATTACGTACATACCTATTTATTACCTATCTTGTATTATATATATTTATTATATATATTTATAGTATTATGTATTATATATATCTTTTATTACCTACCTATCTTGAAAACCTAACTTGAAAAGCGATGTCCATCAATAATACTTATAGCCTATTATGTGTTACGTTTTAAAATACGTTACGTAGTTTTTGCGTAAAAGAGCTTAGACAAATTAAACATCATTATATCCATCCTCCCATCTATCGGCACAAACATTAACATTTATAATACTAGAGGCTGCCCGCGTCTTCGTACGCATTTATCGTCATATCTTGGAAAAAAAATATGATATCTCAAAATAATACAGCCTATGTGTTATTCTGATGTCCAAGCTAAGTCATTATAAAATTTCATCAATATCTGTTCAGTGGGTTTTTCGTGATGAAGTAACAAACATCCATCCATCCATTCATCGACACAAACATTGACATTTATAATATTAAGTAGTAGGATTATCAACGTACATTTTTATACTCTTCAACATATTTTTTCATATCAACCCCTACATAACTATCTACATAGATATATAGAGCATTGCATAGAGTATTACAGCCCGCGGGGTTCACGGTTCCATAGCCACAACCCACTGGGACCATAAAATATAGTCGCATTTTATACCAACGTTAAAAAAAGGAATATTTTTACAGCTGTTCCTACTTCGCTTGATGTGGTAGTTTTAGTGAAAGTAAATTGATATTTTTGTACTCAATAATGCCTGTATATTGCATGCATGATATCTTGGCTTTAGGCTATTAGTGTAGGCATTTTATATTTTTGTAGCTAGAAAGAAGCAAGTACCTTTTTTGTGATCATTTTCTTTGATTTCCGTTTCATGTACTTACCTAAGTAGGTATAAGCATAAAAATGCAAAGAATAGAAAAGTACGTTTTAAAGAATACTCTTATTTAGCAGATCCTTTATAAAAAAACCAATTCCCACAGATAAAAAATGTACCTATCTGTTACAGTCAAAACTCATAACCAGTCAAAACCCTTTTTGACTGCCGAAATCAGTTAAAAGTGGTTTTTACCGACGTCTTCAGTCAAAACCACTTTTGACTGATTTAAGCATTTAAAAGTGGTTTTGGCTGACAATGAGTTTTGACTGTAACTGATTACGTTCACACAAATATGATTGCAATAGGCACGTTGGTAGCTGGCAGCGATTCAAAATAATTTCAATTTTCACGCCTCACTGGCTATGTCCGTACGTGACTCTACCTAAATCTAGACCTACATTAAGGCCTATCTAGGCTCAAGTTTAGTATTAAAAAATAAATAAATAGTTATCTACTTAAATTATAAAATTATTATGTCATTAACATGTTATCTTACTTTTATTTGTACTTCATTGTTGGCTTATTTCTATTGTATGTCGGTTAAACTGACTAGATGTTTTGAAACATTATTATAGTACCTATGTACTTTAACATCTACTTACATGTACCGCATCTATGACAATAAATATTCTTTATCTTTATCTCAGTTTAATACTATTTCTTTTTTGTTTTCTTCTGCATTAAACCTGCAGGAGGTTGCTACTTACGAGTTCTTAAAGGGCTTAGCCGCAGGCCTCTTCAGGTTCCTGTATTTATTTACTCGTATTTTTGTTCTTTATTATACATGTCACGACATGAAATGTCCCAGATAAAACCTCTTCTTTTGTATTAACAGATGAAAAAAGGGCTCTTTTATTTTATTGATTTATAAATCTTTGAAATATTAGCTATAGTTTTATTTACATACCTACATACGTAGCTTAGGCCAAACCGCATATTCAAAACTTGATATTCAAACCAAAATAGTAATAACTGTAATGTATTTCATTTATTTGAAACTCTCAGCAACATTTAGTAAAAGCCTGAAATTACTTCGGATATAGTTCAACCACAATGTTACGCATCGTGACTTATATCAAGGACCGGTTGCACGATACAAATTAACCATTTAACTTTGTTTAACTTTAATCTCTAGTTTAACGTTTGCGTAAATGTTTAGGTGAGATGCTTCATGAAAAGTCTTTTCCGATACTTATTTGCTAAATATGACGGTTTAAAATTATAATTAAGATTCTTTTTATCCTATCACTGGTATCATCATGGTAAGTATTACCATGCAATTAATATTATTATTCTTTGATCAATCTCATTCATTCATCAAAATTTTCATTCGTTTTAAAACTTTTATTGATAGCAAGTTTTATTTGATGTTTGAAAGGATTTTGTTGCAGTTGTTAACAACGATTTAACATATTTGACACGTTTTTTTATTGAATCAAACGTTCCCAGAAAACAAGTATTGTACCTATATGAAGGTAATATTTTTCTATTCTTGACCAAAAACTTACCTATCCCTTTTTTCTAGACTGCACGGTAATATACTTAAAACTGATAACCAGGTTAAGTTATTCCACGTGCAACCCGCCCCTAGTTATTGCTCGTTTGGTGCCAGCAAATATTGGCACACGGAACTAAACCATACAGCCATCTTTGATCACACGCGCTACGCAAATTGGCGGCTTGTGGTCTCATACTATAACTCTAGTTTGGAAATTATGTATATTTCAATAACATCAAATATTACACATACCTAATATTTGGGTTAAAGTTCTACAGATTTCTATAATCCATAATATAGAACGCAAAAGTGTGTGTGTATGTTTGTCCGTGTATGGCAAAATGGGGTGTCCAATTGACGTATTTTTAGGTAGAGGTAGTTTATTTAAAGCATGACAATTCATATAGGCTACTTTTGTCTCTGTCTCCCCCACTTACATAAATTAGGGAGGGGAACTTTGTTTGTAACCTTCCGAACTTAACGAACTCGGAACGTACCGAAGCCGTCGGTAAAAGCTAGTGTTAACAAAATCTTTAAATTAGTTTAATAGTAAATACTGTCTTCTAAAGAACTCTTATTTTGGTAGCTAAAAATACTTATCTAATTCAACATAACAATTCGCAATTATTACCTACACTTAAACATGATTTTAGATAACATTCTAACTTTTACTTTTAAGTGCGGAACCCTGAAAAATACTTCTAACTTGACTAGCTATCAAATTCAAAATCCTATATTGGCTTTGCATTGCGCGTGACACACATGCATCTGACATGACGTTGCAGCGTTTACGCACCAACGAATTCAGTTCCAAGTTTGAATCGCTGCCGTTGATGGCTGCGATTCGCTCCTGATTTCCGGTAATGGGTGGTTAGGCTGATTTTGAATTCGGAATTTTGTTACATTAACGCCAACGCAACGCTAATGCAACGCGTCAACGCTATTCTCAAAAGATTCTTAACGATATATCGTTATTTAACATAAGATATGATGTCACAAGGTTTGTCATGATATATTTGTATTTTTTGATAATTATTTTAATTGATTGAATAAAAATTATTCTTATACATATAATATGTACTTATCAGATACAAAGAACTTAATTTATTTATTCACCTACTCGAAAACCAACAACTAACAACAACAATACAAAAAAGAAAATTATAAATTAATAATTAATTATGTGGGATAATGCGTAAATATCTGTAACGCCTCTTTTTCTCGGTCTCTGTTTCCTATAACGGTGTAAACAGAAACAGAGACATCTTGCCTCGACTTGATCATTTCAAAAAACAACAAACTTCATATCAATATAAAGCTAGAATATAATAATTCCTCCACAACGGTAAGGCCAAGAACACATAATTGAATTTGATTTGAGTCCCTAAACAGGACTTTGGTCTAAATTGCAGCCACTAAGCGAACCCTTCAAATTGAGGGACGAGGGACCTATTCGACCCCTAATTCGATACTAATGTGGATACCACTATATGTGGAGATTTGGATAAAATTGTTAGGAAAATTGTCTAATAATTACAGTCTACGTATCTATTTATGAATTTACGAAAAAGACTAAAGTTTAAATGCTTGCATGATTTTTGGAATCGTTGACATATTGAGTTATCAAACATTATGATAATTTCAGACTTGCAAATGAAATATTTTAATATTACCATAATTATGAAATAATAAACAAATCATAGTAGTTTTGGTAGAAGTATCCTATAGTAAGTAGTTTTGATGAATTATTCTGGTCAGTCTATATCATAATGCACATAAGGCATGAATTCTATTAATTTAATATTCCGATTGATAATGTTGTTCCAAATTAGACCCAAAAGATTTAAAATCTGATATATAAACACTGTATATTGCGCAAATGACAATAAGATAAAAATAAACAATATTATAAAGACAAAGAAGTAACGACAGGCGGCCTCATTGCTACATAACAATATCTATTAATTAATAAATATCACTGATACAACCTAAAAACAATCTCAGCATATTAAAGCATCTAACACGCGAGAAAATAGATTAAATGAAAATACCTAGCTACACGGGAAAATAGCAAAACGTGTTACAGTATATTTGAGAATTAATTAAATGATCCAACAGGGCATGACGATTTACGGCGCACAGACAGACATGGGCTCACGCATGACGTCAATTGGTACATATTAAATTATTCGAAGCTCTCATCTGTAAGGAATAGCATGTTGTTTCGAGTATGTCAAGAATTTACTCTTGCTGTGTTAGTGCGAATGTTCTTTATCTATCTATAGGTTATTGGATTGTTCCGATCTTTGAAATGGAAGGTTTATTCATCTGCTAGTTATAATGAGGTTATGAGATAGATTTATGAATATGGGCTGTAAATCATAAGAGTATCTTTCCGAAGTGCATGTATGACGCGACTGATGAATGTAGATGAAGCGAAAGAAGTGTGGTTGGATCGTAGCAAGTGGAGCGAAGGGATCTCTGCGTACTTTGTTAGGAGAGAGGTATGTATGTATGTTTTGTGACGTTTTTTTATTCATAACATAAGAAATTATGTAACATTTGAACCCTATATATTTTCGATGAAATGATTGATCTGCAAAACCCTTAAATAAAGTCGTGTCAACGTTTATTAACAATTGTATTCATTTATCATTATGATATGCGAAAATACTACGAAACGCAATCACCAAAATGGGAAACGACGTTATTGATACACGACCAATAATTTGATACTTAAATACAACCAAGTAAATACATGTAATAAGCTTCCAAGACACCTAAACTTAAAATAAACCAAAAAATAGCCCACACTTTAAATACCTCCGTGTACCCCACACACAGAGAGGGCGGGGCACGCAAATCGACGGCTGCAAGCTACGACAAGACATTTGGCAGCCATGATTTATGTGCTCTGTTATCGACACGCCACAGCTACGGATACCCTTCTCTTGTCGACAAGAGAACAGGGAAAGGTATAGGTTATTGGTAAAAGTTTTTCGGAAAAACTTTCCGACAATTAATACTCGTCGATACAAAATACCACACCAATGAATCGACAGCATCGATCGATTGGTAGAATGTATTAGCCGACGTCAATCGATAGTTTCTACCATACTAATCAACGTCGACTATACCGTTCTATTATCGATAGATGCGGTCGATCGACAATCGATCGATTAGTGTGGTAACACCCTAACCGTTACATGTACTATAATAAAATACACGAGTAGTGTGTACTTGGTTCACGAACCAACGCGACACGAGCGGCTCACAGCGAGCTGAA